>CM048748.1:224107580-225472580 GCA_026315105.1 Locusta migratoria | reverse complement strand
TATCATTATATTTACACGACCAGCCTCATTCAACAAGACGGAAAGTATAAGGTAGAGACACTAACACCTTAAGTAAATTATACGTCAATTTAAAAACACAGAACGTGCACAAAATGTTTTTAATCTGTACATGCAAAATGATTTGAACAACCCTATGTATCGATATTTACAGGACTACAGACGATGCTTTATAAACAAGAAGCGAAAAACGTCTAATGTAAAATAATTGACCTAATTGCGGTCACCATAAGACGGAAAACCTATTATAGTTAAATAAATCCTCTCTGTAGGAAATGACGTTAGTTTTAAGTGAGTAATATGGTCATGACCTTTCCTTATTAGTCCCTTTTTGTGGATTAGTAAAACTCCTGAAATTTCAAACTAAAGTCCGCTACCAACACTATCGGCCATCGTCTCCAAGAAGTCGCTTCAGCCCAGCCTTGAGACATGGAACACTACAAATGGAGTTCTCATATGGATCTTAGGAATATTGGATGCCTTAGGACGACAAAAACGATCGACGAACAATTGCAGTGCGAAAATGTCACCTACACAGAACGAAATGTAACAAGAATTATAAAATCAATTTAGAGAAGTAGTCAGCAGAAGATTTGCTACCATCTGTAGCACTGAATGGTGACACTTTGGCTTCGCCATCAATACACGTTTCATTTATCATCGCATTACATGTTTCTTTCAACCCCATCATCAGTTCTGCCGTGCGGAAATTGCCGCGTGGTTCTAGGCGCCATGTCAGGGAATGTGCAGCCGCTCTCGCCGGAGGTTCGAGTCATCCTTTGGAAATGTGTGTGTGTGTGTGTGTGTGTGTGTGTGTGTGTGTTGTCGTTAGACGAGGTTAGTATGTAAGTCTAGAGATCGATGACCAAATAAGATTGGTCCTTTAGATTCACAAACATTTTTTGACATCATCAGATCTTTCAAAATCTGTAAAAAGTATCCTGTCGCCTCCAGCGCCGGTGCATAACATCATCAGTACATTGGGCCCTGAACGTGTTTCCGAATTAAGCGAACGACTATAGAAGATATAGGTACGAAAAAAAAGTATTGAATTTAGCAGAAAATCTACCAGTTAATTTTTATGGGTCATTAAACTGCGCGCGATCTTAATAACACTTAATATTATCTCACTGAATGTTAACGACAGTGTGTGACGAAAATACGGTAGTAAAATTTTACAGCTTTTGAAAAACATCGCTATAAGAAATATGCAACGTTTGATACGTGGTACAGGAAGTAATAAAACAGGTCGCTGGGGTGCATGAAAAGCATGGTGTAATACGAAGAATTATGTAATCTGTATATGTATCAGGATTAAGCATTACGCAGGTGAAATCATAAAACTGCGGAGGTGGAAAATGTAACAAGTAACTTGAGAAATTACAAGGGATCATTATTCCACGGCGAATTCACTTATTCTGACATTATTACTGGACTACATGCTATAAATTAGTGGGGCGAAGCTATGCCCGTTCATTCGTTTTAAGAGAATTAGCTACTGGCAGAAACTGGGCGTTAGCTGCAACGTTTTTACCAACCTTTCAGCAGCGTATGCTGATATTGATCACTTATAAATAAGACTGAAACGACTCGCGAACTTACTAAAACGGACCATGGAGGAAGTTTCTTGTGTCACTGTAAGCTGCAAATTATGCTTGGCATAAATTTTACATCTATTTTTGTTTTGTGTTAAGAGGCAGGCTATAAGTTTCTTCTGTTTGTTTCAAATATGTGATAACGCAATTCAAGGACAAGCACAACATCTACCTTCTTTTCCTCGTGGAATTTTAAAAAAAGGGGAAAAAAAGTGCTGAAGTGCGGAAAATTTTTTACAATGCCGCCAACTCCTGCTTTTCATAACTGGCGGGCAATTTTATTAATAACTATAACTACCGAAAACTAATATATCAGTACATACTTCTAAGGTGCATTTACCGTTTATTACTACATTTTGTCATTGAGGCGTTCGCTACTCCCGTGTTTCTGTATGATAAGGAAGCTACTGTTCCAAAAATAACTTCCCTAGTGAGAAATAAGTCAGATACTGGACGTTTCTTCTGAGCTAGTTTCCTAAACTAATGTATTCATATAGGAGGAGGAAATAAAAACTAATTTACCGAATAGTATTTCGAAATGATCGACGTGACGAGAGAAAACTTCGTCAATGCATGTGTTGCTTCTGATGGTCGAAACTGTAAGGGACACTGTTCAGTTCGAGGTTTCAAAAAATGTTCAAATGTTTGTAGAGCTTATGGGACTTAACTACGGGGTCATCAGTCCCTAAATTTATAAACTACTTATGAACTAGCTAATATTAAGGACGGCACAAATATCCATGCCCGATGGGGGGATTCGAACTCCCGACCGTAGTGGCCGTGCAGACTGTGAGTGAGCGGCCAGCGTTCGAGGTTTAAAATGTTGAAATGTTTGTAAATTTGTGGAATTTGACTGCAGTGGTCATCGGTCTCTAAACTTAGAAACTACTTAAACTAACTTATCCAAAGAGCAACACACAAGAACACACACACACACACACACACACATATGCCCGAGGGAGGACTAGAACCTTCGATGGCGAACGGCCACGTGCACAGCAGCAAGGCGCCTTAGCGCGCACAGCTATTCCGCTGCGGCTCGACTTGCATGGAGTCCATAAGCTGTGCTCCATTACTGCTTTGTAAATGAACTGTGCATGTCGCATTCGAGAACGATGGGTATCCGACTGTTCTGAAACTCATTCACCACTTCGAATATAAGAGCCTTTTCACTGTTAGCAATTAAATATAACTCGAATAAATGTCTATTGACCGTAAAGGCATTCCTCTGCTAACCAACAGAGCTCGTTTATTGTGGATCATGGTTTCAATTGCACATATATCTCCAGTTCCGTGTTGTGAAGTAGCAATACTTTCCCATTTATTTGGGGCCGAATGTCAACAGATTATTATATGTAACTGACGAGCGAATGGCGATGCTTAGTTCTCATGTATGCACTCACCACCACGTCGAAGCCTGTTGCATTTAATCGCGAAACGGTATATTCTTGGAGCTCCTTCTCCTTTAACTGTCTTTGATGTGTTACAAGCGCACTCAACAAAATTTCAAGGATTGAATATTTCAATTTTCCGGTAAAGTGAGCGATATGTAAAAGAATAGCACTCAGCATGCTGAATTTTCATACTGGAGTCAATAAGGTTGTGCAAGGCACAACAGGGTTGTCGAGCCATACCCAAACCAGCGCTGTGATGAGCTGGGCTTGGTTTCCTTCTCTGAGAATACATGGCGCTAACAGCTCGAGCGAAGCGGTAACACAAATTCTAAATTGTTCTGAATGAAATGGAACCAACAGCCGTATATTTTTGTAAATAATTTATTACCAATTTCGACTTCACACTGCCATCTTCAGGACCGTAAAACAAATTGAAGTTCGATGTTCTTTTACAGTATTAGGAGCCTATTAAACTGCTGTCGCGGATTATCACGGTTCCTTCACCTGCCACCAACGACGACTGAGGTTAAGCAATAGTGTATGGTTACCAAAGATTATTCTCAATTTGTACAGTATGTCCGATATTTGGCAACCATAAACTATTGCTTAACCTCAGTCGTCGTTGGTGGCAGATGAAGGAATTATGTAAATCCACGACATGAGTTGAACAGGCTCCTATTACTGCAAAAAGGACACGAAACCTCCGTTGATCTTGGAAACCGTAAAGATGGCTTCAGTGTGAAGGTGAAACTGGTAGCCAAGTAAATTACTTCCAAAAATTAGTAGCTGTTGGTTCCATTTACGTTTATATAAGAGGCGTGTTTATTAAGTAAGTACCGTTTTGAAATTAAAAAAAAGACTTGCTGAGATATCTCAATAATTTTATTTTTACACGAAAGCCTGTACCTTAATATACGTTTCTACATAATTTACGTCAATATAGAGGCACTTGTCATAACGTTGTACCAGTTTTTGAATACCCTTCTCGCAAAAGTTCTATAAGTTGTAAATGTTTGTAGTTCTATGGGGCAAAACTACGTTGGTCTTCAGTCCCTAGACTTACAAACTACTTAAACTATGTTAAACTAACCTCCGACGTGGGAGGCCGCACGATCTGTAACGTGGCACTTCAGACCGCTTGGCTACTCCCTCGCGGTCTCACAGTCTGTCGCCTGACTTGTTAACCGCTGCATTACAACAGTTTTGACTTCGTCATCGCCTTGCTCGGTCACAATGCCATACAAAATACTACGAGAAACATTGTGAAAGTCATCCCGCAAGGAGAAAATCGTAAAGCGTCTGTTTTCTCTCACCTTATTATCCACTTCTTGCAACAAACTTTCAAAGTTCAAATGTTTGTAAAGCTTAAGGGACTTAACTGCGGGGTCATCAGTCCGTAAACTTACAAACTACTTATGAACTACCTTATACTAAAGACGGCACAAACATCCCTGCCCGAGGGAGGATTCGAACCCCCGACGGCGGACGGCCGCGCGCACCAGCACCAAACGTTTATTAACGTCGGAAGGATGCCCACTCCGTTGTTCATGGACATTTCTATGGCCATCTTTAAGTGATTTCACCCACTTTCTTACCATTCCATCACTCATAACGCTTTCCCCGTAAAGCGCACAGATCTCAAGATGAATATCGATCGATTTTAGGCCTTTAGCACTAAGAAATCATATAACAGCCCTTACTTCACAGTCGGCGGGACTCACGATTATCGGAGGCATATTAAAAACTCAGTACACAACGTAAAAGAAGGAAGAATCAGACTGCAATAACGTCAGTGGAAAGGTAACGGATGTAGGTACCCAGTGCGCATGAAATTATTGAGATTTCTTAGCAATTCTTTCTTTTTAATTTCAAAACGGTACCTACTTAAAAAACACGTCTCGTATCTTGACCAGCCGCAACCCACGGTCGAATGTAATTAGGGACCCAGTAAATTCCCAATTGTGTTTAACGAGTCAAAAGTGTCACTTGTCACCCCACCACATCCCACACGTGCTCGATTGGAGACACGTCCGGAGATGGTGCTCCAAGTCTTGTAGAGGGAGTTTCACGCCCAGTGTGTGGGTGAGCATTATCCTGTTGGAACAACACACCTTCTTCTTGTTGCACAAATAGCAAAAGGACAGGTCTTACAACATTCTGCAGGTATGGAGCGATGGTCAGCCTTTCCTCCACAAAAACCAAAAGTGTTAAAAATGTTCAAATATTTGTAGAGATTATGGGACTTAACTAAGGGGTCATCAGTCCATAAATTTACAAACTACTTTTGAACTAGCTTATACTTAGGACGGCACAAATATCCATGCCCGAGGAGGGTTTCGAACCTCCTACCGTAGTGGCCAAGCAGAACGTGACTGGTGCGCCGCAGACCGCTTGGTCACTGCGGCCGGCAAAAACCAAAAGTGAACGAGAGTGGGATCAGGGTGTTTTGGACGAATGAAAGCTACGAATCATCGCTAGCCAAGTCACGTCGAATAGTAACTACCATCCCTTAAGTGCAGGCAGGATCTGCTTTCATAGAAGACCACAGCCCGTTAGTCAATGTTTCAAGTGATCCTCTGAAGGCACCAGTCGAGCTGTGCAAGTCGATGCTGTGGCATGAGTAAAAGACGGGCTCGATATGTTCCTAGACCCACTGCTTTTAAAAGGATGGCAGTAGATCGTGCTTACACGCCTGGGCTCACAAACAAACAGCCGTCTCAGAGTCTGTAAGTAATTATTTATTTTATTTATCATTTATCAACAACAAGTATGTGTAATTTGTCTTAGAGGTACATGTGTTTTTGCTTTTACATAAACAAAATGTACAAATGTTTGTAGAGTTTATGGAACTTAACTACGGGGTCATCAGTCCCTAAACTTACAAACTACTTACGAACTAGCTTATACTAAAGATCGCACAAACACCCATGCCAGAGGGGGGATTCGAACCCCCAACCGCAGCGGCCGTGCAGGCCGTGTCTTGCACGCCGCAGACCGCTCGGCCACCGCGGCCGGCTTTTACATAAACGTTACTTTTACTTTAGGCACAAATTTAGTACATAAGTTTAAATTCTGAACTTACTAATTAAATAACAGTGGTAAGTTGAATCAGTGCAGTTAAAAATCAATTAAATTACGTACACTAATCACATTTTAATATCTAGTGATTAGATTCAAATGACAACAGACGGAGTACCATTAATAAAATCACTTAATGGTGCAGCATACTTCCCCTGAGGAAATCTATGACAACAAGTTGAACAGTTTGTTGCTGGGCCCCAAACTCACAGGTTGGTGAATCACGGAGTTTCCAATTGTGCACCGTGGCATTGCACTTGATGTGACCAGTTCTTATTCTGTTCAGTGTTCCACTTACGTCTTTCTAGATGAAATTCTGATAGGGCGGCAGTTGAATCTTGGACACCACACTTCTTTAATGTCGAATTTCTGTCGTTTCTTTCACTATGCAAAAATAGACTGCGGGATTTTAAGCGGTCTGCTGGAAGAGCGTTTGAGTCTGTATAAATTAGGTTTTGTGAGTAGTCAGGATTGTGTAGTTTCCTTCATTCTCGCTTGGTTACTTCTTGGCGTCACACTTCGGGGGTTACTGGTGGTCTTGAACATGGTTTCAACAAGTGGGTACACTAGTGCCAATATTCAATACTGTACATCTACATCTACACACATACTCCGCAATTCATCGTAACGTGCATCGCGGAGGGTACACTGTACCACTACTAGGAATTTCCTTTCCTATTCCACTCCCAAATGGAACGAGGAAAAAAGAATGCCTATATGCCTCCGTAAGAGCCCCAATTTCTCTTATCTTGTCTTTGTGATCTTTACGCGAAATGTAAGTAGGCGGCAGCAAGATCGTACTACACTCAGCTTCAAATTCCGGCCCTCTAAGTTTCCTCAACAGAAATTCACGAAAAGAACGTCGTCTTTCTTCCAGCGATCCCCAATTGAGTTGCCGGAGCATTTCCGTAACACTCGCGCATTGGTCGAACCTACCGGTAACAAATCTAGCTGCTCGCCTCTGAACCGCCTCTATGTCTTCCTTTAAAATGATCTGCTGCGGGTCCCAAACACTTGAGCAATACTCAAGACGTGGTCGTACAAACGTTTTATACGCGGTCTCCTTTACAGGTGAAATACATCTTCCCAAAATTCTCCCAATAAACCGAAGTCGGCTGTCCGCCTTACTCATAACTGTCCTTACATGTTCGTTCCATTTCATATCGCTCTGCAATGTTACGCCTAGATATTTGAACGACGCGACAGCATCATGAAGCTCACTATTAATGCTGTATTCGAACATTATGGGATTGTTTTTTCTACTCATGCGCATCACCTTACATTTTTCTACATTGAGAGCTAGCTGCCATTCTTCGCACCAACTAGAAATTTTGTGTAAGTCATCCTGTATGCTATTACAATCAGTTACAGACGACACCCTCCCATACACCACAGCATCATCAGCAAACAGCCGCAAATTACAAGTTACTCTGTCCAACAGATCATTTATATAGATAGAAAATAATAGCGGTCCTATCACACTTCCCTGGGGCACGCCTGACGATACACTCGTCTCTGATGAACACTCGCTGTCGAGAACAACGTACTGCGTTCTATTACTTAGGAAGTCTTCCAGCCAGTCACAAATCTGTGAACCTATTCCATAAGCGCGTATCTTCGTTAGCAGTCTGCAGTGTGGCACCGCGTCGAACGCCTTTTTGAAGTCGAGAAAAACGCAATCCACCTGTTGCCCTTCATCCATGGCTCGCAAGATATCATGTGAGAAAAGGGCAAGTTGAGTTTCACATGAACGATGTTTCCTAAACCCGTGCCGATTCATAGAAAGCAGGTTTTCCGTCTCAAGGAAATGTACTATATTCTAACTGAGAATATGCTCTAAAATTCTACATGAAACAGATGTCAACGATATTGGCCTGTAATTGTGTGGGTCAGTTCTCTTTCCTTTCTTATAAACGGGAGTCACCTGCGCTTTTTTCCAATCACTAGGAACTTTGCGCTGAATTAAAGATTCACGATAAATGCAAGCTAAGTAGGGGGCCAATGCCGCAGAGTAGTCTTTGTAAAACCGAACTGGTATTCCATCCGGACCAGCAGACTTTTTCGTGTTCAGCTCTCTCAGCTGCTTCTCTACACCGGAAATACCTATTGCTATGTCCCCCATTTCGGAATTAGTACGTTGATCAAATGATGGTACATTTGTGCGGTCCTCCTGCATGAAAGATTTCTTAAAGGTTAAATTTAGAACTTCAGCTTTCCGTTTGCTTTCTTCTATTACTGCCCGGAATGATCAACGAGTGACTGGACTGTGGGCTGTGACCCGCTTATCGATTTTATATAGGACGAAAATTTTTTCGGGTTCTCGGAAAGATCTTTTGCTAAGGTATGGCTGTGATAATTATTGTTTGCTTCGCGCATAGATCTTTTTTATAGACGCACGAATCTCTACTAACTTTTGCCTGTCATCATTTGCGTGTTCTTTTTTGATTCGATAGTATTACAGCCTTTGCTGTCTCAGCAGCTTTCTAACATAATTATCATACCACGGTGGATCTTTTCCATCCTTAATCGTCTTTACCAGCACATATTTCTCTAAACCTTTATTAACAATGCACTTAAATTTAGTCCACAATTCCTCTACAATCATAGTCCCGGAATTAAACGATGCCCATTCATTTTCTAAGTGCGATCGTAACATTTGATTATCGGTTCTTCCCAACAAAAACACGCTCCTAGCCTTCTTGATTGGTTTATGAACTTTGGTCACCATCGACGCTATGACGATATCATTATCACTAAGTCCTGTCTCTACACAGATATCGTTAATAAGGTCAGGCCTGTTTGTGGCTATAAGGTCTAGAATATTTCCATTGCGCGTGGGTTTGCCGATTTAACTGCTCAAGACGGAGAATGTGTCCAAAAGTAGCTCGCAAGACTACTTGTCTGTACAGCCTGAAATGTAACTAGCTAGGTCCCAATCTATACTCTTAAGGTTGAAGTCTCCTCCGACTAATATTACATGGCCCGGATACCTGTGCACTACCTGGTGTAGACTTTCCTTGAATGATTCTAAAACTGCTACAGCAGCACTGGGGGGCCGGTAAAACACCCAACAATTAACTTTACTTCTTTTAGACCTGTTATACGTGCCTAGATAACTTCACATTTACTTTCAACCTCGATCTCAGTAGAAACAATACCTTTGTTCACAGCGATGAACACTCCTCCTCCAATTGTATCCGGTCTATCTTTCCGATATGTATATTCCACGTTTCGCTAAATATTTCTGAACTTGCCACATCATGATTTAGCCAGCTTTCGATGCCTAAAACTATCTGAGTGCAATAACTTCCATGCAGTGCGGCAAATTCGGGAACTTTGTTTCTAATACTCTGTAAGTTCGCGCCTAATATTTTGATGTTCGAATTTTTGTTCCGAACGTGGCCTGAATTCGCTGTTTGAATGCTGACAGGCGAGTGTTCATCAGAGTTAGCGCCTAGCCTAAAAAAAAACCACGTGCACTCCACAAGTACTCTTCTACCCGAGTACCCGCTTCGTTAGTGTAGTGCACCCCTGATCTATCTAGGGGCACCCTACAATTCCCCACACGATAACGCAGATCCAGTAATCTGCAGCCATGTCTGTCACAGAGTCGGCGAAGCCTCTGGTTCAGACCCTCCACTCGGCTCTAAAACAAAGGACCTCGATCAACACTGGGAACAATGCTACAAATCGACCGCTCTGTTTGCACCCCGCGTGCGAAGGCAGCAGCCTTCACCAATTCCGCCAGCCGCTCGTAGTACCTGAGGATGTCCTCAGAACCCAAGCGACAAGCGTCATTGGGGCCGACGTGAGCTACGACTTGCAGTCGACTGCACCCGGCAACCTCGATAGCCGCCGGTAAGGCCGCCTCCACATCTCGGATGAGGCCCCCCGGCAGACACACCGAGTGCACGTTGGAATTCTTTCCGGATCTCGACGCTATCTGCCTAAGTGGCTCCATCACGCGCCTAACATTGGAGCTCCCAATAACTAATAATCCCTTCCCCCGGTGCACCTGCTCGGACCCTGCTGAAGGAGTGGTCACACGTTCACTCACAGGACGAACGGGCGCGGACGGACGTCCAGCCTCCATACTGGCCTTCCGCCTCGAGCGACGCGAACGCCGTACAACCTGCCACTCCCCTTTTGGAGAAGGCGGCTCGAAGACGTCCGGTACACCTGAAGGTGCCTCGGTAGCAGGGACAGAGAGCGAAGCATGAGACATCTGAGGTGTCCCACTCGACGCACCAGACTCCCCACCATCGCTGCACCCCGAGACAGCAGCCTGAGGACGGCTGACCGTAGCCAACAGCACGCTCAGCTGTTCGCGAACTGCGGCCAACTCCTCCTGCGTCCGCACACAGCAGGCACACATCCTATCCATCCTATCCATCCTATCGATACAATTAACTGCAGAAAGTAGAAAACTAAATAATCAACTTTTAAGTAGCCTAGTACTCTAATAATGGCTGCTGGTCGCTGACTGAACTGTGGTCAGTCTTAACTACACTGTCAAATCAACAAAACTGAGTCCGGCAGTTTTCAAAATAAGAATATCTGTGGAATACAACGTTATCAAACGCGCGGGAATATAAGCTTAGCGCTGTTGACGATGTGGCACTGGTGGCAGCTGGCACTGGACTGACTGATAACGAGCTTAGTAAAGGTCTCTGACTTGCTTTGAAATACACCAGTCAAAGACGAAGACTAAACACAACGGTATTTATCAAATACGATAGAATCAACTATTAAAACAGAATTACAAACGAAATCTGCCAAGTACGCGGGAATAAACCTCTTAAAACAGAAGTACTAACGAAAATGAACTAGACTGGCAAATTAAATTGAACACAAATTAAATTAAGATACTTAGCGCTGTTTACGATGTGGCATTGGTGGCAGCTGGCACTGTAGTGCGTAGAGTTTGTGCGTCAGCCTGCAGACTGCACCATCTTAATTATTTATATGTTGTTTCGGGTCTTGGGCTTTCGGGTTCCCTCATGGGGCTACGTTTGTTTCGTGAGAACGTTAATGGCTAACACAGGACCCCGAGCTAGTGCAGTCTTTCTTCCTTCTTTCCTCCCCTGGCCTGCATTTCCTTTCCTTTCTCCTCCCCACGGGGGGACTGATGACCTAGGAAGTTTGGTCCCCAATAAACCAACCAGCTTTTGACTTCCGTGTACCGTGTATTTTATAGGGGTGAAACGTGTAGACTATCTCCAACACCATATACGTCTGGCAAGACACTGCAAAGGCAGTACGACGAATAGACTACACTCTGGCAGCCATACTAGGTCGGAGTTGTCTCATTGCTGTTCGAGATAACATCGCAACAAGACAAACTCCTAGAAAGGCTCTTCTCAGACCCAGATAATGAACTTCACAATTCAGAGTCCTGTAGCGGCAGATGTGGAGGAATCAGCGGAATAATATACATCACATGCAATACTTCAAACGGGAATACATTTTTTTTTTTAAATCAGAGGAATTACGATTCAGTACGGCCTGGTGTGTGACTTCATTAGGTGCTATGTTTGGTTGTGTGGCCATTTTCCGCAACAGCTGTTAAAATTAACTGTAAGAGGTTTTCCGCCTTGTGATGGCTGCAATTTTGCACCAAACACGTTTCGCTCTTTATTTTGAAAATATATCCTGTGGTTCTGTAAATGATACGTAAGTTTGTACAATTTGTTTCGTATATAAAGATTAAAACAGTTTTGTAACTTTTCTTGCACATTAGGCCTAAGTGTTTTTAAATTTATGTACAGTCTACCCACGGTGTTATGCTCTCTTCCTTACATCCCACTCCTACGAGGTTGAATCGAAAAGCAAGTTGCACTCATTAGCTGCAGGAGACCACTGTGTGTCGCAGTTTCGGGCAAAGCGGGGAAAGTGGTAGACGTCAAGTAGGACGGTTGCTGTGGTTGTTCGTTGTGTTCTGTGTGACTTTACCTGGCGTCATGTAAGAAGGCGCTTCCGCGCATAGAGGCAGAACGATAGGGGATGCGAAGAGGGGAGTAGCTACGGCCGAGCGCCAACAGTTGCGCCTGCGGGAGAAATGTTGCTAACTCGCAGCCAGCCACGCGTCTACAGAATGAACATTGTTGGCTGTCATTGCAGTAATGGAGGGGGTTGCGCAGAACGGCTGAAAACTGGACCGCCTTCATATGTGACGCCAACTATAGCGGGGTAAAAGTAATGGCGCGTCTACTGGATGTTCGCTCCAAATTGGAGGTGCGAGTAACAATCCGATTTCTATGGTCCAAACAGGTGAATTGGACGGATATTCATCGTGAAGTTACTACTGTATATGATGAGCGTGCGATTTCCCAGAAAGGAATTGTAATGTGGTATCAACAATTTGAAGCAGGACGGAAATGCAACACCTCACAAGGTCCGCCAAACATGCGAACTGCTGCAGCGATTCACGTTGCTGGTACGCCAACATACTCAATACAGACACGACTTAGCGACATGCGACTTTCATCTTTTCGGTATGCTCAAATCGGATCTCTGTGGACAGCAATTACCAAACGATGAGAAGGTGAAAGGCTTTCTCGCTGTGGTTTCAAAACGCTGCAGGAGATTTATACGCATCCGGCATAGAAAAGTTGGTTGACCGTTCCGAGAAATGTTTACAGTCTCTTGGAGACTATGTGGAAAAGTGGACTTACATTATTATGTTGTCATAACCATGTTGCTTTTGTATAGGTAGTTTAATAAATGGCCATAGCGTAGAAGTGCAACTTACCTTCCGATCTGCCCTCTATTTTTCTGTCTGTGGGATGTAAGGATCATCATCATCATCATTAGAGGCTGATTATGCCTTTCGGCGATCAGTCTGGAGCATAGTACCTCTAATAAAATTCCTCCATGATTCCCTTTCAATGCTAACATTGATGCCTCATCTAATGTTACACCTTTTACTACCGAATCTAAGTACTTTCTCCATGGTTTACCTTGACTCGCTGCTGAGTCTATGAGTTTTTTAGGCAACCTTACTTCTACCATGCGTGTAACATGACCCCACCATCTTAGCCTGTTCCCTCTAACAGCTTCATCTATGGTAGTTATTCCAAGTTTTTCTTTGATTTCCTCATTATGGACACCCTCCTGCCATTGTTCCCATCTATTAGTACCTGCAATCATCCTTGCTACTTTCATATCTGTAACCTCAACCTTAAGAACAAGGTAACCTGTATCCACCCAGCTTTCACTCCCATACAACAAAGTTGGTCGAAAGGTAGAGCGGTTCACTGCTAACTTAGTCTTGGTAATGACTTCCTTCCTGAAGAGGAAACTAAATCTTAGCTGAGCACTCACTGAATTAGCTTTGTTACACCTCGATTCAAGTTCTTTCACTATGTTGCCTCCCTGTGTGAAAATACATCCTAGGTACTTGGAATTGTCTACCTTTACTAACTTTGTTCCTCCTATTTGGCACTCAATCTGTTTAAATCTCTTTCCCACAGCACAGACATTACTTTAGCTTTGAAGATGCTGATCTTCATAACCCTTCCACCTCTAATCGAGCTCTGAAATACAGGGTGTCTCACGCAAGACGACTGGGTTGCGCAGCGCTTTTGTGGCTGCTGCCGCTCCGCCTCCCAGTCGCCGCTATGCTTGTTCTGGGACACTTCGCAACTGCGCTGAGTCCGGCCCTATTGTCGTCAGGTACAAACACCGTGCTCTTGTGTTCTGTACTGCGTGACAGATTGTTCGGGTGTTTTGTTTTGAGTTTGCTGTTGAGTTTCCTTTCAGTATGTTACACAAGAAGCTGTACGGTTATTTCATACAGGACAATGGAAGACCACACACTGATAATGCTTCTATGGCAGCAATACGAAGTGTTGATGATAGCATAGTTGACTGGCCTCCTCGTTCTCCAGATCTAAATCTCTGTGACTTTTATCTTTGGGTAATGTTAAAAGACCTGGTGTATGCAAGCTATCCCAATACACTCCAAGAGTTGGAAGATAGGATTCGACTAGTCATTTCCCAGATTTCGGCAGCCGAAATTCGTCGATTGTTCGCAAATGTGTTCAAGAGATGTAGGGCCGCTCTTTCCATAGAGGGACATCATTTTGAACATCTACTGTAAATAAAGGTAAGCTTAGGTTTCTCAGATGGCAGATAGACTTTTAACTTAGTGTGTGCGCCCGCTGCACAATAGAGTCCGAGAATCGACCGATCACGTGTCCGGCGGATGGCGGGCGGATTGGCAGGCGTCTTTCGTGAGACACCCTGTATTAGACTGCAACCTTTCGTCGAATCTGCCAACATAACTAAGTCATCTGCATATGCAAGACTGCTTATTTCGTTTTCACCTATTTTAATCCCACCCTGGCAGTCTACTGTTTTCAACATATGATCCATGAATAGTATGAACAACAGTTCTGACAGGTTACAGCCTTGTAACTACCCTGGAACTACCCTTAATTAAATTTGCTGCCCACTCTAACTGCTGCCTGACAGTCTACATATAGAACTTTAATTACCTGCAGACGTTTGCCTCTTATTCAATAATATTGTAGAACTGTCAGCAGCTACCTCCTAGAAACACGGTCATAAGCTTTTTCTAGATCTATGAAACATAGATACACTTCCTGTTCCATTCGTAGCACTTCTCCATTATCTGCCGTAAGCTAAATATCTGGTCGTTACAGCCTCTAAGAGGCCTAAACCCACTCTGGATGTAATGCAGAGAGAGTAATACAGTGAGCAGACTGTACATCAATTTAAAACCACATAGGCCCAGCGTGCACAAAAAAGTTGAAAATCTGTTTTTAATTTTTTTTATCAAAGACGAACATCTGTCGTTTGCCAGAAAATGAGATAAACGTCATTTTTATTTCGAAACGTAGTGCTAATATAAAGCTGATTTGAGCATTATCAACTTTAGCACTCGATGATTTATACCTGGAAGTGGCTAATATCAATTTGATTACTCAAGCACCTTCAAATTGTGTTTGAAGATACAGATATCCGTCTTTGAAACCAAAACGTGTATGTGTCCGCTTTTGATGTGAACACGCTTTCAGATGTCCGTTTTTGATACACACAGATTCGATTACTGCTGACGAGAATCTTTTACAGGTGTATAATCTGAGAAGTTATAGGAATATCAACATACAGTGGAAAATATTAAATTTTGAACTCAATTACATATTGGAAAAATGAAGAACTACAATAATAATAATAATCTTTTTAATTTTATGTACAAAATGAAATGTTACGGCACTGAATCTCTAAAATTATTAGCATAAGGTCTATTGAGACAGTCGCCAGATTTTTCCGTAAACATCCTTACGTTATTTCTAACATCGAACTTCTTTCCAACAAGTGATAATTTCGTACAACACACCTTGCAATAGAACAGTGTAGTTTACAAGGTAGTCTCACCTTTGTTTCTTTTCAATGTTTATTTTCCACTTTTCAAGTTGTCTCATCCGCTTCCTAGCTTTTCCTTCGGGCGCTAGTGATGTAATTTCACTCGCTTTAAGATGGTTATTAGTAGCAATACTGCAAAAATAACTGAAAAACGTAAGTACGGGCTAATACGTCTTAGTGCCTGGCACATACTGTCGCCATGTCTGATTTACAAGGTCATGTGATCAGATGCTGTGTTCTCATTGGTGCATACTTCTTTATTCAGCAAGTGTCCGAATTTGATATCAAGCTCTTATGTAGGTGTCCGCTTTTGAAAATGTTTCAAATGTTTGTATAGCTTATGGGACTTAACTAGGGGTCATCAGTCCCTAAACTTACAAACTACTTATGAATTAGCTAAGACTAAGGACGGCACAAATATCCATGCGCGAGGTGGGATTCGAACCCCCGACCGTAGTGGCCGTGCAGACCGTGACTGAAGCGCCTCAGTACCACCGCGGCCGGCTCCGCTTTTGATGTGAAATGTCAAATTTAACGTGTGATTTATTACATTTACGTCAATTTTTGGGAAAAACGGAATTCAGCAATGAAAACAGTGGAGAAACTTCCCTTAGGATCGACTACTAACTAAATTTCGACCATTAGGTCAAAGCCGGCCGCGGTGGCCGAGGGGACTGCGGCGCGTCAGTCACGGTCTGCACGGCCACTACGGTCGGGGGTTCGAATCCCCCCTCGGGCGTTGATATTTGTGTCGTTCTTAGTGTTAGCTAGTTCATAAGTAGTTTCTAAGTTTAGGGACTGATGACCCCGTAGTTAAGTCCCATAAGCTAAACAAACATTTTGAACATGAGGTCAAATATCCATGTTTGATATTAGGCTACTCATATACGAAACGAATTGTACAAACCTATCTATCATTGACAGAGCCACAGAAGATAGTTTTAAAATAAAAAGCGAAACTTGTCCGGTGTAAAATAGTGTCTTCATTGCAGTCAGCACGAGACGGAAAACCTGTTTTAGTTAACTTCATTAGATGTTGGGGACGTGAGTACAGTCAGGATCCGGTGTGGCTCTTTGCATACTTTTGGTCTCGCTGCTGTCTGAGATCTGGCGCCCCAGTCTTCCGTTTCGGTTTGTGGCGCCCGCTGCGTTTCCGTCGTAGCGTCTCCTCTTATCTAAAGCGAACGACTTTGTGTCTCAATAAGGGCCGGAAACTGGAGACCGTGGAAGCGACAGTCATTGGCCACGGCGCGGCGTATGCAAAAACGGAGGAGGGTGCGCACGGTCGTCTGTTCCACTCAAGCGAAAGAAGTAGTTAAGCGGCTAGGGGGGATCCGGCGGAAAGAACTCGTTGCCGGGCGGAGATGGCATCGGCGCCGGCGCCGGCGCGCTCCAGGTGTGAGTGCGCGCGGCTATCACAATGTGGGCCGGCCGGCCGTTTCAATTAGGCTGGGAGCGCGCGGCGCGTAAAATACGCGCGGGCTGCGCCGGTCGCCCGCGGCGGCGGCGTGACGTGTGCGGCGCGAGGCGAGGCGAGGCGAGGCGAGGCGAGGCGAGCAGCGCGCGCAACAGCGGGCAGCGGCAGGTGTACGGCCGGCCGCCGCACCTGTAGCCGCGAGCCGCAGCTGGGCCGCGCACGTGCCTGCCAGCGGCGCCGCGCAGTGCCAGCTTCAAACCGTAAGGCTCTCTGCTGTGGAAGCAGCGGTGCTGCCACAGGGGCGGTTTCTGCAGTTCAAACCCCTACTGAGGTATTGAAATAGCTAACACAAAAAGGCATCATACAATATGAAGCCTGCCTACATTTTCCCAAGGCTGGGAAGATGTTATACATGCTCCGTACCGTCCCGATTTCTTTCCACGCTGTGAAGGAGCTGATCTCTAGCCTTGCTCCTTCATATTCCTATTTTGTAATATCTCTTTACTGTGTATGAGGATTGCGTGATATGTAGTATGAATAAAACATAGAGCATATGTATCGTAGAATGTAGGCTTTCACGGCCGACGTCTTCATTAATTAAAACTTCCGGGCTAAGTTGCCGTGGTCCATCTATAAAACTTCTAACTGCCGACGTTTCGTTGCCTACTGCGGGCAACATCTTCAAGGGTGAGTCGACGACTGCTTACTAGGCTTTTTTTTTCCGTTGAACAAGATAGATGAAGTCCCATCGCCAACTGGCGACTTACACTTCCCGGGATTACAGAGGTATGTGGGTTAATGATAACTTCATTTTACAATAAACTTTGGGGGTAGGCTTCTATGGGCCAGTATGTCGGTCCGTAAGGTACCCCACTTGATTTTAGTACGTAGTTCCATTGTCGAGTAATTCACATGAAGGTTACAATGTAAATTACGTTACCACATCTTCTTACTAACACGTGTTACTCAGGTAACTAACATGGCACCTTGTACCTATGCCATGGGCGTGGAGCTGTCATTCCTAAGGTTTGGATGTTATGTACTGTTGCCCTAAGTTGATCTATTTTATTCTGTATCTTCGTCGTTCTCTTCTTAATTGCCTCCATGAGATTGTCCATATGGAGTTCCTGGTGGATGTCCACGTTTCTCGTGTAACGGCCAGCCCTGAGGATCCATCGTAACGTCTTACTAGGCGTTGGAGGTCCTGCTTATATAGATGGCATAGATGGCGCCACCACTTGTCACGTGCTGTCGACGTCATCTCTCTCGATTATAGGTAATCGATTGTCATATCTTTGGTTGAAAGTTGACCGCCAAATCTTATCTAATTTCAAACCTTCTTCTTTCCTGTTAAAATTATTGTGGTGTTTTTGTATTTTTATGGCTTCTCTGTACATCCGTGTGTAATAATGCGACGTCCTGGCTAGCACGCTCGTTTCACTAAATTTGATTTCATGGTCACCACGTGTAAAAACATGCTCTGCCACAGCTGACTTATCTGTGTGACCCAGACGACAATTCCTTTTGTGTTCCAATATGCGAGTATTAACACTCCTTTTTGTTGTTCCTATATAATGTCACAGCTACAGGGAATTTTATACACCCCAGGCGTTGCTAGGGGATGTCGTGCGTCTTTCACCGATCGTAAGCATTCGCTAATTTTCTTTGTAGGTCTAAAGACGGTCTGAACTTGAAACCTGGCCAAAGATATGACAATCGATTACCTATAATCGAGAGACATGACGTCGGCAGCACGTGACAGGTGGTGGCGCCACCTATGCCATCTATATAAGCAGGACCTCCAGCGTCGTCGACTCACCCTTGAAGATGTAGCCCGCAGTAGGCAACGAAACGTCGGGAGTTTGAAGTTTTATGGATGGACAACGGCAACTTAGCCCGGAAGTTGTAATGGTCTGGTGAACAAGTATCTCGTCGGAAAACTCCGCCCATATTTCACCTCTAAAATCTGATTGGCTCCTACAAGTATTATAAGTCCACCAAAAATCTCTTGCGTTTTTATTAATATTTAATTTCTTTATACTATGATTAATTTAAATATGTCTCTTTATACAGTGTAATTATCTTGTAGTAATCCATGTTTCTGTCATTTAAAAAGTTATTTAAATATTAGTTTAATAGAAAGATAACAGGCTTAACACTGTAAAATGTTCCGTTGACGCCAAAATGTAGCCTCAGGCGCGGAGTGAGTCGAGAGAGAGGCCTCATACAGTTAACAACCAAGTCATTCGAGTTAAGCGTCCCGCATCGTTAACATCTCAGAGATGAGCGAGAGGCCTCACACAGTCAAAATTTAAGAGTCTATTGAAACGCGTGCGAGTTCCGCGTATAAATATTTTATATTGCTTAACGTTTTGCGAATCGTAATGGACAGTTGCGGCTTACTGTGACGGAACAATGAATTGTAAAGAAAACAAGAAGAGCAGAAAAGCCACTGGCACCCGGAAATTTCGTCTGACATACTTTTATTTAACAATCAAAGCCTAGTGAAAGGGTCCCCCCCCCATCAGCAGCTCCTTTTTTTATTATTATTATTATTTTTTTAAATAAGTCACTGCGTTAGTTTTCTTTTCAGCGTAGAAAAGATCAGAAACGCTATCTTGCATAGCAAATGCGAATTACAGGTGTTTAGTTTTTCTGTCATTTAAATAGGCCAATTTTAAAAGTCAATCGAAACCAATGAGTACTGATGATAAATTAGAGTTGTGCTAAGTGAAATAGAGTTTCAATTCTTTGTGAAGGTCAAACACACGGACAGCACTTTTCCACGAGAGAATCAAAGAACTTCAGTTTGGAGCAAGAAATTCTCGTGAAGACTGCCATGTCCTGACAAAGAATATTAAAGTGACGAGACTTTTGAGGCCTAGTTTTGATAAAACACACAATTTTTGCACTCTGGTCGAGGATTTCTTTCAGTTCATCACGAAGGTTTTTAGCTACCAAAGCCTCACGGTGAAGGACACAGTGAGTGAAGTTACAGACTTGAAACTTTTTTATGTGGCCTACCAGCCTAGTGATGTGACCACCCAGGGCCTTGGCACCGTCAATATACATTGCTACACTCTTTTTTCCATTCAAGCCGCTTTCCTGAAAAAAAAAGTATTTAACAGATTGAAAATGTCTTCCCCTTATGTAGAAGTATTTAGTGATTTACAAAATAAAAGACCTTCAAATACTTCGTCATCACGTATTCCACGGCCAAAAACGATCAATTGGGCTAAGCCATCCACCTCTATCGTTTCGTCTAATTGTATTTCAAAACACTGACTATCTCTAGTTGCTTGGACGAGTTGTTCTATTATGTAACTTGCTATGTCACTGATTCCTGCTTGAAACGGTATCATTTAATAGTGGAATATTTTTAATAATTTTTGCCTCTTTTACTCGAAACATCCAAAAGACTATTTCTACTGCAGCAGGGATGATGAGGATTTCACCGATGATACGGTTTATAAGAAACTTTCAGATCTTTTTCAGTTTGTTCTGTGGCAGAAAATGGTTTAATAGTAGCTTTCCTACTTTTCAGGTCTTCCAAAAGACGTTTAATCTATTATAAATATTTCGCTGCTAAGTTTTCATGTTTGCCTTCAAAATGAAGTTTCAAAAGAGATGGTTACACAGAACTGCTAGATAAAATTTCAGAACAAACTACACACTGAGGTGTAGGTTCGGCTGAACTTCCGGTCCAAGTAAAAGCGAATTTCAAGTATACTCGTCATACCTCCTTTTTTTACTTATAGCCGCACCAGTTTATTTTATTTATGTATTACGTTCAGTTTGCACATTATAATCAAAGCACATACGTTTTGCGACGTTGATGGCCTGGGATCTTGGCCAGGGTCTTCATCAGATCTTATTTTGAGCTACTTATCCATAGATACTATTCACTTCAGTATTCACACAATGTTCTTCAAAGTCTTCAAAACTTATAACTCGTAAACACTAAACAGTTCTAAATTTTCTGTCCACGGTTGAGTTACCGCGGGTCTACAAAACAGCAGTGACGATCTAGTCAACATTGTGCTATACCTATTGTCGGGTCGAATTTTTATTGTAAATGTTTGTACAGCTTAAGGGACTTAATTACGAGGTCATCAGTCTCTAAACTTACAAACTACTTATGAACTAGCTAACACTAAGGACGGCACAAATATCCATGCCCGAGGGGGGATTCGAACCCCCCACCGTAGTGGCCGTGCAGACCGTGACTGGCGCGCCGCAGTCCCCTCGGACACCGCGGCCGGCGAATTTTTATTGACCTGCCGCCTGCCCCTGAGAAAATGTTTGCGTATCCGTTAGGGGTATGCGTACCTCAGTTCGAGAACCCCTAGCATACAAGATAAATTCAACGTCAACCATCTTCTAACAAGAGGTAAAGATTGAAAAGGCAAGAGTGTCATGGGCAAAGGACATGGGCTGCCAACTTTTAGTCGTGCTTTCTCCATATACACAACAATCTGCCATCTGAACGGATTTGTAACAATTTGCTATTTGGATAGATTTTTCAAAATTTTAAAATATTTTTTTTCATAATTTTCATTTAGTACAACTGTTTTTTTTTAGAACAGGTAGCCGTTCCGCTCGTGTGGACCCGTTCCGCTTCATTGGTCAGTACGGGACACAGCTTTCTCCCCTATCTTCGTTTACTATCGAGATATTCAGTTCAAACCTTTTCGCTAAAGTGAATGGATACCAACGTGTTGTGGTTTTGTTTCATTTATCGGTTCGATGTTGATGAATGTGAATCGATGATTATCAAAGAAAGATTAGTGAGAACATTTTTGTAGAGCGGTAGAAGAAAAGATGATTGCTGTCCACACTCATTTGCTACAGAAAGTTCGAGAGGTATCTGTTCATATTATGTGCAAAATATTATAGTCATCCTAAACTGATTGACGCGTTCGTCGTTAGTAAACAGGAACAGCACAATCCACTGTGGAATGACGAGTTCGAGGTAAAAGTCGTACATTATGTTTTCGAGAACACTGTTATTTATGTGGTGAGGGACTTACAGAAGAATTCAAAGATGGTCAGAAACGGAGACCAAACGATAATAAATACCAAATTCACAAGGTCATGAAAATTGAAGTCAGGCAAAGCGTGACTGTTCTTGGGGACCAAGGCATGGTAGATCGTTTGAATGATGAGCAGTTAGATTTGCTTACAGTTGACACATGTTATCAATCTTTATTTAACAATAAATTATACTGGAAGCCAACATCAGGTGATTTATACAATTTTTTCAGCAAAAAATGTTCAAATGTTTGTACAGCTTATGGGACTTTCAACTACGGGGTCAGCAGTCCCTAAACTTACAAACTACTTCTGAACTAGGTAATACTAAGGACGGCACAAATATCCATGCCCGAGGTGGGATTCGAACCCCCGACCGTAGTGGTCGTGAAGACCGTGACTGGAGTGCTTCAGTCCCCTCGGCCACCGCGGCCGGCTTTTTTCAGCAATCGGTTGTAAATATTAATTTATTCACAGATCTAGATTTCGACCACTGTAAAAATAAATAAATAAAAACTGTCCCCCAGGTCCTAAAAATACCTCGTGTCACGCCACTGCCTGTACCGCATCGTTCCAGCCTATGTTGTTGGTTTGATTGACGAAGGTGGATCTGACCTAAATGTTTTTAATCAGGAAATCTGGAGCGCCACGTTACGGATCGCGCGGCGGAGGTTCAAATCCTCCCTCGGGAATGGACGTGTGTGTTGTCCTTAGGTTAGTTTATCTTAGTTTAAGATACCACACAGTCGGTAGTGCGCTTGCCCGCGGAAGGCAAAGGTCCCAGGTTCGATTTCCGGTTCCGGCACACAATTTTAATCTGCCAGGAAGTTTCATATCAGGGCACACTCCGCTGCAGAGTGAAAGTTTCATTCTGGAAACATCCCTTAGGCTGTGGCTAAGCCATGTCTCCACCATATCCTTTCTTCCAGGAATGCTAGTCTTGCATGTTTCGCAGGAGAGCTTCTGTGAACTTTGCAAAGTAGGAGGCGAGGTACTGGCGGAAGTAAAGTTGTGAGGCGGCATCATGAGTCGTGTCGGGGTAGCACAGTCGGTAGTGAGCTTGCCCGCGAAAGGCAAAGGTCCCAGGTTCGAGACCCGGTTCTGGCACACAAATTTAATCTGCCAGGAAGTTTCATAACAGCGCACACTCCGCTGCAGAGTGAAAGTTTCATTCTTAGTTTAAGTAGTCTGTAAGTCTAGGGACTTATAACCAAAGTAGTTTGGTCCCATATAATTAAAAAAATTTGAACATTTTTCAATGTTTCGATTGTATATAACCTGAAGATGTGACTACAGGTTACTAAACCGATCGTTTCTTTTTAAGAAAGTGAAGAACAGCTGTAGTGGAACCTTTTATTAATCATGAACAGTTTTAGCTGTACATGTCTGTCCTCAAATGTTTTATTTGTAAGTACTGTATATTCAAACTATCATTCTTCGTTTCATTGTCGTATGAGATCATATCATCTGCATTTTCAAAGCGTGAGAAACTTTTAAGTCGTGCAGATAGCTCGATACGTGGCACAGAATTGCCCAGACACTGCAGAGGTTCACATTCACTTCTGAACCTCTTCAGTGAGCCTGACGCGCTCTCCTTCGGCAGGTAGTGGCAGAAGCGACGAGGAACTGTCCCGTTCTATTCATGGGTAGCCATGTGTGACAGTATACAGAGATTGAGCCGTCATCAAATGAATTGTAGTTTTCCCTTTTAACACGCCATATAACATAAAAGAAGATGTAAGGGGTGATAAAACATTTCCGTTCGTTGGGCATACAATCCGGAATCGGCATGTCAATCACATTAAATTGAGGCAATCGTTGAATTCACCGCGAATTTGTCTTTGTCATAAATAATTATTGTCTTATTTGTATGTCACCACAGAACAAATTTTTATGTTTATGTAAGAAATTTTGCCTGATGATTTAATAACAAATATAGTGGTGTGAACGCTGCAACGTGTTGTATCTTGATACTTGCATTCACAATTATACACAGTCGGCCATCAAAAACGCAACGATAGACCGCTTATATAACATGTTGAAAAAAGATAGCTTGATTGAAAGTACAGTCCGAATTCAGGTGAGGAAGATGCGGGAAGAAATCAGCATTGAGCGTTGCCGCCACTGGTCGAAATAACAGCTGCTACAAGCCTCGACTTTCAAAGAGGTTTCGGATGTTGGGCGTCGTAACAGCTGCTGTATTCCGGGTCAGCCGTTGCGCAATCATCTACCGCATATTTTCGACAGACGAGAGATTGGGAGAACACGGAGAACAAGGTAGCAATGAAATCCGATTGGCGACGAATTAGAACAAAGCGTGCCACTTCAGGTCGCGCATCATCCTTTCGCAAAATTGCCGCCAACAAGGTGGGAGTGTATGTTAGGACAACGGTCTCCAACACTTCAGATGGAACCGGTTTCTGTACAGGTAATGCGGGCTAGGTGGCGTGCGGGAGTGGAATCCAATTCCAAATCTGATATTAATACCGGGTGCACGACTAGTGTGACGATGCATAAGCAAAGATTCAACAGACTCTCAGCAACCGATCTCCAGACACTAATTCGACAATCGCGGTTGTTCATGAACAATCGGGATTACAACGACGCTGTTTTTACCGACGTATCCCGATTACACTTGCACCATCGCAATGTTCAGATTAGAGTTTGGAGACACCCTGGAGAGCACTATTGAACTACTGCCTGGTCCCGCTTCTAGTATTATTATTTGGGGTGGTGTATCCTCCTGCATCCTCTTGGTGAGCTCTGCCGGGACACTTACAGCGAGCGTTACATCTGTGACATAATGGAGCCTGTTGTACTCTCACACTTTCGGACATTGCCAACAGTGACGCTGCAACAGGTTAGTGCGGGATTTCATGTATGATGCAATGTTCAAGATTTGTTCGTCAACCACCAGATCTCATTGCTGCCTTGGCTTCCCTGTTCTTTCGATCCCGCGACTATCAAAAACGTCTGGTTA
Source organism: Locusta migratoria (assembly GCA_026315105.1). Lineage (NCBI taxonomy): Eukaryota > Metazoa > Arthropoda > Insecta > Orthoptera > Acrididae > Locusta > Locusta migratoria. The sequence goes on along the minus strand of CM048748.1, from coordinate 225,447,677 downwards.
ATGATTGTGAAACGATTAGCCTGGCGTACACTACTCACTCCTAGCAGAATCAACTTCGATGATATGTGGAAGCAGTTTGGACTGTTATTCCCCATCACATTCAGAGCCTCATGGGTGCAGTCTCGAGGCTTGTAGCAGAAATTATAGCCAGCAATGGCTGCAAAAAAAAATTGTTCAAATGTTTGTATAGCTTATGGGACTTAACTACGGGGTCATCAGTCACTAAACTTACAAACTACTTATGACCTAACTAAGACTAAGGACGGCACAAATATCCATGCCCGAGGGGGGATTCGAACCCCCGACCGTAGTGCCCGTGCAGACCGTGACTGGGGCGCCTCAGTCCCCACGGCCACCGCGGCCGGCAGCAGCAGCAATGGCTGCACTCTTTAGTGATATCATTATCTTGATCACTTCACAGGGGGTTGCAATTTCAGTCATGTGATCTGCCATATGAATGTGGCTGTGGTATTTCCTATCCTTCTCGATACTGCATTCTGAATGGCCAGCAGTATATAAGTATGCGGTTAGTTAAAATTCTGTCATTTAAAGTAAGACAACAGTAAATTTTACATAGTGTACGACACTGCCGGAAATAACAGTTATTCCACGATCTTACAGTTTTCCAATTCATACAAGATTTATATTGAAACAGTGCATATGACGTACAGGAAATGACTACCTTGAGGCATCCAGGTGACGATCTCGCTGTAACACCTTATGTTAGTACGTGACGTAGCCTCCAGGATGGCAATGCAGACGCTAATTCTGACATCCATTCGATCATAAAGATGGCAAATACTGTCTTGGGATACATTATTCCACGCTTACCCGACCTGAAAAAGTTGTTAGTTAACGAGTCGCAAGTGATAGTTGTCGTCCCATCATATCCCACATGTGCTCGATTGGAGGTAAGTCCGGAGATCGTCATGGCCAGGGAGGTTGCTGGACATCTTGCAGAGCACATTGAGTTTCACGCATTATCCTGCTGAACAATACACCACCTCCCTATTACAAGAACGGCAAAGGACTGGTCTTAAAACATTACTGAGCGCTGGTCTGCGTTCTCTCCACAGACACAAAAAACGAAAGAAAGTTGTAGCTTCTCGCACATCCAACGGTAAGGCCTGGGATGAGGCCAGTGTGTTTTGGACAAATACACTCTACGAGACAGCGTTTCCCAAGTCTACGTCACACTGGTATACGAGTAGCACTTGAGTCCTGTGAATGACACTTGATGCCAGTCCTGACGAGTCCATTCACATGGCAGGCGCAAGCCTAAGAAAATCTGGTGTTTTTTTTTTTTAACGAAAGTTCTGCTGTAAGATGTTTTGATAAAAAAAAAGTATCACGGTTATGTAAGGGGAAAAGAAGTATGTATTACAAATTTTTAAGCAACACACTGGGTGAACATTCGGGATGAAATGGGCGGTATATTTTTGAAATATAAACGAGTTTCGGAAATTCCCATTATAAATTTCCGAGGACTCGTACAGAAGAGTGAGTACATATTTTGATAACGTCCTCGCGTCCGTAAATTCTATCCAGGACACAATGAGCACTTCTTTACCTTTGTCACTGTGAAATAAATCTTCCCCAATGCAGGCTCTACGCTGTTCACATTTTTGGAGGAGGTAGCAAGGACCAAAACAAAAATAAAAGTCTCCTAAACATCGAGTCTACAATGAATACCTTAAAAGATATGAGCATATCACTAGTAAAAGAAACGTGTAAATAGTAGACAACCGAATATGAAGGCGTAGAGCTCGAGCCACGGTGGAGAGGCCGAGCGCTCTACGGCGCCTTGCTGCGGAGCGCGTGGTTGCTCTCCGTCGGAGGTTCGGGTCCTCCCTCGGACATGGGTCTGTGTATTATCCTTAGTATAAGTTAGTTTACGTAGTTTGAAAGTCTACGGATTAATGACCATAGCAGTTTGGTCGAATAGGTTTGCAAACATTTGAATATTCAAAGCTCGAATGTATACATTTTAGAGCCCATATTTACAAGACATTTAGTTCTTGTTTTGGTCCATATTACTTCGTTCTAAAGAATGGAAAGCATAGAGGTCACAGTAGTATAGATTTGATTCATAGTGGGCAAAAGTCAAGAATAGCTCATAGCATCAAAGGATGACATTTTCGGACAAGAGTTCTTTATCAAATTATTATGTATTCATTTCCCTGTTTAGAAGTGCTCCTAGAGTGTAACGAGAATTTCCGTGTATATAAGGATAGAATAGTCACTAGTAGAGTATTTAGATGATGTTCTACTGAACATTCAGTTAGAGAGGAGGGAGGAGGTAATGCACAGAAGGTGAGGGGAGGAGGAGGTGAACGGAGAGAGGGGGATGAGAGGATCGGCTGAAAGACTGCTGTCGCTTGTACATGAAATAAAATTTGATACAAAATATCTACGATTGTCATTATAAAATCATCTTAAATCCCTCTTTCTAGTTGCATATTTTGCACCCTACACATTGTTATGGCTTTAATCTTCCCATACAACGAAGAAGAACCCCGACGAGAGGGTATTGCTTCATGCGTCTATTAGGCTCAACTTTGTAAATTTTCATCACTTTCTTCTGAACTTGCTAAAAATATGTTCAAATGTTTGTAAATCTATCGGACCAAACTGCGTGGTCATTAGTCCGTAGCTAACAAACTACTTAAACTAAGCTAAACTAACCTAAGGACAAACACACACACACCCATGCTCCAGGGAGGACTCTAACCTCCACGGCGAGCAACCGGGGGTTGGAACACTTGCGCGGAGTGACACTTGCGCGGAGTGACACTTGCGCGAAACCCGGGACCCTTGGGGCGGCTAATGCCTTTTCCTGGGTACAGGCACACCAAGAAGTCTAGCACTGCTGTTGTCAAGTTTCCACACTGTCAACATAACACGAAACTCAGTGAAATTGCACAACCCTTTGCAAGCTGAAGAGCAATATAGTAACTTGTTCTAACTACATATTAATCCGTTGAGTGTTCCTCCTGTAAACAAAAAGGTATTTTAATAGTGATAATGTTTGGAGAGTTAGTCTCTCCTACTACAAGACTATGACTTTCCACAGTCATACCTCCTAAAAGCATATTATTCAGAACACTAAGCATATCAAGACACCTGCGCAAGCAATAAATATATTAGGCATCCTGCACAGATACGTTGATGTAATTGACCGCTATGTAGTTAACCCCACTATCACGCAATTTCCATCTCTTTAAAAATAGCTACTATGCTTTTTAATAGGAGATGCAACCTTAAACCTTCAATTAAAAACGTTAATAATAAGTCAATGAGTATTTTACATACTTAAAGCGTTTATTCGTAGACCCCAAAACGATTTAGTTCTTGTTTTGGTCCATATTACTTCGTTCTAAAGAATGGAAAGCATAGAGGTCACAGTAGTATAGATTTGATTCATAGTGGGCAAAAGTCAAGAATAGCTCATAGCATCAAAGGATGACATTTTCGGACAAGAGTTCTTTATCAAATTATTATGTATTCATTTCCCTGTTTAGAAGTGCTCCTAGAGTGTAACGAGAATTTCGCTGTATTCGAATTACAAATACATCTAAGAAATATATGAAATACGGAATGTGTAAGGGAATGTCACACTCCGAAAAATGCTAAAGATAAATTCTATTTTCCATCACTGTCATATAGAACCATTTTTACTCCGAACGTGGCATAAACCAACAGGGAGAAACAAGTTGCAAGACTTCCAGGAAAAATGAAGCGAAATTGGCAGCCAATAGTTGGTTGTAAATTACATTGCCTGTTAACTGTATAAATATAAATTACGGAATACGCGGAACTACTGTTCAGTACAGTCAAAAAGGTCTAAGGTAATAGGCAGTGGTTTACAATCAGATATCCGTATCACTCTTCTCCTCAAGAAGTCTGTGTGAAGATTTATATTCAGAACATTCAAGAAAAAGGTGTTGAAACTATAAGAAGCAGCTCATTTACTCAGGAAGGGAAAACGTTATGGTGCCCGTAAATTTGAATGACTGTATCTCTTGTAGTAACATTTAATTTTTGATAAAATGTTAAAATCCAATATACCAGAATTTTGTTTTTCTAAACTCAGTGCCAACTTTTTTTGTCGAAATTTTTGCAGGAAGTAGTCTTGACTTGATTTCATACTTCTATGCATTAATATTATCAAACATGTAATTTGTGTCACAAATTGCGCGGCCGGTCCGGTCGGAGGTTCGAGTCCTTCTTCGGACATAGGTATGTTTGTTTGTACTTTGCCTAAGTTATTTTAAGTAAGATTAAGTAGTGTGTACGTCTAGCGACCAATGATCTAAGTAGTTTGGCCGCATAAGACTACACATATACACGTAATTTATTTATTTCATAACCACATTTAAGTACTAATAATTAAAGAAACTTAAAAGAGAAATTTGAAGTAAACACTGAAAACAAATGATTGCTATTTCTCATAAGATGAATGCACACAACCGTTGACTTATGTCTTGTGAAGGTACCTACAATTTCTGCCATATGAAAATTGTAGTGTGAGTCCCAAATATGTTTTTTCTGTAATAACATTAAAAACATATTAAAAATTCAGAACTCGAAAATCAGTGAAATTTTGGACTTGAAGCGTTTTGTATTGCTACATCTTTACATAGTAGACACGATTTTAAAATTTGGTTGCTATCGCCAAAGTAGACGAAACGTTAAATTTTTTGGTGTAATCTTCGCCGTGTAGACTGTATGCTGTAGAAGTGTACGTCCAAACTAATCATACCTCTGAGGAGAGAACGTTGTTTGCACTTCTCCTGCGTTTCCAGTCGACTGTGCTGTGCTACGTAGCGACATCGTACCGTTCCACTTTACCGAGAGCTATATATGTATTGGTGTGATGTCTGTTCTTTCGAAATAAGACATCACACCAATATATGTATCATTTAGACGCAAAGATTCTGGGTTCTGTTTTCATCGCTAACGCGATTAACAACGTTAGACCTCGTGTGTAAACAGTAAAAGGTTATAAGTGCCACAGGAAAAATGCATAAGTAACACCTGTTGTTTGAGACCTGAAATTAGCCGAAATCGATATCTCATAATAAACATAAGGTGTAGCTGTCTATATTTCATAATGCTATTCCTAACATATTTAAAAGCTGCTCAAAACCACCTACAAAAAACCTTTATAATGAGATTGTATATAATTCCACGATCAAATTGTGTTTTAGTTATTTGTAGTAATACACCCAAAGATCTGCCCTTGCTTTTAGTGCCTTGATCAGCTGTTTATTTTTAGAGGTATTACTAGGGACAGGAAAAATTCGCATTTGCGATAAATGCGAATATAGATGCGAATTATGACTCAAAATGCAGTAAATCCGAAATTGTAGTTAGCAACGGTTGCACTCAATTCCGATTTCATCAAATTCCTCTTCACATGGTGCTGTATTGTAAATCGAGTGATATTTGTATGATGTGTTACCTCCCTGTTGAATGAGGCTGTGATATCTCCGGGCCGTTACTACTGCTCCACCTCGCTCGGTGGGCCTTTCCCTGAATACGGCACAGGTAGCGGCTGGAGGGCGAGGAGTAGGGGTGGTGTATCCCTACTTCTGGAACACCCTGTTCACTACCTGCAGCGTCCGGGTCTCCACGCAAGTGTCTACACATTCCCTTCCCGCGCAAGTGTCACTCCCCGCAAGTGTCACAAACTCGAGCAACCGCGCGCTCCGCAGCGAGACGCTTTAGACCACTATTTTTTTTTTTTTTTTTTTCTTCTTTTTTTTGTTCCATGGGTAGTTCAGTTCATTGCGGTCGTTGATGCTTTTCGTTCGTTGTCGTTCGATCACATTTTGGCTCAGCTTTTTTATTACAGGAAGGCGTTTAGCCCTCTGGCCGGGCGCGCTGACCACTCGGCTACTCCACCGCGGCCTAAACTTGCTGTTCGATGTTGTACGTACCAGAAAATATGCGACTAGTAGCAATATCTACAGCTATAAGGAGAGGATATATCTTGACTGAAAGCAAATTGGATGATTTTCTTTTCCATTTTCATAACTTTTAGCCTTATAATTCTGAAATTTAAACGTAATGTAATGTCAATAGAAAATTATTAACGAACTGCACCGCGCTCCATCATTAGAAAGAACAGACACTTGGACCAATGTCATCCTAATCATGACAAATCTTTCTTGTCTGATTATTCAGTTAATTGCTGACAGGCCAGTCACCATTGCCGAATCACTTCACTTTTCTTACTTTTATTTTCTATTTAGCTACTGAGAAGACAAATGCTTTCATGCCATCATACGAGTTGTCCAAATAATAGAAGATAGTTTCCCTGTCTTTAACCTTGGAGAAGTAATAGTCTAGCTTACGAGCAACATGAATGAACTATACTAAATGTTCTTAGGGTTTTCAGATGGTCAAGATTCGTCTGGATTCTCCCGACGTATCATACAACCTGAAGACTCCAGACAAAACACAGAATCTCGCGACAAAAAGCTACTGGTAAAGTTCTGTATGGCATAATAATTTTGATATGTTACACACTTCCATTTGCTTCATTTTCGAGCGGATCAATCATCGTTCCGCAGACCAAAACGAATAGAAATCTAAAAGAAATTATACTATTTATATTTGTCGTCGACACTGTGTGAATTAGCTTGAAATTCGGGTCAGGCAAGGATGTGCTATAGTAATCGGTGCAGATGCGACCACTGAGTTCAGATGGTTCAGTGCTCAGCGCGACAGCCTAGCAAGCAGGAAATTTGGGTTCGAAACACCACAAATGTTCATGTTTCCTCATTTATTTAAATCAAAGACCGGTGGCAACTAAAGCCGAAAATACCTTTGAGTCTTATTTTAATAAAGACCTAGTTCGTAATTAGGTTGAAATTGTGTGCAAACTGTTTGAATTTTAAATTTTTTCTAAATACTGTTAAAGGATCCAAACTGTCTGGCCCTGTAAAGTCCGCAACTTAACAGTATACGAGTGGGACCGCAGATATTAAATGTAAATTATCTGCCAGTAGTACTAAGACTTTCTGTAGGAAGCTGATTTGAAAAGTAAAAAGCAACATTTTGATTTATAAAATTTATGTCTCAACAGTTCCAAATCCCAGCATTCTGAAATGTATCCACATAAATTACTCTTTCAACCTGTCAAGTGTAACTGTACTGAACACTTCCCTATTACATCAGTTATAACCTATAATCTGGAGTTGCAACAAATTGTGGCACATCTCTTTTTCCAAGTTCGGAAAAAAAAACAATGAAATGCTTGTGATCGGTCTAGACTACATCGGGCAAATGTTATTACTAATTCTGTATTTTTCATTCGTAAAAAAACGCAACAGTGCCTACAATGGTTCTGCTAAAATTAAGGCAACAATTGAAAAAGTAGCTTTCATATCAGCAACCACGCAGAAACCACAATGGCTACTCTCAAAAGAGAGAAACTATTGGTCACAGAATTGCCCTAAGCTCCCTCGCCTTGTCCATCGGACCAGTGCCGGAGTTGCCACTGGTACTGACTGGTGCCGCTTTTCTGATGTACCGCCCCGTGAGGCTGCACGTTTCGCATGTGCCTTACGCCGATCCTGTCAATTCAACATGCTGTTGGGCCCAACTGTTCCGCACTGGAGTCCAGGCGTAAAAGTTGGACCTCGCCACGATCGTTAGGAGTGATGTTACATGTCCTGTAGAGTTTTACTCGAAACACGACGTCCGTCTGCATGGAAATTATTATTCAGCATGGTGGCGTTCCTCTCAGGGATTCTCCGAGCTGAAATCTGCAGTGGCGGTTATTTTTAATTGTGGTAAGGTTAGCCTGAAAACATTTGTGGAACCGGAAGAGGAGGTGGAATCAAAGAATAGATTTTCCCAGACAGCAATTTAAAAGCCACCAAACCAGCAATTTAATTTAATTTTAGAGAACATATGTACCAAAGCTGGTGGCTTACATAGATAAGAACTTCATTCTATTGTAACAGTAAAAACAAAAAAAATGTTCAAATGTTTGTAATCTATCGGACTCAACTGCTGGGTTATTAATCCGTAGCTTACAAAATACTTAAACTAAGGTAAACTAACCTAAGGATAACACAAACACCCATGCCCGAGGGTGGACTGGAACCCCCGACGGCGAAAGGCCGCGCGCACCGCAGCACGGTGCCCCAGTACGCACGACTAATCCGCCGCGGCAGTTTACAATGATTAAAGTTGTTAAGTGTAGCAATTAAAGATTCACCAAATTCACAACAATTTTAAAGGTACAATTTATGGTTTATAACAGCAAAAATGCAAATAATGCTCGGACAGTCACAACACGTATTTTAGGTGACTAGGCGTTTAAGATGATGCATAAATAAACGTAAATTCAATACTTGGATCACAAAGATAACAAGTAAATAATAAAAGCTCAAAACGGACTTTCCATTAAATAAATACAATGGTCATGAAATCCGGAGGATATTTAACGGTCTGCATTAAGATAACATGATTGATTACGTAAGAGACCACGATACCTTGATGACAGAGTGGGCCAACTTAAAACCACCACAATCATTCCATCTCGAGCCAAATTTCAAACTAGAATTACATTTGACCAATACCTAAAACATAGGTTTGCAACGGAAAGATAAAACTAAAAATTAAACCATAATAACAATTTATCTGATGAACTTGGGCCTGTTATAAAAGGTATATGACAGGCGAGTAATAAATTCTTCATGTAAGTCAGCACTTTCATATTATTGTAACAGTAAAAACATAATGGTCAACTAAGGAAAAGAAAAGACGAAAACATGAACGGCTTAGGAGCGCATTTGAAAGAATCAGTTTACAGTAATGAAGGTTGTTAAAGGTAAAAGTTAAATATTGACCAAATTTATAACAATTTTTAAAAGTACATATGAAATTTGATGAAAGATTGCACTTTACCAGACAAAAATTTCAGTACTTGTGGTACTTAGAAATTAGCGGAGTATTAACACGGCATTGAAATTTAAACATGTAGGTTGCAATGTACCATTAGCTTAGGATTAGCTTGTTTCTACTTGCCCTGCAGATGTAAACAAGACAGCTCACTGCCAAAGGCCAAACAAGTTCTGATCTCGGCCAGACATCGCCACGGGTGTCAAAAGATTACACAGGTTATTCTACCAAAACTTCACAACATAAACCAGCCCATTCAAAAGCAACGCTTAATGGCGAAATGGACCAAGAGGAAATATCATTGATATGGAGAAAGAAAATCTTAAGCAGAACCGTTCCAGTACAGGTAATTTGGATGGAGGGGGAAAATTCTGAACTGTAAAATGTACGACCGCTCCTGAGGAACAGCAACCAGAACGCGAAAGGTCATGACGCCACCATAAACAAAACCACTCGTTAAACACACACCAGACTCAAATTGTAAACGAAATGCAAAAGGACAACCACTGGTCAAGGGCTGCGCACAAACAACAGATGGACTTCAATTTAACTCTCCAAAAGTCTAGAGAAATACGACGATATTCAAATTCAAATGTTTGTAGAACTTATGGGACTTAACTACGGGGTTATCAGTCCCTAAGCTTACAAACTACTTACGAACTAGCTAAGACTAAGGACGGCACAAATATCCATGCCCGAGGGGGGATTCGAACCCCCGACCGTAGAGGCCGTGCAGACCGTGACTGGAGCGCCTCAGTCCCCTCGGCCACCGCACGACGATATTCCTCGTGCCAAACCGTCAATGAGCCTACCATCACTCAAGAAGTCCAATGCGTCAAGTCGCTGGCTCAGGACAGCGTCGTTCAGGACAGCCCACCGTCCACGAGGTAAGACACCGGCGCAGATGACGAAGAGCGCTGCTAGCGCTTCCGTGTCCCAGTTACGACGGGCAGTATGAATCGAGGTGGGTCGAGCGATCAGCTGCTGTGGTAGCCCTTAGGCGGCCAGAGCGAGGCAAGTATTCGGCAGTCCTGTATCTCCGCAACTCTTCCACGACCGAAAAACATCGCTGTGGTTAATTATGTTTGAATCCATAATTGGATGGTTGTGAACAGCGACCCTAAATCTCTTTATTAGTTACACAGCCGAAATCGATTTGTAATTAATAAACAGATTTATTGCCACCGAACGCTGTGTTATTCCCAGTAATCACTGTGGTTTACTCGAAAACGTCTTGGGACCTCCCTCCCCACACAAAGTAACAATGCGGATACGATCATTCTTCGGAATTCACCATCTACTAATGGTAGAAATACGGTCAACAAGATCTGTATATTTCCTGCCTGGTGTTATGATTAGAACTGATCGCCGCGGTGGATTAGCCGAGCGGTCTAAGGCGCCTTGCTGCAGAGCGCGCGGTTGCTCGCCGTCGGAGGTTCGAGTCCTCTCTGTGGCATGGGTGTGTGTGTGTGTGTGTGTGTGAGTGAGTGTTGTCCGTAGGTTAGTTTATCTTAGTTTAAGTATTTTGTAAGCTACGGACTGATGATCACGCAGTTTGGTCCGATAGATTTACAAACATTTGAACATTTTTTTTTTATTTTTATTTTTTTTTTATTTTTTTTTATTTTATTATTATTTTTTTTTTTTTTTTTTTTTTTAGAACTGATCGCTCGTCTTGCCTGCTATGTCGGATTGGCACTTTTCATGCAGGGTTGTTTACATCTTTTTCAGGGTTCAGTTACATCCATGGACAATCGAACTGTATTCAATGTTCAGAAGAAATTGGAACTAAGGTGATGGAACGGGTCAGACATTTGACATTACATTGGAGAGCACATATAGTGTCACCACGCAAAGGGATCGAGACCGTACAGCTCTGGTAATTGGCGCGGCACTCATAGCAGTCTCCGCACGTGAAGTGTTCCGTTGCGTAAGTTTTCCGACCTGGCGGGACGGCTTTGGCAAACCTGTTCCTCGCGGGCGCTACTCCTCTTGTTGCGCTTTCCATAAATTGCTCCAAATGTGTCCCGTTACAACGCAGGTGACACTGGGGTAAGAAAAATGACTTTGGGGCCATTGTCGGTCAGCGCCTTGATTAAAAGCGAGGCGCGCATTCCCGGTAGCGGACTGGCGGCGGTGCGGCGGCACGAAAGGGGGGAAAAAAAGGGATGGTCGCGGAAATTGATATATTTCTATGAACAATGGGCGGCGTCAAAAAATTATGGGCTCGCGTCGCGAGGAATGCAGGCCTTCTGCGAGCGAGAGCGGCGTTCTTCTCAGTTTTAGAGTTAAGTTATACGAACGGGTGGCGCGTCGGCAGCCGGCGATAACATCTGCCGTGCCGAGCGTTGTAAATATTTCTACCTGCTGTCGAGGGTTTCGCCCAGACGTTTAATGGTGGAAAAATTCTGCCCGCGGAGGGAAAAAAAAAGTGTTTTGTGTAACAGTGTCGACAAAAGGAGTAAAGGAGTTGTCAATTAGTGGGTGTTATGAGTGGTGTGGGTCGACTCCGGAGCCTCTGCGGCAGGGCGAGCAGGTGACTACTGGGAGGCGATGGAATTTTTTGGAGGGTAGCGAAGTGGCCTGTATCCTGCCCGACTCATTTCGCTCTCCGTAAATCGCAGAGAGGAAAATTAAGAGAGGCGAGCAGACGAAATTATGTTTACATACTAAATAACGAGTAGTCAGGCCAGACTATTATTTATAACGCCACATCGCGATCGTAGCATTAGGATCGCCACATTGCAGTCATTCGTAAATATTTTTATTATCTTTACGAGTCAGAATTTGTATATTTTTGAAATTCAAAAGGAAAATTAATTACCATTTTTGTTAATCAGAATAGCAAAAAGGCATAGAGTAAGATAGCAAAAACACCCTAAATAACAGCAATCTTTCGTCAGAGTATTAGTATAAATAGTACCCGCAGTTGGGGTTACTCTCTCTCTCTCTCTCTGCCGGCCGCGGTGGCCGAGGGGACTAAGGCGCTCCAGTCACGGTCTGCACGGCCACTACGGTCGGGGGTTCGAATCCCCCCTCGGGCATGGATATTTGTGCCGTCCTAGTTCGTAAGTAGTTCATAAGTAGTTTGTAAGTTTAGGGACTGATGACCCCTTAGTTAAGTCCCATAGACTTTACAAACATTTGAACATTCTCTCTCTCTCTCTCTGTAAGTTTAGCTCTCTATGAGTTTAATTCTCTGCGAATTTATCTCTCTGAGTAAGAATTGCGTTAAGTTTAGTTCTCTCACTCAAAGATTAGTTATCGTAATGTATGGAACTTTCGGTAAAGTCAGATTTGATATCGAAGTATAACGCACTTCATGGTAACAATATCAATGAATTTTAGATCGGGGTTAGGCGAGAGGAGACAGTGTTAAAATTCTCCTCCCGATGTTAGTATGGACTATCTCAGTTAGATCTGAACAGTAATTTTGTTAAAAATAATTGATATTGAGATTATGAACACTATTTTAGGAGAAATCGATATTGGTACGAACTGTAAGCTGAGATATTGTGCAAGAAATCTATAATTGTGAGGAATTGAATTCCCGAACTGTTAATCATTCTACGTGTCTTTTTCAAGTGTAATAACTGTGAACTGAGCTTTACGGAAATATATAGACAAGTGATCTATAAAAAGTGTCTTTACAAGTTTATTTCGAAACTAGAAACGTTCACAGCATTTGTGAAATAGTTTTGAAAGTGACTATGAATAATATCTTTGACTATTAAATAAATCGTATGTGTGGAATGAATAAATTATAAGCTACGAGGCGAAAGAAACCCAAAGTAAAATTTTAGCTCCAAGGATAATATCATCAATAACTGTGAGATAGATTTTTTCTTTTTTTGTAACTGGCTCCAATTTAACTAACCGGGAAAAAATAAAAGTTTCAAGTATTGTTACATCAACTATCAAACTCCGAGAAAAAGAAATTTCATGCTAGATCAGGGCCACACAAACACGGAAAACCGCACGCGTGCAAAGCGAGGTGCAGAGAGTGTTTGCACAGTGCATCGGTTCAACTCGGCATACTTCGCCTCAACTCAGCTTGCTGGGTGAGGCCGACGCTGTGCGCTGCCGAAAGCGCTGCGAGGCGGCTTAATCAACATTGGATTAAGTAAGCGCAAGACAATTACTACAATAATGGAACCACCTGCTCAAAAAAAAAATTAAATAAATAAATAAATAAATAGATAAATAAAAAAGAAGCAAAAATTCCCAAAAGTCAATTTCAACCGGAATGGGAACACTCTTACTTTTTTGTTCGTTGTGACGATAAAGCCAAATGTCTATTCTACGGTACACTAATTACGTGTGTCAGAAAATCGTCTATTGAAAGACACTACAGCAAATTGCATTCAGAAAAGTATAGTGACATCACAGGGGATGCCAGAGAGGAAGAATTACGGAAGTTGAAAACTCTCGCAGAAGACAATTCTGTATCTACAAACGACGCTGGTACAAGTACTTTAGCATGTATATTTTAGTTATAGGTCATGTGAAACGAAATGAAATTGGTTTACATTCCTCTCAAACGTGTATTAGTTTTCGTTTTCGCTTAAATTATTTCTAACACATCTTTTTTTCTCTAATTTAGTGTGAAGAAGATGAGGGGTGCTGCGAAAGGACTCTTAGAGCTAGTTACAAAGTTGCTCTACGTTTAGCAAGAGCTGGGAGGCCATTTATGGATGGGCCATTAATAAAAAACATCATGTTGGATGTAGTAGAGATAATGAATGTCACATTAACTCCCACCTACAGCAGAATACCACGTTTCAGAATGACAAAATTTCGGAGAATCAACGACATTGCTGAGAATTTGCATGAACAATTGGCAGCCAAAATTGAAAACTTCCTACCGTACTCCATCGCACTTGAGTCCACGGATATTAATGACACGGCTCAGTTAGCAATTTTTTTGCGTGGTGTGGACGACGACCTACATGTAATGGAAGAGCTCCTGGATATGATTTCTATGAAGGACACTGTTACAGGGGCGGATATCTTAGCAGCTGTTGAAATTGCATCTGAAGGAATAGGACGCCCTTGGGAAAAGCTGTTTTCCGTAACCACAGACGGGGCACCAGTAATGTGCGGTAAAGCAAACGGGTTTATTGGCCTACTGCGGAAAAAGCTTAACATGCCGAATTTACCGTCCGTTCATTTTTTTGCACATCAGGAGGCTCTTTGTGCAAAAGTTATCGGTCTTCAAGAAGTGATGAATGTAGTGGTGCGTATCGTGAACTACATTCGTTCTCATGGACTCACTCATCGTCAATTCAAAGAATGTTTGGTTTACTTGGAAGAGGAGTATCCAGATATTCCCTATCACGCTGAGGTGCGCTGGTTGAGCAAAGGAAAAGTAATTTCCTGAATTTTTCGACTACGCCACGCCGTGCCTCAGTTTTGGGAGAGCAAAGGACGTCCGGAGCCACTTTTTCATGACCCTAAATGGGTAGCTTCTTTGGGATTTGTGGCAGACATTATGGATCTCCTAAATGATTTAAGTCTGAAACTCCAAAAAGAAAATAATCTCATCAATGATATGATCAGCAAAATAAACGCTTTCCAATATAAATTGAAGCTCCTGAAAAACAACCTCTCAGAGAAAAATACGCAACACTTTCCTGAACTAGGTAAGCGAAATATAAATTGTACTTTTAATAACACAACCTGATTTTTATAACCGCTCTAATTAAAATGGTACTATGTTTTTGTTTGACAGCATCTGTGCACGAAGGAGCGTGCTTTGGAAAATACGTCCAGGTGCTACAATCCCTTGAAAATGCTTTTTACGACCGATTCCAGGTAATAACTAACAGCTAAATAAAGGAGACTGCGTTACATATACAAGTGTAAAATTACATTAAAAGCAGTAGTACACAGTACATGTTTATTTTAACCTATCGCATTTTTTGTACTTCGAAACAACTACTTACTTTACTTTCATTTATTAATTGGTTTTGTTATTGTTTCAGGAAATTACCAACCTGCATCCAATTCTCGATGTTTTTGTGAAACCCTTTTCGATGGATATTGAAAATGCGACACCAAATTTACATTTCTAACATTGATTTGCAAACCGATGTTCACCGAAAGCATTTGTTTTACAACACAAAAGGTTTGCTCCAGTTCTACCAGAATTTGTAGAAGGTAGAATTTCCCAAGTTACACAGAGAAGCAGCGAAGATTATTTCTATGTTTGGCTCCACATGTGTATGTGAAAGGGTTTTTTCTGTTTTGTCTTGTACGAAAACTAGATTGCTTGCAAGTATTTCTAATAGTAATTTAAAAAATGCTCACTCAGTTGCTGTCAGCCGATCTCTTGTTCCAGATCTTAGTAGCATAATTGCAATTAAAAAAAGAGAACAGAAGAGATGAATTTGTGTTGAAACCAAAGTTAAAATTGTTATCATTGCAATTATTACTGTTATTTAAATCCCCTTTATACCGGTAATCGTGTTCCACCAAACTAAGCTCTCCGCCTAGTATACATAAGTATTGGGCAATGAAGAAGAAAACAGGGTAAAAGTTTTGAAAAGGTCGAGACAGGCGGCGCGAGCGACGCAAGCGTAAGGAAAGAGAGAAACAGCGCCATTGCACAAAGCCGAGGAGTGGGGGGTTTACACCGTCGTCAACACAGCGCAGCCGTCTTCTGCACTCTGCACTGTGCGATGCGCCGGTGCATGCACCTTGAGCGCCCTGTGCTAGAAAATTCAAATGTTTGTATAGTCTATGGGACTTAACTACGGGGTCATCAGTCCCTAAACTTACAAACTACTTATGAACTATTTACGAACTAGGACGGCACAAATATCCATGCCCGAGGGGGGATCCGAACCCCCGACCATAGTGGCCGTGCAGACCGTGACTGAAGCGCCTCAGTCCCCGCGGTCACCGCGGCCGGCCCTGTGCTAGATCTTTACAAAATTTTATGTTACAAAAGCAGGCTAGAATAAAATAAAAGACTGTACAGTTTCTCATGCTAAATAGAAGACAGCAATTTATTACGAAAAAAAGGGGGCAGCAGTACCAACCTACCATACCAGCAGACAACCCAACTAAAATTCAGAGCCCATCTATTCTATATGGATTAAAAAACTAAATGCAGAAGAAGCCAGTTACATATTCAAACAACTAATACTTTTCCTTGTTAAACATATTTCGGAAAGTTTGTAAAACAGTCAGTGGATAATTCTTATTCATTTCTGACATTCTATAACAGTATTTGACAGCCTGTGTGCCGAGTGGGAATGGCCGAGCGGTCTGGGGCGCAGTGTCACTGATTGTGCGGCCGTACTCAACGAAGGTTCGAGTGTATGTATTGTCCTTGGCGTAAATTGGTTCAAGTTAGTTTTAGTTGTTTGTAAGTCTACCGATGACCCATACCTGTATTGTCGCTTAGCTTTACAAACATTTGAACCCAACCTCTTGTCCATTTTAAATATATTCATATTTCGCCTATTGTTGTGAACGCTTATCGAATACCAATGATAGAAACTGTAAGAACGCATTTGAATTCATCACATTGGCAGTTTTATTGATAAAAGGCAAAATCGTGCAATAACGTAAGGAAATCAACTTCAGTTATCTTACGATTTTGTGCACGACTTACATTGGCGAACAAGAATTTCCTGCTTAAAAACAATTCCAGAATCAACTGAAACTAAGTGATTATACGCATGTAAATCCTTAACTTTTCCCGGCGTAATGAATGTCCCAACCGCTTAATGGGTACTCTGCCAGATGACGTCATCGACAATCGCCGATGATTTGACAGGAGCACACCCAGCCGTTCTCAAGACACAACTACACTCAAGAAAGCCAAGTGCAAGCGAATTTAATAACATATACAGTGCAGGTCACTACAGAGTCAACACAACCAAAGATGACGAAACATAAAAAATATAGATAGTGACTATTAATCAACAGGTGAGGCAGCATAAATTCTGTTCCTCTGTTTTTTGACGGGAGTCAGTGCTGGATTCCAAGCTGAATTTAAACGAAAGCCGCCGTCTCAGTTTATAAGGTTGCTTGCTAGTTTGATTTCAACAGCTTCTTTAATAACACTATCCCAATAGGTGGACGTGCATGCCAGAATCTCTGCGTTGTGTTCCATAGGATGACGGTGACAAGACAGTGTTCTGCAACAGCGGATTTGTTTGGCTGTTGTACTGTACGCGTGTGTGCTCCTGATTGCGATTCGAACCCTAACCACTTGTCTATCGGTAATACGCATCCCGTCCAACCCAAGTTATTGCAAGCCGCGCACTACCTATGTAGTGCCACTTATATATATATATAT
Organism: Locusta migratoria; assembly: GCA_026315105.1. Taxonomy (NCBI): domain Eukaryota; kingdom Metazoa; phylum Arthropoda; class Insecta; order Orthoptera; family Acrididae; genus Locusta; species Locusta migratoria. The sequence continues at coordinate 225,430,447 of CM048748.1, read as the reverse complement.
ATATATATATATATATATATATATATATATATATATATATATATGTGTGTGTGTGTGTGTGTGTGGTACAGTGTGAGGCACTTAAAAAAACTGTTTTCGTAATATTTGGAAATATAAAAATTGGATTAAGGAAAGTTGTGGTAAGAGTTGTCCACCTCAAAGAGAGACATCCATTAACATAAAGATCTACCCTCTCCCTCCCGTGCACCACACCCGGGGGTGTAGGGGTAGGGGTGTAGGGGTGACTTTGACATAGTAAATAGAAACCATTATTTATTATTGTAGATTTAGATTCTCCTTGAAAGTATATGTAACTCTTGTACGAACATTTTATTTCCGTTTCACCATACAATCGATAATAATGAAAATGAGTTGAAAATTGTTGAAAAGCGGTATATTTCAAGAAAATACTCATCAGATTAGGAAAACATTTCGTTATTGCGTCTTTGTGATTTTACCTTTAGGTACTGGTGTGCTGGGGTTATTTGTCACGATCAGTAATGTAGCAGCCGCGGGGGAGTAGCCGAGCGGTCTAAAGCGTCTCGCTGCGGAGCGCGCGGTTGCTCGCCGTGGAGGTTCGAGTCCTCCCTGGGGCATGGGTGTGTGTGTTTGTCCGTAGGTTAGTTTACCTAGGTTTAAGTAGTTTGTAAGCTACGGACTGATGACCACGCAATTTGGTCCGATAGATTTACAGACATTTTAACATGTTAGTAATATAGCTGTTGATTCCATACAAATGCTTGCGTAGGAAATTCACTGATTTCTCTAGTAAATATTAGATCTTCTGGTTCAATATGTTCAAATATTTGTAATTCTATGGGACCAAACTACTTTGGTCATAAGTCCCTAGACTTACAAACTGCCGGCCGCGGTGGCCGAGGGGACTAAGACGCTCCAGTCACGGTCTGCACGGCTACTACGGTCGGGGGTTCGGATTCCCCCTCGGGCATGGATATTTGTGCCGTCCTAGTTCGTAAGTAGTTCATAAGTAGTTTGTAAGTTTAGGGACTGATGACCCCGTAGTTAAGTCCCATAGACTATACAAACATTTGAACTTACAAACTACTTAAACTAAATTAAAGTAGCCTAAGGATAACACACGTCCATGCGCGAGGGAGACCTCTCGGCTGCTACCGCTCTGGTGTTTAGTGGCAAGATTGCATTCTTAAAAGTAAATGACAGAATTAAGTATCTGTAAATTAAAAAGGGTATGCTAAATGCCCTGTGCTGTAACGTCCCGTTTCAACCCTCTCACGGTTCGAATAAGTAAAGACGGTGTTTCTTATGGCACCTTACTCTAAAAACTCTCTCACAAATCAATATAAACTATACTACAAGCAGTCATCAGATATCTTATTCAGGAGGTTAACTTGTTAGTCACTTGGAGTGCTACTATCGCACTGGGTATCACAAACTAGACAAAGTTTCGAGACAATACTGTTAAACTGTAGCTGGCATCGCTCCTTGATTAATGTCTTTTTTTTTTTTTTTTGTAACGGAAAACGGCTCTGAGACGTGCATTCTGAATTCATGTCACTGAATGTGCCACCTGCATCTGTGTTTCTGGCACAAAGCGAGGCGCCAACGAGCGTTCACCCGCCCCGCCTGGCGGGCCATAGGGGTACAGGAAGCTCGCGATATGAATACACAGTGCTCACCGCCAGCAGCACCGTGCCTGCACTTCGCGTACTCTTGCCGCGCGGCGCGGCCGGCGGCCTCGCAGGCAGGTGGGGCTAGCAGTTCGCGAACGGAAGACTACGCTGGAGGGAGCCATAAATACCCATAGCAAGCGGGCTATTCCTGCGCGCTCAATGCAGACGGCGTCGCATGCGGGGTGCTGCAAACTGCCTATTGTTTCATTCGTCAGAGTGGTTATACACTGAGATGACAAAGTCATAGCACAGCTCCGACACCAACACTTGCACCTGTCAAAATACCGAAGGCTCCCTTGCACACATCGTCTTACTCTGCGGACGATACACACATGTTACACACAGCAGCTTGACTTTACAACAGACGATACGATATATGACATAATAAGAGACGAACAAAAATGGACACAACTCAACACACTAGCAGACAAGAATCCAAAGCAACTTACGAAGAATACAAAAGGACAAGGCCCTATCGGAGGCGTACCCATGTGCCCCGCAGAGTGGACAGGTATAGTTGGGAACAAACAGACGAGGAAGAAGGCGATGAAACTCTCATAAATGAAGGAAGTGACACCGATGAGACATCACGATTCAAATGTTCAAATTTTTGTAAATCTATCGTACCAAACTGCGTGGTCATCAGTCCGTAGCTTACAAACTACTTACACCTAGGTAAACGAACCTACGGACAAACACACACACCCATGACCCAGGGAGGACTCGAACCTCCACGGCGAGCAACCGCGCGCTCCGCAGCAAGGCGCTTTAGACCGCTCGGCTACTCCACCGCGGCGGACTCAAGATTGACAGGGGAGCAATCTCCCACTGTCAACAACCCAAACCAGACCTTCTTTACATTAATATGGATACTAATACCTGAAACACAAGAAAGAAAGAAAACAATATAAAGAAAAGTGACTAATATCACCAGAACCATGGTAACTGTGCTGGATGATCAGTGGCTTGAAGGAAACATTCCAAGGTACTCAACGCGCAGCACGGTACAACGCAGCTAACCATGAGGACAGAAAACCCCCTTATTCCTTTCTTTCCTATTACATTTTTAGCCCAATTAAAATTAATAAATTTCAGAATACATTGAATTACGACATATGTATAACAACCATGTAACCAATCATGTTTTTATGTTCTCCAATATATCTAATTATTGTAAAATGCACGAATTGTAATTTGTTATATTATAATTGTAGCAACAACCGTAAGCACTTGTATATATGTATTTTCTCTTTGTTTTTATTTTTTTCCTTCTTATTTCTATTTATCTAAAATAATTAAATTATGTAACATTAATGAACTAATGTATAACATGTAAAACTACAAATGTACGTCCTGCTTTTAAAAGGTAGCAGGATTATAAATAAGAAATAAATAAATAATAATGAATAACAACTCCGAAATCGTGTAACAATTATCGACGTATCAGTCGTTCGGAACTCCACTGTAGTAACACAGTCATGTTGCGTCTGTAGCTATCGATAATTGCGAAAGTGTTAATGGCGCAGGATTTTGCGCCTCGAATCGACCTGTCGATTCAAAATGCTCAAATGTTTGAAATCCTATTGAATCAAAGTGCTATGGTCATCAGTCCCTAGACTTAAAACTAGGGAGGACTCGAACTCCGACGGTGAGAAACTGCGCGCTCCGCAGCGAGGCGCCTTAGAACGCTCAGCCACTCCACCGCGGCGCCTGTCAATTTTGATACATAACTAATGCATGGGATTGATGTCGGGCGATCTGGAAATCATTCGGAAGAACTCAACAGAACATTCTTCGAATCAAATGAGAACAATTGTGATTCAATGAGCCGTGCGGAGTGGCAACGCGGTCAAAGGCGCCATGCTGCGAACCAGAATGCCGTTCCCGCTGGAGTTTCAAGTCGGCCCTCGGGCATTACTGTGTGTGTTGTCCTTAATGTAAGTTGGTTTAAGGAGTTTGTAGGTTCTGGGACTGATGCCCATAGCAGTTTGGTCCAACAGAATTACAATCATTTGAACATTTGTGGCAAAATAACATGGCGGAATGTCATCCGTAAAATTTCCAGTGTTGTTTTGGAATATTAAGTCCTTGAATAGCAATAAATGCTTCCAAAATAATCGAACATTACCATTTCCATTCAATGATCGTTTCCGTTCGACCAGAGAAGTTAGTCCACTCCATGAAAACACAGACACCACCGGCTAGCACAATACTTTATTGACATCATTGGTCCATGCCTTCCTACAGTCTGTGCCACAGTGGACCCTTACAAACTACCTTTTCATTTGTATTTATTTCTTTATAATTTTTTTAGTCATGAGTCTTATGAATGCTTTGAAGCGATCCATCATGAATTCCTCTTTTGCGCAAATAATTTCAAAGTATCAATTGCATCCTAATTACTCAATTATTTACCGGAAGTATTCCCGTCTTTTATTCTCTACAGCTTCAACTAGTTCCGTAATATTGTAACACATATCGTATCATCCTGTCCCTTGTTCTGTCAGTGTTATCCATATGGTCCTTCCTTTGCCGGTTCGGCGAACAGCCTTTTCATTCGTTTTCTTACCAGTCCACCTAACTTTCAATATTCGACTGTAGCACCACATTTCAAATCCTTAGATTATCTTCTATTTCGGTTTTCCTACTGTCCATATTTCACTTCCATACAAAGCTGTGCTCCAAACATACGTTCTCAGAAATTTTTTCCTCGCTTTAAGTCTAATGAATGATACCGGCAAACTCATTTTGGCCATGAATTTTTAAGTCTTCTTTGCTTTTTCCGTAGTAGGTTATTTTTCTTTCGCGGTAGCATAATTTTTTATATTCATCGACGCCGTGATCTCCAATTCACATGTCATGTTTCTCGCAAAGTTTTAATACTTTTTTTCTATTTACTCCATTCCATATTTTGTAATCAGTGGACTATTAATGTCATTCATGGGATTCTTCTTCACTTTCACTGAGGAAAAAATTTAATCAGTGAAACTTATCGTTAATATACCTTTATGGTGAATTTCGGTACTATTCTCGAACCTTACTGTCATTTCCGTCATTGTTTCTTCGATGTATTTATCGAACAGTATGGATGAAACATTGCATCCCTGACTTAAACCCTTTTTTATCCGATATCAGCCTTTTATGTCATGCAGTCTTATTAGTCCCACTTGGTTCTTGTTACATGTCTTACCCGTCGGAATGCACAGTGGACATGAATGGATGCAGGCGATCATCAAATATGCGACCGTACATGTCACCTGTCAGAGTCGTGTCTAGACATATCAGAGGCCCCACACCACTCCAACTGCACGCGCCCCACACCATTGCAGAGACTCCACCAGCTTGACGAGCAGCCTACTGACATGCGGGATCCATGGATTCATGAGGATATCTCCACACAAGTACACGTCCATCTGCTCGATACAATTGGAAACGATACTTGTCAGTCCAGGCAACATGTTTCCAGTCATCAACAGTGCCAATGTCCATGTTGACGGGCTCAGTCGAGGCATTCGGCTGTATGTGGTGCAATCATTAAGGGTATACGAGTGGATCTTCGGCTCCGAAATCCCACATCGGTGATGTTTTGTTGAATGGTTTGCACACCGACACTTGTTGATGGACCAGCATTGAATCCGCTGTAATTTGTGGAAGAGTTGCACTACTGTCACGTTGAACGATTCCCTTCAGTCGTAATCGGTCTAGTATTTACTGTATCTCTTTCCAGCCGCAGTGATGTCCAGATTTAATTCGCTTTGCAGCACTCGTGAAATTGTCGTACGTACATGTAGGAGTGCTGTGGGGCCTCTGATATGTCTAGACACGACTCGGACAGGTGACATGTACATACCTCATCGCTACATCGGAGATGCTGTATCTCATCTCTGTGGGCCGACTATTAGTCCACGTTCAAACTGACATAAGTCGCGATACCTGGCATCGTAGGAGTAGTAACCCATCTAATGCCTGTGCCAGACACTTGTCGTCTTATATGGGTATTTCTAAACGCAGCGGCGTCCTCTGACTGTTTCCAAACGTTTGACTACAAAAGTTCCTTTGGCTCTATCAAATACTTAATCTACCAAATTCAAATGTTTGTAATTCTATCGGACCAAACTGCGTGGTCATCAGTCCATAGCTTACAAACTACTTAAACCTAGGCAAACTAACCTAAGGACAACACACACACCCATGCCCCAGGGAGGACTCGAACCTCCACGGCGAGCAACCGCGCGCTCCGCAGCGAGACGATTTAGACCCCTCGGCTACTCCACCGCGGCACTTAATCTACCATTCCATCTTCTGCTTTGTCGTCGGCATCTATACCTGAACAGTCGATGCAGGTGTAGGGTTGCTATCTAATCTGATGAGAACAAGCCTGTCACTGAACTTTTCACATCAGCTTAATCAGTGGCGTACTTTTTTATTCACAGCGAACGTACCGCACTTACTGCATCTCGCACTGCTGTAGATAATACTCTATATTCATCTTAAAAAAAATCATTATCATCTTTCCATTTCACTTCAGTTACCCCAACTACATCTGGATTCAGCTTAGCATGCCAACTACGTTCATACCTCTGACATTCATTTTTTCTTGGTCGCAGTCCTGTCGGTACTGACTTCCCGGTGATCCGATTGGGGGACTACTCCGAAATCTTTTGCCACTGGAGATATCACTACGACACGTTTTAGTTACAGGTCACATGTCTTGTAGATGAACATAATGTGTCTTTAATGCAGGTATCACTTATGTTCTCCATCCTCATGCCATTAATGTTTGAGGATTCCTCCTCCTTTTTGGGACAGTTTCACATCAGAAGGCCCTGGATCTGTTTTCGCTCATCCGCCCTCTTCTACGTGGGTTCTTGGTACAACGAGTTTATCGGTCGACATTACGAATAATTTTTATTCATTATTTAAGCAACGACTTAGTTCGAATCCGGGATTCGGTTATGAATCAAAGCTGCTGTTTCTAGGCTAGGTTCAAATGTTTATAAATCTATGGGATTCAACTTCTTGGTTATCAGTCCCTAGCTTACAAACTACTTAAACTAAGGTAAACTAACCTAAGGACAACACACACACACACACACACACACACACACACACACACACACACACACACACACACACACGCACACACAGCAGTGCCCGAGGAAGGACTCGAACCTCCGACGGCGAACGGCCGCGCGCACCGCAGCACGGCTCAACAGTGCGAACGGCTAATCCGCCGCGGCCTTAGGCAAGGGATACATACGCTGTTCAAACCGTTTAGGGGATCAGTTGAAATATTCTAATCGGACGAATGAACTAAAATACTCCTTCCCTCCCCACCGGGGACTGATGACAATTTTATCCCCCTGTTCCAAACAACCAACTGTCGGTTCTGGAGTAGTGACAGAAATATTACGACAACCGAGATATTGGTAATAACAGGAAGTTTCTGCAGAGAGAGTTCGTGTTGACTTGTGTTTACTGTATGCAACGAATTACATGAACAGTTGGGTTCAGAGAGTCTAGTAAGCAGGTAGTGCAATGCAACAACAACGTGACTTACGGAGCTATGGCATGAAGAACCATAGGAAAGTTGGGAGCAGGACAGATACAGAGAGAGATGGATGCAGCTATTGGAGTGTGCCAAAGTGTAATTTCAGGCGTAGGACAATAAGAACCGTTAGAAGAAGGCAAGGTCAAAGTCGTCCAGGGGTAAAATCAGCAAGAGATGACAATTATCTCCGGTTAACAACAGCTCGACGAGACAGGACGACGAATGCAACTCAGCTGCAACGCAGCCTCCAGGCAGCAACAGGACGCGTAATACCAACACAAACAGTCCGAAATCGCCTTCGGGAATGTGGGCTCTAAGCACGGGGATTATGGTGTGTGTCTATTAAAACCACGACACCGTTTAGCCCGCAGGAACTGGCAGGAGGAATATCAGGATTGAAGTTGTAACGAATGATACTGGATTCTTTTCACAGATGAGTCAAGATTTTGTGTCCAACCGATAAATCGTCGTTCCATCATGTGGAGAAAACTTGGAACCCGGAATAATTCTGCTTACGTGTAGGAAATATCTGCGTATTATGTTAGTCGACGAATGGTGTGGGCAGTAGCCAGTATTGGCGGACGTACGGACCCTATGACGTTCAGAATGGCGCTTTGACTGGTCAGAGGTATAGACGCGAGATTTTTCGACTTTTGGTTGTGCCCTACGGTGGTGTTATAGGAGATGTTCCATTCTGGTGGATGACAACGCTCGTCCCCGTAGAGCTCTACTGGTGGACAACATGCTTAAGCTAAGGAAATTGAACAAATGGAATGGCCAGCTTGTCACCGACTTCAATTCGATTGAGGAGGTCTCGGATGCACTTGACAGACGCATTGCAGTCAGAGCAGCACCTCCCACAACGGTTGCAGAGTTGGATATCGCACTCATGGAAGAATGGCCAAATATCCCTAAAGAGCCGACTCATAATATCATACTGCCCATGCCACGCAGCTGTGACGTCCGACGTGATCACACACCGTATTAGAGAGCAAAGAGAATGGCTTTTTCGCTATTATGGTTTCCCCATGGTGCCTTGCTCTACGTAAACGCCATGTAAACGTCAAGTAAATAAAATACGTTAGCGTAAGTATGTTGTGTGTAATATCTCGCCTGATTCCCAGTTGCTCCTATCAGTGTATTATTGTCGATTGGAGTGTTATAGGTTAGAGCTATCGATTATTTAATCATATAGGGTCAAACCGATTTGGTCACGAGTCATTGAGAGGAACTGGGACGAGGTAGTGCTGTTAGCCAAGGCTCTCGGTTCGTCTGATACAGCAACCCAGTTACGGAAATTCCGCCTCTCTGTTCAAATAAAATCTTTGTAAATCTATCGGACCAAACTGCGTGGTCATCAGTCCGTAGCTTACAAACTACTTAAACCTAGGTAAACTAACCTAAGGACAACACACACACACATGCCCCAGGGAGGACTCGAACCTCCACGGCGAGCAACCGCGCGCTCCGCAATGAGACGCTTTAGACCGCTCGGCTACACCACCGCGTCCGCCTCTCTGTCCTAATGGGTAATATTGTTCTACGTCCCTGGCTAATTTTTGTGGTCATATGAAGCAGGTTTGCTCGTTAAGTTTGCAGTGAGAATTCTAAACAAACGCCACTACCCTCGGTCATGAAGGGCAGGCGTCAACTATTGCACTGTCCTTGGTTAGAGGTAATTCTCAGGACATTCTTGACGGTATGAATTTCTGGATATTGAATTCCTCAACCATATCCTAAATGGAATGTCCCATGCGTTTAGCGCCAACTGAACATCCACGTTCAAAGACAGTTGATCGCGTCATGCGTCCATGATCATTCGGAAAGTTTTTCACGTGAAGCACGTGAAACACCGGAGTTCAGTTGACAATATGCTGTCACTTCATACATTGCGTAAGAAATACTGTAAGCACTTGTGCATATCGCTGTGCCATGATTTTTGTTTCCTTAATGTGTACCGACAAAGATTGTTCTTAGTGTGAGGCAGAAACAGTGTGTACAGCATACCATTTCTGGGCTGCGTCTGCTTGCTGGATTCTGTGGCTGTTGTGTTTGCCAGGGAGAGAGTTTTTCACAACTTCGGAAGTAATGGACACTTGTATCCGCAATACCCCTAAATAGATAACGTCCTTCCGACATGGTTCTGAGGGATATCACCAGAGAGGCCGGTGTTTTCTAACGCAGTGTTGTGGCAGGAAGCCGCCACGCTACAGAAGCCTTACAAGCGCCAACAGGAAGTGGTCGCTGGTAATTCCAGTATGGTGTTTCCGATTCTGATTCACTGGAAGGCCCTCCTCCTTCGTCTTCTTCTTTCAAAATGTTAATCCCTGTCTCTGTAGCAACAGATTCCTCTCTTCAACAGTTTTCATTTCCACGTATGACGAACATCTCATATCAAGCGTCAACTTTTTAAGCGGGATGTTCTCTTTTGTATGTTAGTTTCCACCACTGCGAATCTATATCTTCGCAAATGTTTTGTAGAAGAATGTCATGCCAAGTTAACTGTCCTGCAAGTTTTGATTTTTTCTTACTTCTTTCGTTTTCCCGCCATTGTAACTAGTTACTATTCTGTTCCACAGCTACATGTCCGGAGAGCAGATTTTTCTTGCTTTCATAACGTCCAGGTTTCACATACGTACGTTAGGACGCACTTCACTAAAACTTTATAAATCTCTTCTTGGTACGGAACCCAATGAGCTTGTTGAAAAGGAGGTACTTGCTTCGGTGGCCACTCATGGACAATTCTCTTCTTCTGTGATTTTCTTGCGAAGATATATATAATTTATATATGTTACCTATTTCTTTAATACTTTGAGCTTCTCATTACTTGTCAAAAACATCAGACACTGACAGGGTGCTCCTAAAATATATGTGGAAATAAAACGTTAGGTAGAGGGGACCGAAACAAGCAGATTTCCTATACGAATGACATATTGCATCGTTAGCGTGTACAGAAGTATGAAAGAAAGGGAAATGAAAAGTGAAGAAAAGAGAAAAAAATTATATATTTACAATTTACAAGAGGTACTCGAAAGAGTGGCTACCAACAGCCATACAAGATTCACAGTGTCGATGCATGGATCGGCGTACGTCAGAAAAGAGGTCAGGCATGGCGACCATATGGCCAGCAGCAACTGACATTCGGGTACTAAATCTTCTTCAGATGCGACGGAGTTCTCATACACGGGGCTTTTAATATGACCCCAAAGGAAGAAATCCACTTACGTTAAATCAGGTAAACGAGGTGGCCAGGGAACTGGTCCACCCCGTCCTATCCACTGCGTAGAAAGCGTCCAGGTGATACCTGATGTTTCGACTGAAGTGTACTGGGGCTCCATCGTGCTGGAACCATATTCGTCTGCGAACAGTTAGTGGAACATCGACCAGAAGTTCATGTAAGACCTCCTGTAGGAATATTTTGTCAGTGAGGTCAGTTAAGCAACCAGGTAGAATGTACGGCGCTACTGAGTTATTGTTCACAATGCCTTCCCATGAATGGAAAACCGTTCTTAGTATAATAATAATAATATCGTGTGGCTCATTGGCCTGGTGCAAGTCTTTCAATTGGACGCCACTTCGGCGACTTGCGTGTCCCTAGCTTACCCCAGTTATCCAAAGGGGACCTACAGCTTAACATGGAATCCGAACCACGAGTCGTTTCTGGCGACTCCTCACATCGTTGAGAGGCGAAGGATGGGTTAAAACGCAGACATCGGCAGGGAAGGTGTGTTTGGCTGCAGTCTGCTGTAGGAAAGGACGAGCAGATAATCATCAGGTGTTACTATTCGCACTTTCAGTAAATGGTACGGATGTAGATCGTCTTCATGCGAAGGCCCCAATAGACTTTGATGGCTCACAACCTACGCACGTCCTACAGCTCTCGAAGTTGTCGAAGGATTATTCTTTAGTATGTCTAATATTCTTACTTCAGCTGCAGGTGTTCTGTGATATCTTCTAATTCCAGCTCCACGACTGGAAGCATAAAAAAATTCTCTCGAGCGTAGCTTCCGATGAAGACACTCGAATGTTCGATGATCTGGCTGATACCTATCCGGTAATCGTCCAATGTACATCCTTTGAGCAGCCAATCCATGTCCTTGTGCAACTCCATACATCAAATGTATGTCGACAAGCTATGCGTTGGTGAAACGAAGCATGTTGATTGAGATCCGAAAAGGAGTTAATGAATCCAGCTAAAGAAGCCCTTGTAAACAGTGCACTCTCCAGCGCTCTCTACCGGTTCACGGCGCATTACCGACCACACTGTCCTATACGAAATCTGCTTCTTTAGGCCCCCTATAACGGTCGTTTCATTTTTAAGTATGTTTTAGCAACACCCTGTATATAAAATTAAGTTGAAGACGAATGATGATCCTTTATTAATTAAGGATGCGCACCAGCTCCGAATTGTTACGGGATTCGACGAAATGAGAGATAATTGGTAGGAGCACTACGTTATTATTGTGTGGTTTATTTCAGAATTTGCGTCTCAGAGGAGGCGCACTAAGGTAGTCCACGCGGTTGCGATGATCGACGTATCTCCAGAATGCATCACATTTTCATCTGTTTCAACGTGGAGCGCTATCAGAGCTTTCTAACAAGAGATACGTTTTGTTAAATATGACACCAAATGGTGTGCTCAAAAGCGATAGGTCATGCGATACTGTTACAAGAAACAGAGTACTAGGTGTGTAATTAATCAGTAATTAATTTTCATGACATGTGTACTTAATTTTAACATAACAGAAGTTACGATTACGAAGTCGGAAAATGCATCATAAATAGGCGAACTCGTTTGGATAGAATGAACAAGAGCAGTACAAATAGCAATACTTCAGTACCCGGTATTGCAGCAATATTTATTTTGTGATACAGACTGAAAAGTACTGGTATGCACTTTATTTGGAATTAACGTCATAACGCTTTATTAACAGACCCTATTTAAAAACATACAATATTATTTTCCTATGTAACTGTTTAAAATGTAAATATTCACTCCAAACAAATGGGTAAAACATGTAGCTGAATCCACTTGTGTTTCATTTCTATGTAGGTAATAAGACTCCTCTGTTATCTCTCTCGTCACTAAATAAAATACCTGAAGTGTCACACTTATGAGTTTTGTGAAGGAAGCGTCTCACCAGGTAAACGTTTTTATTCATATAAACGTTTTCGTACGTCTCATATTTCTTCAGATTACGTATAGAGGAACATTTTTACCTTCTAAGCAACATAAATTTAGTCAATTTTATTATAAACCACAGTAAAAAGTAACCTTAATAGAAATTACTTAGCACAGAGTATGCTAGAGAGATCACTTCAGAAAACAAATAATGTTCTCCGGTCGTGAGAAACTATTCTAGTTTTATTCTTGTAAAATAGGAGAATGTTCTCTGTTGTGAGCAACTTCTCCCACCGTTATACTCACGCTGAGAACATACTCGGTTGAATTATATTCTCTGACTCGCTTTATTCAAGCGAACCTGAGCATGTTCTCTGGAATCCAGAGTATAAAGTGGATGCTCTGTTTTATTCACACGGCCAAATGTCCAGACGCGGAATAATCGGTGCGGTTGAAGTACCGAACCGTTCGTGCAGGTGTTGAAAGATGATATCATCCACATTATGCAAAGTGACCTTGATTTCGACAAGATGTGGTTCGTGCAAGATGGAGCTCGACCCCATCGAAGCAGGAGATCGTTTGATGTCCTGGAGGATCGCATTCTAGCTTTGGGGTACCCAGAAGCCAATGGCGTGGGCTTCTATTGGCCGCCGTATTCACCTGATCTCAACACATGCCAGTCCTTTATGTTGGGCTATGTTAGTGACAACAAGTTCAGGAATAACACTAAATCATTCTGAGCTGAAAACTGTCAGGACGTAATTACAATATCGATGTTCCGAGACTTCAGCGGGTCATGAAGAATGTCGCTATTTGTCTTTGCAGCATCGTCGCCAGGGAAGACAGTCATATCAAACATGTACTAACGTAACTGGGATACTAGAATCAGGAGTGGGGTGATTGGTAGAATGAAGTTCATAGCAACTATTACGCCAGCGATGTTAAATGGCGTCGACACATTTAAAATTTTACAGTTTCCACCTTAAAACATATGCTTCCCATTTCTGTACCCTTTATGGTGTTATCAGGACTATTGCTGTTTGTACTTGCAATACAGGACATATGAGGGGCGTAGTTGGCTTCCATCACGTCAGAATAAAAGACATATACTCTTTTATAAAGTTTTTCAATAATCTGATATCTTCTGTGATGACGCCCCAGCGCAAATGGATGACACCTAGGTCGCAGATGCGTTGAGGTGAAGTGAGAATGTAAATCTTAAGTGAGGTTCTGGGTTCTGTGGGCTCTGATAAAAACTCATAATCCAATAAAGTTTTCAGTCGTTATAAAGTAGCAAACTTCATACCACTGGACACGAACACAACAGATATATCATTCGCAAAAATTACAGAAGAAGTTCAGTAAAAATGAGCTGTAGAACAATCACGGCATGCTAGTCTGATATTGTTCGATCTACCAAACCATTGATCTCTATGCAACCTGAATGTTGAACTTCAGCTGTCCCAGAGTCCCAGTCTTAGATGTTCACGTTTCGTTCCTTCCCAAATTCAAGTATGGCTGCGATGATGTATTACAAGAAAACGGAAGAAAAATATGTTGCGATTGCACTTCCATATTAGCCTATTACATCGCGTGTTGACATAAATTTCAAATCAGGAGGTAAGCAAGCTGATGTGATGGGAAACTACGAAAAATATCGAGCTATAGCGCGTCTGTCAAGAAATTAAAAAGGGGCTCCAAAAGGCAGAACGATTAAAATGACATAATCTAAATCCGAATATCTGTAGTAACGTGCATATTTTGAGTAAAGTGTGTGCACCAATGGCGGACTAATGGGGATTGGGGGCAGAGGGGGCGGAACGCCGCGGGCCCCTCGTATTGGGGGCCTCCAAAATGCCTCGAAAGAACTTGAGCGCCCTCTTCCTTCTGGGGCCTACAAATCGCGAAAGCTATTCTTTTTATACTGTCCCGTGCTTCTATACCTGGGGGAGGGAGGGGGGCAAATTTCAAAACTTACTTCTTTATAGTAATATATGTATTTTCAAGTGGACGGGGGTCTCATTTTGTTTTGCCGCCGCCCCGGGCCTCCGACAGCCCTAGTCCGTCACTGGTGTTCACGCAGCAGTTTGTAACTAATTTGCAGTTTGATTCATACAGACAACTAGGTGAAAGCCGGCGTTAATCAGGAATTTATTTACTTATTCCTGCCTTGAGTTAGTACTTCTCCTATCCCTTCTCTCTCTATGTCCTTTTTTTATAAACTCATGTAATATTTATCGGAGTATATATAAGAAATAAGGCCGTCTTGCATAATGTACAAAACTATACGTGCAGTATCCAAACACAGAAAGATAGCAATCAAAATACAATAGGCATATAAAATTCGCATGATCTCATATTTATTGAGTTATATGTTGTACAGTTGTATAATTTTTCAGGTATATATTCATTTGTGTAAGTGTTGTATGTCCGTAAAATCTGTTGCGAATGCAATTAGTAGTAAAGAAGTAATAGATTAAAACATGGTACATGATAGGACGGTTTTCTATGAACGTAACTGTTCAGGTGCTCATATCTCATGAACTAGGTGTCGTCCTGTGATACAACTATATGTGTGTATACTGTCTGTAAAATTTCCTGTGGCTACAATTTGTAAAATCATAAATTGTAACGTCATAACGAATGCCGTAGTTTCAGTCCATGAACAACGGAAAAATAGTAAGCGAGAAACTTTTTTCCTTTCATAATTTTACTATTGTTGTCAGCGAGAAAAAGTTCAATAAACGTTCGAAATTATATTTAAAGTTTGTTGCAAGTCGCTAAGTAATGTCATTCTCATACAGTGTGTGAATAAAGTCTCGTCGCATTATGTGGCACGTTCTTGCAACTATATTGTTTACGACGCTGTAACTCCTGAACCACGTGTCGTATGTGGTTCTTACCCCGACATCATTGTTACCTCATGGTAAGGAATATGTGCACCAATTTTGGTTCCAATCGGTCCAGTGGCTTAGGAGGAAATGTGCAACACTGTCGTTTGATGCAGCAGTTTTACGCGCTTCTCTTTGTTTATGACGTCATATCTTGTGAACAATGTGTTGTAGGTAATTCTAACATTTACGGCGATCGTCCTCATGGATTGAAGCTTACGTGTGCAAAATTTCATAAACATTGGAATAAAACGGTAGATTTGTATACAACACGTACACACAAACATACGGATACTCTGCTTTATATATTAGACTAGCTGAAAACCTGGCGTTGCTCGGGACTTATTTATTCCAATTTTCACATCCTCATCCCTTCTCTCTCTCTCCACCTCCTCTTTCCTTTGTCCATTTCCTCCTCTTCCCTCTCTCTATTCGTCTCCTCCTCCCCCTTTGAATGCCTAACTCCACCCTCCCTTTATCTGCCACCAAAAATGGCCTCATCTGTATTAACTCCTTCTCCACCTCCCCAGCCCATTTACTTCTTCATTTATCAGTGAATAATTAAATAACTCTATTAATTTTAATGGTGGTCAATGAAGTGTTGTCTAAGTTCACTGCAAGTTACTCTCCAAATGAAGTATTAATTAGACAATGAAGTGTTGTATTGAAGATGCAGTGTGCCAAATTTTATCAAGATTGGAATAAAACCGTAGGTTATGTCGAAGTCCGTAAGTATAGTACCCGACGCCATCCACCATACAGAATATCATGCACGCATTGACCATCCTCATAGTTTGAAACTGAAGTGTGCAAAATGTCATCAACATCGGAATACAAATGTAGATTTTACCTAAGTCAATTGGTTAAGTATCCTCTACGACGTACCATACGAAATCATATGTAGACTGTGACCTTACTCTTGTTTTCAGTCAGGTGTGTAAAATTTCATGAGGATTGGTGGATGAATTAAGTACCGTTATTTAAATTTCCCATTATGCAGATTCAATATCACGTCAATGTGATCCTTCTCGACTGTCCAAGCAATAAATTATGGGATCTGCAGGGCATCGTATGAACTATGTGTTTCAGCAAAACATTGAACTGTATTATTACGACGCTGAAGAATTATTTCAGGCGTATCACGTTCTTCCGAATCTATGACAATCGCAACTTCATTGATGGGTGGTGCATTGTTGCGCCCGGGATGCTGTCCGAGTGGTAGTTTGTCGCAGGTCTTATCCATTTTCTCGATATTTACAATGGAATACAAACTGTCATCATAGTTAACATCATATTAGAATGCAGCAAGATTCAGATCAACATATACAATTCGTCGACACCGAACAGCTCGTAAACGTTGCCCCATCAATTCTTACAGCATGTTGGTCTTCTGATTTAGATGCACGTGATCGAGCATCACAAACGTTTCATTTCGTTTCTTGCCACATGTTGATCTTCAGATTCCGACGCACGTCAGTTTTCAGTTCTTAAACTATCTGCTTCATTGCTTGCCTCTCGTTCCTCCTTTGGCTGAGAAGCTCGAATTCTTTGATTTCTACTTGCAGCGCTGGTAGATCTGCTAAGTAACGAACGTTTGGGAGGCATATTTAGTGTCGCAGCAATTAACACGATATACGTTTTTGTAACCTAAATATAGTTCGTCGATTCACTGAAGAAACAAAGATAAAACCAAAGCTACCTGTGCGATTCATTAACCATGGCGTCCATCTCTGGATAACAGCGGAACTACGTACTTGAAATGAAATTGTCAGCTCTAGTAGATGACAGTAAACACAGAAAAAGGTTTTTCTAGTTATTAGAATACCAAGTTGTATGATTTTCGTAAGTTTGGTATTAAAGAGGCACTTTTTACATTGAATTTCCTGAACTATTTGTCGTACAGTCGTTTAATGGTACCTATGAGCATCGCGAAAGTGCAAGCAATAGGTTGACAAAGTTCTGAGCTGTGGTATCGCACAAGTATGAAGTGCGCGCCACTTACTTTCGCCGCGCGCCGCCATGCACGCACGGCGCGGCGTTCTTACGACGTCAGCCACGAGCGCCCTCTGCTGCTATCCCGCTCGTGGCCACCACTGAACGACATCGTTCACTTGGGACTGAGATAGGAACCAGTTAACACTTGGGAATCAGCTAGGCACTAGTTAAGACTTGGCTATTGGATAGGCACTAGTAATCATCAGTAGGCAGGCCTCTATCTAATCTATGTATCAGCATTCTGCAGTCCAGAACTATGTAAAAGTTAAGTATTACTAAGTCTCTGTGAAATATGTATCTCGTTCTAATTTACTCTAGTGTTTCTAGTTTCTGCTGTCCCACTGGCTGGTCACCTCCGTACCTGCATACGCGTGCATCCTTTATTCCTATGTCGGTCTCTTTCTACTCGGCCACCGACACCTACGACGGAAACGAGACACAAAAGCGGTGACGAGGCTGGGACACAAAAATGACGACGAGGATGGTATATAAAAATGGCGACGAGGATGGGATACAAAATGAGCATCGCGAAAGTGCAAGCAATATGTTGACAAAGTTTCATCACAATCACTCAGTCTTATGTATTAGAGTGTCACTCTGTAGTACGGGAGTAACACGCGAAAGATACTGCGTTACACTCATTAATATTGAGTAGACAACTGACGTAAGAAATTAAGAAATTATGTATTTTTGACGACGTTACAGCGTTCATTTTTAATGAAATAAATCGCCATTTGCGATCACTTATGGCTTCACTGTAGTAGGTTTAGATGTAATACCAATGTGCAACGAATGAAAATTTGTGCCCGGCCGAGATTCGAACCCGGGGTCTCCTGCTTACGAGGCAGACGCGTTGACCACTCCGCCACCGAGGACACAGAGACCAACTTGACTGCAGAGGACTCTTTCCTGCAAGCTGTGGTAATAGCAAAGAGAGATTGTGGCGAATGGAGATTTGGGTGTGGCGGGAGACGTGCAGGGAAGAGTCCTCTGCAGTCGGGTTGGTCACTGTGTCTTCGGTGGCGGAGTGGTCAACGCGTCTGCCTAGTAAGTAGGAGATCCCGGGTTCGAATCCCAGCCGGGCACAAATTTTCATTCGCTGCACACTGGTATTACATCTAAACCTAGTACAGTGAAGCCATAAGTAATCGCAAATTGCGATTTATTTCATTGACGTAAGAAAGTCTATAGTGAAAAGAAGGCTTTGGCCCAAACTACGAGAAAAATATTTTTTTCTACAGGCAAAGCTTCTGCAGTGGACCGCAGCAAAAATGCTCCAATGTTTTTAAAGTTATGGGACCCGCCTGCACTGGTCATCGAACCTTAAACTTAGAAACTACGTAAACTAAGAACAACACACACTTCCATGACCAAGGAGGACTCGAATCTCCGACAGTGAACGGCAGCGCGCACCACAGCAAGGCGTCTTAGTGCGCACGGCTATTCTGCAGCGCACCGCAGCATACAGTACTTCAATTCGCAGACGGGTGCAGTGAAAAACAAAGCGTCACTGGGAGAGAAAGTTGGGCCGGCGGCGCTGCAGAGGCTCAGCTGGAGGTAAATCGCCGGCTACAAATGGTTTGAAATCGGCGCAATCTGCCGTGCGGCAAATACTGGCCTGGGGAGCAGGTGGCCGTGTAGGGTGGGAGGGGGGGGGGGCGTTTTGGCGCGGCTGCTGGCGCGGGCGCGGGCATATAATTCGGGCGAGCTCACCTGCTGACCGCTTCATTAGCACCGGCCAGCACGCCCCCGTATGAATATTGATGCCGGCCGGGGGCCGCTATTTGCATACGCCGCATCGCAACAGGCCGCCGCGCCGCCCCCGCCGCCGGCGCGTTTTTTGCTATTTTTGCCGGCGCGGTGTCGGCGCCTCCCATCGCGCCACATATTTCATGAGGACACCGGCGCCCAGGGGCGACAGCCTGGCCTGGCGTTGGCGGCAGCCGCCGTTCGACACCCGCGGTCGCCATATTTATCGCTAGCCCCTCCCTCGTCACCCCCTGCTGGCCTGCTTTTATTACCGCCTTCATACCACACCTGGTCCGTTTTTACACCGCTTGAAACAATTAGGGGATCAAATGACATATCATACACAATATACCCATGGTAACGTATTTTATTCAGATATTGTTGACAATCATTGTAACTTGTGTATGATAGTTTGTTTCAGTTATTTACTTGAGGCTTGTTTACTTAGAGAGAGACACCATGGGGCTACCACAATAGTGAAAAAGTCATTCTCACTGCCCAATAATATGGTGTGCTATTACCTAGGATGGCCAGTACCAGTGGCGTAACTATGGGGGGGGGGGGGGGTGAGGGGGATAGATCCTACCCCCCCAGAACCAAAAAGAAAAAAAGAAAAAAAAAACAGCAATCTGGTAAAGATAAAGATTGAAAACTCTGGGTGTTTTACATAATCTTTCGTTGGATGGGAGTGAATTAGTTTCTTCTACTGGAATGGTAGATGGTAGTCTGTCTGGAAACTGACTAAAATTTTGCTCGTCAAGCAGATCTATCACCCCTCCCCAAAGCCAAGTCCTAGTTACGCCACTGGCCAGTACAGTATCACGCCTTCGTGGCAAGGACAGTATGACCTTATCAATCAGCGCTTGAGGTATATTTGGTCATTCTTCTATGAGTGCAATATCCAGCTCTGAAATCGTTGTGGGAGGTGCTAGTCTGGCTGCAGTTCGTCTGTCAAGTGAATCCCAGATATGCTCAGTCGGGTTTAGGTCCAGTGAACAAGATACCCATTCCAGTCTTTTAATTCCCCTAGTTTCAAGCATGTTGTCCACCAGTACAGGTTTGTGTGGACGTGCGATATCATCCACAAGGAGGATACAATCTCCTATGACATCAGCGTAGGCAACAAAAAAAGGGCGAAGGATCTCGTCTCATACCTCTGAGCAGTAAAAGCGACACTCTGAACGACATACAGATCTGTACGTCCGCTAACATTGACTCTTACCCACACCATTCGTCACCCCCATGATATGGAGATGTTTCCGGCACATATGCAGGAGTGTTTAGAGTTCCACGTACTCTCCAGTCGTGGTGTTTTTGGAACGCACACCATAGACTTCCGTGTCTAGAGGCCACATTCCCGAAGGCGATTTCGGACAATTTGTGGTGATATTGCGCGTCCTGTTACTGTCCGGAAGTAGCGTTGCATTCAGCCTCATGTCTCGACGGGCTGTTAAATAGAAATAACGGTCATATTTTGCTGTTGTTACTTGTTGTCTTAAATCGCGTCCAAGCCCTGCAAATTACACTTTCAAACACTCCAGTAGCTGCAGCTACCTCCCTCTGTGTCTATCCCGCTTCCAACCTTCCTTTGGCTCTCCATACCATAGTTTCGGGTAAGTCACGTTGTTGTTGTTGCAATGCACTGCCTGCTCAGTACACTATCTGAACCCAACTCGCTGTGTAATTAGTTTGGTAGAATAAACACAAGTCAACACCAAACCCGCCTGCAGCAACTTTCTGTTATTACCACTATCTCGGTTGCCTTAATGTTGTTGTCTCCACTCCGTACAGCAGACAGAAAGACGTC
Organism: Locusta migratoria; assembly: GCA_026315105.1. NCBI lineage: Eukaryota > Metazoa > Arthropoda > Insecta > Orthoptera > Acrididae > Locusta > Locusta migratoria. The sequence goes on along the minus strand of CM048748.1, from coordinate 225,409,680 downwards.
GAACCCTTTTATTTCATTCTGCCGATGACAGTACTTCAGAACCTAGATATCTCAACTGATCCCATAATTGTTTTGACCTGTGTATGTTAACTACAGGCTGAAGATCATTGAACTACACTCCTGGCCATTAAAATTGCTGCACCACGAAGATGACGTGCTACAGACGCGAAATTTAACCGACAAGAAGAAGACACTGTGATATGCTGGAGCCAGTGGCGACATATACAACCTGCTGACATGAAGAAAGTTTCCAACCGATTTCTCATACACAAACAGTAGTTTACCGGCGTTGCTTGGTGAAAAGTTGTTGTGATGCCTCGTGTAAGGAGGAGAAATGCGTACCATCACGTTTCCGACTTTGATAAAGGTCGGATTGTAGCCTGTAGCTTGTAGCGATTGCAGTTTATCGTATCACGACATTGCTGCTCGCGTTGATCGCGATCCAATGACTGTAAGCAGAATATAGAATCGGTGGATTTAGGAGGACAATACGGAACGCCGTGCTGGATCCCAACTAGCAGTCGAGATGACAGGCATCTTATCCGCGTGGATATAACGAACGGATAGTGCAGCCACGTCTCGATCCGTGAGTCAACAGATGGGGACGTTTGCAAGACAACAACCATCTGCACGAACAGTTCGACGACGTTTGCAGCAGCATGGACTATCAGCTCGGAGACAATGGCTGCGGCTGCCCTTTACGCTGCATTACAGACAGGAGCACCTGCGATAGTGTACGCAACGACGAACCTGGGTGCACCATTGGCAAAACGTCATTTTTTCGGATGAATCCAGGTTCTGTTTACAGCATCATGATGGTCGCATCCGTGTTTGGCGACATCGCTGTGAACGCAGATTGGAAGCGTGTATTCGTCATCGCCATACTGGCTATCACCCGGCGTGATGGTATGGGGTACCATTAGTTGCACGTCTCTGTCACCTCTTATTCGCATCGACGGCACTTTGAACAGTGGCCATTACATTTCAGATGTGTTACGACCCGTGGCTCTACCCTTCATTCGATCCCTGTGAAACACTACATTTCAGCAGGATAATGCACGACCGCATGTTGCAGGTCCTGTACGGGCCTTTGTGGATACGGAAAATGTTCGACTGCTGCCCTGGCCAGCACATTCTCCAGATCTCTCACCAGTTGAAAACGTCTGGTCAGTGATGGAGCCGGCCGCGATGGCCGACGGGACTGAGGCGCTCCAGTCACGGCCTGCACGGCCACTACGGTCGGAGGCTTGAATCCCCCCTCGGGCATGGATATTTGTGCCGTCCTTAGTATTAGGTAGTTCGTAAGTAGTTTGTAAGTTTAGGAACTGATGACCCCGTAGTTAAGTCCCATAAACTCTACAAACATTTGAACATTTTGAACAGTGATGGCCGAGCAGCTACCTCGTCACAATACTCCAGTCACTACTCTTGATGAACTGTGGTATTGCGTTGAAGCTGCATGGGCATCTTTACCTGTACATAACATCCAAGCTCTGTTGTCAAGGCGTATTATGGCCGTTATTATGGCCAGAGCTGGTTGTTCTGGGTACTGATTTCTCAGGATCTATGCACCCAAATGGCGAGAAAATGTAATCACATGTCAGTTCCAGTATAATATATCTGTTCAATGAATACCCGTTTTTCATCTGCATTTCTTCCTGCTGTAGCAATTTTAATGGCGAGTAGTGTGTATGAAAGAAAACGCAAATTCTTTACAAACTGTGCCTTCTACAGACTTTATTCAACATTTTGAAACACGTCCACTGAATGTGTGGTCGTATTTCATTTTGATTTATTCAAGACTCTAACGTGTTTCTTCACCATTAATATTACCTATTTGTATGTCAATTATTTTATTCTTTTTATTACTGATCATGGCCCTATGTTTACATATGTTTCCCACCCATGTGATTGCACTTGCGCGTTCATGTGAATGTGGAAGGTTGCTTTTAATACTGACTGACCGCAGCGCAATGGCTTACAGTCACCGCCTCGCGCTTTAGGCCCGTTTACTTTAATTAAGAAGGCATGGCTTCTTTTGTCGTCTGCGCTGACGTTTGCTGCGTGGCCAGAGACAAGTTTATATGATGGCGAGGTGACCGTGTTTTTAGTGGGGTACCAACCTAATCTTGGACAAAAGAGTCGTCAAAAGAGTCCTCTCTGGAGCTCTACAATAGGGTATTATCTTACTCAGGTAGCGAGAGTTGGTAGACACTATGCTCTGAACCCGCTTTGGTCGCTTTTAGCGTGCTCTACTTCCGGTGTGTGGTGGGGATGGCTTTTGGCGTGGCCTTAGGTGGCACTCTTGCTTCGACGGCTGAAGTGAGTACATTATGGAATCATGCTGAGGGAATGGCAGGCTGTTTGAACTTTGCTTTCTTTGTGATCAGGCAGTCTTGGTTTTTCAGTGATAGTTTTCTTGATTAATTCTTTTGCAATGCGAGGTGGAATAATTCTTAATTTACAGAACTCTAGTAATGCAGTTTAAATTTAGTATTTGCATTTTCATTCCGGTGATGAATTTGTATCCGGATTTTCACAATTTATAATACACGTGTGTGGCCTTCAGCCTTTGTGTAAACTTAGAATGTTTGAATACCCTTGCTGTTTTTAACTAATGTTTCCGTGTCGTGTCTGTATCTGCAAGTATGCTAAATTTTTCTGAGACTTTCTGGTTTAATTCAGTCTCTCCTACCTGGGTATGATCGACTGCACAACGTGCTTACATAACATTCATCACTTTGTCCTTCAACCATGATTTTACTGATACTAGCTTTCTTCTATATGAACTCTCACGTCTGCTTTACTTGCTTATTGTAAATTAATTTCTTTTGTAAATTCTATGTAATTCACCGTGGTCGAACACCACGTGGTACTTAAGGATATTATGCTGCTGCCTCCCTGCACATGAGTTCGTTTCGTGCATATTTGATCTAATTTATGCCTCAAGACACCCGCCATCTCGGAAAAACGCCACTGATGCTTTGTTTGTCGCTGCTATCAAGGGTTGCCGCATGAGTAATGTGTCGCAAGATAGAATCACTGTTTTGACCAAGAAGATCTTTTCCAACTGATCCACCACTGTTGACGAAAGATCCATTGATTCAGTCACTACTTTTGGAGGATGGGAAGCATCGTGAACAATAGAGAGTAACTCGAGACTGGTAACGCAGGGGTCAGGCTGTCGTACTGTTCGGGCTCGAGTATGAAGGAGCTGGAAAAGGGTATTTAAACCAGATGAATCAGTTATAAAACGATATAAAGAGGTCGGGAGAGAATAAATAAAATGAAAAGAATTCAGTGAATGTCAGCTTTTAATAATGAATTAGACTTCTTGAGTGGAAAAAGTGGACTTTAGCGGAGACAGCCAAAAGACGCTAATTTTCAATTAGCGCTTCAGTCGGAACGGCTCGTCGTACAGGAAAACATAACGAGTGAAAGCTGTAGGAAATTTTATGGACTTCAGTTTTGTACTGGAAAGCTATTTGTGAAAAGTTGATAGTTTCCGAGTTATAAGCAAAAAACCGCCGAAATTTTTTTTTCTTCAATGTTGCGACACGAAATTTTGTTGGGAAGTTCCAGATTCGGATTCAGAACCCCAAAAATCATAGGTAGTCGAAAAAATCGAAACTATCGCAAAACTTTCCGGCTAGCGGCCCTATTGAGCATAAATTGACTGATTATTGACACCATTCCTCGCATAGGCGTTTAATCAGAACCAAGGAGAAAGTGCTTGAACTCGATCAAGAATGGTTTTGATGTAACGGACTTAACATAAGACGAGGCATCACTGTTAGCATCGAACAGGGGATAACGGATGAAGTTTATAAGGGGGACTATCCTCCAGAACAACGCAGAAATTGTTTACGTTGCGCATGTACACGCTTAATCAAGGCATGAAATACTGAATAAGAGGGCAAAAAAAAAAAAAAAAAAAAAAAAAAAAAAAAAAAAAAAAAAAACACCATGAGTCATCTTAATATTTATTTTCTACCAAAGGAAAAAAGGCCACAGCATGAGAACTGTTCATGATTCCCAAATAAAAACCACCCAAAAATGTAAAACAAAAAATGTTTTCTGTACGGTTGACCACTGAAGACGCTTTAAAATAAAATAAAACGCGTCTGATCTCAAGTAAACTAATTTACAGTTATAAAATTCGGTAACCTATACAACTTGTCCAACTGTAGCTGCGGAGAAGGTTTTAACGGTGAAGGAAACATGCGTTCATACTAACGTCATTGAAAATTAGCATCTTGTACAGCGATGATGAAGAATCTTAATTCTGCACAGGAACCGGTACAATTCGCACAGTGACACAGCTATACGACGCGTCACAAAGAATTTTATGCGACGGTACGGTGAAGCCAAAACTCGACGTACGTCATAACTCTTCTGATAGTTGATTTGTGTCAAAAAATAAAATAAATAAATAAATAAATAAAAATAAAATAAAATAAATTAAAAAAAATCAGTATGGTATTTGTCAATGCACGTTGGTGCATCAACTTCCTTCATTATCGGCAAACTGCTTTTCCCACGGTTACAAGTGTAATAAAATCAAGACGTAGGAAATTGGTAAATCGACCAATTAGTGATCGTTAGATCAACTGTGATGTATTCACTGAATTTCGGTGGACAGCTTCGCTATGTCTTGATGCCCACTGACAATCTATTCAAACTAGTCACCAAGTTTGAGTAGCACGTATTATTTCCTAAATTTCGCACTCTGCTTATTAATTAGCAGTTTTATAACATAAAACTCCTGTAGATAAACAGTAAATTGCAATCGATTAGATCCTGAAGTTGGTGATGACGAGCTGTATTTGAAATGACAACTTGTAACAATGAAGTGATATGATAGGAAGAAAAAGAGACATGGACATCAACAAGCGAAAAGATTCGAAATTTAAAGTTAACTCAATTTCAGTGTTGTATCAGTGTACTGTTTCGTGTTTCTGAATTTAAGTCTGTTGGTGATGATGACGGTATCATCGAATCTAAGTTGCATATAACAAAGTGCATCAGTTGTATTAAAAAGAACACAACATGTAATATCTGAAAATGAAAATTTGAACAAATTCAACGAATTTTACTACCGTTGGTAGAGACAAATTACTTTAGTTTTGCTGTGACCCACTTCAATGGAAACCGAGATCTTTTTGTTAAATGTAGAACCCGTAATCAACAATCGTATGGATGCCAAATAAATAAACTGAAGTAGAAATATGGTGTTATTATTTTAAAATTGTAAGTATTGTCCGCTTCTGGCACTACACAGCTGTCACTTTTTGAGGTGCCCCTATCTTTAGCAACATTTTCCTCCCAATGTGTTCACGTTATCTTACATCTCCACTCGCATAATGGAAGTCGCTGGCTTTTATGTGTTCTGTTCCGAGTTTACGCGTTGAATTATTTAGCAGTCGCTGTAAATGGGGACATGCTCTGAAAATAGTACGCCGACCCGCAGCACTGTCTCGAAAGGCAGCGAGGAACCCAGCCGCCACAGCAGAGCTGACAGAACGTCAGCGGAAGATGGCTTATTATAAAGGCAGCGGCCCCACATCAAAGCGGCTAATGGGTCTATAGACAAAGCCGATGTTGGAATAAGAATTATAAATATTTACTGATGCAGCTCACGATTTTACATTACTACCAGTTGAGTTGGGAAGCCCATCTTACGTCTGGAGAGAGTCTATCATATATATATTGCCTGAAAATGCAATAAAATTACAATTTTTTTCTTTAACTAACAGGTATCGGTTGGACTTCGTTTCAACCACGTCTCTTATCCACAACATCTACACCGGATCAACGTCTACGATTCGGCGGATGTGAGTGTAATCCTGCGATGGAAGCTGATGTCAACCGAATCCTGTTCAGGTGTCCTAAATTTGACCGTGAACGTTTGCAGTTCCTGCAGAAATTTGTGAACATGGGATATCCCCTTCTTCAGTCAGCTTCTTCCCTTTTGTTTACAAAAGACATTCGTTTGTATAAAGACATAATAAAGTTGATTAACATCACTGGACACATTCTATGGGTATTAAATGTGTTGGCAATACATTATAAGGCAGTGGCGTAACGTCGACTTGGCGCCGGCCGCGGTGGCCGAGGGCACTGAGCCGCTCCAGTCACGGTCTGCACGGCCACTAAGGTCGGGGGCTCGAATCCCCCCTCGGGCATGGATATTTGTGCCGTCCTTAGTATTAGCTAGTTCATTAGTAGTTTGTAAGTTTAGGGACTGATGACCAAGTACTTAACTCCCATAATCTCTGCAAACATTTGAATTCACTCCCATCCAATCTTTACCTTTACCAGATTGCTGTTATACGATTTCTTTTCTTTCTCTTCGGGTTCTGGGGGGAGGGGGGGGTTTCTTTCCCCCTCATCCCCCCCCCCATAGTTACGCCACTGTTATAAGGTTTTTCTTGTAAACTACTTTGGTATCTAATGACGAACACAAGAGTTCGCTTTCAGTTTTCACTTTCCCATTTTGTCAAAATTTACTTCTGTTTTTGTTTATTTAATGGTATGTACATTTCCACTTGGTGTTTTAGATGGCCACATTGAGTTAAAACTCAGAAGGCCAAATAATTTTTTTAAAAAAAGGTGTAGAGTAAGTGGGAATAACCTTAGATGCGGCTGGTATACATAACACCTCTGTCTATCATCCAAAATCATTTTACACTAATATTTTCTTTATTAACAATTATATCCCAGCTGTTTTGCATCACCCTATGGCATTTCTCTGAAATATTTAAATGGTGGCTCCAATCGTCGAGATTTCAACAGAGCATTGTTTGCTCTAATCGCCTAGTAGGGTTTATGTGCATATTAATAGTATGCTGAATATGGTTTTATTTTATCGTAACATATATGGATTCTGAAGTAAACAGTACCATCCCAGTCGCTTTTACACCATTGTTTCACTACCGGCCATCCTCACATTTCACTGAAATAGACCTCAATAAATGTCAATCATCTGCATATTATCGCATAATCATTACGTCTCGTTCCAAAAGTATGGAGTTCAGTCATGACACTTAAATAACACAAAAAGTCCACAATTTACACAAAAAATAAACGTTTGGTAGTCATGTAACAAATATTAAATAAAGGGGGGGTTGGTTACACAACTATTTTAAGATCATTTATCATTTACAGATATATAGCCTCTACGATCTTTACTTATTTATTTTGACTGAATGGGTGGCGTATGATTGAGATTTCATACCACTAATGACGTGGAAAATAAAAATAACGAAATATTCACTAACTGTCTTTCATTTATATAGCCTTGCTATGTACAAGAAAACCCTTCCTAAGACAACAAGAAGTGTTTTAAATTGATGTTTTTAGTCAAATAGTGCAACTAACTCTTTTTTAAGTTTCCTACATGACTAGAAAACTTTGGATTTTTATTCTTATTTGTCTTGTGAAATCTTACTTTTGTAAGGATGCTGAGATGTACCTGTATGGTGAACATTAAGCTACAATAAATTTTACGCATATAAATAAAATTAATAATGTAAATTATAGGCTTTTAACGGAAATGTTGACGATTAAATATTATTTTTAACATTTATCAGTGATGACGTTGTATACTTCTGGCGCACATATTTCACCTATATTTATAAGGTTTTTATTTTATTCACCACATTATTTTACTTTCCAAAAATGTTTACTGAAATGTTTTCTATCATTTTAGATTAACTGCAATCCATTATTTTATTATTTTAAAAATAAAATTGCCATGTTAGTATCAATGTAAGCCTAATATAGAGAGGACGCCTATCCAGATATTTTCAATTGTGTATTCTGCTTCCTGGTATTCAGACACAGTATATAACATAAAACCTATGTTCCGTTTTTTTAAAAAAATTTTTAATTGAATAAAAAGAAAGATGGCAATTCTAAACGATATTTCAATTATGTTCATGTCTGAGGGGTTTGTTGGCCAGCGGTAGTTTCCTACAGGCACTCTTTAGTAATTCTGGTAATGTACGGTGTCGCATTGTCCTGCTGGAATTGCCCAAGTCCTTCGGAATGCACAATGGACATGAATGGATGCAGGTGATCAGCCAGGATGCGTACTTTGGTGTCATCTGTAAATAGATTGTATTTAGTCTTATTTTTCTCGTTTAGTAATTTTACCAGTGATGGTGACTGTCTAAAAAATGATATCTATAGATCGGCATTACAATAGAATTTTCGCAATTGCTGATGCCCTCAAGTGAAAGTGAATTTCCACTTTTCTAGCTAAGCTTTTCATATACTATAATTTCCATATTTTCATGTCGTCCAGAATTTGAAATCGTCTCCTCTCTCTTCGTCTTTTGCCGTTCGCTGTCGGGGGTTCGAGTTCTCCCTCGGACATGGGTGTTTGTGTTGTCCTTAGCATAAGTTACTTTAAGTTAGTGTAAGTAGGTTGTAAGCGTTGGGACTAATGACCAACGTAGTTAAGTCCCTTAAATTTACAAACATTTTTAGCAGTGTGTGTGTCTAGCGAGAACGAAACTAAAAAAAAAAAAAAAAAAAAAAAAAAAAAAAAAAAAAAAAAAAAAAAAAAAAACGATTTAGATTTGTGCCGGCCGTGCATGTGCACTATCTCAATTAGAGTAGAAAAAACAAGTTCGTCATGCCACCGACTTTAGCTAACTGAACACGGAAGGCAGAGCAAGCATTATTTTTACAATTCTTAGCTGCAGTGGGAGCGACACATTACTATACCAGCGTTTGTAGCGGCTGTTGTAGTTGTAGCAGCTTGTAGTATCGGCAGTCTTTGGTTACAGACAAGCTTAGATATCATCAAAGATACGATTTAAACCTGACCTAGGCTGAAAAAAGAATACCGAAAAATCTTGCTCCAAAGAATTTTAATTAATAAATGATATTAGTATGCATACATGACAAGCAAATATCTGATTGTGAACTCGTTTAATTGACTGCAAAAAAAATTTTGAAGTTAACGCTAACGACATTGATTTGTATGATCAAGAGTGAGGCTCACAACTTAAACGCACAGTGACATAAGCTCCGTGTCTTTGGATCAAAAAACTAGTCACTTCACTTGCTCAATGACACTCGAATACATCTGATTTAGGGACACACAAGCATTTGTCCTGCAGGAACTGTAGTGACATCAGGCTTAACATGGTGTCCTTCAGACAGACACGGTCGCGGGAGCAGATAGAAATCAAAAGTAGCAAGAAGAAAGTTTTATAAGCTGTGTTCGCGCTCTAGAAAGAAAGAAGGACCCTTCTCTAAGTGAATACGTGGGAAGACGGGTGCCAATCGCGACCCATGCAGTTTCCAAAGTTTACATTTTCAGGTTATTATTTTGAGGAGAAGAATGGCAGACTCTAAACAATCCCCGCTGGCGACACAGGCATCGCAACAATCAGAAAAAATCTGTTCATGCACTTTCGAGTAGGTCACTGACTTGATACTCTGGCGAGACAAGGGCATCACAAGAGCCCTTCATTTAATTCATCCCAATGGAGTGTCGGTGCTGCATTGTGTAACCTGCAACCACCGATAGCCAGTTCTGCTAAACCAGCCCTAGCCATACTGTCAGCTTTCGCAATTCTCTTTGATATATTCCTTTTCCAGACCGTCGCCTCCTCAGCGACGTCTCTTGGGAGGTATATGTCACATCAGGTGTGGCAGAGTTGGCCAAACAACAAGTATACAGAGAAAGCTATGGACAGAATTCTGCTGAGAAAGATAATTTTCCTTGTCACCTGAAACAAAATTACCACCCTGCCCCAAGCTAGCGTTAGTAATACTAATAAGTACATATTAAATTAGTGATAGTACTGACAATTATTACCAAGACTGTAGGAATTATTCACGAAATTATATTTAAATCGTGCCTATCGTGCTAATGTTAGGCTGTCCTGACATGAACTGCTATTCATAATTCACATGAAAGCGTCACGAAATTTACTTTTTCAAATATGTTGCGTTCATCAGATCAAATTTTCTCCCTACAGATTACCTGGACTCATTGGCGATCTTATTAACTGTAAGTGCTGTGGTCATCCTTAGCAAAGTGAAGCATTACTCTGAAATATTACGCAACTGATCAGAGAGTTTTGCCCATCTCTGTCGTATGTGTGCACTTTTCTAGTCATCTCTGCTGACCATTGTTTCCCCCCCTCCCTATTTCTCTAAGGAAAGGAAATTATATATGTCTTTTTTTTCTTTCAGTATTAGACTGGACCGGAAGTATTAGAAGATGCATCCTTATAATGGGTGTGAACCGTATTTCAATTAATGAATATATATATGAAGATCAAATGTGTTTTCTATTTTATTTCAAATTCAGTTTCTATCCAAAATATTTTATTTTCAGTAATTCCCAAAGTTACGTTCACAGTTGAGATCTGGATGCCATTTGCATTAAATATATCTTGTGCAGTACAATTTTACTATCTTATTCTAAATGTGCACATCAGAATCCTTTACAGAGTTTGTTCAGAACCTGCAATAATATGCAAATATTTTATGAAGTCTGATTAATATCTATGAATTGTAATAATTACTACTTAATGAAAAATGATCTTTACTTTTATACAGTCAATTGTATGAAAAGAACTCATTGCATCTTTTTTCCTCCATATCTCCAATTACGCCGAGAATTTGATTTAATTCATTATATTTCAGCAAATAGGAGCGCTATCCACGAGAACATATTAGTAACATAATTATGTATTTTCTTCCTGACTTACATAGTTTTTGTTGTCTGCGTTGACAAAAATTATTCCAAAACACTGCAAAAGTTTTGTATTTCGATTGCACTGCATTCATTGTAACTATTTCATGATATGTCATAGTCAAAATTAAAAAAATTGTTTGCATACTTTATTAGTGCTAAACGAGTTTCAATATTTCACGATTGACGATACTTCACACAGCAGGTAACGCTATTTAATGAGCGTGCGTAACAGAAGGGTTGTATATACATATATGCAATTCTCCAACAATAATTGAAATAGTATTTTCACAGACTGTAATCTTTGAATTGTATAATTCCAGTGCAATATACTAATTGTTGTTCATTTCAAGTCCATACCACTCATGTGAGAGACCAAGTAACCAAATCGAAGGACGAGATAGAACCATAATTATGAGAAAAAGAATTTATTTTGATAAAAAGAACCAACAAATTGAAGCGCTACGAGTCACGACAAAACCTGCGTTGTAACAAAACGCAACAAAGTAAGAGCAGAACAGTTATGTTACGCTTGTTTGCTACTTCTAGATTTTTCTGTAGCCTATCACGTAGCTGCAGTGCTTCTTTTGGCATTAGAGATACGTAGGGCCTAAATTTCAAAATTTATTTACATTTTTAGTTAAAAATTCAGACTGAGAAGTTTAATGGCCAATATGGCTGATGACCCCAAGGATTAGCGAAGCGATCCTCTTTTGTCTACTTTGTCATCTTTCACGAACGTATGTACAGGCGACAGGATAAAAGTAACCTCTTTGAATTGGCAGCAATTTTCTACATTCGCGTGTTGACAAATATCCCTTTTCATTTTAATTGTTGCATGATTTAGGTAAAAAAGAGACGTCAATTTAATACACTGGATTCATAAAATACAGATAAATTATCTGAAAAACTGCAAATGTATATATCACTGATTCGGCTGTTTAATCAATGCCAAATTACCTATCGATAATGCAAACAATAATAGTACCGATCCACCAAGCACTTGGTTACGGAGGTTCGAGGTTTTTAAATCAACCGATTCTTCAAATATCTTACCAGCAGCAACACGTCACAACAACACATGTCAGAACAATAACAACAATTGTTATAACAACAGCAGTAAATGTCACAAGAGCAACATAAAATACCACAGCAAATGTTGACGAAGGTAAGTTTTTCACACTTTGTCAATACATATCGCTGAGGAGATGCCCAAAGAAATATAACAGGATCGATTTTCGATTCACTTCTTTATAGGAACTGCTAAAAACTAAGGTAATTGACGCAATGAACGATAAAACTGGACCCGTAACCACTGAAATAACTAGTGTGAAGGAGTGTATAAAAACATACCACTCACAATCTATCACCTCACACATGACTTTTCAAATTTACATACAGGTCATGAGAATGTTAAGGGATCATTCAAAAGAATGACACATCATGTTGGAAACGTTATCAGAGTCAATCAAGACAAGGTAAACGGATTTATACAGAACAAAGACGTACAGTTAGAGGAAAAACTCGAAGCGTAACAAGTAAATGTAGTACAAAATTCTGCTTCCTAAATTTATAAGCAGCATGGCAGCTCTATGGAATCACTTCAGAAAGAAATTTGAAGTGTGCCGTCAGCAATTCAAAATGTAATGCCAAACTGGCAGAGAGCTGTGAATTCACAAGTTTCATATTGACATAAGGAACGGGCTACTGTATATGACGGCTTAGACAAGTGCTTGACGCACCACGTACCATTAATCAAATTATATTACCTGTAAGAACCTTGAGGAGCAAATACGAAAGTCCTGTTGGTATCACATATCTTTCCAGCGGTGATCTATGATCCTCATGTTGCCAAGTGCCATTCACTCCTGACTCGAGAAAATACACTACTTTCATCTTCGCATGTTTAACTTATCAATTTCGAGTTCTTCCCTTTGGCTTTAACGTAAGATCTGATGTATTCATCACTCCACTTGACACTTTTCTCGGGCGAGAACTAGGCCCTACTAGACAAAATAACTGTGTATGTGGATGACATTCTTACTGGTACAGCTACCTGGGAAGAACATCTAGATTTGCCAGAGAAAACTTTGGCAACATTTTTGTCTTCGAATGTCACTGCCAACCTTCGAAAATCAAAGTTCGTGCCGACATATATCAAATTTCTGGGTCATCACCTTAAAAATTAAGTATCACACCCGATCGTGATAAAATAAAAGCAATAAAATATTTGCAATCTCCAAATTCAACTTATAGTATTTCTCGGGCTGTGATCGTTTTTATGCGTTTTGTAATACATTTATTGAAATGTAGTGCTTTACTTTCACTTGTGAAGACGAATATACTATACTCTGGGTTTGGACAGAAACTAGCCATCAAGTTTCTGAAAACATCAAACAGGCCCTAGTTAATTCTCACATTTCGAATCATCCTGACATGTCTAATGATTTCTGTATTGACACAGACACGTCGATCTCTGGTTTCGGTGCGTCTTTGTTTCAGATTTCTGACGTTATCGACCCACAACCTATAAAGTTTAACAGTTTTGTTAATCGTGCATTAACATCATGTAAACGACGGCATTATATAAAAGAATCAGAAGTCCTTTAAATTGTGTCATCACTATATTTTCGAGAAACATGTTAAAGTCTTGTTTGAACACGTAAACAATTACCCAATCGCATAGCTATATGTCCCATGTTGCCTCAAGAATTCGACTTTCGGATCATCCATGTAAAATGCGCTGATAATATAGTACCCATCACTCTGTTAAGAATGCCTCAAGGACTCCCTGAGTTTGAGGATGTGGTAGGAAACAGCACCGATTTTCGCATTTTACTAATGCAAAATACGAGCTGTACGCAATATTTTATAAACCTCTGATGCAACAAGCGATTATTGCAAGATATGATCCACGGTGTGAGAAGGTTAAAGTCGCATTAATACAGAACGAAAAGACCAGCATAACTGAACGTTTTAGGCTATTTGAAAAGTCCTATTTTATAAGAGATATACGGTGAGATTGCAATCTACCATCGCATGAGAACCCTTTATGTTGGCATACCCATGCCGTCTTGGGACACTCTGGACCCATGAAATGTCCAAATAAAATAAAATTGTAATGCCCTTTTCCAAATACGTCACTAAAATACACGCCACCTTAAAAAACTGTCTTATCTGTCACAAATCAAACCAAACAACCAATCAAGTAAAATGAAATTCCTACTCCAATTATTACCAATTTACTTTGCAGGTCTTTTACCGATAGTTCAGGATGGAGTCAAGTACTTTCTTAGGTTGTATGATGTCGTATCATAATATATAAAGTTGTATGCTATTACATCGGCCACTGCCACCGCAGTCATTCGTCACCTAGAGCGTGACTTTATTCCGTTTATCGGAAAACCAGAACCTTTGCTCTCCGACAATGGTCAAATCTTCACATGTCACGTGTGGAAACTCTTCAAGCAAGGAAATGATATGAAATATGCTTTAATCCTTAGAGGAATCACATGGAAAGAGTTTTCCAAGAATTAAACCGTTTCATTAGGACAAACGAAGTCAATCAACAAACGAAGTGGATCCAATATATATGTTTATTTGGACAAATAGTAAAAACTGTACGTCTCTTTTCTATACCATATACATCTTCTGGCTTAGTACAACAGGTCAAAGAATTGAATGTGTAGTTAGATCCTATAATGAATGTATTACGATAAAAACAATAAATGAATATAACATTTCCAGGAAGGTGAACGCGTATTACTTAGAAACCATCCAAAGCCATCTGATATTTTAAGAAAGTACAAAAAGTAGCAACCATTATGTTACGCGCAAAAATATATTCCTCATGAAGGAAGTTACTTACTTGCAGTGACGAACGGTGGTAAGATCAAAGGGCTTTATTGACATAAAAATTTGAAAAAGTTTAACTCATATGCATATTGAAAACAGAAGTCACACTGTCACACTCATATCGCTAGTGAGTTACCTGATTGTGGTAAGTACGTATAGGAGAAATGGTGCACCAAGCTGCAAATTATTGTCGGTGATCTGAAATTGTTACTTTGATGAGGTTGATATGTAGAAATACTGTTGGAGTGTTCGTATTCTGCTGATTTTGTGATTAAAAATTATAGCAGGTAAGATATTGTGTCATTGTCATAAGATAATTATAATTTAATGAGGCATCATTTGATGACTCAATTAGGTGGAAGATGTTAGGACAAGGGATATGATAATTATTTACTCGATTGAAGTGTATACCACAGTGGATCTTCTGGTTTCCATTCAAAATAAATAAATACGTGTAAACAGCATAACATTGCACTATTAGGGAAAGAGAAAGTATATGAGTAGCCTAATATCAAACCTGGACATCTGACCTAATGGTCGAAATTTAGTTAGCAGTCGATCCTACGTGAAGTTTTCCCGCTCTTTTCGTTGATGAAATCCGTTTTTCCAAAAATTGACGTAAATGTGATAAATCACACGTTAAATTTGACTGTTCACATCAAAATCGGACACCTACATAAGAGCTTGATATCAAATTCGGACACTTGTTCAATAAAGCAGTGTGCACCAATGGAAACACAGTATATGATCACATGTCCTCGAAAATCAGACCTGGCGACAGTATTGCCAGGTACTAAGACATATTAGCCCGTACGTAAGTTTTTGAGTAATTTTTGATAGTATTATTACTAATAACCATCTTAAAGCTAGTGAAATGGTACATATCACCAGCGTCCGAAGGAAGCGCTAGGAAGCGGTTGAGACAACCTGAAAAGTGGAAAATAAACACTTAAAAGAAACAAAGGTAAGACTAGCTTGTAAACTACACTGTTCAATTGTAAGGTGTGTTGTACGAAATTATCACTGATTGGAAAGAAGTTAGGTGTCAGAAATAACGTAAGGATGTTTACGGAAAAATTTGGCGACAGTTTCAACAGACCTTATGCTAATAATTTTAGAGATTCAGTGCTATAACGTTTCATTTTGTATATAAAATTAAAAAGATTGTTATGATTATTGTAGTTCTTCATTTTTCCAATATGTAATAGAGTTCAGAATTTAATATTTTCCACTGTATGTTGATATTCCTATAATTTCTCAGATTATACACTTGTAAAAGATTCTCGTCAGTAGTAAGCGAATCTCTGTGTATCAAAAACGGACATCTGAAAGCGTGTTCACATCAAAAGCGGACACCTAGACGTTTTCAGGCTTGATTCCATATTGGAATGAGTGCTCTACGACTTTATTTGATTTGTGGTAATTATTCAGCAATCAGTCGTCATAAATATAAATTCTTTATTTGTTGGCAAATCCGGATTTCGACCACTGTGTGGTCATTATCAATCCTTAAAATAAATTAAAATACTTAAAACATCAAACGCAACCTCCTACATGGAGGTCGAGATATTTTAAGTATTTTAATTTATTTTAAGCATTTATAATGACCACAGAGTGGTCGAAATCTGGATTTGCCAACAAATAAAGAATTTATATTTATGACGACTGATTGCTGAATAATTACCACCTAGACGTTTTGGTTTCAAAGACGGACATCTGTATTTTCAAACACAATTTGAAGGTGCTTGAGTAATCAAATTAACATCAGCCACTTCCAGGTATAAATCCTGGAGTATTAAAGTTGATAATGCTCAAATCAGCTTATAAATATATTAGCTCTATGTTTCGCAATAAAAAATGACGTTTATCTCAGTTTCTTGCAAACGACGGATGTCCGTCTTTGATAATAGGCTACTCATATAATAACTTGGGCCGGCCTAGTAAGTTACTAATTACATACACCATCGACTCTGAAATACATGACACTACATGTAAGATAATGAATCACATAGTGTATGAAGAGAAGGTATTGTATTAGTGACAACACTGATTCCCAATCCAGTTACGAATTATTTAACATATAAACCAAAAACTAGGTTGTCCACATGTCAATAACTTAGATTAATATTAAATTTTGTATCGCTGATGTTTTCACTATTCGTAAGTAACGTATTGGTTAATTTTTTAAATTATAAAAGACCTGACAGGCAAAATAGAGACAAACTTAAATAAGAGGATGAAGTCTTTTAGAATACGTCGTATTTACACGGAAAGGTTGAACATGTAGCATTAAAAAAAATTAATACAAGTTAAGCTAAGATTTTCAGGAAAGTTTACTGGAAGATGCTGCCGTCGCGTCGAAACTCAAGATACAACTACGTTGCCAACTTCAAGAGGAGGAACCATGATATTGTCTATTTTGAAATGTTGCATTAAACACTTTGATTTGAGAGACTCTTGTTAGCATAACACGTGGAGGGACATAAATGACACATCGAAAACAATTTTGGCTGGAAACAGTGACCCTGTCTGTTAAGCTGTTAGACTGTAAAAACACGTAAACGGCTGTGATAACGAATACACGAAAACGTGCCACCAAGATAAGGCCGCCAAAAACAAAAAGGAATTTCAAGCGATACTGTTGAGAAACGAGGACGTTTCGTTAGGGTAGGAACGGGTAATTATGGTGCAGTTAGAACGTAAGTATTGTTAATTGTGTGTGTGACTAATTATTTGTAATTTTCATTCTACTGTTTGAAGTGCTACTGTAGTTGTAAATTTTGTGTATGTTCTTTGACTGTCTCCGTTTCTCTATGTATCATTCTGTTTTCTATTCCCAGCTGCCCTTTTGTGGGAGAAAGGCAATGAAGCCGGCCGCAGTGGCCGAGCGGTCTGCGCACGCCACTCACAGTCTGCACGGCCGCTATGGTCGGGGCTTCGAATCCCCCCTCGGGCATGGATGTTTGTGTCGTCTTAAGTATAAGGTAGTTCATAAGTAGTTTGTAAGTTTAGGGACTGATTATCCCGCAGTTAAGTCCCTTAAACTTAACAAAGACAATGAACAGTCTTGACTGGACTGATCTTTCCTTTTATGCATATACATGTACATGTGTATTTTCTTCTTCCATGACTATTTATTGACGATTTTCATGATTACGTCTTTGTATATCCATATTGTCTAAGGTGACTGGGACACATAACCACGAAACTTAAAAATAGACCAACACACTTCAGCCGTTGATGTTGTAAATCATTTATTACTAGTTTCGGTAAATCATGGTTACCGAGTACAGAGCCTCCTGTGTAGTTCGCTGCTATCATATAACCAGGGTCCATATGAATGATCTTCGTATGTTGACTAATATTTTATACCTACTTAACAAAGTTGCACTTCAGGTATCAACAGATGACTGTCAGCTATCAATTAGCTGTCAGGTATACAAGATCGATCTACACACGTGATCAACTATAATGGACCCTAGTTATATGATAGTAACAACTAAATGGGGGCTTGAAGATGATATCAATGAGTGAAAAATACGATCTGTTTTAACATCTAGATAACAGGTCATTGTAAAAGACAGCACAATAAAAATAAATAAATAAATAACAATGAGTTACAGCAGTTAGAAATAAAGGATTTACAGCATTAACGGCTGAAGGTGTGTGTTGGTCTATTTATAAGTTTCATGATTATGTTGTCAATCTTCTGAACATTAATTTTTAAGTGATGCCACAATACATAGATTTCATGAATAACTGTCGAGACGTTTCTGACTAAAAGTACGAGACATTCATTCAATGATGTTATCGAATATAGGTCAGCTAAATGTCATCCGTAAAGGTTTAATGTACTTAATCGAATGTAAGGCAGGAATTAATGAGATCATTAAGAAGTTTACAATCCGTGTCGCGGCGCAGTGTTAAGTGTTCAGATGTTGGCTACGGCCACTTCAGCCAATCAGGTGACAGTGTTTTGTTAATAATTGTACCTGAGGCTCCTGTAAGTACGAGCTGACGCATCCGCCATTTTCATTCTCGTGGCTCGTAAGCTAAACACACTGCGGTGCTGTAGGATTGGTGTCACGGCACTTTAGCACGACATTACGGGTGGCTGTGGTGCCATAAACTGCTGAAATAATTCCAGAGGTGGCTACAGAACGTTTACTTTCCCGAGAGATTCTAAGAGAAGAAAAAATGGATCATTAAATGTCGGTGCAAAAACTTGGAAGCCGAACCGAGCCCACAGTTATGTATTGTAAGTCAATAGTTATTATTATCACTTGAAGCAATATTTAATAGTAAAAATGTTTGTGATGTTTGAACTTACGGTTTTGTTTAGTTCTTCTGAAAGTACTACCTCTTAACAGAGAAGCTGCCTGTAGGGAATTAGCAGCCGCAAAATATATTACAGCAAAGCATCCCAGAACATACTGTTGTTAGAGCACAATATGTGTGTCTTATATGGTATATTGAGATATACACCTCATCAAAAAGTTTTGTACTGACATTGCACAAATTGTTGAAGATACTTCTGTTACGTTATTGCAAGAAAGTATTACAAGCACTAAAACGGAAAATATAAATATACTGGTCAAAAAGTTTCGTTACGGCTGTGGCAGCGTACTGTGCTGATACAGGCAACCACCGTTGAATGCGATTTGTGGTATTTCGAAGTTTTAGCGTCATAAATTGTGTGCAGTTTGACAGGATAGTACGGTACCTTATGTTTTATCACAAAATACACCCTAAATTCAATTTTTTATTAGTAAATGCCTATATTGACGCTTATCTATAACAGGCTGTAATATAACTGGCAAAGAATACTGGGTAAATTTTACTTACGGTTGCGGCGGCGTAGGTGCTAATGTTGGCAACGAAATGTTTGCTTTATGGATTATTAAATTACTGACAAGACAAGGGTACTGTACATACGAAAACCTGTCAACCTTAGAGAAGGTACAGATTTATTTATTTATTTCATGGTCAACACATTCTATACTATTAGGATTTCAAATAGCATTCAAAGGTTGTTGCCAACATCAGCACCGTGTGCCTCTACGATCTGTACACTACTATTCTTTTTAGTTTTAGTGTTTGTAATACATTCTGAAATTATCTCAGTAACATAATAGAAGTACTTTCAGCAATTTGAGTACAAAAATCCGATGTGGTGAATTTGTCACAGCAGACAACAATAACTTCCTGCAAGACGGCAAACGAATCTCACATTATTACAGTCATTATTCAAATAGAAGCCAAGATCGCTTAAAAATTTTATCTAGGTGGCCAGTTTCTGCGGCATTAAACGTAGTACGCGATTTTTATCACAGAAATATAGGTTTCTTGCTCTTTTTTCTGTAGTTGGGCAGAAGCCGCAATAAGTAAAGAAAACGCGACATTTTTGTCTCTAATCCACATATCGATGTAAACAAGAGCGGAATGCAATCTCATAGTAGCACGATGTAAGGCTCTTTGTCGGGCACTTGTAAAACATTTCACTAAACTTAAATAAAACAACACTGATCGTATGAGCTGCATGCTGTGTTTAGCATTCGCAGGAATGAAAATGGCGGATGCGCCAGCCTGTGTTTTTAGGAGCTCTAATTGTACCGGTGACGATTACAGTCAATTTACTGAGCAGACAAGGGTACATCGAGAACCTGCCAATCATAGAGTAGGAACAGCATTAGTTATTACTTCATGGTCAACACTAAAAATTAATTACCACGTAAAGCAAACTGGTAGACTCATGTAGTGACTGGTTACGCACTAATATCTAATTGGCTGTCACCGTCTGCGCTACGATTAGTCGGCTGCGGCCGCTGCCGTCATTGCGACAATACGCCCCGACACGAATTGTGAACTTTTATACCCTTTTTGTGTCTAAGATCCATGATGCAAAGACATATTTGTAGTATAATGATGAAAAAAGACGCTCCAATGTAGTACGTTCTTTTAATTACACGTGTGACAGTTTTATTAGCGAAGTGACAAAAATAGTGTTATGTAAAGTTTACGTCAGACTATACCAGATTTAACCTGGGACGCCACGCCGCGACTTCATGTTACATTAAACTAACAACGTCGTGACATTATACATATAACCCTACAATTTGTGAGTGAAATGAGTGTAAATAAAATTCAACTGATTTCCATGAAAGAAATCCAATCCGAATATCACATGAGATAGCAGTTGTGAACAATAAGAGAAAAGACTAACAAAGCGGAACACATCTGACAGTGTGTCGCCCCCCCCCCCCCCCCACACACACACACAAAAATGAATATAAAGAAAACAAGTAAGTACGGGGCCTATCTGAACTTTTTTTTATTGGTTGCCTTTTCTGCATAGCCAAGCAAGGATCGGGACATCTACCTAAAATCACTTATCTTTAGTCTTGGCCCCTGCCCCCCACAAAATATCCGTTCGGTTAACAAGAGTATCTGCTATATCTATCTATATGTTAAATTATACTATTCTACACCTTGTAGTTTACGATGTATTAGCATTCGATAATCGCTAATTCTGTCACTTACTGACTCACCAATCATCAAAATTCTAAGGTACTTCTAGCAGAAAAACAAACGTCAAAATTTATATTTAGATAGAGTTTAGGGTGTAATAGAAGGAAAAATTCAAACATGTGTAAATATTAAATCCGTTCTCGAACACATTTTCGATTGACAGAAGAGTATATGCTATCTTGGCGTTCCAAGGACTGTCTTGGTAATGCTCTTGTGGTAGAGCGATGGGTTCGATTCCAAGTGCCGTAAGTATTTTTTTTTACTTTTCATTTTAACGTAGTCTCACCTTTCTACTAAGAGTACAGTCGTCAGAAATGACATGTGTCACCAGATTAGAGAATGAAGAATAACTGGTAAGATATATCTTAAATTGCTGGAAATGGAAACAGAATCAATGACACCCACATTTTAGTTTGATTTCAGCTATAAATGAGAAAACTGTTGCTCGTAATGTCGAAAATTCCGTCATATGACGCGGGGCAAAAACGTTAGACAGGGAGCAAAAACGTTACATGTTGATTTCAAACCAATACACAGCAAAGATAGAGATAAGCCATTGATCAGGGAGACGCAAAGATAGAGATACGCCATTGATCTGGGAGACGCGCTGTCTATGTTATCTATGCTCTGTACCATAGAGTAGAACTCTCTGGAGTGAGCACTGCATTCTGTTTTCTCTAGGAGGTGCTGGTTCTGCTCGTGTTATCAACATTAAGCTGGGATTGTCACGTGATATCATGGTACAAATACGCGAACTGGAAAACTGAAGTACTGATTTTCTCCGATAATTTTATCAGGAGGCCAATGGAACGTATATAATTCGAAGGATGGTTTGCTATAGATGTGGACAATACAATAACCATGAGTGTACAGTATCGTTAAAAGTGGTAAAAAGAACTAGATGTTTTCAAATCCATAGCGCAGATCACGATTTAAATTCTCCAACTGTAACAAAAAGAGAACTTCAAAAATTGAAGTGCTACCAACTAAGGCCCTCGGGATGAGTGATATTGGAAGAACATCAATGTTAACATCAATTCAAAGAAATCGATGTACGATGAACATTGAAAGGAAAACATTGACGTCTAAGAATATCAATGTTTTGGGTGCCAAAACAAACAGTCTTTGGCAGAACCACTGACACACATTACTAGACTGAATACAGTATTATTGGTCTCCCTGTCCCTTTAAAAAACGTATCAACAATGATGTGTGTACGGATCTAACTGTCGTAAGAAATAAACTCATATAAATTCGCCACATTTAGTTTCGACGTAAAGGCTAAATATTACTTACGATGGTGGCGGAGTGTGCAAATGTTGGCAACGAAATGTTTGCTTTATGAAGGGTACATAAAGAACCTGTCAACTACAGAGCAGGAACAGAATTAATTATTTACTTCATGGGCAACACGAAAGACTACGCCTCTTATTTTACGTGATTGGTTTTCCGAAGGGCCTCATTTGTTGGTCGTTGCCAACTTCAGCACACTACGCCACCTCTGCCGTAAGTAAAATTCTATCGTGTTCTAGATGAATATATAGTATACAACACAGAACCTACATTTATATTCACCTATCTAGTTTGTGCCTTGGCATCTTTATTTCTATAACAAATATAATTACTTGGCAGTCGCACCATACTATTATGACATCAGTATCCATATGCTGATTGGGAAGTGACGCATCGACATATAAAAATAATTTATATTCTACTATGTAATCGCATAGGAATGAAATACCTCACTTTGCATAAAGTATTTTAAATATTAATTTACGTTGCCATGCGATTGCCAAGGCATTATATGTACTATAGAAATAAAGATGTCTAATTTTGTTATAGTCACTACACATGTTGGGAGATAACTAACTAGATAAAAAAATTATGACAAGGTGATGTATAGGTGGTTCTATGAACACTGACTAAAATAACCGACTTGGTTTCCCAAGAGATCTCACGACTTTTTATAGTGGAAGGAATTCGTCGCAGGACTTGCATGTTTGTACGTTTTACGTTTTTGATGGGATAAGCTACATTCGCCAAAACCATGTTATGATCACGTGAACAACCTTCACATGAAACGCACGCTCATCCAGCGCTAATTATTCAAGTGAAGTGTACAAGCAAAGAATTCGCTGCAAATGACTTGCATAGTGTTCGGACGTTACGATAAGTGCGCGCCACACACGAATGGGTCAGGTATTGACAAAACGATTATTTCCCTGGTTAAGTAGCTTAAGGAAAACTTTGTAGTTATACAAAAAAATCCAAGTTGAGTCTCCACCACGACTTCACGTAAAATTATCTTCTCGTGGTAGATGTACCGTGCTCAGACAGTGATGAATTAAATAAAGTACACTCACCTTCGTAGCACAAATCCGTCGGGGAAAATCCCAAAGATATTTTCAACGTACAGAATAATCCAAGGCCCAGGATCTGCTTACAAAAGTAATGCACACGAAGCGGATGCATTACCGCGAACACCACACCGTCTGGAATTCCAGCAACAATTACTATCACAGAACTCTCACGTGTGACTCGCCGAATACTTGAATTGTTGCGTAGCAACGTTCGAACAATGTTCGGTAATTTGGTAGAATCCGTGTACATCGAAGGAAACGGCATTGCCATCGATATATATCGAATGTTCGATATAGTGTTTCTGAAACCGGAGCGCCCTCTCGTACTAAGAAAGAAAAAAAATTATCTTGTTTAACCTATACCTAACCTAACTTTGACTTAAAAAAAGTGATCTGTAGCGTAGCCTTAAGAAGGTTAGGTATAGGTTAAAGAAGAAGATTTTTAATTTTATTTATTTATTTATTTAGTACGAGAGGGCGTGTAGCTCCCGAATCTTCGGTTCAGAAACACTATATGTAACATTCGATATATATCGATGGCAATGCCGTTTCCTTCGATGTACACGGATTCTACCAAATTACCCAATGTTCTTACGTGTTTACCAATATGTGTGAAATTAACTTCCATCAACATTTTTTTATGATAGGCTAACTTTAAACGAGTGATTAACACTGCAATAAAAGTTATAAATGGCAAACGTTGAGAAAAATGAAGACCTAATGATATGTGTAAGTATTTGAATGTTAAATAACCATATGTCACATCGCAACACGCAAGCGACAGGAATATTAAGTAATTAGTATTTATTGCCATCTTATGGTGTAATTTCAAACGCTAAAAAGTGAAATATTTTAATTAAATATATATCAGAGAAGCAAACTATGTAATAGCTCGAAGCTCAAAGAAGGCTAAATAAACCCCTGTACTTTGTTTAGAAAAATCTACAAATAGCACCGTTGGACCACTTTTTTGAAGAGTACGCTATTGCTAATTACGGCATTGATTCCGGTTGCTTATATTAGCGTGACAGATCGTTGTCGGTGCGACTAGTTTTTGTAATTGCTTTGATCATTGTGAAATCACTGTTATGGAAATATATTGAGTATTTATAAGTTATTTTCGTGATCATTACGCAGAGAGACAATATCCCCATTAATATATGAAGGGCCATAGTATCTTTGACTGAAACCATTTACGATTTTCAAATTTGGATTTAACATTTCTAGTAAGACATCGATTACGATATTATTCAAATGAAAGGGTTTTAATTTTGAGTTAAACTAAAGTGGTTAGCGAGTTCCTTAAACTGATATTTAATTAAATAAAAACATTTGAGTATAACAAATTTTGATGTCCTGAGAGGTTAACTATTCTCGCTGCAATCGAATAGTATTATCAACTGCGAGAGAACAGTTTATTTATTCTGACATTTTATTTTCACTATATTTTCGAAACAGATAAATGGAGTTGGATCAAGACTGAATGTGTCAGAGGTCGTACATTGCGATAATGTCATCGAGGTCTTCTAGAGGCGTGCGGGGAATCGACATTGCTGTAAAAAACAGTAGCACGTTGGGTAAAAGCCTTCAACGAAGGTCGGCAAACTGGCAGATATGCATACTGTTGCCGTGTTAGTGGACAGTGATCGACGCCAGACCCACCTATCATTTTGCACGACAATGCGCGGGCGTATACAGCGCATGCTGTGGCTGCTCTGTCCGGTCGGTGGAACTGGGAAGTACCTGTGTCATCCACCATATTACAGGGACTTAAATACTTGTGACTTTGATTTGATTCCAAAGATTCTGACGAAATTGCATTCTTATGGAATATGGGCCCAACTGTGCGATTGGATTCCCGATTTCCTATAAGAAAGAACGCAGTTCGTAGTAACTGACGGTAATAAGTCATCGAGTAAAACAGAAGTGGTACCTGGCGTTCCCCAGGGAAGTGTTATAGGTTCCCTAGTCTTCTTTGTGTTTATAAACGATTTAGTAGACAATCTGAATAGCTCCCGTTGACTGTTCGCGGATGATTCTGTCGTTTATCGGTTAGTGAAGTCAACAGAGGATCAAAAACAACTGCAAAGCAATTTAGACAAAATTTCTACATGGTGCAAAAACTGACAATTAACAGTAAATAATGAAAAGTGGGAAGTAATACGCATGACCACTGAAAGAAAACCGCTGAACTTCAATTACGCGATAAATCAGTGAAACTTTAAGGTCGTAAATTCTATCAAATAACTAGGAGTTACAAATACGGACAACTTAGACTGGAGAGAACACATAGAAAATATTGTGAGGAAGGCGAACCAAAGGTTACGTTTCACTGGAAGAACGCTTCGAAGACGCAACAGCTCCACCAAAGAGACTGCCTACATCACATTTGTGCGTCCTCTCCTGGAGTACTGTTGCCCAGTGTGGGACTCTCACTAGGTGGGACTGACGGAAGACATTCAGAAGGTTCAGAGAAGGGCAGTCGTTTTGTTTTATCGCGTTACAGGGGGGAAAGCGCTACGGAAATGTTGGATGATTTGAGGTGGAAATCATTAAAATAACGACGTTATTCGTTGCGGCGAGTTCTATTTGCGAAATTTCAATCACCGCCTTTTACTTCTGAATATGAAAATATTTTGCCAACGCCCACCTATATAGGAAGACATGGCCATCCCAATAAAATAAGAGAAATCAGATCGGAAACGGAATGATTTAGGTGTTCTTTTCTTCCCGCGCTGTATTAGAGAATGGGATGGTAGAGAAAAGTTATGAAAGTGGTTAATGAACCGTCTGCCACGCACTTAAATGTCATATGCAGATTATATACATAGATGTAGATGAAGGAACTACTCCGTGGCATTCGCTTCAGAACTGTTCCAGAGATTCGACAGACTGTAGACCGCTCCATTCGCACTATCAACAGAACGGGCTCTGCTGATGGTGTACTGCGCCTTCCACATCGCTGGCAACGTGTTCTATACAACGCTGGAGACCACTTTGAAGGACGATAACAGGTGCAAACATTTTGTATCTGTTGTGAATAAGTAGTTGCCATTATTTATGTTCCAACACTCGTAGATGTTTGTTCGTTATTAAACTGAGCAGTTAATTACGTTTCGAAAAGGAGCAGATTAGTTTTCCGAAAAACTGCAATACAAATATACGGACGGATGAAATAGGTCTTGGTGACTCTACAGTTAGATGTATCTTGCTTGGCACTTACCAGAAGCCTTCTCTTAATCACCTGGGATGAAATTTGTTCTGTCCGTATGGCCATTACTGGCGAGTAGACCTACTATCGAAGTTATCCTCAGATAAGCGAGATCATCTGACTCGGTGCGAAATGAGTCAGATGGAGCGGCGAGGTGTGTTGCCGTCGGGGAGGGCCCTCTGTCATGTTCTAATAGAGGCGATTGCCGAGGGCGGCCTTCGTTACGGCGGCTCCCTCTCCGCAGATACGGGCTTCCCTCTTGACGCCTGTCATCCGAGAGCTGGCACAAGTGTCATTTGCCACTCCCCGTCAGTATTAGCACGAGTGTCAGCCAAATGAGGGCCACTCGGGGTTCTTTAATAGTCTATACTCCATCATACGCTCCACTAGGTGTGGGAAAGGCTCACCGCCAGTCTTTAAGTACATCCGTTGACGATATTAGGTTCCAATTTTCTTCCTTGGGGAATCCATAACCGTCCACCTTCATTTTTAATAATTGGATCCGAAACAGCTGTTAATTTCAAACTTTTTTTTTATTTCTTTGCGCTACCCAAGTTTCGAAACCTATGTCTCTTTATAAGTTGTATCTGCAAATTACACTCAAATAAAAATAGTGACGTCCCTTATGTAATAAGATGGCTACATTACAACTTAACTAAAATAATTCAGTACAAAGCGAATATATGTACTTGCTGAGTCCGTAAAACAGTTACATGTAGCAACAAATTAAAATAGTGAGTTCCTGGTTCATGCAACAATGAAAGAGGCACTCTTGGCAAGTTTTCACTAACACTCACTCCTTTGTGACTGTCTATGTCGCGTCCAAGTTGCCAACAGTGCCTCCCGGCCTGTTGCGTGTTCCAGGAAATCACTATTTCAATTTGTTGTTACACGTAACAATTTTACGGACTCACTAAGTACGTATATTCCCTTTGTTTATGGATATTATACTAAAAAATCTGAGAATTCAAAGATTCAGCCATAACATCCGTATTACACCAAGTAAGGATGACGAATTTCAACTGTGGCATTGTTTGAGGGTGTATTCAAGTATGAGATGCAACCAGTCGCTCTTTGCATTTAATACAATGTTCACAGAATATATGACATCAACTGCGAATGGGCAAAGCCGAAAATGTGTGCCCAGCCGGGATCTGATCCCGGGTCTCCTGCTTTCTAGGCAGTTGCACTGACCACTACACCACTGGGGAAACAGTCATCACCGCATCTGCAAGGACTACCTAAGCACGCCTCTCGTCAGACACAAATTCCCAGCTTTACCCAGCCCACAGTGCTCAAACTCGTACTTTTGAAACTAATTTCCATAAGAGTAAAAGCTACAAACTTGCTCACCCCTCCCCACTAACGAAAGGATCGTTGCCCGTCACCGGCATATATATATATAGTGGTCGGTGCAATTGCCTAGAAAGCTGGAGACCGGCTGGGTACACATTTTTAGCTTTGCCCATTCGCAGTTTATGTCCTATATTCTGTGAATATGAAAAAATAACAACTGCAGGATCAGAAGTGACGACTGTTTTTTCGGAACAGACGCCACATGTATACTAATGCAATGTATTTGCCATTGAAGGCTGATCATGGGTAGAAGTTGTAGTAGTGGTGTTATTAATGAGGCGACGTTGGCACACTATAACAGAAAGATGTCACAAATAAAATAACATACATCATTTATTATTAACTAGCGATCCACCCGAGCTTCACATGTTGTTGTTGTTATGGTCTTCAGTCCGGAGACTGGTTTGATGCAGCTCTCCACCCTACTCTATCCTGAGCAAGCCTTTTCATCTCCTCGTAAGAACAGCAACCCACATCCACTTGAATCTGCTTACTATACGCGTCTCTTGGTCTCCCTCTGCGATTTTTACCCCACACACTTCCCTCCAATGCTAAATTTACGATTCCCCGATGTCTAAGAATGTGTCCTACCAAGCGATCCCTTCTTTTAGTCAGGGTATGCCAAAAATTCCTTCGCTCACCAATTCTGTTCAGTACCTCTTCATTAGTTATGTGATCTACCCACCTAATCTTCAGCATTCTTCTGTAGCACCACATTTCAAAAGCCTCTATTCTCTTCCTGTCAGCACTGCTTATCGTCCATGTTTCACTCCCATACAAGGCAACACTCCACACAAATGCCTTCAGAAAAGACTTCCTTACCCTTAAATTAATATTCGATGTTAGCAAATTTCTCTTTTTCAAAAATGCTTTTCTTCCCATTGCCATTCTGCATTTTGTATCCTCTGTACTACGACCATCGCATGTTATTTTACTACCCAAGTAACAAAACTTATCTACCACCTTCATTGTTTCGTTACCTAATCTAATTCCTTCAGCATCGCCTGATTTTCTAAGACCGCATTCCATTATTTTTGTTTTGCTCTTGTTAATGTTCATTTTATATGCTCTCTTCAACACGCTTTCCATTCCATTCAACTGCTCTTCCAGGTCCTTCGCTGTCTCTGACAGAATTACAATGTCATCAGCAAAACGCAATGTTTTTATTTCTTCCCCCTGAACTTTAATCCCTATTCCAAATTTTTCCTTGCTTTCCTTCACCGCCTGCTCGATGTACGAATTGAATAACATTGGAGAAAGGCTACAACCCTGTCTTACTCCCTTCCCAACTGATGCTTCCCTTTCATGCCCTTCGAGTCTAATAACTGCGGTCTGGCTTTTGTACAAGTTGTAAATAACTCTCCTTTCCCTGTATTTTACCCCTGCTGATTTCAGAATTTGGAAGAGTGTATTCCAGTCAACATTGTCAAATGCTTTCTCCAAATCTACAAAAGCTAAAAATGTTGGTTTGCCTTTCCTTAATCTGTCTTCTAAGATTAGACGTAAAGTGAGTATTGCCTCCCGGGTTCCTACGTTTCTCCTGAATCCAAACTTATCTTCCCCGAGGTCAGCTTCTACCAGCTTTTCCATTCTCCTGTAGACAATTCGTGTTAAAATTTTGCAACAATGACTTATCAAACTGATGGTTCTGTAATTTTCACACCTGTCTGCGCCTGATTTCTTTGGAATGGGGATTATTACATTTTTCTTAAAGTCTGGGGGCATTTCGCCTGTCTCATACATCCTACACACCAGTTCAAATAGTCTTGTCATGGCTGGCTCTCCCAGAGACTTTAGTAGCTCTGAGGGTATTTCATCTACTCCTGGGGCCTTGTTCCGACCTAGGTCTTTCAAGGCTCTGTCAAATTCATCTCTCAGTATAGTATCTCCTATTTCATCTTGATCGACTTCCTCTTCCCTTCCTACAACATCGTCTCTAAGTTCATTTCCTTTGTAGAGCTGCTCTATGTACTCTTTCCACCTTTCAGCTTTCGCTTCTATGCTGAGAACTGGTTTCCCATCTGAGTTCTTGATATTCGTAGAGTTGCTTTTCTTGTCCCCAAATGTCTCTTTTATTTTCCTGTAGGCAGTATCTACTTTTCCTCTTGCTATACATTCTTCTACAGATTTACATTTGGCTTCTAGCCACTCCTGCTTAGCCATTTTGCACTTCCTGTCAATCTCATTTTTTAGAGGTCTGTACTCCATTTTGCCTGTTTCATTTACTGCATTTTTATATTTTCTCCTTTCATCAATTAAATTTAGTATTTCCTGTGATATCCAAGGATTTTTTGTAGGTCTTGCCTTTCTACCTATTTTGTCCTCCGCTGCCTTCACTATTTCATCTCTCAATGCTACCCATTCCTCTTCTACTGTTTTATTTCCCCCTGTTTCTGCCAATTGTTGCCTAAATCTCCCTCTGAAATTCTCCAGAACATCAGTTTCCTTCAATCTATCTAAGTCCCATCTCCTTATTTTCCTACCTTTCTGCAGTTTTTTCAGCTTCAGCCTACAGCTCATGACTAACAAGTTATGGTCAGAGTCTATATCTGCCCCTGGGTATGTCCTGCAGTTTGTAACCTGGTTCCGGTACCTATGTCTTACCATTATAAAATCTATCTGATATCTTCCGGTGTCTCCTGGTCTCTTCCATGTATACAACCTTCTTTTGTGATTCTTAAACCACGTGTTTGTTACGATTAAATCATGTTCCGTGCAAAATTCTACCAGGCGACTTCCTCTTTCATTCCTCCTGCCCAGTCCATATTCACCTATTATTTTTCCTTCTCTTCCTTTTCCAACTACCGAATTCCAGTCTCCCATCACAATTAAGTTTTCCTCTCCCTTAACTGTCTGAATAATTTCCTTTAGCTCCTCATATATTTCTTCGATCTCCTCATCATCGGCAGAGCTAGTTGGCATATAAACCTGTACTACTGTTGTCGGTGTTGGCTTCGTATCTATCTTGACAATGATAATGCGATCACTGTGCTGCTCATAGTAGTTTGCCCGCATTCCTATTTTCTTATTCATTATCAGTCCTACTCCTGTGATACCCCCAACTGATTTTGTATTTATAATCCTGTACTCACCTGACCAGAAATCCTGTTCATCCTGCCACCGAACTTCACTAATCCCCACTATATCTAACTTCAACCTATCCATTTCCCTTTTTAAATTTTCTAATTTTCCTACCCGATTAAGGGATCTAACATTCCACGCTCCGATCCGTAGAATGCCAGTATTGTCTTTCCTGATAACAACATCCTCCTGAGTAGTCCCCGCCCGGAGATCCGAATGGGGGACTATTTTACCTCCGGAATATTTTACCCGAGAGGGTAAGAAACGAAAAAAACGGAAGATTAATATTTAGCGTCTGTCGTCATTGTGGTCATTAGAGAGGGAGCACACGAGGGGGTAGGTTTGTTGTGGGTGGGGAAGGAAATCAGACGCGCCATTTCATAGGAATGACTGCGACGTCTACCTGGAGTGATTTAAGGAAATAACGGAAAACCTAAAGCAGGAAGTCCGAAGGCGGTTTCGAACCGCGGTCCTTCCGAATGCGAGTCCAGGGTGTTGACCACTGCGGCACCTCGCCCATTCGTCCAGTTGGGATCAACAGAAAGGAAATCACAGATAAAATCTATGTTACGCTAATGCAAGATGGCCGAATATAAATTCCTGAGAGAGACTGCTGAGACTGTAAGCACCTCAACTGAGCGAATGCACAATGCCCTGCAAGGTGAATCGTCTATGAACTGTCACGATTGTCCACTATCCACCAAAAAAATCATCTGGCGCAGCAATTGTAGGTTCGCTAAGCTAATTAGCGACTTTTTATAAAGTCTGACTCATCGTTACACACCACTTAATACAGCAAAAATGGAAAGAGGCTGGTGAAAGTACAACGAGAAGGTAAAGACAGATCCGTAAGCTAATAAGGCCACTATTATTTTGTTATTTTTTTAGATACCCAAGGAATTATTTTCATACAGTACTTAATAAACGTGCCCTAGCAGCAAATATTCCACAGCTAATGAAGTGCATAAAAAAGGAACAGGAATTAGCGAACACTGAATTGATGTAGCATGACTGAACATCGAAATTCCCACATCCACCAAAATTAACGAAGAATATATCTATTGAAAAAAGCGCTTCGCGTTTTCTTGAATGAGAGTCTCCAGCCTTTCGAAACTGCTGTGCGACTGTACATCAGATGTGACTTACATTCAAAGAAATAATATCGACAGCAATTGAGATATCTATACCAAATAAACTAACAAAAGGGAGGGCTGATCCCACGTAGTACACAAAACAGGGCACACTAATGTTACAAAAACAAAGAAAATAGCATGCCAAATTTAAACAGAAAAAAAAATCCCCAAAGCTGGAAATCCTTTACCTAAACTCGAAATTTAGCGCGGACTCAATGCGAGAGACTTAATAATTGTTTCCACATCGAAAAATTCGGTAAAAAAATCCAAAGAACTTCTCGTAATATGTGAAGTATACTATTAGAGGCTAAACGTGATGAATTCCTTCACTGCGCTATAACAACGTTGATGCTAACGATGATAATGCTGCTAAAGCAGAGTTACTAGGAACAGATTTCCGAAATTCCTTTACCAAAGAGATACTTTTGGAGTAGTAAAGCAACGTAAATAATTTGACAAGAACATGTCGTCTAGATTGCAAACCAATTAGGTTTCATTCAGAGTATGCTGGTGCAATAGCTCCATACTTTGCTCTCATACAAAAACGCGCGCTTAGTGAAAGATTCGAAACTTGCACACCTCAGTCCAACATTTCTGAAAGGCAACAGCACTGCACCGCAAAATTACAGACCTGTATCACTGGCGCCGATTTGCATTAGAATTTTGGAGCATATACTTCGTTCGGAGATTATTAACTAAAAAAATGTTCAAATGTTTGTAAATCTGTCGGACCAAACTGCGTGATTATCAGTCCGTAGCTTACAAACTACTTAAACTAAGGTAAACTAACCTAAGGACAACACACACATACACCCTTGCCACAGGGAGGACTCGAACCTCCGACATATTATTAACTACTTCTAAGAGAACGACGTATTGGTCCACAGTCAACAGAGATTTAGAAAGAATCGTTTCTGAGAAACACAGGTTGTTCTTTACTCAGAAGCGGATTCAAATCCCTCTGCTTGTTTAATGAATAAAGTCTCTGTTGGATTGGATCCATGACTTCCTATCAGAAATTTCACAATTTGTGGCAACTGATGGAACGTCATCGGCTAAAATAGAATTGATATCTAGCATTCTCCAGGGAAGCGTTATAGAGCCCCTACTGTTCCTTGTCGTTATTGTCGTTAAAAACAATTTAAGAGCCACTCTTCTAAACTGTGGATGATGATGTCGTTTATCGGTTACTAAAGTCACCAGAAGATCAAAAGCACCTACAAAACGATTTAGGCAAGATATCTCCATGGTGCGAAAATTGAAAATTGCATCTAAATAATGAAAAGTGTGAACTCATCCATATGAGCACTAAAAGAATTCCGTTCAACTTCATTTTGTGATAGTTATTATTGCGATACAGGAGAGAGAGTGTCGTGGAAATAAGGCATGAAAGGCGTTATTCTTCTTTGACGTGAGATCTGTTTGTGAATTTTCTTTTAACAACTTTCTCCGAATGTGAACATATTTAGGTATCACCCACCTACAGTTGTAGACATAATTATCATAATAAAAGGTAAATCTGCCAAAAAAAAAAAAAAAAACCCTAAGGGACGTAACTACTCTTGTCATCAGTCCCTAGGCTTACAAAAACTAACTTATGCTAAGAACAATAAATACATCCATGCTTCTGCCGGGCACTTAAATGTGATTTGCAGAGTATCCCATGTAGATGTATATGTAGGACTCGAACCTCCGACGGTGAGCAGCGGCGCGCTCCGCAGCAATGTGCCTTGGAACGCTCGACAACTCCTGACCGAAAACCAAAAGATTTATGTATTCCTTTCCATGACGCCCTATTAGCGAACGGTACGCTAGAAAGCTATTATGAAAGCGGTTCGATGTACCATCTGCCAAGTACTTCAGTGTTATTTGCAGAGTGAATATATAGCTGCAGATGTTCACAAGGGTAATGCACCATTTCACACATTAGCAATAATGACGAAAGAATCCATGCTTATTACCTGATATAGCACAAGTGACTTCCTCCTATTCCCTGACTTGAAACTTAGTCTCGATGGAAAGATAATTTCGTCATCTGACACTGACAGTCAAAGAGTATTTTGTAGAATCAATTTTCTGGTGGGATGAAAAGCTGGCAGATAGCTGGACCCAGTAAGTATCCCCCAAAGGTGATTATGAACAGAAGTCAGGTGACATGTTTACGAAGCACAACATTGTAGGTGAAAGTGAGTAGGAAGTTGAGATACTAGTTAACAGATGGCATAAAGGGAAGAGGACTAGAAGATGATAATAGAGACAGGAGAACACTATGAGTTACCATGTGAAAATTTGCCTTTGGTCAGAACAATAACGATTCGATGACTATTAGATCTATTCACATAAACAAATGATTATACTTGAAAAATTGTATCGTGCGATACACAATTCAGGAGACATGGCCACATAAATATTGAAAAGAATGAAAAACCTGTTTTCGTTCAAATGAAGCTCCTAGAACCCATAACAAACTCATCCATACTTGATACTTGGGACTCTTAGCTATTTACAAAGAACACAATTTCAAAGTTTTTAAAACTTTCTCTGATTACATGCTTTATTTCATATATTAACGTATTAATTCGTTTGAAAAGTAACTAGAAGTTTAAAGTTGTTGTATACAGGAGACCTACATTCTTCAAAGAAGCAAACGATTGCTGGTTGAGACCAAACAAAACAAAGATGATGAAAATATGGGAGAGAGATTAAAATAATAGTTTAAAGTGGTAAAAGTAAAAAAAAGTGTATGTTTATCAAAGCTAATATCAAATATAATTTTGGCTTTTTGTTCAAATAGGGTCAGAGAATATTATGCGTTGAGTGCATACATACTATCACAATAGTAGAGTAATCGTATGTGTCGCTAACTTTTTATTTAATTTTATATTGTTCATATTTTTCTTATTTTTGTCAGAAATGTTTTTTAAAAACGTAATAAAAAAATCTAAAGTGGGCCGTAAAAGACGTCAGTACGATTTTTTCTTGCATTCAGTATGAGCATCATATCGTGTGTTACACGAGAAATAAACGGTAGCTGCTAGTTCATTTCTTGCCACACACAATATAGCTGGTCTTCCGGTATCCAATTCAGAGCTTAAATATTTGCATGTCGAAGAATTTCATGAGTGTTACAACATGGAGCAATAAAAAACTGAGTGTTGCGTAACACCATAGACAAAAAAAGTCACAAAATTTTAAGTGAACCTGAGAGGATGCCGGCGGCGAAACTGATCTTCTGCTCCTCCTCGTCCAATCCAACGTCCTGGAATTGTGTCGTTCAGGTATCGTCAGACCTACGTAGAGTTTTGTTAATCGCAATACACAAAATGCTTTTTTCTGCTGTGTCGTCACTGAACCCACTACAGACAAGCAAACATGATAAAGAAGAATGCCACTGTGGCCCTGCATGACAATCAACACCGACAATGCTGACTGTTGAAACATTTCACTGTTACCTGTCTGTTGTAGTTTACCTCGGCGGAATAGCCGTGCAAAGTAGGCTCCTTGCTACGGTGAGCGCGGCCGTTTCAAGTCCGGCATGGGTGTGTGTTTTGTTCTTAAGATAAGTTAAGTTGTTGTACGTTTATGAATCGATGATTACTGCAATTAGGTCCCAATACCTTAAAAATATAACTTTGTTCTGCTTTGGAATATACAAATGCTAGAAATCTGTTCCTTCTTTTTTGTATAGTCCTATACATATATATCCATGAACCACAGTCATTGCCGAGGTGGGGTGGCTTGCGTGCCTCAACGATGAAGATACCGGTACCATAGGTACAACCACAGTGGAGGGGTATCTGTAGAGAGGCCAGACAAACGTGTGGTTCCTGAAGAGGGCAGCAGCCTTTTCAGTAGTTACAGGGGCAACAGTCTGTATGATTGACTGAGCTGGCCTTGTAACATCAGCTAACATGGCTTTGCCTTGCAGTTACTGCGAACTGATGAAAGCAAGGGGAAACTACATCGTTACTTCTCCCGAGGACATGCAGCTCTACTGTATGAGTATATGATGGCATCTACTTGGGTAAAATATTCCGGAGGTAAAATAGTCCCCCATTCGGATCTCCGGGCGGGGACTACTCAGGAGGATGTCGTCATCAAGAAAAACAAAACAGGCATTCTACGGGTCGGAGCGTGGCCTGTTCTAACCCTTAATCTCGTAGGTAAGCTAGAAAATTTGAAAAGAGAAAAGGATAGGTTAAAGTTAGATATGGTAGTGATTAGTGAATTTCGGTGGCAGGATGAACAGGATTTCTGGTTAGGTGAGTATAGGGTTAACAATACAAAATCAGTTGGTGGTAACGCAGTAGTAGGTCTGATAATGAATAAGAAAATAGGAATGCGGGTAAGTTACAATGAACAGCATAGTGAACGCATTATCGCAGTAAAGATAGACACGAAGCAACACCGAATACTGTAGTGCAAGTTTATATGCCAACTAGCACGACCGATGTGAGGATATCGAAAAAATATAAGAGGAGATAAAAGAAATCATTCAGGAAGTTAAGGGAGACGAAAACTTGATTGTGATGGGGGACTGGAACTCGGTAGTAGGAAAGGGAACAGAAGGAAATATAGTAAGTGAATATGGACCGGGAAAAAGGAATGAAAAGGGACATCGCTTGGTAGAATTTTACACAGAGCACAATTGAATGATCACCAACACTTGGTTTAATCATCATGAAAGAAAGCTGTATACGTGGAAGAGACCAGGAGACACTGGAAGGTACCAGATTGAGTTTATAATGGTAAGGAATAGATTTAGAAACCAGGTTCGAAACTGTAAGACATATCCAGGGGCAGATATAGACTCTGACCGTAACTTATTGGTTATGAACTGCAGATTAAAACTTAATAGACTGCAGAAAGGTGGAAAGGTTAGGAGATGGAACCTTGACAAATTGAAGGAACCAGAGGTGGATGAGAGTTTTAGAGGGAGCATTAGGCAAGGATTGGCTGAAACGGGGGAAAATAATACAGTAGAAGAAGAACGGGTAACTCTGAGAGATTGGGTAGTGAAGGCAGCAGTGGACCATATAGGCAGAAAAACAAGGCCTAATGGAAATCCCTGGTTAACACTGGATATACTGAACTTAATTGATGAGAGGAGAAAATATAAAAATTCAGCAAGTGAAACAGCAAAAAGGGAATACAAACGTCTGAAAAATGAGATTGACAGGAAGTGCACACAGGCTAAGCATGAGTGGCTAGAGGACAAATTCAGAAACCGTATAAGAATGCATAACTGGGGGAAAGATAGATACCGCCTACAGTAAAAAGGAAGAGATATTTGGAGACAAGAAAAGAAACTGTATGAATATCAAGAACTCAGACGGAAAACCAGTACTAAGCGAAGAGGGGAAAGCTGAACTGTGGAAGGAATATATAGAGGGACTATACAAAGGAAATAAACTTGAAGGCAGTATTCTAGAAATGGAAGACGAAGTGGAGGAAGATGATATATGAGATATGATAATGGAAGAAGAATTTGACAGAGCGCTGAAGGACTTGAGTCAATACAAGGCCCCTGGAGTAGATGATATTCCGTCTGAACTTCTGATATAGTTAGGAGAGCCAGTCGTGAAAAAACTGTATCACCTGGTAAGCAAGATGTATGAGACAGGAGAAATACCCTCCGACTTCAAGAAGAATATCGTAATTACAATTCCAAAGAAAGCAAGTGTAGGCAAGTGTGAACATTACAGAACTATCAGTTTAATAAGTCATGGTTGCAAAATACTAACACGAATTATTTACAGACGAATGGAAAAACTTGTGGAACCAGACCTCGGGGAAGATCAGTTCGGATTTAGGAGAAAGGTAGGACCACGGGACGCAATAATCACATTACGACATCTTAGAACATAGGCTAAGGAAAGGCAAATCTACATTTTTAGCATTTGTCGATTTCGAGAAATCTTTTGACAACGTCGACTGGAATACACTCTTACGAATTCTTAAGGTAACAGGGGTAAAATATAGGAAGCTAAGAGTTATATTCAACCTATACAAAAACCAGACAGCGGTTATTAGAGTCGAAAGGCAAGAAAGGGAGGCAGAAGATGGGAAGGGAGTAAGACAGGGTTGTAGCCTTTCCCCAATGTTGTTCAATTTGTACATTGAGCAGGCAGTGAAGGAATGGAAGGAGAAATTCGGAGAGGGCATTAAAGTCAGGGCGAAGAAATAAACACATTGCGGTTTGCCGATGACATAGTAATTCTGTCAGAGACCGCAAAAGATCTGGAAGAGCAATTGAATGGAATGGACAGTGTCTTGAAAGGAAAATATAAGATGAACATTAGCAAGAATAAAACGCAGGTAATGGATTGCATTGGCAGAAAATCAGTCGACGCTGAAGGAATTAGATTAGGTAATGAGACAATCAAAGTAGTAGAGCCGGCCGCGGTGGCCGAGGAGACTAAGGCGCTCCAGTCACAGTCTGCACGGCCACTACGGTCGGGGGTTCGAATCCCCCCTCGGGCATGGATATTTGTGCCGTCCTAGTTCGTAAGTAGTTCATAAGAAGTTTGTAAGTTTAGGGACTGATGACCTCGTAGTTAAGTCCCATAGACTACACAAACACAACAAAGTAGTAGATGAATTTTGTTATTTGGGTAGCAAGATAACGTCTGATGGCCGTAGTAAAGAAGATATAAAATGAAGAATTGCTTTGGGAAGAAAAGCGTTCTTAAAGAAGCGAAACTTGTTAAAATTCAATATTAATTTAAATGTTGTAGCCTTTATCCAATGTTATTCAATTTGTACACTGAGCAAGCTATAAAGGAAAGCAAGGAGAAATTTAGTGAAGGAATTAAAGTTCAGGGGGAAGAATTAAAAACATTACGTTTTGCCGACGATATAGTAATTCTGGCAGAGACAGCAAAGGATCTGGAAGAGCAGTTGAACGGAATGGACAGTGTGCTGAAAGGTGCATATAAGATGAACATTAACAAGAGCAAAACTAGGGTAATGGAGTGCAATCTAAGAAAATCAGGTGATGCTGAAGGAATTAGATTAGGTAACGAAGCAATAAAGGAGGTAGATGGGTTTTGTTACTTGGGCAGTAAAATAACAAATGATGGTCGCAGTACAGAGGATATAAAATGCAGAATGGCAATGGGTAGAAAATCGTTCTTGAAAAAGAGAAATTTGTTAACATCGAATATTGATTTAAGCCTAAGGAAGTCCTTTCTGAAGGCATTTGTAGGGAGTGTTGCCTTGTATGGAAGTGAAACATGGACGATAAACAATGCGGACAGGAAGAGGATAGAGGCTTTTGAAATATGGTGCTACAGAACTAACTAATGAGGAGGTACTGAACAGAATTGGGGAGAAAAGAAATTTCTGGCATACCTTGACTAAAAGAAGAGATCGATTGGTAGGGCACATTCTTAGACATCAAGGGATTGTGAATATAGCGTTGGAGGGAAGTGTATGGGGTAAAAACCGCAGAGGAAGACCAAGAGATGGATACAGTAAGCAGATTCAGGCAGATGTAGGTTGCTGTTCTTATGTGGAGATGAAGAGGCTTGCTCAGGATAGGGTGTTGTGGAGAGCTGCATCAAACCAGTCTCCGGACTGAAGACCACAACAACAACAACAACAATTTAAATGTTAGGAAGTAATTTCTGAAAGCATTTGTCTGGAGCGTAGCATTGTATGGTAGTGAAACGTGGACGATAAGGAGTTCAGATAAAAAGATGATAGGTTTCTAAATGTGGTGCTACAGACGAATGATGAAAATTAGATGGGTAGATCACGTAACTAATGAGGAGTGCTTAACCGAATCGGGGAGAAAAGGAGTTTCTGGAATATCCTGACTAAGAGAAGGGATAGATTGGTTGGACACATTCTGAGACATCAAGGAATTGTCAACTTAGCATTAGAAGGAAGTGTATGGGGTCAAAATCGTAGAGGAAGAACGAGGGACGAATTCAGTAAGCAGATTCAAAAGGATGTAGGTTGCCTAACTTATTCCCAGATGAAGAGACTTGCACAGGACAGGGTAGCGTGGAGAGCTGCATCAAACCAGTCTGTGGACTGAAGACCACAACAACAACAGTTGACGATGGTCGGCCTCAGCGCAACGCCCGCCACCGGACCAGAGGAAGTTGGGTCTAGTCCACTGAGAGAGAAAAATATGAAATAACTTATTACCCTGATGATGTGGCTCTAATGCCACGAAACTAGTTGGTTAATAAAAGAATACCATACAGCTGAAGCGGTTTCCATCAAGTCTACAGCAGCGGATGCCCACAATACATAATTTGCTGTAATTGAAACAGGTTATTAGAGAGACCTTTCGAGCTGCACTATCTGTGAGGTTAGTATAATGGCCACACTTTTAATGGTTTTAGTGTGCGAACAGATATGATTATAAATTTAGACACAAAAACAACTTTCCTTTTTTATGTTAAAAATGACTGGGAAAGGGAAAAGAAAATAGCATATTTTTACAACTCAGCTTAGCATGTTTTCCCCGCAGCGAGCACAATAGAAATGCTTTTTTATAATATGTTTGCTCTGGTGGCGGTGTCAGTTCTGGTAATTTGACCATTCAACCCCCACAATATAATCCCGATGGTTCTTGCCGAAATCTGAAAGCATTACAATATTGACAAACATTGTTCATTGTTCCGAAGACAAATGATGCCTCTGCTGCGTAATCGACTTAGGATCGTACCTGAACGCCAAACGTTGAGTTCTGATCATCACACGTTGCCGTCTGTTTTGTGGAGGATCCAAATTATTTTGACGTTAAGTTGCAAGTGAGTGAGTCGAACTCGACTGTACCCATC
The DNA here is from genome assembly GCA_026315105.1 of Locusta migratoria. Taxonomy (NCBI): domain Eukaryota; kingdom Metazoa; phylum Arthropoda; class Insecta; order Orthoptera; family Acrididae; genus Locusta; species Locusta migratoria. The sequence continues at coordinate 225,368,638 of CM048748.1, read as the reverse complement.
GTTCCAGATTCATAACAGATCGCGTTTGAGAATTTCTTTCTCGATTTAATTCCAAACGCTGTGTACGATCTTCTTCAGTCTCATTGTCTCTACGATGACGTAGTATGATTGCCTTGCGCGTACGCCGTCCGTTATTACGACGCTGCAGTGGAGGAATTAAAAAATAAATCACGATCTGTACTCAAACACTCAATAATACCACGATCTGACATCAATTCCATCTTTGGAACGCTCCAAAGATATGAGTACCACCGATAACACCATGTAGGTAAGAATAATACTGAGGGGCTTCCGAAGAAACAACGTTTCCTGTTAAATCTGTCTGGCTGCTTTAACCTTGTGAGCATAGGCTTGTCGCTTGTTTTAGGAAGGATTTTGCTCTATAATAGTGAAGGATCATTTTAACGGCGTGATTCCAACCGTCTGGAAACGTACTTTCAGTTTTTCTCAAATTCCGATATTTTCCGGTAGATTTTCCAATTCCTCCCAGTCTTCAAGCAATTTCTGTTCTCAGCATAGATAACGCCATTTCCCTTTATTCTATCCCTGGCATATTTGTTCGCTCCGTTACAGCTCATTTGGTCGCTAGGGAAGTAGCAAATGAATAAACCGATTGTTGGAGAATCTAGAAACTGATCCGAGCTGGAAGCGTACTTCAAGTTTTTCTCAAATTGTTATATTTTTTTCTCAAATTCTGATCCTGTAGACTTTCCAAAAATTTTCTTTCATACAAACCTTTTCCTGAGAATTACAAACAGAACAAAGAAAAGATCAGCCAAATCGGTGAAGCCATTCTCAAATGATGGGCTTTCATAATGCGGCAATTCATTTTTAGAGAGAGAGAGAGAGTGAGAGAAAACAGTAATAGATTGATGTGACTTTGGTGGCTTTCTCCTATCGCATTGTTGAACCATAAAACGCACGCCCATAAAATCTGACACACTTGATATTGCCCCACGCGGTCGAAAACACTACCCAACGTCCGTTTTTCACGTTTTGACGTGAGAAACACGGCAGGTTAAGTGGTCACGTTCAGTTGCACAGACCGTGCGCAGCTGATTTAAACGTAGCACCAGCAAACGGAGGCAGTTGAACCTATGTTTTTTAACGAGATGTTAATGCACTGACTCGTCCTTCCCCATTACTTGTGAAACGGGGCCTCTGATTTGCCAGACTTGCAGAGTTAGCACTAAAGAAGTGTAAATGAAACCTTCATCCCTGTTACTGAGGATGGCTGGAGGATTAGCAAAAATGGAGTAAGCGATATTTTCCCGTTTCATCACTTGGAGGTGTTTGTCAGTGAGAAACAGTTGCATAAAAACCTATAATTACCGTAGGTGGCTCGACTCGGTTTGACTCATATTGACATGAAATGAATTATAAAGTAGGCCCTAAATAAGGACTCTTACGTTGCTTACATCGCTAAAAACGGACACTCCCTATCGTCTTTAAATGCAAAGCACACCCTACGACATTAGTAATGAACGTCTTTCCTACTGGATTCATGGGCAGTAGACAATGTATGGCTTATGGACGTTTGGGGCGATTTGTGAGATGTGTTAAGGCAACCGGTTGTTAAAAGCGAGAAAGACGGGTTCGAATCTCGGTGCGGCACATATTTTCATATCTCATCAGTAAATTATACAGCTGTGATACTGATTCAAATTCTTAATTGCGAATACATTAAGTTTCCAGTTCTTCAGAACTGTAGTCGACGCAATGTACGTTGCTTCAGCCATGCATTTATATCGATTTCATCGTTGAAGACGGACTGTAGACGTGGTAATCCTGCTAATCGATCGAACGGCGTCAAAGTTTATTGCAAGGAACAAAATGTTCAAATTTTTGTAAACCTACTGGACTTATTTAATGTGGTTATCAATCCCTAAGCTTAAAAACTACTTAAACTAACCTAACGTAATCTAACGACTATACCCACCCGAGCCCGAGGGAGGACTCGAACCTCCGACGGGTAGCAACTATGCGATCCGCAGGAAGGCGACTTAGAGCGCTTGGCCATTTCACTGCGGCTTGCAAGGTACTCTTTGACGTGCGTCGTTCGGTAGTTTGCGAAGTATAAGAATCTTCGTCTCGAAAAAATACACGCGTGTGCAGTTTTCATGGCGACCTATAAAAACATAATTCCTGTCGTCAGTTTTGTGTCCCAACTTCGTCGCCGCTTTTGTGTCCCAGCCTCGTCGTAGGTGTCGGTGGCCGAGTGGAACGAGACCGACACAGTAACAAAGATAGCACGCCGGTGCAGGTACGGAGGGGAGCAGCCAGAAACTATAAACACTAGAGGAAATTAGAAAGATATATATTGCACAGAATGTAACAATACTTAACTTTTACATATTACTGCAGAATGTTGATACATAGTTGTTAGAGGCCTGCCTAGTGCCTGTACAATAGCAAAGTCTTCACTGATGCCTATCTGATTACGAAGGTCCTAACTGGTTGCTATCTCCGTCCGAAGTGACCGGTGTCTTTCCGTGGTGGCCACGAGCGGGGTTGCAGCAGAGGGCGCTCGTGGCTGTCGTCGTGAGAACGCCGCGCCGTGCGTGCATGGCGGCGCGCGGCGAAAGTAGGTGGCGCGCACTTTGTACTTGTGCGACACCACAGTCAGATATCGTCCAGAATGTATTGCAAAAATGTATGATTTTTGAAGTTTGTCTGAATGTTGCAAATTTCATCCGTAATCGTCTCGAATTTTGTTTGGCGAAAACTTTCTAGGCAAATAATATGTTTAGCAAAAATGAATTATGTGTATATACGTTTTGAATAGTGAGATACTGTCCTGGGCCAATAGAAAAATGCTGCAGAAGAAAAGCATTTTCTAATTTTGCATTTTTCTGAGAAACTTTTCCAATTTTTCTCTCATACAAACCTTGTCTTGACAATTACCAACATAAAAGTACCATGGACATTGGTGGAGCCATTCTGAAGTGATGATATTTCATACATGCGACAATTAATTTTTATATAAACAGATACTGAAAATCAACAATGTAATGAGAATAGTTTTCAAGTCACTTGAAAGTAGTTTTTCGAGCAGCAACAGGCACATAGAAAAAACGTACATACACAATTAGACATGCAACTTAGCTACCAGCTACTAGCCTTCGTCAGAAAAATACACATACTCTCAACACGCAAGCACAAACCGGAAAGACACAACCGACATCTCCAGTTGCTGCGTTCTGATATTGAAAATAAGTTTTCGTTGCTTCTAAAATGCGTTAGATATGTGGTGCCCCACCTGAACTCATGAATTAAAAACGAACTATTCAGAGCTTGTAAATAAACAATTCTGTTAATTTTCTCCTATGTGCACTTAGTTCGACGTGTAAACTACATAAAATGGACATTCCTCAGAGCTATTTCATGGAATACTATGTAATAGTATACTTCGGTGGACAATATACCCCTAACTAACTTATTACTTATAAGAAACGTTCTTCACTTCGCCCTGTTCTGTTGAAATGAACACTCGTCTGCAAATGTAAGTATAATGTATATTGTGAATTTCTGAATAATTGTCTGATTTGACGTTAACATCACTTATATAATTGATAATTAATTTTCTTTTCACAGACTATCGATTTGTGTAAGTGCTCTGGACCGATATGGCTCGCAGAACATTTATCGGCTTAACCTACAAATTGTTTCTTATTTATTTCTATCCACAACCATTGTTAAGAACCTGCTGCCTTTTCTCCTTAAATTTTAGTCCGGTGCCTTCCAAGTCAAAATTCTTTAAACATATCACGGCCTCAGATCTTTACCGATAGTAACAGCCGAGAAGCGACTATCGCCATATCCATGCAGAACGATCTATCAGCTCAGGTTTGCCGATAATATGAAGAAGATATTAATAGGTGATATATAATCAATTATTAATCACATGTTCAAATGTTTGTAAATCAATTGGACTTAACTTCTTTGGTTATCAGTCCCTAGGCTCACAAACAACATAAACTAACGTACAATAAGGACAACACGCAGATCCCTGTCGGAGGGAGAACTCGAACCTCCGACAGCGAGCGACCGCTCGCTCCGCATCAAGGCGCTTTAAAACACTCGACCGCGGCCATGTTTACTCAGTGCATTTGTCATAGTATTTTCTTCAACTCATTAACTTCTTTTATTTCAATAATAGGGACCGATGACCTCGCAGATTAGTCCCCTTTAAAATACCAACTTTGCAATAATAGGCTCAGGTCTCAAAATAATCTTTTGACTTTGCTCCTGATCCGGTATGCAGCAATTTTAAATAAATAATCTATCATGTTGAAAGTAAAACAACTAGATAATCGAATACCTCCCTGGAATAAGGATGTAACCCACAAGTTTTCTAAAAGTATGATTTCAGTGGAAATGGGATGTATCTGCAAGCCTCTATGCTGTGGTGCCATCTTGTGTCATATATTTGAACATCAAGCTGGTTTACAACCAGCTGAACTTTTCCCTCCATGAAATAAGAATGGAACGTCAGTCAAGATGGCGAATAGTGCTTGTGTTGGTTCATCACCAGGTGTAATAAATCATTAAGTTAAGTCCGTAGGCGAAAAATAAAGATAGATGAATGGAAAGTTGTGAAAAGGAAGTGTCTAAAATAGAGTGGAAAAGAATGTGCAACACGGAAAGGCACTGTAAAAGTTGCAAAGAAGGCAAAAACAGAGGTAAGTGGAATAAGGATGTAACATCTTCAAACTATGTTTTATCCCTGTAAGACCCTAATGGGAATAACTATATCTGTGGAAAGCAGTATATATGTCGTGTACAACTATTAATATCTCTCGTCAAAAAGAATTCAAAATAACCGAGGCTATGAGGCTTAAAATTACAAAAGATGTTATATTTTCTGTTCACATGAAGAAATCACATGGTATTTTACAGCCATGTTGTGTATATTCTTCACGCCATAAGAAACAACGAGGACAAACTGTCTCTGCCTCCATAAGTATTATTCATGAATGACTGGTGCCTTTATATGAGAATTCATTGCCAATTACCGATTAAAGAAGAAAGATCTTCTACCCATGTGCATCTACATCCCAGATGCTCAGCACCGTCAGTTCTACTTGAATTTGTAGACTTACTACTAGGAGTCTACAGACAGCATTAGAGTTTAAAAATGTTACTTTTTCAATGTGGTTTCTGCATACTAATGCCACTTCAAAATAAATTAAATAATGAGACCTGCAAAGCATAACAACATTGTAAAATCATGCTTAAAATGAATTTTCAACTCACATCTATATTGTGAAATATTTTGTTGTCATACTATTCTGCTGACATCTTCATTCACATTGTTATTTTCTTTATTATTCTAATATTACCTTTTTTTTTAATTTGAATAGTAAGTGCATATACAGTATGTCTCTTATGTTACATGTAAGAAATACTCCAAAATATATTGCTGATCATCCATCCTTTTGTCTTACTTCCAATTATTATGTTATTTGTAAAACCTTAAGTTACAACAGTAAAATATTGCTTTTAATAGCTGAACACATTTGAACACTTGCATATGCAACGAGTTACAATAGTGTATATCACGAAATAGGCCCCACAAATAATTTTCCTCTCTCCTGAAAACTTACTGATTTGATGGTTACATCCTTATTCCATGCACGTATTCAATTATCTCCCTTTCAATATTTTTAAAGGAAGTCTGTAACTTTGATTCAGAACCTGCATAAAGTAGTTTCCAACTTAGAACCATTCTGTTACGCTGACAGGAGAGTAATATTAACTAGACGAATATTAAAAACAAATGCAATCGAATTTCAATTCTGTTTCAAGGCAGAAATAATTACTTATTATGAGAGAAAAACTAAACATTAGCAACGGCAAGTGGTTACCGTGCCACGCCCAAAGCGCTTAGTAACATAGGTTCTTGTCTGGTGAAGTTCATAAACAGCACAGGAACACTGAAGCTGCGCGCTTGCTCGGTTATTAACACAGAGAGCGGCAGGAGGCCCGCGTGGGGCGACTGTTTTTACTGGCGTGGAAGTCGGAGGCGGCATAAAACTAAACAAAAGAGGCGCGGCCCGGCGATACATCTGGCATCGGCCGATATTTCAGGGCGCCGCGAGAGACAATGGCGGGCCGAATAATTCGGCGACACCCGGCGGCGACAAAGGCAGCCGCCGCAGCTAACGCGGGCAGCCGGCCGGTCCAAAGGGGCACCATTGCCGCAGCCGTCTGCGCTCTACTTGCCGACTGCTCAAACGTTTCTAATTCTGTGGGGCTAAACTACTTTGGTCATAAGTCCCTAGCCTTACAAGCTACTTAAACTAACAAGGGAACACCGTCAACTCGACCTCATTTTTTTTTTTTTGTTTTTTTTTTTTTGTTTTTTTTTTTTTGAGGAAAAAAAAAATAGCCGGCCGCGGTGACCGAGTAGACTGAGGCGCTTCAGTCACGGTCTGCACGGCCACTACGGTCGGGGGTTCGAATCCCCCCTCGGGCATGGATATTTGTGCCGTCTTTAGTATAAGGTAGTTCATAAGTAGTTTGTAAGTTTAGGGACTGATGACCCCGTAGTTAAGTCCCATAAGCTTAACAAACATTTGAACATTTTTTGAGAAAAAAATACATGAGCTAAATATCAACCCCATAAAGCGATATCATGTGAAAATTTGGGCCATTATTCAGATACAATGAAGTTACGGCCTCCTCAAAGTACAGCTTTTAAACATTCGCGCGTTCGGGTTGATGCTCGGCCCGCTTCACTGCGGCAGCTTAATGCCCGAACGTCTAGCACTGTGAGCAGAGTCTAGTAAGAGGTTTGTGTTCGCGATGTCAATTAACCCACATACTGACGTGTGACACCTCCAGGTGCGGTATGGAATGATGCTTAATCTACAACAATTAAATGTTAAAGAATTAGAGCTCTTTAAAGTCGTCACCGGTCATTTGCAGACGTGCTATATACGGTAAAAGGAAATACATGACGCTTTCTTTATGCTTTTCCTTATATCTTTTACCTCCGTTGCAGATATCATAGACAATTGCACTGATGAAGACGTGCTGGATGTAAAAGAAAACAGCATGTTGTCGTTCGGTGCAGATTTACAAGACGAATACATCGACAATAACGACAATGCCACTTCACCACCGTCAGATTCGTCGAGCACTTCCATAGCTTTGGCGAGGAATTGAGGTCGTCAGTGATAGTGAAAGCTGCTTTGACGATTTTAAATCATCGAATACCACTCCATAACAGAAAATTGTATGCGCCGAGCCGTTTTCGTTTTATACAGCGCGTTACACCTGCAGTGGAAACGAATGAGACGGTTTTTCAACAAACAGTGTAATCTAATTTAATTTTCAATACCTTTAAAAAATGTTCAACTACGCTGGTCATCAGTCCCTAGACTTACAAACTACTTAAAATAAGTTAAACTAACCTAAGGACAACAGACACATCCATGCCCGAGGGAGGATTCGAACCCCCGACGCGGAAGGCCGCGCGATCCGTAAGACTGGTTGCGCACACACCGATTTTGGACGGCCGGTATTTTATCGGTGGAGCGCTGCTTGCGCAGACGCCGGAATTTTACCGGTGAAACGAGCAGTCACTCCGCTGTCGTGCTTGAGTGAAGTTTATTCAAAACATAAATTAACGAATGCCAAATATTTTTCCTAATATTATGACAAATATTCCGACATAATACAAATATTTTATTAAGTACCGTATCACACATTAGCATCAGTTAGGTAAAGTAGTCAACAATCCGAAGATTGGTTTGAACACCACAGTGCTTTACTAGGCATAGTCCTGTTTGGAGGTATGCCGTTGCCTTCCTCCGACCTTCGAACTCACTTACCCAGCCAGTTATAGGGGAACCTACAGTTCAGAACCACGGTGTTACTCGGTGTTTTTCACATGAGCAATACTGCCAGAGGTGAAACAAATGGAAAGTAACAGATAAAAATCCTAGGACCTGGCGGGGATCGAATCCACGACCTTTCGATTTGTAGTCTGGCACTCTACCACTGTGCAACCGAGGCGCCGTAGTATCAGTTATGAAATGCATTTTTTATTTGCTCTCCATTCCTTCAAAACCGGCATTCTGTTCGCAGGATACTTGTCCCCATGTACCTCTATTCGCATTTCTATCTTCAAACGTGTCAAATGTTTGTAAAGCTTATGGGACTTAACTGTGGGGTCATCAGTCCCTAAACTTAGAAACTACTTATGAACTACCTTTTGCTAAAGACAGCACAAACATCCATGTCCGAGCGGGGATTCGAACCCCCGACGGAGAACGGCCTCGCGCATCGCAACATAGCGCTTCAATGCGGTCGGCTGCTACACCGCGGCTTCAAATTTGTCCAAAGTTTTGTTGCACAAAACTATTCCTGCTTCCACTACCGAAATACGTCTATCACTTATCTTTTAACCCAGTGCAAACGTATACAGCTTGTATACATGTATGCCTCGAACAGGCAGAGGACCATTTCCGTACGGATATAGAAATAAGAACGATCCCTTGCGGTAATGCAGATAAATCTGTGGCAAAATGAAATAATGGACACTCGTAGTAGGCGAAAAGGTGATAATTTGGGCAGGACTGGATAGCCGATCGCTCAGAGGGCCAGTCGTAATAAACAGAGTGGAGATCTCAAGAAAGCAGTGGCAGATCTTCACATTTTCCGCCAATAGGCTATCCAAATTTTGCCGCTCCTATCGACCTCTACAATTCGATACCCTATTTCACAATCATACTAATTATAATTTTTGTCAATGCAATTGTAGCTTTCTGTTTTGTGCGCTATAGTCCTAATTACACGACCTATCTTCCGTAATTAGTTTGGCTGAGAACTAGGGGATCGAAGTATCACTTCCTACATTAATTTTACAACCCAACTATTTGGTTTGAATAGCGCAAGAAATAGTTTTCATTTACATCTCTGGGCAAGTAAAAACAAAGTCACATACTACTAATAATGCGGGGGTAAGGTATGACTTGAAACTTCTTACATAATAGCTTAATGTACATTCGCTAAACATAATTATATAACTCTTATTAGACTTATTTACAGTTTACAAATTTTGTTCCAATATTTTCCACCTCTAATATCTGCCACCCTAGGCTCCAGCCTATTCAGCCTACTAGTAAATCCGCCACTTACACTTGACCTTAAAAAGACGAGAAACGGCACTGTCTACATAATAACTCGTATATTGCATGGTGAAGGGTCTTTTACAACACACTCCAATCAGCAGTTTTATTCTGATACTGATGAAATTTGGCATATATGACCTTCAAAGCAAAAGGAAGACGACTGCCTTCATAAGATTTCGTATCATGTATTTCGGCTGGTACATTTTTCCAGAGTTCTACATCGTTTGACCGATCACTATGAAAACTGTCAGATATATGTAATGGTTTATATACAGGGGAGTGAGGAGATGAATGGAGAGAGGGAACGGAAGGAGATTGCCAGAGAACGGTGTAGGCAATAAGAGAGGCAGAGAAATGGATGAGTGGTTAGAAGGTAGGGACAGGAAAAGGAGGAGGAGGAAGAGGAGGAGAGAGATAAGAGGAAGAAGAGGAGGTGGCGGAAGGGGAGGAGGTGAAATAGGTGGAGGAGGAAGGGCAAGAAGAGGCAGAGATAGGTAGAGAGAGCGCGAGAGAGAGAGAAGAATGGTGATGAGGGGAAGAGAAAGAGGAAGGTGGAATAAGTGGACCAACTCAATACTGGAATAAATATATACGCGAGCAAAACTGAGTTTACAGCTTGATAAAACAGAGAGAAGCCTAAGAGGACAAATAGGAAGGTAAGAAATATGTTCAAAAATGTTCAAATGTCTGTAAATCTATCGGACCAAACTGCCTGGTCATCAGTCCGTAGCTTACAAACTACTTAAACCTAGATAAACTAACCTACGGACAAACACACACACCCATGCTCCAGGGAGGACTCGAACCTCCACGGCGAGCAACCGCGCGCTCCTCAGCGAGGTGCTTTAGACCGCTCGGCTACTCCATCGCGGCTAAGAAAAATGCATAGAGATTGAGAAAGTGACGAGAAAGGAGGTTAAGGGAAGAAGTGTGGGATGTATGTCCAAATCCCATTCATACTTAGCAATTGCAAAGCATTACCAGATTCGTTAGTGATGAAATAAAAGGTGATGCAAGTGTTGACAGCCTGACAGAAACTGCAGATAATTATGAACAGAGATGGTGGTAACATCCGGAACAGACAAGCCAAGAGACAGTTCTGAAGCCAGGTCTTGAATATGTATGTTTTGGGAAAAGAAGTACTGGCTGGCCAGTGTAAGGGGACAGCTTTGTAGGGACACTTTAAGTCTGAAATTCTGTGATAAAACGTGCACACGTGCGGGAATTGTGATGTGTTTTGACAGCTACTGATTCATCGTAGTTCAAGGGGTTAGTCAATAGATAGTGGCACCTTTAATCTGTCAAACGAGCGTCTGGTCGCTCGCTTTATGTATAGACACGTGACTGGAAAATCCAGGTGGTTATGGACTCAATGTCGGTCGGCGGGAGAAGTCCATTTGGCGTTGGAGAAATATGGAATAAACTACTTAAAAATTAATAACTATTGATCCAGACATTGTACAAATGAGCGCTTAGGCACATTTTAAAGCTGACAGTTGGACGGTTGCGCTCATATAAACGCGCCTCTTGTCACTTTAATAGTTTTTGAGTTATAATAAATAAAAAATCATTGTAAAATAACAATTTTGTAAACGATGTGTCTTGAAAATGGCTTAACCAAATGTTGAATATAAGGTGTCAGTTGATAGATCTAACTGAGTACCATATTTGAATAAGAGTCCAATAACGTGGTTCCCAGGTATAAAAGCTGGATTTTAAATAAATAACCAATAATATTCGCAGTATTAGCGGTAGTATCATAAGCTAGACTTAAGTAAAGAGCTAATGAAATAATATCAGTATAGTTTAGTGAATGATCTGTGTCTTAAATATAAAAAATCATAACCGAAAAGTTTAATTTGTTAATTATGTGAACACTAAGATAGGTACAATGTTTATGATGCCATATTCTGTTTCAGCGCAAAATTTCCGTTCCATACTATCATCACATGTATTTGTTTCATTCATGTTATATGTAAATGACGTATTTTTGTGGAAATAAGACACTGATTTGACTTTAGAATGATTTTTGATTTATTATAACTCCAAAACTATTAAAGTAACAATGTTGTAAACTATATATCTTGGAAACGACTTGCCCAAATGTTACATGGAAGGTGTCAATTAATAGACCTAAGTGAGTACGCATATTCACTAAATAAGAGTGAGCCAGCGAGGGTATTTAAGGCGGCCATTTTTGTTTGTGGGGGCAGTCTGTTAGTGTTGGTCACATAATCAAGACGTGTGCTGTATGATGGGCAACTGGGGAGTCGCTTGAAGACTTGTAAATTTTCAACGAAGTGTTCGAATGTGGAACTCAGAAAATTTGTTCTGTGTGTTTCGTGGACTTTAGCTATATTTTGCGTCTGTGGGAGCTCGAATAATCTTCAGTGGTGTTTCGTGGACTACAACTCTATTTTGCGCCAGTGGAACTTTTCAGGCTTACTTCTGGACTTCAATTTTATTCAGCGACTGTGGGACTTAGAATCTATTCAGTTAAGTTTCCATTTATTTGTGTGGCAGCCTTAAAGAACTCAGGTTATACTCTAAAGTCAGGACTGTTGGTTATTAGGTGAAAGAAACTTCCACTTAGTCAAAGTGAATGTGTCGTTTGTGTGTTTATTATTCCTGCCTGCATTTATCTAAAATAAAACATTTTGGGGACATTACAGCAGGTGTGGCTGGTACTCCTAGACACAACGCAGCCAGTTTATGTAGCAAATAGGGTTTACAACTGCTCTTCATGGAGCCCCAAGGAAACACAGGTTGTGAATGGATGAATTATTTATATTCCCAGCTGAAAAATGCTCCTGCTGGAGCACAGAAAAGGCGAATATGTTCTCTGACATAAAAGTATGGAACCCGTTGCCTCAATCCTCATTCCGACTTCCTCACCAAAAATTTTGGCATGCGAACATATTCGCGCACTTCTAGCGCATAACTTTTTAAATAATTTTGCCCAGTTAAGCCGTTATAGTCAGCAATGTCGTCTCGCTGTCAGTCTCTATATATGTCTCTGTCCGTTTGTTTGCTGTCTCTCCCACTGCCGCTTTCCATCTGTGTCAAACCTTCAATGTCTTCATCCCTTTCCTCGCGATTCGTCACCGCTGTCTGTTTCTGCCACTTTCATCGTCTCTCTGCCCCAGTGACGTTGTCCCATTCACTTCCTGTCCTGTTGCCAGTATCCTTTCTTTCTCACTTAGAGTCGGCTTTCATTGTCTGCAATAACGGTTATCTCCTTTACACCATGGGAATGATTTGCTTAGGATTTGGCCTGCAGGTCGGAAAACTTTGCCGCGGTGGAGTAGCCGAGCGGTCTAAAGCGTCTCGCTGCGGAGAGCGCGGTTGCTCGCCGTGGAGGTTCGAGTCCTCCCTGGGGCATGGGTGTGTGGGTTGTCCTTAGGTTAGTTTACCTAGGTTTAAGTAGTTTGTAAGCTACGGACTGATGACCACGCAGTTCGGTCCGATAGAATTACAAACATTTGAACATTTTTCGGAAAACTTTAGCACGCGGGTACTGGGATGGTAAAAACTGTACAAATTGATTCTTGCTATAGTTTGAGGCCCATGTTTTATGTGTGGTCTCCATTCGTTTCAGTTTCCCACTGTTTTCTCTTTTGCTCCAATTGTTACTATCTGCATCTGTCTTATTTTGTTGTTGCCACTATTCCGGACGATCGACATCTCGTTTCGCTTGCCACTGCTGTTTTCATGCATATGCCTTTCTCCTGAACTGACTCTTTCTCTGTTCCATCATATATCGCCCTCTCTGCCTGTTGCACTGCCTCTGTCCTACTCACATTCAGCCGGAAAAAAAAAAAAAAAAAAAAAAAAAAAAAAAAAAAAAAAAAAAAAAAACACAAAAAACAAAAACACGCTAATATGTTCGCATGCCAAAAATTTTGGTGAGGAAGTCGGAATGAGAATTGAGGCAGCTAGTTCCACACTTTTGCGTCACATATTCGACTTTTCTGTGCTCCGGCAGGAGCATTTTTCAGCCGGTTTCCGTCTTTTTCCTGTTACATCAGAGTGTACTGCTTATATAACATGAAATCAATGGTGAATAAAATTTGGATAGGATTTTATATACCTTTATACATTTGTACAAACTTCATACCTAATTGACTATGTAGTAGTTTTCTTTCTAAAAAGAGCTTCACATTCAGATGATTGCTAAACACGCTTAACTATTTCAAAGAATATTGTTAAACACTATCAAATCAAAAACCCTTGCTGTACGTTCGCTATTTTAGTTAAAACCAAATTAAACGTTAGACCGAATATTACGTGCATATTTGTCATGAATATGTGCGGTAACTTGGAATCTACAGAACTCGGTAATGGATAGTATTATCGGAAAAACTTTCAAAGCTTTCCGGAATCAACATATTAGATTGCATCGTAAAAATTTCGACGATTTGCCATGAATAGAAGTGTGGATTTGCCAAAGCACGCAGTTGGATCTTTTGATACCAAAAATTATTATTTTTGTAGCGTATAGCGGTAACGAATACACATTTCCAAAAACCGGAAACGGATTCTTCAGATAAACACCTAAACAACATACACACAACATTCAAATCATTTCCTTTTTCTCAAGATACGTTATCTCACAATCAGAAATAGAGTTTTCTAACCTATTACTGTCGCGTGCTATCATTCACGGACCGATATCTCAAGAACCGCATAAGATATCATTCTGCTCTAAACTTTAAATAAAATTCCTATATTTTATCTACATTTCATAGACAGTTATGTGTAACCTGAAATCAACCATACGAAAATTCTACGCAATGTGTTTATACCTCTGCAAACTCTTTAAAATATGTTGCAATAGTTCACTAAACCGGAAGCTGCATATTAACTGTAAAGTAAACGAAAACAAAAATCACCCGTTCATCGACCGAAGATTTCAATCTTTAAGATGTACAAAAATCAAATTATTTTGCCGAGTACCTTTTCTCAACTCGCATGGTAAGTTTCAGAACTGTCCGTACGCCGTCTTTCAGCACAATACGCACTCTTTCTAGCAAAATATCACGGTTTTTCGGTCGTATCTTGCTAACGCATTAAGATTTACGAAAAATGAAAAATACCGTTTATAGATATATGTCTACAGGATGTATTGTAAATATTTGAACAATTTTCTATGGTTAGTTGTTTAGATATTTGCGATTCACGATGCTAAAACGGCTAAAAATCGGGTTTTGTGATTTTGTGCAAAACTGTGATAAGTTTCAACCTCTGGATCTCGGTAACGGATAACGATATCGCAAAAATTTAAAAAAGGCCTCGAGAATATCATAATAAAAACATATGGTAAAGATTTCGAAGAGTTGCAATGAATAGAAAGTATCGAAGTGACCATCCCCACAATTAGTTTTTTTTGGTATCCAAAAATCAAGGTTTTTTTGAAATTTTATCAGGAACCACCAATGAATGAATCGTTATTTTGTAAGCCGTTTAAAGCCCACCATAGACTACACGTTATGTACAAAAGCAAACTGATTTGCTCAATTTGGATGGACTCCAGGAAGTGTGAAACTTTGAAAATATTGATGAGATACTGTATGATAACTGTAGTATAACCAGTCTTCTAATATGTACACAAATTTTCTCTAGGCCAAGATCTATCCAGAACGCTTTAACCCTCCACTCTGAGATGAACAGAACCTGAGTTATGGACCGCTAAAGAATCGCAAATTCGCACGCGCCGTTTACGAACATATTAATACCGCGCTCTACCTTGTTTGGTATGTTTATTTCGTGCTGTAGCACTGGTGGCTCGAGACAAGTGAAGGAAGTAACTGAGTATCTTGTGTATAATTTCAGCTCCGTGAACAGAACAGTGTCTTTTTTTATTCATTACAAACAGTTTTTTTAATCCGTGTGTAAGCTCTCACCAGCAAAAGGATGGTTACGACAAATAAAGGAGTGGCAATGGGCTTAAGCCTATCGCTTACAGTAATGGAAGAATAAAAGGAAGAAACTTACCTTCACAACAAAATATTGTTTTAAATTTTCAGAAAAATCTCCTTCTCCATTCTCGTTAAGATTTGCTACATTCGGGTTGTATTCGACATTCGAAATCTACACTTCTTTACTTGCTTACGAAATACTATAAATGTTCACATGGGAGGAACTTATCTCTCTTTCTTAAGATTTAATATAACGAATAGGTACAGAGTTATATACATCTGACTGATAAGAAAAGGTAGGAACGTAGAAACCAAACACTGCAGCTGACTCTGCGAGTCACGTTTTAGTGCTGGGCGATGTCAGAGTTCGCTCATATACGCGCGCCTGCCTGCCTCTCTGCGACAGCAGGCCTCTGCATTTGCCGGCAGTAAAAGCCCTACTACACTTTATCGCTACAGAGCAGAAACGAAAAAGAAATACAGCGAATTTTGTTTCACTCGAGACCCGATTTTTTCCTTCCGAACGCTAAAATGGAGACAGAGTGCGAAAAAACCTCAGCCTCTAAGTTCTTTTGCGGAACTTCTTTTTCTTCGCGTTGCTTTTAAAGGTGTAATAACTACGGACGCAGCAGGAGGAACTCTTCTTTAAGCGATGTTTGTGAGCAGCTGCAAACAACGCCTCCCCAGCTATCAATTGCGGGCCGCGAACGGCAGAGGGAGTCGGGCCGAGTGTTGTAGTGGCCATTGCGGCGCCGTAGCTCAGGCTTTCCGCTTCCAGGTGTCACAACAGGTTTCTGGGCCTGCCTGCTCCGTCATAGCAGCTGACTGGCCGGCCTAAATGGTGTCCCCACGCAGCTTACAATATTTCACTACACCTTATAGCGTAGCCCACGACTGTAATACGAACTTTGGATCGGAACAGGTGTTCGAAAACCGTCACAGAGACAAGTCCTAGCACACGGATATAATTTAGTACTACAAACATTCCTTATTATTCTCCGATCAGCCACTAAGAATGTCGACGGTGAACTGAGATCGTACTGTCGTATTAAGGTCGTGAAACAGCGTAACAAAATAGCCCTCAGACTGTAAAGATCTGTGTAATTTTTAGCAGCTGCTATTTTGTGATCGGAGAAGATTACTAGAAAGGCAAATACAACACCGAGAAGATATTCAAATGTTCAAATGTTTGTAATCCTATCGGACCAAAATACGTTGGTCATCAGTCCGTAAAAGATATTCAGTACTTCGTTTTTCCTACTGCACCAACCTGTTCATTTCAGAAAAGCAATTGCATCCACTTTCATTTTCTGCGTGTACGAGTATTCCACTACAGTTTTTACCCTTTACTACTCGTTCACACGCCCGGCGGTTGAAGTGGGTACCGCGGTAGCTGTTTGTTTGTAAATCTGAGAGACTTAACTGCTTAGTTATTTGTCCCTTCTTTACAAACTACTTAAACTACGTGCGAGCACTAAGTGAAGTAGACAACTGTAACATATGGAAGGTTGGGTCTGGCCGGAGAGCGCGTCCGGGTGGCCGAGTGGTTAACGCGACTGCTCGCGTAAAGCGGGAGACCCGGGTTGGAGTCCCGATCCGGCACAAATTTTCATATGCTACAAAATGATTGACCAACTGAAGAAGAGCAGCTGAAGTCGGCAGTTCTCGCAAATTGCGAAGTAATGAATGTATATCTAACATTTATAGCTGCGGACCATCAGCAACGTCTGTTCTTTAAGAACGTATCATTGTAAATATGTCAGCCAATAGAGGCGGACCACCCAATCTTTTTATCAACTTTTTTTTTTCCTTACCTGCTTTCCATTGCTTGTGGAAATCGAAAATGCCTAATTTTCATTCTGCGTGAGTTTCATAACGCTTCCACTGTATTTTGAACAAAACAAACGGTTTAAAGATTTGATTTATCGACATGTGGTACAGAATCTTAGCTTGCTAATACAACATTAACATTTTCTTAATTCGTAGCAGTCGTTTTAAAATGTCGCTCTTTCTCAGGTATTTGCACGTAATTTATTGAAAAAATTCGATAGTGGGTAGCTTACTGTTCGATGCATTTTAGATCACATATTACAGCGAGTTAAACAGAACTAAAAGTACAGAAAAGTTTTTGAACATTTATCGTTTAATGAGTTATTCCTTGTTAATATTGTATGTTCGGGATGCGGTAGTAAGAGGTCGCCATGCCTAGCAAGGATGTGGACAGGGTCTCCAACTCAAAGAAGTAATTACTCCACATATACTTCTATTTCAGATAAAACGAATACTCTACTTTGGTGTTGTCCTCGTGGTACCATTTCTTCCTAGCTACAAAACAGTTCTGCAATCATCTCTTCTGCATCAGTCAATAGTAGTGTTCCGGCTTGTGCTACCACGGCAGAGTGGGCGAGCTCAATGAGGTGCCATGCTCAACTGCGTGAGGCCGTACCCCGTCGGGGGTTCGAATACTCTCTCGGGCATAGATGTTTGTGCTGTCTTTAGTATAGGTTAGTTCATAAACAGTTTCTAAGTTTCAGTTTTTTTTTTAGTCCCATAAGCTAAACGGCCGATGATGAGGATATCGAAGAAATGTATGAGGAGATAAAAGTAATAATTCAGAAAGTTAAGGGAGACGAAACCTTGATTGTGATGGGGGACTGGAACTCGGTAGTAGGAAAGGGAAGAGATGGAAATGTAATAGGTGAATATGAGCTGGGAAAAAGGAATGAAAGAGAAGATCGCTTGGTTGAATTTTGCGCAGAGCACAATTTAATGATTACCAACACTTGGTTCAAACATCATGAAAGAAGGCTGTATACGTGGAAGACCAGGAGACACTGAAAGGTACCAGCTCGACTTTATAATGGTAAGGAACAGATTTAAAAACCAGGTTTTAAACTGTAAGACATATCCAAGGGCAAATATAGATTCTGACCATAACTTGTTGGTTATGAACTGCAGATTGAAACTTAAAAGACTGCAGAAAGGTACAAACGTTAGGAGATGGAATCTGGACGAATTGAAGGAACCTGAGGTGATCGACAGTTTCAGAGGGAGCATTAGCCAAGGATTGGCTGAAACGGGGGAAAGTAATACAGTAGAAGAACAATGGGTAGTTCTGAGAGACAGGGTAGTGAAGGCAGCAAAGGATCATATAGGTAGAAGGACAAGGTCCAGTAGAAATCCCTGGATAACACAGGATATATTGAACTTGATTGTTGAGAGGAGAAAATATAAAATTGCAGCAAGTGAAGCAGTAAAAAGAGAGTACAGACGTCTGAAAAATGAGATTGATAGGAAGTGCATACTGGCTAAGCAGGAGTGGCTGGAGGACAAATGCAGAACCGTAGAAGAATGCATAACTAGGGGAAAGATAGATACCGCCTACAGGAAAATAAAAGAGATGTCTGGAGACAAGAAAAGCAGCTGTATGAATATCAAGAACTCAGACGGAAAACCAGAACTAAGCAAAGAGGGGGAAGCTGAACTGTGGAAGGACTATATAGAAGGGCTATACAGAGGAAATAAACTTGAAGGCAGTATTCTAGAAATGGAAGACCAAGTGGAGGAAGATGAGATAGGAGATATGATACTGTGAGAAGAATTTGACAGAGCGCTGAAGGATTTGAGTCGCAATAAGGCCCCTGGAGTAGATGATATTCCTTCTGAACTGCTGATATCGTTAGGACACGCAATCATGAAAAAATTGTTCCACCTGGTATGCAAGATGTATCAGGGGATATACCATCCGACTTCAAGAAGAATATAGTAATTCCAACTTTTTTTTAAAAAAAAAAAAAAAAAAAAAAAAAAAAAAAACACAGACAAGTTTGAAAATTACAGAACTATCAGTTTAATAAGTCATGGGTGCAAAATACTAACACGAATTATTTACAGACGAATGGAAAAACTTGTGGAATCTGACCTCGGGGAAGATCAGTTCGGATTTAGGAGAAATGTAGGAACACGGGAGGCAATACTCAAATTACGACTTATCTTAGAAGATAGGCCAAGGAAAGGCGAAAGCTGGAGAAAGCTTTTGATAATGTTGACTGGAATACACTTTTCCAAATTCTGAAGGTAGCAGGGGTAAAATATAGGGAGCGAAGAGTTATATTCAATCTGTACAAAAATCAGACAGCGGTTATTAGAGTCGAAAGGCAAGAAAGGGACGTAGAAGTTGGGAAGGGAGTAAGACATGGTTGTAGCCTTTTGCCAGTGTTGTTCAATCTATACATTGAGCAAGCAGTGAAGGAATGCAAGGAGAAATTTGGAGAGGGAATTAAAGTTCAGGGAGAAGAAATAAAAACTTTGCGGTTTGCCGAGGAAATACTATTTTTGTCAGACCCTGCAAAGGATCTGGAAGAGTAATTGAATGGAATGGACAGTGCCTTGAAAATATGATATAAGATGAACATCAACAAAAGTAAAACCAGGGTAATGGAATGGAGTGTCAGAAAATCAGGCTATGCTGAAGGAATTGGATTAGGTAATGACACAGTAAAAGTAGTAGATGAGTCATTTGGGTAGCAAAATAACTTCTGATGGCCGACGCAGAGAAGATATAAAATGCAGAATGGCCATGGGAAGAAAAGCATTTCTAAAGAAGCGAAACTTGTTAACATCCAATATTAATTTAAATGTTAGGAAGTCCTTTCTGCAAACATTTTTCTGGAGTGTAGCATTGTATGGGAGTGAAACGTGGACGATAACGAGTTCAGACAAAAAGATGACAGAAGCGTTCGAAATGTGGTGCTACGGATGAATGATGAAAATTAGATGGGTAGATCACGTAACAAATGAGTAGGTGCGTAAGCGAATTGGGGAGAAAAGGAGTTTCTGGCATATCATGACTAAGAGAAGGGATCGATTGGTGGGACAGATACTGAGACATCAAGGAATCGTCAGCTTAGCATAGGAAGGAAGTGTATAGGGTAAATATCGTAGAGGAATACCAAGGGACGAATACAGTAAGCAGATTCAAAAGGATGTATGTTGCTTGCCGAACGTATTCTCAGACTTGCACAGGACAGGGTAGCGTGGAGAGCTGCATAAAACCAGTCTGCGGACTGAAGACCACAACAAGAACACATGGGGAAGGAAATCGGCCGTGACCTTTTAGAGCAACCCTCCCCGAATTGGCCTAAACTTATTTAAGGAAATCACGGATAACCTAACTCAGGACTGCAGGAGTTGGACTTGAACCACTGTCGTCCCGTATGCGAGACGAGGGTGTTAATACTGCAGCACCTCGCTCGCTACATTTGAACGGTTTACATGTTTATGAAATTGAAAATTCAGACTTCTTGGTTGTTTCACGGCATTTATATACAGTTTAAACCACAGCGTTGAGACCCATTCAACAGTGACATTTCAAAATTTGTACCAAGCTAGTATCTCGTGCTGCTCACGAGCGACTGCCCAGTTGCAAGCTGAGGAGCAGTATAGTAATTTGACCTAACAGTAATTCTTTGAGTGTTCCTCCTGAATACAAAAATGTATTTTCATAGCTAGATATAGATATTTTTATTTCTCTCTTACCATATGACGATGAAGTTCTTCAGTCATACATTTTATTTAGAACACTAAGCATATCAAGACATCATCATGGTACTTTAGATTTTAACGGGAGATTCCAGCCTAAAGCTTCAATAATAATAATAACAATAATAATAAAATAAAGACTATTTCAGATATGTGGAGTATTTACTTTTAGATCCCAAAAGATTTAGCTGTATTTGAATCAGTAATGTCTAAGAAATCTTCGAAATACGGTCTCCGTAAGGAAATTGAGACACGCCGAAAGATGCCAGAGATAATTTCTGATATCTATCATCCTCATACAGTGCCATTTTGACTCTGAACTTGGCATAAACTAAAACTGGGAGAAACAAGTTTCCATTTTTCCAGGAAAACTAAATTGAAACATTTGACACACAATCGAGACAAATTAACTACTTGGTTTATTGTCTATATAAATATAAATTATTGAATGCGTTGAACACCTACTGAGTATAATCAAAAAGATCCAAGGAAATAGGCAGTGGCTTACAATCAGATATCCGTACCATTGCTCGTCCTCAAGAAAACTAACAGTAGATATTTATTAAGAAAATTTAAAGATAAACTAAATAAATAAAGGCTACCATGGTGTTGATATTACAAGACGAACCATCATATAAACAGGAAGGGAAAATGTTACAGTTAGGATGTATTTTTATGAATGTATGTCTTGTGGTAACATTCATTTTTGTTAAAGTATTAAAATCCATCCAAACGTAACCTCAGCGCCGTTTAGAGCCAAGTGTACTCATGGACAGTGGTAGGCAAACAGGAGACTAGAGATGCGCCCAGAGGCACCTGCGGCGGACAGGTCAATTATTTCTGGCACACCTTGTCTACTACCTGCAGAGTCCTGGGAAAATGGTAAACACATTCCATCTCCTGATAAGTGTCACTCATTCCAAATACCACAATCTCCTCTTGCAGCGTCTGCCACTTGATGAATATATCCGAGACAATTTCACACTTACTAGACGATCGTATGTCGAAACTTGCTATTCGTCTTTCGATCTTGTCTAATCCCTCTATGAAACCTGACTAATAAGGTTTGCGCTGTAAAAAGCAATATTCCAGCATTGGATAGATTATAGTGCCATCATCGGATCAGTCATTCACATACACCACATCACATAGGGTACTCACAAGGGAACCTCCCCATCGAACCCCGCCCCCCCCCCCCACTCAGATTTTGTTATAAGTTGGCGCAGTGGATAGGACTTAAAAACTGAACACAGATCAATCGAGAAAACAGGAAGAAGTTGTGTGGAACTATGAAGAAATAAGCAAAATATAAAAACTAAGCAGTCATTGCGAAAGATAAGTACATGTAGTGAGCACAGGAGTGCTACATCCCTGTGAATGGCGTGAAGAACTGCAGAGCGAAAGGGCTTTGTTTCGAGCCTTCCCACAAGCGAATATTTTAATTTTTTTTTTTTTTTTTTTTTTTTTTTTCATTTTCAGACTGTGAAACTGTAGCATTCATTTGTTGCAGTTTATGTGACAAACTATTATGTTTTCATTACTCTTTTGGGAATGATTATCACACCCACAAGAAAACATAAATCGGGCATGGTGTACAAGTTAGGTGGATCGACAAGAGATTCCTGTAATATGATGCACATACCGTCACCAGTGTCATAGAATACGTCAGACGTGTTTTCCTGTAGAGGAATCGGTTGACGTATCACCTTGCGACGAAATGTTTTAGGTTCTCATTGGAGCAGCACTTCCTTTCGTCTGCTAATCGCACGGTTTTGCGGTGCCGTCACAAAACACAGACCCTAAACTGATTACAGCAGATGAGCGGACGGACAGAACATAATTTTGCGAAAATAAAAAAAAAAAATAAAAAATTTCGTTTAAGGAAAGGCTTTAACCAAGAACCTCTCGCTCCGCTCTTCCTCACGCTAGCCACAGTACCACAGTGGTCATATGCTCTGTACTTGCTCGACGTTACCTATTTTTCAGAAGGACCGTTCAGTTTTTATATTTGGCTTTTTTTTTTTTCATAGTTCCACACAACTTCTTCCAGTTTTCTCGATTGATCCGCGTTCAGTTTTTCACGGCCTGTCCACTGAGCCAGACAGTTCAACCTTTCCCCTAGAACATGGTAGGTTTGAAACTTCACTAAACGTGACCGGCTTTTTTTTTTTTTTTTTTTTTTTTTTTTTTTTTTTTTTGATAGTGTACTGAAATCGTAATTTTTGCTCATGTAGACATGATGGAACCACTAAAGGATTCATCACGTTTGCGACCATTAAAATATTTAAGATTAAAAGGGCATACTGTTCCTCTGAAGATACCGCCAACCATTTCGGCAAAGCCCTCTGCGCTATCAACAAAAAATGTTCAAATGTTTGTAGAGCTTATGGGACTTAACTACGGGGTCATCAGTCCCTACAAACTACTTATGAACTAGGACGGCACAAATATCCATGCCCGAGGGGGGATTCGAACCCCCGACCGCAGTGGCCGTGCAGACCGTGACTGGAGCGCCTTAGTCTCCTCGGCCACCGTGGCCGGCGCGCTATCAACACCCCTTACTTGAGCACCCATTGATCTCGACAACCATTCAGCTGAACAGTGCTTGACTCCTGGCCTAGCGCATGCCAGTAGGTAAGCGAACTCAGAGGGTGTCTAAGGTCTGTCCTGGGTGGCTAGAACAGAAATCGAATGGACATAGGCTTACTTTACAAAACCCCTGATTTGTAAGTACGTCGTAAAAGTCCGCAAGTAGCATCGAGTGTGTTGCCAAACTGGGCGGTCTTTAGAGAGATCTAGTCGTTTTATTTATGAATAGGTCAATTTTGTACTCTTCCATAACCACGACACAGGTGGATGCGAAATAGGAGAGCTGAAACAGATAAACGCACTTTGCATCTTTGGATATCCTTCAGAATTGGCCAAATGGTTTCGAATAGTCTCGAGTAGTTCCACCCTCTGTGCCAGAGGAAATGAAAGCAATTTAATAAAACCTGAAGGTTGTGTTGAATAGAAAGGTAAAACATCGAGCACGTGAATAACGCATTGGTCCAGTCCCGGCCCTTGTACATTTAATTATTCGGCTTGGCCCTGACTGATAAGGACGTCTTCCTGTGCGATATCATGCCAGATTCTGTCGAATTGATCATATCGTCAAAATGTCGAGCTGGCTGATCAGCCCTGCCCACAGTGCTACAAACGTTCTCAAGTGGGGAGATATTCGGCACCGTCGCTGGTCCCAGTAGAGGTTGCTAAGACTGAAAACATGCAGTAGAAACTCTCTGTGCACGGAAGGCTATAATTTAGCTAAAATGTAAGCTCACGACGAATTTCCATGAACGGTTAAAAGTAAATAAATAAAATAAAATAAAAAATAAATAAAGCACACACCGTAGAAAATTACGTACCGTTGTTCTGTATTACGGATGACAAGCAAATTGGCCCTGCGATGAATTTAAGTGGCAACTCAGTATATCACGAGTAGTTGTTGCACCGTACGGCCGATGGTCGTTGGATCCCGGCACTGTTTGGCGTCTCGAAAACCGGCATGCTGGTCATCCATAATCAGTTGGAAGCGGGTATAATATTTGGAGACAGCTAAAGACGTCAGAAGTGCCTGACACCATTGAAAATATGCTTTTAGGCGTACAAATGTCAATGGTAATCGACGAAAAGAGCACTTTCAGCTTAGCGTCCTTTCTTCAGCGGCATGTTAATGGTTCCTATGCTAACTAAAGCACCAGATACGTCTCGGATCGATGATAACCACGAATGTGGGTCTCAGAGTGACTCTGTGATGAACGCGTCGTCAACATGTTCCGTCGTTTCTCTAGGTCGATCGCTTTCTTTTTGACACTTCAGCCCTGTTGGGCCGTTGTTTATCCATTCCTGCCATGATAGTCCTGCTTAGACTGCTGGCTAACTTTAGATGGATCTCCTGGAGCTGTAGTATTCCTAGATCTGCTTCGTACTGACTCTTGTACTGCCTGCTATACTCTGTACTGTCATGGCTGCGGGGCGCCGGCACATCTTGGCGAATCCCTGTCTTCTGATTGGCTGGCGCGCGTAGCAGGCAGAGGAGTAACAAGACTGTGGGCGCTCTCGGCGGCCGAGGTACTGTGGAGCGAATTATCGTACATGTACAGGAAAGACGGACTCAAGTTAGAAAATAGGAGAAATATTTAGCATACTCTCGGATAGAGACGCGACGTGAAAAGTTAGTTAAAAACACGAAGGAATTTCAAACATACTAGGTTTACACAAAGGCTGAGGCCACAGACGTGTATTCTAACATGAGCAAAATTGGACATACAATCATCACTGGAATGAATCGTCATCATCATTAGAGACTGATTATGCCTTTCAGCGTTCAGTCTGGAGCAAAGTACCTCTAATAAAATTCCTCCATGATCCCCTATTCAATGATAACATTGATGCCGCATCTGATGTTATGCCTTTTACTTCAAAATCATTCTGCACCGAATCTAAGTACCTTCTTCTTGGTCTACCTCGACTCCTCTTACCCTCCGCTACCGAGCTCATGAGTCTCTTAGGTAACCTTGCTTCTCCCATGCGTGTAACATGACCCCACCATCTCATTCTGTTCGCTCTAACTGCTTCGTCTACGGTGTTCATTCCCAGTTTTTCCTTGATTTCCTCATTATGGTCATCCTCCTGCCATTGTTCCCATCTATTAGTTCCTGCAATCATTCTTGCTACTTTTATATCTGTAACCTCTACCTTATGAATAAGGTAACCTGTATCCACCCAACTTTCACTCCCATACAACAAAGTTGGTCGAAAGATAGAGCGGTGCACTGCTAACTTAGTCTAGGTACTTACTTCCTTCTTGCAGAAGAGAGTAGATCTTAGCTGAGCACTCACTGCATTAGCTTTTCTGCACCTCGATTCCAGTTCTTTCCCTATGTTGCCATCCTGTGAGAAAATACATCCTAGGTACTTGAAACTGTCTACCTGTTCTAACTTTGTTCCTCCTATTTGGCACACAATTTGTTTAAATCTCTTTCCCACAGACATTCCTTTCGTTTTGGAGATGCTGAGCTTCATATCATAATCCTTGCACCTCTGATCGAGCTCTGAAATATTAGTTTGCAACCTTGCAATCGAATCTGCCATTATAACTAAGTCATCCGCATAAGCAAGTCTGCTTATTTTGTTTTGACCTATTTTAATCCTGCCCTGCCAGTCTACTGTTTTCAACATATAATCCATGAATAGTATGAACAACAGTGGTTACAGGTTACAGCCTTGTCTTACCCCTGAATGAAAATGGAAATAATAAATTTACACTGAATTTACTCGAGTTCTGTAAATTGAGAAACACTTCGCCTCGCATAGCGGAAGAATTAAGAGAATTATCACTGAAAAAGCAAGACTGCCTGATCACAGAAAAAGCAAAGTCCTAACAGCATGCCGTCCCCTCAGCGTGATTCGGTGGAGTACTTACTTCCATCGTCGGAGCCAGAATGAAGAGTGAAGACTGAAGCTCTAAGGCCACGGAAGAACCTTCCACCCCCATACACCGGATATAGAGTGCGTTGAAGGCGTCGCAGAGTGCGTTCAGAGACTAGTGTTCACCAACCCTTGCTGCCTGGTCAATACAATTCTCTCTTCAATCGCTCACAGAGAGGTCTCCTGTCACCTCTTTTGTCCAATATTAGATTGGTACGACACTAAGAACATGGTAACCTCGCCAAGTAAGCTTGTCTCTGGCCATCAAGCAGACGACAGTGCAGACGACAAACGAAGCTATGCGTGCCTAACTTCAGCAAAAGGAAGCCTAAAACGCGAGGCGCCGACTGTAAGCCATTGCGCGGCAGTCAGTCAATATTAAGAGCAACCTTCCACATTCTGATGAACACACAAGTTCAATCACACGGGTGGACACATTTATAAATATGGGGCAAACATACATGAACATAGGGCATTGATCATTAATAAAAAGAATAAAATAATTAACACACAGGTAGATAACATTAATGATGCAGAAACACTTTAGGTTAATGAATAAATCTAAATGGAAGACGACCACACATTCAGTGGACGTGTTTCAACCAAAATTGCGTGAAAATGTAATCACATGTCGGTTCTTTTATAATATATTTGTCCAATGAATACCGCCACGGCGGATTAGCCGCGCGTACTGGAGCGCCGTGTTGCGATGCCCTCGGCCGTCCGCCGTCGGGGTTCGAATCCCCGCTCGGGCATGGGTGTTTGTGTCATCTTTAGTATAAGGTAGTTCATAAGTAGTTTGAACGTTTATGGACTGATGACACCGCAGTTAAGTCCCTTAAGCTTTACAAACATTTGAACAATGAATACCCGTTTAACATCTGCATTTCTTCTTGGTGTAAGAATTTTAATGGCCATAAACGGAAAATTGACAAATAAAAAAATGATCTATCTGGTTTTGAAACTAGACGACTCAATGGACTTCTAATAGAATACATAAGCTCTTTGGCGCAAGAGTGGCGCCATTCCAGAGAAAAATAAGATGATGTTTCTTTTGGAATCAAAAATGACCCCACGATTGTAACTGTTAACAATGGGCTGCTCAGTTTCACTGTTCTCCTAGTAGATGAAGAGACTCTGCAGAAAGGAGAATCTTGTCGTTACGCAGCCAAAACATGCCTGTAGAGTTTCGTGAGATAGGTACGTGTTCTTTCCGGAAGGCTAATCCCGTAGTCCCGGAGCACGGCATCCTAATGGATGACGTAGGAAGCGCTGGTGACGTCAGAGACGGCGCTCTGTTGGGCTGTCAGAGGTCACTGCCGACATCCGCCCGGCGAGCTAGGATCGCGCCAAACGGGTAGGCTAGCCCCTTATTTATGGAGCTATGATCAGATTTTCAAAACATGTCCCGCTTAAATATTGAATGGTCGCGACTATTTCGTATATCATACAGTACCGGTAAGTGGCTTTTCATGTTTCGTTTTCTACACGCCGCTAATAAATACGTGGGTGCGGCGATGCAAATTTAAATATGAAGCGTTGCGCGTGACGGCTTTACGGAGGGGGGCAGTAGCGCCGATGTTAAATCTGCGCAGTAAGCGTGGAAACCTGTTACCCGGAAAATTCTCACCGGCTTTAATATGAAACGGAGCTTCCAATGACCTTTTAAAGTGTTCGGCGTTTAGCATAAACGTTATCAGAATTACTGAGACATTCTTCGGCGTGTCGTTCATTTTCTAAAGCGAAAAATTCCTGGCTGTGCCTTAGTTCGATTTTAAGAGGCATATTTCTGTATAACAGACGAGCCACGGTGATAGTCCGCACTCCTCAGACACAGAGTGCTTATAATCTGGATTGTAAATATGAAGCTCTCCTTTTCTGCCAGCATGCATGAAGTTTTTATTCTCATATATTTTTTTGCTATTGCTTCCACGCTATTCCCATTACAGGACAACCACTCGTCGTTCGTTTGAACTGATACTTGTTTGGTGTTTTTCTCCTGAAGTCGCTCTTCGTGACTTAGGCGAGTTCTGCATACAAAGTTTCACACATCCTTTGATTAGAGGTGAAGATACTTACGTACAACGCCAGATACTTACGTACAGAGCGTAGTTCTCCAAGGCACTGATACGACAAAATAGAAATCGCTTGAAACAGAGTAGCAGTTTTGCAGTAATATCGCTGAGCAGACATTAACGAATTGCCAGTGATGCGGTGGGCACAAGTTTAACACTGCCGTTCAAAGATACCGGAAGTTTAAACACAAATTTGCCGAACGGAAAGTACCCGTAGCGGAGGGTGATGGAAGGGACATTAGAATTTAACATTCCGTCGACATTTTGGACATCAGAAGCGGAGTTCACGGTTTCATAATTTGTCTACAATATGGAACGAAATCGGCCAAACCCTTTGAACCATCCTGGTATTTGCCTGGAATATTGAAATGTTTGTAAACCTATCGGTCCAAACTGCTATGGTTATCAGTTCCAAGACTTAAAAACTACTTAAACTTACACTGTGGACGACACACTCACCTATGCCCTAGGGAGGACTCGAAACTTCAGCGGGAACGGCCGCTCAGTCCGTTGCATGACGCCATAGACCACGCGGCTATTCCGCGCGTCAACCTGGAATTTTCGAAATTCAGCTTAAGGGAATTAACTGCGGGTTCATCAGGCCCTAAACTTACAAACTACTTATAAACTAACTTTTACTAAAGACAGCACAAACATCCTCGAGTCACCGACGGGGAACGGCCTCGCGCATCGGAGTACTTGGAATGGTTTAGAGAAATTACGGCAAAACTAAATAAAGATGTCCAGTGGCGGGTTGGAAAGTTAGTTCTCCAGAATGCGTGTGCTATACATTACCACAGCGCCACCTCGTTCAGTCGTAATGGAGGAGATAATTAAATGACAAAGTGTGTGTTGTTATTGAACTGGGTTATAAAATCTAGGTAAACATTAGAGGGACCTTCTCAGTAAGTAGCCACTTTTTATTATGACAATGCACCTGTTCTCGCCTTGTGATTCCCTTAGGAATGCTATAGTAACTCCGTTGTATACTCTTAATAGCTCATACATACAAGAAACTGAGGAAGATAATAAACTGAGACAGAAAAATGTAAAAGAAAATTGAGATGTTTGACTTGAAGAAAGGCGGTACTGACATAGTGCTCGATAGTAGAATGAATAACAACAAGACACGTTAATAGTATTTGTCGACGTCGAAAAACCGTTTGACAATGTAAATTGTTCGAAATTTTGAGGAAAACAAAAGTGTGCAATGGGAAGCAATGGTAATGTACAGTTTGCACGTGGATCAAGGAGGAATAAGAACACTGAAGGACGAAGAACTAAGTGATCGTATTGAAAAGGGTGTAAGGCAGAGACGCAGTTTTTCGCTCCTACTGTTCTATATGTAGGTACATCGAACGCGCAATGACAGAAATAAAAGAAAGTTTCGAGATTGGAATAAAAATTAAGGGTAAAAGAATGATGAGATTCGCTGATGACATTGCTGCCCTCAGTGAAAGCGAAGAATTACAGGATCAGCTGAATTGAATGAATAGCATAACGAGTAAAGAAATGAAAACAGCGAGAAAGTTAACATGAGAATTGGTGACCACGAAGTAGGCGAAATTTAAGGAAATATGTTACTTTGAAGTCACAACGGATGAAGCAGGTAGTTCATAAAAAGTAAACTAGCACGAAGAAGACAAACATGGAGAGGAGTCTGATGATATTAAACATTGGCCTTAATGTGAAGCAGAAAATTCTGAGAACGTTCGTTAGTAGTGCAGCTGTGTATGGCAGTTAAATACGGACAGTGGGAAATCCGAAAAGCCGCGGTGGAGTGACCGAGCGCTCTAAGGTGCCTTGCTGCGGAGCGTGCCGTTGCTCGCCGTCGGGGGATCGAGTCCTTTCTGGGGCATGGGTGTGAATGTTGTCCTTATGTAAGTTTGCCTTAGTGTAAATAGTTTGTAAGCCTAGGGCCCAATAACCAAAGAAGTTAAGTCCCATAGATTTACAAAATTTGAACATTTGAAATACGAAGCAGAAGATAATCGAAGCATTTGAAATGTGCTGCTACCAAACAATGTTGAAAATTGGTCGACTAATAAGATAAAAATGAGGCCGTTCTGCGTCAACGGCGAATAACGGAACACAAGGAAACAACTGGTAAGACAGGAGGGGGGCGAACGAATGATACGACATGTGTTAAGACGTCAGGGAATAACTTTCATTGAACTAATCTCCGAGGGTAAAAACTGAGGATTTCATGGTTAAGGTCAGATAATTCGAGATAAGGCGTGTCAAAATATAAAAAGCATTGAATTAAATATGTACGGTTGTCATGAGTCTTCTGTAATCTTAATCACTACTGTTCTGCGTATAACTTCCCTATCATCAACTCCCGCCCGCTCCCAATACTTCTACACTTAATGATGACATATGCATCCAAATTCACTCATCTTTATCTGTCTTCTTTTCCCAGTATCAGTTTTGTTTGTAACTCACTTTTAAAATTACTTTTTAATTCTTAATGCGTGACTCGGCTGTAGATAACGCTTGGAATACTGCGATTCTCTTTTCGAACAACTTTGATCGTGCACAAGCGTAATCGCGCGCCGTACGTATGTATTTTGCGTGGACGTTATTTTGTTTCCATTCCATTTATTATATAAAGACAACTTGTTTGCTGTGTTTCGTTTACGTTAACGTGTGGCAGAGATTTGCTTATTAGAACTCTGATGTGTGCTGCGTTATTGTGCGTGATTTATTCTCTCTCGGTCTTCTTGTTTGTTTCCCCGTTACATATTTCATGAATTAGAGCAGTGTTTAATTAACGTTTGGGTCGTTTAATTCGATTCCATATCGAATTTCACATCGTTGCCATCATCCGACCGAGATAATTCTGTGAGGCTTGCCGCAAGACTGAATGACACCGCACCTGCTACATGGATACGTCCTGCTGCGTGTGTTATGACTGAGAACAGTTTGGGGATCATTATCCATCGTACTGTTGGATTTCAATTAGGCACTTCTAAATACGGCCAAGTATATAAAGTTACGTCCCGTTGTTTACGTCCAAAACAAATACACCACTGGAAGTTATTTACCGTGATTTTTACGCTGAAGAGCCAAATAAACTGGTATAGGCATGCGTATGAAAACTACAGGGATAAGTTAACACTCAAGGGATGGTGCTGCGGTAGCCAACAGCTATATAAGACAACGGGTCAGGCGCAACTTTAGGCTGTTGCAGTGAAAAACTGAACTGTGTAATAGAATAAAATTGAAGTGATATCTGGCGTTCACCTCGGAAGTGATATACGGACTCCACTGTTTCTTATCTTTACAAAAGGTTTAGGAATGTTTATGAGCCGCGTTTCAGACTGTTCGCGGATAATTCTGTTATTTATCGGTTAGAAAAGTCACTAGTTTATGAAAAGCAAGTTCAAATGTTTCAGATAAGGTATGTGCACGGTGCAAAAATAGACAACTGACCCTAAATGATGAAAAGGATTAAGTTGTCCATATGAACACTAAAAGGATCCATTAAACTTCATTAACACGACGTATCAGTCAAATCTGAAGGCCGTAAATTCAACTAAACACCTAGAAATAACATTTACTAACAATTTAACATTAATTGAATTTTACGCCGCTGCATGACAGAACCTGATAATATTATGAGAAAGCAAAAGTTTCAGATATTATGCAAAATTATTTATGTGGTTACAAACCAGCTTTCGGCTTCTTAGGCCATCATCACGTAACAACTGATGATGGCCTAAGAAGCCGAAAGCCGGTTTGTAACCACATAAATAATTTTGTTTGCATAACATCTGGTACTTTTCCTTTTTCATAATTTACTTACAATTTCAAATGGAAACAACACATAGAAAATACTGCAGGAAAGACGAGCCGAAGCCCACGTTTCATTTGCAGAACACTTCGAAGATACCAAAGTTGTACTAAAGAAACTGCCTACACTACAGTTGTGCGTCCTATTTTGGAATATTGCTGCGAATTACGGGATCCCCACTAAGGGGGACTGAAGGAGTATATAGAGAAGGTTCAGAGAAAGGCAGCTCGTTTTGTATTTGTGTCACGGAAATGATGCACGAGTTGTGGTGGAAATCATTAAAAGAAAGACATTATTCGTTGCGGCGAGATTAATTGCAGAATTTCTTTCACCAATTTTCTCTCCTTGATTCGGACATATGTGTTAGCACACAGCCGCGGTGGGGTAGCCGAGCGGTCTAAAGCATCTCGCTGCAGAGCGCGCGGTTGATCGCCGTGGAGGTTCGAGTCCTCCCTGGGGCATGGGTGTGTGTCTGTTGTCCTTAGGTCAGTTTACCTAGGTTTAAGTAGCTTATAAGCTACGGACTGATGAACACGCAGTTTAGTCCGATAGATTTACAGACATTTGAACATTTGTTAGCACACATCTACATAGGGAGACGTAATTATCATAATACAACAAGAGAAAGCAGATTGCAAACGGAAAGATTTAGATGTTCTCTTTTTCCGCGCTCTATTAGAGAATGGAACGGTAGAGAAATATCAAAAAAGCGCTTCGATTAAACCTCTGTCATCAATTTAAACGTGATTTACCGAGTATTTATGTAATGTAGATGTAGATACAGGTTATGTACATTATCTTTATTCCGTTACCAGTGATTAATTGTTCAAATGTAGTTGAAAATAAAATTCACTAAAGCGTGTACTCAAATTTGGTCCAGTCCCTCCACCCCAGACGTCCTGTGTCTTAATTGACCAATCACCAAGAAATGAGAGAGAGAGACACATCTATCAGTGGAAAAAAAGTGCAGTTGCGAAATAGTGAAACCTGCAGTCTGCACTATTTGAAGTTTACTTGATACAAATTTAAAATGTTCCCTTTAGTTTTAAAATTTATCTGAATTAAAGTATTTGCACATTAAGCTTATCATTATATTCGTTAATCTGTTGTCTCTGTTTCAGTTTCGAAATGTAAGAGAATGTTTTACCGTTTTGTACATTTTCTAGTAAAAAATAACTTCTGTAAAATGAAACAACATGTCTACAGATTAGTAGCGGATTTCATGCACTGGCGGTCAGGACCGTTTTAGCCTAGAAGCGGAATTCGTCTTCTGGGTATTTGTCACTTGCGGAGTCGTATATAAATATATATTGTGTCTGTGCCTTAGGACATGACTTTTGATGCTGAAGTTATTATTTATTCAGATTCATGGAATGTATGGCATTAACTGCGAATGGGTAAAGCTGAAAATGTGCACCTAGCCGGGATTCGAACCCCTGTCGCCTGCTTTCTAGGCAGTTGCCCTGACCAACACCGTCTAAAGAGAAGGCCTGCGCGCTGCCGTGCCACGTCACGCAGAGTAGGTCGCGATCGCTTAGCTCACTGGCTGGGCGATGCGAGACGGTGGGCAGTGTCCCATCTGCCAACCAGTGAGCTACGCGATCGCGACCTACTTTGCGTGACGTGACACGGCAGCGCGCAGACCTTCTCTTTAGGGGGTGTCGCCTTGACTCCTACACCACTGGGGACATAGCGATCACCAAGCTGTCGACCGACGGGACGTTAAGCCCTAAGCTTCCCTCTTTCCTCTATAGCGATCACCACACCTGCACGGAATTACTCAACTAAGTCATCCGTCAGATACAAATGCTCAACCTTACCCTACCCACTAGAACTCAAACTCGTAGTTTTGTAAACTTATTCCCTAAGAGTAAGGGCCTAGGTAATGTCATACAGCCGCGCGGGAGTATCCGAGCGGTTAGGAGCGCCACGTTGCGGATCGCGCGGTCTCCCGTGTCGGAGGTTCGAATCCTCCCTCGGGAATGGATGTGTGTGTCGTCCTTAGGTTAGTTTAACTTACTTTAAGCAGTTTGTAAGGCTAGGGACTGATGACCAACGTAGTTTGGTTCCTTAGGATTACAAATATTTGACACATTTGAAGGTCATACATTTCGTACATTTCGTGAATATGAATAGATAATAGCTGGAGGATCAAAAGTGGCGTCTGTCTTTTCGAAAGTGTCTGAAAGAAGAGACACTACCCCGTACACACCACACACACACACACACACACACACACACACAATATATATATATATATATATATATATATATATATATATATATATATATACAGGGTGTTTCACTAAGCGTGTTTGCCTCTGTAACTTATAAAATAATAGTTGACGGGAAATTTTAATGCGGTAGATCAACACAAGAAATGTTATACTTTCTGCGGAGCAATGAACATAGTTTATTGTATCATTTTCCAAAGAGTTACACCACAAAGATATAATTTTTTAAATGGAACAATAGTTTCTTCTATCGTGCATTCGATTCGTTGAAACCAGCTGCGTCCAAATCAATTTAAGCTACATCCCTATCACTGTTAGTTTGGGAGCTACAACCCTTCAAAGTTTCAGGGGAAGAAGGCTACGACAGCGTAGCTGACTGGCTGGTGGTCATGAGACAGTGGGCCGTGCTCCAGGGTATAGCCACTCGGCCAGTCAGCTACGCTATCGCAGTCTCCGCCCCCGGAACTTTGAAGGATTGTAGCTCCCAAACTAACAGTGATAGGAATGTAGTTTAAATCGATTTGTACGCAGCTGGTTTAAGCGAATCCAATACACGATAGAAAAAACTATTGTTCCATTAAAAAAATTATATCTTTGTGGTGTAACTCTTTGGAAAATGATACAATAAACTATGTTCATAGCTCCGCAGAAAGTGTAACATTTCTTGTGTTGACCTACCGCATTAAAATTTCCCGTCACCTATTATTTTATAAGTTAAAGAGGCTAGCACACTTAGTGAAACACCCTATATATATATATATATATATATATATATATATATATATATATATATATATGTGTGTGTGTGTGTGTGTGTGTGTAAGTTATTCTTACACTGAGGACAACACCCACACACCCATGCCGAAGGGAGCACTCGAAAGTCCGTCGAGAACGGCCGCCAAATCCGTGGTATGAAGCCTTACAGCACGCAACCATTCGACGTGGCTATGAAATGAAATTCGGGAGATAACGAACGGTATATGTAATTTTTACATACAGTGAAGGAAGGAGATGAACGGAGTGAGGAGACAGGAGGAGTCGGAGAGAGGGAAGGGCGGGTAATGGCAGTGATAGAGATATGGATGGATGGACAGAGTGGGTGGGAGGAAGAGGGTAAAAGACGACGATGAGGTGGCATTAGTAGGCAGACAGAGGTACAAGATGAGGGAGGAGATGGATAGGGAGACGCGAAAAAGTACGTGGATTAACTGAATATTGGAATTTGTAATCCACAAAAAACCCAACAATTGCTGAGTTTTCAGCTATCTAATACAGAGATAAGCCTAAAAGGACAGAGGTAACAAAGACGCATGGAGATTGGTGAAGAAATGGGATTAAGTGAATGAGTGTAGGATGTGAGTGCCATGCATATTTAGCAATTGCGAAACATTGACGAGTTCGCTGGTATGGGTACCAATAGCGGTTAAGTTTGTAAGGTGTCTTACTTGAAAGCCGAGTTCCGCCGAGTGTGGATCAACAGGCTGAGGGCAGCAAAGTTTGGTTTCGTCGGCGGCCACTTCCCGGACGCGGGAGGCGCGGGCCGGAAGTTGCAGGTGCGCGTGCGCGCCGCGGCTAGGCCCGGCCTAGGGCTAGTGGTAGGGCGGTGGGCGGGGGTAGCGGGGCCGGCGGCGGCGGCTTTAGCGACGCGTTTGATTACATCGGCCGCCGCGCGGCGGGCGCACCCGCACGCACGCGTGCCACAATCGGCGCTGTATAACGGCTGCGCTTGCGGTATTGCCGTGTTCAATACGGGGGGATGATGGAATGGCGGAGGCCGATGCACAGAGGGAGGGAAGAGGCGAGGCGGCGCGGCGCGGCGCGGACACAGGCGGCGGGGGCGCGATTCAATCAGTTGAAATCACTCACCCTTATGAGAAGCGGGGGCGGAGCGCGCCGGCCGCCGGGATTTGACGAGCCAGCTTGTCATTGGTCCGTGCTAATATTCGCGACAGTGTCCGTGCGATAACATGTATATGGGCCGGCCGGGCCTCGCCGCCTCTCTTCCTCTCTCTCTCTCTCTGTGTCCCTCTTCGCCTCGCTGTGCCGCCCCCGCCCTCTGCTCCTCTGTGCTGTTGTCGGGTCCCCGCCGGACAGCCCCGGCGCGGCCACTGTATATACACAGTTTCAATATTGCGAATGTTCGGCTCTCCCGCGCCTCCCCTCTCCGTCTCTCTCTACCTATCTGCCGCTCTCCACCCCTACCCCCCCTGCCGAAGCCGGACCCTCGGCCGCGCCGAACCAATCATGCCGCCAGCGGCGAGTATTTGTACAGGCGGGAGTGAGTGAATTTCATGTTTACCATTTGAGCGGCCGGCGAGAGTTGTGTCCGCGCAGCGACCCGCAGAGGCCGGCCGGCTAGCCGTGCGCGCCCCGCCTGTGTCTATATGGCCTCCCGCCGGCTTTCAGCTGCGCGCAGGTGATCCGAGCTGTCCGGCGCTCATACAGCCGCTGCTCCGAATGGGAAAGGCGCGTCACAACCGGCCATTTTACTACGCGGAGTGGTTCGGCGTAGCGCAGAATAACCCGTATTTTCTGCAGGAAGCTTCAAAATGATGCACTGGTGACAATCGGGAGAGAGGTCATGGAGGTCATGACTAGAGAGCCTATATAGGGCGAGTGTGGTCAACCGGCTGGTGGCCGCCATGTTTTTACCAGGCTGCGCGCGGAACGTGCACTTACATAGCGACTCAGGGAGAAACGCACCGCCAGCCGCGGTGGCCAAGGGGACTGAGGCGCTCCAGTCACGGTCTGCACGGCCACTACGCTCGGAGGTTCGAATCCCCCCTCGGGCATAGATATTTGTGCCGTCCTTAGTATTAGTTAATTCATAAGTAGTTTGTAAGTTCAGGGACTGATGACCCTGTAGTTAAGTTCCATAAGCTATACAAACGTTTGAACATTTAGAAACGCACCCAATTAACGACTGAAATAAGCCATCACTTCCACCCATGACACCAAAGCACAACTATCAAATATTCAAATGTTCGTATAGTCTACGGGTCATCAGTCCCTAAACTTACAAAATACTTATGAACTACTTACGAACTAGGACGGCACAAATATCCATACCCGAGGGAGGATTCGAACCCCCGACCGTAGTGACCGTGGAGACCGTGACTGCAGCGCCTTAGTCCTCTCGGCCACCGCGGCCGGCCATCAACTATCTTATGAATCAGTACGTGGTTAAAGAAATACCATTCATTTATGTTCATACAGGCCTAATAAATTTGAAAGCAAATACGATTTTATACTATGTCTGGACTACTTCCCAAAATACTGGGTGTGCGATTTTAATTGTGTAAGAGTGGCTTGATCACCCTTTATTTTTAAGTTGTCACTGGGCCACATCTATCGGTCAATGTTTTATCCTCAGTTTTAGTCCTTTGAAGAGTTATTTT
The DNA here is from genome assembly GCA_026315105.1 of Locusta migratoria. NCBI lineage: Eukaryota > Metazoa > Arthropoda > Insecta > Orthoptera > Acrididae > Locusta > Locusta migratoria. Next base: position 225,331,064 of record CM048748.1, on the reverse strand, counting down.
AAACTATCCCTACAGCTGTTGGTGTGCTTTTATATTTCGCAAGTCCATCCGACATCTGTCATTTTTCTTCCATCCTTTCAAGTTTGAGCACGGGCGCTGATGACCTTGATGTCGAGCGCCCTATATCACCAATCAATCAATCAATCAATCAATTGAAAGCAAATAAGTCTCGTGAAACAGTTTCTATGACTGTCGAATGTTAATACCATATTTTACGATGTTGTGGTAATTTCGACAGTTGGCAATTGATTAATAAGAAAGAGAGAGACTCCGTGTTATGTATGCCAAATAAAATAAAGCTGTTTCAGAATTTTCTGTCTGAATACCCATCGCCAAAATTAGTACAATAGCATCGCTTTCCGTTCCGATATAATTCATTTTAAGTGTGCTGTTGATCTTGTAACATTTTCCTACACTGGGAAATACAAAAAACGTCATTCGTAGATATAGAGACCGAGTATCACAGAAAATCGGAATAATACCGATACTATCTGTAGTGAAACAGCAGAAACAGACTCAAAATAGGTAACTGAATATCTACAAAGAGTCAATAGTCCCGCCATCCCCTCTTTCTCACGTCATATCCCATAACTAATTATAGGATTGTGAGTAATCGATAATACACAGTCATGTTAAAACATACCTTGTAGCACCACATATCAAAAACCAGAACCATGAACTAATGAAGCCCTGGTGGAGTAGCCGAGCGGTCTAAGGCGCCTCGCTGCGGAGCGCGTAGTTGCTCGCCGTCGGAGGTACGAGTCCTCCCTGGGGCATGGGTGTATGTGTTGTCGTTAGGTTAGTTTAGTTTAAGTATTTTGTAAGCCACGGACTGATGACCACGCAGTTTAGTCCGATAGATTTACAAACATTTGAACATTTTGATTCTGAACTAATAAAAATCTAGCGAATAATGTTAAAAAAATACCGCTTATAGGATTCATACTCGCAACCTTCACATTATGTATTCAGTACGCAACCACTACACAACGCGGTAATTTTACTGGCAGTAGTTCTGTTACTGTATTTCATCAATGTCTTTTTTGCTTTATGAGGCGCCTCGGTTGCATAGTGGTAGAGTGCCAGACTAAAAATCCAAAGGTCGCGAGTTCGATCCCCGCCAGGTCCTAGTATTTTTATCTGTCACTTTCCACTTCTTTCACCGCTAGCAGTATTGCTCATGTGAAATATACCGAGTAGCACCGTGGTTCGGAACCCACGTTAAACTGTAGGTCCCCCTATAACTGGCTGGGTAAGTCAGTTCGAAGGTCGGAGGAAAGCAATGGCATACCACCTCCAAACAGGACCATGCCTAGTAAAGCACTGCGGTGTTCAAACCAATCTTCGGATTGTTGACTGCTTTACCTTTAAGTCACCTTTACGGTTCCCGCTTTCTCGGTTAATTTTCACTGCCCACTTTTCCCGTATTTCCTCATTCCTTGCGAGTGCAAGCATCGAATAACAATCCTTACTTCGGTTTTTACAGCCAACAGAGGAAGAGGAACAACCAGCCATTTATCTTGATTGCGCTTAATGATTATGCAAAAGACATTATTAATTACACTCAGTAAATCGCTTCGAACCAACATGTAATCTTAAAAATTGCCACGAAGTTCTAAGGTTATCGTCAACGACTAACGAACACGTTAATTTACGTAAATAGAACCGACAAAAGACGTGCAAAAGTGAATCAGTGCCTACCATAATACTACCCCTTCGTAAATGTACAGTGAAATCGCTGTCAGAAGCTTTTAAGACACAGCACAGAAGAGAAACACACACTGTAGCTATTCACATATATACAAAGCACGTCAAGTCTGGTAAAAACATGGCGTCCTCGACTCTCAGTCAATCAGGAGCAGTCAGTCTCACGCATGCCCACTCTCTCCATATACAGGTTCTCTAGTCATGACCTCCTACTACCGCCCCCTCCCGTAAACTGTAGACCCGGTTCTACAGGCCTGGAAAGGCCTAACAGCTACCGACCTGCCGCTGTGTCATCCTCCGCCTGAAAGTCCGATTCACACGGTAGGCAACGTCACGTCAACGTTAAGGCGGACCACGTGACGTAAAAATATTCTCCCCTGCTTTCAAACGATGTCGTTCACACAGTGGGAATCGTCAAGGCAGTGTCAGTTTTCCTGCCGGTCAGAATGCTTCGAAAGAATAGTTTGACGTTGACGGCGAAGGTCACGTGGCCGATCAGCTGCTTCAGACAACATATCTGCATGGTGAAAAAATTGGCAATTGTCCCTAAACAATCGAAAGTATGAACACATACATATGAGCATCCATTAAACGTCAGTTACACTATAAACCAGTCAAATATACGGGCCGTAAATCCAATTAAATTCCTAGAAACTACAATAACGAACAACTTAAATTGAAAAGAAACTACTGTACGGAAGGCGAAGCAAATGCAACGTTTCATTGGTAGAACACTTTGTACTAAATAAACTGCCTACACTGCACTTCTGCGACGTATTCTGAAATATTGCTGCCCATTGTGTGTTCAAATGTTTGTAGAGTCTATGGGACTTAACTACGGGGTCATTAGTCCCTAAACTTACAAACTACTTATGAACTACTTACAACTAAGGACGGCACAAATATCCATGCCCAAGGGGGGATTCGAACCCCCGACCGTAGTGGCCGTGCAGACCGTGACTGGAGCGCCTTAGTCTCCTCGGCCACCGCGGCCGGCGCCCATTGTGTGTACCTCACAATGTTTGTATCAAGGAAGTGAATTACTGTTGATATTGATACAGAGTTCCGAAGTGGACATCTCGTTTTGCATTACCACGATATAGGGAAGAGACTATTACGGAAATGATGCACAACGTGGGATGGAAAACATTAAAAGAAAGGCGTTATTCGTTGTGGCTAGATTAAATTGCGAAATGTCTGCCACCAAATTCCTCTTTCGAATATATTTTGTTCGCACCCACTTACATAGTTAAACATGACCATCATAGTAAAACAAGAGAAACCAGATCGAAAACGGAAAGATTTAGCTGTTCCTTTCTGCCGGGCGCTGTTAGAGAACGGTATGGTAGAGAAATATCATAAACGAGGTTTGATAATGCTCTTAAATGTGATCATCTGAGTATTTAAATACATGTAGATGTAGACAACTGGCTGTTATGATTTTGTTTTGTTTTTGTTTTGTGCGTGCTAACAAAAATTTAAATGGGACCAAACTGCAGTGGTCATCAGTCCCGTAGACTTACAAACTACTTAAAGTAACTTATGCTAAAGACCACACACACACACACACACACATACATACAAACAGGCCCAAGGGAGGACTCGAAATTCCGACGGGGAGCAGCCGCGCACTCCGCACCAAGGCGCTTTAAAGCGCTCGGACATCCCACCGTGGCAGGGTGCTAACATCGGTTCTTTTTATTCACAGCTGTGTTCTTCGGATTTAAAATGTATTTCGATGCTGAACTTTGTGTTTTACCTGTAATAGAAATTGAACGACGAAACATTGAGCTTCTTTACCAGCATGATATAAGCAGCAAAAATGTTTCAGACCGTATTGCTACAATAGAAACGAGTGTATTCAAGATAAGCTGTAGCAGCTTTGGTCCTACATATCATCACTACTTACATTACTATTTATGGTATGTTAAACAATACAGATAGATATTTATAAAACCGAACCTAGTGAGGGCCTTAAAATTACAACTTACTAATCGCCAATTTTAACAGATCAGTTTTTGATAGTGTATAGTTTCTTATGGTGTGCAGTATTAAAAACAGATTTTGGTTTTATAAAATACGTAAAAATATGAAGAGAAAAATCTTAAAGTAATTGGTGAAACTGAAACACTATCGTACCTCAAACAGACTTTCAGGATTTTTTTTTGGCTTGGATGTGGGGGGGGGGGGGGGGAATAGCTTGGCTTATATTTGTGTCAGATTTCTTGAGCTTCTCGCTTATAAGAGACAATTAATTGAAAGAGGTTTTTTTGTGAAATTTAGTCTAAGTTTTCTACAGAGTGCGTGAAATTCAGCTTCGTATATTCTCTTCAAATGCTTTTTCAGAGCCCCTATTCGTTTTACTTGACTTATGCGAATCTCAGCTTTCTTTTCTCGTGATATAAGGCAACTGCAGTCATAACTGATGCTTCAATACTAAATTTAATATTTTCCCTTCTTTTTTGTGTACAAATACCGCCGCTATTGTGTGTTTCCAACTGTTACGTGCAAATGGTAATTTATTTTTGACGTGTCTTGACGTACCGTCCAGTGGGAATGCAGTTGGATTTCTGACGGATTGTGACGCCATTGACTTTGGCGTGACGTTGCCCACCGTGTGAATGCAGCCGAAGGCGTCAACGGATCAGACATGTAAGGGAATTATGTGACCGGAGTCGCTCCTTCTCAATCAAGTAGCTACTTCACAAGGATTGCGTGCACCCCATTTTGCAACTTCATTGTTTATAAGCTACTAAAACAATATGTGACCCAGTGCAAGTTTAGAAGGGTAGGTGCTTCAGTAAAGGTAATGAGGAAATTGGTGAAAAATTAGAAATTGTAAAAGAGATATAAAATGTAAAATAGTGGACATGGCAAAATCCACAGTAAGAGGTAGAAAAAAAAGTAAAAGACCTATCTATGATGCTGCAACTACAGCGAAACAGATTTGGGTAAGAAGATAATATATCTGTTCCCTGAAGACTGAACCTAGCCAAAAAGAAATTTATTTGCAAACAAACACAGACAAAGGAACGAGCTTATGAGACCTATAATGTTTTAAATGTCATTTATGTAGCCAGGGCAGATGTTGCACGCGCTATTATCATCCTCTTGTGGCCGCAAGCTGAAAGGGACTACAGAGGGTTTTAAAGTGCAGATTTTTTTTTAACCCGGAGCCACAGGTAAGTCAGTAAAACTAGTGGAAGAGGGTGCCAAGGTGTAAGGTGTCAGTTGGTCACCAAGCGGCCTCGCGTCTAACTCTAGGCTACTAACATTAGTCTGCTGTAGAAATGAGGAACGCAATTTATGCTTGTGGTTTACGACTTTTTTCGAGATCGAAAATTTCTCTAAGAGTCAATAGCTAGAGCGTGAAATTCAACTCTAGAAGTCAGAAAGAAAGGAGCCTAGTTCAAATAATTATTGCAGGAAGTTTTGGAGGGTTAATGTTGAATTATCAGCAGAGGTGAAATGGCTGAGTTGGCATTAAAAATTCTTCTGGGTATGAGGTCCGCCTGATATGCAAAGCACTGTTTTATTATACACCCAAACTAGTTTCAGCACCTCTGTGCCATCATCAGTGGGTTTTACATTTATTTAATGCTGTGAAAACGAAATACATTGATTTTACTACTGTACTGCTGTACCGTCTTTTACATTCTGTGGTCATGTGGGGCCCTTTCTAAATAGTTATGTACTGGTAGAGTTGTGAATTTTAAAAACGCTACTTGTAGTGTGAAAAACGTAAATTAGGTATGTGGGGATATTGCGATCGTTTCTTTTGGCGGAAGATCGAAATATCCCCACATACCTAATTTATTAGTAGGTGAACATAAACTGGGCAGGAGGAATGAAAGAGGAAGTCGCCTGGTAGAATTTTGCGCGGAACATGATTTAATCGTAACAAACACCTGGTTTAAGAATCACAAAAGAAGGTTGTATACATGGAAGAGACCAGGAGACACCGGAAGGTATCAGATAGATTTTATAATGGTAAGACATAGATTCCGGAACCAGGTTATAAACTGCAAGACGTACCCAGGGGCAGATATAGACTCTGACCATAACTTGTTAGTCATGAACTGTAGGCTGAAACTGAAAAAATTGCAGAAACGTAGGAAAATACAGAGATGGGACTTAGATAAATTGAAGGAAAGTGAAGTTCTGGAGAATTTCAGAGGGAGATTTAGACAACAATTGACAGAAACAGGGGGAAATAAAACAGTAGAAGAGGAATGGGTAGCACTGAGAGATGAAATAGTGAAGGCAGCAGAGGACAAAATAGGTAGAAAGGCAAGACCTACAAAAAATCCTTGGATATCACAGGAAATACTAGATTTAATCGATGAAAGGAGAAAATATAAAAATGCAGTAAATGAAACAGGCAAAATGGAGTACAGACGATTAAAAAATGAGATTGACAGGAAGTGCAAAATGGCTAAGCAGGAGTGGCTAGAAGCCAAATGCAAATCTGTAGAAGAATGTATAAGAAGGGGAAAAGTAGATACCGCCTACAGGAAAATAAAAGAGACATTTGGGGACAAGAAAAGCAACTCTACGAATATCAAGAACTCAGATGGGAAGCCGGTTCTCAGCAAAGAAGGGAAAGCTGAAAGGTGGAAAGAGTACATAGAGCAGCTCTACAAAGGAAATGAACTTACAGACAATGTGGTAGGAAGGGAAGAGGACGTAGATCAAGATGAAATAGGAGATGCCATACTGAGAGATGAATTTGACAGAGCCTTGAAAGACCTAGGTCGGAACAAGGCCCCAGGAGTAGATGACATACCCTCAGAGCTACTAAAGTCTCTGGGAGAGCCAGCCACGACAAGACTATTTGAACTGGTGTGTAGGATTTATGAGACAGGCGAAATACCCTCAGACTTTAAGAAAAATGTAATAATCCCCATTCCAAAGAAATCAGGCGCAGACAAGTGTGAAAATTACAGAACCATTAGTTTGATAAGTCATGGTTGCAAAATTTTAACACGAATTATCTACAGGAGAATGGAAAAGCTGGTAGAAGCTGACCTTGGGGAAGATCAGTTTGGATTCAGGAGGAACGTAGGAACCAGGGAGGCAATACTCACTTTACGTCTTATCTTAGAAGATAGATTAAGGAAAGGCAAACCTACATTTTTAGCTTTTGTAGATTTGGAGAAAGCATTTGACAATGTTGACTGGAATACACTGTTTCAAATTCTGAAGTCAGCAGGGGTAAAATATAGGGAAAGGAGAGTTATTTGTAACTTGTACAAAAGCCAGACCGCAGTTATTAGACTCGAAGGGCATGAAAGGGAAGCATCAGTTGGGAAGGGAGTAAGACAGGGTTGTAGCCTTTCTCCGATGTTATTCAATTTGTACATCGAGCAGGCGGTGAAGGAAAGCAAGGAAAAATTTGGAATAGGGATTAAAGTTCAGGGGGAAGAAATAAAAACATTGCGTTTTGCTGATGACATTGTAATTCTGTCAGAGACAGCAAAGGACCTGGAAGAGCAGTTGAATGGAATGGACAGTGTGTTGAAGAGAGCGTATAAAATGAACATTAACAAGAGCAAAACAAAAATAATGGAATGCGGTCTTAGAAAATCGGGCGATGCTGAAGGAATTAGATTAGGTAACGAAACAATGAAGGTGGTAGATGAGTTTTGTTACTTGGGTAGTAAAATAACATGTGATGGTCGCAGTACAGAGGATATAAAATGCAGAATGGCAATGGGAAGAAAAGCATTTTTGAAAAAGAGAAATTTGCTAACATCGAACATTAATTTAAGTGTAAGGAAGTCTTTTCTGAAGGCGTTTGTGTGGAGTGTTGCCTTGTACGGGAGTGAAACATGGACGATAAGCAGTGCGGACAGGAAGAGAATAGAGGCTTTTGAAATGTGGTGCTACAGAAGAATGCTGAAGATTAGGTGGGTAGATCGCATAACCAATGAAGAAGTACTGAACAGAATTGGTGAGAAAAGGAATTTTTGGCATACCCTGGCTAAAAGGAGGGATCGCTTGGTAGGACACATTCTTAGACATCGAGGAATCGTAAATTTAGCATTGGAGGGAAGCGTGTGGGGTAAAAATCGCAGAGGGAGACCAAGAGACGCGTATAGTAAGCAGATTCAAGTGGATGTGGGTTGCCGTTCTTATGAGGAGATGAAAAGGCTTGCTCAGGATAGAGTAGGGTGGCGAGCTGCATCAAACCAGTCTCCGGACTGAAGACCATAACAACAACAACAACCTAATTTATGTTTTTCACACTATAAGTAACTTCTTTTTATTTTTTTATTTTTTATTTTTATTTTTTTTTTATTCAGAACGCTACCAGTACATAACTATTTAGAAAGGTTCCCACATGATCACAGAATGTAAAAGAAGGTACAAAGCAAAATAAGACTCCCGACTTTTTAGGCCTAAGTTAAACATAGTACAGTAGTAAAATCAGTGTTTTTTTGTTTTCACAGCATTAAATAAATGGAAAACCCATTGATGATGACACAGATGTGATGAAACTAGTTTGGGTGTATAATAAACCAGTGTTTTGCATATCAGGTGGACCTCATAATCAGAATATTTTTTTACTGCAAACACGGCAAGGATAAGAGCTGAAAATCGAGAAAATAATGAATATAGCATTAAACATATGATTGGGCTATACGCGGATGAGAGAAGGATTTGCAACCGAGAATGTTCCTTGTACACCACATGTCAAATCGATAACTGTTCTGGAATGATTTGGATAAGACAGAAAATAAAATAATTTTAACCCTTAGAATCGCTAATTCTATTTTATTAATTCATTTGTATCTAAAGACTCGTAAGATTCCCAAAACAAGTCGGATAGGCTAGTACCACAAGGTACCACAAAGGCATTTTCACGTATATTCTTGATTCAGACGCAGTTGAGAGACTTAATTTTGCAGTCCTGCGATTAATTTCTCGTGGTCTGTTCAAATAGTAATCATTAGGTCAGTCGTGAGCACAACTCTTCACGTCGTAGCAGAGCAGCCCAAAATTCAGGAGTACAAATGCGGTACCACTGCCTCTGGGGCCCATTATTGGTGATCAGCGATTTGACTTTCTCCCTTTTTCAACTAATGAGTATTTTGTAAACTGCTATCGTATAGTAACCATGAGAAAGGATAAGTTTTGAAAAACCACAAACTAGTATACAGGGTGGTCCATTGATAGTGACCTCGCCAAATAACTCATGAAATAAGCGTCAAACGAAAAAACTACAAACAACAAAACTCTTCTAACTTGAAGGGAGAAAACAGATGGCACTATGGTTGGCCTGCTAGATGTCACTGTCTCTCTCTCATTGTGCGTGCGTGTGTGTGTGTGTGTGTGTGTTTCAACTCTCCTCCGGAGGTCCTGAATAGATTTCAACGGGACTTGGCACTCTTCTCGCTTACAATCAGACAACAATTTCTGTGGAGGTAAGAACCACCTAGGACAGACAGTTCATGAGCAATGACATCACAAAGAACAACACTAGCCAAAAATTACCATATTATGCGACAATGTTACACATGTCCTCCTAAACTAATGGGGCTATTTCAACCAAACGTGGTAAAATATTTGTTACTGTGAGTAAAAATTTCCTGATGGGCTAAAAACTACTTACAACACACATGCCAGGCGATATGTCGTCGAAAATGGTAAGGGTTCCAAAAAACTGCCGCATCTTGCGACACGTGAGTAATATGAGAATGACTATTTGAGAATGACACCACTTAGCGACCTGAAGAAACTTTACACATATTTTCAAATCTTTACGAAACTTTTCCTCGCCAACAAAATGGCGAAAGAAAAGTTTATGGCTTACTACTTTATCACTGGTCGTGCAGTAAAATTACGGCATTTGGTATATCATTACTGTTTATTATTTCTACACTACTGGTTGAATTCACGAGGCATTTTACGACACTCTGCACTTAATACCACTGAATTTACCTTACAAATTATATGATAATATGTCACATAGTTCATGAGATATGATGACACACACAATGTAATGTTTGAAATACCGTTCTATCACGCATGGGGTTGAAATTTCTTGGGTCTTTCTACACAACACTGTTTGCAATACATTTAGCGGAACGTTTCGTAATATTATTCTTGTAATATTCCCGGAAAATTATATTGTTGTAGGACTCATTGTACAGGTGATATTACTTCAGGAGTATTGAGCTGCAGGAAAAGGAAAGTGAAATGAATAGGAAGTGGGACATAAGGCGATGAGGCAATGACGGAGGGTAACAAGGACGTAGAATAATACAGGAATGGAACAAATACCCAGCCAGAAAACGCTGAGTACTAAGGCTATTGTTGTATAACGTTGCACATGATGCTGGTGGCTATCTGTTGTTTATATAATAATAATATTCGACGAAGTTCGCTTGTTGTAATATTTTTATTTTATTTCCAGACTTGACAGGTTTCAGCGGCATCTAGCTGCTATCTACATATCGTATTCAAATAAATGTTATCGTGCACAAATCGCCACAATCATAACGAGAACACATGCCACTTATATAACAAAAGCGTCCTAAGGTATTGTCTAACAAAAAGGCAATTTCGTTACACATACATTTCGTTCATGTTAGTGACTATAAATTTCAGATGGTGTGATTTTTCAGCATTTATTTTTTTCTCTCACATTACCTCCACTAGCCTCCGATATTTCCAACGCCTAATCAAGCTTATGTCGTAATGACCTACTCGGAGGTGGCGTAATGAAAGTTGCAGTAACTTGAAGCCGTCAAGCATTGGCCTTTACAGTGAGGTTACGCTGTTGCGTTAAGTTTCTAAAATCAAAGTTTGCACCAATATCAGCAATTGATTTCAAAACCTGTCTTTGATGTGTTCTGTAGTGAGGGAATTGGTTGACATTATTGGGCGAGGTGTTCGTTACACTAGATGTCGGTTAAGAGCCCCATCTTGCCATCCACATTTAAGCTTTCCTTAGAGCCTTTAGAATCACTGAAAAAGAAGTCTAGGTTTTTTAGTGTAAAAAAAAACGCTGGTGACTTCACCCCTATGTCCATTTGTGCTCTGTTTACAATATCTTTTGGACACTGAATTCTAATCTTCCTTCTTCCTTCGTTACTGTTGATAGTGATCCGTCTGTGAAATGGGTGTGTTAGACTCAGTACTCCACGTAACAATTATTCGATAGGAGTAGAATATTCTGCGGCAATGTGTTTATCACATCTCCTATTTTATCATCTACCACATAATCCCATAGGTACTGATTTTCACAAGCACCTTACTATGGTTACATAAAAACACTTAAGGCATAACTCTTACTTTTCACAAAGGAAAAGTCCTTATCGGTGTGAATAAGAAAATATCTTCAATTTGGGCCACTGTACATTGAAACGAATGGACCAATCCGATTAAGGCGAGCACTTTATAACGGTTTTATACTACACTAAAACAACATTTTCTGTACATCACCTTATTGTCTCGGTCGTTCAGTGGTAGAGCTCGTTGTTTTAGTAGCTCGCCTTAAATTTTTTCTATGAAAGCATTAAGACGTTTCACTTTATGTATTTTTATTTATATTCTTGATGAAGCACAGAAACAGAAGCTGACATGATATTGACTGAAGTAAGACTGATTGTTGACTACATAATGACTACTTTCATACTGACTAAGACCAACTTGTGTTCGCGCTAATTCGCGCGTATATATACACTATGTGTTTTCTAGAACAATCTAGAATACGGAAATTACAGTGTATTATATTAAATATTCTGTTCATGAAACATAAATAAATCGTTCATCAACAAGAGATGAGAAAAATTATGACAAATGTTATTATATGATTTTCGTATCCAAACAAAAGAAAACAAAAGATCGTAAGTAATTGAAAATTAGAGCAGTATTAATATAAGTTTACATAATTTAAAATGGTTAAATTAAGGTAATTATGCAGTTTTATAGTCAGCAAAGTATTACATTAAGGTCAATACATTACGGAATACATCAGATAATGTTCGTTACGAAATTTGTGTTAAAATTACAGTGTTGTGTAATACCGCTATCAGGCTTTGAACATATACAACATTGTCATACATTAACACTGGGTACATGGTATTTCTTTTATGCTCTTGTCATGCCCCACTTCTGATGATTCTGGACAACTTTAATAGCTGTTAGTAGTATAGTGATGAGAGTTCTGGAACAATATATTGGTCATTGACCCTGCCATCCCTTCCCTTATAATGGCGTCATGGGTATGACCCACATCCACTCCTCCTGCTACAGATAATTGTGATCTTCCCCAACAAAGAACACAGCCATAGATGACTGACATCTAACATGAAATTCTACTTAACTTCCCACCCCCACATAAGAACAATTAACATGTAACAAGAAATTGCAATCTCATATACACTCAACGCTTCCACTTAAGGACCATTTACAGCCACCTCTCCCCCAACCATTTACTTGGAAAACAACTGCCCACCACTGCTGTCACCATCACAACCTCCGCTGTCGCCACTCCTGACATCCCTCACTTAGGACAGCACCACACCTGCCCCCACTGCTACTGCTACTGCCACTCCCCCCCCCCCCAATGCAGCATACCACTTTAAATAATTAGCCACCCTCACTAACACCTCTGCCACCACTCCCACATTGATAGGAGATTCAAAGTATACTTCGAAATGTAGAATTATACTCGCTTGCAAATGGACATCACCCAGAATGTTTTGGTGGGAGGAAAACTTATAATTTTCACAGCTAGAATTCACCACATTGATAAGCAAATGAAAGGATCAATTAGAAATCTATCTAATTTAGAGCTATTTGCTTAAACAGTTTTACTGATGTTAATATTCAGGAGGAACTGTATGTGCATTAACTCTGTCCAAATAATTCTGATTTCGCAATTGTTTGTGACTTACTCTGTGGGAAAGACTATACACTACATCTCAGTACATTCTGTTTAGGTAATGTAAACCATTGAACCTGAATTTCAAGTCATATTTTATACGAAGTTCCACGTACATATAGATAGGACATAAAGAAAAACTTGATCTGTGAGCCCATGGTGACAATCCTATGACTGTGGGAAGTTGAGGTTCACACCATCGGCTACACTCTGCATGTAGACGATGTGTGCAATAACCAGCGACCACATTTAAAAAATATCTGAGTCCTGCAAATGCACAACTCATGCATATTGGATCAAAAACATGCTGTAGCAGTTATGACCTTAACAAGACTGTGAACATGATTCCATCTTAATAATCACCCTTTAAATGTCCTATTCTGGAAGTCTAGGGACACAACAGCTGCATCATCAGCAGATGTCTTGCTTATAACAATATTCCAAATAAAGTAAATGTAGTACGCAGTATTGGTCGTATTTTTATTGTTTCAGCGGATCGATTTCGATCGTATAATGGTCATCTTCAATGCACCAGTCATCGTAATCTCAACTAAGCGTATCATATGGCATATTAGATAAATTGAACATAGAGTTTTTGAACATTTAAGTATAGTGTCTAACCATGAAATGAGCTCATTTCAATTGCAATTCATCTCATATGGCATATGATATGCTTAGTTGAGATTACGATGACTGGTGCATTGAAGATGACAATTATATGATCGAAATCGATGTGCTAAAACAATAAATATACGAGCAATGCTCTCTACTACATTTACTGTATTCATTATTTTGGAATAAAAAAAAAAAAAAAAAAAAAAAAAAAAAAAAAAAAAAAAAAAAATTACAAATTACTGGTGGGAATACCAAAAATCGACAGGTAAATATTATGTCTTTATTTCTTCTCCTTTGACCACAATGTATGTGTTACAGGTTCTTAAACTGGTAATTATTACTCAATGCCCAACTTGAATACTGATAAAACAACCATATAAAGCGCGGATTATAACGGAATCTATTTGCATTTTCCGTCGTGATGTTATGCAAATTAAAAATATAGTGTATGCATAACGAAGTTAAATGAAACAGCGTAACGTAGCTCACTGCAGTGCCTTGTCGAGATTAAAGTGGACACGGAATTTAGATTAACCTGGCCGGCAGCTGGCGAAGTGAATTGACTGCGACGCGGACGATTATTGAATGTAATAACCCGTCGACGGCCGTTACATATCGCGGCAGTATTTCCATCGCGCCGTGCCCTGGGCGGTGTAATTTCACAGGTGCCGGGGTAACAAGCACAATGGAGCCGTCCGGCCACTGCCGCTGAAAAATGGACGACCGCCGCGGTGTTTAATACGCGTCATTGCGCACTCTTATTGAGATCTTACTTTACCCCCACCGACGGTGGTCCTAGTTGTTATGGCAGGCTAATGACAATGTACGTCTTCTGTTTAAATGATATGAGCTTTCGGTTTATGCCTGTGCTCTAATATTTCTGCCTTCCGAAGCTATACATCTGCGTTCGTAGGCGCCGAATCACAGTAACAATTGTCATAATAACACAGAAAGTGTCCTACACCAACGATCCATCTGTCAGCACGTAGTGGTAATAAATCGAATTCATACCATTTGGTACAATGCCACTGGAAAGTGTTGAGGAGTAGAAGTTTGACGTGGTTACGACTGGGGCATAATACAAAACTTTCTAGAATATACCGCATTTTATCGCATAAGCTGCCCCCTCGCATATTCCCCTCCCCCACGATTTTTCATAATAAAAAATTATTTTATTAATATCGGGCATAATTCCCTCTCCTGGTTAGTTCTAACAGGAGCGGCCTTCAAATAACTTGACAATGGACGCAGCGGTACTACCACGAACGAATATTTCCATTGTCACAACATACCGTAAATTTGAAACGTTAAGATGCAGACATATTTCTAGGTCAGTTTGCTACAAGTCGTCATAATGGCGAAATATTCAAACTACACGGCAAAATTTAAACTAAATGTGTTAGCTTAAGCCGACAGAAACGGAGTAAAAGCTGCAGGAAGGCATTTCTCCGTCGATCCTAATTCAATACGGTATTGGCGGAGACAAAAAGATAAACTCGTGGCTGCAAAGGCAAGCTCCAGATCTTTCCGTGGGCCTTGTGTTATGAAAATAAATACCGCTACAGTAAGTTTAACATTAATTGCGACTTCTGACGTTTGGTTTGTTGGGGGGGGGGGGGAGGGGGAAGGAGACGCCGTTGCTCAGGTAACAGCAATAATGAGCCGCCTTTTTCCACTCCCGCCGCCACCGGCTCGGCTTGTGAGGCACCGCTGTTGCCAAAGCGTGTGTAAACAGTAGCACGTGGTGTCGCGCGGTGGCCCTTTGTGTTCTCTATCCTGCATTGTTGTGTCCTACCGACAAAGAATGTTTCCAGGCGACAGCGTGGTGTTAGATGTTGCCGACGCGATCACCATACGCTGGAAACTATGCGAACCCTCCACTCGCTCCGCGCCGACATTTCAAAAGTCGCAACTAATTTTAAACGCACTGTAGGTACCATTTTTCCACAATTTGCCGTATACCGGTATCTTTTACTAATACATAGTTTCTCTTCCTTTCTCAATAACTACTCGCATAATTCCCTCCCTAGTGTTTTAAAGTAAAGTTTTCGAGAAGAAAAGGGGGGAATTACGCGATAAAATACGGTAATACCAGCTAATCAAAAAGTCAGTATAAATTTGAAAACTTAATAAAGCATGGAATAATGTAGACAGAGAGGTAAAAATTGACAAACGTGCTTGTGTGTTCAAAAATTACCGACAGATTTACATCTACATGGGATACTCTGCAAATCACATTTAAGTGCCTGGCAAAGGGTTCATCGAACCACAATTATACTATTTATCTCCCATTCCATTCTTGAACAGCGCGCGGGAAGAAAGAACACCTGAATCTCTCTGTTCGAGCTCTGATTTCTCGTATTTTACTCTGATGATCATTTCTACTTATGTAAGTGGGAGTCAACAATATATTTTCACATTCGGAGGAGAATGTTGGCGATTGGAGTTTCGCAAGTAGCCCACGCCGCAGCGATAAGCGCCGTTGTTGTAATGATTCCCATCCCAGATCCTGTATCATTTTCGTAACGCTGTCTCCCCTGTATCGTGACAATACAAAACGAGCTTCCCTTCTTTGGACTCTTTCGATGTCCTCCGTCAAACCCACCTGATAAGGATCCCACACTGGGCTACAATACTCCAAAATGGACGGACAAGCGTAGTGTATGCAGTTTCTTTTATAGTTCTGTTGCATGTTTTAAAGGTTCTGCCAATAATACGCAGTCTCTGGTTCGCCTTTCCCACGATATTATCTACGTGTTCTTTCCAATTTAAGTCTGAAGTAATAGTGATTCCTAGGTATTTTGTGGAGTTTACGGCCTTCAATTTTGATTGATTTATTTTGTAAACAAAGTTTAACGGATTTCTTTTCGTACTCACGTGGACGACTTCACACTTCTCATTATTTAGAGTCAATTGCCAATTTTTACACCATACTGATATCTTATTCAGATCGTTCTGCAGTTCCTTTTGATCTTCAGATGATTTTACTAGACGGTAAATGACGGCGTCATCTGCAAACCACCTAAGAGAGCTACTTAGATTTTCCCCTAAATCATTTATGTAAATAAGATGGCGCTTCATCTGATCAGAAAAGCAATAATTAGCATGACAAATTAAGACAAAGCAAAGATGACGTTCTTTACAGGAAATGCTCAATATGTTCACCATCATTCCTCAACAATAACTGTAGACGAGGAATAATGTTGTGAACAGCACTGTAAAGCATGCCCGGAGTTATGGTGAGGCATTCGCGTCGGATGTTGCCTTTCAGCAACCCTAGAGATGTCGGTCGATCATGATACGCTTGCGAATTCAGGTAACCCCAAAGCCAATAATCGCACAGACTGAGATCTGGAGACCTGGGGGACCAAGCATGACGAAAGTGGTGGTTGAGCGCACGATCATCACCAAACGACGTAATCTGTAGGACATGTTTTGAACTTCTGTTTTTGGTTCTAATAAAACCCCATGTCATTCCAAGCATGTGTGTCAATTTTTACCTCTCTATCTACATTATTCCGTGAACTATTAAGTTTTCAAATTTATAGTGACTTCTTTAAGATCACCCGGTATGTTTTATATACCTAGCCGCTGAAAATCTGGCGTCGTTCAGATAGTTATTTATTCCAATTTTATGTTGGTCCGTATGTCTTTCACTCTTCTCTCTCTATCCATCTTCTGTTTCCTTCTCTCTCTCTCTGGCCGTCTCCTCCCCACCCCCTCACTCTCGTAGACAGTGACTTTCTTCTTGTTTTGATTGTCAGGTATACCATTTTCATCGCAATCGTTTGAACGTTACGGCAGCGCATGAAATACGAACAAACAAACAAATATTCATTTTTATACCAACTATTGCCACCATTAATTAATCCGAAACGTTTGTGCGACAAAAGTTGAATTGGGACAACGGGGGCCAGAATATGACGTTAGTTTTCTCTTGCTAGGTGTGATTGCCTGACAGACATGAAGGATAACTTTTTTCGATGGGATGCTGTAGTTTCGTACTTATTTTCTGATAGCGACTATTGAGACAAATCCAATGATGTGTAAGGTCAACGGAAGTCAATAAGGTCTCAGAAAGGTCCATTTACAGAAGGTGTTTGAAGTGATGACCATCTGTCTCGGTGCAGCGCTGCAATCTTCTTATTATGAATTGGTTGGTATTCTGTAACACTTCTGCACTTGCAGGTATTGCCATGGCAATTAGAATGAAATTTTCACTCCCCAGAATGCCGCCAGCGATCCGTCTTGCCAAGCGCTTGTCGCTATTCCAGAGTGACAGAACCGCTGACCGGCTTAACAATGCTTATTGCTTACTCGTTATTGACTTTCGTTGACCTTCAACGACCTTACTGTTACACATCATTGGATTAGTCTCGAGAACCGCTATCAGAAAATAAGTAACAAACTGTAGCGTCCCATTAAAAAAGAGAACAAACATGACCTTCATATCTCTGAAGCGACCCCACGTAGCAACAAAAAGCCAACGTAATAGTCTGGCACCTGTTGTCCCATGCAGTTTTGTCCCACAAACGTTTCAGCTGCTGTCATACTTTCGCAGTTTTTCTTGGCGATGGTTGTTAGTGACTCACCATGTATATTACATCAGTGTTCACCATTACTTTTTTGTTACGGGGACCGCAGTTTTTCTGGGCGAAGACCCACTACAGCTACCAGACAAAAGTTAATAGTAGTGTGCCGCGGTAGAGTAGCCGAGCGGTCTAAAGCGTATCGCTGCGGAGCGCGCGGTTGCTCGCCGTGGAGGTTCGAGTCCTCCCTGGGGCATGAGTGTGTGTGTTTGTCCTTAGCTTAGTTTACCTAGTTTTAAGTAGTTTGTAAGCTACGGACTGATGACCACGAAGTTTGGTCCGATAGATTTACAAACATTTTAACATTTTTAATAGTAGTGTAAAATTACATTTATATGAAACTGAAGTTATTATAATATTAGAAATTGCTTTGATGAGCAACAATATTGAATGGTGAAGAAAATATTATTAATAGAACAAACTAGCCTTGACAAGTAATAAAAAAAAATTATATATATGGTAAACTCAAGTGACATTTGTGCTATTGATTAATCTTGGTCTTGAGTAGTTGTGAATCGCATTACTTCATTCGAAGGTGTACTTGCAGGTACTCGACGCTTTCCCTTTATTTTGATCCAGAAAGGGAATACGCAAGACGCTTAAAAGAAAAGTTTTCAGTGAACGCTCGCATTATAGATCCATTAGGTTGTAATTCTAAGATACTGACAAAGTTTAGCTTACAAGGTTGTCCTTTACAAGCAGAGTCGATATCGGTAAAAAATCATAGAGAACTCTGGGAAAGTTGAGTTTTAAAAGGAAAACAAAAATTTGAAGTAATAAACAAAGAATTTTCAGTTTGTAAAATGTTTAAACTCAAAACTTCAACCCGTTACCATAATCATTTTAAATAAAACGCCAAGAACGTATTTATTACTATGCTTCAAAGAGTCATTTTTTCAGTCGTTTAAGTACTTGTGGTGTCGCACAAGTCTGAAGTGCGCGCCACGTACTATCGCCGGGCGCCGCCATGCAAGCACTGCGCGGCGTTCTGTAGACGTCAGCCAAGAACGCCCTCTGCTGCAACTCCGCTCGTGGCCACCACTGAACTGGATCGGCCAATTGCTAATATGACAGGCACTGCATAAGACTCTCATCAGTAGGCAGGCATATACCCAGTCTTCTTAAACCATATGCTGTATGTCTGCATTCCACTAGTCTTCAGTTAACTTGAACACTTTTACCTAAGTTATGTGGGACATAGAAATATACTGAAAAGTCCTTTGCTTTCAAAGGACAGACAGACAGCGATTATAAACAGTGGTGTATATAAAATCAGTTGCAAAGAGTGTCAGTCCTGTTATATAGCACAGACAGGTCGGACAATTTGTACCAGGCTTAGGGAACACCACAGGAGCTGGAGATTAAGAAAACCAGATTCTGCCTTTGCCCAACACTACTTAGAACAAGAGCACAAATACGCCATAGATGTAAAAGTCTTACATGTTGAAGGTAAAGGTGCAAAACTGACCCAACTAGAAATTTTGTAGATTAAAAAACAGATGCGCACAGCCCCAATTTAATACTGAATGAAGAGACAGAATTCACCGCTTTTAGACTATGAGTAACTTCTGCATAGTAGATAATACAATATCAATAACAATAGGCAAGAAGCAAGGCAAACTGATAAATTTTTCGAGGTACAATAATGATCAGTAATTTCACTAATAGATAACATAATTAAACACAACTTTTACATACATAATTGCTCAGTGTACAAATTGAATAACATTGGAGAAAGGCTACAACCCCGTGTTACCGCCTTCCTAACCACTGCATCCCTTTCATGCCCTTCAAACTCTGACAACCACCGTCTGGTTGTAAATAACCTTCCGTTCCCTATATTTTACTCCTGCTTGCTTCAGAACTTGGAAGAGTTTATTCCAATAAACAATGTCAAAAGCTTTCTCCATATGTTAAATAAATCATAATAGTATAGCTAAATAGTATTTGAACAGTAAATGTCCAGTTGTGGACGAGATTCGTGGTTTTCATGTATTTCTTTATCTACAACTGGAAGGTGATAGAAAAGTGTTTTTCCTCTAGTATTATGTGTCTAGATCAATGTTTTTCAACCTGTGGTTCGCGACCCAGATGGTTGGGGGGGGGGGGGGGGGGGGGAGGTAGCAAAGTCTTGCGCGAGAGGTCGCTGTCATAGAAAGAAGAATTTCAAAAAATGTTCAAATGTTTGTAAATCTTTGGGGCTTAACTATTAAGGTTATCAGTCCCTAGGCATACTAACTACTTAAATTAACTTATGATAAGGGTAAAAAATACACCCATTCCCAAAGGAGGACGCGGACCTCTGACGTCGAGCAGCGGCGCGCTTCGCAACTAGGCGCCGAGCAACGCTCGGCCACTCCACAGCGGAGAATAAGAATTTTCACCATAAAATAAATAGGAGTCAGTAATACAAAAACGTTTAAATTACGGAGTTCCTTGTGTAACATTCATTACGAATACAATAAATCATAGATTGTTTTGAAATAAAGTGTGTTATTAGTGAATAATTTCAATCTGTGAAAACTGTTTTCAAGGACCTATCGATTGGTAGAAGAACATGATACAGTAAGTCGTTCTGAAAATACCGAGAAAAATACATTTCTTTACAAATTGTCTACAGAGTTGGACCTTTTTTTAATTAGCATAATTCGCTTCTGAGTCTTGCCTGAAATGCGAAACACTCATCAAGCAAAATATATTTTTCTGTCTGAAATGATATAAAAAAAGATACCGTGTTCCATTCCGAAAATACACAAAAAACTTGGCGCAACAATTTTAAAGATATCTAATGCATAAGAAAGAAAATTACAAGTGTTTCCTTTGAGATAACATAATTTTGTAGCGATTCGTGAGGAGCGGGGACGGTCACCAGAATAAATGTACCGTACTTGGAACGGGGTCACATATTCGAAAAGTTTGAAAATCACTGATTCAGAGGTTGATTTGCGATAAAATTTTGTAAGGCATCAACATTGTATACTATTCAAGTAAAAACGCTCGATTGGAAACCGATGGTTTGTGGGTTCAGAACTCGGTCGGATCTCGGATTTTTTAGTATGCCTTCACCTCTGAAAGATGAAAGGAGTCGCCAGAAAAGTTACGTACTTCGGATTCCACGTTAAACTATAGGTTCCTTTTTCCCGGTTGGATAACTGGGGTAGGCTAGGGCCACGCAAGTCGCCGAAGTGGTGTCCAGTTGAAAGAGTGGCACCAGGTCAAAGAGCCAGACAAAATTATTATTAGTATTTATTTATTTAATCGTGTCTGAGCTACATCTGTTTAATAGGCTACATATACTAGATTACAAATAAAACTAAGTACTAATTATACATTCATATAAACAGTCATGATTTTCACAAATCATACGTCATTATATTCCATAGCAGACTCATTTCTCTCTCCAGTGTTCGGCACAGTTCACTGCAACGTCGTTGGCCAGCCACAGGTCTTGGAAAGTGCATGGCGCCAGCAAGGATGGACAGCTCAGAAGGTGTGTCATTGTTTGTTTTTCTCCACATTGGGGACAAGGAAGGAGTCTCCCAGAAGATTGTACCCTACGTGTACAGTCGGGCGTGCCCTGGGCAACGGTAAATACCGGCAAATCCTTCCACATACTGAGCTACGACTAATTATTATTTTTATTAATTTAATAAAACGTATTTCCTGAAATATTTTTCCTTTGTAGATACTGAGTTTTGTGAAAGCGGACCTCAGTGATAGTCGTTGAGTTTTCGTTCGTTCACAGATCTACGTTTATTCCGTTTGTAATGTTACTTTTTTTTTATCGTTTGTGTTGTCACAAGATCAAAGTTGAAAACCGGAATTGAAATTTAACTAACCGTAAGATCAGCAATGAATATTAATTTTTGAAATGGTTCATACACTGAAAGGATCACAAAAGATTCCGCCGTCAGTTCTCAGTAGCAATGTAAGTTAAAAATAACGACAACACCAGAAAGCACCATTGCATAAGAAAATAGCGGGATCAGTTACCTGGTATGAATTCATTGGTGGAAGCCGTGACACTGCAGTTGAACCTGTATGAATTGATTAATATCTTCGTTCCCGTAAACTGATGCTTGGTTTCATGACTATTAATTATTAAAGTTTTAAGACTGTGTGCAATTTTGATCACTATGATTATCGAAAGTTAAAGAAATTATCGGATTTCGCTTTTAACAGAATGAAGGTTTCCTGCAGGCATTGAATTCAATATTTAATGTAAAATGAGAATAAATAAATTTTGCATCGAGAATGTTCTTTTGTCATCATGAGACAATAGGCAACAATGACCAAGCATCAATTTACTAATATTGCTGAAAATAAGTCACCAATTAAATGAAAGATGGGGAGAAATAGTCATTATTTAAATAAAATAGGAATTCCAAATGAAAGTTAAAGTTTATTACGTAAAGGGTGCTAACCAGAGCTCACACTTACATGATTATGGAGGTCGAGTAAAATACGACCGCTCAGTATAAAGGTAGGAAAACGAAAGACGACAAGCGATTGCGTTTTCTCTCCAGATCGTTTGAAATAGTTGAAGGTATAAATTGAAACAAGGATAATCAGAGATTTATTGGCAGAGAGAAAGGATGCTTGCGACAAGCGTCGCAGATATAATTTTCAATAAAAAAAAATGTTAATGTATTGCTACACGTTCAGAGGGTTTAGCTTCGTTTCGGTGAATTATTTGGTGGACAGTGAAGTACTGAACATACACAGAGGAGTGAGGGAGCAGCTGCTTTGGCAGCTCGGCGACGAGGCGCGCGCTCTGTCTATACTCATTGGCCCGCGGCGCGCAGTGAAGAAGAGCGTCCGGCGTCACAGCACGCGAGGCCTCCCCCGCCCCTCGGCCGCTCGCGGCGTGATTTCCGCGTGACTTGGCGTCAGCTCCCGTCTCGTTAGCGGCGATTCACGCATCCTCCGGCCGCTAAAGGCCGGCGCGCCGCGCGCTGCGTGCTGCGGCGTCCGCGCAACGCGCGCGACACGCACAGTGGGCGGGAATGGCGACCGCGGTGGCGTATCGATAGCGCGCTGCGGCTGCGGTCTCCCGGCCGACAGCCACTGCCACTGCCGGCTTACTTTATTTGTATTTTCGGGTGGCGCCGCCGCCGCAGGAATGCGAACGGACGCGCCAGAGCGCGCGGCTGCGCAGCGCTACACACACCCGCCACTGGCGCCACGCCTTGCGCTAACAAGCCATCTGCTCTCCAGTGGAAAACACCGACTGTACAGGGCAGTGGTTTCAGCCTTTACGAACATGCGAACCCCGTTCAAGTAAAAATATTCTGGCGATCCCCCTCCCTCAACCTTACGAATCTTTAAAAATCTGTATTCATCTTGAGGTTTGAAAAGCTCTTCAATATCTGTGTTTGCTTACAAATAAATTTGCATTTACGTATGGTCCGCCTTGAGCAAACACAATTGTTTTTACTTTCACCCAAACATGTTTCGCTGGCGTTGCAGCATCATCAGTGGGATATTTTTATTGTATACTGTCTGTCAAATGAACAATGAAATGATTGTTACTTTTTGTATATTAAGTGTAGAAACTCGGTCGGATCTCGGATTTTTTAGTATGCCTTCACCTCTGAAGGATGAAAGGAGTCGCCAGAAATGTTACGTACTTCGGATTCCACGTTAAACTGAAGGTCCCTTTTCCCCGGTTGGATAACTGGGGTAGGCTAGGGACACGCAAGTCGCCGAAGTGGTGTACAGTTGAAAGAGTGGCACCAGGTCAAAGAGCCACACGAAATTATGATTAGTATTTATTTATAAAACTAAGTACTAATTATACATTCATATAAACAATGCTGATTTTCAGAAATCATACGTCATTATTGTCCATACCAGACTCGTATCGCCGGCCGCGGTGGCCGAGGGGACTGAGGCGCTCCAGTCACGGTCTGCACGGTCACTACGGTCGGGGGTTCGAATCCCCCCTCGGGCATGGATATTTGTGCCGTCCTTAGTCTTAGCTAGTTCATAAGTAGTTTGTAAGCTTACGGACTGATGACCCCGTAGTTAAGTCCCATAGACTATACAAACATTTGAACATTTGAATAATACATGTAGTTGTGTTTGTGGTTCTTTAACTCAGGAAACATGATTGTCTATTCTTGACAGTTTGTCATCTGCAAACCAAAACGTCTGTAGTGGGAATGGTTAGCTTGTAAATATCGGGATTTTTTTTCACGAAAATATAGGACGTCATTTCTGTGGTTTGGTTTATTTTACTGTTGCGACTGTTTCTATAACAAAATGTCTATGTGTTTATAGCAAGTTTTTGTTATAGAAATAGTCGCAACAGTAAAATAAACCTAAACACAAAAATGACGTCCTATATTTTCGGAAAATATCACGATATTTACAAGCTAACCATTCACACTACACATGTTTTGGTTTGCAGATGACAAACTGTCAAGATTACACAATGATGTTTTGTGAGTTAAAGAACCACAAACACAACTGCATATGATATTAAGGTAGGCCTAGTATACCTATTAAAAATAACAGCCGACCGCGGTGGCCGAGGGGACTGCGGCGCTTCAAAAAAATGTTCAAATGTTTGTTAAGCTTATGGGACTTAACTACGGGGTCATCAGTCCCTAAACTTACAAATTACTTATGAACTACTTACGAACTAGGACGGCACAAATATCCATGCCCGAGGGGGGATTCGAGCCCCCGACCGTAGTGGCCGTGCTGACCGTGATTGGAGCGCCTCAGTCACTTCGGCCACCGCGGCCGGCGCGGCGCTTCAGTCACGGTCTGCACGGCCACTACGGTCGGGGGTTCGAATCCCCCCCTCGGGCATGGATATTTGTGCCGTCCTCAGTTGTAGCTAGTTCATAAGTAGTTTGTAAGTTTAGGGACTGATGACCCCGTAGTCCCATAAGGTCTACAAACATTTGAACATTTTGAACAAAAATAAGAAACGATTTATAAATGTTTGTAAGGTTTATGGGACTTAACTACGGGGTCATCAGTCCCTAAACTTACAAACGATTTATATTAGATCTCACAATTATCTATAATTTTTTCACTTAATGTACAAAAAGAAACAATCATTTCATTGTTCATTTGACAGTCAGTATAAAATACAAATAACCTACTGATGATGCTGCAACACCAGCGAAACAAGTTTGGGTGTAACTAAAAACAATTGTGTTTGCTCAAGGCGGACCATACCTAAAAACCAAATATACTTAAAAAACTATATTATCCTACAAGGAGAGGACGCCTACTCGTCATCGCCGAATTCGTCCAAATTTATGGGACATGAAGAGCGTGGTGATACACTAAATTGTCCCAAGTGGGAACTCCAGATGGCCAAGAGTTTAGGAACTAAAAGAAAGTTTGATACGTATCTATCACCATATGTATCTTGACTGTCCCTGTGACGGCCTGTTTAGGCAGCGGCATTTGGGGAACACCGACGTACTAACGGCATGGTACAAAACTGTCAATAATATGTACAAATGAGCGGCTTAATGCTATACGACGCATTGATTCAAATCTCTACTTGCATTGTAGCCTAATCGACACAGTGTTGCACCGCCTCACATGTGGGGAACGTCAACAAAACTGGATATGGATAATAGGAAACACTGTTCTTCTTGTACGCACACCTGCAAACAGCATATCGATACGTGAACTATACCGACAGGATGAAGTATATTAGCCTCAAGCCAAAAATAATACCGTAATGTTGCTGATTGGAAACTACGTCAGTTACATCTTCAATAATCTTGGAGAAGATTCTCATGTGGAATTCAGGACGTTCGTGGAGCCTGAATTTTACAAAGTCACAAGATTAAATAACTATAAGAAGAAATTTTCAAATATGCTGTTTTTTTAACAGAGTAAGTGTGGGATAGTGACTGATATCTGGGTGGCGTTCGTGTTTTTGTTTCCGTTAAACTGCAATACTTTGTACTGGTGTTTACGCTCGCCTGCGTTAGTCTCTTTTTTAAAAAAAAGAATGCTTTTGATATTGCTGTCTCTTAATGGTTTTTGCAGTTTATTCCTCGTTTCTTTGGGTACATTATCTAAATGTTATGACAACAAAAAACATGTATACCTAGTAACTGTGGATTGTGGGGGTGATCTGGAGGCGTGCCACCAACTGCCAGCAGCCGCGACTTATCGCGCCTTTCTCCATGTCCAGAAAAAGTGTTAAAATGTAGTAAAAGATCGGATTCTTATTGGGAATGTCGCGGGTTCAACTACACCCGGCCGGCCGCGGTGGCCGAGAGGACTGAGGCGCTCCAGGCACGGTCTGCACGGCCACTACGGTCGGGGGTTCGAATCCCCCCTCGGGCAATGATATTAGTGCCGTCCTTAGTCTTAGATAGTTCATAAGTAGTTTGTAAGCTTAGGGACTGATGACCCCGTAGTTAAGTCCCATAAGTTCTACAAACATTTGAACATTTGAACTACACCCGGCGGCAAATTTTTATTTGTCTTGGCACCTACATATTGTTCCCGTAGGGATCATAAGGACAAGATTGGATTAATTACGGCACGCACGGAGGCATTTAAACAATCATTCTTCCCACGCTCAATACGTGAACGGAATGGACAAAAACCCTAATAATTGGAAAAGTGGGATGTACCCTCTGCCAAGCACTTCACAGTGATTTACAGAGTATTGCTGTAGATGTTGACTGACGTCACAATTAACCGCAACCTCATATAGGTTATTTTATTAATTTATTGAAGCACAAAAAGAAAGGGCTTTACATGAAATTCGGGACTGTTTATGTTGTGCACATAAAATACAAAATAACATATATACTGTTGGGGTTAATTGTGAAGTCAGTAGTGAACGAATTGCCAAGAAGCAAAAAAATATTTGCCACCGGGCGGAATCGAACCCGCGAACCATTCAATAAAAATCCAATCTGTTACTCTCTCAGGGGCAGTTGATATGGTGCATATTGTGACAGATCCGTATCAGAATTCCTTTTATTTACTACACGCTTAGCCCTCTCGAACTCCCACTTGGTGCACTTTCATATCTCACCACGCCCGACATGCCCCATAAATTTGGACGAATGACGAGTAGGCGGCCTCTCCTTGTCAAAGGATACAAATTTAATCATCTTCAATCTGCTATAGATTTCTTTTCAAAGTCGTGGCAACTATTTTTGTCTTGCAGATACCTGTCCAGCTGGAAAATGTGCTACGGTCGGGGGTTCGAATCCCCCCTCGGGCATGGATATTTGTGCCGTCCTTAGGATTAGCTAGCTCACAAGTAATTTGAAAGTTTAGGGACTGATGACCCCGTAGTTAAGTCCCATAAGCAATACAAACATTTGAACATTAGGAAAATGTGACATATACAGACGAACTGCAGCCTTCAATTATGGACCCGCTGCCTATACAATACAGGGGATCAGGTCTTCCACAACGGTCACTTACCCGCCACAATAGTCGTCCAAACATGTAAGGTATACAGGGTATACAGGACTAGTGTGCCGTTGCCCGTATCCCACCCCGTGGATGTGGAAATACGTTGTGAGAAGTCTGCAGTATTTACTCAGTAGCTACTATATACTTTTATTAAATGTATTAGTATTAATTAAAGAAATACATATAAAGTTACAAATTTACAAAACAAACATTTAAAGTTCACGCATCTTAAAACTTATAACCCACATCCTTAACTTATTCGTTGTATGATAATCACTTCATCAATCTATCCCCATTAAATTTCGAAGCCATACATACAATGACAAATTCTTTATATTGACAGATGCCCTGACAGTGACATTCTAAGCTTCCTACTACTGCACAGCTGGTAGTTCTGAAATATTATGCCTATGGCGCCACTTATCATTGTACTTCTAGACTACTGAATTTTAATCTGCTAAGCGACTGATTTATCAGTCACCTGCTCCTCTCTTTATGCTTTTCTTCAACTACTTTGAGTATTACTGTTTTCCCATAGCCTTCTTCCCCCTTTTTTTATCGTTACTCCTTTACTATAAGCCTCATCCATAGATACTTTGTTACCAGCTGACTGTTATTCATTCCATAATCTTTGCACTTAGCGTTGATTCCACTAGTAGCATGTTTATATATTACGCAACAGTACAAAAATGTAAGTGTTAATTTCACCCCATTATATGAACTTATCTTTATTACATTCTATTTGGTTCGAAACTGCTGCATATTTCTGTAATCGACTTTTATACGTTCTATAGCCTAATTGTATACAAATGCACCTGTTTGTCTGTATAGAGACCAGAAGAAGGGCACTCAAGCGCCCGAAACCGGTCGTTGAAGTTCAAAATAAATAACGACAAGCAGCTGGTTGCTGCAATTCATTTATTTATAAAATTTAAATGCAATAGCATAGTTAATGAAATAAAATTCTTGTAAGAAACAATAATGTACTTAATAATATAAAGGAGTATATTCGAACATTTCATTACACTAACATAAAGGTACTCTTCATTATAATGAAAGACAGTCAGATACCTCGATAGCTCGAATCAACAAAATGTTACATTCTGATTTAAAGTCTTGTCTTTGCTGTATCTGACTATTAACTAAAATTTACAATACAATAACAATTTAATTTTTATGATTTCTTACAATTGAAATCAACTGTAATAGGACATGATATTAACTATATCTGTGGACAATGAATAGCACTGAAATATCGTAACACACTAATTTATTACTGTAGTATACAGGGTAATCTGGCCTTTACGGTGAAAAAGAATGGCAGCACAGTACACACACAGTTGACATGACAAACCTGGGCCTACGGATCCACATAGTAGTCCCCTGCTGCTGTCACCACATGCTGCCAACGAAGTGGGAGGCGCTGAATACCATCTGCCTCAGCATTTCCGGCGCCATGTCAGACCGAGCAAGGTGGCGCAATGGTAAGACATTGGACTCGCATTCGTGTGTTGTATACATCCTCAAGAATGTGTCAATAAAACGCCCTGTGTAAAAAAAAATAAATAAATAAATAAATAAATAAAATAAAAAATAAAGTGAGCCAAATATTCAACGAACAATGAAGAACGAACCAAACGAACGACTGCAGAGCACAGATCTACCTGAAAAACAAAGAAAAAGAAAAAAAATTATTCTTTTTCATTTTCCAGGAGTGTACATTGACGAATGAAATGAAAATACTAATGAGAACCCCAGTGTTCACTTACATCCGACTCGTGATTCACGTTGTTGATTTACCATTATTCATTGCGCATAACGTTACTAACAGCACCGCGCAACTCGAATTACGTGGACCCTGTGAGTGCACTCCTATTGTGGAGATTATTTAACACATTTGCTTTGATTACTTTAGTGAGTTGTTTCAAAGAATTACCACTAACACGATTTCTTTCAAAGAAAATTCTTATTCTTCACGCAAATTGCACGGTTGAAATTTTTGGCAAATGAACTTTTACAAATCTCGTCATTTTCTAAAAAGAGTGGCAATAAACTCACGTATAGAATGAAGGAAATTCAGTTAGTTGCACGAACGCTTCTCCTCCTCTCCGCTCTGTCCATCTGCTCCTCTACCCTTTCTCTGTCCGTCTCCTCCCTCCCCTTGAAACGTAGGTATGCAATGTTGTTAATAACGTTGAATGCCTGTAAAATCATATCTTTGGCTTACGAGAAGTAGGCCATGTATTGACAGTTCATATACGGGTTCAGATCGTGTAAAGCGAACTTTACTCTTTCAAAATATATTTCTGAACGCACCCGACACAACAACCAAGTCATTATTTTACATGTTTTTATTCTAAATTTTCCTCGCAATGTTTCCATACTTTATCACCGCTTAAACCTTCCCTGAAATTCCATGAATGTGACACGAACATTGTCCTCGACATGTGTGCGTGATTTGCCCACTCTTTCCGCCCACTATCGAGCTGATACTTAAACTATCTGATGATGCCTTTATAAAGCTACTGGGTCTAAAATACATATGATTTGAATTAATATGGTTTATATTACCCCTATGGCTTTGAACGTCGAATGTGAAAATTTTTATCCCAATCAGATGAATGGTATTGAAAATTCATAGAAATATCTCCTTCTATTTCTTCTAAATTTTCCAATTTTCCGGGAAACTTTTCCAAATTTTTATTTCATAAGAACGTTACTCTTGCTTTGAACGGCAAAAATGCAAACTTATATCGCAATCAGACGAATGATATTGATATCGCATTGAAAAGAGCTCTTTCAGTTTCTAGCGAATTTTCAAATTTTCCGGGTACCTTTCTGAAATTTTTCGTTCATAAGGACGTCCATCTTTTGTTGAACGTCAAATGGCCAAAATTTTATCGCAATCGGATGAACGGTTCTCAACTTACAGTGTTGAGTACGTTTAGAAACACATTGAAAAAGGAACTTGGTTCGAATTTTGCGACTTTCGAATAACTCCTCTCCGTCGTGCGAATAAAAAATTGCTTTCGGTCTTTCCTAAATTTTCCTACTTTCCGGGCGACTTTTCCAAATTTTTATTTGGTGTGAACCTTCCTCTTGATTTCAACATGAAATGTACAAACTTGTATCGCAACTGGACGAACGGTATTGATAGCTCACTGGAAAAAAAAGCTGTTTCAGTTTTTCCCGATTTTCCTCTTTTCCGGTCAACTTCTCTGTATTTTACCAACGTTTAAACCTTCCCTGGACTTACACGTATATTTCAAGACTAAAATTAGCGAAATCGGTTCAGGCGTTCTCGAGTTTTAGCGAGACTAACGAACTGCAGTTCAGCTTATGATAGATACTTTCAGTAGTGTGCTATGAGACTGGTTTTGAAGGATGAAATGGAATACCATATCTTTTTTAGAAACAAACATTTTTAATCAACATTCGAATAAAAAAATAAAGTTATGTGAAGTGCTTAATTATTTACAATAAATAATACATACATTATTCCTTATAGCCTATGTTGCAATATATCAACACGTATGGTGAGAGTAATGTCCAAATTCATTTTAATTTCATTTTAGGGAATTCTAGTAAACTACGTTATTTGTAGTGTTGTTTGGAGCGTAAATGTATAGACTTTTTGGGTCGCCCACCCTTGAGCAAGCGACGTATAACTGACCATGTGAAAAACATGAGGGCTGTAAATGGATTCCTGCGATGTTTAATGATTGTCCTTGAGCTATGTTAATTGTCATGGCAAAAAGCTAAACGAATTGGAAACTGAAATCTTTTGAACTGAAATGGCATATCTGAAGGGATTAAAGGAAATTCAACAATAATGATTGTAATAATATCACAGCTCGATCACTTGATGTAATGCGCGAAACGTCAAATCGATTTTTTAAAAAGAGATGTATTAAAAGAAATTTCGTTTTTACTGCTTTATTTATTTATTCTTATATTTCCTTACAGAGAAAAAGCTGTAGATATTGTAGCACGCATAGACAAAATATATGGTATGTGGCATCACGTTTCGCTATATGTAACCTCCTTCCTATAGAGTCGTAAACGTCATCGCTGGCCTTCAGTCCGAAATTTTTTATAATTTGACGACTTTCATCCACTCTATCTTCCACCCCCTTATAAGTATCGGCATGAAACTGCTACGGTGTACAAGAGGAGACTTCGCACAACAATTACACACAGACCATTCGTTTGCGTTCTGTAGTTTTCGCTCCAGAGCGAAATATTAACACAAACACACACACACACACACACACACACACACACACACGCATATAATTTTATATACACCGATAACTTTCCATCCCAATACACTCCACCCTTTTATCATTATCAAAAACTAGCAACAATGCAACCAATAAAACCATTTTCAAACAGTAAATTTAATTTTCAAAGAGTAATTATTGTTCCACATTTCGCGTTATATTCTTCAAATTACTAAATATCTATTCGATCGCTATAAAACCATGCCTAAAACCTTCCTCAGGTATAAATTAGTAACTGTAAAAATATTCAAGTCTCTGCGTCTTGTCGTTCGAACGTGATAAGCGTACACCGAACAGACATTCACATTAATATATATAGACATTAATATATATAGACATTAGTAACTGTACAAATTTTTAGCTCTTTATGTCTTGTGGTTCAGACGTGATAAACGTACACCGAACAGACATTCAGACACACACACATATATATACAGGGTGTTTCACTAAGTGTGTTTGCCTCTGTAACTTAT
This sequence comes from Locusta migratoria, assembly GCA_026315105.1. Lineage (NCBI taxonomy): Eukaryota > Metazoa > Arthropoda > Insecta > Orthoptera > Acrididae > Locusta > Locusta migratoria. The sequence goes on along the minus strand of CM048748.1, from coordinate 225,299,083 downwards.
AAAATTATAGGTGACGGGAAATTTTAATGCGGTAGGTCAACACAAGAAATGTTACACTTTCTGCAGAGCTATGATCATAGTTTATTGTATCATTTTCCAAAGAGTTACAGCACAAAGATATAATTTTTTAAATGGAACAATAGTTTCTTCTACCGTGCATTGGATTCATTGAAACGAGCTGCGTCCAAATCAATTTAAACTACATTCCTATCACTGTTAGTTTGGGAGCTACAACCCTTCAAAATTTAGGGGGCGGAGGCTACGACAGCGTAGCTCACTGACTGGTGGTCAAGAGACAGTGGGCCGTGCCCCAGGGGATAGCCACTCGGCCAGTCAGCTACGCTATCACAGCCACTGCCCCCGGAATTTTGAAGGGTTGTAGCTCCCAAACTAACAGTGATACGAAAGTAGTTTAAATTGATTTGGACGCAGCTGGTTTAAACGAATCCAATACACGATAGAAAAAACTATTGTTCCATTTAAAAAATTATATTTTTGTGGTGTAACTCTTTGGAAAATGATACAATAAACTATGTTCATAGCTCCTCAGAAAGTGTAACATTTCTTGTGTTGACCTACTGCATTAAAATTTCCCGTCACCTATTATTTTATAAGTTACGGAGGCAAACACACTTAGTGAAACACCCTGTATATAGATAAACTAGCTGAATCCCCGCTGCTTCGCATGCGTTGGCTGGTTGATCTGCACCAGTCGTTTCTTTTTAATCCTGATGAAGAATCCATATCTTCCATAGCAACGTATTTTTAAAAAGAATTTTTGATCCTCTATTTAACCATCTTACTTGTTGAATTTCCAAAAATACTAAAAATCATGGATTTTTAATCATGACCAAGACTCCATATCCGACGTTTCGTAGTTGTAGCTTAAAATTTGAGTTAACAGCAACATATTTTTGAAAATCAATTTTTTTCGTCACCTATTTACCTCCTTACTTGTCGAATTTCAAAAAATGCCGAAACACGTGTCTTTTAAATTCGAACCCTGGATTAAAATCCGAAATTTTGTAGTTCTAGATTCAAAATTGCCTAAATAGCAACGTATTTCAAAAAAAGTTTCATCCCCTATTTCACCCCCTTACGAACGGAATATCGAAAAATCACTTCTTAAATGTCGCTTACATAGTAGGATCAACACCCTCCACAAATTTCAAGTTTCTATCTTGAGTGGTTTGGGCTGGGCGATGATGAGTCAGTCAGTCAGTCAATCAGTCAGTCAGTCAATCGGGACACTTAATTTTATATATAGAGATAGCTATCCGTTCGCCATAAAACCGTGCCTAAAGCCTTCCCCGGGTAGACATTAGTAACTGTATAAATTTTTAGTTCTTTATGTCTTGTGGTTCAGACGTGATAAACTTACACCGAATTACGTACGTTTCCACTGAGGCGAGAAACTTATGGTTTGGTGAATTACAAGAAGATAGTGCAATACAGGAGAGCAAGTGTATCATACACAGCAGAGGAAACGTCTACTGTAATAAATCTCGAGGTGAGGCGAAGCTACTGGAAGTGCGGGGGAATCCGCAAAAGGCTGACCACCCGCCTACGCTCCGCGGAGCGCAACATTTTTTCCCCGGTCCCGGTGGGGCGGCGGCCACCGGCCTGTGTTTAATTCCCGCGTTCTGGCCGTTAAATTGACCCCGGAGTCGGGGGCAAGAGGGGCTCATAATGCGAGAGAGGCCGCACCGAATCCGCGGCCCCAATTATGGCGTGCAAATGAAACCCCCGGCCGGCGGCCCGGGGGGTGCAGAACAATAGCCGGCGCTCATATTTCTAATCATCGCACGCCCAATTTAACGGCGCCGACCTCCGATTAATCCTGGATGTCACCCATCACAGATTACCGACTTCCTACTCTCGTCGCAGCCCCCTTTTTAAGTATGTAATCTGTCCGCTCTCGCTCGGTTGCTCCCCTTTCTGGCGGCGGCGTTTCCCGGCGTCGGCCAGCTGGGGTGGCAGATGTCTTCGTCCCTCCCCCGCCCGCCGAGGGAGCGATGCAAGGGTTGGCAGCACGCGTGCCATGCCCAAATCACTGCTGGCCCGAGCGGATTCCCGGCCGAAGGTGAGCGAAAGGATGTCCGCGACAGGGGGTAGGGGGTTAAAAAGAGCACTGTCGACGCCCCGGTTCGCTTCCTTCCACCCGTCCCCTACCTGCGCGCGTAAAAAGGCAATTTTCTCGTCCATTTGCACACATTTCGGGGTCTCGAGTTTCATTTTGAAACAAAAGTACGCGGCGCGCGGCGTGAGAGGCTGCTGCGGCCGTCGGCCGGTTTGCTCTTCTCGTTAGAGACGGAGCTGGACGCCTCCTCCTCTTCGTCGCGCGGCCCTTGTTTTTTAATCCTCCCTCTTTGCTCTCTTTCCCGTCCGCTGCTCTTCCGGTTAGCGGACAGAGGGAGAGAGACGCGGTCAGCGGCAGTCGGCAGAAAGGCGGCCGGAACTTAGGTGTCGGAAGGGTACGGGGGCCGAATGTTTTCCCTCTTGGCGCTCTTGTTTCATTAAGCTAATCCTGGCGCCGGCGCCCGCCGAATAATATGGCCGCCGCTCTCACAAGACATTATTCAATTGAGCGTGCGGACCGCACAAGGGCCCGGCCGAGCCTGTAAAAACACGGCACCCCCGAGGAGGCGGCGGCGGGGGCGGCGGCGGGGGCGGCGGCGGGGGCGGCAGCGGGGGCGGCGGGGGCGGCGATTACCACCGGCCACCTGCCAGCTGCGTCAACACGAGACGCACGTGCCGGCCTCCGCGGCGCGGACAAATTTTAAAACATAGCACACTCGCGCTCTCGCACACGTACGCGCCAAGCGCACGCACACACGCACGCATTTAACACGGACCCGGTCGCTTCGGCCACCGCCTCGCTAATTAAACACCGGGGCATGCAGGAAAAAAGAAAGGTAAAAAAAAATGTTAGGGAAAAAAATCGAAGGGCTGGTGCGTCCGCGGACAGACTGCGAAATCACAAGTGCGTTTTGTCGTGGCTGGTCGGTCGGCCGGCCGCTGGTGCATAAGCGGGCCGCGGTGCGCGCGTGGAACTACCGGTGGGTAAGGGAACGTGAACGGGCTGCATTTTCATACCTTGCTTTTGTGCACATTACTATTCATCTACAATGCGGAGGAAGTTGCGATTTTGTACCAACAATGAATGACTTTAACTCAATCTGTAATAGGAAATTTATTGAAATATCTGTTATAGATGATGATGATAGGGGTTTTTTGGGCGCTCGACATCTAGGTCTTCAGCGCCCTATCAAATTAAAGAGTATAAGAACCAACAAGTGTGAAAGTAAGGAGACAAAGAACAACGACTTAACAGTCATATACAACCGCTCTCTCATAGAAGTATCTGTACCAAAAGATTGGAAAGTTGTCCAGGTCACACCTATACTCAAGAAAGGCAGTAGGAGTAACCCACTAAACTACAGGCCTATTTCATTGACTTCAATTTGCAGCAGGGTTTTGGAACATATCCTGTATTAAAATATTATGAATTATCTCGAACAGAACGATCTATTGACCTAAGGTCAACACGGATTTATAAAATATCGTTCATGCGAAACACAACTATCTCTTTATTCACACGAAGTGATGGGTGCTATCGACAAAGGTTCGCAAATCGATTCCGTATTTATTGATTTCCACAAAGCTTTTGACACCGTACCTCACAAACGGCTTTTAATCAAATTGCGTGGTTATGGTATATCGCCCCAAATTTGCGATTGGATAGGGGATTTCTTGTCAGAGAGGACACAGTTCGTAGTAATCGATGGTAAGGCATCGACTAAAACAGAGATGATATCGGGCGTTCCACAGCGTAGTGTTATTGGTCCTCTCCTGTTCCTTATTTACATAAACGATTTACGGGAAATATAAGTAGCTCTCTTAGGTTGTTTGCAGATGACGCCGTCATTTACCGTCCAGTAAAATCATATGAAGATCAAAACCAACTGCAGAACGATCTGGATAAGATATAAGTATGGTGTAAAAATTGGCAATTGACACTAAATAATGAGAAGTGTGAAGTTGTCCACATAGGTACGAAAAGAAATCCGTTAAACTTAATTTACAAGATAAATCAATCAAAAGTGAAGGCCGTAAACTCCACAAAATACCTAGGAATTACTATTACTTCAGACTTAAATTGGAAAGAACACGTAGATAATGTCGTGGAAAAGGCGAACCAGAGACTGCGTTTTATTGGCAGAACCCTTAAAAGATTCAACAGAACTACAAAATAAACTGCACACACTATGCTTGTCCGTCCATTTTTGGAGTATTGCTGCCCAGTGTGGGATCCTTATCAGGTGGGTTTGACGGAAGACATCGAAAGAGTCCAAACAAGGGCAGCTCGTTTCGTATTGTCACGATACAGGGCAGACAGCGTTACGGAAATGATACAGGATCTGGGATGGGAATCATTACAACAACGGTGCTTATCGCTACGGAGCGGGCTACTTGTGAAACTCAAATCGCCAACATTCTCCTCCGAATGCGAAAATATATTGTTGACTCGCACTTACATAGATAGAAATGATCATCAGAATAAAATACGAGAAATCAGAGCTCGAACAGAGAGATTCAGGTGTTCTTTCTTCCCGTGCTATTAGAGAATGGAGTGGGAGATACATAGTATAATTGTGGTTCGATGAACCCTCTGCCAGGCACTTAAATGTGATTTGCAGAGTATCCCATGTAGATGTAGAACGATCCAGCAAGTAATACGTGCAGCTGAAGTGAAATACATAGGTGAACAGTAGACTCGAAGCTGGTGAAATGTACCCCTATACCAAAGCTGGAGGAAGAGTTAAAGTTACTAAGCTACGGGCGGCGGACCACAGCGATATAAAATGATGAGTCAGCCACCCTCTGCCAGGCACTTAAATATGATTTGCTGAGTATCCCATGTAGATGTAGATACTAAAACCTCCAGCCTACAAGTTTAGGCCAGAGTTGGGACAAATCACAAAATTTTTAAATTTTTCGCACACACACCTCGTCATTACCTAAAATAGAGGGCAAATCGGAACCAAGATTCGCCGCAACCCTCTGTGTACGATATAAATCACATTCAAATAAAATGTGGCGGACAGAAAGCTGCACGCCACAGGCATCACACATCGCGGACTCCTCGCGTCGAAGTAGGAAACTATGCGTCAGTGGACAGTGCCCAATGCGGAGGCGTGTAATGGCGACTTCATCCCGCCTAAGAGATCGGCAGGAGGAACGCCGCTGACGGACAGTGGGCTTCAGGTAGCGCAGCTTATTGTGAGTCACTGAGATTCAATCTTCCTACCACAACTGCAGGGACCGCAGCCGCAACAGGGAAGTAATATCCCGCAAGGGAACAGGGCACTGTGTCACATCAGGGGCACTGCAGGCCTCTTTAGCAGCCCGATCTGCGTCTTCATTACCCCGAATGCCCACGTGTCCCGGCACCCAGCAATATACCACCTCCTTCCCGCGACTACGAAGGAAGGGCAGTTTGTCATGTATATGCTGCAGCAATGTCTCAGACGGATATAGCTCGTCCAACGACTGCAGTGCGCTCAGAGAATCGGAGCAGAGAAAAACTCGTCTGCCCCGAGCACGACGTAACTACTCTAGCGCCTTCCATATCGCATGGAGCTCTGCAGAGAAAACAGAGTAATACTCGGGAAGGCGAATCTTGGTGACACGGTCGGGGAACACAACCGAACATCCGACGGAGTCCCCATGCTTCGATCCATCAGTGTACACACTGCGAAGTCGTGATGCCTATCTAAAACAGTTGAAAATAACGACTGATAAGTAAAATCCAAAGTTTGGTCCTTCCGAAAACCCGCCAGTTCTGAAATAACCCTCGGCCTCTGGAGAGTACAAGGTGGGACCCTGCCCCTAAATATCTGTTATAGTTTAAGAATATCCACCCTCATGAACCACCGACATGGCCGAGGTGGGGTGGCTTGCGTGCCACAACGATACATTTTAGCCGTGCCGTAGGTGCAACCACAGCGGAGGGATATCTGTGGAAAGGCCAGACAAACGTGTGGTTCCTGAAGAGGGGCAGCAGCCTTATCAGTAGTAAAAGGGGCAACAGTCAGGATGACTGACTGAGCTGACATCAGCTAATGTGGCAGTTACTGCGAACAGCTGAAAGCAAGGGGAAACCACAGTCGTTACTTTTCCCGAGGTCATGAGGATCTACTGTGTGAAGATGATGGCATCATCTCGGGTAAAATATTCCGGAGGTAAAATAGTCCCCCATTCGGATCTCCGGGCGGGGACTACTTAGGAGGATGTCGTCATCAAGAATAGCAAAACAGGAATTCTATGGATCGAACCGTCGAATGTAAGACACCTTAATCGGGTAGATAACATAGAAAATTTGAAAAGAGAAATGGATAGGTTAAAGTTAGATATGGTGGGGATTAGTGAAGGGGGTTGCAGGATGAACAGGGTATTTGATCAGGTAAGAACAGGATCATAAATAAAAAGCAGTTGGTGGTAACGTAGGAGTAGGTCTGGTAATGAATAAGAAAACAGGAATGCGAGCAAGTTACTATGAACAGCTTAGTGAACGCATTATCATAGCAAAGATAGACACGAAGCCAACACCGACTACAGTAGTACATGTTTATATGCCAACTGGCTCTGCCGATGATGAGGCTATCGAAGAAATGTATGAGGAGATAAAAGAAATTGCAGTCAAGGGATACGAAAACTTGAATGTGATGGGGTTCTGGAACTCGTCAGTAGGAAAGGGAAGAGAAAGCAATGTAGTAGGTGAATATGGACTAGGGAGAAGGAATGAAAGAGGTGATCGCCTGGTAGAAATTTGTGCAGAGCACAATTTAATCATCACAGACACTTGGTTTAATCATCACGAAAGAAGATTATATACGCTAAAGAGACCAGGAGACACTGAGAGTTACTAGATTGACTTTAAAATGGTAAGGCGAAGGTTTAGAAACCAGGTTTTAAACGGTAAGACATATGAAGGGGCAGATATAGACTATGACTATAACTTACTGCTTATGAACTGTAGATTAAAACTTAAGAGATTGCAAAAAAGTAGAAAATTAAGGAGATGGAACATGAACAAATTGAAGAACCATAGGTGGTTGAGAGTTTCAGAGGGAGCATTAGACAAGGATTGGCTTAAACGGGGGAAAGTAATACAGTAGAAGAAGAATGGCTAGCTCTGGGAGATAGTGAGGCCGCAGAGGACCACATAGGCAGAATAACAAGGCCTACTAGAAATCCTTGGATAACACAGAAAATAATGAACTTAACTGATGAAAGGAGAGAATATAAAAATGCATCAAGTGAAGCAGGCAAAAGGGAGTACAGATGTCTGAAAAATTAGGTTTACAGGAATTACAGACTGGCTAAGCAGGAGTGGCTTGAGGAGAAACGCAAGACAGTAGAAGAATGTATAACTAGGGGAAAGATAGAAACAGCCTACAGGAAACAGACATTTGGAGAAAGGAAAAGCAGCGGTAGAAATATCAAGAACACAGATGGAAAGCCGGTACTAAGCAAAGAAGGGAAAGCTGAAAGATGGAAGGAATATATAGGAGGCCTGTACAAAGAAAATGAACTTTTAGGCAGTATTCTAGAAATGGAAGACGGCATAGAAGAAAATGAGATAGGAGATACTATACTGCGAGAAGAATTTGACGGAGCACTAAGTGCTTTGAGTAGAAACAAGGCCGCTGGAGTAGATGATGTCCCGTTTGAACTGCTATTATCGTTAGGATAGCCAGTTACGAAGAACATGTTCCACCTTGAATGCAAGATGTATGAGTCGGGGAAAATGCCCTCAGATTTCAAGAAGAATATAGTGATTCCAATTCCTAAGAAAGAAAGTGCAGACAAATGTGAAAATTACAGAACTATCACTTTAATAAATCATGGTTGCAAAACACTAACACGAATTATTTACAGACGGATGAAAAAACTGGTACAATTCGTCCTTGGGGAAGATCAATGTGGATTTGGGAGAAATGTAGGAACATGCGAGGTAATACATTACGATTTATCTTAGAAGATAGATTAAGGAAAGCGAAACCTACTTTTTTAACATTTATAGATCTGGGGAAAGCGTTTGTCAATGATGACTGGAATACACTTTTTCAGATTCTGAAGGTATCAGAGGTAAAATATAGGAAGAGAAGAGTTATATTCAACATGCAGAAAAATCAGATATCAATTATTAGAGTCAAACGTAATGAAAGGGTCGCAGTTGTTGGGAACGTAGTAAGACATGGTTGTAGCCTTTGCCCAGTGTTCAATCTAAACACTGAGCAAGCTGTGAAGGAATGCAAAGAGAAATTTGGAGAGACAATTAAAGTCCAGGAAGAGGGAAAGGAAACACTGCGGTTTGCTGACAACATAATAATTCTGTCAGAGACAGCATAAGACCTGGAAGAGCAATTAAACGGAATGGACAGTGTCTTGAAAGGAAGGTATAAGACGAACATTAACGAGAGTAAAACAAAGAGATTGAAGGTAGTGTCAGAAAATCAGGCGATGCTGAAGGAATTAGATTAGATAATAAGACAATAGAAGTAGTAGTTGAGTTTTCTTATTTGGGTAGCAAGATAACTTCTGATGGTCGAAGGAAAGAAGATGTAAAATGCAGAATGTCTATGGGAAGAAAAGCATTTCTGAAGAAGCGAAATTTGTTGACATCCAATATTAGTTTAATTGTTAGGAAGTCCTTTCCGAAAGTATTTGTCTGGAGTGTAGCATTGCATGGGAGTGAAACGTGGACGATAAGGAGTTCAGACAGAAGAATGATAGAAGCTTTAGAAATGTGGTAGTACAGACGAATGATGAAGATTAGATGGGTAAACACGTAACTAATGAGGAGGTGCTCAACAGAATATGGGAGAAAAGGAGTTTCTGGCATATCCTGACTGAAGAGAAGGGATCGATTGGTAGGACACATTCTGAGACATCAAGGAATTGTCAACTTAGCATTAGAAGGAAGTGTGTGGGGTAAAAATCGTAGAAGACCGAGGGACGCATACAGTAAGGACGAAGAGGCTTGCACAGACAGGGTAGCGCGGAGAGTTGCATCAAACCCGTCTGCGGAATGAAGACCACAACAACAGTTTAATAATTACAATATTTGCCTAATAAATGTTTTATGACACATATTCGCATTCTGGAACCATTTTCTAGGGCATCGTCAGTATAATAGCATTTAGACTGTGGCAGGCTGCTGTCAACATTCGTAGGACCACATTATGCCTCCTTTTTTGTAGTTTGTAGTACATCTGAGGAAGTAGAAAAACCCTTATTACACTTCATTACCGTTAAAATTGTATACAGAATGACAAACATAGATCATTTCTGCAATGTATTAGGCATTTTAAATGAAGGCAATTTTTTTCCCAGTCATTTTCATGTCCAGGTCACCCTAACCCCTTTTTAAACAATGAATGAAAGTGGACAAAATAGATAAGAAGTCTACTCAAGCGCTCCTAGCGCACTAGTCCCGAACTATAAACCCTTGCAAGATCTTGCGGCAATGTGTTTAGACGATGAACAGAGAGTGAACGCTACTAGCGAATGAGTTGCGAGTCCCGGTTGTTGTAGTTTTGCGGGGCTGTACACCAGTAGTACATTTTCTTAAAATGAGTTCAATATCGGTAATCTTAGCCATAGCGAAGGCTGCGTTTTCACTGGCTTTCGCTGCTGGTAGGCGGATACAACGCCGAAGAAAAAATAGGTGCTGGATGCGGCCGTGGCTTCACAGAAGAGAAGAAGAATACCGCGACGCATACAGCAGGGCGATGAGAGAATTAATACCGGAGGATCCAAATGAATTACGCAATTATATCTATTTTTTTCCTTTCTGGCATGTGTAACAACGTAAATAACCCTAATGCTGCTATAACTTCAAGTTTTATTAACGAGTATTTACGAGTTTCTGTGACTGTGAGCGAAAAAAATACTTACCTTATGTGGCTTATTGCAAATAGAGTGTGTTAACAAAATAACTGATTTTAATAACAGTATTTAAGGCTGCACTTTTTCGCAACTATGCTTCTGCATAGAAAGTTGGTGGAACAGTATACTAAAAACATTTTTTTAAATTATTTTTTATTATTTTTTATTTATTTATTTACTTTTTTTTTACGAAACACTGTTCAGCTTTGTCTAAGCTTTTCAAATATTACGCTTAACAACTAACTTGTCACCAGAGATACAAAATATTATACACTAGATTCTCGCTAAATTGACCCTGATTCGCACCACTAAACACTACTTTTCCTACGGAACAAGAATACTCTTCACAATCTGCTAAAAGTCCTCTATATGTATATGGTCGTTTCCCCTCCCCAGACATTTATTTAGGGATCTAGGGATCTTCACTATACCTTCACAATATATATATATTCACTTATGAAATTTGTTGTTAACAATATGACCCAATTCAAAAGTAATAGCAGTGTGCATAGCTACATCACTAGGAGAAAGAATGATATTCACTATTCAAAGTTAAATCTAACTTAGGCTCAAAAAGGGGTGAATTACGCTACCACAAAAGTCTTTGGTCGCTTAGCAAGTAGCATTAAAAGTCTGATAGATAGCCAACTAGTATTTAAAAAAGAAATTAAAGTTCTGAATGGCAGCTCCTTCTACAATGTAGATGAATTTTTAAATAAAACTTGAAATATAAAAAAATAAATAAATAAAAATAAAAAAACGTAATAAAAATTCCTTAAAATATTGATTGTTAAGTGTAGACAATATTTACTAAACTGACACGTTCCACGTCATTACGAAATGTCGTATGTATGATCTATGGAACAAGTAGTAATCTGAAACTTCCTGGCAGATTAAAATTGTGTGCCGGAACCGGGACTCGAACCTGGGACCTTTGCCTTTCTCGGGCAAGCGCACTACTAGCGGAAGTAAAGTTATGAGGCGGCATCGTGAGTCGTGTCGGGATAGCACAGTCGGTAGTGCGCTTGCACGCGGAAGGCAAAGGTCCCAGGTTCGAGTCCCGGTTCCGGCACACAATTTTAATCTGCCAGGAAGTTTCACATCAGCGCACACTCCGTTGCAGAGTGAAAGTTTCATTCTGGCACATTTTTGCTCGGCTGGGAAAATTCTTAGCTCTAGATAAGGATTGAATGCTGACAGTAAAGTGTTAGGAACAACGTCCTCTGTGGTGTTGGTGTAGCCTCGGGCGCGCTGCCGGTGGCCTGTGGACGGCGGCCTTCGACGGCAGCAGACGCCAGCAGCAGCAGCCCCCCCCCCCCCGGCCGCTGAGCCGCCGTTATTGTTTGCGCTATCTCGCCGTCCAGCCGTAATTCCGGGCGCCGCCTAATCCACCCTCAGCCACGGCGGCCGCTGATGATCCCGAATTACCGGAGAGTTTGGCCTGACCGGCGGCCGCCGTCGTGCTCCTCCAGATAACCTCCATTATCGATTTTCGCTCCGCTGCCCGACGTGCTGCGCTGTTGCGTTCGCGACTGGCGGGAATCGCGTCGACTGACTACGTCCGAGAAACTGCAGATCTGTTTCACAACTTTCTCGTTCAAACAACTCGGGCGTAGAAACCATGTGTATGTTGACAAAGAGATACAGTCCATCAGGATCGCCTGAAACTTTTCTCCATCATTTTCTTGATTTCCAGCTCTTATTCTTGCCGTGTTTGCAGTAAAAATTTCTGGGTTTTGAGGTCCGCCTGATATGCCAAACACTGTTTTAACCCAGATAGCGCAGAATTATTTTTTGGTTTATTTTTACTTCAAAAGGTATAAATTACCTTCATACACTTCAAAAAAAAAAAAAAAAAAAAAAACACGTTTTAACTGATTTACAACACATATGCGGTTCGTGTAGGCAGGGTAGCGTGGCTGAGCGTTGTAAGGTGCTGGTTTCGGGTACCAGTCTCTTCGGAGGCGAAGTCTGGTGTCTTTAGTAATTGCTTAAGGCAATGCAGAAACCCGATTTTACACACACACACCATTAGGTTTAGAATATTACCCATCTTTCTGGAAGGACGTCAAAATGATTGTTTTGGAAATTTCCATCTGATGTATCACTATTATTAAAACACTATTTAAAATGAAAAAATATGCATACAAATGTCGCAAAAATTCAAGAATGTTTAAGAAATATGAACCTAACTACGAAGAAATATTCAATATCATCTGTATAAACCTCAACTTTGCAGCCGTATCCTATCACTTTGCAATCAAAAATACCAACTAAAAGTTATCTGAAATGGAAGGAGGAGATGCAGAGAAATGAAATACGACAGTGTGCACCAAATTGTAAGTACAAGTATAAAAAACGTAGCCACCATTTCGTCCTTCCGGAAGGACGTCAGCGCTATCTGGGTTAATATATACTAGTTTCAGTGGATTTTTTCAATTTATTTAGTGCTGTGAAAACAAAATTAACGAATTTTACTATTGTACATTGCGTAAATTTAGGCCTAAAATGTCGCCAGTCTTATTTTAGTTTTTACCTTATTTTACATTCTGTGGTCATGTGAGACCCTTTCCACATAGTTCTATTCCACAAACTCACAATAACAGAAAACTACCACATACAAAAAACAATAGCAGAAGGAAAATCAGTCATTAATGAATGTAGTACACTATGCAAAAATACATTATTCAACCCATTAAATGAGTTGTACAGAAAGGACGACACAGACAGCTAACACAAACACACCCACACACACACATACACCCACAACACACCCCACAAACACAGAGACAAAACAAACACTGTTCAAATCCACCTCCATTTCCACTGGAGAAGAACAACTGAAATTCAACTAACACATACGCATTGTAACAAAATAAACACGGGCGAATTTTTAAAGTGGGAAGTGATTGTGATAGAAAAGAGTTCGCTAAATATGTGTATTACATGTGTGGTATTTACAAAAACGTGGAAGAGAAAGTGCACACCAAAAGAAACTGTATGTAATACACATTAGGCAGCTGAACGAAATATCCCCACATACCAAATGTACGTTTTCACACTATAAATAGCGTCTTTAAAATCCCCAAAAGACTCAAAAGAGATAACTTTGGTTGCAGATGACAACGCTACCACTACAGAAGTATGTGGAAAGGGTCCCACATGACCACAGAATGTAAAATAAAGTAAAAACTAAAATAAGACCGACGATATTTTAGGCCTAAATTTACGCTATGTACAATAGTAAAATCAATGTATTTTGTTTTCACAGCACTAAATAAATTGAAAAAACCCACTGGTGATGGCACAGAGGTGCTGAAACTAGTTTGGGTATATATTAAAACAGTGTTTTGCATATCAGGCGGACCTCAAACCCAGAAACTGAAACTTTTCATTCGCCACTTCGCTCTTTCTGTAGTGATATTTTGACACCAGGAAAACTAAACTAGCATTTAATGTCCCTGTTAGCGGTTAAAATGTACAATTCATAATAAATATATCACTCTTTGGACATTTCGCAGAAATGGAAAACGACAGTTTTACAAAACAAATCTTTATTTACTTATCTATGCATTTACCTGGCAAGATTAGGGCCTTCAGGCTGTCTCTTAAGCCCGTTTGGCACGATCGACTTTGTGGTGAAAATTGACTACCACAAATTGACTTCCGTACCTGCGGGTAAATCATCAGCCAATGCCATCGCGAGTGCGTCTGTGACATCAACGATCTATAGATTGTGCTCAGTGTCGAGTTCTAAATTTTCGTGTGTGCTGCAGAATTCGCATGCGTAGAAACTAAACGGTAGTTTTAGTAACGGTAGTGGTGTCTGCTAACATCCGTAGTTAACCTATTCTGGTCGATCGCATTCATATTACAGAAATGCTTTCGCATCTTCCTTAACTTCATTCTGTTGTTTGCTTGGTGTACCCAAAATACCGAAAAAGTTGCACCAGAACCTAATATTGTGCTTTCTACTAGTTTTCGCCTATAAAAGAGACGAAATATCTGAAATCAGAAAATACTATGTATATATACAAGCGTAAATATATTAACGTCTTTTACCGAAAATTATTGCAACAGAAGAGTAGAATTATTAGACGAGAAAATGATTTTCGATGTCATTTTGACGAAAATGTTCAAATGTTTGTATAGGTTATGGGACTTAACTACGGGGTCATCAGTCCCTAAACTTACAAACTACTTACGAACTACCGTATACTAAGGACGGCACAAATATCCATGCCCGAGGGGGGATTCGAACCCCCGACCGTAGTGGCCGTGCAGACCGTGACTGGAGCGCCTCAGTCCCCTCGGCCACCGCGGCCGGCTCATTTTGACGGTTAGCCAGAAAACAAAATATGAAAACTAAAGAAAACAGTAGCTTTTTTCTGCATTTTCGATATTGTTCATGTCTTTGGCACTATAAATTTCCTGTTGCAAATAAATGTGTAACTTTTCAAAAGTTTGAAAGACACTTTTCCTATTTCCTTTAAACAACGTTTTGTATCCCAATTTAACTGTCTTATCTCAGATTCTTGTTGCTGTTGCATTTTGGATGACTAAAGCGTACGAAACAGTGCATCGTTGTTTCAAATGTTTGTTAAGCTTATGGGACTTAACTACGGGGTCATCAGTCACTAAACTTACAAACTACTTATCAACTAGCTTATCCTAAGGTCGGCACAAATATCCATGCCCGAGGGGGGATTCGAACCCCCGACCGTAGTGGCCGTGCAGACCGTGACTGGAGCGCCTCAGTCTCCTCGGCCACCGCGGCCGGCGCATCGTTGTTTACCCAAAATTAGTTTCTCACAGAACCAACGGTAGCTTCCTGTAACATTCTTCAACTGATAAGGTGTAGAGGACGGTGCTCTTAGTGCAGATGTCGTTCTGTCCCCACAGTCACTATTGCCTATCGTTCGATCAGCAGCCGCAAAGTCTTCGCGAAAGTGGTGGTCGTCCAACGGCAGTGTGAGGCAAAATCTCATTTTAGATAGCGACTAACTTCATGACGTCGTCCCAATATTTAAAATCAACTTTACGAAGCTTTCTCTGGTGCGATTGATGTGTTATTCGAGTTTCTCGCCAGAGGGCGTGTCGGTGCGGTGAGTGGTTCGAGGGGGCGTCGAGAGAGTGCATTGTTCAAATGTTTGTATAGTCTATGGGACTTAACTACGGGGTCATCAGTCCCTAAACTTACAAAGTACTTATGAACTACTTACGAACTAGGACGGCACAAATATCCATGCCCGAGGGGGGATTCGAACCCCCGACCGTAGTGGTCGTGCAGACCGTGACTGGAGCGCCTCAGTCTCCTCGGCCACCGCGGCCGGCAGAGTGCATTGGACGATGGCCGTAGCGAGAAGTTCTGACTAGGGAAAGAAGCCGTGAGGGGCTAGTTTTCGGCTGTTTGGCTTCAATGTTGTTATGATAGATGGAATGAAAAGGCCAGCGGAATGTGTTTGTCAGTGTCTATCAAGCTCGCCCTGACCCTGTTGTGTAGTAAAATCCGGCCGGGAGAGTTGTGGCACTTGCAATCCGTTACCGATATTGCGGCGGCATGACACGGAGGTTTCGAAGACTTCGTGGCTTTTGCTAGCTGGTGACTTTTCATTACACTCCTGGAAAATGAACATGAATTCGTCAACCCCGCAGAGCGAAATTTTAAGTGACACCATAGATGGATCCTAGGGGTGGGAGGGGGGGTGAAGGGTCGTACGCTCCCCCCCCCCTCCCACCAGCTCTTTAGAGCAGCTTTTTTTAGAATGCTTAGAATGCTTACCTAGCGTGCTATTGCTGCTCTGTGAGAATTTTGTTTGTTTGGGTGTGGGGTAAAAAGAAGTGGCCGGTACCAGAGTCTTTCTACTGGGCCAGAGTTTAGCTGACGATGAGAATTCTTTCACCGCCCCCCCCCCCCCTCCCAGCAGGCCGTTCTGAATCCGCCCTTGACTGACCATTCTTGAGGATGTATACACGTTTAGGCAGTCAGAACCATTCGCAAGTCAGTACAGTCACCAGAGCGTGCTCAATGTCGACGCTAGTATCGTGTGTATCCTCCTAGTGCAGCAATGCTGGGTGCAATTTTCTCACGAAGACGAGCGTAGAGGTGCCGAATGAAGTCTTACGGTATGGCTTGCAATGCAATTTCCATCTGATGCCTCAGTTGGGCCAGATCTCGTGCCGGTCGTGTAGACCGCGCCAAGATGACGTTTCATCCGGCCTCAGACATGCTCAATGGGGGACAAATCTGATGCTAATGATGGGCAGGATAGTCGACGTATACCTAGAAGAGTACGTTGGGTTGTACGGGATATGAGTGGACGTGCATTGTCCTGTTGAAAAAGCACATCGCCTTGTTGGTGCATGAAAGGTGCCAAGACAGGTTGAATGATAGTTTCATTGTAGCGTGTACTGTTCAATTTTCCCACAACGAACACCGGAGGAGAACGGCCAGTGTAGCATATGGCTCCCCACACCATGATGCCAGATGTCGGGCCCGTTTGTCTCTGTCGCGTACACTCCAGATTTTCGCACTCCCCTGCAGCACACCACACCACACATGCGTACGTCCATCATTGGCACCGAGGCAGTGACGACTCTCATCAATGAAGATGACAGGTCTTCATTCGTCCCTTCATAAGTGCCTACCATGACACCACTGGCGGATGGCTGAACGATGTCGGGCGTGAGCGGAGGACATACTAACGGCACTTAAGATCGTGCATCATTGTGAGAAGAGCGATATTATACACTCGCCATTCTCCTCTAGTGATCGTCTAGAGAACATTGAACAGTCCACAGTACACTGAAACCATCATTTTACCCATCTTGCTACTACTCATGCACCAACAAGGTGATATGCTTTTCCAACAGGACAAAGCAGATCCACATGTATCCCGTACCACACAACGCGCTGTTCAAGTTGTACGTCAACTACCCTGGCCTGCATAATCACCAGATCTTTCTCCCGTTGAGCATGTTTGGAACCGCATTAAACATCATGTTGGGCGGTCTGCATGAGCAGCACGAAATCTGGCCCAACTGAGGCACCAGGTGGAAATTTCATGGCAGGCGGGCATAACCACATTCGGAACCTCTACGATCGTTTTCATGAGGAATTACAGCTTGCATTGCTGCAAAAGGAGGGTATAAACGGTACTACATTGCGGACGCTCTGGTGACTGTACTCACGTGCGTACGGCTGTACATGTGTGATCTTGTGTTGTATACAACCTCAAGAATGTGCCAATAAAATTTCCCTCTGCTGGGTCGACAAATTCCTAGTGTTATTTTTTTCATTTTCCAGGAGTGTATATCAGTTGGCTTGTGATATAAACCGTTCCCTTAATTAGGTGGGAATTATCGTGCCTACTGCACTTTCCAATCGCCTTGGCTACCTATAAAATCTGATTATCGTGAAAATAAAATTGTTAGTCAAACAAGGCAACAAGTGTAGTTCACTTTACTCATACCTTCTTTAAACACTCTTAACGGCTAAGTACAACTTTTTCTTTTTCGTCTTTTTGTGCACATCTGTGTCGAAACACCTTTCGAAAAATATGTTTTTTGGCCGTTTTGTGTAATTAATATTAAAATTCGCTACATAAATTTACTTTTTATATTTACTGATTAATATAATGAGGAGTATTGTATTTATTATTGTCATATGAAAATATATATTTACCCTACAAAGCACAAGCATACACACAAACACACATAAAGCAAGTTATTTTCTATCTAAAATGATTGCTCGTATTTAGAGCTTCAATATAACTGCTTGCAGACAGTTGAGAAATTACTGTAGCATTTTTAGGAGAACATAATCTAAACAATGGAAAATATAGGTTAGTGCAACAAACATGAGCTGCATACGTTGTAAGTGCGTAGTACGTAACGGCAACGTATCTTTGAAGATTCGAAAGCTATCGCGAGATCTGGAAGCCTTCAGTGATCCCGCCGCACGCCGCTCATCGCAGCTTTTAGCTCCCTAATTAATTTGGCGAGGGAGCCAGTTATAAACAGTGGAGATGGCGCCCGGCGCAGATGCCGAGCCGGGGGCGTGTATACAGTTTTCTGCCGCTGCTCCCAGTCCGCTTCATTAGTCGCCGCCTTTCAAAGAAAATCAAATACTGGCCTCCGGGGCGAATAAAGCGATCTCAGAAAAGAAATTCGATACCTCTGGCAGGCGCAGGGAGTGAATCTTCGCGGAGTTTAGTTCCTTCGCTGCCATCGGGAATTTTGAATGGGGATTTCCTTGCTCCCGGGACTTGTTTCCACACCAAGTATGACCTTGTAATCACAGACTGTTTAATCACCGGAATCTGAGACGCCGCATATTATAAAAGATTGCTTATACTTAAGCAAGATGCTAATTAGGAGGACGACAATATTGCGTTTAGCTTGAATGTTTACAAGAGTATCGTCTTCATCACCGTGCAGGCAAGAAGAGAATACTTTTTAATGAAGTAATTAGCTAGAAACTAGAATGAAACTTAGGGCAGAGGTTTTTTTTTTTTTTTTTTTTTTTTTTTTTTTTTTTTTTTTTTTTTTTTGCCAAAATGCAATTAACATCTCAATATATATTTGTCAAAGGACAAATTATTGTCGCGGTGGATTAGCCTAGCGCTCTAAAGCGCCTCGCTGCGGAGCGCGCGGTTGCTCACCTTGGAGTTTCGAGTCCTCCCTGGGGCATGGGTGTGTGTGTTGTCCTTAGGTTAGTTTACCTTAGTTTAAGTAGTTTGTAAGCTACGGACTGGTGACCACGCAGTTTGGTCCGATAGATTTACAAACATTTGAACATTTGAAAAGCTGAAATAAATAATGTTCAATTTTCGTGAAATACTCATACGTAAATGAGAGCTCATCAGGGTGAATAACACAAACATACACCAGCGTATTTTTTATTTATTTATTTATTTATTTTTTTTTTTTACTGTTTCAGAATATGCTGATACAATAGTCCATTACCTAGTTATCACGTACAACCGTTCGCGCAGTGAAAGATCCGTACACAAAGACTGAAACGTTGCACAGGTCACTCAAATATTCAAGAAAGGCAATAGGAGTGATGCGCACAGTTTCAGTTCTATATCATTTACCGGTTTGCAGCAGGATTTTAAAATATATGCTTTCCTCAAATATTATGACGTACCTCGAAGAGAACGACCTATTAACCTACAGTCAACATGGATTAAGAAAGTACCGTTCTTGTGATGAGTGCTATCGTCAAGGGATGTCAGATAGATTCCTTGTTTCTAGATTTCCGAAAGGCTTTTGACACTGTACCTCACAAGCTTTTTTAATCAAATAGCGTGCTTTTGAAATATCGGTACTATTGTGCGATTCGATTCGTGATTTGCTATCAGAAAGGACACAGTACATTGTAAATGACGACAAGTCATCGAGTAGAAGAGATGTGATATCTGCGGTTCCCCAGGGAAGTGCTATAGGCGCTTACTGCCCATTATTTTTATAAACTATCTAGGAGACAATCTGAGAAGCTCTATTCGACTGTTTGACGCTGATGCGGTCATTTACCGGTTAGTAAAGTCACCAGAAGGTCAAAAGTACTTCAAAATAATTTATATGAGATATCTGCAAGGTGCAAAAATGGGCAACTGACCCTTAATAATGATAATTGTGTAGTCAGTATTATTATCACTAAAATAAATCTGTTAAACTTCATTAACATGATAAATCAGTCAAATCTACAGACCGTAAATTCAACTAAGTACTTAAGAAAAACAATTACGAACAATTTAAATTGGAAAGGACACATTTTTTTTTTTAGTATCCCCTTACACAGTGCGACATAATCGTAATAGTAAAATAAAAGACATCAGATCGAAAACGTAAAGATTTAGGTATTACTTTTTAACACGTGCATTTAGAAAGTGGAATTGTAGAGAAATTTCATAAAATCGGTTCGATGAACCCCTTGCCACACTCTTCAGTGTGATTTGCAGAGCTTTTATGTATATGTAGATATATATGAGTCTGTAACTATTAAATGACTGTGTATTCGCAGTAAACAGCTTACACGCTTTGATGTTACAATGTGATGATTCTGTACTAGTAAATAACTCTCAACATCATGTTCCACATGGAGAACACGAGGCAAAAGCGGACTACATGTTGTCCTTCACGGTGCGATTACAACCTAATAAACTATGTCAAAGCTAAACGATAAATAAATCTGAATGAAACTTAATAGAACATTCGAAACATAAACACTAAAACACATACACACGGTGTAACTCCAGTTTATTCAAGCCAAAATTAATATAAGGAGCGCAGTGTGAGAAGCGCACAGTGAACCAAACAGTACGTTACGCAAAGTTCATAAATTGAACACAATGATCTATTTCGGGTACTCAGTAATTATAGAAAGAATGAAACGAAGGGTTACAGCAAGAAATTTCTGAGTGCGTGTGTTTGGTGTGGAGTGAGTGAATCATGGACAGTGGGAGAGTCGGTGCCGCAGTAGAGTGGTCGAGCTCTCTAAGGCTTCCCATCGGAGGTTCGAGTCCTCCCTCGGGCATATATATATATATATATATATATATATATATATATATATATATATATATATATGTGTGTGTGTGTGTGTGTGTGTGTGTGTGTGTGTGTGTGTGTGGGTGTGTGTGTGTGTTGTCCTTAGGTTAGTATACAGGGTGAGTCATAAATGAGGAAAATAGTTCATGCAAATTGTCACACACAGAGCTACAAACATAAATTCGTTTTCGCATGTTCCTACGTCAATAAATGATAACGCAATTGAATGGTAAAAATCTGGACCTCGCGCATCGCTGCATAGCTCCTCAATGCGTTTGGCCGCTCCACTGTGGCTAGTTTGTAAGCCAAGGGACTGGTAATGACAGTAATTCAGTAGTTAAGTCCCATACATTTACATTAATTTTACTTTTATTATTTATTTATTTTAGAATTGGTACAGAAGAGAATGGAAGAATTTGAGATGTGGTGATTTTGAAGAATGAAGATTTTATCAGATTTTTTTGCAACAGTGAATTTCTCACAGTTTTACCGTGTAAGGTATAAGTGTTCCACCAAATGGTGACAGATGAAAGTTTGTGCGCGCCCAGGACCAAAAAATGTTCAAATGTTTGTAAACCTATCGGACACTCAAACTAACCAAAGGGCAAGACACACACCCATGCCTCAGGGAGGACTCCAACTTCCGACGGTGAGCAACCGCGCGCTCCACGGCAAGGCGCCTTAGAGCGCTCGGTCACTCCAACGCGGCTCGAGACGGGAATTCACGTTTCCCCCTATACAGTGAAACTGTGACAAATTCGCTTTTGGGAAAAAAGTAGATGAAACGTTTGAATAACATAATTCGTCATCATGCAGTAATAATGATGAGATTATCCATAGAATCGTCGAAGAAAAGACTCTACGGAAAATACTCGCATGAAGAATGGACAGTTTGTTCTTCATGGTACTAGACGGATCTTTAGAGTGAAACAAATGCAGGAGAATACAAAGTATAGAATACATTCAGAAAATAATTGAGGACTTTTGGTGAATTGCTACTCTGAAATGGAGAGCGCTTGCCTGCGAAAGGCAAAGGCCCCATGTTCTAATTCCGGTTTCGGCACACAATTTGAATCTGCCACAGGGAAAGTTTCATTATGAAGTGATTGGATTAAGAAACACGTCACAAGACAAAGAATATAAAAAATTAGGTAATGTGATCAGATTGCATCTGATTAACGGTTTTAGTTTCATACACCGCGCTTTACAACGATACGCTGATGGATATTTAATAATGATAATGTCATACGGTATTATTTACTGAGGTAACTGATGAAGTCAAGCAAAAGATTTCCGAGTCCAAAAACGTGCGAAACGACTTATTTGCGGTGTCAACTCGACAATATCCTGCAGAAGGCTATTTAAGGAACTGAGGATACTAAGTACTACATCCCAGTAAAATTATTCTCTAATGAAATTTGTCATTAAAATATATGTTTTTATTACATCAATACTCCAGCTTATGGAATCTACATTAGACACAAGAATAACTTTAACAGAAAATTGAAGTCACATACTTTGGCTTAGAAAGGTATTCAACAGGGCAATTATATTATGTATCTGTGGAAGGTACATTAACGTATCTGCTCTCATTTTGTAAGTATTTATGGTGTCTAGTTTTCTGACATGTTCTACATCCAAGAATAAATCACTTTGCATCAACCGGAATGAAAGGTACGTCTCATCTAATCTGATATGCTAGACGCCGAAGTAGTGTCGGTAAAAAGACTTGGAACAGGAGGCCGAACCTAATAGTGATATGCCGGCCACTGAAAGCCTTGCGATAATTTCATTACTCAGAAATAATAATTAATAACCTAGGTGTACATTTAAATTTGCTTTACTGTGTAATACTGTATTGCTACCGAGTGATTTGATAATACAATGGTTGCAGTGCGTTCGAAAGACTTCTCAGCATGATAAACAAACAAAAGTAATACATTACCCAATAGAGAGAGGCGAGAACGTTACTTCACTCTTAGCAAATCAAATGTTCAAATGTTTGTATAGCTTATGGGACTTAACTACGGGGTCATCAGTCCCTAAACTTACAAACAACTTATGAGCTACTTACAACTAAGGACGGCACAAATATCCATGCCCGAGGGGGGATTCGAACCCCCGACCGTAGTGGTCGTGCGGATCGTGACTGGAGCGCCTCAATCCCCTCGGCCACCGCGGCCGGCCACTCTTAGTACTGCTGCGCTGCTGGTTAGAAGAGCCTCCGACGAGCTGGGATCTAATAGGGTTCCGGAATCTCTAAAGCATTCCAACGTAAGTACTTGTTGCCAGCTGCGTGAGTAATTTTCGTTTTTGTGTGTTTTAATTACCAAAGTAGATAGGCGTAAGTATGCAAATACTTGTCTTTTTCCAAAAATGTATTTTCTCTCCGTAGCGTAGTGTGCGCTGATATGAAACTTCCTGGCATATTAAAAGTGCTTGCGTCCGTGCGTTTGTGCGTATGTGCGTGTGTCACGGACCGGAATTGGCAGCTGGGACCTTTGCCTTTCACGGTCGAGCGCTGAACCTTCTGAGTTATCCTGGCACGCCTAACGGCCTCTCCTCGCAGCTTTACATCCGCCAGTACCTCGCCTTCTATTTTCCAGTCGTAAAAGAAGAAGGGCATGTTAGGGTTGATCAATCCTGTTATCTGCAAAAGACAAATGTATTGGGTTCGAATCCCGGTTCGACATTTATAACCCCCGACCGTAGTGACCGTGCAGACCGTGACTGAAGCGCCTCAGTCTCCTCGGCCACCGCGGCCGGCCTGAGATCATGAAGAATGAAGGTAAGAAGAGTCATCTTTTCTTTATTTGGCGCTTCTCGTAATTGTAGTCCATCTCTAACAGATATTCAACATGAAGGGTTTACTTTTCGTGTTCTATGTCCATTATTTAAAACAATTAAAAGTATAGTGCAGTGCAATGTACGACGCACCTATATCTTTGGACTCCTTATGAATGTCTCTCGTACACACTTCACTGGCACTGGGACATCCGCTTCTCTTTACCGGGCACAATCGACCCATAGTAACGAATTTGTTGTGCCAATGATAAATGGCCTTCTAAGTTACTGGGTTCTTACCGTAATTCGTTCTAAACATCCGTTGTACAGCTGTAGCACACTTTTTTTTTGTCGAAATCCGTCACACAGAAAGCTCACTACGCACCTGAACTCGCCATGTTTGCGTAGCTCTCGGTATCGACAAATTACCTAACTGCGCTGTGGCGGTATACACGAAGAAAGAAGGGAAAAAAGAGAAAAAATCAACAATAATACATTTCCTTGAGACAAACATAGTCTCGTTATGCCAAAGGTATTAAATATAAGGAGAGGTATTGAATAAAAATTTGTGCTCGGCAGGGATTCCTAGTAAGCAGGACGTCCCGTGTTCGAATCCCAGCCATAGTACAAATTTTAATTCAGTGCTTCTCATTATATTTAATACCTTTGGTATAACGAGACAATGTTGTCTCAAGGAAATGTATTGTTGTTGACATTTGTGTCACCTCGACCTAAGGAACAAGGCGGGATTGTTTTCAAAAATGTTCAAATGTTTGTAAAGCTTATGGGACTTAACTACGGGGTCATCAGTCCCTAAACTTACAAACCACTTATGAAGTACTTACGAACTAGGACGGCACAAATATCCATGCCCGAGGGGGGATTCGAACCCCCAACCGTAGTGGCCGTGCTGACCGTGACTGGAGCGCCTCAATCACCTCGGCCACCGCGGCCGGCGGGATTGTTTTCATTCAAGTTCTTTGCTGGGGTACTATTCCTACATAGGAGAGCCCTGGCAATTTGATACATATTTCAGAGGCAACATTGAGGCAGAATTAAAGTATGTGGTGTCGAGGGAGACGTGCTTTAAGACAGTCCGTGTGGTTGCTTTGTCCGTAAAGCTGTGTTAGATGAGCGGTATAAAGCCCAGTTTACACGATGATCACGCGCCATCTAGCGACGTAAAAGCGGAATTACTAGCATTTAGTAAGCGAAGACGGCGTTTCGTACTAGCTAGTACGCTATAGCACAGGTTCTAAATTTGCTAGTAGCGAAGTGGGTGCGCATGCGCAGAAGTGAATTCGTTGTGTGGTTTTCATGTTTATGTGTGGAAATAGCCGCGTCCTTAACTAAATTGCTTGCTTTGTTGGAGTGATATGTCTTGCATCAGTGGAGTGGAACAGAGCAGGAATCGCGCTTTCCACTGAGGTGTACAGGATCGCTGCAGAAAATCCTCTCTGTTGTAAGAAGGTACAATGACTGTTATTTATGAAGAAAATCACAAAAGTGTAGATTTAAATGAATTATGAATACGTCTTGTTGATTAACTTCGTATTCTTAAAATTCTTTGATTTTTAGCATGTCATAGTCAGTTGTACATAATCACGAAAGTGTGATGCTAAAGGCAAAGCAAAATTTAGTTGACTGAGGTCCCATTATGGATCGGAAATTGAAACTGCTGTGCAGACTTCAACAGCAATATTTGTAAGAGTCTGTACAGAAATTCTTTGTGCAAAGGCTAGGCTTTCGAAAGATTCTCCTGTCGCCAGAAACTGCAATGTTATAGCGAACCTGCAAAAAATAACAATTACAGGAAGTAACTGACGCATAACTTTAACAAACCTGAAAATGTAACTCAAGTGTAAAAAGTATTTCGTACCTTCAGTTTGGTGAAATACTCTCTCTCTCTCTCTCTCTCTCTCTTTCTCTCTCTCTCATCACCATAATTTTGTCCTTAGACGAACGAAAGCAACTTGGTAAAACACTCTGCACTTAATATTCGTATTAAAAAAAAAAGCCACATGCAACTTCTATTTCTTCTTCACTGTATTGTTCTAACAAACACTGCCACAGTTCCTGCAACCGCCAACAGTGTAAGCGTCTTAAATTGAATATTATCAGCTATGACATACACCCAAAAGTGAACAATACACGTATACAAACAGTAATAAGCCCGTATTTTCGCACAGGCGCTGCTGTTAGATGTAATGAGACGTGTAGACAGAAGTTTATCGTATTGACACAACCAAGCCTGTATGATCGCACGTCATTAGTACCGAGTTACTATGCTTGGAGCGCTGCAGCTGACACTTATCTTTCTTGTGAACTTTCGATCGTCGTGTAAACTAGGCATAAAGCGCCTGCCGAGTAAGCAACAGGTCCTCAGTTAGAACGCCGGCCACAGCACAAATTCAATTCCTCTCCTTATATTTAAAAGAAAAAAAATCAGGGTTTGCATGAAAAATGACATATCTGTACAATGTCTGGTTCTTGTGCAATAAATAATTGAAAGCGTTCCCAGACTTTATGTACACCCTGTATTTTTCTGTGGCGTTCTATTGCAGGTCTACCTCTCAGCTATTTGTTATCTTTTGTACATTTAGTAAGCGTTAAACGATCAAGGAGAGTGGACAGTTCATTGTGTAATTTGTTTAACAAATTCTCTCGGAAAAGACTGTCTCTTCTGATTGCCTCTCCTTGTTCAGATGTCAGCGGACGGTACTGCCGAGACTACATCGGTCCGCCCTGTGAACTGTTCCCGGAACGTAATGGTGAAGAGGCTCTAATTGCGGGTGGTCTGGGCCGCCGCAACCTAATGCTCCGCAGCTTCTTGTAGTGGTCTGGGGGCGGCCGGCCTCTGGCTGTGGGGACACCCAGGGTCCCGTCTGCCCGCATTAGAGGCCGGCCCTTCTTTGTGCAGAGTTTTGGGCAACAGCAAACACTGGCGGGTGTGGGCTCAAGTTGTCTGCTGCCAAAGACGGCGCGCGAGCCTTTGACGCGGTCTGCGGCGGAGCGGCGCCTCCACGCAACAATGACCGCTGGATGCTGCAGTTGCCGGCCGGAGAGATGGTGGCCGGACCCTTGTGGCCGGGCACTTGCTTCTGCGCGCTTCCGCTGCCCGCTGCCCACGGCCGCCTCTAGAAGGGTGAGGGGGCGAGGGAGAGGATCTGTGCCAACACCCGAGGCTGAATATTTTAGGGGGCGATGATTGATTTGATTTGATTTTTTTTCAGGGAAGCCAAAACAGTCTTGGTCCAACCCGCCACTGCCCGCACCGAAACTAAGTTTATTCTGCGGTATCACTCCCTGTATATCTAGTAAAGCCAACCAATGCCCTTGAACAGTGCAAGGAGTCCCTTTACCAGTTCTTTATTAGACACAATTTCTTCGGGTCTGGTTTTCCCAAATGTTCTGTGCCTTTTACTCTCCAATGCAATGCATTCGAAGATTAGATGTGATGCAGTTTCATCACCGTCATCACAGAGCCTACATTTAGGTCCTCTTCTGTTATTTCCATTGTATGTAGGTGTTTTCTGAAATTCCCATGGCCTGTCAGCAATCCAACCATGAGCCTAATCTCTCTCCTGTTTAGGCCCAGGATTGCAGAGCTTCTTTTAAAACATGGCTTTGGCATTATTACGTTGCCATGTTTTTGTTGATAGACTTTGGTCAAATATTCTACGTGCTGTCTTCTGAGCCAGTTATGTAGCTCCGATTTGATCATTGCCTTGGTGATTGTCAGGACAGATTCCGGCCCAATAAATGACTCTCTGCCCCCATCCTGGCTTATCTGTCGGAATGTTCGTTGCCACTCATCCCCGAGTGGCCAGGGACCCACAATAGGTTTACTCTATTGCTTTCCCCTAGTTCCACCAGAACCCTGTGACATTCTGCAACAATTTTAGACCTTGTTGCAGGAGCTGCCAGTGATCTCAGGGCTGCCTGGCTGTCTGAATAGATATAGATGCTACGATCTTTGTAGCACCTACGCAAATTCTCCTCCACACACGCCCTGATGGCAGTGATTTCGGCCTGGAATACTGAGGCCAGTTTCCCTAGAGAGATGACGCCCTCCAGTCTTGGCTGCACCCCGTATACCCCAGCCCCAACGACTTGGTCTGATTTTGACCCTTCAGTGAACCTGACAATATCCCCCGTACGGTGTCGAACTATTTTCTCCCACTGCTCCCTACTTCCAATTGTTATATTGAAAGGCTTTTTAAAGCAATATGGGGTTATAATATAGTCGGCTGGCATTTCCCCAACCTTTCCTATATTTACCTCACTCACTATTTTAGTGTGTGATTCTGGATATCCCAAAGAGTTCAAGTTATTGCCAGTTTAGAGTCTTTTGCACCTGCCGCTGCCTCCATCTTGACCCAAAGGTGTAATGGGGGCATATCCAGCATGGTTTCCATCCCAGCAGTTGGTGTGCTGCTAATTCCACCTGTTATGGCTAAGCGGGGGGGGGGGGGGGCGGTGAACTTGTAAATCTTAACATCGAACCACGTCTTCATTGAACACCTCTCTTTATTTCAAACAGTGGCGGCTCGTACAAAATTTGGCCAGTGTGCCACAATATTACAAAAATAAACAGGAAACAAAATATACTAAAATAAAAAGCGTGACTGACGATGGAAATAATGGAGCTTAGCAATATCCCCACCATGTCATCTGCGTTCTACACGAATGACCAATGAAACTGCTTGGCTGAAAAGCGCAGTTTCACTCGCATGTTGGCTATACATTACTAATGTTGTTCGTGATTGAAGTTTTATTTACAGAAATTAAAAAAATTTGGGCTCAGAAGTATTTGAATACGAGCCTCACACAAGTAGGTTTGAGAGACAACGCGCAAGACGCCTGAGCCAGCGCGCTATTTGACTCTGTATGCTGCAATATTCGTCATATACTATTCTTCCGCAACCGTTACAAGCAGCGCGAAGAGAAGTACTGATCTGGTGCTGCAGTCGGTCGCAGCACACATGAGTCGCCAGGCCTGACGTACGTCTGCGCATGCGCACCAGCGAACAGACGACTGCGCCGCGTCTCTGCGCACGTACCAGCGCGGCTGAATCCCACTTCAGCACAGGGAGCTGGTTTCCAGCTATCGCGGCGAGAGCGTTCCAAAATGCGTTTTCATCCTTATTACTAGCATTGTAATACGTGTTGGAAGGGAATTGGCAAAATTTTATTGTGATATCTGGATCGCATTCCAAGAGAAAGGATGTAATTTTACTGCGATTTCTCGCTTGCTTTTGAAGAGAAATGGCATAATTTTAGTAATATATTTGCAGTGTGCTGCAGCACATTAGCACATTATCACCAGCTGCCACTAGTTTCAAACCATTTTGATCGTCCATTGCCTATCTGGCACTTTAGATCTTCCAAACTTGTCCCATGCTTCGAGGAAAACTGCCATACGCTTTTTAGTGTTTACACTTATAATCACAGGATTACTTTCATACTCCCAGTAATTTTCTAGTAGCATTCTTTCTGGGAAAATAAGATCCACAGTACCTCGGTCTTCCCTGTATACATGTTTTTCTTCCTCAAGAAATGGTTCTGCTCTCTATAAGAGTCTCATTTTTATGATCTTTTCAAAAAGCTCCAGCATGTGGGACGGCAGCATGATGCTTCGGTAGTTTCCAAATTTTCGCTCATTGGCCTTTTGTAACGTAGGGACGATGTCTAATTTACTCCAATCTTCTAGCATTTTGTATTCTTTTCTTTTCCGTGTCCTTCAACAGCCAAGCCTTAATTTTGGCATTCTCTTTTGTTTAAATTTTGGCATATGAACATATTTTAGGGCAGCAGATAATAGCCGACGGCCGATATCTAGGCACTCGTTTGATGTGACTTTTAACATCTGTATCATACTTACCAGCTTTTCTGTCAGTGATGATGACAGCTGTATCTCGTTGTTTCATACTTTCCCTCTTCTGATAAAACCTGTACTGTATGGTTGTTTCGCACTTACACATCAGGCCCCTTCCAGCTTTCTGTTCCCAAACCATGAGGACTATGTTTTCGCATCCTCGTCATTTTATACCAACGTGAGCATTCAGTTCGTCCACAATGATGGTGTTCTCATCTGCTATTTGTCCTTCAAGCATATTAAGGAAACCCTCTTTCACTTTCATGGTACCTCCTGTCTTTGGTGCATATACGAGTACTTGTAAAACAGTATTCTGTGCATTAGCAGCCCTTAGTCTCATCTGGATGATTCTCTCGTTCACTTATTTGACGTCTGTCTAAATTTCTATATCTTTAAGGAGAACAAAGACAACTCCAATTTTGGATTCACTATTTCCGTTTCCTGCTCTGGAGAATTCCGTCAGATGTTACCAGTAAGCGCAACAAGCACGAGACCAGACGAAGTCAAAACATCTGAAAATCCCAGTTAACGTAGAATGGTAGCATAGCTTCAAAATTAATGAAATACCTGGAAAATTATGTTTCTGAAATTTTTATTATTTATTTATTTTTCATTTATAATCCTGCTACATTTTAATATAAAGCAGGACGTACATTTGTAGTTTAACATGTTATACATTAGTTCATTGATGTTACATAATGTAAGTATTGGAAATAGATCGAGATAAGAAGAAAAAATAAAAACAAAGAGAAAATATATATACACAAATTCTACATTTGTTGTTACAATTATTATATAACAAATTACAATTCGAGCATTTTACGATAAATCAGATGTACTGAAGAACATAAAAATATGATTAGTTAAATGGTTGTTATACACATGTTGAAATTCAATGTATTCTGAAGCTTGTTAATTGTAATTTTTGGCTAAAACAATGTTATAGGAAAGAGACGAATTATAACTAAAAATAAAAGGGGTTTTCTGTCCTTATGGATAGCTGCATTGTATTGTGCTGGGCGTTGAGTTCCTTGGAATGTTTCCTTCAAGTCACCGATTACCCAGCACAGTTTCCATGGTTTTGGTGATATTAGTCTCTTTTGTTTATATTGTTTACTATTTCTTGTGTTTCAGGTGTTAGTATCGTAATTAATTTAAAGAAAGTCTGGTTTGGAATGATGACCCTGGGAAATTGCTCCCCTGTCAATGTTGAGT
Organism: Locusta migratoria; assembly: GCA_026315105.1. Taxonomy (NCBI): domain Eukaryota; kingdom Metazoa; phylum Arthropoda; class Insecta; order Orthoptera; family Acrididae; genus Locusta; species Locusta migratoria. The sequence goes on along the minus strand of CM048748.1, from coordinate 225,268,695 downwards.
CTCATCGGTATCATTTCCTTTATTTGTGAAAGTTTCATCCCCTTCTTCCTGGTCTGTTTGTTCTCAAATATACCTGTCCACTCTGCGGGGCATACGGACACGCCTCCTGTAGGGCATTGTCCTTTTGTTTTCTTCATAGGTCGCATTGGATGTCTGCTAGTGTGTTGAGTTGTGTCCATTTTGTTCGTCTCTTATTATGTCATATATCGTATCGTCTGTTGTAAAGTCAAGCTGTTATGTGTCTTTGACATGGGAGTATCGCCCGCAGAGTAAGACGATGTGTTCAGGGGAGCCTTCGGTGTTTCCGCAGGTGCAAGTTTTGGTGTCGCCCAGTCCCATTCGGAACAGGTAAGCAGGATTTGGGCCATGTCCTGTAAGGAAGTGAACCATGCCGTGTCTGGGGTCGATATCCTTCATCCTTTTTCTTTCTCTAATGTCTGGTAGTAGTGAATATAGTCTACGTCCCTTCAACTTGTTGCAGTCAGTCATACGGAAATTAAATTCTGGAAACATCCCTTAGGCTGTGGCTAAGCCATGTATCCACCATATCCTTTCTTCCAGGAGTGCTAGTCTTGCATGGTTCGCAGGAGAGCTTCTGTGAAGTTTCGAAAGTAGGAAGCGAGGTACTGGCGGAAGTAAAGTTGTAAGGCGGCATCGTGAGTCGTGTCGGGATAGCACAGTCGGTAGTGCGCTTGCCCGCGAATGGCAAAGGTCCCAGGTTCGAGTCCCGGTTCCGGCACGTAATTTTAATCTGCCAGGAAGATTCATATCAACGCACATTCCGCTGCAGAGTGAAAGTTTCATTCTGGAACTATGTATCTGGCCACCATCGAGGCATTAATGCGAGTAGTCACGATGTTACTGAGCTCACGAAACCGACCTTTTAAGTAGCATCGCAAGAATTCATAGTTACACACTAATTATTACTCATTATCTTCTGTAATAGGTTTTGGGAAACAGCTTCGATCTTAAAAGCAATCACATGCATTTATGAATGAAAAGGAAAACGTTTATACATATCTGAAAGAAACCGCCTCGTTCGAATAATCTGTAATGATAATCTGTCTCTGTCTCTCTGGTTACAGCATGCGAGCGCGTGTTACCTTTCAAGTTATGCCCCGTAATGACACTGTGACAGATACGTTGTGAGTAGGAGGTCTCCAGAAATACTCTATCAGTAGGTGACAGATGAAACCCGCCTACAAGTGCTGCCTGTTTTTATTGAACCGGACACGCGACCTCCTCCGTGTTCGAATGGAACTTCCGTGTCAGTGTCATCCGTGAATTATAAAAACGCGGAGCACTTCTCTTCTCTCGCTCTCATTAATACTTTAGTACCCCCAGTTGGGAAGGCCGAATTAAAATCTGATTTAGAATCATGCTATGGTTTCTCAATTTTTCGGGACAAGGATTATGGTTTAGTGGAATTATTTGCACAGCACATTAGATGCAGTCAACAAATCTCCGATATGTCGCTTCATTGTTCTTTGCCACAAGGCTGATTGTAGATGTCTCTTAGTTCAAACGGTATATAATGGCTTACGTTCCATTCACAAGAGATGCGAAGGCGCATCCAAAATTATTAAGGAACGGCTGCTTCAGAACACAATACATCTCAATCCAAACAACTTCTAGAATTATGATTTTTTCCGTTTTCTACCTAATGGTCCGGTCATCAGTGACTGTTAGCTGCTAACTCTCTCCTTTCCTCCTTCACCTCCCTCCCCCCCCCCCCCCCCGTCCCTTTCTCTTTCTTCGTTCGGTTGGTTCCAACTTGGGTTATGCTACTGGTAGGGAGGGAGCAGCTACGTAAGGTGTAGCCCATTTGTAATGAGTGCAAGTCTTGTTGTCATACACATTTATTGGCAAAAACATAATTCAATGAGTAAAGTATTTTACAAACAAGTTGCCATAAGGGCCAAAATCATTAATTTACAATGATGTAGTAAACAAGTAACAGCAATTTAAACCCAAAACAAGAAATAAAATCATTAAAAAATACATACAAGTCTCTTAAAAATCTTAAAAACAGGGCAGCAGTGGCCCTGCAGTGTGCAGCATTAATCGCAAAATAGTAGATAACTTTCATGATCTTTTTTTTTTTTTTTTTTGTAAAAAAATTCATTTTAAAACAAGTTTGGAACCAATTCGGCGTCAGGGCCAAAATCAGAGCCAGTTGCTCTACTAGGAATTCTTAAGACTAAAAGCAATTAGCAGAAAATTTCTTAAAAAAAATCTGAAAACAGCTGAAATTCCAATAATGGAAAATACAAGAACAATGTTGCCTGATAAATTTTACAGCACGAAGCAGTTACGCTACAACAACTTTCCTAAGACATAGAACAGGTAATTACGAATAAAAAATACCATTTCAATATGTACGACTTAGATGCAAGGCGTGGCTACGAGACACAGCCGGCGACTATCGAACAACAGGCCCAGCTAACAGGCAGTAAGGAGGAACACTGAACATTAAGTTAAGCAATCTTTAAAGCAAGCCTGTATTTAGCAATACACAATCTCAGTTAACTGGCAGGAGCAGTCAATACGTATCATAAGAATGATGTACAAGCCGTGGCACTACCGCCGACATATAGAGCAAGATTTACCTTACGTAATTAAGTTTTGTACTACAGCTTAAGGCCCAGAAAGAACATACAAACAGCTAACCATAACTGGCTTGTGCGTAACATAACGCGCCATTGATAGTACAGTGGGTTATTTAATGGATGTTAAATTACCCAGGTTCCACGATGGCAATATATGACTTTCCAAGAATATTAACTTTTGCATATCCTCTTGCATTTACGTCATCAAATATCCAAACAGGATTCAAGACTTGTGGCACTTCTCCCTTCAATAGAGACGTTTTTGGTGCCCACGAATTTGCCCCAGGTTTCGTAACAGTTCGGCATAATCCTGACAGGCCTGTTGCTCTAGGCTAAGTGTCAACACGATAGAAGTAGATGGTCAAATTGAAACATTGGGACTCTCCAACAACCACATTAGTGACACAGTAAAACTGTTTGATCCCAGCCTTCTGGCAGACACACTGCTGTTTCTCCAAAAGATATCAGACGTTTCCCTAAAGTTGGAGGAAGGAACCAACGAAAAAACAACAATAACCGTAAGAGAGGCTCGGCTGTCTTCACGGAGAGTAATCTGAAAGATCTCGAAAGGAAAAGGTAGCGAAGTTCCAAGTATGCCAAGAATCGTCTTTTCCCAACTGAAAAAATAGGCTTTACAACTAAAAAACAGAATCAAGTAAAGAAAGCACGAATCAGTGACAGTGAAGACGATGACTGTTTTTGTATTGTATGTCGTCATTCATATGCCAATAACAGATCAATAGAAACATGTGTGCAATGTAAAGATTGCAAGAAATGGGCACATGAGAAATGTACATCAGGAGGTAGCTATTTTGTTTGTCATAATTGCCAGACTGATGTTTCTGATTTATTTTGTAGAGTGTTGACAATGTTTATTTTAAGGGTGTTATCTAAGGACATTTTTAAATGTGGACTCTTGTTGTGTATGTTTAATTATTTAACTTGTTACGTGCAATCATCACACATACGTTATTTGTTATTAGTTGAATACTCCTGTTACTTGAAGTAATTTATACAAATGTTGTGTTGTTGTGGTCTTCAGTCCGGAGACTGGTTTGATGCAGCTCTCCACAATACCCTATCCCGAGCAAGCCTCTTCATCTCCACATAGCCGACGGCGGTGGCCGAGCAGTCTACGGCGCGCCATTCAGAGTCTGGTCGGGGGTTCGAATCCCCCATGGGCATGGATGTTTGTGTCGTCTTTAATATAAGGTAGTTCATAGTAGTTTCTACCTGATGACCCCGCAGTTAAGTCCCTTAAGCTTAACAAACATTTGAACAACTGAACTCCACATAAGAACGGCAACCTACATCTGTCTGAATCTGCTTACTGTATCCATCTCTTGGTTTTCCACTTCGGTTTTTATCCCACACACATCCCTCCAACGCTAAATACACAATTCCTTGATGTCTAAGAATGTGTCCTACCAATCGATCCCTTCTTTTAGTGAAGGTATGCCAGAAATTTCTTTTCTCCTCAATTCTGTTCAGTACCTCCTCATTAGTTACGAGATCCACCCACCCAATCTTCAGCATCCTTCTATAGCAACACATTTCAAAATCGTCTATCCTCTTCCTGTCCGCACTATTTCTCGTCGATGTTTCACTCCCATAAGAGGCAACACTCCACACAAATACCTTCAGAAAGGACTTCCTTAGCCTTAAATCAATATTTGATGTTAACAAATTTCTCTTTTTCAAGACCGCTTTTCTACCCATTGCCATTCTGCATTTTATTTCCTCTATACTGCGACCATCATTTGTTCTTTTACTGCCCAAGTAACAAAACTTATCTACCTCCTTTATTATTTCGTTACCTAATCTAATTCCTTCAGCATCACCTGCTTTTCTTAGACTGCACTCCATTACCTTGTTAATGTTCATCTTATTTGCACCTTTCAGCACACTGTCCATTCCGTTCAACTGTTCTTCCAGGTCCTTTGCTGTCTCTGACAGCATTACAATGTCATCAGCAAAACGCAAGGTTTTTATTTATTCACCCTGAACTTTAATCCCTTCTCCAAATTTCTCCTTGCTTTTATTTGTAGCTTGTTCAATGTACAAATTAAATAGCATTGGAGAAAGGCTACAAATACAAGTAAAATTTTATTTATTCAAACACCTGTATTTTTAGGTAATATTAACATGTGACAAGCAACCCCGATCCCTGCGACAGCCATCCCAGTTCCGGGGATAGTAGTCACAAATAACGCATAATAGAAAAGGCAATGCTAAATTTGTCACAATAATCATGAAGCCATACATTATTTTTATAAGCCTTCTTAAAAGTATTGAGTACAAGTTAGTTAAATGAAAATGCGAAAATTATTGTTATTGGACGCATAAAAAGATTGAAATAAAAAAAAGTTGACATTACCTGACATCGTCTGGTCTGGAGGCGATCCATTCGTTTTATAGTTTCCAAATGACAAGCCAAGATCGCAAACTACCAATTTATTAAGTGACGACCGGTTTCCGTGCACTGTGTCACCATCATCTGGTCATATATATATTATAATCTGATCATCTTGTTAAAAAAATTGGGTATAAATATAAGAAGTGGAACATTGCACTTAGTGCATATAGTGAATAAGTGCAATGTTGCACTTCTTATTTTATACCCAATTTTTTTTAACAAGATGACCAGATTATAATATATATATGACCAGATGATGGTGATACAGTGCTCCGGAACCGGTCGTCACTTAATAAATTGTTAGTTTGCGATCTTGGCTTATCATTTGGAAACTATATAAGAAAAAATAAAAAATAAATTTAAATTTTTTTTAAATAAAGTGACTACCATACCCGGTCCCCTCTACCGTGTCAGAAGAACGATGGAAGCCGTCCGCAAACCCGTGAAGAGAATCAACAATTATCACGCCCTGAAAAACTACGAAATTGGTTTGGAACAGAAACAACACGGCTTAGATGGGGGACACGGTCAGTGTACGTTATGTTTGGTCCATGCTGAGGTTCACGCCGCCTGGGCAGAGGGTACGTTGGGCCCCGGCAGTTATGAGCGTCAGCGGCGTGGTGTGGCCGCTTATGCCACCAGATACTTGTGCAGCGCGGCGACACCGATACCTGCGGGAAGTGGCGGCCGCCTCGAAATCTTAACTGGCGCTTCCTGCGCCGGACACGGATACTTCCTAGCGGGAGCCCGCTGCGTCATTTCCTACCCGCAATATATCGCCAGCAGGTGCGCCCGCCGCCATCACAAGGTATCGGCTCAAAAGCGAAATTCGGATTCCACTTACGATCCGAGGTAAGGGGAATTTCGGCAACTGCGAGTAGAGCTGACGCGCCTACGTACAAAGTTTTTCATGTCCTAGCTGAAAACCCGGCGTTGCCACTTTTTTTCTTTTACGCCAGAACTCGTCAAATACAGTAAAATAAAGAAGGTAAAGCAGTCAACAATCCGGAGATTGCTTTGAACACGACAGTGCTTTACTAGACATAGTCCTGTTTGGAGGAGGTATGCCGTAGCCTTCCTCCGACCTTCGAACTGACTTACCCAGCCAGTTACAGGGGGACCTTCAGTTTAACGTGGGCTCCGAACCACGGTGCTACTCGAATTTTTCACATGAGCAATACTGCCACAGGTGAAAGAAGTGGAAAGTGACATATCAGATCTCAAATGGTTACAAAGGATAATTGAGAAGGCGTGGGAATCGGGACAGGTTCAGTCTGACTGGACGAAAGCGGTAATCATACCAATTTTAAGACATGGAAAAAGAAAAGATTGTTAACAACTATCGAGGTATCTCTTTAATTAGCAATGTAGGAAAAATATTCTCAGGTATTGTTGAAAAGAGAGTGCGAGTATTAACGAGGACAAGAGATGAAAATTAGTTTGTGTTTAGGCCTCGTAGAGGCTGTCAGGACCAGATCTTTAGCTTACGGCATGTAATGGAAAACTACTATGAGTGGAACAGGGAATTGTACCTATGCTTCCTAGGAGGAAGCTACTGTCAGTTCTACAAGATTATGGTATAGTAGGCAAACTTCTGCACGTAATTAAAAGGCTTTACGTAGACTGTCAGGCAGCAGTTAGAGTAGACGGCAAATTAAGCTCATGGTTCAGGGTAGTTTCAGGGGTAAGACAAGGCTGTAATCTGTCACCACTGTTGTTCATACTATTCATGGATCATATGTTGAAAACAGTAGGCTGGCAGGGCGGGATTAAAATAGGCGAAAACAAAATAAGCAGCCTCGCATATGTAGTTGTAATGATCGGTTCGATTGAAAGGTGGCAAACTAATATTTCAGAGCTCGATCACGGGTACAAGGATTATGATATGAAGATCAGTATCTCCAGAACGAAACTAATGTCTGTCGGAAAGAGATTCAAACAATTTGAGTGCCAAATAGGAGGAACAAATTTAGATCAGGTAGACAGTTTCAAGTACCTGGGATGTATTTTCTCACAGGATGACAACATAGCGAAAGAACTGGAATCGAGGTGCAGAAAAGTTAATGCAGTGAGTGCTCAGCTAAGATATACTCTTTTGTAAGAAGGAAGTAAGTACCAAGACTAAGTTAGCAGTGCACCGCCCTATCTTTCGACCAACTTTGTTGTATGGGAGTGAAAGTTGGGTTTACAGGTTACCTTATTCATAAGGTAGAGGTTACAGATATGAATGTAGCAAGATTGATTGCAGGTACTAATAGATGCAGGAGGGTGTCCATAATGAGGAAATCAAAGAAAAACTGGGAATGGACACCATAAATGAAGCAGTTAGAGCTGCAGCTCGGCTGCAGAGAGTAAGAGGAGTCGAGGTAGACCAATACGAAAGTACTTAGATTCGGTGAAGAATGATTTTGAAGTAAAAGCCATAACATCAGACAAGGCATCATTGTTAACATTGAATAGGGGATCATGGATGAATTTTATTAGAGGAACTATGCTCCAGACTGAAAGCTGAAAGGCATAACCAGTCTCTAATGATGATGATCTTTTACGAGGGTTGGAAATTAAATAGTGGTCACACTTCTGTGGAGACACTATGCAATGGAATCTACTATTGCTGCTGATAGCATACGATGTTGACATATCTACCTTACCTCCGAGCAAATGGACTCGCCCGTACCACGTCACCGGCGTGCGCACGATGAAGGGAAAGACAGTTACTAGTCAGCGAGCAGTCTAACGTAACGGTGTCACTATGTTTTCGAATCAGGAACAACGGAGCTGAATCCAGATTGTATGTGCCATATGTCGTACAGCACGACAGTGTCATGAAGGAGTTCAAGAGACGTGCGGGGAGTCGGCATTGTCGTACAGAGCACTGGCACGTTGGGTAAAAGCCTTCGACGAAGGCAAACTGTGCCAGACATGCATCGGGCAGGTAGTCCTAGCGTCTCTGATAAACTGGATACTGTTGCCGCGTTAGTGTTTCAGTGATCGACGCCAGACGATTCGTGAACTCGCCCACGAAACCGGGATTCGAACCCGGGTCTCCTGATTTCTAGACAGTTGCGCTGAACACTGTCCCTAGTGCTGTAGTAAGGGGACACATTTTCAGCTTTGCCCATTCGCAGTTGTTGTCATGTGTTCTGTGAATATGAAAGAATAACAACTGCACGATCAGAAGTGACGTCTGTTCTTTCGGAACAGACGCCACGTGTTTATATAAAATTGATCGTTGGAATGCCAGATGCCAGATTGATATTCAATGGAAGTTTTGTCACTCAACAAAGAAAGTGACTTACTCTCGTTCGACCAACACTTCATATTGCTGTTTGGTGTGAGGTCCATAGCATACTGGAGTAATACATTAAAAATATCGAAAAGATAGCAGTATGCTTCGTTACAGATCAGTTCAGCAAGAACGAGTGTGTCACGCAATTCATCGGTTAGGCTCCAGTGACAAACGCTTCTAGAGAGCGTTTGCAACACGCTATGGCCTACAGTTAAACGTATGAAAGGGTGCAAAGAAGGGTACAAACAAAGAATAAGCGCGAGCTAGGTTTCACATGGTCATTGGTTTCGGATCCCTTGTCCATTGCTATAGAAGATATTTCCGGTCTATGGAAATATAATATGCGAAAACAAAACTTACCAAACTTGTAAAACACGCCGACATTAGATATAGAGGTCTATGGTTTCGTGCGTCCGGCCAACCTTCTTGAAAACTGGAATGACTTGCATTGTTTTCCAATAATTAGGAAGGCTTCGCTCTTCTAGAGGTCTGCTAGAAGGGGGCAATTTCCTTCACATACTCCGTAAAAAATCGAATTGGTATTCCATGAGATCTTACCTGTGCTGAGCGAGTTCGATTGCTTTTCTACGTCTCCGACAAATATTGCAATATCTGACGTTATGTCGTCTTTGCAACTATTTGGAGGAGTAACTCCTGTGCTATCTTCCTGTGTGAAACAGCTTTGTAAAACGATATTAAGTATTTCGGCCTGCTCTGTTTCAACGCCATTACGGGCACAGAATGTCTGAACATCTGGTTTCGACCCATTCACCGATCCGACGAAGATCCGAAATTACCTCCGTTATCCTACAAAGACGGTACACAGAACTTTCCTTTCGAAGCCTTTGCACGCCTCTCGCCTGTTACTCCTTAAGTTAGTTTTGAATTGCTTAATTCTTGCTTGTCTACAAGACTGTGGCTACGTTTGTATTTGCAGTGAAGGTCTCTTTGCTTTCGTAACAGTTTAGAAGTCGGTCGTTGAACCACGATACATCTTTCCTAGCAAGTATTGCATTTTAATCTTGAACTATGTCCACTGATGATCATCACTGTCGCTGTTATAGACGGAACTTTAAAGTTGAGCAGTCAAGTACTATGAAATCTGTACCTTTTCGCTTTTGTTAAACAGGAAGATTTTCCAACCTTTATTGATATTTGTATTTTCTGCTGAAGTCGTTGATGCTGTTACGGCCTTATGATGGGTGGTTCATTGTTATACACTAATTGAGTCGAAATTTTCGGGTATATTCGTCATCAGCAGATCTAGGATGTTGTCTCTACTAGTGAGCTGTCTGTTTAACTTTTCTAGGAGATTTTCGGATAAAGTACAGAATCTCTATAGATTCTCTGTCCCTATCTTCCGTCTTAAACACATGATTCTCCCAATCTATACACGTCAAAAATTTACGCAAAATATCTTTCAAGTTTTCCTTCAGATATTCCGCCACTACGGCATTTGTGCTATTGGTCTATAAAATCATCAAATGACCATATCTGAGCTACCTGAGCTACTTTTAATGCTGATCGTAACTCAAATCATTGCACGTTCCGGATTTGTAATAATTTAAGTCAATGTTATCTTACATTTTATCGCTATAATCACTCCTCCAGCTTGTGTTTGGAATGTCTACGATATAAATTCCAGCCTGAGTTTAGAATTACATTATTGTTGCCCGCCAACTTTCCGTCGCTAGTACTATGTGAATATTTATAAGTGAAAACAATTCTGCAGTCAACTATTTCTGTATAACAGTTTTCCATGTCGAATGCTGCATTGTCTGGAAATATGATGGGTCATATCGATTTAGTGAAGGGAATTTCCTATATTTTAATAAATAAAATAAATAAATAAATAAAACAGAAAGAATCACACGTACTCATGTGCTCCGATAACCTATGTGCCGTTTCTTGCGTTTTGTGTACTTCGGATCTATTCAGGATGATCCTATATTTCTTCACCCGCGAGCGGAGGTCAAGAAATTTGCATTCATGATCGCTTCGAGTCTTTCACTCGGCTCCAAACAATAGGACCACGATCGACTCTCGGAATGATGCTACAAATCGAGAGCTCCGAATCTGCGGCTACGTGCCTTCACCAAATCTGCTAGTCTTCCGTAGGACCGAAGCATGGCCTCTGAAACCAGACGGAAGGAGATATTGGTGCCGAAATGTGTAAAGGTTTGCAGTCTCTAACGAGGCTACTTCATATCGCGTATGAAACCCCGTCAGGCAAACAAACGACCTTCTCGTCATTGTCCTGAGAGGCTCCATCACCAGACTATGACTGGAGCTCCCAATGAGGAGCACACCCACCCTCTGCAATTTTCTGAACCTCTCAGGTCAATGCAGCCTGTGCTGGGGAAGAGGCAATATCGGCAGTTGGCAATACTTCAAACCTCTTACTGACGCGTAATGCGACAGCTTACGGCTGGTGCCCGGTTTCGACTTCCACCCAGATATTCACAACTGCGCCACAGTTCGTCAATCATCGTCAGGCAACTGTCGACTGACAGGCGTGGATATCTGAAAGTGTAGTGGCATCTGGGGTCTCAGGCAGCGATACACAATGAAACGCAGTCGAAGTTAGTCACATCTGAGGTCTGCGATGTTGACTGTTTGTAACTGGTACGTTTGGCTCAGAGTGTAAGCTGGCGCTATATCTTTGACCACTTGCGAGTTGACTATCGACTCTGGTACTTGCGAGTTGTCTGGGATTGTAGACGCGAGTCAGTCGCGCACCGTCCTTGCGAGCTCCCGGATTCATGTTTTGGCATGTCTAATAGCGCCGCAGTCGAGCCAGTAATAATCAGTTGTATAAATATCATCCTAATTTGTGTAAAGCCGGCCGCGGTGGCCGAGAGGACTGAGGCGCTTCAGTCACGGTCTGACGGCCAATACGGTCGGTGGTTCGAATCCCCCCTCGGGCATGGATATTTGTGCCGTCCTTAGGATTAGCTAGTTGACAAGTAGTTTGTAAGCTTAGGGACTGATGACCCCGTAGCTAAGTCCCATAAGTTCTACATTTGAACATTTTTTGAATTTGTGTAAGATCATCGGACAGTGTTGTGAATAGCGTGTATTTATACCTGTACCGTGTGTCGTGTCGAGTTCTATTGTTTCAACCGTGCCGCGACGATTTCGGTTGTATTGAGCTACGAAATTAGAAGTGTATATGTTACAGGCCAAACCCGATTTTGGGATGAACTAGTTTCGCCTAGGCCAAACCAGTTCTCCCTACATGCGATAGGACAAACCAGTTTAGCCTAGGCCAAACTACTTCATCCTGTTAAAGATAGGAGATTGTGTATTTAGTGGTTCGAATAGCACACTGGCGAAATCTGTAGCCGGTTTTGACTTTGCAGCAGTTGTAGCTTTGGCAGTAGTTTTGAGAGCTGTCTCACATATGCAGTTTACATGCGCACAGGTAGGCCATAAATCAGTGTTGACTGTCAAATGAGTTACGACCGGGATGATTGTTAAATTGAGACCTAAGGTGCAATCAGTAGCTTACACTAAAAAAATTTACTATTATTGTTCAGACAGTTTCCTACCATGTTTTAACTGTTTGCACTCACTGAATAAAGTATCAGTTTCAGAACTTTTATTATACATTTGGTTTTTTCCCTAATTCACATTTAATCACTTTGGTAAAGTTCTCAGTCAGATTAACGAAATGTTAGTTAATGTGCAGAATCATCAAAATTACCCATAACACACACAACAATATAAGACACTGAGTGACAGTTAAAGCAGTGTCTAAAGCGATAATTTATTGATAACTTTCACTTAGCAGAAACATATTTTATTGATAACTTTCAAGGATCCAGAGGTTCCTCCTGAATATGTACACAACAGGCACAGTTCCTATACATTTCTATCAAGATATTTTCTCGATATACTGCCTGACTAACTGAAGCAACAATCTCTCGTGTTAAAATAAATTAAAAAAAAATCTGAGTCGAAACCTCTATAGACTGTCTGAATTTACAGTATGTAACAAATATGCAACAATTAAAAGCGAAACAAAAAAGCACGAAATTTAACCATGAAAACTAATATAAATTCTGAAAAATTAAACAATGATACTTGGCGGTTTTGAGGTGAAGCACTACACTCCCGGCGACTGACAGATCTGATGAACCGCCAATACGCTCACTGAATCACCAGATCCTTATCAAACAGGAACTGCTGGATTATTCCGAACAGCGCTGCATCCACAGGGTACAATCTCCCGCAATTACACAATTCAGAACTATGTAGCATACTGTACAAACTTATGGAATGTCCATCGAGTTGAGGCCATTATGAAACACAGGGGTGGTATTAGTATTAACATGACGGCTCCTGCGAGGCGGAGCGGCCGAATGCATTAAGGCGCTATGCTGCGATGCGCGAGGCCTTCTCCGTCGGGGGTTAGAATACCCTCTCGGGCATGGATGTTTGTGCTGTCTTTAGTATAAGGTACTTCATAAGAAGTTTGTAAGTTCAGGGATTGATGACCCCGCAGTTAAGTCCCATTAGCTTTAGAAACATTTGAACTTTTTTTTTTTTTTTTTTTTTTTTTTTTTTTTTTTATGGCTCCTGAGGTGACTAGCCTTTCTTTTTCCTGGACCGATGTTCTTATAATTATGAATGATCCTGTAGGATAAATCACCACTAGAGTTACATTCAGTTTTCTTTCTTTCTTTTTCTATCTAATCAAAATAAATGCTTACAATGACTGGGTTGTTCACTAATATAGTCAATTACACAATTTAACTTTTTAAGCCGGCCGTGGTGGCCGAGGGGACTGAGGCGCTCCAGTCACCGTCTGCACGGCCACTACGGTCGGGGGTTCGAATCCCCCCTCGGGCATGGATATTTGTGCCGTCCTTAGTATAAGGTAGTTGATAAGTAGTTTGTAAGCTTAACAAACATTTGAAACATTTTTTTAACTTTTTAAATTATTGGAAATATCTCTAGACCTCTAAAATTACCTAGAAAATTACCATGAAATCCACTGGGATAAATTTCCTGTACAGTTATACTCAATCTGAATAAGTACTTCTGCGGGCGAATATATATATATATATATATATATATATATATATATATATATATATATATATATAAAAAAAAGGGTGAAGAATGACAATGTTGACAGTGAATATTAGCGAAGCTTCTACTTTTGGTTTTATAGTGCACAGCCCTAGGATGTGCGCTAAGCCATCGCATACAACGAATAAAATTTGTTAACTGCAATAGATCGTTTCTTTTTTTTTTTTCATTTTTTAAATTTATTTTATTTTTTATTAAATACACAAGCAACTGGATGGTTTCTTTCAAAAGTGTATGTCCGATTCCCTTTGCCATACCTGACAAAAATATCCGACTGTGTACTCGTCTCTACTGACAGCTACACCATAATTTTCCTTCCTTCTTTCTTCCTTATGACACAAATAGTTCTCAAAGGTTTTACATTCAATTGATAGGTAACTATAATAAACATCATCATTGTGCCGTGACAATGAAACGGTATATCTTCGTAGAATAATGCGCATAAAATATGCTAATACTAGTTTGTTTAGGTATATAAATTTATAATTTGGACAACTTCACTGAACCACTAGACACAAGGACACGCCGACAATGCATGGTAGGAATTGACGTCATTAACGCAATACAAACGCGGATGACAGAACACTGATTTCGATTCTCCTTGTAAAAAAATGTTCCTTGTTTGTAAAGGTTGGGGTTTGACTCAGTACTTAACTAAAATTTCGCTGGTTCTGCTCGCTGTTGCCGTGGTCCATGTCAGTCATGCCGGATCCAAACTACAAGTGCTGTGGTAAAATTAGTGTGGAAAAGGGTTCAACTCGCTCATAATTAAACTCCACACACAACTTTTGCATTATAAGCAGGATTATTGCACAAGATGTTACAGACTTTACTTCCGAAAACTCATCGAAAACTGACCTCCCGATCCTTCTCCCCTAGTCGCTTATATGTGTTTTAACAATCAGAAGTTTTGACTAATTCATTGTTAAAATTAATTTTATCAGACTTACAATCACTAAATTTTAATTTACAGCATTTCAAGTTATAAATTAGAGTCTATGTTTTACGACATTTGTTTATAATAATTCTTAACAAAACAATTAACTTTTTTATAGCAAAATAGCTTTAAATATATTTTAAAACAATGCTTTCATTTTCAGTGTTAATTAAATTGCCTCATGACTGAAATATTTGATGCTATCATAAATTCAGAGTGTATACTACCAGTAAATTGGAAATACATGTCACACTAGGTCGAAATATTTTTTGTTAATGAGAAAAATACGAAACAGCACTTGCCATATTCCAACAGCAATATTTCAAAATAAAGTGATTTAATTTATCTACTGCGTTGGGAATCGAATATTTCACTTTACTTTGGTATCGGGTTTGTCTAATGCAAGGGGCTGGTTTTGTTACTTTACACGCTGTTGCCAAAACAAGTCTTGGGTGCTAACTAAAGTGTCGCCCCAAGCAATTAATTTTTTATAGCAAAATAGCTTTAACATATTTTAAAACAATGCTTTCATTTTCAGTGTTAATTAAATTGCCTCATGACTGAAATATTTGATGCTATCATAAATTCAGAGTGTATACTACCAGTAAATTGGAAATACATGTCACACTAGGTCGAAATATTTTTTGTTAATGAGAAAAATACGAAACAGCACTTGCCATATTCCAACAGCAACATTTCAAAATAAAGTGATTTAATTTATCTACTGCGTTGGGAATCGAATATTTCACTTTACTTTGGTATCGGGTTTGTCTAATGCAAGGGGCTGGTTTTGTTACTTTACACGCTGTTGCCAAAACAAGTCTTGGGTGCTAACTAAAGTGTCGCTCCAAGCACAAAACAGGCGGTCTGAGCAGTGTATCAATGTGCATGTAAAGTAGTTTGAACGCCTCGCCAGATGAGATGAAAACCTTTTGAAAACACATACTTAGCGGACGTTAAACGACATCTCGGAGCAATTTTTGGGCGACGGTGTCATTTCAGCTGTGAATTAAGGATCTTTTTATCGACTGCTCGACAACTAACGGGCGAGGACATCATCAGCGGAGTGTAACAGTCCGTTAGTCGCATCTCGCTGGACGTAGATGACGAGGTAAGCCGGGAAAGAAGCTGCATTCTGACGATGACTCGGCTTCTCAAGTCCGGTGTTAGCTCGATAGGGTGGCAAGAACTCTAATTTTACGCGATAATGACGAATTAGTCACAATACCGGTGAATAAACATAATACTACTGTGTTTCTTCACTGTGCATGAAATGTGTGCCTTTTACTAGATAAACAAATCGCTTATTCAAGAAAATAATACAATGAGCATTCCGTCTCTCTGGACAGAATCGACCCGTCACAAAAAATATAAATGAAAATATCTTCAAAACCCAGAACAAGAACACCTGATATTAAAAACAACCAACACAATGAAAGAGTCTTTCCCCAAGAAGTAGCATTTGTTACGTTCACCCCACAGAAATTAAGGAATAAATAAGGTTACTATACGATAAAACACCTAGTCCAAAGGCAGGGCTTCACGACTGGCGTTTTACGTTGTAAATGGTGACCTTGTTCGACTTTTTAGCATTTCTCTTACTCAGGCATTGTGATAAATGCTTCGCACTATGCTAGGGGCACAGATAAATTGGAGATCGCTAAGTGGGACGTCTGTTGTATAGTTAGCAGTTGCGTGACCGGACAAAGACCCCGTAGCTAATTCAGCACTATACATACCCGTATAGGCGTCGAAGAAAAAAGCAAAATTGTAAACTTTGATAGCTGACGCTGAATCATAATTGCACTGCGCAGCTGGCAAAAATAGTAAACATGGAACACATCGTTACCAGGCCATCAGGTTTTGCGAATTTCATTTCGTATACTTATAAGGGAATGGTCAGACTTGTCATGCCGAAACATGTATTGATTTTTTTAGCACTGTTAGTTAACATTGAAGGAAGTGTGTATGCAGAATGTCAGATGCTAACATGATCTGGAAGTCACCTACAAAAATCACGAAAATGGCTGTTTTTCCTGCTTGGCGCTTTGCAGTGATGGCTGGCCACCCCTGGAAATGGCGAGTCGCGAGCTGTTGTTATGGTGAGCGTTGTGCGCATGGTCGGGAGGTGCGGCCGTCTTATCGCGGCGTTCACTAAAGAGGAATATCGTTGCACGGATTTGGTGGAAAGGGGAAACGAATATTCGTTTCTGTGGCATGCACTTCCTTTTCATCTCTGGTACGTATTTCGAAACATACCGTCTTGAAACTGATTAGAGATGTGAAACATATTCTGTACAATACATCCACACTCCGCAACCCACTTTACGGTGAACATTCAATCTACCCTCACAGGTGATGGCAAACCCTGTAAATGTTTTGCTGCTTGCCACGGAGAAGAACCACAGACGCCAAATGAAGCAATCAACAGGAAACTAGCGTGAAGACTATGTGATGTGCGACATGGTAGTTAAACTTCCAGACGAGCATGTAAGTAGCTCAGACATGTGGCTAGAAACGACTGAAACACTCGATATTACAGACTGGAAATCTACAGACGGCGAAGAAACGGAAGAAAGTTGCACACATGAAGACTCTTCGAGTTATAGTGCCACGTACCATCATCAATTATCTCCGAAAGCAACCCCAGCAACTATAATTACATTATCAGACAAAGAAAAAGCGGTGAAGTATTGGTTGAACGAAAGTGGTAAGAAACGCCTACGTGTCAGTACTGTTTAAAATAGGTATCGCTTTGTCCGTTCTGAACATGAATTGAATAGATGGAAAAAGGAAGTCGCTGGACGACGTAAGAGTCGACTGGAAATTGCGACGGAGATAAATGCGCGACTTTTTGAGCAATTTACCGATGCCAGACGACAGTCATTGAGTGTCAGCGACGCAACTTTGCCTGATTAGACGTTAAAGTTTGCCAACGTGATAGGCGCTAAAGAATTTACAGCTTCTCAAAGTTGGATTAGTCGCTTCAAAAGATCACATAAAATTGTGGCACGGAAAATAACAAAATTTGTATCGAGAAACAGGTCGGAAAATGAAGTGACACAAATGGAAATGATAGAAGCTGTTCTTAAGACTGCAAAAAATAAGATCGCCAGTATTAGTGAATCTTACGTTTACAATGCAGATCAGTCAGGTTTTCAAAAAGAAATGCGCGCGAAAAAAACTCTGTCATTCAAAGGGGAAAACATAATGAGGCAATTCCGCAGTCCACGACTGCACTCACTCATTCATACACTATAATGCCCATAATTTGTCTGGATGGTTCCTTGCCGGCCGCGGTGGCTGAGGGGACTGAGGCGCTCCAGTCACGGTCTGCACGGCCACTACGGTCGGGGGTTCGAATCCCCCCTCGGGCATGGATATTTGTGCCGTTCTTAGTCTTAGCTAGTTCATTAGTAGTTTGTAAGCTTAGGGACTGATGAGCCCGTAGTTAAGTCGCGTAAGGTCTACAAACTTTGAACATTTGATGGTTCATTGCTACCTAAACTATATGTGTGTCTTCAAGAACCAACTGGACGTTTTGGACCACGTGTCAAACAAACAATGTTCTACGCAGACAATCTTGTGGTAGACGCATCGAAGTCTGGAAAAATGGGAAATGATAACGTTACGCTTTTCACGCGTCATGCTTTTCTTCCATTCTGCGGGAACAAATCTCTTCTCCTCTTAGATTCGTGATCAGGTCATAAAAGTTCTGATTCATTAAAAGCTGTATTTCTAGCTCACCCTGACAAAAAAGTAGAGATACTTCAGATTCCACCCGGCACGACGAACGTAATTCAACTGTTAGACAGAGAATTTTTCCGCCAGTGGAAGGCATTTTATAGAAAACTAACAGAGAGAATAATTGTGTGCAAATCACTGCAGTTTCCTGTCTATTACCGTGACAATATTCTCTAGTTGCAATCAGTCGTACATTATCAGTTTTCCTCTCAACGGTTTCAAAATGTGATTAAATATGCGTGGCACCCCTCGAAATATACTGATATTAGGCCTGATTCCTTCCTAACACCGGCCGAGTTTTGTCTACGGACGTCTAACAACGTCTGTGATTCGCAGGGCTGTTATATATCGTCTTTGCTTGTATGTTCTGGATGCACAAAAAACCTATGTTTTGAGCATTATATCAATATTTCGCATTTTTGCTGTAATTACAAGAAATAAAAGTTTGACGTGTTATAAACCGTATATGTATTTGTGTCTATTTCATAGCTATTTGGAAAGAATGTCGTAGATAACATACCAGCTATATTTGTCAACGAATTTATTATTATCGTATTTATTAATTATCGTACGATCGCTTTCACTGGGCGAATCATCTCTCTCACTGCTGTGGCAGGAGAGCGGCGCTTAGCCAACGCCACCTTGTCCCTATATGGCGTTGGTATAACGTAGCGAGAGGTCAGGGTTGTACAACAGGCAGTTATAAGCGCGAAAACCATGCGACAATATTGTCATACTCCATAGAAGTTTTTACAGACTTCCAGGTCATGTCAGTAGCTAACAGTCTGCGTACAGACTTCTTTCAATGTTAACTCACAGTGGTAAAAATAGCAACACAGGTTTCGACATGACAAGTGTGACCATTCCCTTGTTAGTTACACAGAGCCTATGCCTCGATACTAGAGCGTGATCGTTATATGAAGATATAGGGTGACAATTACTGCTATACGAATCAAAAAGTCAATTAGTTACGAACTTCGACGTGCACAGACTTTCTTCGACAAGTAAACGCCAGTACAGATTTTGTGATTTAGTTTGACAAGTTAGCTGTACCTGCCTTTCGTGGCAACAATGTGGCGCAGATGATTAGCGAAATCCTGCAGGAGCCACTGGAGTGCCAGAACCGATGCTATCGACGACCTGCTGAATGGATGTTTTAAGCTCAGCTGTTTTCTGGTCTTATTGCTGGACAACTTGTCTTCAATACAGACTCACAAAAAGGAGTCGCATTTGTTGAGATCAGGAGAGTATTGCGGCCAATAGAGGCTTTATGACAATGGCCTCTGGTACCGCACAGCCAGAATGTGGTCCCCAAAGTGCTCTTCCAGGACATCAAAACCTCTTCTTCTTCGATGGGGCCAAATCTCCATCTTGCATGAACTTATCGAATTCATGGTCACTTTGGAGAATGGGGACTTAATCTTCTTTCAATACCTTCACGTACCGCTCAGCAGTCACGGGGCAGTCAAGGAATATCGGAAGAGATTACCCAATCCCGAAATGCGAATTCTCCGTACTGCAAATGCGGAAATTTTGCTTCTTCTACATCTACATGGGATTCTCTGCAAATCACATTTAAGTGCCTTGCAGACAGTTCATCGAAACGCCTTTATACTATTTATCTCCCATATTATACTCGAATAACGCGCGGGAAGAAAGAAAATCTGAATCTCTCCGTTAGAGCTCTGATTTCTCGTATTTTATTCTGATGATCATTTCTACCTATGTAACTGGGAGTCAACAACATATTTTCGCATTTTGAGGAGAATGCTGGCTACTGGAGTTTCATAAGTAGCCCACGCAGCAGTGATAAACGCCGTTGTTTTAATGATTCCCATCCCAGATCCTGTATCATTTCCGTGACGCTGTCTCCTCTGACAATACAAAACGTGACAATATGTGACAATACAAAACGAACTGCCCTTCTCTGGATTCTTTCAATGTCCTCCGTCAAACTCACCTGATAAGGATCTCTGTCCAAGTTCTTTGCATTTTGCATATGTCTGCCTTGGTGTATGTGCATTTATATGTCTGTGGTTGTATATGTTTGTTTACCTGTCCATTTTCCCTAAGGCGAGTCCTTCCGCTCCCGGGATTGGAATGACCCCCAACCCACTCGCTTAAAACCCGCATCCTTTCCTTTTTTCCTTTCCTTTCTTCCTCTTTTCTGAAGAATCAACCATCGGTTGCAAAAGTTCAGTTTTTGTGTTCTTGAAGCCGTCTCTAATGACCACGCTGTCTATGGTACGTAAAACCATAAGTTTATTTCCTTCAGTTTCTCTGGTCTTGAAGAACCCATCCAAATAAAGTTGGGTTTCGGAGTTTCGGAGACAAAACACACCATTCTCACCTTACATAATTCCCGCTACGCCCCAGCCTGCATCTTGAGAGTCCTAACGCAAACCGTTCATAAGTATGACGATTTCATTTCATAATAGCTTATATATTCCTGTGCTTCGCAAAGGTTGTTAAAGAGGGACCTGTGAATATCATTTTTTTTTTTTTTTTTTTTTTTTTTTTTTTTTTTTAGGGTTCTGTACCTAGATCAGCAAAAACAGATTCCTTGTTGGATCGCAAGGTGATAGGTAAACCGATTCCTCCACAGGAAAACTCGTCTGACGTATTCTATACGATACTGGTGACGGTATTCCAGAAATCTCATGTCGGCCCACATAACTTGTACACTTGGTGAATGGGTAAAGAGTTTCTACCTTGCCCGATTTAGGTTTTCTTGTGGATGTGATAATCATTCCCAAAAGAGTGATGAAAACATAAGAGTTTGTCACATAAACTGCAACAAATGCATGCAACAGTTTCACAGTCAGAAAATGAAAAAAACTAAAATATTAGCTTGTGGGAAGGCTCGAACCAAAGACCTTTCCCTCTACAGTTCTTCACGCCAGCCACAGGACTATAGCGCTCCTGTGCTCACAAGTGCAATACGTCACTTATCTTTCGCATTGACTGCTCAGTTTTTATATTTTGCTTATGTTTTTCATAGTTCCACACAACTTCTTCCTGTTTTCTTGATTGATCTGTGTTCAGCTTTTCAAGGTCTATCCACGCCAACTTATAAATAAATCTGAGAGGGGTTCGATGGGGAGATTCCCTTGTAAGTGCCCTATGTGATGTGGTGTATGTGAATGACTGATCCGATGATGGCACTATAATCTATCCAATGCTGGAATATTGCTTTTTACAGCGCAAACCTTACTAGTCAGGTTTGATAGAGGGATTAGACAAGATCGAAAGACGAATAGCAAGTTTCGACGTAGGTTCGTCTAGTAAGCTTGAAATTGTCTCGGATATATTCATCAAGTGGCAGATGCTGAAAGAGGAGTTTGTGGTATTTGGAATGAGTGACACTAGTCAGGAGATGGAATGTGTTTACCATTTTCCCAGGACTCTGCAGACAAGGTGTTCCAGAAATAAAATACAATGACCTGTCTGCCGCAGGTACCTCTGGACGCATCTCTAGTCTCCTGTTTGCCTACCACTGTCCATGATACACTAGGTTCTCAACGGTGCTGAGGTTCCACTTCGATGGATTTTAATATTTTAACAAAATTACATACATTCACAAAAATACACCTGAACTGTAATGTTTTCCCTTCCTGCTTAGGTGATGCGTCGTCTTGTAATATCAACACCAAAGTAGTCTTTATTTATTTATTTTTAATTTTCTGAAGAAATATCTACTGATAGTTTCTTGAGGACGAGCAATGGTACGAATATCTGATAATAAGCCTATTTCCTTGGAGCTTTTTGATTATACACAGTAGGTGTTCAATGCATTCCCTAATTTATATTTACGTTGTCAATAAACAAAGTAATTGATTGTCTCGATTGTCTATCAATTGTTTCCATTTAGTCTTGCTGGAAAAATGGAAACTTGTTTCCCCCAGTTTTACTTTATGTCAAGTTCAGAGTCGAAATAGCTCTGTTTGAGGATGATAGATATCATAAATTATCTTTGGTATCTTTCGGTGTGTCTCATTTTCCTTACGGAGACCGTATTTCAAAGATTTCTTAGACATGACTACTTCAAATACAGCTAAATCTTTTGGGATCTAAAAGTAAACACTCCAAATATCTGAAGCAGACTTAACTTTTTTTTATTGAAGCTTTAGGCTGGAGTCTCCCGTTAAATATCTAAGGTACCATGATGATGTCTTGATAAGCTTAGTGTTCTAAATAATATGTTTTTAAGAGGTATGACTGAAGAACTTCATTGCCATATGGTAAGAGAGAACTAAACATCTTTATAACTTTAACTACGAAAATACATTTTTGTATTCAGGAGGAACACTCAACGAATTACTGTTAGGTTAAATTACTATACTGCTCCTCAGCTTGCAACTGGGCAGTCGCTCGTGAGCAGGACGAAATACAAGCTCAGTACAAATTTTGAAATGTCGCCGTTGAATGGGATTCAACGCTGTGGTTTAAACTGAATTTGAATGCAGTGGAACAGTCAAGATGTCTCAAATTTCAATTTCATAAACATGTAAACCGTTCAAATGTAGCGAGCGAGGTATTAACACCCTGGACTCGCATACGGAACGACAGTGGTTCAAGTCTTACTCCCGCAGTCCTGATTTAGGTTATCCGTGATTTCCTTAAATAAGTTTAGGCCAATTCTGGGAGGGTTGCTCTGAAAGGACACGGCCGATTTCCTTCCCCATGTGTTTTTGTTGTGGTCTTCAGTCCGCAGACTGGTTTGATGCAGCTCTCTACACTACCCTGTCCTATGCAAGTCTCTTCATCTGAGAATACTTTCGGCGACCTACATCCTTTTGAATCTGGCTCGTGTATTCGTCTCTCGGTCTTCATCTACGATTTTTACCCTACACACTTCCTTCTAATGCTAAGTTGACAATTCCTTGATGTCTCAGAATGTGTCCCACCAATCTATCTCTTCTCTTAGTCAGGATATGCCAGAAACTCCTTATTTCCCTAATTAGATTAAGCACCTCATCATTTGTTGTGTGTTTTACCCATCTAATTTTTCTGTAGCACCACATTTCAAAAGCTTCTATCATCTTTTTGTCTGAACTTCTTATCGTTCACGTTTAACTCCCATGCAGTGCTACACTCCAGACAAATGCTTTCAGAAATGACTTCTTAACATTTAAATTAATATTGGATGTTAACAAGTGTCGCTTCATTAGAAACGCTTTACTTCCCATAGCCATGCTGCATTTTATATCTTCTTTACTTCGGCAATCAATAGTTAGTTATTTTGCTGCCCAAATGACAGAACTCATCAGCTACTTTTATTGTGTCACTAGCTGCTCCCCGCGGTGTTACCCGCGGTTCAATAGTCCGACATTAAAGTGCCAAGAAACGGCATAAATAACTACATGACTGTTTGCGACATTGTTAGCACGGAATATATAATTGTCTTGAAACGGATGGAGAGCCAAAATCTATTGCAATACGTCCCTGTAAAAGACGTTTCGAGACTTCTTGTTCTCCGAGTATACGTAGAGATTTCTTGTTCTCGATACACGGAAGCAGCCTACGTAGAGCTGTCCGTGCGAGAAACATGGGGTGGCCACATGAATACTTGCCACTTTTAATGTTTGTCCTTGACTCTTGTTAATAGTTATCGAGAAGGCCACTTTCAACGGAAACTGTAACCAGTTAACCTGGAATGGCAAGTTTGTTGGGATGATGGGAATTCGTGGTATTAATACAGTCTCTCTCTCTTGGCTCCACCGGTGATGATAGTGGCCTGCACAGTATGCCTTCTCAGGTCCGTGACGCGTAACCTGGCGCCATTCCATAAACGTGATGCATCCAAGTTACGCATCAATAAAACAGGAACACCCACCTTCAGCTCCAACTTGTGGAATGGCACCCCTGACAGTAAGTAACTACAATAACAGCAATACAGTAATCGAAAACAAATGCCAAGTAAAGGAACAAAATGAACAGTAAACCTAACGGAGAAATGTAACGAAATAAACAACAAACCTAACGGAGAAAAGTAAAGAGATAAAAAAGACATCTAACGGAGAAAGGAACTGTTGAGATCCTACAAATGCAAAGCGAACCAACAAAAGAACTAAATGCAAACGTTCAAATGCTATAAATAATCAAAATCACCAAAGAAACTATTATTCATTGAAATCCAAAGAGAATACAATTTTAAAGAATTACGATAACATCACAATGTTCGAACATCTATAACATTTCATATGTTAACTGCAGCGTACCGCCTGCCATCTGTTGAGTGCATTTGCTACTACTTTTGTTGCAGTTTACGTACGCTATTTATACGTGGCAGTTCGCGCTTTGTACACAAAATAGGGCTTGGTATCTAGATCCCATTCTACACAAAACGTCAATGTTTTTTTCTTGCCATGGTACTTAGAGCATATTTTATTTAAAGTCTTCAATTTATATACATACTTCCCTCATTTGTTACAACAAATGAAAATGAATGCGGTTTAAACGCCAACATTCAGATTTCTTGTGTATGTAATTATATATCAGTTAAGCCGTTTTGGCAGTATCCAAGAATCTTTTTGTATATTCGAAAGTAAAAAAGATAACAATAACAAAGAAAAAAGAATTCACTATAGCAGGACCCGAACCATTGCCCAAAATAACCGAAGTCCATTACATAACGCGTTAACCCCCGCGGCTAAACATGACATACTCTACGCTGCTCTTCTGCTGTTGTATTAGAAGCTTCTTACAACCGTTCCATATTTCTATGGATATATTTGAAATAAATAACTTGTAATGAACATTTTGAAAAGTAGCCTATGTCCTAATCCAAGACATAAGAAATCTCTATATGAAATTTCATCTAAATCAGTGCTGTAGTTTTAGCGTGATGCGGTAACAAACATAGAAACTTACGCATTTATAATATGAATAGGATTACCTAATCCAATTCCTTCAGCACGGCCTGATTTTCTTACATTACATTCCATTACCCTCGTTTTACTCTTGTTAATGTTCATCTTATATCATCCTTTCAAGGCACTGTCCATTCCATTCAATTGCTCTTCCAGATCCTTTGTAGGGTCTGCCAAAATTACTATGTCCTCGGCAAACTGCAAAGTTTTTATTTCCTCTCCACGAACTTTAATTCCCTCTCTAAATTTCTCCCTTCATTCTTTAACTGCTTGCTCAATGTACAAATTGAACAATATTGAAGAAAGGCTACAATCCTTACTCCATTCCCAGCCTCTGCGTCCGTTTCTTCCCCTTCGACTCTAATAATTGCTGTTTTTTGTGTAGATTGAATATAACCCCTGCTACCTTCAGAATTTGAAAGAGTGTATTCCAGTCGACATTGGCCAAACCTTTCTCCAAATCTACAAATGCCAAAAAAAGTAGGTTTGCCTTTCCTTAGCCTATCATCTAGGATAAGTTGTAATGTGAAAATGGGACTTAACTACGGGGCTATCAGTCCCTAAAATTACAAACTATTTATGAACTAACTAAGACTAAGGACGGCACAAATATCCATGCCCGAGGGGGGATTCGAACCCCCGACCGTAGTGGCCGTGCAGACCGTGACTGGAGCGCCTCAGTCTCCTCGGCCACCGCGGCCAGCTCGTAATTGAAGTATTGCCTCCCGTGTTCCTACATTTCTCCTAAATCCAAAATGAACTTCCCTAAGGTTCCATTCCTCAAAATTTTTCATTCGTCTGTAAATAATTCGTGTTAGTATTTTGCAACCACGACTTATTAAACAGATAGTTCTGTAATGTTTACATTTGACTGCACTTCCTTTCTTTGGAATTGGAATTACTAAAATCTTCTTGAAGTCGGAGGGTGTTTCCCCTGTCTTATACATCTTGCATACCAAGTGGAAAAGTTTTTTCATGACTGTCTCTCTTAACGATATCAGCAGTTCAGATGGAATATCATCTACTCCAGTGGCCTTATTTTGACTCAAATCCTTCAGCGCTCTGTCTAATTCTTCTCGCAGTATCATATCTCCTATCTCATCTTCCTCCACTTCGTCTTCCATTTCTAGAATACTGCGTTCAAGTTTATTTCCTTTGTATCGGCCCTCTATATATTCCTTCCACTGTTCAGGTTTCCCCTCCTTCCCCATAGCTACCCCAAAATCTGCGGGTGGGCTCCGTCTGTCGACAGGACGTTAACACTATACTTCCTTCCATCTGTTAAATCGTACACGTCAGTCGCTTGTCGTGTAATCGTCCTCAAATTCTGACAGGCGGAAAAGTATACACTGGAGGGCAGCTTGTCTTCCACGCTGCGACTGGTCCGCACATTTGGCGGCACGCTTCGATTGTCAAACATTAGGGGGGAGCGGACGAGGGCGAGAGTTCCACGAGGAGGATGCTTGCCATCTTATCAGCGGATTAAAAAGAAAAGTGCCGGGGAATGCAGGGAGCTGTTTGCTCCCCTAAGATTAGAGGTAGCTAGGCGAAAGCCCGGATAATGCAATGTTTTGCATCACTAATTACGGTAATTAGTTGCCGTTTCAGTCAAACATGAGCGCAGGGAAGACTCGCACCGTCGGCTCAGGCGAGCAAGTAATGAAAATGATGTAATTCGAGGTTCATTAGGCAAGGTTAATTAGTAATCAACGCCATTATAGAGCCCCGAGGATGTATAACGGCAAAATCGTTTCGGTAAGCTGCAAGGCCCCTTTCTTTCTTTCTTTCTTTCTCGCCTCTCTGCCGTTCCCTAGTGTCCTGTTGCGCAGCCGGATAAAGACAAGACCTCTATCAAGCGGTGCCGCTATAATAGGCTTTAATGTTCCGGTTTCTTTTTAATTAAGCCATTTCGGGGAGGGAACAGGGGGTGAGAGAGACGTGTTCGTTGGCCGGCGCAAAGAATAAAAGTTGAGAGGTCTTTAAGGAACTAATTCTGAACATCAGCGGTACAACTTTCGGTATTAAATGTCTGGAAGATGAGGTAACGTTACTGATTCGTTGAAGTTTACATGTCGCAAAACGTACATAAGTAGGACAGAAAAGTGATTGGAAACTCAATACTTCTGGTTCTGGTTCCAGTAGTAGTTCAGCGCCATCTCGCTCGATGAATGTCAGTAGGGGTGGCCCATATTGGTCAGTATAATTTGTGCAAAATTGCTTTAGAATTGACAGCTATTACGAGGAGGGGGAGCCCACTCAGTTCCCCAATCCCACGATACTTGCAGCTGCAACAACCACGTAAAGTTGTAAGGTCCCTATGGTCCTGACGTAAGTCGGTTTTCTGTAATATCTTGTACATATGTGTAAAATGGCCACAGATGCATATTGTGAGTGGCACAGTAATCTGTGGAAGTTCGATTGTAGAGTAAGCGCTCTGGCTGCGAGAGAGAGCAGTCACTAGCAAGTCAGTTGCGAGCCGTGTTGGGAGTCAGTTGCAGAGAGTTACCTGTTGAGTGAGGTAGCGCGGGGACGCTGTTGGAGATGGCTGTTGTTAAGTATATGTTGCAGCACGCCATTATTGTAATGCATGATGTTAATTTAATTTTCTGTAATATCTTTTCTACTCCGTATATTTTTAAGAGTACATAATTTCTAATATTCAATTGGCGTTCTGCGTCCTCATTTGGTAGTTACTTTCCCCTTTCTTTCAGTTTCTTCATTTATGATTATTCTTGAACTTAATTACTTCCCACATATAATTTCTGAAAATTGTAATACTGAAATACTGCATGACGCAAGCTGCTTGCTGTTTCCTCTTTCCAGTTTTGTAATTAAGAGAAACATAACTATCGATCCTGGCAAGGGGCGACAAGTGCAATGTATCCCAACACTTTATAAAATATATAAATAAAGAGCATTGAAAAAGAATATGTAAAAACATGGATATACCAGTAAATGGTATTCCTATATAATCAGTACAATTTGCTGATAACCAGCTAATCTTGGTACAAGGTAAGGAAGGCATAGAGTACATTACAAGAAAACTAAATAAAGAATTTGAAAAAAAAAAGAAAAAAAGATTTAACACTAAAAGAACGAATGGCAAGTACTAAACTCAATGGAAAGTACAAATATCTAGGAGTCAATATCTCAAAAGATGGCAAACAAGATACGCAAATTAATTCATTAATTGAATGCTTGGAAGTTTGCTATTGTAACAGTAAATGGAGTTTTATGGGACTGACAGATTACTAAGGAAACAAAAGAAATATACAACAATGGCATTAGAAGCATTACGACTGATGAATCAATAGTGTGGTACGTTAAGTCACAAGTAGTAAAAACTTGATGGTAAATGAAATGAACATTTGCAAGATATCTGCATGGATATCTAGGCGTAAAATATACAGAAATGAAATTACCTCGAAAAAAAAATGGAGATTAAAAATTCGATTACAAATTTTATAGAGCAGAAAACCACTGTTATGTTATGCATATACAACAATGATTTCAAATGAGAGATTACCACAGATAATTATGGAATGCGAGCAACCAGAAAAAAAGAAAAGAGGAAGACAACATAGATTCAAGGAATGCAGAAATCTATCTGAGGACGAAGAAAATTTATGAACAGAGACACAAAAATGGAGAATGAAAATTCATTTTCATGTATAATCTTGTTGTAACAGAATATTAAAACTGACTTACACGCTGAAACCATATAATAAAAAAATGAACATAGGACAAAAGATATTAGGGGATCTTATGGAGCCATACGTCGCTATTCCCTCGCTCCTTGTGTAAACAGAAATGGAGTTACTTATAAATACTGTAGAAATTATATCAATCTTTAATCAATAAGTTTTTCATTGTGTATTCGTTCACTACTTTCTATGATAGTCATAATTTTCATTCCCCTGTATTATTAAAATATTATTTAAAAACTTTATATTTAAGCTATTAATTGCAGAGTCAAAAAACACAAGCCGCGGTCAGATAAAGCAGCATGCATGCGCATAAGACTTGGGCCCCACAGCACGAACTCAAAGCCTTATGGTGTGGGGTTCTATGGGGTACAGTCACAAAACACCGTTGGTGCCTGTCCAAGGCACTGTATTCAGGCTGATGCTCCCTATAGCCATAGCCTTCCTGCCCGAGACGCAATGTTTCAGCAAGACAGTGCATGACCACATATTGCAGCGTGTACACGAGTATTCTTTGATGTCACAGCATGCCAGTCTTTTGCACTGGCCCGTCGGATCACCACATGTGGTTCCAATGGGAATTTTTTTTTTTTTTTTTTTTTTTTTTTTAATTTTATTTGAAGGTAGAAAATATTTCCTAAAAATCCCTTTAGTCCTTTATAGGTAAGACTTTTATCA
Organism: Locusta migratoria; assembly: GCA_026315105.1. Classification (NCBI taxonomy): domain Eukaryota; kingdom Metazoa; phylum Arthropoda; class Insecta; order Orthoptera; family Acrididae; genus Locusta; species Locusta migratoria. The sequence continues at coordinate 225,239,349 of CM048748.1, read as the reverse complement.
AATTCTGTCAAATTTTTGGTGCCACACAACACATTTACAAATGTTGTTTCTGCAGTATTGTTAATTAAATAAGTTGCTCGTATTTTCAGTCTTACCTGTGTTCTTTGAAAATTTTTCTCTGCTTATGAGGTTTTAGCTCTAGCCCCACGGGTATAGGGAAGGAAATATTGAGACAACAAGGTGATCTAAAAATCAACAAAACAACAGCATATTGATGAGTACAGCTCTTTTTATTCAATAGTTTATTATCTATGACCATGTTTTATTGAACATTTCTGGTTATCCTCCATTACATGGTTAGCAATGTGACTGCAGTTTTCGGCCTGCGCTCCTAGGTACAGTATGACAGTAAACAAATCCCGGAGTAAACATCCCGCAAAACCGTTAATTCAGTTTAAAGTTCCCCACTGACTGTTGGAAAACCCGATGTCGTTATTTGCGCTGGCCAACTCGAGTATTTACCGACGTAATTAAATGAACTGCATTTCTAAACAGGTGAGCGAAGTCAGTCGAATTACAGAAACGCTTCGGAGCAGCGATTGGCGGTTTGTGTTCAGGCATTTGACACGTTACTCGGTAGCGCCAATTGGTGTTATGAATTATTGAATATTAATACTGTTTTCGTTCTTTACCGTTTTAATTGGAGAGTACTATTCTACATTACACACAGTGACATCTATATCAAATGCGAATAACCTCAACACCATGATTCATTATAAAGTAATGGGTTACTCTGTTTTTACGTTTTGAATTCATTTAACTGAACTTTGAAGAACTTTAACAACTAACAGTACTGTTAAAATTTTTCAGTAAGTAGGCAATTATTATATTATAATAACACATATCACCTACACCAGTTTTGTAAAAGCTCCTTCAAACTTAAAAAGTCCTTCAGACTTCCTTAAATTTATTACTCAATTATCCTCGACGTCTAATCCGCATAAAATCACTCAGATATTTTCAGCCAAACATCTCGAAGAATGTCTGAGTTTCATGCTCTGGCGGACTGTCCGACATATTATGCTTTCAAATGAATTAGTAACTTAATTTTACATTTATTTCGGTACCTGTTGATTTTGGTGCTTATGTAGGCAATTTATTGAGGTAATTTCCAGTAAACGAGTTCTCCTACAACACTTCATTAGATGCTATAAACTACTTCTTCTTTGATCCATCTGCATACAATTTTATATTCTACATGTACAATAAAAAGCACGTTAAGCGTACTCCATTTTTAACGCTAGTTTGTCTTCAATTACTCTTTCATAAACACTTCAAATGATAAAAGGGTTCTCGTTTATAAAAACTGACGCTGTGTTCACTTAATGGTAGACACTGTTTCCGTAAGTGGAACACTTTCATTATGTTTCTACTGACGGAACTGTCTAGTGAACCTGATTGGTGTGCATGTTACTACAATGAAAATCTATATAATGTTCATAAGTTTATATAAACTGAATCGGAACTACGTAACACGTGATAATGATTGCATAAGCAGGAACTCAATCTGAACTTTTGAACTAATTATTTAATTTGTGAAGGTTACTATGAATTATCAATATCAAGAAAAAGTCTGTCATTTATTTAATCGTGCTCCACTTCAATTTACATCCTTTAAGCGCCTGTGGTAGTGAAGTCTTTAACGTGCAAGACCAAATTCAGAAAAATAGATTGTGGCAATTTACAACACGATAAAGATAGATTCTACGATAATATCGATAATTTTGATACTATCAAGTACAGATTTTGAGGCATCCATGTTTCCTTTGCGACATCTTGAGGTAACATTTCGCAATAAAGAAGATTCCAACAGAACGTGCCCCATATCATTTCAGAGGCTCCACCAATTTGAACAGTCTCCTGCTGATTTGCAGTCTCCATGGATTCGTAAGGTTCTCACCATACCCATGCACGTCCTCCCACGTCCCCACGTCCATCTGGAAACGAGGCTGGTCAGACGAAGCAACGTGTTTCCAGTGATCAACAGTCCAATGTCGGTGTTGACGGGCCCAGTAGGCCAGTCAAATTAGACACTGAAACCGCAAATCGTGATTTAGTTCTAATTTTTTGATATGTTGTTAGGACCAGTTAGAGCAGTGTGAAACCAAGTTTGCAGTTTCGAACTTTCCAAGTTATAAGTGAAGAACTGCGAAATTTTCGATTTTTATAAGTTGTCGCCTTCTAACTCATAAACTATGGGTTTTACGATGTTAATAGTTCAAACCATTTCCAAAGTACATTGAATATGTAACAATTTAAGCCTAACCTCAGCGTTATACGTCCAGTAGTTTTCTAGATATGTAGCCTCTAAAATGGACTTATTTTTACCAAAAATGAAAATTTTAAGTTTTGCTCTAGTTTCGAGCTGAATATCGGCACAACCGCTAATCCTGCGAGAAAAGTCATACTGGTTTAAGATCAAGTAAATTTTATTAGCTTGAAAATGAGCACAAGATGAACTCTCTAGTGTAGTTCTGTGTGGATTGTTAAAACGTTTGCTAATGCTTCTGAAATTTGGGACTCCATTGGTATTTCTACTCATTATATATAAAATTCATTCTTAAATATGAAAGTTTTGTTCTATCCCAAACTTTAATAATGAATTTCATTTGGGAACTGCTTGTGTGTTTTCACATTTTTTCTTTGATGTTTAGTGTTTCTGGTGCTGGTATATGGGAGTATATGTTTTTAAGTCCAATGAAAAAGGTGTTGTTTCTCTGATATATTTAAATATTTTATTTGTTCTATTGGCCGTGTATTGTTTTCAATGGTTATGTCTTCTTCTATATTCAAGGTTCCCGACTGTAATTTTAATATGTAACTTGATAGCTTCTATGTGGAAAGTTTTCTGATGTCTACGTTAGACTCGACCGGGATGTTTTGTTTATAGAGCATTTATGAGGATGGGTGCAATGGGATTATTGTGTGTTAGTTTTCCTTTCTCCTGTGTTGTCTAGAACTGACTGCTTTTGAGATAATCACAATTTTATCTTCAGTTGTTTTCTTAAGTTTTATGAGTGTTATAGATTTTATATTTATGTTGTGATTGTATTTTATTTTCTTATCATTTCTTATATTAATTATATTAATGATTTCTTCCTTCGTTAGTTCTGTGGTTAATCCCATGTTAACATTGCGTGTTTCCTTTTTTTCCTGGTCAACACATTCTGCTTCTCCAATTAGATTTTATATGTAATTATCATCTGTTTCCCGATTTACGTTGTTTTCGAATTCTTTTCTCAAACAGTTGTCTTACTTTAGTGTCTGCAAGATGCAGTAATCGTCGGTAGAATTTGTGTAGCGTATCTGCTTCTGTTGGTGGTGTTTAGAGTTATTATGTGGAAACTGGTGTTTTTGGAATTAATTTCATCTTTCTGTTACGATCTGTACCTATGCTTTTTAAGGCAGTGATTTTCAACCTTGTTGACCATAAGGGCGTTAACTGCAGTATTATTGATTATGTTTGCAAGTGATGATTCTGTTTTATACAATTCGTAGTGTAGATCTTGTTTTGTAGATTGAAGGGACTTGATTTTGTAATCTTAATGAAATGCCTAACTTGGCGTGAATAACAAATTTGTTTGTCTAGCCACCTTCCACAGCAGATATCGAGTTATTCGTTTTTGGCAATAATACCACCGTTTTCGTGCTGCAATCGCTTTATTTATTCCACATGCATAGGTCATCTGATCTTTAAAATTGAGTTTAAATCTTGTTACACAAATCACATGTCAAGTACAATACAATTATGTAAAATGTTTAAAAAATATTTCTGTATAAATACAAAACGCCACTTGAGCACTGAAAAGTGGCTTTTTGTATTTATATTGATATATTTTTTGAAAAAAAAAAATTACATAAAATTGTTCTACATGACATGTTCTCTACGCAACAAGCTTTAAACTCAATTTGGAAGATCAGATGATGATGCTAATACAGTATCGAAACCAGTCATCATAATTAAATATCGATCCTTGCTTGAAACCATATGTCGCAAAATACTTTTAGTTTTAATATGTCATATCACTGACAACGACATTCGTGATAGATATTACTGGTTTTTTGATTATAACGATTTATTTTATACTTTTACATAATTTTATCACATTCTGCAAAAAAAGTTTTGTGCGAACGCCGTGATTGTAAACTCTTACCTGGAGGCATGGAAGTGCCTCAGCCAAGTGGAGGTCACAGCTGTACCATCCTTTTCTCGAGACCGCTCACGGCGGCACTGTTTGCTGATAATAAAGCTTTAAGCTTGAATTTTCAGTGACTAAGAGCAACTACTATATCTATTGTATTCCTAAACTATTCTGTATTACGCCTTATAGTTTACGAAATATATCCAGTCGAACATCATTAGTTTTCTCATTTTCTCAACGATCATCATAATTCTATGGTAGTTTTAGCAGCCACAGACACTCCAGTTTGTTTATTTAATGATTTCTGAGGCTGTAATGGAAGGAAAAAATGAAATATCGATACATATGTCCTGTTTATCCCCTAACGGAAGTTTTTCTTCCCGGTTAATTCAATAACATCACGTAATACAAGCACAGTTATAGCGTTATGGTAACTCGCCGTAAAGAAATGTGCTCGCAACTTTTAGAGGGAGTACTAAATTTTATTCCCGTAAAATTTTATCCCAAATATTTAGGATGCTCGTTCTCATGCATATCTTCCCCACCAATTATTTGAGTTGTTTTTGGTTGAGAGTAACGTACTGGAAATATTTGATACATTTCCTGACCGTTCATTTCCAAGAGGTTTCCATGTAACCATCGTTCAATACGATTTATAACTCGTCTCATTTTATCTGATAATAGATCACTTACCTGTTTTGGTAATGAGACACAAATAAGTAGATCATCTACATGTAGTCTGATTTTACTTGATCGCAATCGTACCGCAACACAATGATGAATAATCAACTGTGTCGGTTTTATAGTAGTTCCAAACATTGCACTGGTGGATTTCGGTTCTTGATGCGGTCAAGTGTACGTGGGACTTTCGAAAGCTACAAGTCTGGACGAATTTATTAATATCGACTCTGGTAGTCTCAAAGTCGAAAGTCTGCAATTTCAACGCCATCATATTTTTTTCTTATGTCATTACGTTGAGATTGTCAAGTAATTATATATATTTTGTAAATAAAAATTAATTGCTGAAAGTGTTGGTAGGCGCAAAACTCGAGAACGCATAGACCAATTTGACATTTTATTATTTTTTTCAAATATTTGTTGAAGTCCGAGGTAAGTCCTTATGAAGAGAAAAAATTTACGAAAGAAGGTAAAACGAAAAAACAAACTATCTTCCTTTTACCCATAAAAAGTTGTTGAAATAGGTATGTCACTGAATTCCTAAACCGCTGACCAATTTTTATGAAATTTTGTGAGTTAGCATAAGTGCTCTCTGGAAGCTTTAGATTCACATTTGAGCCCGGTAAGTGATGCTAAAGAACCAAGAAATTTGAATATGGACTTCGACAAAATCTGAAGGACGTGATGAAATTCTACGTCGTTGACCTTCCAAACATGAGGAAGGTCACTGTCCTCATAAATTTTCGTATGGTGCACAGTGAAGGTTACTTTACATACATTACACACTTCGACAAAATCTACAGTTTTCTTTCAATCTCAATGAAAGTTTTCGCACTTGTCCCTCAAAATAAGGGAAGATCAATGAGTGCATAAAATTACGTATGAAGCCTAGCGGAGGGTTTACAGACTTCAACACCTGTCTTGGTTTTATCTGAATTTGAAGAAATGTTTTACACTTATGTTTCAGCACAAGAGGAAAATCTATGTGAAGATAATACAGGGATGAATATAGCGTATATTTTCGAGAGGCAAGCAACACTGAGGTAAAAAAAAAAAAAAAAAAAAAAAAAGTTATTTTAAGTAGACACCCAATGATATTTTGTTTCAGTTTTGCAACTCATGTGCAAAGGATTTCTGATGAAATCCATTTAACTTTACTGAGATGAAGCTTAAAAGTCGACCACTGTACGTAACAAGAGCTTTGTTTTATCACTAAAATTGGTAAATGAGGTCCGTGTAAACTACTAGTTACTCCCTGCTGTAGAGTCTTGTTCCCTGGCCCAAACAGAGAACTGACTCATTTCAAATTACTTCAATAACAGGAAGTTAATGCTACAGTGGTCAATATACATAGCAGCTCACAGGTTATTAGACATTAATAAGCAAGACACCACAATTAAAGTTATCTTAGAAAGATGGCTAAGAAAACATTTATGGCGCAACAGAATTTAGACATAAAACTGCGTGTGGGCTAGTTCTCAGCACTTGTGAAGAACAATATTAAATAAAAGAGGGAAGCTGCTCTAAAACTACAATTTATAGGCAACTTACGGATCATGCTGAACTTAAACTTATTTATTCAGATAGAAAACAAGCAAAATGGGGAACCAATTTTGTTAATATAATAAAAATGCATCTCCTACATTGAATAATGCGGACGGTCCCCAGCCTAAATTACACATGATTTAACGCTACTTGGGGGGGGGGGGGTTTCAGGATTCACAAACAACACTCATTCTCTAACATACACGCAATGCCACAGCGAAACTTACCAAAATCAAAAATCAGCGTGCTGAGACGAGGCGGAAGCAGGCGCCGCTATCGTAGACGAAATTCAGCAAATCGGAGGTAGCACAAAACAAAATATACAAAAACATATTGAAGCTGGCTCTGGTCCGTCGGGTCTGTTTTGAGATGTTGCGTGTGTAAAGCCAAGTTAAATTACATCTGAATTGGACCCCGAGCAAAACGCTAACGGCGACACTCGGCAACTTTACATGAACGCACTCCACTGAAGGTGAAGTGGTTGAAAATCGGATTCATTATACAAAATCACGGTGGATTCTTAAGTTGCAGTCTGTCAGCAAGCGATCTAGGTACTGGTTTTATATGAGAAGTGGCGTGAGCTCAGGCGACTAACTACAAACCCCGGAGGAAGTCCAGTCTCCAAAACTCGTAATAGTGAAATAATTACAAACTCGGAAAAATAAAATTGAGAATTAACAGCATGCAACCCATAGAAATGTTTAGAATTACATGAAGAAGCTATTGAAGGAGGTTGTACAAGGCTCAGAGAGAATTACTGACAAAAACAGAGTGCGTAACTACCAGCCGGAGAAGAACAGCAAAATTAAAATAGGCGGGGAGAGAAGATCCCGAAATATTAGTGGAAATCAGAAGGATACCCACATAGTTACTTGCCTGATGGGCATGGAACAAAGTAGAGTGGAAACTGAAGGCTTTGTTCTACGAACCAACCACATGGAACACATATCACTCACAGAAGGACAGGATGAGAAGATTCTTACATGCACTGTACAATAATGAACATATCACCTATTAGAAATCGGGCCCCACAAAGATAAATAGTATTTACACAGAGTTCATACACCGCCACATGAGCACAAAAGGTTTTAACATATCAGGCCGTTATCAAACTGCAACTAGCATCACACACACCACGTTTATCTATTGGAAATCACTGAATTGAAAAAACGAGAACACATTTCCGCACACGATCGGAGAAAGAATACTAAGTTCACGAATTTAAGTTAAATGTGCTAGTCAATGAAACACTACCATCTCCAAAACAAGAGCAGAACCAATCTTACCTCACCAGACGACCAGTCCAGAATGGAAATCCAGCGGTCATGAGGCGGGAAAACTGCTACCGGACGCGGGAAGCCACCGGAAGCCGGAAAATCCAAGGAAACAGCAGGGTGGGGATGGACAGCAATACTCGTGCTGGAGGGAAGGCTCGCTAACTAGACTGTAACCAAAGGGTGTAGAAACCTCTTTGGTAACCTCAGCAACTATCGACTCTGAGCCAGAGAGAACGATGCAAAACGAGCTACCACTCCCTACATTCAAACAGCCATAGATTCTCGCACACACTTAATAGTACAACAACTGCACATTCTCACAGGGACAGTGGCGTAGCGGAGAAGCCGTACATATGCCACATTGATTAATATAATAATAAATAATTAGCATAACAAAATAAGAAAAACCTAGCAATATTAACTAATATTTTAACACATGAAATAAAAACGCTATTCCTCAAGCCTTGAAAAGAGTGAAGTTCAAGTTTTAACAAAATGATAAACTGGCGACATTAAATAAACTTTACTAGACGACAGACCGTCCTCTTTCAAGCTTTATTTATTAAAGACATTAAATCATAGAAATACAGGTATTATTTTTAAATAACTACACGAACTTCACACCAGGAACACCCTATTCCCCTCACTAACACAGGGAAGTATGTCTATCATGTTGATATCTTCACGCATAATTCATTGCAATAATTCATATTTTTTTCATTGTGTTAATTATTTCTCGAGGATTGGGTGCAGGCCCCAGGGTCCCCATATATACACTAGTGATGTAATGTTTCTATGGTGCATGACAGAGGATACGGTAGAACAGACTTTGAGTCCATTTTACCAATTACCATGGAAGTTGTTCATCTCGCGAAATGGGTGCGTGGTCTAAGGCGTCATGCTACGGACTGAGAGGCCGTTCCCGACGGAGGTTCCAGTCCTCTATCGGGCATGACTGTGAGTCATATCATTAGTTCAAACTATTTATGAACTAACTAATACTAAGGACGACACAATTATCCATGCCCGAGGGCGGATTCGTACCCCCGACAGTACTGGCCGTGCAGAACGTGAGTGGCGCGCCGCAGACCGCTCTACCACCACGGCCGGCTTATGATTAGTGTAAGTTAGTAAGTAGCTAGTAAGTCTATGGACTGATGACTATAGCAGTTTGGTCCAACCGCTTTACAAACATTTGAACATTTGAAGTTAGTTCATGACTATATATTTCCTTGGAAATAATTTTATAATACGGAAGCGACCGTATTGTTCAAGCCGTTGGGTTGGTACGGAAAAATATACTCTTTCATTGATCACCTCTGAAGCTGACAGATAAATACAGGATTTGGGGGCGGAGGAGATTAACCGAGGACGCAGGAGGGAGGAGTGGAAGAAATGGAGATGAATAAGGATTGCAAAGAAAAATATAGGTGGAGAGAGGGGAGGGGTCTACGAAAATATGGAATAAATAAATACCCCGGTTTTACAGCTAGTTATAGAGACAAAGATGTATAATTCTGATACAGTCGTTATAGATGTTCGCAGGTTTAATAGATTCTGACTAAAATTAACAACTTGTGAAATTCTAGCATGCTGGGTTGTTTCGGAACAGTAAGAAGGCTATTTATGTTCGCTATTTGAAAACAGCGAAAGTTGCATTTCGCCATTTGAAAACAGCCAAAGTTGCATAAAATGTTGTTTTTGATTGAGGACTAATTTCGGAATGGCCTGTGCCGATACTCAATTCCTCGAAGTCAGTGTCATCTTCAATATACAAGAAATGATATCAAATATAAGGAAGGAAAAGGTATTATGCTCCATAAAGCCAAGCATCAACTTACAGTATAGGGGAGAGTAGTACACAGTAAAACAAAAATTACCCTTTTGATTGTTTCATATAAAATACTACTCAGCAAACAAATTTTCTTTATTTACTTGAAAGAACAATACTTTGGAACAAAGAGTAATTATTTTGCTAATAATTAGTAAGTGAAATAACAATTTTAAACGATCTCCGCAAATGTTTCACTTTGTACCGTGTATAGTAGCTGCCATTTTTTTGTATTTATTACGTCTGAGTGACTTATAACAATTAAATATGTTAGTTAAATACAAGTACAAACTTTAACCGATAGTAAATTTTGTTCAGTGAATATTAAGTCCACCAAAATTGATTGGAAAACGAATATACTGGTGGTTGGAGAGTCACTTTGGCCGGCCTCGGTGGCCGAGGGGACTGAGGCGCTCCAGTCACGGTCTGCACGGCCACTACGGTCGGGCATGGATATTGGTACCGTCCTAGTTCGTAAGTGATTCATAAGTAGTTTGTAAGTTTAAGGACTGATGACCCCGTAGTTAAGTCCCATAAGCTTAACAAACATTTGAACATTTGAGACTTTTTGTAGCCATAGGCAACACAGGTGGCAAAATCATTGAAATGTCCCTATGCGAAACACAGGTTATGTCTTCTGCAACTGGGAATAAAAAACAAAAAAACAAGTGATAACATTTCCTTTTTTTTTCCTCCAAAGGTATGAGACTTTATACTCAGTACCACAAACTACTGGTTTCAAGACATTAGCTACAAAATATACATTGTTTTGGAATTTCTCCTTTTCTTCCAGCTCTGTCCTTTTTCTCAAAGCTGTTTGCTCTGACTACTGACTTCAAGACGTTAGCTACAAAATATACATTGTTTTGGAATTTCTCCTTTTCTTCCAGCTCTGTCCTTTTTCTCAAAGCTGTTTGCTCTGGTGTTCATGTTAATATTATGCTTCTACCTTTGGAACGTCCACTTGTTTATCTGGAAGTTGCTTTGGACAAACAAGGAAACTCTCTTGGCGAGATGTATGTTTTGCTGTTGTTACTTCAATTGCTCCCTCAACATCTTCCATAGTACCCTGCAAATTGTTAGGAATCGTCATATATCCATCTGAGGCCAATGGTCCTGTTGCACTGTGTACCACATACAAGTGTTTCACTATGTACCAAAGTCACCATAAACTTAAAGGTTAGTCACAACTCTTAACCTACGTATCTACCAAATCTACAACTGGTCAATATATAGCTAAAGATGTGTATCTTATCACAAAACATAATATTTCTTTCAGCTTTATGTTATATCGAAAATATTAAACCTACAAAGAGACGTTAACTGTAACTTCTGACCCTCGAAAATCAATAGTAACATATAGAAACGAGAATAAGCAACCAAACTGTCCACCATCACAGTCAAAGATGTATTTTATCATAATAAACATCCTGGGATACCAACAAGTAGAAAAAAAATTACTAAATACAATTGAGATGGAATATTTCACTGTGTACCGTGTTTTACTGTGTACTACTCTCCCCTACTGTTAGTTGATGGCTGGTTTTATGGGGAATAATAGCGTTTCTTTTGTAAATTTGATATCATTTCTTGTATACTGAAGGTGACACTGAGCTGTAGGGCTTGAAAATGCCCATTCCGAAATTAGTCCAGAAACGGAAGCAAGATTTCATGTAAGTTATACTGTTTTGAAATAGTAAACGTAAACAACGAATTTGGTTTTACATAAGGTATCATAATTTTTTTACTGTGGAAGGAAATTGTCGCGGTACTTGCAAATTTGTACATTTAATTTACAGAAATCACTTCACGAATGTAATGCGTAATACTGGTAAAGGTACGGGCTATAAAAAAAGCAAGTAATCATTTGCATCACTGTGGGTAGGAAAGGGTTACGCGAACGATCCCGATGTAGCGAAAAAAAAAAAAAAAAGAAAAAAAAAAGAGCAAAAATGCAGGCCACGCCCCTCCGGTATCGGTGACGAGCAATGAACATCACATCGAGGCGCAAATGACTGCCTGGCCGCGGCGCTTTTTATGTAGGGACCCGCGAGCGATCGGCCGGTACGAGCAAAGCGAGGTCCGTCATAATTATTTCGCGAGGAATGACAGATGGGCCCGTCAGTGCCGGCGCCCGCTGAAGTAAAAATGGGGCTTTCAGGCGCGGACAGCGGCCGGGCGGCGGCGCGGGGGCGGCGGGGGCGGCGGCGGGGGCGGCGGGGGCGGCGCCCGCGATACAACTTTTCGCCATACTTGCCCGCCCCCCGCGCGCCGCCTCCCACTCGGAAAAAGGGGAAAAAACGAGCGGCGCGGCGCGGCCGGCTGACTTATCACGTATGCAGGCGGAACAGGTCACAGCAGCAACGCTCCGCTGCTCCCTGTGTTTTTATTTAGCCACGCGATGCGAAACTGCGATCGACGTTCGGTGTACTCTAGCAGCCCGCGCGCGCCCGGGATATTTGTTGATGCATTCAACTCCAGTTCGGGACAGCGCCGCACGTGCGCACTTTTACTCTTCCACTGTTTTTCCCCCCTCTTTTTTCCCCTCTCTCTTTTTTTTTCCTTTTTTTTGTGCCACCCCCCCCCCCACCCTCCCGCCCCCGCTCCCATACTGTGCATACTGCGAGCGTGTCGTGTTGCATTCTCGCGCCAACGTCTATGTTTTATGGACGCACTCTGCAGTGTGACTCGTGTCCGCCGTTCAGTATGTATATACAACACGCGAAAGCATAGCGCGCCAGTTTTTTCGGCGCCCGCTTGCGTATACGCGTGGCCCCGCCTTTCCATCCTCTACCTCTGCCCCCCTCTCTCTCTCAAACGCACATACACTATTTTTTTCTTTTTTTCGTCGCTTTATTCCGACGACCACATTGCGAGCACGTGGGACGTATGTATACAGGAAGCTGTCGGGTTTCATTCCCGCGGCCGCGTGCCCGCCCCTCAATGACTCCTTTATCTGCAACAGTGGCTTCATACGTCACGTCCTGCCTCAAAACCGCTGTGTGTGCTTAAGTGCAGTGTTTACCGTTCCGCGCGGAAGAACCATGTGTAGGAGCGCGCGCGGTGCCCGAGGTGCGACCTTTTTTCGTCCGCTCGGAGCCCCCGCTTCACGACATCTGCGGCTCAGTCAGGTTTCAAAACTTCCGCAGCTCTCGGGAGCGGCGACGAAACTACGGGCCACCCACCCGCAGGCGACAAACTGTTCGTGTATCGCACCTTTCAGCTTAAACTTGCTGAAAAAGTTATCGCTCTCTCTCCAAAAACGGAACAATTTCCCCAAAATGAGACTATCCAACACAATGACATAATATGCCGTGTTTTGAAATTATCGGAATTTGGCCAGATCAGTGTATAGTGTGTGTTTTTTTTTTTAATTTTATTTTTTATTTTTAACGTCACACTTTATGTATGACAATATTAAGTACAAACTCCATTAAACTTAAAGCGATTCTATGCCTTTAGTCGTCAAAGTATTCTTCTTGGTAGAATCACCACTATAGGGCGATAGCTATAGCTCGCCAACGGTAAATTAGGTAAATTTTAACGATTTCCAGTCCATGGTGTACAGCAATCAGTGAGAATAAATATTCCTTCAGTAAGAAACCGGCCTGTTATGCAGATAATCTGAGGATGCCCTGCTAAAGGGCGAAACGCTTCATTAATCCATATATATACATATATATAAATGAATGTTTGTCTGTATGTCTTCTATGTTTTCATAAACCATTCATTCGATTGCAATTAAACTTTAGTGAACTGTGCACCGTACGCCCACGAAGGTTCCTGAACCAAAAACAAAAGAGCACGAAAAATAGCTCAGGAGATATGACGACATAAATAATGAGAGGCCACCGCATGAGAATACCCAGATTTATGCGTCAATTATTAGAAAATGGCAGTAGTTAGGGACCTGCAACAACGTTTGTATGTAATTTCGGACATTTGTGAAGCGTTTTGTAACTGCCCCCCAACAAAATGATGAAACTAAAAGAAGTCTACCGCTCACAACAGTTTCGCTGTAGATGGCGTGAAACTGCCGCAGTAGGCATGACCTTGCGATCACATAACGGGATCCGCAAAAAAAAAAAAAAAAAAAAAAAAAAGGAAGTTATGTCACAGTGGGATTCGAAGCAACGACTCTGTGGTTGTGAGGCCAGAACACTACTAACTGAGTTACACCGATAAATCCTGCAACTGTTTTAAATATTGGTATTTACGTGTACTTCGTAAAACTTTAAAGTCGATTTTCTTGAATATTGTTGAGTGTTGCGTCGAATGGCTTTGGCTGATTGTTATTTAAATTCTGTACTTCACGTAGCACAAGTATAAAGAAATTCTAAAATCCGATACCCAAATTGTCTCCCTGTAAGATAAAAAACGAATAAATACATGTACAACATCCCACTAATACCTCTACTTTCGACAGACCTACTGCAGTTTCCAGACACACTTGCATTTTCTATTACGATTAATAAATCACAGGAACAATTTGTTATACACTGCGGAGTGGATTTGACATCATGTTTTTCACATGGACAATACGTCTCCTGCTCAAGGGTGGGCTCACCAAAGAATTTATTTATACTAGTTCCTGGACACGTAACACGAAATATTGTTTATAGTCACATTTTGAATTAAATTAATGTTATAGATCATTTGAATTTTATTACGTTTTTTTTCCTCGGCTAATGCACTTGTAATTTTTAACATTATGCCTATTTCTTTGTTTTACAGTTTCATAATTTCTAAGCTGTTTTCAAGATAAATGAAGACGAAATTTTTTCCGAATTTTATTTTCGTTTTTAATATAAAATTGGTAAAATGCATGTATACCCGGGAAATACCGGGCTTAACAGCTAGTTAAATAATAAAACAATCTGCAATCAAGACGGTTTTTTACTGAAGGAATATTTACGTAAATTTATGTGCCTCTTTCTCTTGAACTGTTAAAGATAATGATATGAAATTTTTTTATCTTATTATGACACATATCTTGAATACACTGCAGCAGAATAAAAACATTTTCTTATACGTTTACGAAATACAACTTTTTTAAATTTTCAAATTCTTATTAAACTTTTCTACATTAATCTACCATTATTGTGTAATGCTGTGATATTTTTCAGTAATCCTGCTTTAGTGAGGTGCTGTGCTCTGCTGAACAAGACCTGAAAATTTGAACACAGTTGTTTCAAAAAACGTAGTTTCTCAGAAAAAAAATTGGCACTGTTCTTAATACCTGCAATTTTATCTACCTCCAACTTCATAAACAGCATGTTCCTTAATGATTATCGCCTGCCTCTTCTCTCTGCTGCTTCAAAAGCTTCCTTTTCCTGATTAATCTCTTTTCCTTAGTGCCCATTTGAGAGGTTTAGTTTGATTTGACTAGTCGTATCCTGTCCAACAGCTGCAAACCTTTCATAGTATTTCTACCAGGATCAGTGCCAAGAAATTGCAATACCCTAATCCTTCCCACCATCGTTGAATGACAACGCTGCATCAGCAACACCCCATTTAAGTGGTTTTTTTTAATATATACGAACAAACACGTTTTTTGTTATTCGAGTCCAGATCTGATTGTTGAACGATTCATTTGTATTTTAGATTCGTCCATGTAGACACTTTATGAGGAGCTCTGGGTTTGCTAAGTCACGATACACAGGCTTGATCAAGTTAATTACAGCTGAAGGTAAGGAGTGTTTGTGTACATATACTGTGCCATCAGTTACAGCTTTCCTATATTTACACGTTTCTGGACCTGCTGGACAAAGACAGTGTTCTGGGTTGTCATTTGTTCATAGACGGTAGAAACATGTTGCCCAGACAACCTTCTTCATATCTTGGGGCCTGAAGACTTTATTTCTAATTGCCGTCACACAGCATCTTTGAGGATCGTCTATAATTCTGTCTGATAGCCGACCTTTCAACGTTTTTCCATCAGACAATTTGGTACTTTTCATTGTTTGTTTCAGTTTCCTAAGACTAGTGCCCACTCGTTTTTGAACGTGACTGACACATTCCAGTTTGCAAATGTTATGTTCACCATAAGTGCGCCTCGGTTGCACAGTGGTAGTGCCAGACTACAAATCCGAAGGTCGCGGGTTCAATCCCCGCCAGGTCCTAGGTTTTTTATCTATCACTTTCCACTTCTTTCACCTCTGGCAGTATTGCTCATGTGAAAAATACCGGGTAGCACCGTGGTTCGGAACCCACGTTAAACTGTAGGTCCCCCTATAACTGGCTGGGTAAGTCAGCTCGAAGGTCGCAGGAAGGCAACGGCATACCACCTCCAAACAGGACCATGCCTAGTAAAGCACTGTGGTGTTCAAACCAATCTTCGGATTGATGACTGCTTTACCTTTATGTTCACCATAAGGGTTAGAGACTACATCAGACAAGTAAACCTCACTGTCACTAAAAACTGTGTGTACCACACACCTAACCCTGCCTCAGAGCTGCTAAAAATTTATACAGCAGCAGCTGTTCCCATTTCCTCACTTGTTCCCTCATACTTTTTCTTGCAGATGTGTTCTTTGTTTGAATTAGAATCACATACCCCATAGTCTATTACTTTTCCAGTATCAATGCTGGTGACAGTAGCAACTGCATTTTTTGAGGTATGCCCTCTCTTCTGCCAACTGCCATCAAAAGCCACTACAAAGTTTTTATTATTTTTATTTAATTCTACAGCTTCTTCTGCAGCAGCGTTCATTGAAGATGTTGCAACAGATTAATCTTTTACACCTATAATCTTTGTGTATCTGCTAACTTTGCTAGGAATGGTGGCAAGTTCATGACGGCACAAAATGTTTTAGCAGCTGTGGCTCCTTTGCCAATGGCTCTCTTTGCATAAAACAGTCTGATATTGACTTCATACATATTTTCCATGGAAATACTGGAGGTCCAAAAGGATTTTTCAAATTTACAAACTGTACACTTAATACTGACATTATATGCAACACTATTTGCCACTAACGTCTTTTCATTTACTTTTACTTGACCACCACATAATCGACAACATGCAAATTCTGCAAAAAAAAAAAAAAAAAAAAAAAAAAAAAAAAAAAAACTTCATTAAAATACGTACGTCACACAATATATAACGTGATCCAGAAACAGTATTATTTTGCTCTTCACTAAATTTACTGTGA
Source organism: Locusta migratoria (assembly GCA_026315105.1). Classification (NCBI taxonomy): domain Eukaryota; kingdom Metazoa; phylum Arthropoda; class Insecta; order Orthoptera; family Acrididae; genus Locusta; species Locusta migratoria. The sequence goes on along the minus strand of CM048748.1, from coordinate 225,222,725 downwards.
CCCACCTTAGTTTTGGAACCGCTAGTTGGTGGAGTACTTTCAGTTATTAGAAACTTAAACTGCCCCTCATATTCGGCAGAACGTCCAGGTTCCTTCTCAACAATTTGTGAATCAGTTTTTGTATAATGCTGGTTTCCACAAAACTTGCGTTTCTTGAAGTTTCTGGTATTTCTAGGCATTTACAGCAGCTTCAGAATGTTACACGACCAAGAAAACACACTCACAGCACGATGGAATTACATATACTTACTGCTCGAAACATAAGTTGTTGATAATTTTACGCACAAAAGGAATATCTTTGTTTACGGCAATGTAGCCAACATATGGTTGATAAGCTCCCCTATCTCAGTTGAAAACGACAGCCTTCTATATGAAACAGGTATAATACTACGAATATTCAAAAATGAGCATGTCATACGATCGAGACTCTTATCATCTGCACACAGATTCCTTTAAAAATATAAATAAAACACTCAATGTTCACAGATCTCAATAAATTTTGCATCATTATATTCAGAAGAGTCCAAATAATTTAATAAGGGAAAAAACAAAAAAGTCATTTTTTGAGAATTTTTGCCTACCGCCTCCCCTTAAAAGTAATATTTCCAATAGCCTTATACCCAGTAGCGCGAGAGCACCTCTTATGATGAAATAACGGGGCGTCTCGTCAGCAGTCCAATGCAGTTGCCAATTCCTGTGCAATGTAACTCAAAGAACCAACACGAACGATTGTTAATAATGGTGAAAATTATACTAAATATATTATATACTGTTATTATTATTCTGATTTATTCTAAGGACTCGTAGTAGGCATAAGGTAGGCGAAGATGAATATATAAGTTTTTGGATTAAAGATTCAGCTGTGAGAATGTTATGTTTAACAGAATTTGTATATTGTAATACCATAAATAAAGTGTCATCTTGAAAAAAGAAAATATACATTGACCTTGCCAAAAGTCGAGAAGCGATTCTTGATATTGTTGCTATCAGGAGCACCCTGGGATACTCTCTGTGTGAGGCACCTCTGGGAATCTCTGTGAGCAACGAAGTTAATGTTTGCAACACTGCTGTTTAAAGAGGATATTTGGAGAGGAATATGGCAGTTAGCAATGAGGAGGTCGCCATCTTGTTTGGATTAAAGGTTCTGGTGTTTGCGAAAATGTTAAGTTTAACAGAGATGGGTCCTTGATGACTTGTTATCGTGCTCGTTGATTTGAGGATCAATTTTTTACTTGCCATCTACACTGCCTCACACAAGAAGCTATGCACTCAGAAGGAGTGGTCCAACATCATCGAAATTCGATATACATGCATGCACTGAAACGTGAGCAGATGATTAGATGTACACAACTCTGTAATGTGAAGATCGCACATCACAGTGCATTCGTGTTATTATTTTCCTTTTCTTGCGTAGCTGGCACCACTCAACCTCCTTGGTCAGACAATGAAGCAAGACATTCACATACAGTATGAAGAAAACGCGACGCTTCACAGAAGCGTTAGACAGCTTATTCACCAAATGAATCCATTTTTCAGAAGTCGCATCGTAGGGCAGCGTGAAGCGGGGTGATCGTATCGTACTACTGCCAAGGATTACTACTACTAGTCACAGTTTACCGATCCTCGAAGTAACGAGTGTGCGAGGACATAGCCATGTCATGCTGATTCGGGTCGACCGAACAACATGGCACCAAGGGAGGACCCTCATATGGTGTGCAAAGAATGCGGGGTGATATAACCTCCGCCATCCACGAAAATGAACTGGGGACTCAACATCCTGTGAGTTGCCGCACAGCGCCCCTCAACTCGGATCTGTTGGATTGGGATTCTAGCACACCCAGCAGTGGTTCATACGGACATAAAATCACCAGTGCCAGCATTCGGTGTAGTGCTGTGCCTGGAAGGCATGGGCAGAGGACAAATGGCGTCGCATCACGTTCAGTGATCCGCCTCCGCAGTCCAGAGGACAGCGTGGTGGGTTGCCATTCAGGGGGCCTGGGTTCGATTTCTGGTCGGGTTGGGGATTTTATTCACTCGGGGAGTGGATATTTTGTTGTCCTCATCATCACTTAATCATCATCGACACGAAAGTAGCCCCATTAGCATCACGTAAAGACTTACACCAGGCAGGCCTAAAACATTCCCGACTGGGGTCTAATGGCCAAAAATGCCACACTGAATTATCATCATGTTGAGTTCCGCTTCTCCATAACCTCGAATGACCATCATGTTCTGGTTTAGCGGCGTCTAGGGCGAATGCCACATGCTACCAATAATCTGGAGAGGCATACAGGCATCATGATATCAGGAGCCACGATATATGTGTTCAGGTCATCTCCAGTTGTGCTTGAGCGGACATTGACGGCACAGTGATCCGTCACAGACATTTATCGTTCGGACATCCAACCCTGATGACAAGGATTTCCAACAAGATGTGTAAACACGAGACGACTGCTCACGGATTGCTGACAGCATGCTGAAGTCCTCCTGTTTACTGAAGTCTCTGGACGTCTTCATCATAAGTCTTGGGGTGCCATTATAAATATAAATCTACATAAATACACTACAACTCACAATCAGGTGTATGGCAGGGGGTTCATCGCACCGTTTTATGATATTTCTCTACAGTTCCATTCTCTGGGAATGGGGAAAGCGCGCGGGAAAAAGGAACACAAAAATTTTTCCGGTATCGATCTCATTTCTCTTATTTTATTACGATCATCATGCCTCGTTATGTAGGTGGGTGCTGACAAAGTAAGTTCGCATTCGGAAGAGAAAGTTGCTGAAAGAAAATTCGCAAATAGATCTCGTCACAACGAATAACGCCAAAAACCTATATCGCGATAATACGAAACGAGCTGTACTTCTCTAAACTTTCACTATATAAACCGTCAGTTCCACCCGGTGGGCATCGCACAGTGCGCAGCAATACACCAAAATAGGACGCACAATTGTAGCGTAGGCAGTTTCCTTAGTACCACTGTTACATCTTCCAAGCGTTCTGCCAATGAAACGTAGCCCTTGGTTCGCCTTCCCTACAGTATTTTCTTTGTGTTTTTTCCTATTTAATTTGTTGGTAATTCTTATTCTTACATATTCAGTTGAAGTTACGGCTTATATATTTGACTGATTTATCTTGCAAATGAAGTTTAACTCATTTATTGTAGTGCTCATATGAATGACTTCACACTTATAATTATTTCGGCTCAAATGCTAATTTTACCATTTTGCAGATTCTTTTGATCTTCTGGTGCATTTACTAACCGACAAATTAGAGTACAGTATCATCGACAATGGTTTAACACAGCTGCTCATATTGTCTCCTGAATCGTTTTCACAGATAAGGAACAATAGGATCCTACAGCCCTTCCCTCGGCAACGCCAGATATTACTTCTGTTTTACTCTGTGACTTTCCGTCAGTTGCAACGTACTATGTCTTTTCTGACAGGAAATCACGGATAGAATAGCAGAACTATGGCGATATTCCATAAGCACGCAATTTGATTACAAGATGCTTCTGAGGTACAGTGTCAAAAGGTTTCCGGAAATGTAGAAACACAAAATCGATTTGAGATCCCTCCTCGATAGTAAATCATGTGAGTAAAGAGCTAGCTGTGCTTCACAAGAACTATACTTTCTGAATCCGTGTTGACTATGGGTTATGGGTCGTTGCCTTCAAGGTGGTTCATAATGTTTGACGTAAATATATGTTCTAAAATCTTGCTGCAAATCGTTGTCAATGATGTAGCCCTGTAATTTCGTGGATCACAGCTTATTCGTTTCTTGAATATTGGAATGATCTGTGCAACTTTTCAACTACGTATCGAGCTGTTACATCACTTTTCTTTGTAGGGAACCTAACTGGTATAGAATCGGGACTGGGAAACTTAATTTTGTTCAGTGATTTAAGTTGATTTAATACTCCAGGAATATCTACTTCTAATTTACGCATGCTGGTAGTCGTTGTAGATTGGAATTCTGGAGTCTTTGCTCGGTCTTCTTTGGTGATGGAGTTTAGTTAAACTGTGTTTAGCAATTCTGCTTTCTACATATTCCGCAATCCACCGTAGGTGTGTCGCGGAGGGTACACTGTACTAAGACGGCAGTCAGCTTTAAATTCCGGCTGTAAGCTCCCCCTACCCTACGCATAGAACAATTATTAGAAGCTACAACTAAAGTTATTATTACTCCCTATCAGACCCTGCACCGTATGAACCTTACGTCCAACAATGACTAAGTATTTTCAACAGAGAAATGCAGTCTGTTTTGGCATGAGCATACATTTATTTTCTGAAAACTTCACACGCTTAAAAACAAATTTTACAAAAAATTGAATACAAAATTGTGTGCCACTAATTGTTAAAATGTACAGCCTTAATTCAGTTAGCTCATATAACACCACGACTGTCCAACTCAAAAACTTCACTTAATTTCCGACGCTCAACCACTGAACTACTGATCGCGCACACCAGCGATATTAGAATTACTCAAAAGAATTTAGACCTATGTCAAAGAAACTACTACGATCCTTACATAGCCCTCTAAATTTCCTCACCAGAATTTCTCGATCGAACCTACCAGTAACGAAACTAGATGCAAACTGATCTGCTACGAGTCCTACACTTGAGCAATATACAAGACGTGGTCGTACAAGTGTTTATCAGAAATATCAGAAGCATTGGAGAGAAACTACGATGCATCCTTACACAGGCCTCTAAATTTCCTCACCAGAATTTCTCGTTCGAGCCTACCAGTAACGAAACTAGATGCAAACTGATCTGCTGCGAGTCCTAAACACTTGAGCAATATTCAAGACGTGCTCGTACAGGTGTTTATCAGAAATATCAGCAGCAATGGAGAGGATCTCCGTCTCGATTCCAGCCTGTGATATGTGGAGGGACATCTGCAACAACTGTAGAAAAACCTGCCTCCGTAGCTTGTTTGACTCCATTCCGAACAGCACAAGTTACGCAATTTAGGTGTAGGGAGTGGGCCCCCTACTGGTCTGGTTTCATCGTTCCACCTGTGCTAACGGCCCTACCTCTTTCATCTCTTTTTGTAAGCAGTTAAATAATGTCACACTAGTATGTAGTATCTTTCAATTTTCGGCGGGATTAAAGGAGAAAAGGTGCGGTAATGTCTTTAAAGTTCGAGAAAGTTAATTATTTGAAAGTGAATACGAAGTTTCCAACTCTTTCCCTTCTTTCACTTTCCGTCCTATTACCAAGACACTTCGTGCCAACGTGGCTATTTGTGATAGAAAAATGCGCTGCACGTGAGGGGTCGTATTGCTTCCTACGTCGTCAGAGTATGAAGACGAGAGTTTCCAACATGGTATCTTCTGCGCAGAAGTAGCACTAAGGTCGTAGATCCTTTGTTTTTATATGAGGCTGAAATAGTAGTGCATTGTGGCTAGGCTTTGATTCTAAAATGAAGCATGTCACACAAAATTTCGGGATGCCAGTGGCTTTTCTTGTTTTATTTATTATTCACTGTTTCTTCACAGAAAGCCACAACTATATAATTGAAATTCACAAACGTTTAACACGCGAAACCCGCAGGCGATTTACATCGACTGTCAGGTGTCAATGGTTAGCTCGACTTACATGGTTGTTAACTATGAGGCCTTCGCTCGACTGACTGCGACATGAGTAACACTCCGCGAAAGTGGTTATATTTTGGCGACAACGGACTATTCTAGAGCAGAGATTCCCACACTCGTCCCACTACTGGGTCCTGTCATCTATTGAGGTGGGCCCCCAGACAACTTTCGAAGTATCTAAGTAAATACTTCGACGACTGCCAAATATTGTTATATATTTCGTGGGTTATATTATGTTCATGACAATACTTTTTTACCCAATAAACAAACGTACTAATTAACTTACACCGTTCTTTATTTAATATTATGATAGTTACGGGTTAATGCAACAGTACTACGTTTCTCAGAATTGGTTCGTGCTTTAGGAGTTACTTTTCAAGAATTCCCGATGAATTGTTATCAATAATTAATCCCTTTGCAGAGGACAACAGGATACGTTAAAAGTGTCAGTATATGAGGAAGAGTACCTAATGGAAGTATCATGCAAATCTTTTTGAAAACTTTTCTCTAAAGCGTCAAGCGAAATCCACCTTGAATCAAAATAAAGCGAAAGTAGTGAGTGCTTGAATGAATTCGCGACGTTCACATGTAGTCAGTTACTTACGATGATATTTTTAAAATAAATATAGAAAGAAAAATTGAGCAGATATTGATTTATACATAAAAGTAATAATTATCAGATCAAATAGAGAAAGTATCAGTAATACCACAATGTAAATGAATGTATCATTTAATTTTTATTAAAAAGATTGTTACTAGACAAAATATTGTTTCATTTCTTCAAATCAAATGTCTGTAAACCTATGGTACCACACTACTGAGGTCGGAAACTAACATAAACCTACCCTAACGACAACACGCACACCATACCCGAGGGAGGACTCGAACCTTCGACGGGACGGGCGTGCAGTTCCTCACATGGCGCCTAGATCCGCACTGCCATTCCCATTTCCCGCGCGGCGTTTCTTTTCTTTCTTAATGTTCCCTTCCTCATTTTCAAAATGCTTCCTTAACACACTATATGCATTTACAATATATTCAGCTTCACAATAAGCACAACTTTATATTACTATTAATTGCGGAGTTCTCGCTGTAGTGGGTCGCGAAACGTCGGCTTCAAAAATTCTTGGGTCACACAACAAAAAAGACTGGGCAGCACTGTTCTAGAGTGTGACGCCTATCATCCCTCAAACTAATTTTTAAATAACTTTTTAAATAACAGAAACATAGCTTAATACAAGATAATTACAATGTATAAACAGAAATATTTAAATTAGTCATAGTATACCATTAATAAAAATGCTGGAAGGCTTTGGCGGGCTGATATTACTTCTTAAAGAGCCAATCAGATTTTAGAAGAAAATATGGGCGAAGTTTTGCCATGGAACACTTGTTCACCGTACCATATGTTCTGTGTTTAACTCACGCCACGTATTACATAATGCTCTTACCAACATAGTAAAATGTATCTTTCAAAATTAAATCGTGAAAGAGCAAGTAAATGGCTACGGATCAGCCCCGTCATAAGTTCCAATCACTCCTTCTGGGAGCATCAAATATTTTGTCGGGCTGAGTAATTCTACGTTTTAAACGTAGGTAACGTCTGGATGGAGTGAGTGCGGTATCGGTTATCTCAATCAGCCAGCAACTTCCATAAATTCTGTCTGCGGCACACTGAAGAATATTGAATCCATCATTACTGCTGGAACCGGGACTGCGGCTCGTTAAGATTACATATGAAGTAGGATACCCCAACAGCTGTATGTTTAACAGAAACATTTAATTTTTTTATGGGACTTAACTACGGGGTCATCAATCCATAAACTTACAAACTACTTACGAACTACCTTATACTAAGGACAGCACAAATATCCATGCCCGAGGGGGGATTCGAACCCCCGACCGTAGTGGCCGTGAAGACCGTGACTGGAGCGCCTCAGTCCCCGCGGCCACCGCGGCCGGCAAACATTTATTCCTTAACTACTAGTTTCGGCATTTCATTATGCCATCTTCCGGCCCCTATATCAGAGTGTTATATCCATTAACTTGGGATCGAAACTGGTTGCATTGATTTCCCTCAGTAAGAGAGTTGTTTTTGTTGGTTCTTACTGAAATAAATCCACGCAACCAGTTTCGATCCCTATTTAATGGATATAATACTACGATATAGGGGCGTGATGATGGCATAATGGAATGCCGAAACTGGTAGTTAAGGAGTAAATGTTTCTGGTAAACATACGGCTGTTGGTATCCTACTTCCTACATAAACACTGAAGAACAGGCGGCCACCTTGTGCCTGACAAGGAGAGGACGCCTAATTCGTCCGTATTTATGGTACATATAGGGCCTGGCGAGACACGAAAGTGCCCTAAGTGGGAACTCCAGATGGCGAAGCGTTTAGGAAATAAAGGGTAGTTTGATACGGATGTCCCTGTGACGGCGCGTTTGGGAAGCTGTGTTCGAATCAGCGGTAAAAGATCGGATTCGTATTGAGACGGTCCCGGGTTCAACTCCACCAGGCAGAAAATTCTTTTATGTTCCTTGGCAATGCGTACACCTACATTTTGTTCCCGTTGGATCGTGAGTACAAGATTAGATTAATTTCAGCTCACACGGAGGCATTTAAACATTCATTCTTCCCACGCTCAATACGTGAACGGAATGGGGGGAAAAAAACTAAAAACTGGTACATTGGGACGTACCCTCTGTCATGAACATCACAGCATCACAGTGGTTTGCAGAGTATTGATGTAGGTTATTTTATTAATTAATTTAAGCAAATAAAGAAGGAGCATTGGATGAAATTCGGGATTACACACATTTAAAAAGGGACTGTAGTTAACACGTACTTTGGGACGTCGTGTATGTAAATCGATACTTCCATTCTTTTGCAATTGATCAATTACATGTACCGAGGTGATATTTATCGAAGAAACGTGGGAAGCAATACTTTTGTCCACATCTTGCCGCCCTTTTGCGGTTACATCATTTTTTTGATGTCTCCGTAGTAAATGAAACTTGATTGACATTCTGGAAACAACTTCTTTCATCGCACAGTCCAACAGATATTATGCTTGTTTAAAATAATGACGTCCCGTGCTGCTGATGTGGACATATACAAAATATCAAATATGATGTTGCAGTTAATTGTGAAGTCAGTAGTGTACGCATTACCAAGGGGGAAAAATTATATATATATATATATATATATATATATATATGCCGTCGGGCGGAATCGAACCAGCAAACGTTTCCAAACAAATCCGATCTCTCACCGCTGAGCCAAACATCGCTTTGTTAACAGGCTCTCTCAGGGGCAGTTGATAAGGTGCATATGGTGATAGATCCGTATCAAAATTCATTTAATTTCTCAAAGGCTTAGCCATTAGGAGTTCCCACTTGCTGCACTTTCGTATCTCACATACAGACGATAATCCGCGACAAAGACACATGGGAGATACTAAATCGGATAGTCGATGAGGTATCCACCCTCAAACAACATGAATACAATAATACACGCACTCAACACCTACCTCAGTACGTACTCAGAACACTACATGACTCATGGCACAGCAGTAGCAATGAAGGCACAGACACTGATGGGGACTCCAGCACAGATTCGGACACTTTTAATCATGTCTACAATAACTTACACGTGGATTAGTCCAAATAATTAAGCCAAAGTGTATAGAAATTTATCAAAGACTAAATAACTAAACGAGAATAGTTTAGGAAAAAGTAAATTGTACATTAGACTGGCCAGAGCAGCAGGGCTCGATATTAATTCCGAGGCCTCCGCCCCTGACCTCTCATCGAGAATAGTTTTCTCTCCCTCACTTACCACTATCCTGTCATCTTTTCACCTCTTCGTAAAATTATAGCATGCATTTATGTTACTACCACCAACCTACTTTTCCTATTTCCAAATTAGTTTTATTTTAATTAGCACCATTTTTCGCTAACCGATAATTATATTCAATATAAATATACCAAATTATCAACACGAAGTGATGTGTGAGCTATCGATAAGGGTTCGCAAATTAATTCCGTATTCCTTGATTTCCAGAAGGCTTTTGACAACGTACCTTACAAACGGTTTTTCATCAAATTGCGTGGTTACGGTATATCGCCCCAAATTTGCGACTGGATAGGGGATTTCCTCTCAGAGAGGACACAGTTCGTAGTAATCGATGGTAAGGCATCGACTAAAACAGAGGTGGTATCGGGCATTCCACAGGGTAGTGTTATTGGTCCTCTGCTGTTCCTTATTTACATAAACGATGGGAAATTCTAAGTAGCTCTCTTAGGTTGTCTGCAGATGACGCCGCCATTTACCGTCTAGTAAAATCATCTGAAGATCAAAACCAACTGCAGAACGATCTAAATAAGATATGGTGTAAAAATTGGCAATTGATTCTAAATAATGAGGAGTGTGAATTCGACAACATTAGTACGAAAAGAAATACGTTAAGCTTTGTTTACAAGATAAATCAATCAAAATTGAAGTCCGTAAACGCCACAAAATACCTAGGGATTACAATTAATTCTGACTTATATTGGAAAGAACACGTAGATAATGTCGTGGGAAAGGCGAACCAGAAACTGCGTTTTATTAGCAGAACCCTTAAAACATGCAACAGAACTACTAAAGAAACTGCATACACTACGCTTGTCAGTTCTTTTCTGGAGTATTGCTGCACAGTGTGGGATCCTTATCAGGTGGGTTTGACGGAGGACATCGAAAGAGTCCAAAGAAGGACAGCTCGTGTCATATTGTCACGATACAGGGGAGACAGCGTTACGGAAATGATACGGGATCTGGGATGGGAATCATTACAACAACAGCACTTATCGCTGTGGCGTGGGCTACTTACGCAACTCCAATCGCCAACATTCTCCTCCGAATGTGAAAATATATTGTTGACTCCCACTTACATAGGTAGAAATGATCATCAGAATAAAATACGAGAAATCAGAGCCCGAACGGAGAGATTCAGGTGTTCATTCTTCCCGCGCTCTATTCGAGAATGGAATGGGGTATAAAATAGTACGAGGTGCGTCAAGAAAGTATGTTCCGTTTGGTAAAAAATGAAATTGTACACAGATAGAGAAGAAATTTTTATTGCACAAAATTCTACAACTCTTAAACTACTTTTCCACATTACTGCCGAAATTTTTCAGGCATTTGTCATAGCGTGGCACCAGGTTTTGTGTACCTTCTTCATAGAAATCTGTCGCCTGTGTCTTCAACGAGTTGGAAACAATTTCTTTCAGATCTTTTCAGTACCAGAACACTGTGCACATCATTTTCCGAGGTGTCATGATTTGCTTCGGCTTTACCTTGGGTGGGGATGAAGTGTGCCTCCATTCCATTGATTGCCGCTTACTCTCAGGGGTGTCGTAAGAAACCCACGTTTCATCTCCTGTGACTATCCGTCTCAGAACTTCTTCGCCGCTTTCAGCATAACGGGTCAAAACCTCAAGTGCACTACACATCCGTTGTGTTTTGTGTTGCTCAGTGAGAAGCTTTGGTACCCAGCGTGAGCAAATTTTACGGAATTTCAGTTGTTTGGCAAGAATTTCATGCATCAGTGATCGTGAAATTTGGGGGAAGTCCATAGCGAGAGCACTAATTGTAAACCTACGATTTTCCTGGATGTTGTCATCAAATGTTCAAATGTTTGTTAAGCTTATGGGATTTAACTACGGGATCATCAGTCCCTAAACTTACAAACTACATACGAACTACCTTATACTAAGAACGGCACAAATATCCATGCCCGAGGGGGGATTCGAACCCCCGACCGTAGTGGCCGTACAGACCGTGACTGGAGCGCCTCCGTCCCCGCGGCCACCGCGGCCGGCTCTTGTCATCAATCGCGTGAACCAGTTCTTTTGTAACCAAAGGTGGACGCCCACTTCGTTCTTCATCATGCACATCACTACGCCCGCCATTGAACTGTCGGACCCATCTTCTCACCATCGAATCACTCATCGCACACTACGGTCGGGGGTTCGAATCCCCCCTCGGGCATGGATATTTGTGTTGTCCTTAGTGTTAGCTAGTTCGTAAGTAGTTTGTAAGTTTAGGGACTGATGACCCCGTAGTTACGTCCCATAAGCTATACAGACATTTGAACATTTGAACACTCATCGCGTTTGGTCCGTAAACATCGCAAATTTGCCGATAAATTTCACTTGGTTTGACTTGGTTTCACTTTCCTCGCATTCAGAAACCGAATCACCGACCTGATTTCACAGGCGGCGGGATTTTCATTTACGTCGACATTTCAAACAAGCAAAACAAAGCGTACGTAACTGACAGCGATCTCCAAATGGTGCACGTTCGTCTCCTTGATACACATCGTCTACAGCGCAAGTGCTGAACTGCAATTGCAGCGCTGCAGCGGAGATAAATTGAAGCGGAACTCACTTTCTGGACGCGCCTCGTATAACGGTGGTTCAATGAACCCTCTGGCAGGCACTTAAATTTGATTTGCAGAGTATCCCATGTAGATGTAGAATATACTAATCATTGTACTTAGATAAGACGAGAACAAATTGTAATATACTAAATGGAATGTAAATATTGGCCAGAATTCACGACCAGCTTTATACCCACAGGCAGCTGGTTTCAATAAATCTTTATCTATAAATGTGAATGTCAGTTCGGTGTACGTTTATCACGTCTGAACCATAAGACATAAACTGCTAGAAATTTGTACAGTTACTAATGTCCACCCGGGGAAGGCTTTAGGCACGGTTTTATGACGATCGGATGGCTATTTATCTATATATATATTAATGTGAATGTCCGAACGACAAGACGCAGAGACTTAAATATTTGTACAGTTACTAATTTATACCTTAGGAATGTTTTAGGCACGGTTTTATAGCGATCTGATAGATATTTAGTAATTTGAAGAATACAACGTGAAATGCGGAATAATAATTACTCTTTGAAAATTATATTTACTCTTTGAAAATGGTTTTATTGGTTGCATTGTTGCTTGAGGGTTGATAATGATAAAAGCATGGAGTATATTAGGATGGAAAGTTATCGGTGTATATAAAATTCTACGAGTGTGTGTGTGCGCTAATATTTCGCTCTGCAGCGAAAACTACAGAAGTCTCCTGTTGTACACCATAGCAAATGTTCAAATGTTTGTATACGTTATGGGACTTAACTACGGGGTCATCAGTCCCTAAACTTACAAACTACTTATGAACTACTTACGAGCTAGGACGGCACAAATATCCATGCCCGAGGGGGGATTCGAACCCCCGACCGTAGTGGCCGTGCAGACCGTGACTGGAGCGCCTCAGTCTCCTCGGCCACCGCCGCCGGCACACCGTAGCACTTCCATGCCGATAGCTATAAGCGATTGGAAGATGTGGTGGTTGAAAGTCGTCAAATTATAAAACAATTCGGAGTAAAGGCCAGCGATGACGTTTGCGACTCCATAGCAAGGAGGTTAGCCTACATACAGCGAAACGTGATGCCACATACCATATCTTTGGTCTGTGCGTGCTACAATGTCTTCAGCTCTATCTCTGTAAGGATAAGCATACGAATAAGGAAACATAAGAATAAATAAATAAAGCAGTAAAAAAGAAATTTCTTTCAATACGCCTCATTAGAAAAATTCGATTTGACGTTTCGCGCATTACATCAAGTGATCGATCTGTGTTATTGTTACAATCATTATTGTTGAATTTCGTGATTGGATTCTTCGAAACGAGTGCATTTTTACGTGTGATTTCTCATTTCTTATGTATTCCCTGATAAATGTAACATGTTAAAAAAAAAAAAAGGAGATGGACAGAGTGAGAGTGGATAGGAAAAGTACTGTCTCAAGGCTCGAATAAATAAATAAATAAATACCCGGGCAACGCCGGGTTTTCAGTTAGTAAATAAATAAATATCACCACGCCCTACATGTACCATAAATCTGGATGAATTCAGCTATGTCGAGCGGTCGTCCACGGCTCTCGACCGCAGGTCAGTGTACGGTTGACCGCGGCAGGTGCTCAGCCTCAGCCGGCAGCCGCCTCTTGGCTATGCGCCGCCGCCCTCGGCGTCCAGCCGTCCAGCCGTCTGCAGCCGCAGCTCACGCGCTGACGGCCGCCTCACGTATGCTGAGGGATGACCGGCGCCGCCCCCACCTGTCAGCGTCAGCCGGCCTGTCTGCCCACTCCTCATGCCGGCTCACATTCTCGGAATCGCGGCCCTGTCTGCCGCGACCCCGTGTGAAATATTTCCGCGACGCGCTGTGCGAAAGGACAGACCAGCAGAAACAAATATCAATGTACCCACCCAGCTGGGATTACGAACTGTAACTTGAGAGACGACCGTCTGTCGTCTTCCATATATTTTTTGGATATTTCTGTAAAGTTATAATTTATTTAATGTTGCTAGATTATCACTTTGTTAAAACTTGAACCGCACTCTTTTCAGGGCTTGAGGAATTTTTATTTCATGCGTGAAAGTATTAGTTAATATTGCTGGGTTTTTCTTATTTTCTTATATTAATGTGGCATAAGTACGGCTTCTCCGCTACGCCAGTGTCCCTGTGAAAATGTGGAGCTTTTTTACTTTTAAGTGGGTGCGAGAATCTATGGCTGTCTGATTGTGGGGAGTGATAGCTCGCTTTGCATCTTTCTCTCTGGCTCAGAGTCGATAGCTGCTGATACTACCAAAGAGGTTTCCACACCCTTTGGTTGCGAGCTAGTTAGCGAGCCTTCCCTCCAGCGTGAGTCTCACTGTCTGTCTCCACCACCACTGTTTCTTGGATTTTCCAGTTTCTGCTGGATTCCCTCGTCTGGTGGCCGCTCGGTCTAGTCATTCTGGGATGGTCGTCTGGTGAGGTAAGGTTGGTTCTGCTCTTGTTTTTGGAGATGGTAGCGTTTCATTGACTAGCACGTTTAACTTAGATTCGTGAACATAGAATCATTTTTTTTAAACATTTTCTCCGATCGTGTGCGGAAATGTGTTCTCGTTTTTCTATTCATTGATTTCCAATAGATAAGCGCTGTGTGTTTATTTCTAGTTGCAGTTTGATAACAGCCTGGTGTGTTAAAACCTTATGTGATCATGTGGCGGTGTATGAACTCTGTGTAAATACTTTCTAGCTCTGTGGGGCCCGATTTGTAATAGGTGATATGTTCAATTTATACAGTGCATGTAAAATTCTTCTCATCGTTTCCTTCAGTGAGTGATATGTGTTCCATGTGGTTGGTTCATAGAACAAAGCCTTCAGTTTCCACTCTTGTTTGTTCCATGCCCATTAGGCATAATAATTTCGTGATCTTCTCTCCCCACCTATTTTAATTTTGCTGTTTCCTCTCCGACTGGTAGTATGTACTTTCTCTTTGTCTGTAATTCTCTCTGAGCCTTGTACAATCCCCTTCAATAGCTTCTTTATGTAATTCTAATCACTTCTATGGGTTTCATGCTGTAATTCTTAATTTTATTTTTCGACTCTGTAATTATTTCACTTCTACGAGATTTTGAGACTGGACTTAATCCGTCTCTGCAATCGCGTGTAGCTGCATTTCTTTCGCTACTTCATGTAATTCTAAACTTTTCTATGGGTTGCTTGCCGTATTTATTAATTTTATTTTTCCGACTTTGTAATTATTTCACTTTTACTAGTTTTTTGAGACTGGACTTCATCTGTCTCTGTAATCGCCCCCTATCGCGTGTAGCTGTATTTCATTCGTTTCCTTATATAATTCTAAGCATTTCCATGGGTTACATGCAGTAGTTAATTTTCTTTATTTTTCGAAAACTGAATTTATTCAATTTTACCGGTTTTCGGAAACCACGTGGGTCCGAGTTCCGACTTCCAGAGTTCACAGCTAGTCGCCTGAATTCACGCCACTTCTCATATAAAAACCAGTACCCAGATCGATTTCTGACAGACCGCAACTTAAGAATCCACCGTGATTTTGTATAATGAATCCGATTTTCAACCACTTTCCCTTCAGTGGAGTGCGTTCATGTAACGTAGCCGTGTGTCGCCGTTGTCGTGTTTGCTCGCGGTCCAATTCAGATGTAATTTAACTTGCTATACACACGCACCATCTCAAAACAGGCACGACAGACCAGACCAGCTTCAAAGTGTTTTGTATATTGTGTTTTGTGCTACCTCCGACTTTCCTGAATTTCGCCTACGATAGCGGCGTCTGCTTCCGCCTCGTCTCAGCACGCTGCTTTTGGTGAGTTTCGCTGTGGCATTGCGCGTGTGTAAGCGAATGAGTGTTGTTTGTGAACCCTTCCCAACAGTAGCGTTAAATCATCTATAATTTAGGCTGGGCACCGTCCGCATTAATCTATGTAAGAGATGCATTTTTATTGTATTAACAAAATTAGTTCCCCATTTTGCTTGTTTTCTATCTGAATAAACAAGTTTAAGTTCACCATAATCAGTAAGTTGCCTATAAATTGTAGTTTTAGAGCACCTTCCCTCTTTTATTTAATTCTAGCTGATAACCCGGCGTTTGGAAAGTCATCTCTACAGCTACTAATGACTTTCGAAGCAGCTAACCTGCTCAACCATCGTTTTACGTTACGACAAAGTGTTCAGCTCGTCTACATACATATAAACCAAAACTGACACACTAAATGTAATTAGAAATCCGAACATGTTTTATATAACTAAATTAAACAACGAAAAAAAATCATTACAGCGGTATTCGAACCACCACTCTATGGTTGTGACACCAGAACGTTAGCACCTGAGTTACAATGATAGATGCTGCAGTTATTTAAATTATTGGTACTTACGTGTACTTGGTGCGGCTCCGTAGCGCAGAGGTAGATTGCCAGACTATGAATCCAAAGGTCCTGGGTTCGATCCCTGCCAGGTTCTAGGATTTTTATCTGTCATTTTCCACTTCTTTCACTTCTGGCAGTGTTGCTCATGTGAAAAATACCGAGTAGCACCGTGGTTCGGAACCCACGTTAAACTGTAGGTCCCCCTATAACTGGCAGGATAAGTCAGTTCCAAGGTCGGAGGAAGGCAACGGCATACCACCTCCAAACAGGACCATGCCTAGTAAAGCACTGTAGTGTTCAAATCAATCTTCGGATTGTTGACTGCTTTACCTTTTTCTTACGTGTACTTGCAAAACTGCATAGTAGATTTTCTCGAGAATTTTTGAGAGTTGTGTCGAATGGCTTTGGCTGATTGTTTTTTAAGTTATGAACTTCACGATCATAAATATAAAGAAATTCTAAAATCCGATATCCATTTGATTCCCTTTCGAGTCTCTTACAGGAATTTGATAATATGTATTTTTATTTTGATTAAGTTCCAATTGCACGTTCAATTTAATCTCATTTTTTAAATATCGTAAGATAACCACATTGTAGAATTTTCTACAACCAGATGATGATGGCATAGCCCATTGAACCCAGTCGTCAGTAAATTCAATAATCATGTAGCGACCATGGCGTTTTACTTTTGAAGATAATTAATCTATGTATATCGCCTGCATCCTGCAATGTGTGATAATGTCAAAATTTTGCACTCAATGTAACGCGCGGAATGGCCGCATGGCCTGTCACTATAAGGCGTCATATTACGGACTGAGCGGCTGTTGCCGTTGCCGCTAGAGGTTCGTGTCCTTCCTCGAGCATGAGCGTGTGTGTGAATTTTCTCCTTAGTATAAGTTAGTTTAAGTAGTTTGTTACTCTAGGGACTGATGGCCATAGCAGTTTGGTCCACTAGGTTTACAAACATTTGAACGTAACGTAAGTATTGGATATGAGAAGAAAGAGAATGGCGGAGGAAAATACTACTCTTTGCTACGTAATAATCTTTGATTTTATACGTACTAAAACACGATAAATACGTAATGGACATCAATTACACATTACCCAATACACCAAATTTTGCTAGTAGGCAGTAAACATGTGATATGGCTGAACAATTTAGAAAAACGATGAAATAGTGAATGATATTGACAGTGATTTCCTTACAGCCGTAGGCATACATCATAGAGCTTTTTCGAGATGTTACTATGAATAGTGAAGAGGAAAACTGGTTTAGTTAGAAATGCAGAGTGCTACATTTGTTACACGAGTAATTTTTTTAATGTGGTTATGGAAATACAAGTACTGTGGAACAAGTTAGCTTTTCCTCTAATATTTTGCTCTTCTACACCATTTGTACAAAAAACAGACAGCATTTGAGGAGCAACTGATCAAAATGTATATTGTCCACTTACGGACAAAATTGAGTTTGATATGGTTTTCGGAGGTACTTTATGTGCTCTACACGCTCCTGCATTCAGATTTAATCTATTTATATATTTTAACGCTGAAATAGTATGTCGAAAATGCATGGTTAAAACCAATCGTATATTGTCCACATCACTGAATGAATCAGAACGTATAATGTGCACCATTTAAGTTTTTATTTTGCTTTCCTCCAATCTGGCAATACTGGCGAGTTTAACACGTGTCAGGGCTTACAATAGTTCAAAGCATTATAGCCTACGGCATTGTCGCCTTCTGGCATTGTTTGACACTACTTGAGCCAAATCGTTATTGTTAGCAGTGCACAGTGGCAGTATAGTGTTGTGGTTTGTGTGTATTGCTCCCAATAGATTTAGAAAAATGATGTGTGTTTGTTGGGAAAGATAGTATAGATCGTGGGACAAGAAAAAAAAAATGAAGAAGAAATCAAAACGAGAAATGGAAACTGAAATCAGGTAAATCTCCAGATTCGGCACACATTAGGAAGAAGGGAAAAAAAATTAATTTTTTTCGTGTCGGCTTTAGAAGTTCCATTCAGCAGCTTCACTCCTGAACATACTGATTGTGATTGTTTACATGAAGATCCTGTAGTGGACAAAATGTAATAAATTTACTGTACCCTATATTCTGCCTGTAACGGAATGTTGTGTTGATCCAGTTTTTCACATTAATGTCCAGCTTTGTAGCATTCCTTGAAGTAAACATTAATCTTATGTTATTATAAATGATACCACTCATATGAAGTGCGAATGTCTAATATAAGATAACATTGTCAAATATAAAAATTAATGTGAAGTAATGAAGGTGTGTTACTAAACACGTGTAATGTCCTATATGACGGATCAAAACGTGTATTGTCCGAAATATAAATGGATTTTCTAACGTAACTAAAAAAAGAAAATTGATCTGTTGCGAGGTATATTTTAGTTCAGTACCTCAAAACGGATCTAACTGTGAAACAGCTTAAAATTTTATTGAGCAGTTTAGCAGGCATCAGTTTTTCGCTTCTCCTGGAAAATTTGAATCATCGGACATTATACGTTTTGATTAGTTGCTCCTCATTTATAATAGTGTCGTTCATTTGCTCTTCCAGATCCTTTACTGTCTCTGACAGAATTACTATGTCATCGGCAAACTGCAAAGTTTTCATTTCTTCTGTCTGAACTGTAATTCCATCTCCAAATTTCACCTTGTATTCCTTCATGCCTTGGTCAGTGTACCTCATGATTAACATTGGAGAAAGTCTACAAATCTGTCTTACTCCCCAACCACTGCGTCCCTTTCATGCCATTGACGGTTATAACTGTTGTCTGGTTTTTCTACAAGTTGTAAATAACCTTCCATTCCCTATATTTTGCTTGCGACATATGTTTCTGGAACGGAAGTTACAGCCAAAGTGACGGAAGAGGTATTTAAAAAGATTATAGTTCCACTGAATGAAAAACACTCTGAACATAACTTAAAAATTTTCAAAGAAAATAAAATTGACTTTTATAAAAATGTATTTTATAAAATGAGATCAGTTCCTGTACACTGATTTGAACTCTCAAGTCAGCAGGGGCAAAATTTATGGAACGGATGAGATAAAAACTTCTCGGGGCGCCGATGACATAGTCATTCTGTCAGAGACAGCAAATGATAAGGAACAGTAGTCGAACGGAATGACCTATTGAAATGTCAAAATCTGTGCAGCCATTTGACCGCAATCAGTTTTCAAAGTTCAGTCACTTTTACCAACTTGGCTAAAACTACAGCTCCAACGTCTGTAACTCAAAAACGGTTACTCGAAATCAAAAATGTCAAGTTATGAAAATTATGAAGCATGAAATTACATGTTAGAAAAGTACTTTGTTAGTTTTTGGCAATATTATGCATTCATACACTTGAAAACCAAAGTAATTTGATTTCCTTGTTTTTCTATTTTTTTATTTGTATTTTAGTCTATTATGTGAAAATAAATTTCTTGTCGAAAGACGGAGCTCTAATGACGAAATATATTTTCTATCTATATGTTTTAATTCGTTTAATTTATATACATGCCTTTAATTGTAAGATTCGAGTGCTAAAGGGAAAACCAAGTATATATTAACTGTCAATATATATTTACATTTGAGTGATATAAAATTTATTCAAATGAAAGGGGAATCATATTGGTTTCCAAGTGTATGAACGTTTAATATTGACTAAATCTTAAAAACTTTGGTACTTTTCATGTTCCACAATTTTAAAAACAACATTTTTGATATCGAGTAGCTGTTTTTGAGTTCCAGACGTTGGAGCCGAGTTTTTAGGCTTAACTGTCAATATATATTTACATTTGAGTGATATAAAATTTTTCAAATGAAAGGGGAATCATATTGGTTTCCAAGTGTATGAACGTTTAATATTGACTAAATCTTAAAAACTTTGGTACTTTTCATGTTCCACAATTTTAAAAACAACATTTTTGATATCGAGTAGCTGTTTTTGAGTTCCAGACGTTGGAGCCGAGTTTTTAGGCAAGTTGCTAAAATTGACTGAATTATGAAAACTGATTGCGGTCTAATGGCTGTACAGATTTTGACATTTCAATAGGTCATTTCACGCAAAAATTATTGCTTTTTATTATTTTGGTAGGATAACATCTTCAGTAGGATGCATAGTTTCCGATAATAGGCTAAAATCTGTACAAAGTAGCAAAATTTCGCAGTTTTTTGGACACAGAAAGTTGTTCCAAGAGTTGTGAAGGACGAAAACTTGGATTCTACGTACTGTTTACCATAAACAGATGCTAAAAATGAAATCTTCTTCCTCACTTTTTGCAAGCAAATGTCCATTTTTGTGACACCGTTATTGGACTGTAGACTGTTTTATACAAGATAAATAAATAAATAAATAAATAAATAAAATAAAAATGTTTCCAAAAGATACCAAAGATTTTAAAAGTGCACGACGTTTGGAATATTCTCAGAAGGAACACTCACGACCAGTGATCTATATACTACTAGGAAGTTGAAATACAGATTACTGAGCGTGCCAGCCAACATGGCAGCTATGAAGTATTACAAGACAACAAAAAGGAAATATGTTTCGATTCCGTACTCACGCGAGTCTGTTACTTCACATATTGACATAAATTTCAAATCCAGGGATACTCTAGCTATTATTTGTCAGGTGCTAACTGATGAAAGTTCGTTTGACTAATTACAACATGGCGGACAGTGGAAATTCGCGTGCAAAACATTTGAATGTGCAGGTACGCTACAGTTCTGTGTTCAGACACCATAATTACAAATCCAGCTTACATAGAAATCACTGCGCACGACGCACCAATTTCTTTGGACTCCTTATCAATTTGTCTCTTGCGTGCTCCACATTCACTTCGCTGACACTGGGATGTCCGCTTCTCTTTGTGGGACTTAAGCAGCCTGTGATAACGAATTTGTTGTGCCAGTAGTAAAATGTTGGTAACTTCTTACCATACTTGGTTTTAAACATCCGTTGAACAGCTGTGACAGACTTGTTTTTGTCGAACTCCAACACACAGAAAGCTCCGCACCTGACCTGAACTTTGCAATTAAAGCTCACTATCGTCAAAATTAGCAAACCAAAACAAAAATCATCATCATCATCATCAGAGACTAATTATGCCTTTCAGCGTTCAGTCTGGAGCATAGTACCTCTAATAAGATTCCTCCATGACCCCCTATTCACTGCTAACATTAATGCCTCGTCTGACAGTTATGCCTTTTACTTCAAAATCATTCTTCACCGAATCTAAGTATTTACATCTTGGTCTACCTCCACTCCCCTTACCCTCCGCTGCTGACCTCATGAGTCTCTTAGGTAACCTTGCTTCTCCCATGCGTGTAACATGATCCCACCATCGAAGTCTGTTCGCTCTAACTGCTTCATCTATGGTGTTCATTTCCAGTTTTTCTTTGATTTCGTCATTATGGTCACCCTCCTGTCATTGTTCCCATCAATTAGTAATTGCAATCATTATTGCTATTTTCAACCTCTACCTTGTGAATAAAATAAATAAATAAGAAAGCTTTCAGGGTCTGTCTTCAAAATGACATGATGTGTATACAATGTTTGGTTCTTATGTAATAAATAATTGAAAGTGTTACCGGACTTTATGTACACCCAACATTTCAATTTCTTTTCCTCTCACTGCTCTTGTCCTGCAACGAACGCCAAGCAGTCTTCGACACCAATCATTGTAATGATTCTAAGTGAACAGGGCCGTTGGGCAGTGTTAGTAGCGAGGAGGAGGTGGAGGGGGGCTCGTTGCTGGCAGTGCCCCCTGCCCCCAGCTAGCAGAGTGAGCGCTCGATGGCGCCCGCGCTCGCATTAGCGCATCAGCCCACCCCTGCCGTACACGCTCATAAAGCCTCTCCAGTGTGAAGCTCGCACGTTTTGGCGTCAGGAATTCGGCACCGTGGCCTACGAGAAAGACAGGCCCCAGCGCAGTCGTCATGCCACGTAAGCAAGGTAGTTCCGAGCCGGCGCGATCGTTAGCTCAGTGGCTGCCAGCTATGACCAACACCACCTAGAGAGAAGGCCTTGGCGCTCTCGTGTGACATCAGGCAGAGCAGGTTGCGCGCGCATAGGTGACTGGGTAGCCACTGGGGCACGGCCCACTATACCGAAGCAGCGAGCCAATCAGCTATGCGCGTCCAACCTACTCTACTTGACGTCACACGAGAACACCGCGGCCTTCTCTCTAAGTGGTGTTGCTATAACGCAGTGGGCAGTGCCCCAGAGGCCGGCCAAAAGGCTAGCGATCGCGCCGGCTCGGAATTGCCTCGTTTACATGGCATGACGACTGCACTGGGGCCTATCTTTCTCGTAGGCCTCGCTAGGCATGTTGACCACACACACGCTTCAGACACATGGCTTTGCAGTCTGCAGTGGGGCGCCGTGACAAAAGCCTTTCGCAAATCAGGCAATGTGCAAGAGGTAATATGAGAAAAGGGGAAGATGTTTTTGCAAGAGTGATGCCGTTTCGAAACGGTCGCAAAGAAATTCATTGTTTTGGGAAAGGAGTATGTGTTCAAGAATTTTGAGATCTGCGAAAGCTGGAGTCTTCTGAGAAAGACATTTCGGCGGTTGTAGGCGAGTCGCCGAGACGTCCCCGGCGATTCCTGTGACAGGGCGTCGTTCGGGGACAAGCAGGGGTGGAGGAGGAGCGGCCGTGATTTGGCCGGGGCGGAAATCTGCGCGCGTCCAGCGCGCTCTCGCGGGACCCAGCGTAATTGCTGACTTATAGGCGGCCGGACAGCGGACGGCGCATCCAATATGCAGCAGCAGCGGCGGCGGCACATAAAGAGAATACGATGATGGAGGGCGCCCTGCCCAGGGCTGCGCGTTCCCCGTCCCTCGCGGCCACCAGCTGACCAGGCACCGTCTCTGCTCCACCCACTGCGCGGACCACCAGCGCCCAGCGTTCTCCCTCCCGACATCATCCTCTCTCTGCCGGCCTGTCTGTCTTTCCCTCTTTCTGCAAACCCAATAAAATACACTCCTGGCCATTAAAATTGCTACACCACGAAGATGAAGTGCTACAGACGCGAAATTTAACAGACAGGAAGAAGATGCTGTGATATGCACATGATTAGCTTTTCAGAGCATTCACACAAAGTTGGCGCCGATGACGACATCTACAACGTGCTGACATGAGGCAAGTTTGCAACCGATTTCTCATACACAAACAGCAGTTGGAGGGCGATGCCGGGTGAAACATTGTTGTGATGCCTCGTGTAAGGAGGAGAAATGCGTACCATCACGTTTCCGACTTTGATAAAAGTAGGGCTGTAGTCTAGCGCGATTGCGGTTTATCGTATCGCGACATTGCTGCTCACGTTGGTCGCGATCCAATGACAGCAGAATATGGAATAGGTGGGTTCGGGAGGGCAGTACGGAAAGCCGTGCTGGATCCCAACGGGCTCGTATCTCTAGCAGTCGAGATGACAGGCATCTTATCCGCATGGCTGTAACGAATCGTGCAGCCACGTCTCGATCCCTGAGTCAACAGATGGGGAAGTTTGCAAGACAACAACCATCTGCACTCAACAGTACGACAACGTTTGCATCAACATGGACTATCAGCTCGGAGACCTCGGCTGCGGTTACCCTTGACGCTGCATCACATACAGGAGCGCCTGCGATGGTGTACACACCCGACGAACCTGGGTGCACGAATTGCAAAATGTCATTTGTTTCGGATGAATCGAGGTCCTGTTTACAACATCACGAGGGTCTCATCCGTGCTTGGTGACATCGCGGCGAACGCACATTCGAAGGGCGTTTTGTCATCGCCATACTGGCGTATCACCCGGCGCGATGGTAAGGTGTGCCAATGGTTACACGTCTCAGTCAGCTCTTGTTCGCATCGACGGCACTTCGAATAGTGGCCATTACATTTCAGATGTGTTACGACCCGTGGATTTACCTCTCATTGGACCCCTGAGAAACCCTACATTACTGCAATATAACGCACGACCGCGTGTTACAGGTCCTGTACGGACCTTTCTGAATACGGAAAATGTTCGACTGCTGCACTGGCCAGAACATTCTCCATATCTCTCATCAACTGAATACGTCTGGTCAATGCTGTCCGAATCACTACTCTTAATGAACTCTGGTACCGTGTTGAAGATGCATGGGCATCTGGACCTGTACACCCCATCCAAGCTCTATTTGACTCAATGCCCAGACGTATCAAAGCCGATATTACGGCCAGAGGTGGTTGTTCTGGATACTGATTTCTCAGGATCTATGCACCCAAATTGCGTGAAAATGTAATCTGATGTCAGTTCTAGTATAATATATTGGTCCAATGAATACCCGTTTATCATCTGCATTTCTTCTTGGTGTAGCAACTTTAATGGCCAGTAGTTTATTTCGCTGTTGCTAAGGAAGCACTATAATCGGATATATATTCTACACTGTAAACCTACATCTACATACATCCGCAATCCACCCAATGGTGTGTACGGAGACAGCTCAGTACTACCTCTTGATACTTTCCTCTTCCACTCCCACATAGAACGAGGGAAAAGAATGCCCTAATCTCCCAATTTTTCTTTGTGGTCTTTGCGCGACACGTAGGTTGTCGGCTGTAGAATCGTTCTTCAGTCCGCCTCAGATTCCGGCCCTCTAAATTTATTCACAAGTGTTACTCGAAACAAACGTCGCCTTCCCTCCAGCGACTTCCAATATAGGGACTGGATTCGCGATTTCCTATCAGAAACGACACAGTTCGTAGTAATTGACGGTAAGTCATCGGGTAAAACAGAAATGATATATAGCGTTCCCCAGGGAAGCGTTATAGGTCCCCTACTCTTCCTAGTGTTTATAAACGATTTAGGAGAGAAAATGAATAGCTCCCTTAGACTGTTCGCGGATGATGCTGTCGTTTATCGGTTAGTGAAGCCAACAGAGGAACAAAAGCAACTGCAAAGCGATTTAGTCAAAATTTCTACATGAAACTAAAATTGACTATCACTAAATACTGAAAAGTGTGAAGTGATACACGTGACCACTAGAAGAAATCCGCTGAACTTCAATTACACGATTAATCAGTCAAACCTTAAGTCGTAAATTCTACCAAATACCTAGGAGTTACAATTACGAACAACTTAGACTGGAGAGAACACATAGAAAATATTTTAGGGAAGGCGAATCAATTACGTTTCATTGGCAGAACGCTTCGAAGATGTAATAGCTCCACCTCTCCTGGAGTACTTTTGGCCAGTGTGGGATCCTCACCAGATGCGACTGACGAAAGACATTGAGAAGGTTCAGAGGAGGGCAGCTCGTTTTCTTTTATCGCGTTAGACGGAAAAAGCGTTACGGAAATGTTGCACGATTTGTGGTGTAAATCATTAAAAGAACGACGTTTTTCGTTGCGGCGAGAACTATTTGCGAAATTTCAGGCACCGACTTTTAATTCTGTAAGTGAAACTATTTTGTTAACACCCACCTACATAGAGAGACATGACCATCGCAATAAAATAAGAGAAATCAGATCGAAAACGGAACGATTTAGGTGTTCTTTTTTCCCGCGCGTTATTAGAGAATGGAACTGGAGAAAGTTTACGAAAGTGTTTAATGAACCCTCTGCCAGGCACTTAAATGTGATTTACAGAGTATCGATGTATATGTAGATGTAAATGTGAGTTCCCGAAGCATTTCCGTAACACTCGCGCATTGATCGAACCTAACAGGATCAAAACTAGCCACACACCTCTGAATTGCTTCTATGTCTTAATGTAAACTTAGCTGGTGGGGATGACAAACTCCTGAGCAAGACTCAAGACGCGGTCGCACAAGTGTTTTATATGCAGTCTCTTTTACAGATCAATCACTCCATCCCAAAATTGTCCCAATAAACCGAAGTCGACCATTTGCCTACCCCACTACTGTCCTTATATGCTCGTTCCATTTCATACCGCTATGCAGCGTTGCACCTAGATATTTAATTTACGCGACTCTGTTAAGCACCACACTACTAATACTGTATTCGAACATTACGGAATTGTTTCTCCTACTTATCGGAATTACATTACATTTATCTACATTTAGCACTAGTTGCCATACTTCACCCCACCTACAAATTTGGTGCAAGTCATCCTGCATCCTACTACAGTCATTCAAAGACAACACCTTCCTGTATACAATAGCATCATCAGCAAACAGCTGCAGATTGCAACTCACTCAGTCCGTCAGATCATTTATGTAGATAGAAAACAGAGGTCCTTTCACACTTCCCTGGGGCACCCCTGATGAAATGTGCAAATACTTGTTAAGCTTATGGGACTTAACTGCGAGGTCATCAGTCCCTAAACTTAGAAAATACTTATAAACTAACTTATACTAAAGACAGCACGAACATCCATGCCCGAGGGAGGATTCGAACCCCCGTCGACGAGCTACCGCGCTCTCCGCAGCGAGGCGTTACCGCTCGGCTAGTCCACGGCACCCCTGACGATACGATAGTTTTTGATGAACACTCGCCATCTAGGAAAACTTACTGGGTTCTATTACTTAAGTAGCCTTCGAGCTACTCACATATCTGGGTACCTTTTCCATAAGCTCGTACCTTCGTTAGCAGTCTTTAGTGCGGTACTGTGTGAAGCGTCTTTCGTAAATTGCCAGTTTCTCTTCATCCATAGCATGCAGTATGTCATGAGAGAAAAGAGCAAGCTAGGTTTCGCACGATCGATGCTTCCTAAAGCCGTGTTGATGCATGGACAGAGGCTTTTCCGTCTGAAGAAAATTAACTGTACATGTGATAATTCTGAGAATATATTCAAGAACTCTACAGCAAATTGATGTTAATGCTACAGGCCTGTAATTTCTTGGGTGTTTTTTTTTCTTCCTTTTTTTTCTACACGGGAGCTACCTGTGGCTTTATCCATTCGCTTGGGATTTTGCACTAGATCAAAGATTCGCGACAAATGCAAGCTAAGTAAGGGGCCAAAGCCGCTGAGTACTCTTCTTAAAATCGGCTTGGTACCCCATCTGGGGCTGATGACTCTTTCTAGTAAGTTCTCTGCCCATCTTTCCCCATTTCTATGCCTATTTCTTACTTTCTTCTCTGTCCTCTGAGAGATCGTTCGCTTTCACCGTAATACAAGTTTCGCGTGAAAATTTCAGTGAATGGTCTGGAAACAAGAGCTACCAACAAAATGCCTTTATTGGCCTTCAAAGTCTGACCTGACATCTGTTGTACAGCTGTTGGAAACTGTCAGCAAACGCTTCTTGTGGAAGGGCTCCAAGCACTCAAGTCACGCGATGTTGGATCTCCGCAATCACTGAAACACACAGTTTTTACTCACTGCTTCAACACTATATACTTTTCGAACATACCACAGGTCTCCGTCGCCGTTTTGCCTAATTTTAAACAAAACTTGATGTTAACGAGTTGCTCCATTGCTCCATTTTGCGCTCCACGTTGCAATGACACGAGTTCTCACACTGACCCTTTCAGATGGGTCGCAGCGTGTACCAAAGCTTTATTGCAGTGCTTTGCACGATAGGGGGAGTCCTGTGAAGTTGGCACCACTTTTTTGGAAAATGTACATTTTTTCAGAGTTCTAGACAGATATACAATAGATCTGGAGTTCTCTGTATAAAATTTAAATAGTTCTGCAAAATTTCGCCGAAAAAATACGAAAAATTACCGCAAAATTTAGTTTTTTCAAAATAATTTTTTGCCTAATTGTACAAACATAGTTATGATCACAGTTCTAAAGAGCTCTCAAAGAGTTCTACAGGAAGTCCTAATTACATTTTTCTGTGCAGTTTATACTTCATGAAATAATTGCAATAATGGGGAATCCATTTACACGCTACTGTGAAGTTGGCAGCCCTTTTCTCAAAAATGTGCATTTTTTCAGAGTTCTAGACAGATATGCAATAGTTCTGGAGTTCTATGTACAAAATTCAAATAGTTCTGCAGAATTTCGCCGAAAAAATAGTAAAAATTACCACAAACTTGTGTTTTTTAGTTTTTTTTTAAAATAATTATTTGCCTATTAGCGCAAACATAGTTCTGATCACAGTTCTAAATAGCTGTCAAAGAGTTCTACAGGAAATCCTAATAGCATTTTTCTGTGCAGATTATACTTTATGAGATAATTACAATAATGGAGTATCCATTTACATGCTACTGTAGAATTTGCACCAGTTTTTTTCAAAAAATTAGACTTTTTTCCAGAGTTCTAGGGACATGTGCAATAGTTCTTGTTTACGATAAGCAGTAATCACTCAGACGTAAAAACAACAAATTGATTGTGCAGCGGATAGAATATCTGTCAAGACCTAAGAAAAATGAATATTTCTCGAATAAGGGGCACAAATAAGACAGCTTATCAGATATTCAAAATTGTGAACATAATTTTTTTGGGCAATTACATAGAAATATTCACATGAACTCTAAAACTATTATATATGTACACAGAACCCCAAAAAACAATGTGTATTTCCCGAAAAAAAAAAAAATGGTGCCAATTTACAGTAACGTGAAAATGAATTCCACATTACTGCATTTATCTGATAAAGTATAATCTGCACAGAAAAATGTTATTAGGATTTCCTGTAGAACTCATTGAGAGCTTTTTAGAACTGTGATCAGAACTATGTTTGTGCTAATAGGCAAATAATTATTAAAAAAAAAAAACTCAAGTTTGTGGTAATTTTTACTATTTTTTCGGGAAATTCTGCAGAACTATTTGAATTTTGTACAGAGAACTCCAGAACTATTGCATATCGGTCTAGAACTCTGAATATTTTCCATTTTTGAAAAAAGGGGTGCCAACTTTACAGCTCTCCCACTATTCAGAATTGCGATATTTCACGAAATTCTGCAGAACTATTTAAATTTTGTACAGAGAACTCTAGAACTATTGCATATCTTTCTAGAACTCTGAAAAAATTTACATTTTTGAAAAAAGGGGTGCCAACTTCACACGACTCTGACGCAATTTTGTGTAGTTTATGTCCTTCATTTACGCAATTAGCTCTTGAACTATGATCTGGGCAAAAAAATGTCATTAGGATTTTCTGCAGAACTCTTTGAGAGCTATTTAGAACGTGATCAGAACTATGTTTACGCTTATAGGCAAATAATTATTTGGAAAAAAATAAAATTTGTTATAATTTTTTTGTAATTTTTTCGCGAATTAGTGCAGAACTTTTTAAATGTTGTACAGAGAACTCCAGAACTATTGCATATCTGCTAGAACTCTGAAAAAAATGCACATTTTTGAGAAAAGGGGTGCCAACTTCACAGTAGCGTGTAAATGGATTCCTCATTATTGCAATTATCTCATGAAGTATAATCTGCACAGAAAAATTTTATTAGGATTTCCTGTAGAACTCTTTGAGAGCTATTTAGAACTGTGATCATAACTATGTTTGTACAATTAGGCAAAAAATTATTTTGAAAAAACTAAATTTTGCGGTAATTTTTCTTATTTTTTTCGGCGAAATTTTGTAGAACTATTTATATTTTGTACAGAGAACTCCAGAACTATTGCATATCTGTGTCGAACTCTGAAAAAAATGTACTTTTTCCAAAAAAAGGGTGCCAACTTCACAGGACTGATAGGGGGCACTTGTTGTCATGGCCCTCAATGTGTATGCGCGGGCACCTCATCCTGGTCAGTGCGGTTTGTAAAATTTGGGACCATTCACCGAAGTATTCAGACACACCTTGTAGCTAGCTGAAATCCCGGAGTTGCTTGGGAATTCAGGTATTCAATATTATGCGTCTACAACAAAAATTCTACATACAACATCTTACAGTCAGTTCGGTGAATAGTCCTGTAACATTGATGTACATGATCTACGACAGGAGTTAAAAAAAGTACGAAACGACACTTCGGGTGTAATTGAAATTATAAGTAATGTTTGTCCTCTTGATGCTGCTAATTATTTTTTATTGCTACAGCTGTTTCGGCCTTAAAGTCTTTTTCAAGCAATCTGTGAACAAACACATACTGCAAATTTTTTATTTAGATATTTTTACATAAAAACGAGAGATAATATCGTTAATATTTTGATGCTACATGCAGTATTTAACTGTCAAAAGCCTACTAATCTTTCTGCTACGCAAATTGTACGTTTGTACTTATTTCGAGTAGCTATTAGGAACTTTTTATTACATCGTCAGGATGTTCGTGTATACTGTTATCACAGTTTCCTTTCAATTATTCATGTTTACAATTACGTTGCTTTTCGTAAATTTTGTATTATCTCTCATCATGCAGCATCAAAAGTACAAACCTTATTTATAATGACGTTTTACGATGTATATTTTGCTGCGGGCCGAATATTGAAGAAAAAAATAATTGGAGTCTTTAGTCAAAAGTTATCACCAGGGGCTTAAGCATAGCTATTGTCTTTTAGCGAACCACTGCATGGAAGATCACAGAGCGACATGTCCGGAGTGTAGGGGGTTTGCTCAAGCTACTCCCACTTGAACTTGATTATTATCAAGAGACGTGTGGACGCGCATTACCGCATTACCATGGAGCCCAATCCCTCCCTCCGTGAGCAGCCCAGGCCGTTTGCTCTTGATGGACTTGTAAGCTACGGAGTGTCTCACAGTGCACATCACTGGTCATGTTTTTTTCCGTGCTTGTGGAATTCGATTAGTAGTGGACATCGAATGTCAAAAAACACGCTGGACACCACCTTCCCTTCTGAATCACAGCCTCGAATCTTTTAGACGGAGTTGACGACGCGTGCTTCGAGTCTCTAGATGTCGCACTACGTTATCCCCAAGCGGCATATTCAAATTTCCACCGGTTTGGTTGTTAAGACGCTACGTACCTTTTCATTTGAACACCCAAGCTATGAACTACTGTTACCTTACTGTCGTTCGAAATAGTCACTTCCCATAACTATGAATCTCTGAGCTATGCGACGTATGTTCAAATGTTTGTAATTCTATGGGACCGAACTACGTTGATCATCAGTCCCTAGACTTACAAACTACTTAAACTAAGTTAAACTAACCTAAGTACAACACACACATACATGCCCGAGGGAGGATTCGAACCGCATTGCTTGGCGCTACAGGCCGATCTTTTACTCTCGCGCGGCTGCGAGACAAGCCCTGGATAAATCTTTCACAGTGCAGCGGACTGTGCGCTGATATGAAACTTCCTGGCAGATTAAAATTGTGTGTCGGAACCGGGACTCGATCCTTTCGCGGGCAAGTGCTCTACCGACTGTGCTATCCCGACACGACTCACGATGCCGCCTCACAACTTTACTTCCGCCAGTACCTCGCCTCCTACTTTCCAAACTGCAGAGTGAAAGTTTAATTCTGGAAACATCCCTTAGGCTGTGGCTAAGCCATGTCTCCACCATATCCTTTCTTCCAGGAGTGCTAATCTTGCAAGATTCTCAGGAGAGCTTCTGTTAAGTTTGGAAACTAGGAGGAGCAATTTCCCGCGAAAGTCAAAGGTCCCAGGTTCGAGTCCCGGTTCCGGCACACAATTTAATCTGCCAGGAAGTCTCATTTCCTGTATACTTTGCACGAAGTATGTATTTCGGATGGTGTTCAAAAGCTTCGACAGGTTTCATTAGAGTCAGGAATCTCTTCAAATCTCTGTCCTTTCAATCCAAATTTGATTCGAGGGAATAAGAAGACGTCTGGAGGATTGATAACCGGCGTGTTTGGTGGATGTACAATTTACACAACAAATCCTCCAGACTACTTCCTATTCCCTAGACTCAGATTCGCGTCGAAAAGAAAGAGATTTGACGATATTCCTGACATCCAAGGAAAGGCGACTAGATTTTTGAACATCGCCCCAAAGGATGACTTCATGCAAAGTTTCCAGTTCATGTATCGCAGAGTTCAGCGGTGCACAATTATGGGAGGTGAATATTTCATAGGACAGTAAAGTATCTGTATTTTATATTCACTGAACATTATTGTCAGTTGATGTATTTGCTCTTCGAACCATATTTAAATGCCTGACAGAGGTGTCACCGAATCGCTTTCATAGTATTTTTCTACCGTTCCATTTTCCAACTGCAGTCACGATAAAGGAACATCTAGACGTATCCGTTTTCGATATGATTTCATGATCACGTATTTTTATATAGGTGGGTGCAAACAAAATTCTCCACATTCGAAGAAAAAGGTTGGTGAAAGAAATTGAGCAATGATCTCATCACAACGAATAAGGCCTTTCTTTTAATGATTTCCACACATACTCGTGCAACATTTCTATGACAGTCACTCCTCCTTACGTTGATAATACAACAACAACAACAAAATAAAAAGAATAAATGAAATTAAACAAAAGTAAATAAAAAATAAAATAAATAAAAATAAAAAAATAAAAAAATAAAAAAATCCTCCGTCTGTTCCACCTGGTGTCGATCCCACTGTGCGCAACATCATTCCAGAATAGGACGAACAAGTGTATCTTATAAGTGCATCTTATAAGTGTTATGCCAATGAAAAGATATTTTCATATGTGCTCTTTCCAATCAATATTCGTCGTAATTTTCTATTTCTATGATTTGGTTGAGTAAATGGCCTTTACTCTTGACTGATTTATCTTATAAATGAAGTTTAGCCGATTCTTTATTGTGATCATATGGACGACTTCACACTTTTCATTATAAAGAGCCAATCACGATTTTTCGCACCATACAGATTTCTCATCTAAATCTATTTTCGGTTGCTTTTGATTTTCTTGTGTCTTTGCTAATCGATAAGGACAGCTTCATCAGCGGAGAGTGTGATGTCTGTCCATGTACTTCTCCCTATTCTGCCTGACCTTCTCCTTCTCGAATTCCATCTACA
The DNA here is from genome assembly GCA_026315105.1 of Locusta migratoria. NCBI lineage: Eukaryota > Metazoa > Arthropoda > Insecta > Orthoptera > Acrididae > Locusta > Locusta migratoria. The sequence goes on along the minus strand of CM048748.1, from coordinate 225,189,535 downwards.
TCTCCACCCTCTTTTTCTGCCTCCAACTCCTCCTACTCCTTCTCCACCCCTCCCTCCTATCAAACTGTCTCTGTTATTACGCCCTCCAGTTACAACGTGTCGCGGAAACAACTACCGAGGACACATCAGATTTTGACTGGAACGTTATTAAGTATTTGTCGAACATCCCACACAGGTAAGCGTAACTTAAATGAATATAATGCGTACGTATTAAGTGGTAAACACAAATATCTTACTTTGCTATGTAATTTAGTTAGCACTTTTATTTATATCTATAATAATATTATAGAACGATCATTATTACTAACAGTATATAAGTCGTTAGAATTCATTCCTTTTACCTATTACTTACCATGATTAGAAATTATAAGAGCTGCAACAGTCCTGGTATTATCGTGGTCTCGGTAAACAGGATTCTGGAGGAAGTAAAATTGTATCCGTTTTAGCAGCTCTTACAGAAACAGCTGTCGAAACGACTTCCAAAGGGGGGCTTGTTCTGCAAGTGTCTCTTAAATGAGGCAGACGTTAATCCGGATTTTATCAGGCAGATTATGTGGGGAAATGAATGCTACTTCGTCAGTGACTCCACTATCAACAGACATAATGATGTCCTCACCGCTTACAAGCACATCACACACAAGCACATTGGGATGTTACTGGATTGTACGGCATTATAGGGAACCACGTAATTGATCATGCTTATTTTGGCCCCAGACTAACTGGTCGGCTATATTTACAGTCCCTGCAGAATGATTTGAATCATAGCCGTCTCCTTGAAGATATCGTGCTTCATTAGCTATGTGACACTGGTTTCATCAAGATGGCGCACCATCCCAGTATTATAGAAGGTTTTGGGAATATCTCAAAAATGTGTAACCCTAACATGGCTTGGACATGGTGTTTGCATTCGAGGTCAGCCTGGTTTAACAACTGGATGATTTATTGATGGGGCTATATCAAAGCCAGCTTTTCCGAAACCGGAAAATCCAGATGTTTTAAAGAACGAATACGTCATGATTACGCTTCAGTGTCTGAAGAAATGTGGTGTGCATACTGATACCGAGAGGCGCTTATATCAATGCATGCAACAAATCGGCCATGCATTTAAACATTTGTATTATGAATAATACACTAATAAAGCTCTGTCACTCTATAACATAGGTATAAAGGAACACCACGTGTTATATTCTTTATTCTTTCTTGCAATGTAATGTGTAATAAGTTTCATTTAATACTGTTAATGTGAAGCACGAATTGTTGCTACATGTGTTTTTTTATATATATTAGCTGTCATATGTTGATATACCTTGAAACAGATTACTAATAAGGTTTGACACTTGAGCGTACTGTTCCGGTCACGGACTATCATTCTTTCACACATACACGTTTCTCGCGCTCAGCAATCTAACCCGGCAATTTTGCTAGCGACGATATAGAGAACCGATTGTAGCTGGAAATTGTTTGCTTTCGGGCGCCGATCTTAGTCTAGCATGGTCTCGTCTCTGTTGGTGAGAAGTTCCCTTCATTGTTCTACTTGTGCAAACCTTTCTGCGTCTGTGGCATATCCGGGATTAACCGTAGTCAACGGCGTATATATATATATATATATATATATATATATATATATATATATATATATATATATATATACCATCTGCCTTATGACTGCGGTTCAATTCACCACTAATTCTTCTCCTGCAGCAAGCTTCACGGTTGCACTAATTATTTGTTCTATGTATCATAACCAAGGCCTTCCGTTACAATTGTTAGTCCCTACAGTCCTCTCAAGTACCAATGAGATTATTGGTGCATGTACTATCGCCCTGTACCTTCTTCTTGCTGCTGTTTTACCTTTGTTTTCTTCTTCTTTCTATGGGGAAACTCGTTATTGATTATTTCATCCGGCCAGCTAATTTTCAACATTCGTTTGTAGCATCACATTTCAAATGCTTATATGCTCTTCTGTCCCGTTTTTCTCATTGTTCAAGTCTCACTTCTATACAAATATGTGATCCATGCGTACCTTCTCAGAAATTTCTTCGTCACATTAGTGATTCAGGTAGATTTCTCTTGGACATGAATGCCCTCCTAGCATAAATTTTATGCTAGTAACTTTCAATATTCCTTCTCGCTTCGCCTGTCATGAGTTATATTACTTCTAATACAAAATTCCTTTACTTCATTTACATCATCAACTTTTTGATGTTAATTTTCTCCCTATTTACATTTCACTACTCGCTGTTAATTTTGTCTCTATGTGGTTGACACGCACCCCATATTTTATACTCTATACATTCAGTTAGTCAAATGCTGCAGTTGATCCTAACTTTCTCTGAGGACAGGTATGACATCAGTGAACGTTTATGCCATAGTATAATTTCCCATAAGAAGACCTTTACTTTCCAGTATAGTGACTAAGAGTGACGTCAAAATTGGAATTTAAAGGATCTCTTTCCGAAACTTAAAACAAACTGCTGGAAACTACCAAAGAGAGAAATCTTGATCATTTTGGATGTTTAAGCCCTTTTTATCTTTATTTGATTTATAAATATTTAGTTTCTTCTCTGTGAGGATCAGCCTTGAGCATAACACTGGTTCTTTATTTTTATAACCATACTTGTTTCGCTACAGTTGCAGCATCTTCAGTGGGTCTTTTCATTGTTTTAAATAGATATATAATAATAGATATATTTTAGTTTGTACATGTAATTTTAAATCCGTGTAGTTAATTAGAGTGTCTGTCTTTTCGTTTGCATATTAACTACGTTCAACTTACGTCTGTTGGTGTCTTCATTGGCGGAATGGTGAAGGAAAGTAGCTTTAGTAGCTTTGTGAATTGTGAAAACAAGATCTCGGATGGTGTAGACAGCTGTTTTGATTTTGAAGTTTGAATCTTGGCGAGATGGCAAATACAGTTTACATTTGACTGTGTTAGGGGTGGGAAGTTGTGAAGGGGCTGATGAGTAGCCATTTACTTGCTTTTTAATATTTCTATTCTATAAGATCTCTTTACCATGTTGGGAAGAGCATTGCGTAATATGTAGCGTGAGTGAAACATAGAGTATATGGTCCGGTGAACAAGTATCCCGTGGGAAAATTACGCCCATATTTCCTTCTAAAATCTGATTGGTCTTAACAGGAAATATCAGTCCGCCAAAACCCTCCAGCATTTTATTAGTATTTAATATACTACAAGTAATTTCAATATGCCTGTTTATACACTGTAATTATCTTGTATTAAGCTATGTTTCTGTTATTTAAAAACTGATTTAAATATTAGTCTAATAGAAAGATGACAGAAGTAGTACTCTAGAATGTTCCGATGGTGCCAAAATATAGCTACGGGCCCGCACTCAGTCTAGCTTAGAGCTCGGACCACTAACATCTTATAGTCGGGCGAGAGGCCTTAGACTGTTAACACATAAGTTAAGCTAAGCCTCAGCCCGTTAACATCTAAGAGTCGATGTAAATCGCGTGCATGTTTCGCGTAAAAAATGTTATTATTGTTAAACGTTTGTGGATTTCAATTCTACAGTTGTGGCTTTCTGTGAAGAAACAGTAAATTATAAATAAAACAAGAAAAGCCACTGGCATCCTGTAATTTCATGTGACGTACTTCATTTTAGAATCAAAGCCTAGCCACACTGCACAACTACTTCAGCCTCACATCAAGAAACAACGGATCCACGAGGGACGACAGAAGCGAAAGAAGATACCAGGTTAGTGAAAAGAAACTCTCGACTTCATACCCTGACCAACTACGAAGCAATACGGCCACTCACGTGCAGTGCTATTTCTATCAGAAACAGAAACATTGGCACGAAGTTTCTCGGTAACAGGATCGAGGCTGAAAGACTGGAAAAAGTTGGAAACTTTCATTTTTACCTGTAAATGAACTTTCTCGAACTTTAAAGACATAACCCCCTTCGTTTTTCTCTTTTATACCGCCGTACAGTTCAAAGTTTGACACTGCGTGAGTGAGAGTGAGTTTTGTACATTAGGGCTATACAGGGTGTTACAAAAAGGTACGGCCAAACTTTCAGGAAACATTCCTCATACACAAAGTAACAAAATATGTTATGTGGACATGTGTCCGGAAACGCTTGATTTCCATGTTGGAGCTCATTCTCTTTTAATGTAAATTGAAATAATTCGTGCAGACAATTGTCAAAATACCCAACTGTTTCGTTAGTATGTACTGTACTTCCTCGATTCATGTCATCAACACAGATTTTTTGTGAACGTTTGGGCAGGAATTGTTGGTGATGTCTTGATTGGGCCTTATGTTCTTCCACCTACTCTCACTGGAGCACGTTATTGTGATTTCATTCGGGATACTCTAACAATGCTGCTAGAACATGTGCCTTTACAACTACGACACAACATGTGGTTCATGCACGATGGAGCTCCTGCACATTTCAGTCGACGTGTTCGTACGCTTCTCAACAACAGATTCGGTGACCGTTGGATTGGTAGAGGCGGTCCAATTCCATAGCCTCGACGCTCTCCTGACCTCAACCCTCTTGACTTTCATTTATGAGGGCATTTGAGAGCTCTTGTCTACGCAACCACGGTACCAAATGTAGAGACTCTTCGTGCTTGTAGTGTGGACGGCATTCTCCGGGGCTGCATCAGCGCATCAGGGATTCAATGCGACGGAGGGTGGATGCATGTATCCTCGCTAACGGAGGACATTTTGATTATTTCCTGTAAGAAAGTGTTTGAAGTCGCGCTGGTACGTTCCGTTGCTGTTTGTTTCCATTCCATGATTAATGTGATATGAAGAGAAGTAATAAAACGAGCTCTAACATGGAAATTAAGCGTTTCCGGACACATGTCCACATACCATATTTACTTTCTTTGTGTGAGAGGAATGTTTCCTGAAAGTTTGGCCGTACCTTTTTGTAACACGCTGTATAGTGCAGATGACGGACTCTCAACAAGGACTTACGCAGATAATGTAGGAAAACTGTAACGACTTCAACATGTTCAAATGTTTGTAGAACTTATGGGACTTAACCACGGGGTCATCAGTCCCTAAGCTTACAAACTACTTATGAATTACCTAAGACTAAGGACGGCACAAATATCCATGCCCGAGGGGGGATTCGAACCCCCGACCGTAGTGGCCGTGCAGACCGTGACTGGAGCGCCTCAATCCCCTCGGCCACCACGGCCGGCGACTTCAACATGTAAATCAAGGTGTATATAGATATATAAAATTCTTCAATAAATTTCTAATTGACATTAAGGATTCATAATAACCTGTATAAGTTAAATCTTTCTGTTGTTCAATTTAAAGCAATAAAGAGGCCCACTGAAGAAGTTACAACTGCAGCGAAACATGTTCAAAAATGTTTGTATAGTCTATGGGACTTAACTACGGGGTCATCAGTCCCTAAACTTACAAACTACTTATGAACTACTTACGAACTAGGACGGCACAAATATCCATGCCCGAGGGGGGATTCGAACCCCCGACCGTAGTGTCCGTGCAGAACGTGACTGGAGCGCCCTATTCCCCTCGGCCACCGCGGCCGGCGCGAAACATGTATTGGTATAAAAACAAAACAAAAGAAACAAGTGTTTTGCTCAAGGTAGATCCGCCTAGAGGAGAAACTAAGTAGATAAATATTGCTTCATGCAACTCGTAAGACTTCTGTTGCAAGTCCAGGAAGTGGTAGCTTTCAGGACATACGCGCGCAGCTTTAACAGCCTAAGAAGTTTCGCAAACAATAAAGCGAGCTGCAGCAGGTAAGGAGACCGAAGCAGCGGGGGCATGCCCCAGACGGAGCGGGCTAATTGGCGTATTGTTTTGGAAGCGCTTAGCGGCGGCCTGCTTGCCGCTGGTGCGGTGCTGGAGCAGGCAGAATGCCCCCGCCCCCTCTCCCTCCCTGCCGCGGTTCGGCCCTTACCGAGTCTCCCTTGCTACAGCGAAGTGCGTCGTCCCTTTTGCCCCACATAAGACTGTCAGTGTATCGATTTGTTGATCGATAGGTGGAAGTGCTGTTATCGGTCCCACCGGGCTCGCTGGCCACCCTCGCCTAAGAAACATCCCGTTCCCCCTCCGAATAGCAGATGCATTCCCACAAGCGTACAGACCTCTCTCCCTCCACCCGCACCCTCAAATCCTATTTTTTGCTCTCTCTCTCTCTCTCTCGCCGTGTAGAGTGCTGCGTCATTCATGCACCATTAAGTGATTTCATCTCGTGATCAAACTTTCGTCATGTGTACTATCACTAAAACTCCACAATCTTGAATGTAATATCTGTTTTGAACTTTACGTATGATTACCTTCATACAGCGAGATTGTCAAACATTTCTGAATCTCGTTTAGTGTAATGTACGAGGCGCGTCCAGAAAGTAAGTTCCGCTTCAATTTATCTCCGCTGTAGCGCTGCGATTGCAGTTCCGCTGTAGACGACGTGTATCAAGGAGAAGAACGTGCGCCATTTGGAGATCGCTGTCAGTTACGTACGCTTTGTTGCGCTTGTTTGAAATGTCGGCGTTGATTGAAAATCCCGCCGCCTCTGAAATCAGGTCGGTAATTCGGTTTCTGAATGCGAGGAAAGTGAAACCAAGTGAAATTTATCGGCAAATTTGCGATGTTTACGGACCAAATGCGATGAGTGATTCGATGGTGAGAAGATGGGTCTGACAGTTCAATGGCGGGCGTAGTGATGTGTAAGATGAAGAACGAAGTGGGCGTCCACCTCGCTCCTAGCGACTTTCATCTGTTGAGATGTAAATCTCAAGTCTTTCCTTGGTGGCAATCAGTTCACCAATGACGACGAGTTGAAAGAAACTCTTTCCAACTGGTTGAAGACACAGGCGGCAGATTTCTATGAAGAATGTATACAAAACCTGGTGCCACGCTATAACAAATGCCTGCAAAATTTCGGCTGTTATGTGGAAAAGTAGTTTAAGAGTTGTAGAATTTTGTGCAATAAAAATTTCTTCTGTACCTGTGTACAATTTCATTTTATTACCAAACGGAACTTACTTTCTGGACACGCCTCGTACATGGGAGAGCTTTTCATGCCCCACGTTGGGCGCCAAATTGAAACATTTCTCCCAAATTATTAATATGTTTTGGAGATGACTATTATTTAATTAATATCTGTATGCAAATATTCTTGAAATCGAATAACTCCTGCATATGAAACTGTTCCGCGATTTTAATAAAGAAAAATTAAAGCAATATTAATTGAATGAAATCACTGTAAAAGCCAGAAAGCTATCACTGACGGCGCTATAAAGATTAAACGGGAGAAATATTTGAAACTGGTGTCGTTGCATTTAAGTGAGCCATGAAAGGTGAGTGTGTTTTTAAAAGAATAAAAAAAATGCAGCACTGTAAAAGAATAGGCAATCTACGCACTAAAAACCTGTTGTTGATGGAAAACCACCATGAACCTAACTGTTGGAGACATCATTTTCAATCACTATCGTTTACTAAGAAAGTTCTCGCTAGCTCAAATTGTTAAAACTGAAATTTAATAACTCGGCACAATTCTCAGGATCGTATACAGAACAATTATTTAGTGAAAGAGTGGAATAAAAATGGTAAAATCCAACAATTAGTTTCGTAATTAGAGGTAATGGCGGAATCCGTTGTACTGAAAAATAAATTGCATCACAGTTAATAATAAAATGTGAGAGGAAAAAAATAAAGGAATCAGTTTTCTACTAAATGAGAACAAATTCTAAGTTCGGTTAAGCTGCAGAGCTTATAATTGGATTTTAATAAAGCAGCATATCTACATAAAACTTACATCACTTACATAGCTCATAAAAATCCTGGAAAAATTAGTAATAATTACAGAGCTCCAATCATTTACGACTTTACTGTCTCAATGAACAAGAAGAAGGAAAATGGAGACACATCTCCTGTCTTTATAGATGGTAAGAATTGAACGTTTCATTGTCTTTGTATTCTTTTCATAGAGGTTTACGTACAATCTTCAAAGAATATTAAGTCCTTATGACTGTGAGTAATATATTAATATTTACTAAAAATTTCAAAAAATATGCAAATATGAAAAGCAATTAATTCTAAAATATCGGAGACAAGAACCTTTTGGTACATTACAAGCCAAAGAAAATGTGCACCTGTCTTAGTAACCTATAATATTAAGTAAACATTGATATTGACTGTATTATTATTATTATTATTTTAAATTTAACATTATCAATTGTCTTCCAGAATTTTCTAATGTGAAATTTTCAAAAGGAGGGGAACGTTACTGAGTATGCGGTCCGCCTGATATGCAAAACACTGTTTTTAAGTGTTTTGCATATCAGGCGGACCGCATACCCAGTAATTTTCATAGCAAACACGGCAAAAATAAGAGCTGCAAATCAAGAAAAAGGAGGGGAACGTGTTGGATAGCTGGCTCATAGCCATAGGTATTGAGTTGATAAGAAATTTCATACCTTGTAGATCACGTCAGAGGTGGAATGGGTGGGAAAAGACGACATATGTTGTCACATTTCGCATTATCGTGAGAAATTGTGCGAATACTGCCTAGACGTATTCTAATTGGCTGCCCGCACCTCTGTGTGACACCCCCACTATGATTTTTTAATTATAAGTATCAGATAAACTGTTGTATAGTTTTTAAGGTGATTTTGTTTAATTAATGTGTTTACTTTTGTTCGCCTCGGTTGCACAGTGGTAGAATGGCATACGAGGAATTCGAAGGTCGCGGGTTCGATCCCCGCCAGGTCCTAAGATTTTTAATCTGTCACATTCCACTTCTTTCACCTCTGGCAGTATTGCTCATGTGAAAAATACCGAGTAGCACCGTGGTTCGGAACCCACGTTAAACTGTAGGTCCCCCTATAACTGGCTGGGTAAGTCAGTTCAAAGGTCGGAGGAAGGCAACGGCATACCACCTCCAAACAGGACCATGCCTAATAAAGCACTGTGGAGTTCAAACCAATCTTCTGAGTGTTGACTGCTTTACCTTATGAAACTTTATTATGGTATGTTTCGTTTATGTAATTATGTTCTAGTTAATAAAAACAGTTGAATGTAGAAGTTCTAGAAAGTGGGCTTAGCGCCAAAACTGAAGGTGCGCGAACTAGAACTGCCCAGTAAGCCCGGCACAGACGACTCTCGCGTTAACAATCACAACCGCGCTCTTAAAATAGTCTGTCAGGCAGTTCAAACTTTACGTTTTTCAACTATTGTAATTAGTATTATTTGAAAAGTAGCCACAGTTTTAAAAGTTCCACAGTACTTCACTTCAAGATAGCGGGATGAACGAGCTGTGCGCTGCTTCCGCGTGGGGGCAACAACGGAAAAGAAGGAGCCAGGCTAGTGAGCAGAAACTTTAACTGCAAGCACTGAGGATGCCCTCGCGTGCAGTGCTACGTAATTAAACCTTGCGACATTGGCACGAGTGAGGTGGCAACACCTCCGATAGGAAGTGGCATCAAACTCTCTATCCACCTTTTATCTCGGACCTCGCCGTAGCCTCCAGAACACGAACATGGCGCGGTCTCGACAAATGTCTGAGTAGTGCTGAAGCGCTGTCCATTAATCCATAAGATTTCATGAGGGGGAAGATTTATTGCGAAGCACCCCGGATGTGCACTATAGTTTTATCGCTGGGAAGTTTGGTTGCCAGTGGAGCTGTTTAAATTCAGAAGTGTGTTCCTGGAAGCCACTCTATAGCAATTCTGGACTTTCGTTGTGTCGCATTGTCCTGCTGGAATTGTTCAAGTCCGTCTAAAAGCACAATGGGCATGAATAGATACAGGTGAGCAGGCTGGATGCATACGTACGTGTCGCCTGTCAGAGTCGTATTAGAGATATCATTTATATGTGATAATTATAATAAATATTACAATTTTCCGTAGTATGTGGATCAGATGAAAAAAAATAAAAAATAAAAAATAAAAAAAAGAAAGAAAACAGGAACATGAAGGGAAAAGATAATAAAGTCGCAACAAACTTATACAAACAGGCAACTGCTTTGCAGTCTATGGTCTATGTTTAGACATCAGATACCAATAACCAGAAAAAAATTAACATGATATGTAACATTTTAGAGAAAATTACAGTACATACAGAATGACATTGTACAAACAGTTCGTTATGAGGAACCTGCATTGTAGCCTAAGGTCTGGGCATGGAAGTCTAGTAATAATAGCTAGTTTACTGAATGTACAGAAAATATGATGAGATAATGGATATAAAACAACTGAAATGTTGAATAATCCAATGAAACCTGTTGTGGTTCTAACCTTTACTTTAGGAACCACACAAGTGGTGCTCTAAGTCTAAGTGTTACTCATTACAACTTTTAATAGTATAGGCATCGCATAGTATAAAATAACTAATATTTGATACCCGAAAAAAAAACCTCATGGATTTATTTGGGAATCATTGTTAAGAAATACTTGTATATAAACCACTGTGGGTTAATTCACATTAAAAAAATTAAGTTGTGAGTAAATGTGTAATTAAAAGCCTGTAATAATAATGTTATGAAGAATGAAATCTAAGGTGGATTTCGAAAGTGGATATTTAAAAATATGTATTTCTCTGCCTTCTTGTATTATTGCATTTTGAGTATGATTTTGTGTGTCTTGCATATCCGAAGATGGCAGTTTTAACCGGTAATCTTAATAAAAAATACCAAAGAAAAACAACGCTCTTGGTATTGTCTTCAATAAATTGATTAAAAGGTCGCCCCCCCCCCAACAGATAGTTAAAAAAATTTAAAAAAAAACAAGATCATGAAGAGAAAAGATAATAAAGTCTCTACAAACTTATAGATACAGGCAACTGCTTTGCAGTCCATGGTCTATGTTTAGACATCAAATACCAATAACCAGAAAAAATTAACATGGTATGTGACATTTTAGAGAAAATTAAAGAATGACATTGTACAAACAGTTCATTATGAGGAACCTGCATTGTAGCCTAAGGTCTGGGGTCTGGAAGTATAGTAATAATAGTTGAATGTACAGAAAATATGATGAGATATGGATATAAAATTACTGAAATGTTGAATAATCCAATAAAACCTGTTGTGCTTCTAACCTGAATAGCAATTACTTTAGGAACCACACAACTGGTGCTCTAAGTCTAAGTGTTACTCATTACAACTTTTAATAGTATAGGCATCGCATAGTATAAAATAACTAATATTTGATACCCGAAAAAAAACCTCATGGATTTATTTGGGAATCATTGTTAAAAATACTTGTATAGAAACCACTGTGGGTTAATCCACATTAAAATAATTAAGTTGGTGAGTACATGTGTTTTTAACAGCCATTAATAATAATGTTATGAAGAATGAAATCTAAGATGGGTTTCGAGAGTGGATATTTAAAAATATATATTACTCTGGCTTGTATTATTGCAATTTTGAGTATGATTTTGTGTGTACTTGCATATCCAAAGATGGCAGTTTTAACCGATAATCTTAATAAAAAATACCAAAGAAAAACAACGCTCTTGGTATTGTCTTCAATAAATTGATTAAAAGGTCGCCCCCCAACATGACAAACGTTTATTTAATCATAACTTAATAGAAAGGGTCATGAAATTGTTTTGTTGGTAAATTGTATTTTTAACAGACACGCCAGCACGGCAAGGGACACATTTGAGTTTGAATGCAGACAAGTTTTCATATGAAACTTCCTGGCAGATTAAAATTGTGTTGCGGAAACCGGGACTCGAACCTGGGACCTTTGCCTTTCGCGGGCAAGCCCACTACCGACTGTGCTATCCCGACACGACTCACGATGCCGCCTCACAACTTTACTTCCGCCAGTAACCTCGCCTCCTACATTCCAAACTTCACAGAAGCTCTCCTGCGAACCATGCAAGACTAGCACTCCTGGAAGAAAGGATATGGTGGAGACATGGCTTAGCCACAGCCTAAGGGATGTTTCCAGAATGAAACTTTCACTCTGCAGAGGAGTGTGCGCTGATATGAAACTTCCTGGCAGATTAAAATTGTGTGCCGGAACCGGGACTCGAACCTGGGACCTTTGCCTTTCGCGGGATAGCACAGTCGGTAATGCGCTTGCCCGCGAAAGCCAAAGGTCCCAGGTTGGAGTCCCGGTTTCGGCACACAATTTTAATCTGCCAGGAAGTATCAAATCAGCGCACCCTCCGCTGCAGATTGAAAGTTTCATTCATTTCTCGGGTCACTATCAGCCGATTAGGAGGGATTAATTTACCAAGTCTCTCTTCATTGCGAGGGATGAGAGCTGTGCAAGATCGACTGGGCCGTGATGTGTCATTCACATCGTTTTCACCAACTTGAGAATACCGTACATATCGCCCCACACTGTTCACGTCTATTGTATCGTCTCCATACAGTAGCGGGCGTCAATGCATTCCAGTCGGCGCAGTTTCAGCAGTTCAGCAGTGAGGAATTCAATCACACATTTCTGTTTTATCCTCAAGTTTTATCAGACTCCAGTTTGGAACAATCCTTTGCTACCTTCAACAACCCCAGAACAACGGAACCACATGCAAATGAAAGACGAAGTTTCAAACACTAGCACTATACCAACTACATATGGCATGAACATCCAAACTCAGAAAAAAGTTGGAGGCTTAAGTTTATGATGTCTACAGAGAAATGCGCAAGGTATTTTGAGGTTCATCTACATCTACATCTACATCGATACTCTGCAAATCACATTTAAGTGCCTGGCAGAGGGTTCATTAACCACCTTCATAACTTTTCTCTACCGTTCCATTCTCTAATAGCGCGCGGGAAGAAAGAACACCTAAATCGTTCCGTTTTCGATCTGATTTCTCTTATTTTATTGGGATGGTCATGTCTCCCTAAGTAGGTGGGTGCTAGCAAAATATTTTCACATTCAGAACTAAAAGTCGGTGATTGAAACTTCGCAAACAGATCACGCCGCAATGAATAACGTCTTTCTTTTAATGATTTCCACCCCAATTCTTGCAACATTTCCGTGACGCTTTCCCCCCCGTAACGTGATAAAACAAAACGAGCTGCCCTTCTCTGAACCTTCTCAATATCTTCCGTCAGTCCCACCTGGTGAGGGTCCCACAAGGGGCAACAGTACTCCAAGAGAGGACGCACAAGTGTGATGTAGGCAGTCTCTTTGGTGGAGCTGGTGCATCGTCTAAGCGTTCTGCCAATGAAACGTAACCTTTGGTTCGCCTTCCCCACAATATTTTCTATGTGTTCTCTCCAGTCAAAGTTGTTCGTAATTGTAACTCCTAGGTATTTGGTAGAATTTACGATCTTAAGGTTTGACTGATTTATCGCGTAATTGAAGTTCAGCGGATTTCTTTTAGTGGTCATGTGTATTACTTCACACTTTTCTTTATTTAGTGTCAATTGCCAATTTTCGCACCAAGTAGAAATTTTGTCTAAATCGCTTTGCAGTTGCTTTTGATCCTCTGTTGACTTCACTAACCGATAAACGACATCATCATCCGCGAACAGTCTAAGGGAGCTATTCAGATTATCTCCTAAATCGTTTATAAACACGAGGAAGAGTAGGGGACCAATAACGCTTCCCTATGGAACGCCAGATATCACTTCTGTTTTACTCGATGACTTACCGTCAATTACAACGAACTGTGTCCTTTCTGATAGGAAATCGTTATACAGAAAATAATTTATTACTACATCCTGAACTTTTATTACGTAGTGTATTTAGGTCGCCCACTACAGCGACATTCCTCTACTCGTAATTCTGGATTCCAGCGTACGAGACTACTGCAGTATATTTGTCACCGATAGGAGATACTATACTGAGAGAAGAATTTGACGCAGCACTGTAAGACCTAAGTTGAAACAAGGGGCCTGGAGTAGACATCATTCTGTCAGAGCTACTGAGGTCTCCGGGAAAGCCAGAAATAAAACTATTTCATTGGGTTCAAATGTTCAAATGTTTGTACAACTTATGGGACTTAACTACGAGGTCATCAGTCCTTAAGCTTACAAACTACTTATGAACTAGCTAAGACGGCACAAATATCCATGCCCGAGGGGGGATTCGAACCCCCGACCGTAGTGGCCGTGCTGACCGTGACTGAAGCGCCTCAGCCACCTCGGCCACCGCGGCCGGCTTTCATTGGGTAAGTAAGATGTACGAGACAGGCAAAATACCTTCAGACATGAAGAAAAATATAATAGTCCCCATTGCAAAGAAAGCAGGCGTAGACAGGTGTGACAATAACAAAACCATCAGTTTAATAAGTGATAGATGGAAATTTTAACAAAATTATTTACAGAAGAATGGAAAGTCTGGTAGAAAGTGACCTCGGGAGAAGAGCATTTTGGATTTAGCAGATATTTAAGGACGCGGTAGGGAATACTTAGAAGATAGATCAAGGAAAGGCAAACCTACATTTCTAGCTTTTGTTGATTTGGAGAAGGCTTTAGAGAATATTCGCTGGAATATTTACAACTTGTACAAGAAACAGACGGCAGTTATAAGAGTGGAAGGGCGTGAAAGCAAAGCATTGGTATGGAGAGAACTGATGTTATTCAATTTTTACAAAAGTGTGAGGAAAGCAAGGAGAAATTTGGAGAAGTGATTAAAGTTGAGGATGATGAAATAAAAACATTGTATTCTGCTGATGACAGTGTGATTCTGTCAAAGATAGTAGAGGAGTTTGAAAAGCAATTGAATGGAATTGAGAGTGTGTTTATAAGAAGCGAATAAGATGAACATTAACAAGAGCAAAACAAGGGCAACTGAATGTAGTCTACGAAAATCAGGCGATGGTAAAGGAATTAGATTAAGCAACGAGACGACAAAGGTGGCAGATGAGTTTTGTTACTTGAAGAATAAAATAACATATGATGGCGAAGTACAAAGGATATAAAGAACAGAATTGCAATGGGAAGAAAAGCGTTTTTGAAAAAGAGAAATTTGTTAACATAAAATGTTAATTTAAGTGTAAAGAAGTCTTTTTTGAAGGCATTTGCATAGGGTGTTACCTTGTACAGTAGTGAAACTTGGACGGTATGAAGTTCAGACAGGAATAGGATAGAGGCTTTGAAAAATGATTCTACAGAAGAGTGCTGAAGATCGCGGAACTAATGAGGAGTTACTGAACAGGACTGTGATCGATTGGTAGGACACAGTCTTAGACATAAGGAAATCATGAATTTAACATTGTAGGGAAGTGTGTGGGGTAAAAATCGCAGAGGGAGACCAAGAGACGAATACAGTAAGCAGATTCAAATGGATGTGAGTTGCCATTCTTAGGAGGAGATGAAGAGGCTTGTTGGGAATAGAGTAGGGTAGAGAGCGGCATCAAACCAGTCTTCGGACTGAAGACCACAACAACAACGACGTATTAAACGGATTGTTCTATAATTTCACACCTTTCTACGCTGGCATTCTTTGGAATTGGGATAATTACATTTTTCTTGAAGTATGAAGGTGTTTCATCTGTCTCTGACATCTTGCACACCAGTTGGAATAATTTTGTCATGGCTGGCACACCCAGATACTTCAGTAGCTCTGAAGGAATGTCGTCTACTTCAGGGACCGTGTGTCGGCTTAGGTTTTACAGTTCTCCGTCAAATTCTTCTCTTCGTATAATATCTCCTATCTCATCTTCCTCATCCTTTCCCACAATATAGTTACGAAGTTCATTATTAATAAAACTCTTCTGGGTATTGGACCGCATCGTCAATATATCAAGTATTTCACCAACGTTTCGGCCGCTATTGCAAGCGGCCATCTTCTGGGTGTTATGTTATATTCATACAACTGATTTTCTCCTCATTTAATGTCTCTTTTATTTTCATGTAGGCGGCATCCATCTTTACCCTAGTTATAAATTCTTCCACGGGCTTGCATTTGACCTTTAGCAACTCCTGCTTAGTAATTTACACTTCCTGTCGATCTCATCTTTTTAGTCGCCTGTACTTCATTTTATGTGCTTAATTTACTGCATCTTTTCGTTTTCTCCTTTCATCAATCACATTCAATGTTTCCTGTGAAAGCGAAGGACTGTTCTTAATTCTCACTATCTACTTGGTCCTTGCTGCCATCAGTATTTCATCCTGCCAAGCCGCGGTGGAGTAGCCGAGCGGTTTAAGGCGCCTCGCTGCGGAGCGCGCTGTTGCTCGCCGTGGAGGTTCGAGTCCTCCCTGAGGTATGGGTGTGTGTGTGTTGTCGTTAGGTTAGTTTACCTTAATTTAAGTTGTTTGAAAGCTACAGACTGACGACTACGCAGTTTGGTCCGACAGATTTACAAACATTTGAACATCCTGACAAGCTACCAGCTCATCTTCTACGGTGTTACTCCGCCGGTTTCTATCAACTGACGCTTCGAGCCACCTCTAAATTCTAAAGAACCTCAGTTTCCTTCAATTTGACCAGGTTGCATATTTTTAATGTCCTAGCTTTCTGCCGTTCCTTCAGTTTCAGGCTACATTTCATGACCAATAAGAGATGGTCAGAGCTTATATTTTCCTCTGCGTATGTCATTCATTAAATCTGTTTCCAAAATTTATGTCTTACTATTAGAGTTGACTGGAGACCTGCATCAAACCAGTCTCCTAAATGAAAACCACAACAACAGACAGTCTATAGGAAGGAACGTCAACAGAAAAGGGGGAAAAATAGGGACGTGTCTGTTGGCGATGGTCTGAGACGTCTTGGAGCGAGAGTATTTCGAATTTGTAAAATTACGGCCGTTAATGTCAACAAATAGTGTCTGTTCTTTCGTACATGTCCGAAAAGAACAGACACCATGTATATAATTGTACATATGCCCCAACAAGCAATTGACAATTTCAACAGGGACGCTTTAAAACGCTCGATCCACTGTAAGAATCCACTATAGACTGCGAGCAAGTGGAATCAAAAGGGCAGGGTCACTGTAGATGTAGTGTGCTACAATATGATAATTTGGGTTGGGAGGGTAGCATTCCTGGATAACCCAACTGATTAAAGCGACCGCTGGTCTAAAGCGGGAAATAGCGGTTCGAATCCCAGTCCAGCACGAATTTTCATCATTGCCATTGGATTTATTTGAATGCCCTGAAACAGTGGAAATGTTTAAATGTTTCTAATTCGTTTCATGTCATAGCCAAGGACTTTTTGTATGTCTCGTCTTACTATCTGTTTGGTCCTCTGCTGCCTTCACTGTTTCAGCCCGTCAAGGTGTCTTCAATTGTGTTATTTCATCCGGTTTCTGTCAACTGATGCCTAGAGCGATCTCTGAAGAACAGTTTCCTTCAATTTATCCAGCCCGCATCTCTTTATTGTCCTAGCTTTCTGCAATTTCTTTTAGTCTACAGTTCACGACCAATAAGATATGGCCAGAGATTAATGTTTCCTGTGAAAGCCAAGGAATTTTCGTACGTCTCCTCTTAATATGTATTTGATCCTCTGCTGCCTTGTCTATTTCATCGCGCCAAGCTACCAATTCATCTTCTACTGTGTTTCTTCCACCGGTTTCTATCAGTTGATATCTAGAACTACGTCTGAAACTCTGAAGAACCTCAGTTTCCTTCAATTTGCCCAGGTCCTCGGTCCCATCTCTTTATTGTCCTGGCTTTAAGCAGTTTCTTCAGTTTCGGGGAACAGTTCGTGACCAATAATATACGGCCAGAGCTTATATCTGCCCCTGTGAATATCATCAATTTAAAATCTGTTTCCCAAATATACGTCTTACCATTAGTGTAGAGTGGCCCGCCTCCGCAGTTTAGTGTACAGTGTGGTGGGGTACCACGCAGGGGGCCGGGGTTCAAAATGTCCAAATGTTTGTAGAGGTTAAGGGACTTAACTGTGGGGTCATCAGTCCTTAAACTTACAAAGTACTTATGAAATACTTTACACTAAAGACGGCACAAACATCCATGCCCGAATGGGGATTCGAACCCCCGACGGGGAAAGGCCTCGCGCATCGTAGCATAGCGCCTCAATGCGCTCGGCCGCTCCGCCGAGGCTGGCCCGGGTTCGATTCCCGGTCGCGTCAGAGAGTTTCTCCTCGCTCGGGGACTGGGTGATGGTCTTCCTCAACATCATTGACACGCAAGTCGCCGAAGTGGCGTCAGATTAGAAGACTTCCACCAGGCAGGCCGAACACGACCCCAGTTGGGTCCAGCGGCCATAAATACCACACGAAATCATCATCATCAGTGTAGAAGGCTGAGATGCGTCAGACCAGTCTCCAAACTGAAGACCACAAGAACAGACAGTATATTGTAAGGAAGTTCCACAGGAAAAAGGAAAAAAAAATATTAGGGACGGATCTGCTGGCGACTGTCTTAGACGCACCAGGAGCGAGAGTATGATGACGGCCTGGGCTTTATGTGGAATGAGGGGAAGGACGCTCCCGACCACGAGATGTGGGTGGCATCGCGTAGGCATCCCCTCCCCCCCCCTCCCCTGCTAAAACTATACCTGCGCTGCTCGTTAGCCGGCAGCAGAAATAATGAAGGTAATAATTTATATTTGGGGAGTGATTTTAGTGCGCGCTTAAGCCGCGGTGAGCACACGCGTCGTCTGGGCCCGATAACGGATCGGCCTGCGGGAGGCTGGCCGCATGCGGGGGCCATGAATTTGCGCCTAATGAGAATGTTTCGGGAGAGCAGATAAGCCAGTGCCAGTATGTTAATGCGGCCGCGGGGGCGCCCCCGCTGTCCGCCCAAGATGGATGCGTCATCTCGCGACTTCTTAAAATGCGCTCGCAGACTCCGCGCCTATCTCCTGCCTCCCCGCCCGCGTGTCTCGCGAGATAAAGGCGCACACACGTCAATAATTATGCGGACAAAACCTTAAGTGCTCCGCCTGTACGCTTCGAATACCTCAGGCCGGATGAGGGGGGTACCTACGGGGAGGTCGTGTGCGGAGAGTGGGTAGGGTAGGAGGATGGAGGTGGGGAGGGAATGGCAGGAGTAGAGGTGGGAAGTTGTGTAAGTGAGGCGAGGCCTCCAATATCGCGAGTGACGAATATCGGAGCCACGGACCGCGTTACTTGCGAATAAAACGAGGAGTCGACTTGCTAATTAGAAAAGGTATTCGTGCGCACATACTACTAAAGATCGGATTTTTTTTTCTTCCGCCAAAAAGGCGCGGAGCAGCGGGGTGCGGAGGAAACTTGCGGGCCGTGAGATCGGTCGCGATTTAATGATCACGCCCGAGATGTCGGGCCGCCGCCGCCGTAGCCGCCGCCCTCGTGCCTTGGGCCTCACCTCGTGCGTCATACCCACTAATTGGCATGGCCGCGCTGCACGCACTTCTCGCTCTGCGCAAACATTCGCTCCCTTGCAGCAGCAGCGGCAGCTCGTGGAATTCTTAACGCCGACTCCCCCTGTCGGGAATTCGCTCCCTGCCCCCTAGCAGTTGTCTCTCTGCTGCGGTATTTCTTGTCCATTCCAAAGAAGACTTAAAGTAGTGCATGAGGTACGCGACCGTTTTTGTTAAGACAATATGAGAAAACAGTGCTGATAGGTCCCTGAGTGTTTCATATATGTTTGTACAGCTTATGGGACTTAACTACGGGGGCATCAGTCCCTAAACTTACAAACTACTTATGAACTAGTTACGAACTAGGACGGCATAAATATCTATGCCCGAGGGGGGACTCCGTGACTGGAGCGCCTCAGTCTCCTCGGCCACCGGGGCCGGCCCTGAGTGTTTATTTAATGGAACTTATTTATTACTTGTTTCGGGCATGGTCCATCATCAGATAACCAGTTCACATATACAATCATTACCACGAGGGCTCTGTACAGTAAATCATGAAATGACATTAAAATGACACATACTACTATGTACTATTAAGAAGGAAGGCAGATGGATAAATTGGCCACATCGTGTATCTAAAAGCTACACACACTGATTTATATGAGGGTAGGAACTTAAATAGTGGAAACACAGCTGTGCAGACACAATGCTATGGAATCTACTACTGTCGCTGATAGCACACGTTGTTGACATACCTTACTTCCCAGCTAAAGTCGTCGGCACACGGAGCGTGTATCTGAACGAATGTGGCCAACGTGGCGAGTTTCTGACGTCAGAACGTGCGAACAGCGCGTTGGCGAGGCTTTCCTGACGTGTCTGGTAGTGTAAAGCATGCCAGTTATTCTCAACGTGCGTCTGAATGATCACCAATAAGGTGCGAGAACGCCACCGACGTCACACCACGTGGCTATCAGGAGAGGGAGGCAGCTCCTCGTAAGCAAACTTTTTTCTTCTTTTATTAGGTTTAATGTTAGGCTCAAAGAGTTTTCTATAAATTTCATAGAAGTATACTGCATAACATTGATGCTATGTAAACATAAGTGCGCATCCTCTGAGGATTGATTTTGTTGGATTCGTTTTATGAACAGGGCAGTTTCCACCTTACTCTAAGTAAAATACGCACTTTATTGTTTCACGTACTGCATTTTACACGTTCTTAACAACGTTTTAGATTTACTAAAAAGCCTCACTGTTCCAATAATGTTTGCCTCATGCGAAGTCCTTTTCTAATTTTATATCGCACAGTTGGTCATCAGAATTTTATAATTCGCTGAGCTTATTGACGTAACATGGAACTTTTATAAGAGTCTTATTTTCATAGATATTTTTTTGTTACTTATGTAAGCATATATCACAGAAAATAACGAACATATGCACAAGCACGGAAGTAAGCGATTTAATATAGTTTAAGCGGAAATTCCACTCTTTTGACTTAGTAAACAGTGTAATTCCAGAACCTGATGCCGTCGACAACTGTCGCTGGAGCGCGCTGTGGTCGCGTGTAGCTCATTGGGGCACACGCCTCGTATGGATAGATCGCGCCGTCTCTGAGTCTTCCGTCACACTTTGGTCTCGGCACGATGACCACACACGTTCAGACACACGCTCCGTGTGCCGACGGCTTAGTGGACTCGCTCGTCCCATTTCACCGGCGTGCACACAATTGAGGGAAACACAGAAACTTGTGAGAGAGAGGTGTAATGCCGTATCATAACACTGGATGAGAAATGGACCACATTGTACGAACCAAAACTGAAGCGCCAATCCAATAAATGGTGTCATAATGGGTCGCCTCGAAAGTCGAAAGTGCGTCAGAGCCCCAGGATGGCGATAGTTATTATGACTGTGATGGTGTTATCCTAAAGTATTACGTTCCTCCGCGGCAGACCGTCAGTGTACACTATTACTGTTCGTTTGTGGAGTATCACCTGCGACCAACTTTGCGAAAGAAGCGGCAACACTTTCTGCACGGACGCATAGAGCGCAAGCTGTGGCTGCCCTCTTCGGTCGATGGGGCCGGGGAAGCACTGTACCATCCACCATACTATCCGGACTTAAGTCCTTATGACTTTGGTTTGATTCCGAAGATGAAGGAAACACTTCATGGCATTCGCTTCACAACTGCTTCAGAGATCCGACAGGCAGTAGACCGCTCCATTCGCACCATCAACAGAACAGGCTCTGCTAACGGTATATTACCCCTTCCACATCATTGGAAACGGGTTCTAGACAACGTTGGTAACTACTTTGAAGAACAGTAACAGGTGCAAACATGTAACGCTTTTGTATCGGTTGTAAATAAATAGTTGCCACCATTTAAGTTCCAACACTCGTATCTGCAGGCCAGCAGCTGTTACCACCCTGCACAGAAGAAAAATGTTCAAATGTTTGTAAATCCAAGGGACTTAAATGCTTTGGTCAACAGCCCATAAGCTTATAGACTACTTAAGCTGACTTAAAGTAACTTATGCTAACGGCAACAAAACCACCCATACCGGAGGAAAGACTTCAATCCCTGACGGCGAACAACTGAGCGCTCGACAGCTACGCGCCTTAGCATGCTCGGCCACTCCACCAACGACGCAAAAGAACGGGGTTCTCAAGACATTATCCACAGAGCACGTCCCCTGTCAGACTAACACAGTCTATCAATAGAAATAGAACAATCAAATAATCAATTACTACTTCGCAATTTGCAAAGTCTACCGACTTTATTTGTCTTTTTGAGGGTGGTCTATTATTTCCAGCTCTCCCGCCTTACACTCTGCCACCCGGACACGTTCCCCAGCCAGACCCAAACTTCTGTTTGTCACACTTGCCTACATCCCCCCAGTGTTCGCACACATTTAGTGTGATACCCGCGATGGGGAGACGCACTGGTTTACCATCATTTGCCTGTCTCGGCGTACATTTACCAGGAAACGTATATTCCAGAGGAACAGACATTTTAGATGGTCCGCAACTACATACCAATGAGAGTAAATAATCAATTACTGCTTCGCAATTTGCGAAGTCTGCCGACGTTAGCTGCATTCGGGTCTGGCAAGGTTGCGTGCTCGGGTGGCCGAGTGGGTAGGTGACCAATCGCGATAAGCGGGAGACCCAGGTTCGAGTCCCCGACTGGCATAAATTTTCACTTGTCATCAAGTAAAAGACCACGTTGAAAACATGCAGCGACGGTAGACTTCGCTAATTGCGAAGGAGTAATATACGATTTAATTTCATATATGTGGAGCTGTGGGCAATCTAAAATGTTCGTTTCTTTGGAGCAGACGCTTCATAGTAAAATAAACAAACACCTAAAGCACTGTTATACAAAAATGGGTTGATCACTAATGAAATTGAGATGGCACTCCGACTAGCAAATGTTCAAATGTTTGTAGAGTCTATGGGACTTAACTACGGGGTCATCAGTCCCTAAACTTACAAACTACTTATGAACTACTTACGAACTAGGACGACACAAATATCCATGCCCGAGGGGGGATTCGAACCCCCGACCGTAGTGGCCGTGCAGACTCCGACTAGCCACTACATCACTGGTTCCAGAAGAAGAGACAGATATAGCAAAGAGCATGATGTGTCTGCACTATACTGGTTTTATTTCTGCCAGTATCAGCACGATCCTACGGAAATATAATAGCAAGTGTGTTTTCTGTCCATCCAGTAAGATGGTGGGAAATCTGAAAGGTGACCTGGGAGTAAGGAAACCAGGGATTTACAGTATTCCTTGTCATTCCTTGTTGAATTTTAGCAGAAACACGTCACTCTTCTATTCACGATCCTTAAGTTTTGTACACTACAACTCCAGTCAAATCAGTGAGTGTGGAACATAGGAAACTTGATGGAATGGAGTACCTACTTTATTAAATGTACCAAATCAGCCACCACAGTTGTAGGTGAAGGAAAAACCTCGTAGACGTGGCAATAAAACAAAAACAGTTTCCCAACAAAGAAGGAACCAATTACACAATTTTTCCTCTATTTGACATAGAAACGTCAAGAATTTTCAAGAAATTCGCTATTTAAGCAAAGGTAATTACTTTGAAAAGTACAAGCAAATATAAGAAAGACTAGTAAAGTGTAATACTTAACGAATCATTAGATTGCATACGGAACTGTTATGCGACAAAGAATTTGTCTATCGTAGTAAAAATAGACCATAACAGAAATTTATATTTCGTGTATGTTTAAATCCTGTTACTTTCGTAGACGTAAGCTTCAAATATACACATATTCCTAAGTATTTGTTCATGAATAAGTTGTTGCTTATATCACTGAATCAATGAACGTCGACTGTTTTTGCGTTTATTTAAAGATTATACGTATCTCTTGATATTATGCTAATGCTTGGATTCCAAGTATTAAAGTAACTATTTCGTTAATTACGTAGACAAATAATTATAAACGAACACGACTTTTGGAGCACCTTGTTCACAGCTAGGGGAGCTAGTGTCGTTTCAACTGTTAGTCTGCTAACAAATTTCACACCAGTGAGTGTCGCGACTGTACATGTAAGACTGTTGTACGAATATCATATGGAAAAACTCTTCTGGACAATTCCGGCGAATTCGGCTACCAATATCTCCCGACATAGAAGACGTGAATAATCGAGAGTTCAGTTCGTGCACCAAAACCTAACACTTTCGTAATTATGGACGACTATAGAGGAGGCATGGCTCAGGATATCCTCAGGGAACTTCCAACGACTTTTCGAGTTTATGACTCGCCAAGAGGCTGAAGGCCGTCGAGAAATATGCGACGCGAGATTAGGAGGTATCTCATAACTTTTGCCATCTCAGAAGGGAACGGTCCAATAAGACATGTCGAAACCTACCCTGAAATTTTTTACACAGGTAGAAGACAACGAAAGAATTGCACTGGCAAAATGTTAGCTCCTAAGAGACACTTGAACTATCGCGGCTGCCTGACCCTGATTTGAATAACTTTCAACATAAGCAGTGTGATAGTTACTGTTGTAGATGCCTAGTAATTCACCAGTTAATGAATTCCAAGCTGACAGCTGTTCTTTATGAAGAGTGAAATGCAATTATTAAAACTTCCTTTCATTTTCAGAATATGAAAGTCTTGAAACAATGTGGTCCAGCAATAGCTGTGCCTCTAAGTACTTTTAGTCATTTTTTAATTACCTAATGAATTTGTGGTTTCTCACTTGTCTATGTACTTTGTAGAATAAACCACACTTTTATAAATTTAACTCCATATTTATTTATATTCAAGGAGTTGTTCTACCAATTAGTACATAGGAATATGACACAAATATCTTGACAGACATCAGATACAGAATACAAATCAAAATCAACAACTTTTTCTTCTTAGCAATCGTCTAAGCACACACTTTCTCCAAGGAACTTCAATATATATATTAACTGGGCAGACATAATATCTGAGGCCACTTGCTGCTGCCACCACCTCCAGAATCTGAAACAGTCTGGCGGCAGCTGCTGTTCATATCATGCCTAATCAAGTCACTAAAATAAATTGATAACTATTTGGGTATCTCAAGGTATTGGAGAAGTGAGGGAAGTGGCTTGTACCACTACACACTGCCAGGATTTTTTTTTAAATGTTGAAGAAACGCATTTTTGCCATGCGAAGAACAGCTTATAACAGTAGTTTGTACAGCCCTGCTCGCCTAGCGCGCGACACGGTGAATCACACATGCAGCGCCGCGTAGCGGAATTATCCAGAGTTCACTGACACCAATTTTAAGTAGATAAAGCCTGGTATACAAAGGAGTGAATGGAAGCAAACAACTAATTCCGTCAATGAGTACTCGTAATACACTCGTTATGTCGAGACCATGAAACCAGTAAAAGCAATGAATTAGTTTCTGCAGCTGCTAGGAATACGTTTCGAACGAAATGTTCTTTCCTGTTTTTCCAGATTTTGATACGTCTATTGCAAGATTTTTGTAACTGAACAGTTCTTTTTTTTTATTTTTTGTCCTAATTTCTCTTGAGGTTCGTGAAGACAGATATACAGCTGCGAAAACAGTACATCACTCATACTTATCACTGGCATAGGAGTGTGACATTGGACTCATTGCTTTGGCAATCGACTCCGTCTTTTTTTCACCCCGAAATGATGAAGTTCGGTGTGAACGCAGTTGTTTTCGAGTTCCGTTTGGAGCATATTTCTTTCTTCATGTAATTCTTTCTTCCATTCAAAAAGTTCACGCTCAGATTTTACGAAACGGAAACGCCTTTGCATACGGTTTTACTTCAGCAGTTTTTAACTGTGGAATCGTCATAGTTATTTCCTATTTCCTCTAACGTTTCCAGAATTTCAAACGAAATGTCGATATCATTCGAATGAATATCGAAGAAATCAATGGACATAATACGTTTGTAGGTTCTCATGAGAACTAGATGATTTCGGCTGGAAACCAAGTTCTTCATATTTCATCTTTGCTAAATTGAGAACTTTTTTGGTTTCCATGTAACTGTGAAAAGGCATGTCTTATGAAAGTACAATAAATATTAATTCAACTTTATGTTTATTGTCAATAGGGTAAGGTGGTAAAATTTCGATCATTTCGGACAAATGTCATTATAACTGCGAATATATTGAGAAAAGAAATAATTTTAACTACGGCGCTTGTTCTTGAATGTTTAATCAATACGTAACATTAATGTTAGACAATTAGAAATGTTGGTAGGACCATAAAAAATGTTACAGAATTGAGAAAAATCGTAGAAAATGTACCAACTAGGTACAATTATGATCACTTCCTCGTACAATTTTGATCACTGACTTTTTCCACAAAAAAAGCACGTTTTCCTTCGGGCACCAGCGCATACTTCGCGGTACAAAACGTTGCACAATAATGAATTTTCAAGCGCGTGGAAACTAGAAAATTTATAAGAGCGCGTTCGACGAAGTAGCTCAGTACATCTTAACAGGAAAAAATTTATATCTCCGTCGAACAAAGTGTTCTATTCCTGGAAAAGACAGGACGAGCTGTAGAAACCTGCTACTCTACAACGACACACAAAGACAAATGCTACCAACACTACGAGACTGAAAACTTATGTTGATCGGAATTGTACCTATATCGAATTTGTACCACCTTACCCTACTTACCAATACTGCAGAAAGTAGTTGATAATTTTTAATAGATGCTAGCTGAGTGGCAATTGGAGATAATTGAACTGTGTACTGTGTTATGAGGGACACTATTAATGAACGATAATCTAAACGTCCTTTACAAATTACGATCGGGTTGTGTCGTGTCTCCTGTTTACAAATCTACCGCCGACCACCACTGTGTATGTGCGCCTAGTTGCGCATGCGCAGTTGCTACAGCGCTGTTGTTGGTGTACGTTTGTACCGCTGCCTGGCGCGCTACGAATTGGGCAATTTTCAGATTTTTTGGCCCACTTTAGGCTACGGTAGTAACACTAAAAGTGGGCCTTTGCGATCGTCTTTTGACAGCTCGAAATTTAAATGAAAATGACGGCTTAACCAAGCATCTGACACGAAAATTGAATAACCGAATTTTTAGAGGCGTAAATTCTCTACAACTTTGCTCTCTTATGTTTTTTTTCATGTCTCGTATCGTTTCAGAGATATTTGCAAAAATAACGGCAATTTTGGGATGTATGTCTGTCTGTCTGTCCGTAACGTGTTCCCTGTTTTTAAGACGAACCGTTCAACCGATCAGCATCAAATTTTGCGTACATAATTGCAGGCCGCCAGGGACCAGAATCTCCCTTTTTCCAATTTTTCGGTCTAAAAATACGGTAGTAATATCAAAAAAGTCGTTTGTAATATAATTGTAATTGCAAACTAACTGTTCATCTGACACGAAAATTGAATAACCTAATTGGTAGAGAACCTAATTGGTAGAGGGGAAAATCCTCTACAACTTCGCTCTATTATGTTTTTTTTTTTCATATCTTGCATCGTTGCAGAGATATTTGCAAAAATAACGGCGATTTGACGATGTCTGTCTGGCTGTAACGTGTTCCCACGTTTTAGGTCAAACCGTTCAACCGATCGGCACCAAATTTTACAGACATAATTGTTGGCTACCAGAGACAAGGGACCTCGCTGTTTGAAATATTTCGGACAAAAAATACGTTAGTAATACAAAAAAAAAGCCTTTTGTAGTGTAATTTTAATTGCAAATAAACTGTTCATCTGACGCGAAAATTGAAGGAACGAATTTGTAGAGGAGAAAATTCTCTACAACTTTGTTCCCTTATGTTTTTTACATATCTCGTATCGTTTGAGAGATATTTGCAAAAATAACGGAGTTTTGACACCCTCCAAGAAATTAACGAAAACCAGCCGTTCGCAGTCACGTGACATTCCTCGCCCAGAACTCTCTCTGGCATACGCCATCTTGCGTTACGTATTTGATGATTTTCTTATTGTAATTTACACGTTGTCATTTCAGAGCAATGGCGCACTGAAGAATTAACAAAAAGACGTCGTTCTTCGTACGATAAATGATAATTTAGCATTAGTTAAAACGGCCATCAATAGTATGAGATTAAAGAACGCAATTCCTAACTGTTAGCTGTAGCATAGTGGGCAATGTGATAGTCTGTGACGCTGAAGGTCAGTGGTTCGGAACCCGCCAGTATCTAATTTTTTTCCCTACAAGTGATTCAGACACTCTTATTAATTTTTTTATTATTTAGATTATTATTTTGGTCCAAAATGTTCGCAAAAACTTATGAAACTACAAATCTAAAGTGGGCCGTAAAACACGTCAGTGCGATTTTTTTAATAGCAGCTAAAATCTTGATAGTGCATTTCTTTCGTTGTCTTCTTCCTGTGTAAAACATTTCAGGGCATGTTTCGACAAGTCTTCTTGGACCATTCACTTGTCAGTGTATGACAAGTCACTGAAAGCAGATTTCAAGCCGCCAGTAAATACGAACGGAGGACGGCATACGTATGTCCACTCCCGATGTGAGAGTGTGTATGGCGTGTGTGTATGGTGTGTGTGCATGCGTGCACGCGTGCAGATTTGTGCTTGGCCCAGGTGGGGCCGCAGTGTTCGCGGAAGCCGCGCCCCGCTGTCTGCTGGGCCGTCAGGAAGCCGTGGGAAGGCCGGCCGCCTTCCTATATCCGTATGCTAAGGAGCCGCCGGACTCACCAATATTTAACAGTCGCGGAAGTCGTATAACATAGAGCCGTCGCGTCCTCATGGAACAAGGACCTGGCCGCGCGTAATTTATCGTTTCCTGTATTCCATCAGCATTTAATTTCGGCCCGCATTTCCATTTTAATGTTATTGATGAGTCTCGTGTGTTCCCGCGTAACTTCTTTGCACTGGATAGGGCAAGGACGCGTTTAACCTGCATGTGCATTTCAAGTGGCCCGTAATGAAGCAGCCACTCTTCCGAAGCCCTCGAGCTGCCTCTGCTTTTAGCAACACGAAATGGACGAAAACATTTTCACAAGCTTCACTCCAATATCTGGAAACTGGTCTTTATTTATACGTTTGTGAATATTTACTGAAAGAATATAGAACAATAAAATCAAATTGTTTGTATTTGACTGCTCGTGTGAATACTTCATAGTGTTGTTATCCACACAAACTCATATAGAAAACTCATTCGCTGTCTTGGCTCATGTTAGAACTTTAAGCACACTTGTGATGATTCACCTGTTACCGAAACTTATGTATGCTTAAAAAGGCTTGTATTTCATATTGTAAAGCGTCTTTGCTCTTAGAATGTCCGCAAATCAATCTGATACTTTTGTGTGTCACGATTTATAACTGCAAACCACTGACATGAACTATATAGACAATAAACACTACTTACGCATCTGTCATGCTAGATATCTGCTATTTCGTCTCAAACAATTTAACAAAAATACTACAGTTCCACAAAAGATTTTGACTTTGACAGATTGTCCAGAAGGGTACTCAGAGCAGAGTTCCTTAATTGTAAAACGTGGATCCAGAGAGGCGTAAAGTTGACCATTGCTTTAACACTCTTAAATACGTAAGAAAGTTTCATTGTGTCGTCTCACCATCTGCTATGTAATGAATCTATCCGCTGGTTTCTTTTTAGTTATTTTTTATATCTTTATAAATTTAGTATCCAAAATTATAAATTGTGTAGAAATCACAAAGAAAGGAATGCAGGGATACTCTGCCAGGGGACTTTCTCACAGGCACAGATGTTGTAAAATATTTGTAAAATACAAGCGAATGATGTTGACGAACTTGTAGGCAGTTAACAATGAAAAAGCTATCGGTGATTTTACTTTTTCTTTTTTTCCTTCTTCTTCTTCTTCTTCTTCTTGATGGCACCTACACACAGAAGCTGAAGTTTCTACTCAAGAAATATTAAACTATGTTTACGCTGTACATTTATGACTCATCCACTACAAATGGTGTTAATAATTTTTGTAAGGTATTCAAACGTGAGGAAAATCATAGAGATTCCACAGGAATACCACCCCTTTTGAGTTATATAAGTATCGGAATGACAACTATATACGAGGTGTGTTCAAATGAAAAGAAACACTGTAGGTGTAACTGAAGTCTTTATTCAAACGTAATCACCATAGGCCTGAGAACAACTATCCCCTGTTCAACTAGCCGAAGGATTCCCTGTTCCCGTAATTCCTGTGGCTGTGATAAGAGCCAGACCTCTACTGTCTCCATCAGTTCCTCGTCTAAGCTGAAGCGCTTTCCCTTAAACAGAAGGAATCACAGGGCGACATGTTCGGGCTGTAGAGCGGATGCTGAAGCTGCTCCCATCTGAACCTGGCCAGCACACTCTGTGTGACCCTGGAGACGTGTGGACGCACGTTATCATGGAGCAAAATCACTCCCTCCGTGAGCAGCCCAGGCCGTTTACTCTTGATGGACTTTCATAAGATATGGAGTGTCTCACACTGCACGTCACTGTTAATGGTTTCTCCGTGCTCCAGGAATCGATGAGTATCGGACCTCTGACGTCGAAAAAGGCGGTGAGCATCACCAAGCCTGCTGAGAGCACACCCTTGAATTTTGTAGCCGGATGATTCGTGTCCTTAGATGTCGCACTGCGTTATCCCAAAGCGACATACTCAAATTTCTACCCGTTTGTTTGATAAGAAGTGTCGTAGCTTTTCATTTGAGCATCCGCGTATATAAACCAAAAAATCCCGAATTTGTGTTTTACGTTAGCCGATACGTTTCCTTTACTTTAGTGAGAGAATCGTACTTTCCAATATTCGTACTGGCATTTCTGGTTAAAAAAGGAATCGAAACTAATTATCAGTTGTGTGCATATGTGCAGTCCCTCAGAACTCTATGGTTTCTAGTTTGTTGATAAATGTGTCCCTAGCTGCTTCATTGCAAGCAAGCAATGTAACAAACTAGCAATGCGGGTAACGAAACATTCCAAAATGTTGAATGCTAACATTTTACGGTAGTTTCTTTCCAGCATCTTGTTGCAGATTGCGCAAATTTGTTGTGCATTTTGAATAAATCATCAGTTTTAGTCGAACTGGTATCAATCGTTGTGTGTTCTTTTATGATGTCTGAGATTAAATTAATCTAAAAATGACTTGGGTGCCGAAACCGGTGATGGCTTTAATAATTAAAAGTTTGAACTAATGGTGGTATTACTACGTTATGAGTAACAATCGAAATACACCGGGTTAGAATGCATTGTTTCTGTGGGGTTTCGCGGAAAAGGGGGGGGGGGGGCTGATATGAGAAATTTTGTCAATAACTATCTCTGTCTGTTTGTCTTTATTTTCTGTTTATGTAAATTTCGAAGAAAATCGTGCGTTTCTAGGGACTGGGGGATTGGGCTACAATCTCATAACCCCTACCCATTTATTCGCCTCTGAAATACACTATTAAATTTAAGCACTTATTTTTGTTTGCGTTACGGTAGAAGTTTCTAGTTTCCATCTTCAAGATGGAATAGTTGAACGTCAGTGGCGAATATATGTCGATTTTTTGTGTATTGGATTTCGTAATGTTCCACTTGTATTAAGGTTTTTTAGGCTGTTATTCCTTTTTCCGTCCACTCAACTCGCTGCAGTTACCACAAGGTATAGGTCTGTCTTCTAGTACACATTCTTTGCATATTACTTAAGCAACTTCAAGTCTGCTTTTGGAACTACTGAAAAGCCAAGTTTGTTTACAACTGTAAACACTAAAGCAACATATATGAACAATTTAATATTTGATCGTGTGGTTTGTACCTAATAAGGGAAAGAGGCTCGCAACACACGAAAGTCAGGACACTAAAATCACGAAAGAGTTTTATATAATAACACGACAACGCTTCAGCGTTGTAGGACAGAAACAGCCACTCGTGCTTGAAGTACAGTTGAAAAACAGCTTTCAGCTGCAGATTCATCGTCAGATGGTAGCGTTCACAGCAACAAGTGTAGCTCGACCCCACTACTTTAGCGCAATTCAACGGTGTCGTATGGTAAGTTTTTGCTGAGACGTTAATTATAGATCACTTAGGGGTGAGGAGAGAAGATCCTGCACACTCTTTCCAGATGAACTGCGCCACGTAATTAATCCTGTAATCGTCGAGGCGCAACAATTCGGTAGGAAATTCCGCAACAGCTTAGGTGACGGTGGATACGGGGGAAGCAGGGAGGCGCCAAAGTCCATGTTTTGCGTCGCGAGGGGCTAAAGTTAAATTGGTTGCTAATGGAATAATAACCACGCAGGCACGCGCGATCTTGAGGCGTATGTTCTTGCGAGTTGCGTTAGATGCCGCGTTAACTCAACGGAACGTGAGCAGAAGCTAAAAATCCCGGAAAGAATGTGCTTCAATCTTATAGGTTATTATAAGGTGATTTTCAGTTGGAAACAAATAGTAATTAAAATTCATTATCAATTCATTGACAGAAAGCGATTATTGGAATATTACGTGGTTGAGTCAGTAAATAAATCGTAAACTAAGATAGGC
The DNA here is from genome assembly GCA_026315105.1 of Locusta migratoria. Classification (NCBI taxonomy): domain Eukaryota; kingdom Metazoa; phylum Arthropoda; class Insecta; order Orthoptera; family Acrididae; genus Locusta; species Locusta migratoria. The sequence continues at coordinate 225,157,376 of CM048748.1, read as the reverse complement.
ACGTCAGTACTGCGCGCCGTATAGGGGTATTTCTCTACCACCACGACACAACCGTCTTGTGGGTTGCAGCAGTTTAAGCAACCAAATAAAATTACAGCTCGAGAGCGTCACTTGCGGGGTGCAAACTCTGCCACAAAAATTCCAAGCTCCAGCGTTTTAAGGCTTTCTCGAACGGTGGGACGAGTGTTTCAATTTACAGGTGGGGTCAGCTGGAAAGTAAAGCAATTTTCAGACTTGTAAACGCAGTACTGACTTGTCTACGTGAGATAGCGACTTATTTACTGACTCACCCTCGTACCTTCGGTTTCATATCAACAGAGCCAATTTTAAGTTGTACACATAACAATCGTTAGTTTTAGGGAATACACATTTTTAATTATACTATTAAAAGTATGGAGCAAGGTGGAATTAATACGAGTGGACTGCTGCACCAATCTCATTTCTCCAGTGTCTTCGTGAGAGCGTTTGAAAATAATTTAACCGGGCGTAGAGGATGCTCCACTCGACAATTTAAGGTAGTGAACCTGGGTCTGAGAAGTCAGCTGAAGGGGATAATAGGCATAGAAGGAATTAATTTAATGCATTTTAAATTATGTTATACAACAACTGTTAACATCATAATATGACGACTTTATAAACTTTTATAGACCAGATAATGATGGTAGAGACCATCGAAACCGGTCGTCGAAATCAAATTATATGGCCGGGGCGGGCGAGCGCATTAAGGCGTTATGCTGCGATGATCGAGGCCGTTTCCCGTCGGGGTTCGAATACCCCCTGCGGCGTGGATGTTTGTGCTGTCTTTAGTATAAGCTAGTTCATAAGTAATTTGTAAGTTTAGGGACTGAAAACCCCGCAGTTAAGTAAGTTCCGTAAGCTTTACAAACATTTGAACATTTTTTTAAAATTATGTATTAGCGGTCTTGCCATTATCCTTTTTGGAACTTTTAATAATATTAGAGCGCTTCCTTTCACTGTAAACAGATAAAATTCGAAGATTGGTTTGAACACCACAGTGCCTTACTAGACACGGTCCTGTTTGGAGGTGGTAGGCCGTTGGCTTATTCCGACGTTCGAACTGACTTACCCAGCCAGTTAAAGTGGGACCTACAGTTTAACGTGGGTTCCGAACCACGGTGGTATTCAACATTTTTCACATCAGCAGCGTTGTCAGATGTGAAGGAAATGGAAAGCGACAGTTAAACATCACAAACGGGGCATCGAACCCGGCACCTTGCGATTCATAGTCTGGAACCCTACTACAGTGTCACCAAGCCGCACACTAGCATTTCGCATATAGCAAATTTCCGTTCATGTGAACCCATCCAACGTACGGCAGGTAGGGTAGGGGACCCGGGCAGGGCAGGGCAGGGCCCGGCAGTCAAACGCCGCCTTGATTATAAGGCCAGTCCGACCCTGATTCGTCCAAATGTTCAAATGTTTGTTAAGCTTACGGAACTTAACTGCGGGGTCATCAGTCCCTAAACTTACAGACTACTTATGAACTAGCTTATACTAAAGGCGACACAAACATCCATGCCCGAGGAGGGATTCGAACCCCCGACCGTAGCGGCCGCGCAGACTGTGACTGGCGCGCCGCAGACCGCTCGGCCACTGCAGCCGGACTGATTCGTCCCACACCAGGCGTTATGGTCTTGGGTGCAGTAAGCTACAACTCAATTCTTTCCTTGGCGAATGACCAGCGAATGACCAGCGCTCGGAACGTGCAGAAAGTTGTCAGACCCGTTTTTTTGCCATTCTTGGACAGGAAACTGATGTGTCATTCCAACAGGATAATGCTCTGCCATACGCTGCGCGTGCAATTCAACGTGCTGTGCAAGACGTGCAGCACATTCTCAGGCCAGAACGATCCCCGGACTTGTCTCCAATCGAGCAGGTGTGGGATGTGATGGGACGACAGCTGACATGTGTGATTCGAAAGTGCTCTTCCGACTCAGCTACCCGACCACGACTCACGGCCCATCCTCACAACGTTACTTCCGCCAGTACGTCGCGTCGCCTCATACCTTCCATAACTTCGCAGCGTTCTAGTCCCGGGCAGACGTACAGTTTCAATTTGCCAGAAGATCCCATATCAGTGCATCCTCAGCTACAGAACGAAAATTTCGTTGTGGTAACGATCTGTCAGCGAGGTTGCGAAGTGGTAACACCCTGGATTCTTTTTCGGAAGGACGGTGTTTCAAACACGTTTCCCGCCATCCCGATTAAGGTTTTCATTGATTTCCACAAAATCACTCCAGGCAAATTGCGGCATTGCTCCTTTGAAAGTTCATAAACTATGACCCTTTTTTCTTTTCTTTTTTTTCCTACAGAAATAAAAAAATTGCACTGCCGCAGTTTGCATTTTCCTGTAATTTTTTTTTTTACATATATTTCAGACAAAAATAATAAAAATATAAATTAGTACGAAATTTTTCCAAGATCGCTATTTTATTGTCTGGATAACTAGTTTCGGTAATACACAGTTGCCATCATCGGGTCATCTGTTTCAGACACAACAGTTTTGACAATTACCAAAAGCACTTGTATTTCCAGTTCAACATCACAGCCCTAACTGTTGTTGATCTGTAACCCATGCATACAGACACCACAGCTGTATTAATGTGGCAGCCTATTGCGATCTTCTTCTGGTAGCCCTTGATGAGAAAATACAAGTGCTTTTGCTAATTGTCAAAAATATTGTATCTAAACAGATGATCCGATGATGATAACCGTGTATTACTGAAACTAGTCATCCAGACAATAAAACAGCGATCTTGGCAACATTTCGTACTAATTACTTAAAATCGCCACTTCAAACATGATAGAAATATAAATGATGTAAAATTAAATAACAAACATATAGGCCTGTGTACCCACATATTTTTGTGGTTACTTCCCAGTTAAAATAAGTAAACGCCTAGTTGCAAATAGTTAATGTGTCTGTGTGCAAACTGCCAAGAAACCTTTCATATAAACAGGTGAGCTTCTGGAAGATATACAATTTGATACAGGGTAGGTAAGAAAAACATGTTAGTTGCACGCCAGGCAGTGGTGCAAGGACAATGCGCTTATAAGGAGCTGTAAGACGTAGTCCCCAACAATGTAAAAACAGAAGTTGTTTCTAACCTAGTAGATCCGAACTTTAGAAATTGTAACAAGACTGTTAACTGTCATACTGTGAAAAATACATATAATATTATGACTGTACTACAATATTATACAAAAATAACATGTATTACAGGCCACTGATGATGCTTCACAAATAAAGAAGCAAAACGAGTATGGCACAAAATAAAAAAAATAAAAAATAATAATAATAATAAAAAGAAAATCCTTTCATTTAGTTGCTAAAGACGGTAATACACCTCCACCAGTTGCCTGTAATGGTTTACGTAAAATCAAGTGACAGTGTCAAATCGCTGTTATTTTTACAAATTTCTTTGAAATAGTGTGAGTTATGAAGGGAGAAAAAGAGAGAGAATGAAAACATAACGAAGCAACGTTTTAGAGAATTTTCTCATCTACTAATATGTTTGTCCAACTTTCATCTCACGTCAACGATGAAACCGTTATTTGCAATTAAATTTCGTGCTGTCAATAGGCCATAAAAACGCCTTATTTTTAGTGTACTAACCTATTGTTTGTCCAAAACATTTACAATATGGGAGGCTCTGGTCGCTGGCGGCCAAAATTTCGCGTGTAAAATTTCCTGCCGATCGGTTGACCGGCGCGACCTAAAAAGTTGGACATAGACAGTATAAAATCGCCATTATTTTTGCAACTTTCTCTGAAACGGTGCGAGAATAGAAAAATATATAAGAGAACAAAAGTTGTGAGAAATTTTCACCTCTACAATTTAGTTTCTTTCAGTTTTCTTCGAAGATGAACGCATAAGGCTTGCATTCAAGAAAAGGGGCCATAGAACTCTTTATTGAATGAGGTTGCTATACAATGGGCTTACCTCAAGAAAAGAATTAGTTTCTGATTGAATACAAAACAAGTCGTTTGCTATTGTTTGTCGAAGAATAGGAAGATAGCCGGCCGCGGTGGCCGAGGGGATTGAGGCGCTCCAGTCACGGTCTGCACGGCCACTACGGTCGGGGGTTCGAATCCCCCCTCCGGCATGGATATTTGTGCCGTCCTAGTTCGTAAGTAGTTCATAAGTAGTTTGTAAATTTAGGGACTGATGACCCCCTAGTTAAGTCCCATAAGCTTAACAAACATTTGAACATTTGAATTTGAATAGGAAGATACAATTTCACCGTAGTACAGAATACCACAGAAACTTACACTATGTGATCAAAAGTATCAGAAACCGCCCAAAAACATACGTTTTTCATATTTGGTGCATTGTGTTGCCACCTACTGCCAGGTACCTCAGTAGTCATTTGACATCATGAGAGGGTGGAGTGCGATGCTCCTCGAAACTCACGAACTTCGAACGTTGTCTGGTTTTTGGTTGCCACTTGTGTCAAAAGTCTGCGAGATTTCCACAATACTAAACATCCCTAGGAACACTGTTTCTCTTGTGATACTGACGTGGAAACGAAGTGACACGTACAGCATGACAGCATACAGGCCGACGTCGTCTGTTGACTGACAGAGACAGCCGACAGTTCAAGAGGGTCATACAGTGTAATAGGTAGGCATCTATCAAATGTTCAAATGTTTGTAGAACTTATGGGACTTAACTACGGGGTCAGCAGTCCCTAAGCTTACAAATTACTTATGAACTAGCTAAGACTAAGGACGGCACAAATATCCATGCCCGAGGAGGGATTCGAACCCCCGACCATAGTGGCCGTGCAGACCGTGACTGGAGCGCCTCAGTCCCCTCGGCCACCGCTCCCGGCTAGGTATCAATCCATATCATCACACGGCACTACCAATGAGCATCAATATCGTACTGTGATACTTAGGCGGGAGGTGAGAAAACGTTGATATCATGGTCGAGCGGCTGGCCATAAGCCACACATCACGCAGGCCAATGCCAAATGACGCCTCGCTTGGTGTAAGGAACGTAAACATTGGATGATTGATCAGTAGGAAAACGTTTTGTCGAGTGAGGAATCACGGTACACAATGTTGCGATCCGATGATAGGGTGTGAGTATGGCGATTGCCCGCTAAACGTCATCTACCAACGTCTGTAGTACCAACAGCACCCCTTGTAGTTTTGCGTGGCACTATCACAGCTCAGACATGCATTGATGTTCAAGCAGCTTCTTGTATCCCACTACTGAATAGAAATTCGGGGATAGCGATTGCATCTTTCAATTAGATCGAGCACCTGTTCATAACGCACGGCTTGTGGCGGCGTGGTTACACGACAATAACATCTCTGTAATGAACTGGTCTTGCACAGAGTCTTGACTTGAATCCTATAGGAAAACTTTGGGGTTTTCGGAACGCCGACTACGTGCCAGCCCTCACGGACCTACATCGATACTTCTCGTCGGTGCAGCACTCCGTGAAGAATGGGCTGCCATTCCGCAAGAAACCTTTCAGCACCTGATTGAATGTATGCCAGCGAGATTGGGAGATGTCATCGAGACAGGTGTAGGCCAACACCATGCTGAATTCTAGCCTTACCGATGAAGGGTGCCACGAACTTGTAAGTGTTCTTCAGCCAGGTGTCCGGAAGGAAGCTTAGGGTTTAACGTCCCGTCGACAGCGTGGTCATTAGAAACGGAGCTTACGCTTAGATTTTCGGGGAAGGCTGTGGGAGGAAATAGGCCGTGCCCTTTGAAAGGAGCCATCCCGGCATTTGCCTGAAGTAATTTAGGGAAATCACGGAAAACCTAAATCTGGATGGTCGGAGGTGGATTTGAACCACCATCCTCCCGAATGCGAGTCCAGTGTCCTACCACTGCGCCACGTCGCTCGGTTAGCCAGGTGTCCGGATACTTCTGATCACTTAGTGATACAAACCCGTTTTTGATGTGAATATTTATAAATGTACTGTAGGCATATTTAGCACGCTACATTACGATTTGCAACGTTATATTTTTTTCGTGGAAACGCCTGGAACGGATGACGTCCGAGCGGCCGTCGTCCAATCAATGTGGGCGCGTAGCCCTCGGCCGGCGCATAATCCATAAGCGGCGCCCTGCGGCCGCTAAGAGGAAAGGCGTGTCGGACACGGCGGCGCGTCACTTGGCGCGTCACATGTCGCGGCGCCGCCTCGCCGACGCCTGTGACGTCACGGAAACCGCACCGCGGTACACGCCGCGCGGGCCGCGCGACACGCCGGCCGGCGGCGCATGCGCAACACCGAGCCGAGCCGACGCTCCGCTACACCACCGCACCACCACGCGGCTTGGTTTACCCGATACACTCTGTGCCCAGGACTCGGGACAGGAAACACTGCTGCCTAGTAACGCCAACACTCAACTCGCAGACAGTTTTGAACCATTACAACACAATTAAACCTGCATTTACTCATCTGTAAAAACATCTTAACACCTTGTTCACGAAATTAAATACTTCTCTCCCTTTCTCTCTGTCTCTCTCACTCTCTCTCTCTCTCTCTCTCTCTCTCTCTCTCTGTCTCTCTCTTTCTCTCTCTGTATCTGTCTCTCTCCCCCTCTCCCCCTCCCCCCCCTCTCTCTCTCTCACACACACACACTCATGTTGAATTCAGTCGTATTTGTGTATTATAAATATATAACGTTGGCATCACTCACAGACCACACGAAAAACAAATGAACGGACGAAAACATAGCCACGCTGTAGTGAAATGATAAATAAACAGACAGTCAAATCGCCCACAAGTTCATTTAACGTCTGGTGGTCTAATATTTCCCATTCTTCAGTGGAAATCGTGCTCAGCTCCCATAGATTTCGTGGTTGGTCAGAATGTGTTCCTACAGTTCTTTTCTATTTAACTTAAGCGTGTTAAATTGGCTTCAGATCACATAAAAAGTCTGGAAGTGACTGGTGGTTCTGGATGGCTTACTGTAGCGATTGTTTCCTATTTTGTAGGTGATAAACCGTTTTGTTTAGGGACGAGGAATAGGTAACGTGTTTCTGGCGACGAAGGAATACAAGTTTGGGACAAGGTGTCTGGCCCGTTTGAAGAAAATTTTAAAGTTCAGGGTGATGTTTTGTTGTATTACTACAATTAAATAACGTTTATCCTTACCTTTTTCCTTATCCTTAAAAAATTGATCTTGCCAAAAGCATATCCAATCGTGCACTACCGACACGATTGATTAAGTCTTCGACGATGCCTACACGATGGACTCAGGAGTCCATTCGCTCTCGGGAAAAGATTCAAGGTGAGGGTCAAAACTACATCCAGAGCATCATACTCAATCAAGTAACTACCGTCATCCAGTTTTTTTTTTCAGTCGAACCAAAATAAGATTGTATAGTACCATAATCAGACCAGTATTACTATATGGGTAGAAATATAGAGAATATACATTTGGACCAAAATGGAGGTAGGAGAAAGCAGAAGAAGAAAGAACAGGAAGCTCAGGGAGCTGTACAACGAACCATGGGCCGATCACGTCTGTACAACAGAGCAGAGATGTAGATTGAGAGAAGTCTTGGAGAAAAACTGGAAGGACGAAGACCTCTAGGCATGAACAGTTTAAAATTAAACTCAGTGAAGCCCTGAAAATGATGTCAAACTACTTAAAGCAGAACTCACTTAACCAAAACCCTAATAAAACTCTGGTAACTGCCTCCCATCTGAACACTCGTTTGGCAGACAAAAAGTTAAAAGTAACTTGGAAAGGACAGGCATTAGAATATACAGACAAACCTAAGTACTTGGCAATTACCCTTACATATAAATACTACTGCCAAAGAACCAAGCAGAATGCTACTAGCGGCAAGAAAAAAAAAAAAAAAAAAAAAAAAAAAAAAAAAAAAAAAAAAAAAAAAAAAAAACCTAGCAGGTAGCAAGTAGAGAACAAACCCAACAGTTCGAAGGCCAACGGCTGAAGCCTTGTGTTTCTCAGCTGCAGAATATGCCTGTCCGGTGTGGGATAGATCCAGGCACGCAAAAGAAGTCACCACGGCAGTAAATGATACCTGTCGAATAATTACTGACTGCATGAAGGCTGCTCCATTACCATTACTTTAAAAAGCAGCAGGCGTCGCATTTCCAGAAGTGCCCAATATCTGGAAAGATTCAAACAGAAGTATGATGCCAGCTCGAGGAACATCATGGATCCAGCCGACCCTAGGCAGGCCAAAAATGAGCTGGAGAGACGAGGTGACCAAGGATCTCCAGGTACTTGTAGCAAGGGAAGAAGATACACAGGTCAGAATACTGTGGAAGAGACTCCTCGATGAGGCTAAAAACCGACTGCGGTTTGTTGAGCTAAGAGAGTAAGAGTAAGTATATGAATTTTAGGTTCCAATTTTCTTCTTTATTGTTCTCCACGGTTTAATAACTTCATCCAGTACTATGTTGAACGAAATTGTTGACGAGCTACTACCTCCCAGCTTGATGGCAATCCTTATCTTGTATTCACCTGATAATACTCCTCTGAACCTCAGCCTTTCCTTTACGTCTCTATCAGTGTCACCTAGTCCTCAGTTCATCAGTACCCTTGCATGATTAATTTTGACTTGTCATAGGAGAAAAACAGCGATCTATTTTGCATGATTAATATCACAAAAAACAGTCTTGATCGCAAAAATTAACAGTTTCTATTTACTGGTTTCGACCTGATGTACGTCATCTTCGGAATTACAAGTAGCCCATCTGGCCAGTGCTGGACTCGGCTGGGCTGGGCTGTTCTGCTGCCAGCATTGAACAGTTACCTGCTGGCAGCAGAACAGCCCAGGACAACCCAGCCCAGCAGAGTCCGGCAGTGGCCACATGGGCTACTTGTAATTCCGAAGATGACCTACATCAGGTCGAAACCAGTAAATAGAAACTGTTAATTTTTGCGATCAAGGCTTTTTTTTATAATATTAACCCTTACATGAGCCTGCACAAAGTTCTAGAAGGTCACTACTATCATCGATATCAAGACAAGGCTACACAGGGATGATGCCTGCTGAGAGGACCGCTGCGGAGTTGGAGTGACGGGCAGGTGGTGCCCGCCAGACCAGGTCATCCTCCGCCACCCGCCGACCCGCCGTCCATACGTCAGCGCAGCGTGGGCGGCGGCTGGGGGACGTGGACGGCTCTATCAGCGAAACGCGAGCCGGGGGACCGCGGCCACAATTACAGGCGGCCGGCCGTAACTGCGATGTATGGACCACGGGGGACCGCGACCTGCCCAGCCCGGCCCGGCCCGGCCCACCGCGACGCCTCGGCGCCCGCCGCGCCCGCGCCACGACTGCGGATATTTCCCCAGCGGACGCGCCGTCATTTTCATAACTCAGGCGCGAGGCACGGGCGCGGGCTGTCGCTCGCCGCCGTCCGCGCCTGCCGATGGCCGCCACTGGCTCTGCTCGCCACCAGCGAAACAGAAACGCCGCGCCGCTCTCGAGGCTATAGAGTAAAACAGGCTGCTGCGTGCGCGTCATGTCGCGTGCTCAAGACACGCCTGAACTACCGCGATGCCTAGCTGACTGGTTGGCTTCTATGAGACATTGGGCAGTAGCAGCCAGTCAGTCAGCTTACTATTGCGATGGCTCAACCAACACCTCGTAGACGCAAGGCCCCACAACAGTCCGGGTCACGTCACACCAAAGGACCTTGACCGCTAGTCGACTGGCTGGCCGCTGGCGCACAGCCCAATCCCTCGTAGCGACCAGCCAGTCAGCTAGCGATCGCGATCTCTCGGTATGAAGTAATAAAGACTAAATTACTGTATGGCGACGAATTACAGTGATGATAATATTATCAATATTTCCTCGCAATAGCGAATTTCTTTTAGTGTCATCAAATGGTGACATGAAAATTTGGGTTCGAGTCCCGGCCCGACAAAAATTTTCATATGTAAGCATTTGGTAGAGCAACCATACCTTATACAGTGACGCTAAAAGAAATTCGCTATTGCGAGAAAACATTGATAATAATACAGACTGTTTTAAGGCCTTGTCTCTGCTGCGGCAGAGTGGCCGAGCGCATTGAGGCCGTTCCCCGTCGGGGTTTCTAATCCTCCCTCAGACATGTATGTTGGTGTTGTCTTTAGTATAAATTAATTCATAAGTAGTTTGTACGTTTAGGGACTGATGATCCCGCAGTCAAGTCCCATACGCTTGACAAACATTTGAATATTTTTAGCCTTGTCTCTAGGAGGTGTTGGCTCATGCCCCGCCCGATCGCGTGACGTGACATGCACACTGGGGCCTATCTTTCTGGTTCGCCAGGCAGCGCCCTCGTCTCATGTCACGCAGAGTAGACCATAATGGCTAGCTGCCTCCTTGGCAGCTAGGGCACAGTTAAAAAGGCCCTAGTGGCAAGCCACTCAGCTATGTGCCTGATGTCATTCAGAGTAGGCCGCAATCGCTTAGCTGACAGGCTGGCTACTAGGGCACACCCAGTGCTGACTAAGACTGTCAGAGGCCCAGGGCAGCAGCAAAAGGACGTGACGATCAGCCCCTGTGCGCTTGCAAATCAGTAGCTTTCGATAGATGGAGACTCCCCCAGAATGAGAGACGACAGTAAAAATAAATAAATAAAGTAAATAAATAAAATAATTTAAATAATAATAATAATAGCCTTCCAGATTTGGAGTCCCCAAAACGAAAGGACAAAAGCGGTCCTTTGGAGGTATTTGGAAACCCCCCAAGACGAGGAGCACAGACCAGTATAACCCCCTCCCCCTTAACCCACCACTGGCACAGCCCGCTATGCCCTATTCCTAGTGGACAGTCCTGCAGCTACGGGTCTGACGTCATGCAGAGTACGCCACGATCGACAGCTGACTTCCTAGCTACTAGGCCACAGCCAACACCATCTAGATACAAGGCCCCACAACACGTCTATGTCACGTCACACCTATAGGCTGCCCTCTCAAGCTCACTGGCTGAAGCTACGATGCAGTGGACTGTACCCCAGAGGCCTGCCAGTGAGCTTTCGAGGGCAGCCTATAGGTGTGACGTGACACGGACGTGTTGTGAGGCCTTTTGTCTAGACGGTGTTGCCACAGCCCACTCAGCTACGCGATCACGGCCTACTCTGCGTGACTTCAGACGAGCATGCAGTGGGCCCTGTATTTAGGTAGTGATGCTCTCTTGTTGGAGGACCACAGCGGGTACAGGCCGTCTACGTCTCTCGCCACTCTCCCCTCTTTGTAGGCAACGTCTCTGTCTGCGAGGAGTATCCGTAAACTGTGTAACACTATTGATATCTGTAAATATCAAATAATAATCCATTGTACAGAGACATATTTTATCTCTAGGTATATCAGAGATACAAAACTTAAGGAGAAGCACAGAATTAAAATTTGTGCAATGGTCTGCATTTGAACCCGGAACCGCCTGTTTATTAGACAGGCGCTATAATTACTAAGCCATCCTGATTTAATGGATGCGGCGACTGTATGGACTGTCTTAAGTTAAGGCATAGGGGAATATGAGGCAGAACTTGTGTTGTGCAGAGAGACGTACCTTAAGACAGTCCATACAGTCACAACATCTACATATCTACATGGGATACTCTGCAAATAACATTTAAGTGCCTCGCAGAGGGTTCATCGAACCACCGTTATACTATTTATCTCCCATTCCATTCTCGAATAGCGCGAGGGAAAAAAGAACACTTGAATCTCTCTGTTCGAGCTCTGATTTCTCGTATTTTATTGTGATGATCATTTCTACCTATGTAAGTGGGAGTCAACAATATATTTTCGCATTCGGAGGAGAATGTTGGCGATTGGAGTTTCTTAAGTAGCCCACGCCGCAACGATAAGCGCTGTTGTTGTAATGATTCCCATCCCAGATCCTGTATCATTTCCGAAACGCTGTCTCCCCTGAATCGCGACAATACGAAACGAGCTGCCCTTCTTTGGACTCTTTCGATGCCCTCCGTCAAACCCACCTGATAAGGATCCCACACTGGGCAGTAATAGTCCAAAAATGGACGGGACAAGCGTAGTAAATGCAGTTCTTTTTTTTTTTTTTTTTTTTTTTTTTTTTTTTTTTTTTTTTTTTTTTTGTATCTTTGAAGGGTTCTGCCAATAAAACGCAGTCTCTGGTTCGCCTTTCCTACGACATTATCTAAGTGTTATTTCCAATTTAAGTAAGAAGTAATAGTAATTCCTAGGTATTTTGTATAGTTAACGGCCTTCACTTTTGATTGATTTATCTTGTAAACAAAGTTTAACGAATTTCTTTTCGCACTCAGGTGGACGACTTCACACTTCTCATTATTTAGTCAATTGCTATTTTTTACACCATACTGATATCTTATTCAGATCGTTCTGCAGTTGGTTTTGATCTTCCGATGATTTTACTAGATGGTAAATGACAGCGTTAACTGCAAACAACCCAAGACAGCTGCTAGATTTTCTCCCAAATCGTTTATGTAAATAAGGGACAGCAGGGGACCAAAAACACTACCTTGTGGAACGACCTCTGTTTTTGTCGATGCCTTACCATCGATTACTACGAACTGTTTCCTCTCTGACATGAAATCATCTATCCAGTCGCAAATTTGGGGCGATATACCATAACTGCGCAATTTGATTAAAAGCCGTTTGTGAGGTACGCTGTCAAAAGCCTTCTGGAAATCAAGAGATGCGGAATCGATTTGCGAACCTTTGTCGTTAGCAGCCATCACTTCGGGTGAATAAAGAGCTAGTTGTGTTTTGCATGAACATCCATGGTGGCTTAGTGATTATAGCGCCTGTCTAATAAGCAGGAGGTCCGGAGTTCAAGCCATGGCACAAACTTTAATTGAATGACTTTTCTTCCGTTTAATATCTCTAACTGTTGCTATCGTTCAGTATTCGTATATTAGGAAAATAAAGCCCAATTCACACTGTGCCTCATGTTGAAGATTTGTGCTAGAGCAATTTTTGAAAAGGGAACAACACCGGGTGTCAACAAACACAGACGGTCTTTGCCGGTTGCGTCGGCCACAGAGCCAACAGCGCTTCGCCCTCACACCTCTCGGAGCGACACACGGCAACGGGCCACGTTGTCTGCGCTGCGCGCGGCGCGCGGCGCGTATGTTTAAAATTATACAGGCGGCGCTGATGTATGTGCGCGGCCGTGTGATATTAGAGCCGTGATGTATACGCGCTAAATACATTCATAATGGGAGTTTTCGCGGCGCGGGGCGCGCGCGCGCGGCGCTCTCGGAATGACAAACGCGGACGCTCGGTATCGCTGGCCGACGCTGTCGTTCCATTCGGCCGAATTTACGAGCCGACGTCAGGGCATTTAAAACGGCCGGCCGGCGCCATATGCAGTGTTTCATTTCCTACCGCTGCTGCCCTCCTCCCTTTGTCCACGGACCTCTATCTCTCTCCCTCTCTGTGTGTGTGTGTCTGTCTGTCTCCCTCCCACTATCTCTGTCTCTCTGGACCATCAGCCGGCGCTGGACGGAATACGGCAACAAACATTAAAAATTGTTCCGGCGTCCCCCCCCCCTAAAAGCGACGCAATTTTCAAAAAAGCACCGCTGCCGGAATACCCGTTCCGCTTAAATTAACGGAAAGCTTTTAAACCGTTATCGCTGCCGCGGCCATCTATTAATTTAACGCGTGCGTCGCCTCTGGCGCCGCCATCGAGACGGGCCTACGGCCGTAGTTACACACGGGGCCCCGCAATATCGCGTTTTTGAAGTTGCAAATTAACGGAATTGCTGTCTTCTTTTAACGCCCCGCTCGTCCAATGAAAAGGCCGCGGGCCCGCAGCGCTGGATTTGCGCGCGGACGGTGGGGGGCGGAACACAATTGGCCTTCCGCCATCTTTTCGCATTTTTTCCCCCGCCGTGTTTTTTTTAAATTCATAACCGGAGGCAATTCGTCCGCGCGATTGGCTTCGCTTTCTACCGAAATTACGCTTTATTGCAGAAGTAATAAATAACTCTGCAGTAATCTTTTTGATGTCCCGTTAGGAAACAAGATATTGGACTGATTTGGCAGCCTTTATTTGGGAGGACGAGTGGGGTGAATGCAGATTAAATGTTACCAGTGTGATTGTGCACTCTATATTGGTACTCAAACATCTGAATTTTTCCAGTGCGCATCTCTACATTTATTGCCAATTTACGGGATAGCCTATTTCTGTACTAATACTCCTATACAGCTTTGATTCATTTCCACGCCAGTCCTCTTATATTAACATACTCGAAATTACTTATGCCATGCCGGCCGCGTTGGCCGAGGGGACTGAGGCGCTCCAGTCACGGTCTGCACGGCCACTACGGTCGGGGGTTCGAATCCCCCTCGGGCATGGATATTTGTGCCGTCCATAGTCTTAGCTAGTTCACAAGTAGTTTGTAACTTTACGGACTGATGACCCCGTAGTTAAGTCCCATGAACTATACAAACATTTGAACATTTGAAACTTATGCAATTTTCATTACTTGTGACTAAAAATCACTTCTACAAACTTACATGATACAAGGGAAGAATGAGATGCACTAAGATAAGAAAGGAATAAATACGTGTAGTACATGAGACACTGCACTTTCCACTGAGACTTGCATTTTCCATTACAATTAACAAATCATAGGGACAATTTGTTAAATATTGTGGAGTGGATTTCACATCTCCTTGTTTCTCACAGGGACAACTCCATGTCAGCTGCTAAAGGGTGGACTCACCAAAGAATTTATTCGTACTAGCTCCTGGACAAGTAACAAGAAGTATTGTTTATACTCAAGTTTTGAATTACATTAAAGTTATGCATCATTTATATTTTACTATTACTTTTATTTCTTTGGCTACTGTATTTATAATTTTATACATTTTGCATATTTCTTTTCATATTCACAGAATGTATGACTTCAACTGCGAATGGGCAAAGCCGAAAATGTGTGCCTGGGTCTCCTGCTTTCTAGGCAGTTGTGCTGACCCCTACATCACTGGGGACATAGTGATCACCGTACCTGCAAGGACTACCTAAGCACGCCACCCGTCAGACACAAATTTCCAGCCTTACCATGCCCACAGTACTAACTATGTACTAATTCCCGTAAGAGTAAGGGTAAGGCTGGAAATTTGTGTCTGACGGGAGGCGTGCTTAGGTAGTCCGTGCAGGTACGGTGCTCGCTGTGTCCCCCGTGGTGTAGGGGTCAGCGCAACTGCCTTGAAAGCAGAAAAACCGATTTTGAATCCCGGCTAGGCTTATTATTTTCGACTTTTCCCATTCGCAGTTGAAGTCATATCTTCGGTGAATATGAAAACAAAAACAACTGCAGGATCAGAAGTGACGTCTGTTCTTTAGGAGTAGACGTCACATGTATATTTATATGCATATTTCTTTCTTTTATTCTTTCATAATGTATAAGCTTTATTCTTGATTACATGAAGATGAAACGTTCACAGAATTTTTATTTTCGTTTCTAACATAAGACTGGAAAAATGCATATATATCCGGGCAATACAGGCTTTAGCAGCTAATGTTATTGTTGTGGTCTTCCATCCGGAGACTGGTTTCGTGCAGCTCTCCACCCTACTCTATCCTGAGGAAGCCTCTTCATCTCCTCATAAGAACGGCAACCTACATCCGTTTGAATTTGCTTACTATATTCATCTCTTGGTCCCCCCCCCGGGGTGGGGGGGTTTACTCCACACATTTTCCTCTAACGTTAAATTCATAATTCCTTGATGTCTAAGAATGTGTCCTACCAATCGATCCCTTCTTTTAGTCAACGTATACCAGAAATTCCTTTTCTCCCGGATTCTGTTTAGTACCTCCTCATTAGTTACGCGATGCACTCACCTAATGTTCAGCATTCTTCTGTAACACCACATTTCAAAAGCCTCTGTCCTCTTCTTGTCCACACTGTTTATCGTCCATGTTTCACTACCATATAAGACAACACTCCACACAAATGCCTTCAGAAAGGACTTCCATATGCTTCAATTAATATTTGAAGTTAACAGATTTCTCTTTTTCAAAAACGCTTTTCTTCCCATTGCCATTCTGCATTTTATATCAATGACTGCGACCATCGTATATTGTTTTACTGCCAAGTAACAAAACTCATTTACCACCTTTATTGATTCGTTACCTAATTTAATTCCTTCAGCATCGCCTGATTTTCTGAGACTGCATTCGATTACCCTTGTTTTGCTCTTGTTAATGTGAATTTTACAAGCACCTTTCGACACAATGTCCATTCCGTCCAACTGCTCTTCCAGGTCCTGTGCTCTATCTGACAGAATTACAATGTCATCAGCAAAATGCAAGGTTTTTATTTCTTCACCCTGAACTTTAATTTCTTCTTCAAATTTCTCCTTGCTTTCCTTTATAGCTAGCTCAACGTACAAATTGAATAACATTGGGGAAAGGCGACAACCCTGTCTTTAACCTTCCGAACCTGTGCATCCCTTTCATGCCTTTCAACTCAGCTAGTTTATTGTATAAAACGTATATTACTTTTGTGATTTTTCGTATCAACGTTTGCCCATTATAAAATTTATATAGAATCATATACGAAATATACTGAAAAATTATGTATATTAAACATGCGCATATTCCAGTAGAACGTTGTGTTAAAATTTCAAAACATTCGGTCAAGAACTTTCGTAGATATAAGATTTAGAACATAACACTAAACATGGCTCTATGCTAGATATAGTTCGAAGAGGAGACAGAGCAGCAGAGGAAATTGATGTAGAGAGGGAGGAAAGGGGACGAACAGGTAGAGAGTGATGATGAGATGGATATTAACACGCAATTAATCGTGAAACGAGAAAGGTACATTGTGACGACCGTTTCAAAAACGTTTCTGTACTTTTAGTTCGATTTCACTCGCTGTAATGTGTGGTCTACAATGCATCGAACAGTAACCAACCATCTGTAGAATTTTATAAATAAATGAGGTACACTTGACAGAGTGAGTCATTTTAAAACGACTTTTACAAATTAAGAAAATGTTAATGGTTTATTAGAAAGCTAAGATGCTGTACTACCACATGTAAAATAATCAGATCTTTAAACCGTATGTTTTCTTCATAATAGTGTGAGAAGCGTAAGGAAACATTAAACTCACACTGACTGAAAATTAGTCATTTTCGATTTTCACAAGGAATGTAAGGGGAATAAAAATTGTTAAAAATATGTGGGGTGGTCTTATATACCGCCAACAATTTTCATAGCGTGAAAATTGGGAAAGTGATTCTCCCTTTTTTCCCAGCTCGGCTGTGGCGTGGCCATCCCCAGTGTAAATAAATATTACTTCAAATCAAGAGTGGGTATTTTACCAACTCTCAATTTTTTGAGTGGGTACAGCTACCGCGGTACCCACTCCAACCGCCGGGCTTGAGCGGGCGTAGTAGTAATAATTGACGATATGGGCCCATTATTTTAGAAACACAAGTATATCTTTTTTTTTTCTTAAATAACATTTGGTAAGTCATCTAAATCATATTCTTCGAGACGTAGCGCCTAGCAGCTGTTCTCGAGTCACTATGTTTTATGCACTTTAGCCTTTACAGCTGGCTTCGTTCCGCCATCTTCAAACTAATTTCACACGAGGAGTTCTTTGTCAGGTTCCCGCTAGCGGCGTGGCGAATGTTATCTCACCCACGGCTGTTAGTGGGAAGATACTCCGAGAAAGCAACTGTCGGAACAATGCAACTGTAACGCTAGCTAGCCTAAGAAGATGAAAGCGAATTCTCGAGAGCGCCGCGGTTGTTCTTACAGGCGCGGATTTCACCCGCGATGCCCGCGAGGCGCCCGCGTCAGTCTTGTAGCACCGGCCAGCAGGTGTTTTACTAGATTCTCCTTCTGGGTAAGCACCGGCATCCGTCCATTCTGCGAAACCGTTTCATTGCGCTCGCAAAAGATGCGGCCAGTATTCCTTCTCGGTTGCCCCGAGAAGCTGCGGTCAACGTCTCCTCCAACCTGCTGCCAAGCATTCTACCAGTCGAAGTCCATGCATATCAGATGTTTAGTCATCATCATCATCATCATCATCATCATCATCATCATCATTAGAGACTCATTATGCCTTTCAGTGTTCAGTCTGGAGCATAGTACCTCTAATAAAATTCCTCCATGATCCCCTATTCAATGCTAACATTGATGCCTCGTCTGATGTTATGCCTTTTACTTCAAAATAATTCTGCACAGAATCTAAGTACTTTCTTCTTGGTCTACCTCGACTCCTCTTACCCTCCACTGACGAGCTCATGATCTCTTAGGTAACCTTGCTTCTCCCATGCGTGTAACATGACCCCATCATCTCAGTCTGTTTGCTCTAACTGCTTCATCTATGGTGTTCATTCCCAGCTTTTCTTTGATTTCCTCATTATGGACACTCTCCTGCCATTGTTCCCATCTATTGGTACCTGCAATCATTCTTGCTACTTTCATATCTGTAACCTCTATCTTATGAATAAGGTAACGTGTGTCCACCCAACTTTCATTCCCATACAACAAAGTTGGTCGAAAGATAGAGCGGTGCACTGCTAACTTAGTCTTGGTACTTACTTCCTTCTTGCAGAAGAGAGTAGATCTTAGCTGAGCACTCACTGCATTAGCTTTGCTGCACCTCGATCCTAGTTCTTTCGCTATGTTGCCATCCTGTGAGAAAATACATCCCAGGTACTTGAAACTGTCTACCTGTTCTAACTTTGTTCCTCCTATTTGGCACTCAATCTGTTTGAATCTCTTTCCCACAGACATTACTTTCGTTTTGGATATGCTGATCTTCATATCATAATCCTTGCACCTCTGATCGAGCTCTGAAATATTAGTTTGCAACCTTTCAATCGAATCGGCCATTACAACTAAGTCATCCGCATATGCGAGACTGCTTATTTTGTTTTCACCTACTTTAATCCCGCCCTGCCAGTCTACTGTTTTCAACATATGATCCATGAATAGTATGAACAACAGTGGTGACAGATTACAGCCTTGTCTTACCCCTGAAACTACCCTGAACCATGAGCTCAATTTTCCATCTATTCTAACTGCTGCCTGACAGTCTACGTAAAGCCCTTTAATTGCCTGCAGAAGTTTGCCTCCTATACCATAATCTTGAAGAACTGACAGTAGCTTCCTCCTAGGAACACGGTCGTAAGCCTTTTTCAGATCTATGAAACATGGATACAATTCCCTGTTCCACTCATAGCACTTTTCCATTACCTGCCGTAGGCTAGGGATGGCGGTTATCGCTTAAACAACCGGTTTTCGGTTGTACTGGTTCTTTTCATCTCCAGTTTAACCGCACCGTAAAAATTGCTCTAGATAACCGGTTTTTTAAATAACCGGTTTTCGGTTTTTTATTGCTATTATTTCCAGTAGAGTTCGACCAAAATATAATTTGCGGCAGAAACAGAAACCGTAATCGACTTTTCGGTTCTTCTAGTTTCGGCCGAAACCAAAACTTACGAAATTTAGTTAAAGCTTCGGTAAATTTACGTTATACGACAAATCACTAGTCTTTCCATATTTTGCAAGACCCCCTCCCAATACTGCGCCTTCTTGAGCCTGTGTAAGTCTAGCCAGGAGGCCGTAGAAGACGATATACGAAGCATACAGATTTACTGGCCTAGTATTTCCATCCGGCAGCTGCGAATATTGAGCCATCCACTCTGTAAGTAGGACTTGTGAGCCAGCGCATACGAGTATCTCAATATATACACAAATATATAATATATATAAAGTTACAGTCAGTAAATGAACTTCAATCAGTGCTGCAGAAGTATTTCGAAAAATAAAGTCACAGTTACGACTAACAGTATGATTCCTGTCAGTGTAAATTTACGCAAATTCAACTAGAAAATCTCTGTACCACATGATCAAAGAATGTTCAATTGGGTGTGAGTTCTTATGAGACCTTGCTGCTTAGGTCATCGGTCCCTAGACTATTTAATCTAACTTACGCTACGGACAACATACATACCCATGACCGAGGGAGGACTCGAACCTCCGACTGGAGCAGATGTTCAGATGTTTGTTAAGCTTATGGGACTTAACTACGGGTCATCAGTCCCTAAACTTACAAACTACTTATCAACTACCTTATACTAAGGACGGCACAAATATCCATGCCCGAGGGGGATTCGATCCCCCGACCGTAGTGGCCGTGCAGACCGTGACTGGAGCGCCTCAGTCCCCTCGGCCACCGCGGCCGGTCGACTGGAGCAGCCGCACAGTCCGTAACATGGAGCATTGTACCTCACTGCTACCGTACTTGGTGAAGTACTTCCACACTCTGCATTGTGCCATTTAAGATACAACCGATGCATGGCGACGACAGCAAGGAACTGCCGCAAGTCTCGTACACTGCCGGTGTACGCGCGTCGTCTAATAGGCCACGCCACACGGCAACAGGTGCATCGATGCCTCAACAGCTGCACCAGTTCCTAAGTTCATATGCCACGTGTTTGTTGCGCGTTTCTGACAGCCGGGTTGTTCTTATATTGTCGCTGATCACTTTTGTTAGTTTCTGCGATGACCTAATATTTCACTGCAGTGCAAATTTTAAGAATAGTCCTAAATATTAGGGTCTACTAGTTTTAATTTTTTTAAATTATTTACAAAAAACATTTTGAACCACTACTACAGGAAGTAGTCGTACCGGTTTTTTCCCCGGTTCTTGGCAATAACCAAAAAACACCGGATACAACCGACACCAATAAATACCGAAAAAAACGGTTATTCATAACTAAAATACCGGTATCGATTTTAACCGGTCGGTTTTTCCCATCCCTACCGTAGGCTAAAGATTTAGTCCTGACAGCCTCTAAGAGGCCTAAACCCACACTGATTTTCATCTAACTTGTCCTCAATTAATACTCGCACTCTCCTTTCAACAATACCTGAGAATATTTTGCCTACAACGCTAATTAAAGAGATACCTCGATAGTTGTTGCAATCTTTTCTGTTTCCATGTTTGAAAATTGGCGTGATTACCGCTTTAGTAAGGAACAAATTTCGCAGACGAAACTGATAATAGAAATTCTAGTCACAATAAAATATCAGAAATGTAGGAAACTTGAATACTAAAATGCGTGAGTTTTTTTTTATGTATCGTTAGCCGTACAATTGATGTAATGCCACCCTCCACGAATTCCTCTGCTGTGCCACGCTCTTTATTTCAGAATAACATTTGTGTAATACCTTCATTTTGATGCATCTATTCCAACCTCCCTATTGTTTTAACGTGTATAGCTTCTTAATTCTTGTCCTATCATCGTGACATTTCTTCCTGATTGTGTATAAATATGTTCCTTTCTTCACCGACTCGGTGAAGAAACTTCTCGCCGGTTATCTGTCCATCCAGTATTCTTCTTAAACACTACATCTCTATACCTCCAATACTTCGATTCCCTTAAGCTGCGGATTTCGCACTGTTCATGATTCACTACTGTACAATCCTGTGCTATACCGCGCGGGATTGGCCGTACGGTCTAAGGAATCATGCTACGGATTGCCAGCTGTTCCAACGTTGGAATTCTCGAGTCCGCCAACGGGCATAAGTAGGTATGTTGTTCCCAGCGTAAGTTACTTTAACTAGAGTCTAGGGACAAATGACCACAGCAGATGTAACCCTTAGATTTAAAAACATTTTCTAAACGTCCATTCATAGAAGTTTATTCCTCAGATTAAGGTCGATGTTTGATACCAGTGAATTTCTTTAGGCTACGAATGCCGTCTTTTCGTATAATACTAAACTTGTTATGCCCTCCTGGCCTAGTCTGCCGTATGTTATTTGGCTTCCAGAGTATCAGAATTCCTTAACTTTGCCCACTTCCTTATCATGACATTAGATCTTCAGGTTCTCGCTATTCTCCTTTCTCCAATCCTCATTACGAATTTTTCCTATTTTCTCAATCCATAATCTTTATTCATTAGATTGTTCATTGCATTCAGCATAGCAATGTGATCAACAAATCACTGATACCATTTCAACCTTAATTTTTTACATCACTCTTTGAATCTTTCTTTTCTTTCCGTCATTGCGTCTTCGATGTACAATATATACTGAATAATAGGAAGGCAAGACTGCATCCTTTACCTACACCCTCATTAACCTGATTACTCTTTGTTTTTGCTACCAATCTTATTATTCAAAAATCAAATGTTCAAATGTTTGTTAAGCTTATGGGACTTAAATGAACTACTTACGAACTAGGACGGCACAAATATCCATGCCTGAGGAGGGTTTCGAACCCCCGACCGTTGTGGCCGTGCTGACCGTGACTGGAGCGCCTCAGTCACATCAGCCACCGCGGCCGGCAATTTTATTATTCCTTCTCGGTTTTGTATGTGTATGTTTGTTATTGTAAGAGACTTAACTACGCTGGTCATCAGTTCCTAAGCTTACGAACTACTTAAACTAAATAAAAGTAACTTCTGCTAATGACATCACAACCCAAGCCCAAGGAACGACTCGAACCCCCGAAGGCGAGCAACGGCGAGGTCCCCAGCAAGACGCTTTATGAAGCTCGGCCACTCCACCGCGGCCCCTTTTCGGTTCTTGTAGGTATTGTACATTACTCATACTCCCTGCAGCTTACTCCTATTTTCATCAGAATTTCAAACATGTTTTTCTGAGTCAAAAGTGCCAAATTTTGTATAACGTTCAGTATTAATCATTAGTAGGTTCTAATCCGAGTTTGTATATGCTCCTGTGTATAAATTACAAATCTTATTTCTGAATTACTACCTGAGCATGATATAATCCAGCTGAAATGTTCTCGTCTCTCTTGGCTTTCCCAAGTATACTTCTCATCTTGTGATACTTGAACAAGGTAATTGCTGTTACTATAAGAAATTAATTAGAGAGCTGTGTTAGCCTTTTTCCACTTTCATTCATATTTGCAAATTCATGTTCTCGAACAGTCCTTTCTTCTATGCTTTCCCCCACAATCACTAATATTATTAGATTTTCATTTCCCTTTACATACAGAATTACCCATACCTTATCCACATATTAATTGATTTTTCCGTCGGTACTTGACAGAACATGATAATAATATCAAAAAGGAACAACTTCCTGATGTTCTGTAAAACTTTTTTATTGGACACAAACCGGCTTTCGGCTTCTTAGGCCATCATCAGGTGACAACTGAATGTAGTACACATGTTTTCAAAGATGTTAAGATTTACAAAGATGTTATCACAGACAATCGATACTTCACAGGAAAGTTCATCGCAAAAACTTATTTATGAGACTTATTAACATTTATATAAAAATATAATAAATATGTGTAAAGAATCAAAACTAATAGGATTATTTTTGTGGAAAAGGAAGGTTGAAAATAAAACTTATTTTAGTAGAGGTGTAGAGGGGAACTGGATCTGATCGTTTAATACTACACTAGCATCCTGAGCCAAATGTTTATTGATTTCTAATATTTCCAGTAGTGTCATCTTTCTGCTTTTCTTCAGGGGATGTAGAATCTCACAGTTTACATCATAATCATGGCCTTCTCTGAGCAGATGTTCAGCGAAGGTTGAATCTGTCTTTTTTAACCTCCAGCTTCTCTCATGTTCTGATAATCTAATAGCTACAGCCCTGCCAGACTGACCAACATACAGTTTCCCACAATGTTTGCATGTGATCTTGTATACACCACTCTGTGATAGGGGTTGAATTTTGTCCTTACTATTGAATAAATATTTAGAAATGTTATTAGTATTGTAAAATGCAGGCCTGTAATTTCGAGATTTTAACTTTCTACCAATTTGATCTGAAATTTTGCCTAAATATGGGATGACACACCAGTTTTTCTTACTATTAACTTGTTCTTGTTGGCCAGCATATAAAAGTGTTCTGGTTTTTCTGATTTTCTTCTTATTCATTATACTGTCAATAAGGGCAGGGCTATAGCCATTACTGGATGCTATATGTTTGATTGTTTGTAATTCTGATTGAAATGCAGAATCAGATAATGGAACAGATATGAGGCGATGGACCATTGAATGGAAAGCTGCATGTTTATGGCTGTGTGGATGCTGGGAACTAGCAGGGATAACTGTATCTGTTACTATGGGTTTTCTGAAAATACTAAATAAGTGTTTCTTTGTGCTAATGTCAATAGTAAGGTATAAAAAGTTTATAGAAGATCCTCCTAGTTCCATAGTGAACTTAATTTTATTGTGTTGGAAATTTAAGTGTTGTAAAAAGGAATCTAATTGTCTGGTGGTACCAGTCCATAAACACAGCACATCATCCACATACCTGAACCAATATCCAACTTTGCACCTCAGTGGTTCCTTCTGTAAGAACATCTGCTCAAAATGATCCATGAAGATCTCAGATAGAATGGGACTAAGTGGAGAACCCATAGCTAGGCCATCAGACTGATTGTAGTATTTATTTTCAAATTGTAAGTAATTTTGCTTCACACATGTCTCTGTAGCAATGATTATTTCATGTGTTTCAACAGGGTTTACTTTACATTTGTGCAAAAGATCAGTAAGAATGCCAATACTTTCATTAGTGGGAAAGTATTGGCATTCTTACTGATCTTTTGCACAAATGTAAAGTAAACCCTGTTGAAACACATGAAATAATCATTGCTACAGAGACATGTGTGAAGCAAAATTACTTACAATTTGAAAATAAATACTACAATCAGTCTGATGGCCTAGCTATGGGTTCTCCACTTAGTCCCATTCTATCTGAGATCTTCATGGATCATTTTGAGCAGATGTTCTTACAGAAGGAACCACTGAGGTGCAAAGTTGGATATTGGTTCAGGTATGTGGATGATGTGCTGTGTTTATGGACTGGTACCACCAGACAATTAGATTCCTTTTTACAACACTTAAATTTCCAACACAATAAAATTAAGTTCACTATGGAACTAGGAGGATCTTCTATAAACTTTTTATACCTTACTATTGACATTAGCACAAAGAAACACTTATTTAGTATTTTCAGAAAACCCATAGTAACAGATACAGTTATCCCTGCTAGTTCCCAGCATCCACACAGCCATAAACATGCAGCTTTCCATTCAATGGTCCATCGCCTCATATCTGTTCCATTATCTGATTCTGCATTTCAATCAGAATTACAAACAATCAAACATATAGCATCCAGTAATGGCTATAGCCCTGCCCTTATTGACAGTATAATGAATAAGAAGAAAATCAGAAAAACCAGAACACTTTTATATGCTGGCCAACAAGAACAAGTTAATAGTAAGAAAAACTGGTGTGTCATCCCATATTTAGGCAAAATTTCAGATCAAATTGGTAGAAAGTTAAAATCTCGAAATTACAGGCCTGCATTTTACAATACTAATAACATTTCTAAATATTTATTCAATAGTAAGGACAAAATTCAACCCCTATCACAGAGTGGTGTATACAAGATCACATGCAAACATTGTGGGAAACTGTATGTTGGTCAGTCTGGCAGGGCTGTAGCTATTAGATTATCAGAACATGAGAGAAGCTGGAGGTTAAAAAAGACAGATTCAACCTTCGCTGAACATCTGCTCAGAGAAGGCCATGATTATGATGTAAACTGTGAGATTCTACATCCCCTGAAGAAAAGCAGAAAGATGACACTACTGGAAATATTAGAAATCAATAAACATTTGGCTCAGGATGCTAGTGTAGTATTAAACGATCAGATCCAGTTCCCCTCTACACCTCTACTAAAATAAGTTTTATTTTCAACCTTCCTTTTCCACAAAAATAATCCTATTAGTTTTGATTCTTTACACATATTTATTATATTTTTATATAAATGTTAATAAGTCTCATAAATAAGTTTTTGCGATGAACTTTCCTGTGAAGTATCGATTGTCTGTGATAACATCTTTGTAAATCTTAACATCTTTGAAAACATGTGTACTACATTCAGTTGTCACCTGATGATGGCCTAAGAAGCCGAAAGCCGGTTTGTGTCCAATAAAAAAGTTTTACAGAACATCAGGAAGTTGTTCCTTTTTGATATTATCCACATATACTTCCTCTACACCATTTTCTCTTTCTGATACCTGAACTATCGTTTCAGCGTTGGATTACTGTCGAATCTAATGAGAACAATCCTACTACTGACGTTTCAGCAGTAGTAGAATCGCTTACTTACTTTCCGGTTCGGAATTAAGCCTTGTCCTACGACAGAGTTGTTCTGCTGCTGTTGATAATACGCTGTTTTTGTCAGACCTGAAATTCTCACCTTCTTTTCATTTCACTGTCCCACTGAATGTGAAGTTTTTGAATTTCCTTTCATTCTTTTGACATTCCGATCTTTAGAATTTTCTCTCCACGTCGGTTACTCAGTGTTTTAGTCACCTCCCCGTTGGTAGTCCCTTTCCAGATATCCGAATGGGCAGTTATTTCGGACTCTTTTGCCACTTGAAAGATCGTTATGTCAGTTGTTCAATTTGTGACGACATACGCTGTGGATACGCATTATGAGCTTTTAATTCAGTACTTTCAATTACTTTGTGCATCCCCATGCCGTTGATCGTTGTTGATTCATCCGTCTTCTTGAGGTAGTTTCTCACACCAAGGGCAAGAGAGTGCCCTCTTTGACGAGGCCTTTGGCGAAATGTGCCCATAACTAATGATCTTTATTGCAAAATTAAGCAGTGACAGGGTTACAATTATAAGTCAAACACGCTGCCGACTGTTTATCGTTTCTTGTCCCTCGAGGGCGGCCGCGGTGGCCGAGCGGTCTGCGGCGCGCCAGTCACGGTCTGCACGGCCACTATAGTCAGGGGTTCGAATCCCCCCTCGGGCTTGGAGATTTGTGCCGTCCTTGGTATTAGCTAGTTCATAAGTAGTTTGTAAGTTTAGTGACTAATGACCCCGTAGTTAAGTCCCATAAGCTCTACAAACATTTGAACACTTTCTGTACGTCGAGTCACTGCGGACGTACCATCGTGCTTGTTATGTGTTGATCTTTCAGTAATCTTCTCAGTTTGTTTTTATTACTAAGAGCGGCCAACTCTCTCATCAAAGACCGAAAGCAGCACGCTATAAAGATATTAGTCTTTTACCTATATATATATATATATATATATATATATATATATATATATATATATATATATATATATATCATTTATGTGAGAGAGACCGATTTTATTGACCTTCGATATTATAAAGACGTCGATAATTAATTTAATAATTTGGCAAATCGCACATCCCTCTATTATGTTATTTCAGAAGGAATTGTGCTTCTCAGCACTTTCTAATTAAAGGACCGAAACTCATCACAAGTGTTAGATGTGGTTATATGCTACTCTTTCTTCTGATCCACAATTATCCGGCCTGACCCTTCGCGGCAGTCAACAATAAGGATCGGGTTAGTGGTGTAGCCTTGGCGTTATGAACTCAGGAGGTGACACCCGCTTCCTGTCGATGACAAGTTCCGGCGACTTCGCCCTTGCAGGAAGAAGAATATACAACTTGATAAACCTGACCTCCAGGGGCTAGCAGAAACCTTGTGCCCTCAATTGTGAGTGCTTTCGTCGTACTGGTAACACAATGAATGCATTACATCCTATCTGCATAAAAAGGACGACGAAACCATGGTGAGTTAAGGAAGTAATCGTCGGTGACTGGCGAAAAACTTAAGGAGGATTAAAGAAATACGATGACGATGCTATAGAAATCCAGTCAAATGTGAAAAACTTACGAAACTACTTACATTCATGCAAGTGGAAAATTGTTCACATGCCAGTATGAGACGTTGATGGCAGAGCGTCGCTATAGTGTGTAATTAGCACAAATGGACATTTGTAGCGACGCGAGTAACTCGTGCTACTCCGTCATTCACATTAAGGACCAACACACACACACACACACACACACACACCCATAACCCAGGGAGGACTCGAACCTCCGACGGCAAGCAACCGCGCGCTCCGCAGCGAGGCGCCTTTGGACCGCATGGCTACTCTACCACGGCGGATAAGTTTGCAGTACGAGAATGATGCAGATAAATCTTATTGTGGTGATAACAGTATGTTTCTGTCCATGTGTTACTGTAACTTGGAGCTTACTTTGTAATAGTGCTTTGCTAATTTGTTCCACTGATGGTACATACCAAGGTTATGTACACCACTGGCCTTAAAATTGCCACACAAAGAAGAAATGCAGATGATAAACGCGAATTCATTGGAGAAATATATTATACTGGAACTGACATGTGATTATATTTTCATGCAATTTCCCTTCATGGATCTTGAGAAATCAGTACCCAGAACAACCACCTCTGGCCGTAATAACGGCCTCGATACGCCTAGGCTTTGAGTCAAACAGAGCTTGGATGGCGTGTACAGGTACAGATGCCCATGCAGCTTCAACACGATACTACAGTTCATCAAGAGTAGTGACTGGCGTAATGTAACGAGCCAGTTGCTCGGCCATCATTGACCAGACGTTTTCAGTTGGCGAGAGATCTGGAGTATGTGCTGGCCAGGGCAGCAGTCGAACATTTTTCGTATCCAGAAAGACCCGTACTGGACCTGCAACATGTGGTCGTGCATTATCCTGCTGAAATGTAGGGTTTCGCAGGGATCGAATGAACGGTAGAGCCACGCGTCATAACACATCTGAAATGTAACGGCCACTGTACAGAGTGCCGTCAATGGGAACAAGAGGTGACCGAGACATGATACGCCAGTATGGCGATAACGAATACGCGCTTCCAATGTGCGTTCACACCGATGTCGCCAAACACGGATACGACCATCATGATGTTGTAAACAGAACCTGGATTCATCCGAAAAAATGACGTTTTGCCATTCGTGTACCCAGGTTCGTCGTTGCGTACACCATCGCAGGCGTTCCTATCTGTGATGCAGCTTCGAGGGTAACCGAGCTGATAGTCCATGCTGCTGCAAACGTCGGCTAACTGGTCGCGCAGATGGTTGTTGTGTTGCAAACGTCCCCATCTGTTGACTCAGGGATCGAGACGTGGCTGCACGATCCGTTCCAGCCATGGGGATACGATGCCTGTTATTTCGATGCTAGTGATACGAGGCCGTTGGAATCCAGCACGGCGTTCCTTATTGCTCTCCTGAACCCAGCGATTTCATATTCTGCTAACAGTTACTGGATCGCCACCAACGCGAGCAGCATTGTCGCGATACGATAAACCGCAATCGCGATAGGCTACAAACCGACCTTTATCAAAGTCGGAATCGTGATGGTACGCATTTCTCCTCCTTACACGAGGCATCACAACAACGTTTCACCAGGCAATGCCGGTCAACTGTTGCTTCTCTATGAGAAATCGGTTGGAAACTTGCCTCATGTCAGCACGTTGTAGGTATCGCCACCGGCGACAACGTTGTGTGAATGGTCTGAAAAGCTAATCATTTGCATATCACAGCATCTTCTTCCTGTCGTGTCTGTAGCACGTCATCTTCATGGTGTAGCAATTTTAATGGCCAGGAGTGCAGATCCACGTCACGAGGAACTGTCTGTACTCATGCATCTTCATGTCTCTCAATGTCGTTATGCAATTTTTCGCAGAAACGTCTTACCTTTATAATTCATAAACATGAAGGAGTAGGGATAATTTTTTAACTTTTTCTTTTTTTTTTTTTTTTTTTTAGTAATGTGTAAAAATACATGCAAGATGGCCAGTCTTCGTTGGAGAGGCATTACTTTCTGCAAATTTAAACACTCATGCGCAGAAAAAAAACCTCAAACGTGGTTGAAGTTAGTCACAACTGAGTTTTGAAACATTGCATGTCAGTAACCGATATCTTTGGCCCGTCGAGTACACTCTTAGGCGTGTGCTGCACAACGTTAATCGGCCATCGTCGAGTGAGCAGTGGCAGTGTGTTATGTAGGCAGTCGAGGAGTTAATTTTTCAGTGCGAGAATGATGCAGATAAATCTTTCTGTAAAGCTTCAAGGTAAGATAAAACATGATTGGATTATTAGGCGCTCCATTTAGTTATTGTCCATCTTTTAACAGGCATTGAGCATGAAGGGTCAAAGGTTATCTTTTCTTACTTTCACTTTTTTTTAAATAAAAGAATTAGTTGTCCAGACATTTACCATGTTTTCTAAAACTGTAAATTTAACATGATGTTTTGGCATATGTATTAACAAGGAAAGTTGTAAATATGATGAGAATATTTCGATTTTGGTTTTCATTGTTTCTTTAGGTATAGACGAAAGAAAGCGATTGTTTTCATAACGATGAAAAAAATTATGTAAAACTTAGTTTTTGATGCAGACTTACGCTCAATTTGTCACCGACACCAGTGCTGTTAGATGTTTATTGGCGAGATTGTAGTTAAAGTTCATAATCATTAGCAATCACCCATACCACACACAACAACATACACACGATTCGTCAGTTACAGTTCGAGTAATGTCTATAAGCGATAATTTTATACATAACTTTCACTTTGGAGAAACTTATTTATAACTTTGAAACCCTTCTTCAAATAAACTATTAGAGATAGACAGCTGGTAGTCATAAGACGTGCTCATTCGTATATTCTGAAGGAATAATTAGCATTTCAGTCACCTCGGTACAGCATGTGTGCTCTTGGCTAGTAGATTCAGGGTTCCCATGTGTGATGGCATCCAGGGGTAGAAGGCGCGAATTCCGTCCTGTGGTAAAGGCATCCATGCTGCATTCAAAATGTTCAAATGCTTGTAAATCTATGGGAGTTAACTGCTTGCTTATTAGTCCCTAGGCTTAAAAACTACTTAAACTAAGTTAAACTAACTTAAGGACAACACACACTCATGCCCGAGGGAGGAATCAAACCTCCACGGCGAACAACGGGACGCACCGCAGCACGGCGCCGCAGTGCACACGGTTGTTCTGCCGCTGCCATGCTGCATTTACACGGCTCCGAAGTTCATTTGTGGTGGTTGCTAATAGGTGAGAGCGTTACCGGACAGGAAATCTATATTTTTGAAGAAGAATAAATCATTTATGAAGAGCATACTAAAATACATCTCCAGTGGTTATTAACTGCCAATCTCTGGTGTTTCTTATTTGAATATGAGTGCATAAACGGCGGTGAAAATGTTTTCATTCCGGGGCAATACAGTCCTCAATCATTTTATCATAGGGCAAAATCGCTCCGAGCAGGTGGTAGTCACTCCAGTGACGCGCCAGGTTGAAAATAACCGACTGGGAAAACATCGTGTCGTGCAGCGTGCAGTATTCCGTCCCTGTAGCCCATCCTGGACCAAGACATCTTCCACCCTTCAAGGATTCGTCTTAAGGAACCGACACTATGAAAATTGCGTTCACGATAGAGGTGGAGAAAGACGGATCTTTACTCTTCCTTCATGTCTTCGTCTGACGTAAAACAAATGGTCACCTCAGCCACTGGGTCTACAGGAAACCCACTCATACAGATTGATATCTGAATGCGCTCAGCCACCACCACCACTGCGCAAAAACGCGGAGTCCTAAACACTCTAGTTCACCGCGCAAGTTTCGGACGTTAAATGTCTGTCACGAGAGCTAACCTATCTCCGAAGAGTCTTCAGGGATAATATCTACAGTTAGGGCCAAATACAACAAGCAGTTTCCGACGATAAAACCGAAAAAATTACGTCAGAAGAAGAAAGCAAGAATCTCGCTTTTTTGCCGTGCTGTAGAACAGTGTCGGGAAGGATTAGACGGATTCTGATGAAATATAACATCGCTTCTGTGTTCAGGCCCCCAGCAAAAGATACGAAAGAGGATGAGGACTGTAAAAGACGATTTGGGCTTAAAACATTATGAGTATGTAAGATACCACGTGAGTGTGGCTGCTATTATATTGGATAAACTGTACGCACTGTGGAGCAACGCCGGACAGAACACGAGACGTGCTTACGTCTTCGGTACCCGGAAAAATCAGCCGTGGCAGAACATTCTTTAGAATATCGACACCGAATTCTTTTCAAAAAAATGTTCAAATGTTTGTAGAGTCTATGGGACTTGACTACGGGGTCATCAGTCCATAAACTTACAAACTACTTATGAACTAACTACTTACAACTAAGGACGGTACAAATATCCATGCCCGAGGGGGATTCGAACCCCCGACCGTAGTGGCCGTGCAGACCGCGACTGGAGCGCCTGTCTCCTCGGCCACCGCAGCCGGTGAATTCTTTTCGACGAAACACGTAATTTCTAAAACGATTGGATATTGGCATAGCGTTATAAAGCAAGCAACTGAAATTAAAATATCGGAGAACACAATTAATAAGGACGGGGGCTTGCTGCTCAGCACAGCTTTGGACCCGGCCATAGCGAGGTTGAAGCGGACGCGGAACGACGTAGCGAACGCTTAGAGCACTGTATCGTACAAGCAGAACAATCCGCCATTTGAATCTCACGTTGAAGACGGGCATTTAAAGATAGTTACGGAAGAATGTTAAACTGCGATACTATACTTTGCGTATTTCACCCTCTAATGTCTCACATATTTTACATACAATATATTTCAGAGAAGATTTTACGTCAAATATGTGTTTAATAACTTTGAACGTCTGGTTTCGTTAGGTAACGACTAAATAAAGTTTCTCTGATAGCATGCACTTTGAAATAAAGTGAATGTCGCATGCTAAGTTTTGAATTTAATGCCCTTCATGTACGACTTCTTTCCTGTACACATTCTTTGCGAATTTCAATTTATTATTTTTATTTATTTATTTATTTATTTTTTCAGGCATTGTGTTCACAGCTTGGCTTAGGCCTACATATTCCCGTCTTGAGAGTCACTTTTAAACACTGAAATAATGCGAAATAATATACTTTAAAAACCACTAGCTGGGTAATGCCATCTACACTCATGCACCACTTAAGATACAATTAATATCCCTTAGAGTAACTCCGTAGTTGGTCTAAATGTAATTGTGCAGGACAGTGATATAACTTTGTAAATAACTTCGTTGCAAATATTAACATGATATCTCTGAGTTCTGTGTGTATTCAGTTGTTTTGTAAATAACAAAAAGAGTGCTCGTAAAAAAGCCAAATAAAAATTGTAATAAACATTCTCCCGCGGATATTTCATAATTTTAGCAAATATAGTAGGAGGTTACTCAGAACTCTGAAATCTCCACGTCTCCAATTTTACGTCCTAGTAAATTCTAAGAAACTTCATTACAAAATAGTCCGGAATTTTTTAATTTCTTTCAACGGTTTATTCATATCAAGTTTGTTTGTGTTGTCATCTTCCGCAGAAAGGAAAGAAATATTTGTATTCGAAAACGAAACAGCCGTATTCTAGCCGATTTCCTTTTATTTCCTCCATACGCGTTTCGCCATTTATTTTAGGATATCATCAGTCGATTATATGTCTGGAAATTACAATTTTGCTTACTGAAGTAACCTCAATATATTACAAACACTTATTATATTGGTGTGGTGTCTGTCCTTCCGGAAATGTCCGAAAGAACGGATGGATGGATGGATGGATGCTTAGGGTTTAACGTCCCGTCGACAGCTTGGCCATTAGAGACGGAGCTAACGCTCGGAGTTTTTGGGTAAGGATGAGGAAGGAAATCGGCCGTCGAAAGAACGGACACCACACCAATATAATAAGTATTTACACGCAATGACGGGGTTAGCTTCACTTACTTCACTGCAGATGCGGTCATACGTTTGACCTCGCATGGAAATCCGTAATGGCGAGTGTAAGAGGCCATGGACGATAGGGGCACTACAGCCATAGCGTTCGACTTGTGGAAGTTTGAGACGGACGGAAGGGGAGCCCGGGTAGCCAAGTGGTTAAGGCGATAGCTGGCCCGAAGCGGGAGACACGGGTTCGATTCCCGGCCCGGCTCACACATTTCACTTGTCACCATTGTTTCATTTCAATGCCCTAATGGAGCCACTGTCATTCCTTTCTTTCCTAATCCTTCTTCCTTCTCTCCTTTATCAATAATTTGCACACTACAAACACATCACTTTGTTTTAATCGAAATAATATAGGTTACTCACGTTTTATATCTTGCGATTTTCATGGTGTTCTTCCCACCTGGTCACTGACTGAGTCCACACAGCCTCACTACAATTTGTAACTTTCCGTCTTCATTTTATCACTCAAGGCGTATTTCGTTTAGGAATTCGTTTATTTACGACATTATATTTTAATTTGTAAGGACCCCCCTACCCCTGTGGCGACGCTCCTGTCCATCACGTTTTTAATGATGGAGAACATTTGAAACTGAGCTATCATTGGTTTAATTGAACATCGTAAACGTCAACTTAGTATAATGGTTATAGCTCCCTTTATGAGATCTTTATTTGCCATAGATCAAATGTTCAAATGTTTGTAAACCTATCGGACCAAACTGCGTGGTCATCAGTCCGTAGCTTACAAACTACTTAAACTAAGGTAAAGTAACCTAAGGACAACACACACACACACACACACACACACACACACACACAACACACACACACATACACACACACCCATGCCCCAGGGAGGACTCGAACCTCCGACGGCGAGCAACCGCGCGCTCCGCAGCGAGGCGCCTTAGACCTCTCGGCTACTCCACCGCGGCTGCCATAGATCGCTTATTGATTTTACATTGATGACTAGTTCCGAATCGTTAAAGAGTCCTTATCAAATCTTAATTGTCCAGGCATGGTAAGAAATATGTTTCAGTTGAACCAATATCATAGTGGCAAGTTATAAACGGTATGCACATCATTAATGAAATATATGTGTGGACACACTACCTGGACATGGTGGGACAGTGTAGCACAGGGTCTTGAACAACATGCCCCAAAGACATATTTGACTGATGATGTGCATACCATTTATAACTTGCCACTATGATGTTGGTTCAATTGAAACATATTTCTTACCATGCCTGGACAATTAAGATTTAGTAATGACTCTTTAACGAGTCGAAACTAGTCATCAATGTAAAATCAGTCAGCGATCTATGGCAAATAAAGGTCTCATATTAAAGGATTCATAGCCATTACATTAAAGATCGCCTCCTATAAAACAACCAGAATAAGATGTCAGGTTATTATATCACTTTAGTATACTGTTCTGATGATAAGGTGTGCAACGGCAGCTAAATTGCATCTTATATCCGATTTAATGTGTATTTGTGTATACATTTCGTATGTACCTAATGCTGGGAAAAAGAGAGAGAGAGAAAGAGAGAGAGAAAGAAAGAATAAGTGGTTCTCTACGTATGACAGCGGTTTAATGACATAACTGTAAATGTTTTATTTTCGTTACAGTAACGAGGAATGTCAAATACGTTGCAGAAAATATTTTTGTTTTTTCGGTTGTACGTGTCTTTTTAAGCACTTGTAGAAAGAAATTTGTAACTTCAAAAGGAGTTCACCGTTAACGTCATTTGGCACGATTAAAAGAAAATAACATCCGTAAAGTCTCTGGAATCGTCCTAAGAGCGGCGTTAAGTTGACGAGCTTTGCAAAAACAGGTAGCAAAGGAAAACCACACGTCTGCTACGCCAACGCCCGCAGCAGCACAAAATTTCCTGCTTGGTGCTCAAAGACGGCAGGCGGTGTCCTTAATTAGAGTAAATTATTTAATGTAGAAAGACCAGATGCCAGAGGCGCTGAAACTGGAGCGACTTCCAAGAAGGCAGCGGCCGCTCGAGCGCTTCGGGCCGACTGCAAACAACTGACGTCTTTTTCCAGACCGAGAGAGTGCGTAACCAGTGAGGAAAAGTTAATATTCTGTCGGCTTTTAAATAGAATAATGATCTAAGGATATGACATCTGTAGGGTAAGGTGGTACAATTCCGATCATTTCGGACAAATGTTTTTGGTACTGGAAATATGTTGAGAATAGAGATAATTTTAACTACGGCACTTGTTCTTGGATGTTTAACGAATATGTGACACAAATACTAGACCATTGCAAATGTTGGTATAAACACAAAAAAATGTTATAGAAGTGTGAAAAATCGATCGAAAATGTACCACACTAGGTACAATTATGATCACTTCCTCGTACAATTTTGATCACTGGCTTCTTCCACATAAAAAGCACTTTTTCTCTTGGGCACCAACGCATACTTCTAGGTAACAAAGATTCCATAATATTTAATTTGCAATCGCGTGGAAACTAGATAATTTATAAGAGCGCGTTCGACGAAGTTGCTCCATGTACCTCTTAATAGGAAAAAATTTATATCTCCGTAGCGCAAAGTGGTGTATTCTTGGAAAAGACAGGAGGAGCTGTAGAAACCTGCTACACTACAACGCCACACAAAGGCAAGTGCTACCAACACTACGAGACTGACAAATGATGTTGATCGGAATTGTACCTATATCGAATTTGTACCACCTTACCCTATCTACAAAAGTGAATGTCTGTTCGGTGTACGTTTATCACGTCTGAACCACAACATATAAGGAGCTAAAAATTTATACAGTTACTAAAGTCTACCCGGGGAAGGCCTTAGGCACGGTTTTATGGCGATCAGATAGCTATTTATCTATACATATTAATGTGAATGAATGTTCAGTGTACGCTTATCACGTCCGAACGACAAGACGCAGAGACTTAATTAAATATTTGTGCAGTTACTAATTTATACCTGAGGAAGTTTTTAAGCACGGTTTTATAGCGATTTGATAGATATTTAGTAATTTGAAGAATATAATGCGAAATGCGGAACAATAATTACTCTTTGAAAATTATATTTACTCTTTGAAAATGGTTTTATTGGTTGCATTGTTGCTTGAGGGTTGATAATGAGAAAAGGGTGGAGTATATTGGGACGGAAAATTATCGGCGTGTATAAAATTCTACGTGTGTGTGTGTGTGTGTGTTAATATTTCGCTCTGCAGCGAAAACTACAGAACGCAAACGAATGGTCTGTGTGTAATTGTTGTCCGAAGTCTCCCGTTGTACACCATAGCAGTTCCATGCCGATAGCTATAAGGGGGTGGATGATATGGTGGTTGAAAGTCGTCAGATTATAAAAAAAATTCGGACTGAAGGCCAGCGATGACGTTTGAGACTATAGCAAGGAGGTTACATACAACGAACGTGATGCCACAGACTATATCGTTGGTCTATGCGTGCTACAATGTCTTCAGCTTTTTCTCTGTAAGGATAAGCATACGAATAAGGAAATAAAAGAATAAATAAATAAAGCTGTAAAAAAGAAATTTCTTTTAATAGATATCTTTAAAAAATCGATTTGACGTTTCGCGCATTACATCAAGTGATCGATCTGCTATATTACTACAATCATGATTGTTGGATTTCGTGATTGGATTCTTCGAAACGAGTGCATTTTTGCGTGTGATTTGATCTCGTAGTACACTAGGCCTACTGAAAGATAGCTTATCTATCATAATCAACCAACACCAGAGCGGAGCCGGGGTTTAAGCTAGTTTTCCTATAAAAAAAACGGACAATTCTTTCCTTTTAAGCAGAGATATTATTCATATATTTCACTAGTGACTATATTGAAACTGGTTCTCTTAAAATTTTAGCTGTACACCTGTTCTACATTTCCATTGAAACGTCTGTGCAAACGAAACTTACATCGGAGGCGGTCCACTGCTGCATATACAGGGTGTATTAAAAAGGGTGGTGCGAACTTACACAGTTGAAAGTACACGATAAAAGAAGCAAAAATTTCCCAGTAAACATGAGTCCGCAAATGAGCCATTTGGTTCCAAGCCGCCAGTGACGTCATTGTAAACATCGTCCTAGTTAGTACACATAAATTTGAAATTCAGTCTTCACTATCAGGTTTTACATCGCATTTACTTCACATTTCACGTATGGGTTACCTGTTAAAGGAGGTGTTCGAACTGTCTTCCTTGCATCTGAATGCAAGACCGCGATCGTCTCTGCAATGAATTTGGAAATCTCTCGAAAACCCCTGCGTCATTTCGGAGAGTTGTGTACGCTTGTCAAGAATACCGAAAAGATCCATTGGTATTCCAAATAATTCGAAATTCATGGCAGAGACGAGCACAGTATTGCATCAAGATGCAAGGAAGACTTTTAGAACAGGTAAGCCATACGTGAAATGTGAACTAAATGCGATGTAAAACCTGAAAGTAAAATCTGAATTTCAAATTAATGTGTACTAACTAGGACGATGTTTACAATGACGTCAATGGTGGCTTGGAACCACACATTCATAATTATCTGCCACGCGGGAGTAACCGAGCGGTCTGGAGCACCACGTTACGGATCGCGCGGCCTCCACGTCGGAGGTTCTAATCCTCCCTCGGGCATGGATGTGTGTGTTGTCCTTAGGTTAGTTTATCTTAGTTTAAGTAGTTTGTAAGCTACGGACTGATGACCAACATAGTTTTGTCCCATAGGATTACAAATATTTTACCCATAATTATGTCGCAAACGACTGATTTGCGGATCCATGTTTACTGGGCCACTTTTGCGTCTATTATCGTGTTCTTTCAACCTTATAAGTTCGCGCCATCCTTTTTGATACACTTTGTATACAGGGTGATTTTTCGAAATATTTGGAAAAATACAAATCGGATTAAAAAATGTTGCAATAAAAATTGTTTACCTCCAAGTCCAACTTGAGGGAATCAGTACACGATAGGATGTGTTGGTTTCATGGACACCCTCTATGCCAGTGCTTTTCAATCTGTGGGTGGCGCTAGGTCTTGCTGGTGGGGAGGGAGGGGGGTGGGGGGGGGGGACTCCGTTAGCGAAGGAAGTGCTTGCACCACGAAATAACTAGGTGTTGAGCAATACATAATACGAAAAGCGTAAGGTGATTGAAAATTATTCAATGTTAAAATTATGGAGTTCCTTATGTAATATTCATTATGAATTGAATGCAACATAAATTGTTTTGCAATAATAATAATTTGGTGTGGCTCATCGGCCTGGTGCAAGTCTTTCAACTGGACACCACTTCGGCAACTTGCGGGTCCCTAGCCTACCCCAGTTATCCAACCGGGGAAAGGGGATCTATAGCTTAACGTGGAAACCGAACCACGTGTCGTTTCTGGCGACTCCTCACATCGTTGAGAGGTGAAGGATGGGTTAAAACGCAGACTGAAAAAACTCCGAGGCCGACCAGGCTTAGAACCCGCGACCCTTCGGTTTTCAGTCAAGAGCAAGACCACCGGGCCCGACTACAATAAAATGTGTTAATGATGAATAAGATGAAAGTCTGAAAACTGTTTCCAGGAACCAATCGATAGGTAAAATAATATGCTACAGTAAGTAATTCTGAAAAATTCAGAAAAAAAGATCTAATTTACTAATTGTATATACAGTGAGACCATACTTAATAAGCATGTTTATCAGTATGGCGAAACACTCGTTAATTAAAATATCTTTTCTGTCGGAAATCATGTAAATATAGGATAATGTCTTCCATTCCGAAAAATACCCAGAAAACGTCGTCCAAGAAGTTGTAAACCTATTGGACTAAAATGTTGTGGACATCAGTCCTTAGACTTACAAACTATTAAAACTTACTTATACTAAGGACAACACACACATACCCATGTCCGAGGGAGGACTCGAGCTTCCGACGGGAACGGTCGCCCAGTCCCTAGCATGACGCCTTAGATCACGCGGACATTACGCGTGGCAAATACCGGGAGATCAAAAAGTCAGTATAAATTTGAAAACTTAATAAATCACGGAGTAATGTAGATAGAGAGGTAAAAATTGACACACATGCATGAGATGACATGGGGTTTTATTAGAACAAAAAAATAAAATAAAATAAATTAAAAAATAAATTAAAAAAAGAGAGGGAAAGAAAAAAGTTCAAAAAAAGATCTCTTGCGCGCATCGTTTGGTGATGATCGTGTGCTCAGCCGCCACTTTCGTCATGCTTGTCCTCCCAGGGCCCCAGACCTCAGTCCGTGCGATTATTGGCTTTGGGGTTAGCTGAAGTCGCAAGTGTATCGTGATCGACCGACATCTCCAGGAATGATGAAAGACAACATCCGACGCCAATGCCTCACCATAACTCCGGACATGCTTTACAGTGCTGTTCACAACATTATTCCTCGACTACAGCTGTTGTTGAGGAATGATGGTGAACATATTGAGCATTTCCTATGTGGAACATCATCTTTGCTTTGTCTTAATTTATTATGCTAATTATTGATTTTCTGATCAGATGAAGCGCCATCTGTCGGACATTTTTGAAGTTTTGTCTTTTTTTGGTTCTAGACCTCAGTCCGTGCGATTATTGGCTTTGGGGTTACCTGAAGTCACAAGTGTATCGTGATCGACCGACATCTCTAGGGATGCTGAAAGAAAACATCCGACGCTAATGACTCACGATAGCTCCGGACATGCTTTACAGTGCTGTTCACAACATTATTCCCCGACTATAGCTATTGTTGAGGAATGGTGGTGAACATATTGAGCATTTCCTGTAAAGAACATCATCTTTAACTCAGTTTGTTATGCTAATTATTGCATTTCTGATCAGATGTATCGGACATTTTTGAAATTTTGTCTTTTTTTGGTTCTAATAAAACCCCATGTCATTCAAGCATGTGTGTCAATTTTAACCTTTCTATCTACTTTATACGTGATTTATTAAGTTTTCAAATTTATACTGACTTTCTGATCAGCCGAAACGTTCATTCTATACGCTGATCTTGTGACTCAATCGCTTATAATGTTTGCCGTATAATTAAATGGGTGGAAACGCCATAAATGAAAATGACATAAAAACGTACAGTTCGTGACTCAAATCGTAAACTATCAAGGTCATGTGTTCACAAGGAGGATATCATCTTTCCGTGGAGTCCCACGTTACGTGAGATGTGTTGAAACAACTTCGTTTGCACAGTTCACCGTTGCCCAAGACTTTCTAACACACAGCTTACTTCCAAAACGAGATGTCTGCTTTTCGTTCCTTCCTCCTCCTCAATCCTCTCGGTCCTCCTTGTCGACCATCGACCAACCCCCCGCCCCCCACTCCAGCACCGCACCTTTCAATCCTCCGAGAGCCCCCATCGACGTCCCCTGTGCCGAACTCTTTCTTACTCGGCCGACAACAGCGCTCCGATGTTTGGCTTCCTCGGAACATTTCGGCGAGTCGTGCCCCACGATTTGGCCGGAACCACAAATATCACTCAAGCATGCTGCGACGTGACCAGAAAAAGCAACGCCGGCAAAAATTACAAATGCCACCATAGTTCCGGCCACCGTGCATCCTGATGAGCGGAGTCTTCCCCCTCTCCTCCCGCCCCTCCCCCCCCCCTCCACAATGGATCGGATGGCGCACTGCGCTTGTCCAGTGGCATAGCGAGAGAGGGGGGGGGGTGGGTGGGGAGAGGGGAAGGGAAAAGAGGAGTACAGTTTTTCTCCACGGTAATTACAAGTGATGGCTGTCGTCGCATTTACGAGCGGGGTGCTAGCGACAGGAAAGTTTCCTTGAATTCAAGAGAGCGGCAAGTCTTCAGGTCACGAACGTGTTACAGTTGTTTAAAACGCTGTATAAAATACCGAGAAACACTTACCTTTAATTGGTTCGTTTGGATAACGAAGTTTCTATTCAAGTGAGACTTATTGTTTCTTCTGCAATGGACAGTTGAACCCGTGGTATACAACCGAGGCGAGGTGACGCTGAGTATTTTGTTTATTTTTATTGATCAAGTTCGGAAGAACACAGCTTAGGAGCAAGACTCCTTGGTCATGGAATTAGTCAGTACATGAAATTAACACATAAGGGAAGTAACAGATAAAATTAGTCATATTGGAATCCAATGCATACGACAGGCCTAAGCATAAGTGAATACAGTGTCCGAAAATAACAGACATCACATCAGTCATTGTAAATATGCCAACAACAGGCAATCACAATTTCAATGCGGACGTATTCATACGCTCAGACCCTCGTAGGAATACAGTTTAAGCTGCGGGCAAATCAAATGTTCAGATGTTTGTATAGCATATGGGGCTTAACTACGGGGTCATCAGTCCCTAAACTTACAAACTACTTACAAACTAGCTAATAACAAGGACGGCACAAACATCCATTCCCGATGGGTAATTAGAACCCCCGACCGTAGTGGCCGTGCAGACCGTGACTGCAGCGCCTCAGTCCCCTCGGCCACCGTGGCCGGCCAAGCTGCGAGCAAGAGGAACCAATGGACAGGAGACACTACAATCGTTGTGTTCAGTAAGTAAAGAGTTTAGGCTGAAAGGGATGCGTGCCTGGATAGTCTAATTGGTTAAGGCGACCGCTGGCCCCAAGCGGGAAATCAGAAATCAAATTCCAGTCCAACTTTGTCGTTGAACGTATTTCAACGCCCCGAAATTGTTGAATTGTTTCAATTTCAATGGCCGAGGGGACTGAGGCGCTACAGTCACGGTCTGCACGGCCACTACGGTCGGGGGTTCGAATCCCCCCTCGGACATGGATATTTGTGCCGTCCTTAGTCTTAGCTAGCTCATAAGTAGTTTGTAAGCTTAGGGACTGATGACCCCGTAGTTAAGTCCCATAAGCTTAACAAACATTTGAACATTTGATTTCAATTTCAATGATCCCTCCCCTAGTTTCATAGAACATGTTCACAATTCTAATGTCTTCTAAAGCGTCACTTACAGACACTTTACTTTCCTTTTCTTTCTCCTCTTCTTCATTTCCCTCGCTCACTTCGTGGTCACGGTGACCCTGATTCTTTCCTTCATTTGCAATTTCGTCTTCAATTTGTGTTTCGGTTTAACAAGGTCATCACATATTTTTAATACATTTTATAGTCGCACTGATTATCACAGTTGATTTGTGGTAGCAATGCAGATAGCGGCAGATCATCAGACTCATTGGACGTGCCTTGTTTCGGCGGCATTTATTCCTTCATATGTGATTCCCGCATAACAGAAGCAGTTGTTGATGGTTTGAACTGTCATTCGGCTTCAAGCTTTGGTAATGCATCTGATGCATCCATTATTGTAATAGAAATATCCAGCTCTTTGTCAATACAATGTATTATTTTTAGTAACTTGACCTTAACCGAGCGAGGTGGCGCAGTAGTAACGCACTGGACTCGCATTCGGAAGGAAGGTGGTTCAAATCCACCTCCGGCCATCCAGATTTATGGATTCCGTGATTTCTCTAAATCACTCCAGGAAATTGCCGGAATGGTTCCTTTGTAAAGGACACCGCCGATTTCCCTTTTCATCTTTATCCAAAATCCGAGCGTGATCTCCGTCTCTGATGACCATGCTGTCGACGGGACGTTAAGGCCTAAACTTACCTTCCTTCGTTGACCTTACGGTAATGGTATTTCAGACTCCTAATTACTCCTTAGTCAAAGCGTTACAATAAGTTTGTCATATTTACGGGAAGAAAACATGGTTAATATTCTCGAGACCAGAGAATGCAGGATGTGGTGGACAGTTGTCAACAACAATCAGTATCTTCCTATGCCAGCTTCCAATCTCCCGATCCCAATTCCTTATTTCACCTTCAAGAGTTCTGTGGATATCCAGGAATTTTTATTACCACTGTAGTGGACTGGCAGATTTTTCGCGTGCTTATAACATCTAGAATGTTTTGATTTGCCTACCACAAGCACTCTTTTCTTCTCAGTTCCATCCCTGTTAGCACAAACCAAAACAGTTATTCGATCTTTAGACAATTTCCCACCAACACATTTTTCGACCTTGAATTTTAGAGTTTTGTACGGTTTCAGTTTAAAGAAAATGCAAGTCACATTAAAGACGCCACAGCCTGCGTATCCTTTACGAATTGCAGGCTACACGATAGTGAGCCATTGTTGGATAGTTTCAGTGTTCACACTGTTGGTTTCATAGCTCGATTTGGAAGAGCAATGCCGTGACGTTTTTGAATCTGTGAATCGAACAACTGCTGCAAAGAAAGTACTCATCTTTTAATTTCTCGGAAAATTCTTCGCTTTCACCATAAGGAGAGAGCCGCTAATAGGAACACTGATGCTTTTCTGTTGCTTAAACCACTTAAGCAACGCTTCATCGAGAACGCTCCGTTCAGTATTTCGTAACCGTTTACTTTTAGATCAATTTTGTTGAAACGTAGTAACAATTTTATCTTTGTTTTTCCAAATAGTTTGGTCTGTGGAATTTGCGTGGCTAAATTGACGACATTCGTCCACATTTTTAGCTCCAGTCTTGATTGCAAGAATCACATTCACTTTTTCTTTCATCCCAAAGACTTTCCGTTTTCTTGCCATACTGTTCAAAAATTCGTGCACTTCGTAAAAATAAAAAATAAAATAAAAAAATAAAAAGAAATGTTGTGGAAACTAAAATCACGTGTCCTGTTTACGGGTTCATTGATTGTCGCCACTAATGTAGTATGAATGCGCTAAGGTATAAAGGTGGTGAGGAGTCTATACGACAATTTTGACGGAATAGGGAAGAGATAAGAATATGCCAGGTTGCCATAATGAAACAATGGCTACAGTACACTGGAAGCTATTATTGCTAACTGTGGCTGAAAGTGACATTACAGACGAGGTTCAAGCTTATGCATTTGTCGCATTAAGCGAGGATGAGAAATATGTTCCTTACAAGGAATATGGCCGTACCACAGAAAACATGACGTCATTGGATGCCGTAATAAGAGAGAAATGTTCAAATGGTTGTGAATCTAAGGGACTGAACTGTTGTGTTTATCACTTCCTAGGCTTACAAGCAAATTACCTAATGCCGAAGGGAGGGCTCGAACTTCCGACGGCGAGCAACCACGCGCTCCACAGCAAGGCGCCTTAGAGCGCTCGGCCACTTCACCACGGCTAATAAGAGAGTTCAACTATATTAAAGTATACCTATCCATGCTCACCTATGAACACACCCACAATAGACATCACTATCATTAAACTCTGTTTTACACTGACATCGTTAATTAGATCAGGCATGTTTGTAGTTACATGGTCAATAATACTTCCATTGCGTGTGGGCTGCCGGAGTAGTCGCTCAAGGCAGTGTTCGCAAAAGTAGTTCAGTGGCTGTTCACAAGACGGTTCGTCTGTGCCACCTGCA
This sequence comes from Locusta migratoria, assembly GCA_026315105.1. Taxonomy (NCBI): domain Eukaryota; kingdom Metazoa; phylum Arthropoda; class Insecta; order Orthoptera; family Acrididae; genus Locusta; species Locusta migratoria. The sequence goes on along the minus strand of CM048748.1, from coordinate 225,112,430 downwards.
GTGAAAGAAAAGACGTCCCATACTCGGTAGGTTTAAAATCGCTCCCAACTAATAATGCAAGGTCCACACTAGAATTTCTTTGAATGACTTGAGAACTTCGAAGGTTGAACAGGAGAGCCAGCAAAAACACCCAAACAGTACCTTTACTTCTCCTAGAGACCATATACGGGTCCAGATAAATTCATAGTCATTTTTGGCTTTGACTGTAGTAGAGACAATGTTTTCTTCGATTGCAATTAACACATCTATCTTATCTGTGACTAATCTATGTTTCCTATATACATTCCACATTTCGGTTAACATTTCAGATATTCCTATGTTGAGATGGAACCAGCTCTCGTACCCAGAAGATAATCTGACCGCAACAAATTTCCTACAGTGAAATCATATGCAATATAAGTTTTCAGTTCCAGTAAGTCATATATTTACATATTGCCTGGAAAGTGTGTTTCGAGGAGAATTAGTAATTAAAAAGTAATAAATTCCAACATCTTGGCAGAAACTGAAAATCGATCGCATGGACAGCGAAAATGTAGTAAGAGATCAGTTTAATTTTTTTATATTTTTTCTCCTCTTGAGGGTTAGGCGAAAAAAAAAAAGTTCATAAAAGTTTGAAATTGTATGTGAAGTATGTTGGAAGTAGCCAAGTTCTACCATTTTCGAGCGAGTAGACCTACTGAAAAAACAATTGGATATTTGAGTACCGATACCTTTAGCTTCAAGATAAATTCAAATTTTCTAATTCCTGTATCAACTTTTGTACTTTACGTAAGATTATGCCTTTTAATGAGGAAAAAATTATAACATTTTAAAGTTTTGAAATAGGCTCATAATCATGCGAATTATTTAAAATAATAACTTTCTTCGTGAAGAAAGCCATTAGAATAGGAGGTATGCAAATGGTGTCCAAATTTCCGTACTGATCAGTCAGCGGTAGCTTAACTACACATTGCCCTGCATCTCTTCTCTTCTTCGCAGCCACAAGTGTTGGAACATAGATTAAGGGTTGGAGACGCAGTTAGGATGCCAGTTCAAATCCTTTTCAGGGTAACAACATTCAGAATATAAGTAGTTATATCGAATTATCTCGAACAGAATGATCTGTTGACCCAACGTCAACACGGACATAGAAAATATCGTTCATGCGAAACACAACTAGCTCTTTACTCAATCGAAGTGATGGGTTCTATCGACAAGGGTTCGCAAATCGATTCCGCATTTCTTGATTTCCAGAAGGCTTTTGACACCGTACCTCACAAACGGCTTTTAATCAAATTGCGTGGTTATGGTATATCGGGCCAAATTAGCGACTGGGTAGGGGATTTCCTGTCACAGAGGACACAGGTCGTAGTAATCGATGGTAAGGCATCGACTAAAACAGAGGAGATATCGGGCGTTCCACAGGGTAGTGTTATTGGTCGTCTGCTGTCCTTATTTACATAAACGATTTAGGGGAAAATCTAAGTAGGTCTCTTAGGTTGTTTGCAGATGACGCCGTCATTTACCGTCTAGTAAAATCATCTGAAGATCAAAACCAACTACAGAATGATCTGAATAAGATATCAGTACGGTGTAAAAATTGGCAATTGAGTCTAAATAATGAGAAGTGTGAAGTCGTCCACACGAGTACGAAAAGAAATCCGTTAAACTTTGTTTACAAGATAAATCAATCAAAAGTGAAGGCCGTAAACTGCACAAAATATCTAGGAATTACTATTACTTCAGACTCCAACTGTAAAGAACACGTAGATAATGTCGTGAGAAAGGCGAATCAGAGACTGCGTTTTATTGGCAGAACCCGTAAAAGATGCAACAGAACAACGAAGGAGACTGCATACACTACGCTTGTCCATCCTTTTTTGGAGTATTGCTGCCCATTGTGGGATCCTTCTCAGGTGGGTTTGACGGAGGACATCGAAAGAGTCCAAAGAAGGACAGCTCGTTTCGTATTGTCACGATACAGGGGAGACAGCCTTACGGAAAAGTTGCAGGATCTGGGATGGGAATCATAACAACAACGGCGCTTATCGCTGCGGCGTGGGCTACTTACGAAACTACAATCACCAACACAAATACGAGAAATCACAGCTCGAACGGAGAGATTCAGGTGTTCTTTCTTCCCGCGCGCTATTCTAGAATGGAATGGGAGATAGATAGTATAACGGTGGTTCAATGAACCCTCTGCGAGGCACTTAAATGTGATTTGCAGAGTATCCAATGTAGATGTAGATGAGTTTCTCTAAATTGTTGATATCAGGATGGTTCTTTCGAGAAAGAGGCGACCTATTTCCTTTACCTATCAGGAGCGAATGCTGCGACGGCACGACATTACATTGCATTCTTTCCCCTCTTCTTCTTCTCACCCACGCAACATTGGAAATTCGTCTGGCTGTTCACATTTACCACGGCGCCTCTTCTATTTATACAAACCGCTGTGAGCGGTAAGCGCGGGCGACTCAACTTCATGGCCGTCGAACAAAACTCCGGAGTCCGATGTCAAAGCACGCCACACGGTCTGTTTGAAAAACTCACTCATAAGGAGGGCTTTTCGCTATGCCAATATAAACCGAGAGACACTGGCAGTAAACTGAACTAGAGGGGTCGTTAAATGCTTGTTGGGCCGTTGTAAATAGAGCAGGAGAGGACTTGACATTTACAACTCCCTAAGATACAGCCACGGGACGTTTGTTGCCAAACGGAAACGACGGCATCACTTTCGTTATTTGAGAAGGACTTTCGGTTTCGAATTCAAGGTTCGCTTAACGTAGAGCCGCTTCTAAAGTCCCATCTGAGCGACGTCATCTACCATTTCTAATTATGTGACCACTATTCTCAGACACACTGAAAAAATCTTCATTCATGACAAAAAGTCCTTGGTCATTTATAGACAGTTTACTCTAGCTGTATTCCGAAGGCACTTCAACCATCGGTCGGACGTACTTCCTCGTGGTCTTCTGTCTGTTGGAATCACATTTGTCCGTCGGTCAACATTTCTTCCGGAAAAATGGTCTACTCATGGCCATTTCATAGTGGTATTTATCCAGTACTAGCTGAAAACCCGGCTTTGCCCGGGTTTTTATTTATTTATTTATTCCTGCTTTGAGTTAGAACTTGCCGGCCGCGTTGGCCGAGGGGACTAAGGCGCTCCAGTCACGGTCTGCACGGCTACTGCGGTCGGGGGTTCGAATCCCCCCTCGGGCATGGATATTTGTGCCGTCCTAGTTCGTAAGTAGTTCATAAGCAGTTTGTAAGTTTAGGGACTGATGACCCCGTAGTTAAGTCCCATACACTATACAAACATTTGAACATTTGAGTTAGTACTTGTCCTATCCTTTCTCTCTCTGTCCATCTCCTTTCTTCTAATGACATGCTATATTTATCGGAGAATAAATAAGAAATAAAGGCTGCCTCGCATAATGTACAAAATTATAAGTATCCAAACAAATAAAGATAGTAATCAAAACACAAATGACATAAAATGCGAACGATCTCATATTTATTCAGTTATATGTTGTATAATTGTATAATTTTGCAGATATGTATTCTTTGTGCTGTATGTCTGTATTAAAAAAAATTTCTTTTTTACTGTTTTATTTATTTATTCTTATATTTCCTCATTCTTAGGCTTATCTTTACAGAGAAAGAGCTGAAGACATTGTAGCACGCATAGACCAAAGATATGGTCTGTGGCATCACGTATCGCTCTATGTAACCTCCTTACTATAGAGTCTCAGACGTCATCGCTGGCCTTCAATCCGATTTTTTTATAATCTGATGACTTTCAACCACCATATCATCCACCCCCTTATAGCTATCGGTATGGAACTGCTATGGTGTACAACGGGAGACTTCCGACAATAATTACACACAGACCATCCATTTGCGTTCTGTAGTTTTCGCTGCAGAGCGAAATATTAACACACACGCACACACGTAGAATTTTATACACACCGATAACTTTCCATCCCATATACTCCACCCTTTTATAATTATCAACCCTCAAGCAACAATGCAACCAATAAAACCATTTTCAAAGAGTAATTATTGTTCCGCATTTCGCATTATATTCTTCAAATTACTAAATATCTATCAGATCGCAATAAAACAGTGCCTAAAAACTTCCTCGAGTAGAAATTAGTAACTATACAAATATTTAAGTCTCTGCGTCTTATTGTTCGGACGTGATAAGCGTACACCGACTAGACATTCACATTAATATATATAGATAAATAGCTAGCCGATCGCCATAAAACCGTGCCTAAAGCCTTCCCCGGGTAGACATTAGTAACTGTTCAAATTTTTAGCTCTTTATGTCTTTTGGTTCAGACGTGATAAGCGTACACCGAACAGACATTCACATTTATAGTCAAAAGCCAAAGAAACTGGTATAGAGATGCGTATGCAAACCACTAAGATATGTAAACACTGAGAGGAATGTGCTACGTTCAGCATCATTATTAAAACACAACACGTGTCCGCTACAGTCGTTAGATCGATTACTACTGTTTCATTGGAAGGTTATCAAGATTTAAGTGAATTTGACGTGGTGTTCTAGTCGAGAGATGGGGCACAACATATTCGAGTTAGCTAAGAGGTGAGGGTTTTCTCGTAGGACCGTTTCGCGAGTGTTCAAATGTTTGTAAATCTATGGGACTTAACCACTACGGTTATCAGTCCCTAAGCTTACAAACTAACTAACTCAAACGAACGTAAGAATAGCACACACACACACACACACCCATGCCCGAGGAAACTCGAACCTCCGACGGGAGCACCCGCGTGCTCCCCCGTAAGGCGCTTTAGAGCGCTCGGCCATTCAACCGTGACGTTTCACGAGTGCACCGTGAATATTGGGAATCCAGTAAAGATCTAATTTCCGCCATCGCTGCGGCTGGAAAAAGATTCTGAAAGAGTGGACCAACGACATTTTAAAATAATCGTTCAAAGTTGGATGATTCAGAAAGTATCGCTCTTGCGAAACACAGCTTGCCATTTATTCACATCAAGTGATAAGTGCCATCGACAAGGGATCTCAAATAGATACAATATTTCTGGATTTCCGGAAGGATTTGACACTGTACCTCACAAGTGGCTTCTAATAAAGTTGCGTACTTATGGAATATCTCCCCAATTGTGCGACTGGATTCGCGATTTCCTATCAGAAAGGGCACAGTTCGTAGTAATTAAAAGTAAGTCATCGAGTAAAACAGAAGTAATATCAGGGAAGCGTTATGGGTTCCCTACTCTTCCTTGTTTTTATAAACGATTTATGAGACAATGTGAATAGCTCTCTTAGACTGTTCGCGGATTATGCTGTCGTTTATCGGTTAGTGAAGTCAGCAGAGGATCAAACGCAACTGCAAAGCGATTTAGACAATATTTCTAGATGGTGCGAAAATTGGCAATTAACACTAAATAATGAAAAGTGTGAAGTGATGCATATGACTACTAAAAGAAATCCGCTGTACTTCAGTTACACGATAAATCAGTCAAACCTTAAGGTCGTAAATTCTAGAAAATACCTAGAAGTTACAATTACGAACAACTTAGACTGGGGAGAACACATAGAAAATACCGTGCGGAAGGCGAACCAAAGGTTACGTTTCATTGGCAGAAAGCTTCGAAGATGCAACAGTTCCACAAAAGAGACTGCCTACATCACACTTGAGCGTCCTCTCCTGGAGTACAGTTTCCCCACAGCGTGGGACCCTCACCAGGTGGGACTGACGGAAAACATTGACAAGGTTCAGAGAAGGGCAGCTCGTTTTGTTTTATCACTTTACAGGGGGGAAAGCGTCGTGGAAATGTTGCATGATTTGAGGTGGAAATCATTAAAAGAACAACGTTATACATTGCGGCGAGATCTATTTGCGAAACTTCTGTCAGCAACTTTTACTTTTGAATGTGAAAATATTTTCCTAGCACCCACCCACATAGGGATACATGAAATTCCCAATAAAGTAAGAGAAATCAGATCGAAAACGGAACGATTTAGGTGTCCTTTCTTCTCGCGCGCTATTAGAGAATGGAACGGTAGATAAAGTTTATGAAAGTGGTTACTGAACCCTCTGTCGGCCACTTAATAGTGATTTGCAGAGTATCTATGTAGATCTAGATGAACGTGACAAAATTGCAACCCTTCCGCAAATTGCTGCGGATTTTTATGCTGGGCCATGAACAAGTGTCAGCGTCGAGCTGTTCCAAGAAACGTTATGGATATGGGCTTTCGGATCCAAAGATCCACTCCTGTTCCTTTGCTGACTGCACGACACTAAGCTTTACGCCTCGCCTGGGTCCGTCAACACCAACATTGGACTGTTGGTGACTGGAAACATGTTGCTTAGTCTGACGAGTCTCTTTTCCAATTGTATCGAGCGGATGGGTGTGGAGACAACCACATGTATCCACGGATCCTCTGTGTCACCAAGGGACTGTCCAAGCTGCTGGAGGCTTTGTAATGGTGTGGAGGGCGTGTACTTGGAGTGATATAGGACTCCTGATACATCTACATACGACTCTGACAGGTGACACATACTAAAGGATCCTGGCCGGTCACTTGCATCCATTCGTGTCCATTGTACATTCCAAGTGACTTAATAATTTCCAGGAGGACAATGCAACACGATTGAAATACAACTGCCTCAAAGTGCCTCTAAGAACTCTCTTCTGAATTTAAACACCTCCGCTGGTCACGAATCTCTGCCGACATGAATATTATTGAGCATATGTGGGTTGCCTTGCAAAGTGCTCTTTAGAAGAGATCTCCACCCCCTCGTACTCTTGCCGAATTATGTGTGGTACTTCAGAATACATGGTGTCAACCCCCTCCAGCACTACTGCAGACATTAGTCTAGTTCATGGCACGTTGCGCTGCTGCACTTGATACTTGGAAGGTGTACCAGTTTCTCTGGCTCTTCATTGTGTATGTCTGTTGTGTTAGGGACAGAAATGTGTTGATAATGAAGACGTCGGTGAGGCAGTATTAGAGTCAGAATTGAAAAGGACCCTGGAAGATTTGAAATCAAATAAGACGGAAAGCTTAGATAATAATTAGGGGAAGTGTGAGCGAAATGGGTATTCAAGTTCCGAATTTATGACACTGGAGACTTCCAGAAAAATATCATTCACACAACTCCGAAAATAACAGGGTAAGATAAATGTGAGAACTTTCGCACAACTGGCTTAACAGTTCATGCAGCCAGAATGCTGAAACGAATAAGATACAGAAGAATATAAATGAAAACTGAGGTTTTGTTGGGTGACAGTTCAGTTTTTTGAGTAACTATGGGTGAACTATGCTGCCACAAAATTCTGATAGCCAACAAACATTTAAATTTCAGAAAGAATTTGTGAATGACTCATCTACTCAGCAGATGTATTTTATAGAGCAGTTAGTAATTTCACAAATAAATAAATAAATAATAAAAAATGTATGTCATGTAGTTTTAGCTAAACAGACACTTTCCACATCATTATGAAATCTCGTATTTCTCATCTACGGAACAAGTATTAATCTAATCTGTTTGTTTGAAGTCCACAGAAAAAATACCATTTGTTCTCCTACTCCACATGTGCATGTTTATGTTTGTCGCAGGGTCACACGGTATAAATGCATGGTCAATAATTGGATCATGCCGAGTCTGAATTCGATGTGCTTCAGTCTTAACCTCTCTTTATTACATGCGTCCCACTCATCCTGCCATGTGGACACTCGCCGCTCCTTTAGTTGACGCTTTGCTACAGGTGAATTCGCCACACTCTGTGCCTCTGTATTGTCGCCGCGCGTCGATACACTTGCCGGATAGGAGGAAGGCGAGGTGGAGGCGGCCAGGGCGAGACGATGTGTCACTCGGCGCCTACGAGCGCTGCCAAAGGGCCGCAGTGGACGTGAGGGCGCAGGGCAGGAGCTGCGCGATTAATGGAGAGCTGGACAGGCGGGGCGATAATTAATAAGGGCGCTCCGTCAGCCGGCGGCGCCGCCACAACCACCACCACCGCCACCACCAGCAGCCGGGGGCGCGCCCAGTCACCAGCCAACAGTGTTGCCCACTAGTCTCTGACACAAGTCCACGGGCAGTTACATGGAACACCTTTGTACGGTGGTGCAGCACTGATACTTCAGTCGCCGGCCGCGGTGGCCGAGGAGACTGAGGCGCTCCAGTCACGGTCTGCACGGCCACTACGGTCGGGGGTTCGAATCCCCCATCGGGCATGGATATTTGTGACGTCCTTAGTATTAAGTAGTTCATAGGTAGTTTGTAAGTTTACGGACTGATGGCCCCGTAGTCGAGTCCCATAAGCTGTACAAACATTTGCACATTTGATACTTCAGTCAAAGTTGGCTATTGGTAGTCAGTGAACCATCAACCAGGTCATGAGTTCTCTGGCACGTGACAAATACTGCTAGACATTGTATTAGTCAACTACTTCCCTAAGTCCACTGATCAAAACAACTAACGGGATTAGTTGAGATATCTAGGTTCTGAAGTACTCTCATCGGCAGAATGAACTAAAATGGTGCGACCCATATTTCTGTCGCTTCTGCGGAATGGGGGCAACAACATTACATTAGCTGAGATAGTGGTAATAACAGAAAGTTGTTTCGGAATGGTTGCTGTTTTGTGCTTCTTTTTTTGTTCTTTGTATATGGAAAAGCTGGTAGAAGCTGACCTCGGGGAAGATCAGTTTTGGTTCAGGAGAAATGTAGGAACACGGGAGGCAATACTCACTTTACGGCTTATCCTAGAAGATAGATTAAGAAACTGCAAACCTACATATCTAGCTTTTGTAGATTTGGAGAAGACTTTTGACAATGTTGATTGGAATAAACTCTTTCAAGTTCTGAAGCTAGCAGGAGTAAGATATAGGGAGCGTAAGGTTATTTACAACTTGTACAAAAAATAGGCAGCGGTTGTCAGAGTTGAAGGGCATGAAGGGGTTGCAGTGGTTGGGAAGGGAGTAAGACTGGGTTGTAGACTTTCTCCATTTTTATTCAATTTGTAAATAGAGCAAGCTATAAAGGAAAGCAAGGAGAAATTTGGAGAAGGAATTGAAGTTCAGGGTGAAGAATTGAAAACATTGCGTTTTGTCGACGACATAGTAATTCTGTCAGAGACAACAAAAGACCTGCAAGAGCAGTTGAACGGAATGGACAGTACTGAAAGGTGCATATAAGATGAACATTAACAATTGCAAAACTAGGGTAATGGAGTGCAGTCTAAGAAAATCAGGTGATGCTGAAGGAATTAGATTAGGTAACGAAACAATAAAGGAGGTAGTCGAGTTTTGTTACTTGGGTAGTAAAATAACAAATGATGGTCGCAGTTCAGAGGATATAAAATGCAGAATGGCAATGGGTAGAAAAGCGTTGTTGAAAAAGAGAAATTTGTAGACATCGGATATTGATGTAAGCCTAAGGAAGTCCTTTATGTGGAGTGTTGCCCTGTATGGAAGTGAAACATGGACGATAAACAGTGCGGACAGAAGGAGGATAGAGGCTTTTGAGATGTGGTGCTACAGAAGAATGCTGAAGATTAGGTGGGAGGATCACGTAACTAATGAGGGGGTACTGAACAGTATTGCGCAGAAACCGAATTTCTGGCATATCTTGACAAAAAGAAGGGATCGATTGGTAGGACACATTGTTAGACATCAAGGAATTACAAATATAGCGTTGGAGGAAAGTGTGTGGGGTGAAAACCGCAGGAGTAGACCAAGAGATGGATACAGTAAGCAGATTCAGATAGATGTAGGTTGCCGTTGTAATGTGGAGTTGAAAAGGCTTGCTCAGGTTGGGTATTGTGGAGAGCTGCATCAAACCAGTCTCCAGACTGAAGACCACAACAAGGGCCCTATCTGCCATACGCCTGCTCTACGAGCCTCTTCCACAGATCTCTGTCGAGTGCGCTGTGTGTCCAGTGGATGTCGCAGTTTATCCTGGCTGTGTCTTCTCGAATGTTATCACGCCACCTGTTTCTGGGTCTGCCTCTTCCTCTCGATCCAGCTATTGTTCTGCTGAATGCCATCCTCGGGAATCTATCTTCTGTCATTCTGGCTATATGGCCTGCCCAGTTCAACCTTCTCTTCTTGAGCACTTCGACAATGTTACGGTATTTGTACAACTGTCTTAGTTCATTTTTTCTTATTCTCCACTCCATGATATTTTCATCATATACAGGTCCAAAAATTTTCCTTAGTACTTTTCTTTCGAATATTAACAGTTTTTCTTCATCTTTCTTTCTAAATGTTAATGTTTCACTGGCGCTGTTGCTAAACGGGCATCTATTTCAATATCTGTACTATTGTTTTTACTGAAAAGACTGCCTAAGTACGTGAAGCGTCTGAACAGTCTTAAAAGTGAATCCATCTACAATCAAAGGTGCCTCTTTTCTCCTTTTCTTGCCCATTACCTGGTATTCTGTATTTTCTTCACTAACATGTAATCCTGTTTTCTCGGCAATTTTGTAATAATTTTGCATCATTCTGATTAATTCTGTTTTGAAACTGCTAATTAATGCTACATCAGCTGCATAGGCAAGTCTACTATGTTACCGTCCTGTAGTTGGATCCCTTGTGGATTGGTTTTGTTAAATTCTCTTTCGATCTTCTCCAGGACAGTCATTAAATAAAATAGGTGAAACTGCATGTCGCATAATGACATCGGTAGGAGGAACTGATCCACATTAGATCACTTATTCTCTTTAAGACAAGTAACTGAGAAGGCATACAATAGACTGAGACAAGGGGATGCCATTTCTGCGAAAAGCGCATTGATAGTCTCCAACTAAATTCTTCTGTTACTGGTATCAGCCTGTTAATAGACACATGGATAGAATTTTGTAGGTAACATCCAATAAAGCAATTCCTCTGTAGTTGTCACACATGAGGGAGATCATTTTTTCTTAAATACAGGGCATACAATTGCGGTTTTCCAGTCTGCAGGAGTGGTTTCTGTCTTCCAAATTATTTCTATCAAAGACTGTATTTCTTCTTCCAGTTGTAGTCTTCCATTCTTTAATAACACGGCACATATATGGTCTTCGCCAAAAGCCTTGTTATTCTTTAATCGAGGCAGCTTCTTCAAATGTAAATTAACATTGTGGATCATTGTAGTTGAACGTTGTAAAAAGTACGTCTTCCATCTATTTTCGTATGTCATTATCGTTCGCCAATATTTTACCATTCTGATGCTTTATAAACTGTTCCCTTTTAGTGAATTTACCAAAAGATCACTGATCACTACCGAAATTCACACAAGTTCGCCACAATTTGTATATTTCCTTTTTTTATTTCTTTTTATTTGTTGATACATCTGTCTTGTCCTGTGAAGTAGGAAATCATCCTACACCTCTCTTATCATACTATTATAGTATTCCCTTTTCTCTTGTCTGAGGAATCTTTGTGTTTCTTGACAGAGGTTATAGTATCTTTCCTTCAATGCCATATTGTTCCTTTCTTTAATCCATTCGTTTCTCGCATTTCTTCTTTCCTGCACTTTTTTTGGCAGTTCGTGTTAAACCAAATTTCATTAGCTCGTTTTCTTTTACTTACAGTTTTGGAAGCTGCTTCTTGAATGGAGTCCTTCAGGTGTTTCCATCTACTTTTGACATCTTGTGTTTCCCTATTGGCCGTTCTCGTTTTTGTTAGGTTGTTCTCAATTTCTTCTGTAAATTTTTCTTGTATATTTACCTCCTCCAGACTTCTTATGTTATACCTAGTGATTTCCTCCCTATTTCTGTTTACTTTCATTTTCAGTTTCATTTTTTATATGACTAACATATGGTATGTGTCACAATCTGCACCCCTGAAGGTTCTGACATCTTTAACACTGTTTTGGATTTTTTTTTTAATATAGCTACATTGTCAGTCTCATTTACTACTTTTCCGTGTGGTGATATCGACGTCTCTAAATGAATGCGTTTGTGCTGAAATTTTGTGCTGCTTATCGTGAGATCATTTGTTAGTGCAAAGTTTATAAGTCGTACGTCATTATCTAAACTTTCCTCGTGTAAGCTAAACTCGCCAATGGTTGGTTTGTAGATTTCTGACTTTCATAATTTAGCTTTAAAATGTGGAGCGGGCAGAGCAAACAGTGCTGGAAGAAAGGCCGCTGCTGGGGTGAGGGAATACGCGTCTCCCCAGGACTGGAAGCACGCAGTGCAGCCAACACTCATCTGTTTCTCAGCTCACTTGAAAGTGACAACGCGTTCAACGGATACAATTGCCAGCTAAAAACTTCGTGTTATCGAAACTAAGTTCATTGTACGTATTGCAGTCTTCAATAATAAAAACAGCGTATTAGATACAGCACAGTACGGTGCAGTGGCGTCTGGTGATAATGTGCTAATGTGCTGCAGCACACTGTAAATATATTACTAAAATTATGCCATTTCTCATCGAATGCAAGCGAGAAATAGCTATAAAATTACATCCTTTCTCTTGGAGTACCAGCCAGATATCACAATAAAATTATGCCAATTCCTTTCCAATGCGTATTAGAATGATAGTAATAAGGATGAAAACGCATTTTGGAGCGCTCTCGCCGTGATAGCTGGAAACCAGGTACGTGTGCTGAAGTGGGATTCAGCCGCGCTGGTACGTGCGCAGAGAGGCGGCGCAGTCGTCTGTTCGCTAGTGCGCATGCGCAGAGGGGACGTCAGGCCTGGCGACTCATGTGTGCTGCGACCGACTGCAGCACCAGATCAAAATTTCTCTTCACGCTGCGTGTAACGGCTGTGGAAGAATAGTATATGACGAATATTGCGGCATACAGAGTCAAATAGCGCACTGGCTGAGGCGTCTTGCGCATTGTCTCTCAAACCTACCTGTGTGAGGCTCATATTCAGATACCTCTGAGTCTAAATTTTTAATTTCTGTAAATAAAATTAATATTTTTTAAACGTCATATTTACCACCTGCAGTGAATACATGCAGTTGGCAGCGCTCTTATAGTTTCCCTAGGATGTCTTACTGTCAATACAATATTAATTGATATTTAATTAAAGGCAATCATACAAAGGTTGACTTTTTATTTTAGTATATTTTGTTTCCTGTTTATTTTTGTAGCACACTGCTCAAATTTTGTACGAACCGCCACTGGTACGGTGACGAGTCAGACAACAATGCAGTCACCATCAGCTAATAGTACGCTTCGCAAGTGGCTACAACCGTCTGTCTCTAAGTCCTTAAGCCACGAAGAATACCGACTATTAACAACACAAATCTTGACTGTCATATCCAACTTATCATTTTACAATATTACAGAATGGTTACCTTCTGATGGTTATAACGTCTTGGTTGGCTTTTAGTTACTGGAAACAAAATATTAGAAATTTTAGAGATGTCTACTAAATCTAGCCTGTTTTTGCTAAAAAAAGTGTTTTTTTTTTTTTTTTAAGATGTCATCTAGCCATTTTTTAAAGTAAGAGTTGGCAACACTTCTCTGCCGACCACTCCACTCCTGTCAGCCGCGTGGCAGTCGCGGGTGCCCTCGCTCGCTGATTCGCACTCGGCCAGCGAGAGTGAGCGGTGCATTTGACGCATGACCGGCCGACCGTCGGCTACTTCCGCGTGCGCGTGGGAACCGCGTAGCGGCCAACGAGTGGCACTCACGCGCTTTCGCTACGCGGGTGCAGTCCTCTAATGACTGTGTATGTTGTTCTTAGTATACGTTAAGTGGCTTTTCACTCTAGAGACCGATGACCTCAATCGTTTGGTCCCTTAGGTTACAAACATTTCAACACACACACACACACACACACACACACACACTGACAGACAGAAAGAGAGAGAGAGAGAGACAGACAGAGAGAGATATAGTGCCCCACCACCCGCCACTCCTCCAAGCTCTCACCACTGCACCTATCTGCACATCTACATTGTCCCTGGATTCCTCAGTCAACTCTCATGATACTGTATCCAAGTAGAAAGGATGTGCCACAATCAATGGAACTATGTTAAGTGACCAGGAAACGTTAGACGGTTATGTAAAAGACATAGTTACAACAAGTAAATCCAGAACAGTTGCATACAGCACATTTAAAATAACAAATTCGATAAAAATGTTTGTAGTGCTTATGGGACTTAACTAAGGAGTCATCAGTCCCTAAACTCACGGGTGTAGGTCGGAATCCTCCCAATGACAGGTAGGCGAACAGGGGACAGCACTGAATCCTCCCACAGACAAATATATGTTACTCTGTGATTCTCCAGAACCCCGACCCCCGCCCCAAGCCGTTTCTGGCCTTACTTGTAACTTCAGTCCACAGCAGATCGCTTAACAGTGAAGATGTTCTCCGACTCCGATGGGACGCTAAAAATTAATCTTCCATCTTTCTAATAGTATAAACAAAAAGCAGTGCTAATAGCAAGATTGGCAAAAGGTCTCCGCATCCTCGTATACCAACCAGTGTTCAGCGTTGATTCATACTGTCATCCGGTATGTTCAGTGTTGATTACATAACAAGTGTTGAAGTTTGGCATTATATATCTCGTCTTCATGCGTAAGTTCTCTGTTGCTCCTGCCGTTTCTTCCAAAGTTGCAACATCATTCGTGCTGACGAATTTTTTCTTTAGTTTTTTCCTATTAAGGCAAGTTTTATTAGAAACTACAGATGTTCATAACTTGCTTCTATTCAGTTCAAGGACACTCATGTACCGCCCTCCCGTTGAAATCAGAATTTCTTCTTCCTTAGGAAAAAAGTTAGCCTGCCTTGTCCTCTGTTTATAATTCGACGCTGTATCAAATAAACTTGTATACCAACTGCTGAAAATGTTGCACTGATTTATCAATTATGAGTAAAACGTAATCTTTAGATTGTAAGAACCAAAGTGATATTCCTGTACGTTTCTCTGACTCTAAAGTTAACTGGGGCTTAATTCTCACTCTGACTTTACTGTACAATGTAATAACATACACTGGAACTTATGTTAGATAGCTTTGCTTGCTTGTAATATTCATAAAGGTCTGGCCACACACTCTGGTCTCGGGCCGCCACCAACTACCTGCTTAAACAGGTTATGGGAGGATTCAGTCCCGTCCTTTTCCACACCCTTGAAGGCTCTGGAGGATTCAGTCCTATTTTTCTGACCGCGGCAGGAATGGATCCTGCGCCCAAACTCACAAACTACTTATGAACCAGCTAATACTAAGGACGGCACAAATATCCATGCCCGAGAGGGATTCGGACATCCGACCGTAGTGGCCGTGCAGAGCGTGACTGGCGCGCGGCAGACAGCTCGGCCACCGCGGCCGGCTAAATTCGATACAAAATTAAAACTACAGTAGATAACTGTTTCTATTTATTCTATATAGTTAGAATTATAAGATAACTGACTCAAAACTGACAAATAATTCACAATTTATCATGTAATATAGACCACTGAATATGCCAATCACTCAATTGGATAAACATGTATGGGATTGACAAAGAAAAAAACATCATTTGCTAAAGACGAAAATTTTCTTATCTTTATGCTAATGCACCAATTTTAATGAGCAAACTGGGACTATGACAGAAAATATAAACAATAATTCCGTACAATACACACATCTAGAAAAGTATAGCATCACTTCAGTTCCAAGCTCTCCTAAACACTGTCGTAGAGTGTATGTATCAATAACACAGTCCCCTAGATTGTTTATAGGTTTCACTCAATCCACAAAAAGATGTAAACAATCATGCACAAAGAGTGATTCTGAGACGGAGTGGATAAGACAGCTGATCAGCACCAGGAAGCATGTACACTTCTTGTATAGTCTTGCAGTTTATAAACATTGTTACGTAGTTTCAGGAAGTCTCTCAGCAAGGCAGGTTTCTATTTCTCATAGTGAACCAACGTTGTTTGGGCATTGAGGAGGTGCAGAGATACAGCACCTGTTTAATTACTTGCCACACTTAGGACATCAAAATCCTTGTGTAGCGACTGATGATCGTCACTTACGGATTTCACACCAGAAGAACACTGAGAGGACCGCTACCATGTTGAGTAATGATTTTTGTGTTGCCACGGGACGTCATGTTTGGAATGAAACTACAGAATAGGATGCAAGGCATACGATTTTGCTCTTGATGTCCATTGCGGAGTCCGACTTTGACACTATGCAGCACAGTACTAGTGTAGCCAGCAACAGTCTGAATAGAGTCTTCAGAACTGACAACAAGTTCTATTCACAAATGAGACTTACATATTCCTTCAAACAAACAATCGCCAGAGACGTTTTAGGAAGCGATCCGTCCGCCAGAACGTCTTAGACACATTGTCCAGCGAGTGCGTCAAACTAGTGGTTCCATGATGTTTTGAGCTGGCATTTTGTGGAGCCACCTTACGCCACTTGGCTCTACGTTAGAGGGTTGACATTCTGCGACTGTAATGCAACCATATCGGCAGTACTTCTGTGAGGGATTCGTCTTAATGGACGGCAACAAGCGCATTCATCGTGAACACATTGCGAAAGCATTCCTTCATGTTGTGAAGGTTACAAAGTCCAGCACGTTCTACAGACATGAATCCCAATCAAACATGTCTAGAATACAATGAAAAGAGAAGTATAATGTATACGCGTTTCGCTGTCTATTTTAGAGTATCATCAGTGGATTCTATATCTGGAAATTACATTTTTCTTTACTAATGTAGCCTCAACGAATTTATAAACAGTTCACTTTTTTAATCGAAATATATATAGGTTATTCATGTTTTATACAGTATCACGATTTTCATGGTGTTCCTCCCATCTGATCACTGGTTCAATTCACACAGATTCGCCACAATTTGTGTTTTTCCTTCTTCATTTTGTCACTTTTTCAGTCTTTAATATTTCAGACACTTTGAAGTATATTTCGTTTAGGAATTCGTTTGTTTACACGTGTTTCCAGCTTAACTGGGTATTTGTACAGTGCGTTCGTGTTTCGTGTGTACGAAGAAGTGTGTTTCTTTTTTACTTTTATTTTATTTATTAATTTTTTCAGTGTCTGTGTGTGTAATCTCAAATAGCAGTGGAAATGTTTTTGATTTGATGATTTCAGCATTGCTTTCGATGTTTTGTGAGGTGGGGGGGGGGGGGGGGATTAATGGGAATGTGAAGGAATGTGGGCCTAATCCTATTTCATCAATTAATACGAGCAATGAGTTTTCTGATATGTTTAATTGGTCATTCTACAGGATTTTCTACTGCTGAGATAACATACACACACATACAAGAAAGTAAATAAATAAATAAATAAAAAATAGAACACCATCTTTCTCGTTAACACAAAACGCTCAGATGTCATACACATACTCAGTTAATATGGCCGCGTGTAAACAAAAGAACACCTCCAAGTCTATCAAATACTAAACATTGAAAAAGTGATAATATGAAGAAGGAAATATACAAATTGTGGCGAAGTTGTGTGAATTTCGGTAGTGATCAGTGATCAGATGGGAAGAACACTATAAAAATCGCGAGACTATATAAAGCGTGATTAGTCTATATTTATCTCGACTAAAACAAAGTGAACTGTTTAGTAAGTTGAGACTGCATCAGTAAGCAAAAATGTAATTTCCGTACACAAAATCCACTGATGATAACCTAAAATAGTCCGCCGCTATGGTCTAATGGACAGAGTGCTGGGTTGCCAGGCAGGAGGCTCGGGTTGTATTCCCGGCCAGGTGGGAGATTTTCTCCGGTCGGAGACTGGGTGTCGTGTCGTCCTCATCATCATTTCGTCCTCACTGACGCGCAAATCGCCGAAGTGGCGATGCCGGCTCAGCACGACCGCAGTTGTTTCCACACGATCTTCATCATCATGATCACTCTAAAATAGATGGCGAAACGCATATGGAGGAAATAAAAGGATTGCGGCAAGAATATGGCTGTATCATTTCCAAAAACAAAAATTGAAATAATTAAGTAAAGTTTAATGAGTGAATGTTAATGAAAGTGAATCAAATTTTAGTAACAATAAATGACAGTATTTTATTGACTAGCGTAGCAAGTACTACATTGAAATTAGAACAGCTTGATACAATATTTTATAATCAATTTCCAGATTGTGTCTTTGGGAGCCATGCACTTCGATACTGTGGTGTGATTGGAAGATGCAATAGAGGTGCGTGCTAGTAGTCCTACAGGTAACAGCCGGTTGGTAACAGTTCGTATTGACACTTCTGGGCGCACAAACTCTACCATCTACGCTATGGTAGCTGCACTATGTGCAACTGTTGCTCTTGCAAAATGACGATCTTGGCGGACATCTGTGCTGAGTGGGCCGAGAAGCTCGTCTACGGAGAGTGAATGTTCACGTGAATTTTGCAACTACAGTTGTTTCACAACTGGTGCAGCATGTCCCACTTGCGTGGCAATTCTCCGAAACGACCATCCTGCCACTCGAAGATCTAGAATTCGGCCCCTTTCAGATTCGGGGTGAGTTGGCTGAGAGAAGCATGAGTGCGTCTCCTTCAGACGATGGTATCACACTGACAAGGGGACTATCAGAAGAGTAAACAACGGATTTTGATGGCTCTCGGATATGGTTTAGTTGGACATACCTAGATTTTTAGCGACATGCCTTGGTTTTTGAGAAAATTGATATTGAAGTTCACTACACGATGTAACACGCGTAACGTTAGCTGTGTTCCAACAAACTGAGTGTTGCGCAGGGGTTGAGGTCTACAGTTACAGCCCTGGAGCCCCGTAAGGCCCGAAAACGTCGTTTCTGCCCTGCGGAATAAGAAATTAATAAGAAATAGCAGCCTTCCTCGTTCAGCGTCTTTGAGTAACACAAGGCAGCGGCGAAGATAAGGCCGGTAACGCACTAGGCAGCCAGGCTGCGGCAGCCAATGAAACAATGGTGGTATATAGCAGGCCGCTATAAGCACTGGGCAGCCAGGAATTGGTGGCTGCAGCAGCCATCAAAACGCAGCCGACTGCACGGCAGTGGCAGCCAGCTGGCTGCGGGCAGCCAGTGCGAACAGCGAGCCTCGCTGTGAACGCGTGTGGCTGCCAGCGATCTCCGCGCACAGTGGCGGCGCTAGGCGTCGGCGACGTCGGCCACCGCCGACGGCCTCGCACCTGTGGAGGCCTCGCAAAACATTGTTAAAATTTTAGTTTTTTTGTTTCTCTTTTTTTTAATATTTGATGTTTATCGACGCTTTCCAACTGCTAGGTTATATAGCGACGACCTTCATCTAATTTACACTAGCTTAACCAATGGACGAAGGCAACATTCGTACCGAAGGGTGGGATTCGACCCCCGGCTCACCGTGGTATGATGCCTTATTGCGCTCGGCCATTTCCGTATGAGTGCAGTAGTGATGCAATTTTTAGTTAAATACTTACATAACAATTTCTTCAATACATTTTAGAAAACGATTTGAAAGAAGTATATCAAATGTTCAAATGTTTGTTAAGCTTATGGGACTTAACCACGCGGTCATCAGTCCCTAAACTTACAAACTACTTATCAACTACTTTATACTAAAGACGGCACAAATATCCATGCCCGAGGGGGGGATTCGAACCCCCTACCTTAGTGGCCGTGCAGACCGTGACTGGAGCGCCTCAGTCTCCTCGGCCACCGCGGCTGGCGAAGAAGTATATCCAAATGTTTATATAACAATCAGAATCATCCCCCGTTCCAGTAAGTACAGCTTCGGGCGAGAGAAGCTTCACAAAGTTAAAATTGATTAAGACTAACTTGAAAAGCAAAATGATCCATGAAAGACTATCTGCGTTGTCAGTACTATCAAATTGTATTAAGATGTGGTCTTAAAAAATTCAGTGAGACGAGAAGGTGAAAAGTTCAAATGTTTGTATAGCTTATGGGACTTAACTACGGGGTCATCAGCCCTAAACTTAAAAACTAGTTATGAACTAGATAA
Organism: Locusta migratoria; assembly: GCA_026315105.1. NCBI lineage: Eukaryota > Metazoa > Arthropoda > Insecta > Orthoptera > Acrididae > Locusta > Locusta migratoria. The sequence goes on along the minus strand of CM048748.1, from coordinate 225,092,570 downwards.
CACTAAGGACGGCACAAATATCCATGCCCGAGGGGGGATTCGAACCCCCGACCGTAGTGGCCCTGCAGATCGTGACTGAAGCGCCTCAGTCCCCTAGGCCACCGCGGCCGGCGGTGAAAAGTTCCTCTAATTTGTGTTTGTTTATTGTAATTTTTGATATTGCAATAATACTCGTATATTATACTAATAGAATTTTAGTATAATGATTATTGATGTGTAATTCAGGTGATTTAACATTTTCTTCATTAATGAAAAAAAAAAGGGTCCTCGCAAAGCCGAGTTTGCCGACGCCCAGTGTTCGTCTAGCGCCGCCACTGTCCACGCACTTGACGAAGCAGCCAGACCTTGTTTCCAAGTTGTCATGACGTTTATTGTTCAAATGTTTGTTAAGCTTATGGGACTTAACTACGGGGTCATCAGTCCCTAAACTTACAAACTACTTATGAACTACTTACGAACTAGGACGGCACAAATATCCATGCCCGAGGGGGGATTCGAACCCCCGACCGTAGTGTCCGTGCTGACCGTGACTGGAGCGCCTCAGTCACCTCGGCCACCGCGGCCGGCTGAAATTTATTCATGAAATTCAAAGACGAAGAGAAATCTGGGATGTGTCTTGTGAGCAATATAGTGATCGTGATGTGAAGAGAAGGAGGTGGGAGGAAATCGCAAATGTAATGTGTGAGGAGAACATGTCTGAAAATTAAAAGAATGAATTCGGTAAGTTATTTATTATTTATTACATAGAAAAAATTGCTCACATACATAATATGTAATTACTACCCCAATGCAATTCTGTTTTGCCAATCCGGCGGATTTTCATTCGTAAAGTAATCCACAAATAAATCTGATGCTTACGAACGGCCCCCTGCTGTTGCAGGACCTGGGGAAACTTCCAGTTCTGGAGGGACAAACAGTATGTCTTCAAATTTGTAGCCATCTCCTTCTCGCACATAGTTATGTAAAACACCGCATGTTTTTTATTATGGCAATTGCAAATTCGTCCCGAACATCCATTGGGCGATGAAAAATTCTCCATTTATTTGCCAGAATGCCAAACGATTATCGCATCTTCCACGTCCATGTCGCTCGGCCGATTGGGTACAACTAGGGATGGGAAAAACCGACCGGTTAAAACCGATACCGGTATTTTAGTTTTGAATAACCGGTTTTTTCGGTATTTATTTGGTGTCGATTGTAACCGGTTTATTTTAGTTATTGCCAAGAAAAAAAACCGGTACTTCTTGTAGTAGTGGTTCAAAATGTGTTTTTTGTAAATAATTTCAAAAAATTAAAACTAGTAAACTCTAATATTTAGGCTATTCCTAAAATTTCCACTGCTGTGAAATATTAGGTCATCGCAGAAGCTAAGAAAAGCGATCAGTGTTAATTTAAGAACAATACCGGCAGTTAGAAACGCGCAACAAACTCGTGGCATAAAAACTTAAGGACTGGTGCAGCTGGTGAGGCACTGATGCACCTGTTGACGTGTGGCGTGGCCTATTAGACGACGCACGTGCACCGGCAGTGTACGACACTTGCCTCCGTCTGGTCATGCGGCAGTTCCTTGCTGTCGTCGCCAGACATCGGTTGTGTCTAAAATGGCACCATCCCGAGTGTGGAAGTTATTACTTTACGAAATACGGTAGTAGTGACGTACGATGTTCCATTTCCTTTAAAAAGCTGAAAACGGGTGGAGCTACTACAAACATGCTGTGTCATTTAAGGAGAAAGCATCCAAAATGTTCCTTGGAAGAGAAGGTAAATTCGATTCATATGCCCATTATGTAAGATTGGAATAATAACTTGTAATGTATTATCATATTGTTATGCTAACAAGTTTTATTAATGTGATTCCTTGAAAGCGAGGGGCTTTTTCAATAACCAATATGGGTTTAGGTAACATTGATCATTTGGTGTCTCGTGAGGTAGCCGAGTGGTCTGAGGCTCCATGTTACGTTCTGTGCGGCTGCTCCAGTCGGAGGTTCGATTCCTCCCACCTCCCTCGGTCATCGGTGTGTATGTTGTCCTTAGCGTAAGTTAGTTTAAGTTAGATTAAGTAGTTGTAAGTCTAGAGACTGATGACCTAAGCAGTTAGGTCTCATAAGAACTCACACCCATTTGAACATTCTTTGTTCATGTGGTACGGAGCTTTCCTAGTTCAACCTGCATAAATTTACACTGACAACAATCATACTGTTAGTCGGAACTGTGACTTTATTTTGATTGAAGTTTATTTACTGACTGTAACTTATAAATATATATTGTGTATATAACGAGATATTCGTATGCGCTGGCTCAAAAGTCCAACTTACAGAGTGGTTGGCTCAATATTCGCAACTGCCGGATGGAAATACTAGGCCAGTAAATCTGTGTGCTTCGTATATCGTCTTCTACGAACTCCTGGCTAGGCTTACACACACCCAAGAAGGCGTAGTGTTAGTAGGGTTTCTTGCAAAATGTGGAAAGACTAGTGATTTGTCCTATAACGTAAATTTACCTAGTTTTTAACTAAATTTCTTAAGTTTCGGTTTCGGCCGAAAATAGAAGAACCGACGATTACGGTTTCTGTTTCGGCCGCAAAATATGTTTCGTTCGAACTCTACTGGAAATAATAGCAATAAAAACCGAAAAACGGTTATTTAAAAAAACCGGTTATCTTGAACAATTTTTACGGTGCGGTTAAACTGGAGATTAAAAGAACCGGTATAACCGAAAACCGGTTGTTTCAGCGATAACCGCCATCCCAAGGTACAACTTGCCGTCAGCTGGCTGCTAACGCTGGCTGCAACCAAATGGCTGCTCAATATTTTGGCTGCCGCAGCCTGGCTGCCTAGTGCGTTACCGGCCTAAGGGACACGGGAGAATGCGACGCCTCCGGCGTCCTCTTACGTCATCGCGCGTTTCAAAGCGAATCTGCATTGAACGGCAGACATTAATCAGCCGTCAGCGCACTCGCCGCTGGCTGTGACGTCACGTGCCGCCGTGGCCTTTGTCCCCATCCGCCGTATCCACCGCTAGGTGCATACAGCGGCGTTCTAATTGCTCCGGCCGACTTCTTTCCGCGTCGATCGAGTGATCGATCTCGCTGATTTACTGCGCTTCACTTACAAACCACTCATAAATAATGAGCGTTTCGAGCGGCAAATAAAGTTTCATATTGTCTGAAAGCGGGAGGTCGGGGGAAGGAAAGTCCGGCCACGGCGAGCAAACCTGTTCCCGCCGCGGTCGCTAGTCGACGGCTCGAACCGCCGATCCGCTCCTTAGATATGTAAGCAGCGATTACCGCGCTCGTCAACCAATTCTGATTAATGGACGCGAAATGTTTACTGCCTTATTTAAATAGAGACACTCATTAGCCGCAGAATGGGAGCCGGTCAGCGCTGCGCGGCCGCTGCTTTCAATAACAAACGATAGCGCTACTACCCGCCCGCCAGCAGCTTCGGAGGATTGGCTGACGAGGGCGCGCTGGCCACCAGCGAGACGCTCCGCCGCTTAAATTCTACAAAATTTTGTCTCTCTCTCTCTCTCTCTCCCTGTATCCCCCTCTACTTCCCCCACTCTCTCCCTCTCCATTTGTCTCTCTGAGTCTCTTTTTTTACTCTCCTTCTCTCTCCCTCCCAAAGGAGGGAATGTGTCCTACCAATCTATCCATTCTCTTAGTCAGGATATGCCAGAAACTCCTTTTCTCCCCAATTCGGTTAAGCACCTCCTCATTAGTTCCTTGATCTACCCATCTAATTTTCATCATTCGTCTGTAGCACCATATTTCAAAAGCTTCTATCGTCTTTTTGTCCACGTTTTACTCCCATACAATGCTACACTCCAGACAAATGCTTTCAGAAAGGACTTCCTAACATTTAAATTGATATTGGATGTTAACACGTTACGCTTCTTTAGAAACGCTTTTCTCCCCATAGCCATTCTGCATTTTATGTCTTCTTTACTTCGGCCATCAGAAGTTGTCTTGCTACCCAACTAGCAAAATTCATCTACTACTTTTATTGCCTCATTACCTAACCTAATTCCTTCTGCATCGCCTGATTTTCTGACATTGCATTCCATTACCTTCGTTTTACTCTTGTTAATGTTCATCTTACATCTTCCTTTCAAGGCACTGTCCATCCCATTCAATTTCTCTTCCAGATCTCTTGCGGTCTCTGACAGAATTACTATGTAATCGGCAAACGGCAGTGTTTTTATTTCTTCTCTCTGCACTTTAATGTCCTCTCCAAATTTCTCCTTCCATTGCTTCACTGCCTGCTCAATGTACAGATTGAACAACATTGGGGAAAGGCTAAAACCCTGTCTTACTCTCTTCCCAACCTCTGCGTTCCTTTCTTGCCCTTCGACTCTAATAATCACTGTCTGGTTTTTGTATAGGTTGAATATAACAGCAAATGAAACAGGCAAAATGGAGTACAGACGACTAAAAAATGAGATTGACAGGAAGTGCAAAATGGCTAAGCAGGAGTGGCTAGAAGCCAAATGCAAATCTGTAGAAGAATGTATAAGATGGGGAAAAGTAGATACCGCCTACAGGAAAATAAAAGAGACATTTGGGGACAAGAAAAGCAACTCTACGAATATCAAGAACTCAGATGGGAAACCAGTTCTCAGCAAAGAAGGGAAAGCTGAAAGGTGGAAAGAGTACATAGAGCAGCTCTACAAAGGAAATGAACTTAGAGACGATGTTGTAGGAAGGGAAGAGGAAGTAGACAAAGATGAAATAGGAGATAATATACTGAGAGATGAATTTGACAGAGCCCTGAAAGACCTAGGTCAGAACAAGGCCCCAGGAGTAGATGACATACCCTCAGAGCTACTAAAGTCTCTGGGAGAGCCAGCCATGACAAAACTATTTGAACTGGTGTGTAGGATGTATGAGACAGGCGAAATACCCTCAGACTTTAAGAAAAATGTAATAATCCCCATTCCAAAGAAATCAGGCGCAGACAGGTGTGAAAATTACAGAACCATCAGTTTGATAAGTCATGGTTGCAAAATTTTAACACGAATTATCTACAGGAGAATGGAAAAGCTGGTAGAAGCTGACCTCGGGGAAGATCAGTTTGGATTCAGGAGGAACATAGGAACCCGGGAGGCAATACTCACTTTACGTCTTATCTTAGAAGATAGATTAAGGAAAGGCAAACCTACATTTTTAGCTTTTGTAGATTTGGAGAAAGCATTTGCCAATGTTCACTGGAATACACTCTTTCAAATTCTGAAGTCAGCAGGGGTAAAATATAGGGAAAGGAGAGTTATTTATAACTTGTACAAAAGCCAGACCGCAGTTATTAGACTCGAAGGGCATGAAAGGGAAGCAGTGGTTGGGAAGGGAGTAAGACAGGGTTGTAGCCTTTCTCCGATGTTATTCAATTTGTACATCGAGCAGGCGGTGAAGGAAGGCAAGGAAAAATTTGGAATAGGGATTAAAGTTCAGGGGGAAGAAATAAAAACATTGCGTTTTGCTGATGACATTGTAATTCTGGCAGAGACAGCAAAGGACCTGGAAGAGCAGTTGAATGGAATGTACAGTGTCTTGAAGAGAGCGTATAAAATGAACATTAACAAGAGCAAAACAAAAATAATGGAATGCGGTCTTAGAAAATCAGGCGAGGCTGAAGGAATTAGATTAGGCAACGAAACAATGAAGGTGGTAGATGAGTTTTGTTACTTGGGTAGTAAAATAACATGTGATGGTCGCAGTACAGAGGATATAAAATGCAGAATGGCAATGGGAAGAAAAGCATTTTTGAAAAAGAGAAATTTGCTAACATCGAATATTAATTTAAGTGTAAGGAAGTCCTTTCTGAAGGCATTTGTTTGGAGTGTTGCGTTGTACGGGAGTGAAACATGGATGATAAGCAGTGCGGACAGGAAGAGAATAGAGGCTTTTGAAATGTGGTGTTACAGAAGAATGCTGAAGATTAGGTGGGTAGATCGCATAACCAATGAAGAAGTACTGAACAGAATTGGTGAGAAAAGGAATTTTTGGCATACCCTGACAAAAAGAAGGGATCGCTTAGTAGGACACATTCTTAGACATCGGGGAATCGTAAATTTAGCATTGGAGGGAAGTGTGTGGGGTAAAAATCGCAGAGGGAGACCAAGAGACGAGTATAGTAAGCAGATTCAAGTGGATGTGGGTTGCCGTTCTTATGAGGAGATGAAAAGGCTTGCTCAGGATAGAGTAGGGTGGAGAGCTGCATCAAACCAGTCTCCGGACTGAAGACCATAACAACAACGAATATAACTTTTCGCTCCCTATATTTCACCCCTGGTATCTTCAGAATTTGGATGAGTGTATTCCAGTCGACATTGTCAAAAGCTTTCTCCAAATCGACAAACGCTGAAAACGTAGGTTTCCCTTTCCTTAGCCTATCTTCTAAGATAAGTCGTAATGCGAGTTTTGCCACCCGTGTTCCTACATTTCTCCTAAATTCAAATTGATCTTCCCCGAGGTCAGATTCCACAAGATTTTCCATTCGTCTGTAAATAATTCGTGTTAGATAATATACATATGGTAACTGTACTGTATCACACATAAATGACAATTTTAAGCAGTATCTGAACAATTTAATATACATATGGTAACTTATTTTATTCAGATACTGGTTACAATTGTAATTTGTGTGTGATACAGTACGATATTTCGCTGCCTCATCTCTTTACTTGAGGTTTACATGTCGTCGACTCAGAGCGAGGCACCATGGGGCTACCATAATAGTGAAAATGTCAGTCTCGTTGCCCTCTTATATGTTGTTTTATCACTTCCGACGGCTATTACAGTTGCACACCTGCATCGTATGGACAGTATGAGGTTATCAACCAGCTCTTGAGGGACATTTGGCCATTCTTCCATGAGAGCAATATGCAGTTCTGCAACCGATGTGAGCGGTTTGCCAGCAATGCGACTGTCAAGTGCATCCCAGATGTTCTCCATAGCGTTTAAGTAGGGAGAACAAGCTGGCCATCCCATTCATTCAACAGCTTCAAGCATGTTTTCCACCAACTTTGTGGGACGAGCGTTATCGTCCTCCATAATGAATCCATCATCTATGGCACCAGCGTAGGAGACAACAAAAAACCGAGAGATCTCATCTCTGTACCTCTGATAAGTGAAAACGCCATTCTGAAAGACATAGAAGTCCGTACGTTTCCCAATACTCACTCCTGTCCACACCATTCGTCCACCACCAAGATATGGTAATGTATCCTGCACATAAGCAGCTTTGTTCCGAGTTCCACATTTTCTCCAGATGAGAGAACTACGATTATGTAGTTGAACACAAAGTGTTGACTGATCTGTGAACAGAACCCGGCGTCATTTGTCACGACTCCAATCTTAATATTCGTCTGCCCATTTCATGTGGTATAGGAAGGAATCTTAGCGTTTAACGTCCCGTCGACAGCGTGGTCATTAGAGATGGAGCTCCCACTCGGATTTTTTAGTAAGGATGGGGAAGGAAAGCGGCAGTGCCGTTTGCAAGGAATCATCCCGGCATTTGCTTGGAGTGATTTAGGGAAATCACGGAAAACCTAAATTTGGATGGCCGGAGGTGGATTTGAACCATCAGCCTTCCGAATACGAGTCCAGTGTGTTACCACTGCGCCACCTCGCTCGGTTTCATGTCGGATTATCGGTGTCGTGGTTTCCCTGGGACACACACCATATGCCACATTACCGAAGGCTGTTTCAGACTTTTTGTGTTGTCATTGCGCGTCACGTTGCTGCCTGGAGAGTGCGTTGCAGCGGAGTTGCTTTCAGCCACCTGTTTCGACGGGTTATTAACAGGAGAGAGCGGTCATCTCTTGTTGGTGTTACCCGTGGACGACCTAGGCCTTGCCTTCTATTTACGATTTCTGTGTCTGGAATCCCGTCCGGGTCCTGAAAATTACACTTTGGGACACCCAATATCTGTAGCCATCTGCAGCCATCTGTGTCTGTCCCGCTTCCAACCATCATACCGCTCTCCGTGCCATAACTTCGGGTAATTGACGGTTCTGTTGTACTGCACTACTTGCTCATTCCACTATCCGAACCCAACTGCTTGTGTAGTTCGTTTGGAACAGTAAACAAGTCAACACCAAACCGCTCTGCAGTAACTTTCTGTTTTTTACCACCATCTCGGTTGCCGTAATGTTGTTGTCTGCACTCCACAGAACCGACAGAAAGACAATGAAACATTTTAGTTCATTCTGACGTTGACAATATCCAGGAACCTAGATATCTCAACTGATCCCGTAATTGTTTTGCCCAGGATAGAAATCTTTGTGTTGGATCTTACTAACTTGTTTCAAGCTGAAGTCGTGATCTTGTAGTTATAACAATTCTGCATATACAGACAAGCAATGATAGATAAAAAAAGTTTCAATCAAACTTTTTTACAATTTTTTTTATAAATGTCCATCAAAGTTGTACTTAAGTTAGGATTTTCTTTACTATTATTGAAGACCGATTTCTGACATTTAAGTCCATTATCAAATCGATCAACAGTTCCTACAATGTCAGAGTACACACTGTTGGTCACGTGGTTTTAATATGTGAGTTTACAGGCCACTACACGCTTTACTACACAGCCGTCCTCCTCAATGTGAGACCAGTGTGTTACTACAGCGCCATCCCGGTCGGTAATGCACCGTAGATCACGTAACAAACAGACGAAGCCATTAGTGAATTTTTTGGAAATATACATAGATACGAGGCATGTTTTTTTAAGTAAGTACCGTTTTGAAATTAAATAAATAAATAAATAAATAAAAATGTGCAAAGATATCTCAATAATTTTATTTTTACATGAGAGCCTGTACCTTAATCTACTTTTTTTTTACATAATTTCCGTCAATATTGAGGCACTTGTCATAACGTTGTATCGGTTTTTGAATACCCTCCTGATACAAGTCTGCCGCTTGACTTGTTAACAACTGTTTTGACTTCGTCATCGTCTTGCTCGGTCACAATGCCACACAAAACACTACGAGAAACATTAGGAAAGTCATCCCGCAATGAGGAAATCGTAAAGCGTCTGTTTTCTCTCACCTTATTGTCCACTTCCTGCACCAAACTTTCATTAACGACCGAAAAACGCCCACTCCGTTGTTCATCATGCACATTTGTGAGGCCATCTTTAAATGCTCTCACCCACTTTCTTACCATTCCATCATTCATAATGTTTTCTCCGTAAACTGCACAGATCTCACGATGAATATCGATCGCTTTTAGGCCTTTAGCACTACGAAATCTTATAACAGCCCATACTTCATAGTCGGCGAGACTCACGAATACCGAGAGGTCTGCGGCGCGCCAGTCACAGTCTGCACGGCTGCTACGGCCGGGGGTTCGAATCCCCCCTCGGGCATGGATCTTTGTAGTAGTTCATAAGTAGTTTGTAAGTTAGGAACTGATGACCCTGCAGTTAAGTCCCTTAAGCTTAACAAACATTTGAACTCACGAATATCGGAGGCATCTTAAACATTCAGTACACAACGTAAACAAGGAAGCGCGTCAGCGCGTAGACAATTGATGTAGGTACCCAGTGCACACAAAACTATTGAGATGTCTTAGCATGTGTCTTTTTTTAATTTCAAAACGGTACTTACTTAATAAAAAAAAAGAAATGAAAAAAAAGAAAAAAAAGAAAGAAAGAAAGAAACGCGCCTCGTATAACGCTTTAACTAGCTAGGTGCTGACATGTAGCACTAAACCTATGTACTAAGAACATTTAATAAAGCAGGGAGCAGTGGAAGAAAACAATTCGACAACGCACGGGTGACATTGTCAGGTTCACTGATGGGTCAAAATCAGAGATAGCGTTGGGGCCGGGGTATACGTGGTGCAGCCAAGACTGGAGGGCGTCATCTCTCTAGGGAAAATGACCTCAATGTTCCAGGCCGAAATCATTGCCATCAGGGCGTATGTGGAAGAAATTTGCATAATTGCTACAAGGACCGTAGCATCTACATTTACTCAGATAGCCAGGCAGCCCTGAAATTACTGGCAGTCCTAAGATTGTTGCAGAAAGGCAACGGTTCTGGCGCAGTTAAGGGGAAAGCTATAGGGTAAACGTCGTGTGGGTCCCTAACAACTCAGTGATCGGTGGCAATGAACAAACCGACAGACTGGTTAGGATGGAATCAAAGACTCCACGTATTGGACCGGAAGCTGTCCTGACAATCACGAAGACAATGATTAAACTAGAGCTACGTAACTGGCACAGAAGACACAACATAGAATATTGGACCAAGGTCTACAAACATAAACATGAGAAGGTAACGATGAAAAAGCCACGTTTAGAAAGAAGATCTATAATCCTGGACTTGAGCAGGAAAGAGATTAAACTCATGGTTGGGCTGATGACCGGCCATGGAAACTTTAAAAACGCCTTCATACAAAGGTCATAACGGTAAAGGACCCTAAATGTAGGATCTGTGATGAGAGAGAGGAAACTGCATCATACCTAATCTTCGAATGCACTGCATTGTAGAGCAAGAGATACAGAATACTCGGGATACCCAGACCTGAAGAAATGATGTCTAATAAAGAACTGATAAAGGGACTCCTTGCACTATATAAGAGCATTAGTTTGCTTTATTAGATATAAAGGAAGAGATACCGCACAATAAACTCAGTTCCGATGCGGTTCAAAACAAATCGACTACGTGCTGACATGTAGCGTTAAACTTGTGTAGTAAAAGCATTAAAAATTTACGAGTTTATAGCAGCATTCGTAAGCTTACGTTTGAGCGCTATCGACATGGGATCTCAAATAGATTCCATATTTCTAGATTTGGAGAACGTATTTGACAGTGTACTTCACAAGTAACTTCTAATCAAATTGCTGCTTGCGTCGGATAGCCGTGTGTGCTGGAGCGCCGTGCCGCGGTGCGCGTTTGCCGTTGGGGGTTCGAGTCCCCCCCTCGGGAATGGGTGTTTATGTTGTCCTTAGGTTACTTTACCTTAGTTTCAGTAGTTTGTAAGCTACGGACTAATAATCCTGTAGTTGAGTCCGATAGATTTACAAACATTTGAACAAGTTGGTGCTTACTGGTTATCGTTTGGTTGTGCGATTATATACCTAATTTCGTTTCGGAAAGGACACAGTAATTGACGGAAAGTCATAGAGTAAAACAGACGTGATATCTGGTATTCCTAAGGCAAATTGTGTTATAGGTCCCCCACTGTTGCTTGTGTTCGTAAGATATTTAGGAAAGAATCTGAGCTGCTCACTCACACCATCCGGTAGTAAAGTTAGCAGACGATAAAAAGCAACTGCAAAACAATTTAGATCAGATATCTGCGTGCCGCGAAAATTGGCAGTTAAAACTTTATAATGAAATCTGTGAAGTCGTCCCTATGAGCACTAACAGAAAGCTGTTATACTTCATTTACACGATAAGTAAGTTATATCTAAAGACCATAAACTTCAGTACACGGCCTACCTAAGAATTACAATTACGACAAACTTTAATTAGAAAGATCACATAGAAAATTTCATCGGAAAGGCAAACCAAAGGCTACGCTTCATTGGCAGAACACTTATTAAATGCAACATCGCTACTAAAGTAACTGCCTACGCTAAACTTGTTCGTCATATTTTGAAGAACTGCTGCTATTTTATGGGACTGACGAAGGACATAGATACAGTTCTGAGATATATTGCGTTTCATATTGTCACGCTGCAAACTGCAGGTGGTGCGGAATTCGAAGCCTGGTCGTTAATAGAGCACAACACTTTACACTTAGAACACGTTTGTTGCGAACACAATTGTACACTTAGTACAGACTGGTTCCTGCTTGGAATGCTCCCCTATTGATACGCAGAAAGAATATTCTGGAACTTACAAGTACATCAAACATAAGAAACATGTAGAACGTTCTAGAAATATTAAATACAAGGAAATACATTTTCTTCTGCCTGTAGCAGGCTTTGAACAGCGATCTACGATGTACTGCACCACGGATGCTGTCGGAAGACTGGCGGCAATATACTAATTCGACTGTACATACGTGTAAAGTTTCCACAACCTTATTTACGTTTTTGTAACAAAAATGTTCAAATGTTTGTAAAGTCTATGGGACTTAACTGCGGGGTCATCAGTCCCTAAACTTACAAACTACTCATGAATTAGCTTATACTAAAGACGGCACAGACATCCATGCCCGAGGGGGGATTCGAACCCCCGATGGGGAACGGCCTCGCGCATCGTAGCATAGCGCCTCAATGCGCTCGACCGCTCCGTCGCAGCGTTTTTGTAACCAGAGAGAAACGTATACGTAGGTGAACGACAAACATAGACGTTTTGATCCGTAACATCCTTCCCACCACTGTCAATCACACCCTGGTTAATCACAAGTGGGAAGATTGGTTGCACCCGTCAACAAATATTTCTTCTTTCTGGTGTCCGACTAATAAATATCCCACTGTTCCATCCCTCCATAGCCTTCTTTCCATAATGCTGGCTTTCTTCCACAAATGCCTCGACTGTCTGTCTTTAAGAGTACAAAATCTCCCCAATGGCATTTGGCAGTTTTTCCTTTTGGGCGCTGGAGTTCATGAATCCAGAAGATACTCGTTCTTCCATCTACATCTTCACATCTACACACATACTACGCACGCCCCCTCGCAGTGTGTGGCGGAGGGTAAAATGCTTACCATTGTCACATCCTATACCAGTCGCGCATCGTGCACGGAAAAATTGATTGCCCTTATGCCTCCGTGTCGGTCCTAATCTATCTAATCTTATTCTTGTGGTCGCGTAGGAGAAAGCAATACATTGACTTCCTCTTCATAGAACGTACGCTCTCGGAACTTTGTCAGAATCCCGTACCGCGATACAGAACGTATCTCTTCCAGCATCTACCACTTAGTCTTGTGTAGTTCGCGAACGAACTAGTTCGAAAGAGCGCTTCCACAGGCGAACTACGCGAACTAGTTCGCAGATCCCTGGCCTCTTAGATCGTACGCTCCTTTTCCGAAGACTGACGGGGAACAGCGAGAGGACGCGAGAGCGCGCATAATCGCGTGATTTCCTTCTGCCAGCTGAGATGCAGCTCAGCTGTAGTTTTAATATTTCACTGCCGCAAATTTTCTTTTCTAAAGTATTCACAAGCGTCTAAATATAATTGGTTTATTTGCTTAAGGAATTGATGTCTAATTGCTCAAAAATACGGATAATAGCACACGCTTGGGAAACACTGATCATTATATAAGAAAGCTGTTATAAAAAAAGGAAGAGCTCTTTTAGTAGCGGTAGCAAAAGCCAAAATGAGCGGACGAACTAAAAAGAGCGACCTTCTTTGCGGCCGAGCTGCGAACTAAAAGGAGAGCTACCGGTGGCGAACTAAAATATGCGCGATCGGTCGCGAACTAAAATATGCGCCATTGGTCGCGAACTAAAATATGCGAAATCGGTCGCGAACTAAAACATGCGTTACCGGTCGCGAACTATTATGCCAAACGTATCTCGCTTCTTAGTCCGTTGGATTCTTTTCTGAAGACCGACAGGCAATAGCGAGAGGACGTGCAGCAGAATTAAAAATCACGTCTTTGCTTTCTGCTGATGAGAGCCATAGTTCAGTGCTACAAAATTTCTGTTTTGAAGTATTCTGCACTCTGAAATATCTGACTAATAAATTCCATATTGCCAAGATATAGAGATAACTTTAAACTTAAACGCGAGAAATTATCCACAAACTGTTTCTTTTGGTTTGCGGGATATCGTTAGCGGCTCAAGCAGCAAGCGCATGAAGCAGATAGGTGGGGGAACTTCTCCATCCACCAGCATGCGCAGAGCACGTCTCTCAGCCGTCACTGGGAGTGGACGAACTAAAAAGAACGAACTAAGTGAGCGCTCCCGATCGCAAAACTATTATGCGCAAGTCTACTACCACTGGAGTTTCCTATTAATCGCCGTGACGCTTTCGCACTTAGTAAATAAGCCTGTAACGAAGTGGGCTGCTTCCCGTTGGATCTCCTCTTTGTCATTTATTAGTCTAACCTGGTACGTATCCCACACTGATGCGAGCGCTGACCGAACGAGAGTTTCAAAACCTACTTCCTATGTTGACGGACTGCACGTCTTGAGAAATCTTCCAGTAAATCTCAGTCTGACATCTGTGTTAGGCACGACTAATTTTATATGGTCGTTCAATTTCAAATCGGCGTTCATGTCCTCTACCAGATATTTTATAGAAGTTACTGCTTTCATTGTTTGTCATGCTGCTATGTAGTTATAAAGGATCTTTCCTTCTATGTAATCGCAGAGCTTTACATTTGTTCAGGCTGCTGTTCCATTGGCACAGCCTGCACAAAGTATCTATAGACTGAAGATAATTTTGCATTTAATTACCCTTTCCCAGATGCACTTCTCGATAAATTAGTGCATCATGAGGTTGTTTTCCTACCGGTACATGTCCATCCGTTCCATGAAAATGGGCCGGCCGCGGTGGCCCAGCGTACTGCGGCGCGCCAGTCACGGTCTGCACGGCCACTACGGCCGAGGGGCTCGAATCCCCCCTCGGGCATGGATATTTGTGCCGTTCTTAGTATTAGCTAGCCATACGTAGTTTGTAAGTTGAGGAACTGATGACCCCGTAGTTAAGTCCCATAAGCTCTACAAACATTTGAACATGAAAATGGAAACGGGTCTCGTCGGACCAGCCAATACGTTTCCCGTCGTCAGGGGCTAATATTGGTATCGACGTGCCCAGGCCAGGCCTAAAGATTTGTGTCCTGCCGTCTTCAGATTATTTTTAAAAAATGTTATCCACGAGTTCCTCGACAGAATAAAACGAGTGGGTCATGAGGTAACTCTTCAATTTAGAGTTGAAAGCGCGTGGTATTGTACTATGATTCTTGAGTTTTGGGGCAGCTTATTGAAAAGCATGCTGCAGAATACTGCACGCCGTCTGCGCAAGAATCAAGGAAGTGTGAGCCAAATGTAGATACGATTTATGTCCCGTATTCACTGAGTGAATGCTGCTAACTCGTGGGACTAAGCTGATATTGCTAACAACAAACGACATTCAAGAAATTTGTATTGTGACGCCAATGTCAGAATTCACAGACTACTGAAAAAGAGGTTGACAGGATGTTCGTCAACTTACAGCACATGTTTCACCAACCGCCCGTTTCTGAGCCAAAAGTATCCTACTGGTGTTGAAAAATCACTTATTCCAGATACTGTTCTAATGGTAAATAAAGCAGAATTTAGATTTTGAACATTGGCTTTCAACGACAGTTTACTATCTACTTGAAAATCTAGAAACTTGAACTGTTCTGTCTCACTTATCGTAGGCCAATTATGCGTAATCAAAATGTCAGTTTTTTTAAGTGTGTGTCAGAAATTGTAAAAGAATGAGTTTTACTGTGTTTTATCATCAATATTATTTTGTATAAGTCATGAACTTGTCTCTTGTACTGCTTTACTTAATACTATGTCACTACCGTTTTTACTCGGCTATACTACCTGTCTTTTTTTCCAATTTTTTTACTTCTGAAGTTTGGGTGGGTACTACAGGTGCAAACTTCGTAAATTCTGTAGTGCATTTGATTTGTTTTGGATGGGCTAAATTTGTCAATCATTTTATCACACTTTATATGAAATGCCTGCTTTATTATAATCGTTTTTATATTGAACAAGGTCTAAAGAACTATTATGTCAATATGTCACAGTTTCCATCGCAAAAGTCCGCCATTATTCGTTGCAGATTCGACAGTTCTTAGGAGTAATAACAATTTTAGAAAACACTGTTGTGGGAGTTCAGCGATCTGTTACAACAAGATAAATTAATTAAGCATTCTAAAATCGCAATTTTTTTTTATTTTTTTTTTTTATTTATTTTTTAGAATGACTGGTTTCGGAAACAATGTGCTGCCATCTTCAGATATAATCCATTGTAAATAAAAAGCAAAAGACACTGCGTTACAAACAGATGTTAGAACTTCACATTAGTGTTTACAAATGACGAATAAAAAGCTTAGCATTACCCATTTGGCTGTTGCTGGTAGTCACGAGCAGCGACGTTCCGTCACAGTCAATAAAACTGCTGCTGATGGCTGAGTTGCCATACACTACGTTTACATGCGACATATCTTCCGGAAGACGAAAACCGATTTTCGAAAACCGTTTTTCGCCGTCGTGTTTACATGGCATAGCCTGAATCGGATTTCCTAATCAATTTAACATGGCGGCTGAAAAACAGCTGACTCAGTTCCTGATTTAGTCAGCACGATCGCTATTTTTCTTTATTTAAATACGCAGATTCATGCTCACTCTAATATTTATACTTTTATTTCACATTAGAAAATATCACTCTTTCCATACGTGCCGAAAATTCTTAACAAGAAAACACAATCTGACAAGCCAAGAACGCTTCAAAATCGGTTGCGTTTACATGGGCACGAAAATCGATTGTGGAACTGGAAAACCGCTCTAGGAAAGCGGATTTCCAGAATCGATTTTGGAGTGTTTACATGACCATCCGAAGGCGGAATTGGGGAATCGCTTTACGAAATCCGGTTTTGGAGCCTATGTAAACGGGGTGATAATGGCTGAAACTCGCGCGTGTCTTCAAAACGTCAGCGCTAGCCAATAGGAACTGACAGTCATAATAAGTTAAAACTAACGAATAAACGCCTGGTAGGAATTGAGTTGATGTCGGTGTTGGTCTGTATGAGCCCCACCCGCCTGCCGCCGGGTTGCACTTTCCGGTCCTCTGGAGCTGGCCCCCGCGGCTGCCAAATACGCGCAGTCCGTCGCCGTATTTTGCTCGCCCCCTCGGTGCCAATGGCAGCGGTCGTCGGCAGGTTCGTCATCGGCGCGCGCTGCCGCTCCAGCTCGGCATTCATACCGTGCCGCGACCGGGCGGCATCTCCATACAAGTTCCCCGCGGTCCGTAAAGAGGCCGCTCTCCAATTGGCAGTGCACGTTTTGCGGGCGCGGAATTTATGTGCCACGGACGGCCGATAATTAAAGCGAGCAGCCAGCAGCCGCTATAAGGAGGGCAGGCCGGCGCGTTTTTCGGGGCGGGCCGGTCCACTACGTGATGTATGGCCCTCCGCGGAGTACATACAGGCCGTGGGTGGCGCGGTCGCCAGAAGCAGTGGCAGCCACTTTAGGCCACACCTGCAATCCTGATGACAGCTTCGTAGTTAACATTCTTATACAATGGTTTAACAAACGCCATGCAATAGGCACCTGATATCGTGTGGGGCTTCCGTTAACCCTGTGGACTACAACCACACACCATGAAATAGTTTATGGCCCATACGATTTCACACACATTCGAACATTTGATTTGAATTTTAAGAATAACATAATGGTAATTAGATCTCGCACATATCCTTTTTTGGCACTTGTTTTTCTCGATCTTCGCATAAGCGTGGATCAGTCAGAGAAACTGAAGCGATTATATGGACCCATCACGAACAAATGTTCAAATGTTTGTTAAGCTTAAGGGACTCAACTACGGGGTCATCAGTCCCTAAACTTACAAACTACTTATGAACTACCTACAACTAAGGACGGCACAAATACCCATGCCCGAGGGGGGATTCGAACCCCCGACCGTAGTGGCCGTGCAGACCGTGACTGAAGAGCCTCAGTCCCCTCGGCCACCGCGGCCGGCCATTACGAACAACTTCACTGTGAATAACAGAACAATCGTGTAAATGACATTTGAAAATTTTTTGAATGTAATTTCCGTTGTGTAGCACTTATTGTTTCATACACATTGAGAACACTTTATAAGTGCACAAAACTTGAATGATATACTACATGTATACATTTGTGTTGTCGCCACCTGAACTGTTTTAATTTTACAACATGCTTATATTTCTAAGATGAATACGTATTTCATTACGTCTAGATCTAATGCAGAGAGCTGAAAAGAGGAAATAGTTTACTGTGTAGTTGATTACTATCTAAGTGAAACATTATGTGGCAACTACGTTTATGTTTGTATTTTTTAACTTCGTTAAATGTTTGAATGAAATGTCAAAAGATAAAGTGGCGACTCATTTTATTGCAAAATACTTCTATCTATGGTACTTTATACTACACAAATGGGTAGGTTTACAAAACTTTTGATACTTCAAGAGTTGAGCCTGGCTTTGCGACCGGGGCCTGTATTAGCCGTGGTTAGCGAGCTACGCCGGCCGCGGTGGCCGAGGGGACTGAGGCGCTCCAGTCACGGTCTGCACGGCCCCTACGGTCGGGGGTTCGAATCCCCCCTCGGGCATGGATATTTGTGCCGTCCTTAGTATAAGGGAGTTGATAAGTAGTTTGTAAGTTTAGGGACTGATGACCACGTAGTTAAGTCCCATAAGCTTAACAAATGTTTGAACATTTGCTTCCATTAGTACCTGCAATCATTCTTGCTACTTTCATATCTGTAACCTCAAACTTATGAATAAGGAATCCACCCAACTTTCACTCCCATACAACAAAGTTGGTCGAAAGACAGAGCGGTGCACTCCTAACTTAGTCTTGCTACTTACTTCTCGCGGAAGAAAGTAGATCTTAGCTGAGCACTGCATTAGCTTTGCTGCACCTCGATTCCAGTTCTTTCACTATGTTGCTATCCTGTGAGAAAATACTTTCCAGGTACTTGAAACTGTCTACCTGTTCTAACTTTGTTCCTCCTATTTGGCACGCAATCTGTTTAAAACCACTTTCCCAGAGACATTACTTTCATTTTGGAGATGCTGATCCTCATATCATAATCCTTGCACCTCTGATCGAGCTTTGATACATTAGTTTGCAACCTTTCAATCGTATCTGCCATTACAACTAAGTCATCCGCATATCCGAGACAGCTTATTTTGTTTTACCTATTTTAATCCAGCCCTGCCAGTCTAATGTTTTCAACATATGAACCATGAATAGTATGAACAACAGTGGTGACAGGTTACAGCCTTGTCTTACCCCTGAAACTACCCTGAACCATGAGCTTAATTTGCCCTCTACTCTAACTACTGCCTGACAGTTTACGTAAAGCCCTTTAATTGCCTGCAGAAGTTTGCCTCCTATACCATAATGTTCTAGAACTGACAGTAGCTTCCTCCTAGGAACACGGTCATAAGCCTTTTCTAGATTTATGAAACATAGATACAATTCCCTATTCCACTCATAGCACTTTTCCGTTACCTGCCGTAAGCTAAAGATTTGGTCCTCTCAGCCTCTAAGAGGCCTAAACCCACACTGATTTTCACCTAACTTGTCCTCAATGAATACTCGCACTCTCCTTTCAGCAATACCTGAAAATAATTTGCCTACAACGCTGATTACACACCATAATATTAGTTTTTGGCCCACTTTAGGTTACGGTAGTAACACTAAAAGTGGGCCTTTACGATCGTCTTTTGGCAGCTCGGAATTTAAATGAAAATCAAATGTTCAAATGTTTGTATAGCTTATGGGACTTAAGTACGGGGTCATCAGTCCCTAAAGTTATGAACTACTTAACACTAAGGACGGCACAAATATCCATGCCCGAGGGGGGATTCAAACCCCCGACTGTAGTGGCCGTCCATACAGTGACTGGAGCGCTCCAGTCCCCTCGGCCACCGCGGCCGGCTGAATGAAAATAACGGCTTAACTATTCATCTGACACGAAATTTGAATAACCGAATTTTTAGAGGAGAAAATTCTCTACAACTTTGCTCTTTTATGTTTTTTTCATATCTCGTAGCGTTTCAAAGATATTTGCAAAAATAACGACGATTTTGGGATGTATGTCTGTCTGTCCGTAACGTGTTCCCTGTTTTTAAGACGAACTGTTAAAGCGATCAGCACCAAATTTTACAGACATGATTGTAGGCCGCCAGAGACCAAAAATTTTCCTTTTCCAAATTTTTCGGACAAAAAATACGGTAGTAATACCAAGAAAATCCGTTTTTAATATAATTGTAATTGCAAACGAACCGTTCATCTGACACAAAAATTGAATAACCTAATTGGTAGAGGAGAAAATTCTCTACAACGTAGCTCCCTTATGTTTTTCTTTTTCATATCTCGTATCGTTTGAGACATATTTGCAAAAATAACGGGGATTTGACACCCTCCATTGAATTAACGAAAACCAGCCGTTCGGAGATGTCACGTGACATTTCTCGCCCAGAACTCTCTCGGGCATACGCCATCTTGCGTTGCGTATTTGGTGGTTTTCTTATTGTAACTTACACGTTGTCATTTCAAAGCAATGGCGCACAGAAGAATTAACAAAAACACATCGTTCTTCGTACGATAAATGATAATCTAGCGTCTACAAATGCCATATTAGCATCAGTTAACAACTGACATCAATAGTACGAGAATAAAGCACTAATGTTTCGATTAATCGCCGTAGCGTAGTGGGCAAGGCATTGGACTACGACGCTGAAAGTCGGTGGCTCGGAACCTGCCACTACTTTAATCTTTTATTTCCTAAAAGGGGTCAGACAGACCTATTAATTAATTTTTTATTATTTAGATTATTATTTCGGTCGAACATGTTTGCAAAAACTTAAACTACAAATCTAAAGTGGGCCGTAAAACACGTCAGTGCGATTTTAATTTCTGTTCCACAGGACCTAATTGAGGTGTGAGACTCCATGGTCATGGAACAAGTCAATACATAAAGTTTAACACAAAAATGGTAATAGAAAATTTTTAGTAGTCCTATGCACACGATAATCTTAAGACAAAGTGGAAAGAATCAATAAAGAAAAAATGAATTAGCTTAATTGTCTAACTTTTTTAGGAGTTCCTCGATAGAATAAAAGGAGTGAGCCGTGAGGTAACTCTTCAATATAGATTTGAAAGCGTGTGAGTTAGTGCTAAGATTATTTATTTATTGTGGCAGGTTATTTAAAATGGTTGCTGCAGAATACTGTACACCTTTCTGCACAAGTGTCAAGGTGGTCTGAAGCAAATGTAGATACGACTTCTGTCTAGTATTCACAGAGTGAAAACTACTAACTCGTGGAAATAAGCTTATATTATTAACAACAAACGACATTAAAGAAAAACGTATTGTGACGCCAGTGTCAAAACTACTGAAAAGGGGTCGACATGACGTTCGTGAACCTACACCACATATTGCTCGAACCGCCAGTTTTTGAGCCAGAAATATCCTTTTTGCATCAGGCGAGTTACCCCAAAAAATAATTCCGTATGTCATAAGTGAGTGAAAGTAAGCGTAATAGACTACTTTTCGTGTTGAAAAATTACTTATTTCAGATATTGTTCTAATGGTACATATATCAGAATTTAGTTTTGGAACAAGATCCAAAACATGGGCTTTCCACGACAGCTTACTGTCTATCTGAATACCTAGAAATTTGAACTGTTCAGTCTCATCATATGCCCATTATGTGTAATCAAAATGTCAGCTTTCTCAAATTATG
This sequence comes from Locusta migratoria, assembly GCA_026315105.1. NCBI lineage: Eukaryota > Metazoa > Arthropoda > Insecta > Orthoptera > Acrididae > Locusta > Locusta migratoria. The sequence goes on along the minus strand of CM048748.1, from coordinate 225,071,175 downwards.
TGTTACAAATTGTAAAAAACTGAGTTTTACTGTGATTTAACATCAACTTGTTTTCTACAAGCCATGAACTTATCTCTTGAGCCGCATTATTTGATACTGTATCAATATTTCGAACAACATTCTTCACTGCCAAGCTGGTATCATCAACTAACAAAAATATTTTACAGCCACCTGTTATACTCGAAGGCATATAATTTATATAAATAAGAAACAGCAAAAGTCTCAAAACAGCTCCTGGTAGTCCTCTAGACATTGGTGACACTAAATAGTTTGCACACACAAGGGACACCTTTGACCTGAAACGCTCGGAACCTCACGAAACCATGCTTAGAATAACAAGCAAATCCAGTGGCGGCTGGTGCTTCAGATCACTCGGGGTCCACCACTTCTTTGAGTGCTGGATCTTGATAGTGGCACCGCCCCCCTCCCCCCCCCCCCCCCGCACATTCCCCCCCCCTCGATGTTTCTGCGCCCTTCCCCCCCTCCCTCTCAGCTCGGGGAAAGCGCCCCGGTTGCCCCCCCCCCCCCCATTTAGATATATTTTCGTTAAACGATCTCCAGAATGTCTTACCTTGACTTGTTTCCGTTTGCTTCTACTCGAGCTGAGACGTAGGCCTACCAAGCTTCTTTATTTCACAGATTTTCAAATGTTTGTCAAGCTTAAGAGACGTAACAGCGGGGTCATCTGTCCTTAAACTTATCAAACTACTTATGAACTAATTAACTGCCTTATACTAAAGACGGCACAAACATCCATGCCCGAGGGGGGATTCGAACCCCCGACGGGAACAGGCTCGCGCCTCGTAGCATAGCGCTTTCAATGCACTCGGCCGCATTGCCGCGGCTTCTTTATTTCACACTTTTGTTCTAAGCTTAAAAGCTGAGTTATTTGTTTCTAAAAAAACTTAACGTAGTTCATTTTTCTTTGATAATAAACAAGAAGAAGATATGAATATGCACATTAAGTGACTGCACCAGAATGAACCTGTTACGATGAAGAGACTAGCTACCTTCCGGTTACCTGACACTGTAAGCATCCCTTCCTAAAATTACGCATGCGCAAAAGCTGCTCTCCCCCACATATTTTCAAACAGTTAAATATTTGTTACAAGGAAGAGTATAAATATCATTTATTCTCAATATCTTTAAATTGTTGTTCCAATATATGTTGAAAAGAAGATTGGGTTACAAAAAATTAGTTGTGGTCGGAATCGAACTTACTACCTTCGATAGCGCAACGCAGTGCCACTAACCATTTGCTAGCTGGAGAGTAGTGACTTAATTATTATTCATGATCGGATCTTCTGAAGGCTTTTACAGTTGATGCATCTTTAATTTATATTTATATTCTACCAAATATGACGTGTTTTTGATGAATCTTCAATGTGCGAAAAACAAATATGAAGGGCGGATGTTGTCTTAATGGAAGCTTTGCCCATGCTCAAGGCGAGGTGCGCAGTAGCTCCATGGGACTGATGACCATGTAGTTTGGTCCTTCATTTCCATCAACACACACACACACACACACACACACACACACACACACACACACACACACACGCAGTAGCTCCATTGTCTTTGCTTCGGGACTATTCGTGCGTAACCGCCAGAGCTCAAGTAGCCAGGAACTGGCATCTCGACCAGCTCCAATAAAATAAAATAAATAAATAAGAATTTTATTTCTGTCAAAATTATTTATATTTTTGTGAAATTTAAATTGCTTTTGTTCATACTGATAATTAAAAAAAATTAAGAGCTCTAAAAGTGATATTAAAAACTGTTCCACATGTTTGCTTATCTGATAACTAAGAATTACCTACCACGATATGAAAATTGTAAGTAAAGTAATTTTTGAGAAAATGTTTCTTGTGTGATAGCAAGCATGTGTTGCGAAAATTTCCAACAATGGCATGATCAAAGTTCTTGAAAGAAAATTAAAAAAAAAAAAAAAAAAAAAAAAAAAAAAAAAAAAAAACCCAGAATGTAGCCCATAACATAATAACCTCAAGTTAAAAAAAATTGGTTCTATTATCTTAAAAACACCGAAAACTGTTTTAGATTATGTAATCACATCCATTTTTTCCTACGTCCCCTCTTAATGAGAACCAAACTAGGTTTTTACCGCCGCGGTGGAGTAGCCGAGCGGTCAAAAGCGTCTCGCTGCGGAGCGCGCGGTTGCTCGCCGTGGAGGTTCGAGTCCTCCCTGGGGCATGGGTATGTGTGTGTGTTGTCCTTAGGTTAGTTTACTTAGGTTTAAGTAGTTTGTAAGCTACGGACTCATGACCACGCAGTTTGGTCCGATAGATTTACGAACATCTGAAGATTTAAATAAGAATAGGGCGGTACAAAAACCGAAGGAAATAATCTTTGATTGTTCTCTACGTAATCTGCTATAACACATTCAAACGGGTGACTATTGTGCAAAGCAGGAAGTACTGCTGAATACGCGGCTCATAAGTCAGCTCGCTAACGACGGGGTATCATTACTGCCGTAACGACCGGACTGTCACATGAAATCTCACTGGCAGCGGGCGGCGGCTGCCCCCGTTTTTTGTTTACAGCGACAGGTATCCCGACGGCGTATTACCCACATCCAGAAATGAGCGGCGTACAATTGGCGGCCGCCTTTTTGCCTTCTCCGTGCTCCTTTTTGCGTTCGCGGTAGCGGCAGCGGCACCGGCAAAGAGCGGCGCAGGCGGCCGTGCGACGGGACACACACACGCGCGCGAGATTGATTGCGTTATTGTTCATCGGCGAATAACGGTCGCCGTCGCGAGCGAACGCCCGTTCCGCGGACAGAGTTACTGCGGCTCATATGTGGGTCTTGTTAATTGAACACGGCGCTGGCGGCCGGTGAGATGCAGATCTGCTGCTGCGAGGGTGCGCGGCGGACAGGGCCGGGAGATGGATGGGCGGAGGCGAGCGCCTTGCGGGGTATCTGCCTGCCTGGCTGGCTGGCGTGACCCACTTTTCCTCGTCAAGTCGGCGGGGGAGGGAGGGAGGGAGGGGGGGAAGCTGTCACTGAGGGGGAAAAACACACCGCCGGGCCGGCAGCTGCTGTCGAGTCACTGCGGCTAATGCAGCCCTCCCAGCTTATGAGACGAGCGTCCAATCGCAAATACTTGGCCGGGCAGAGTTTTTGAAAAGGACCCGTCTGATTCGTCGACGTTCTCCCCGTTGTTGTGCCGACCGCGACCGACAGAAGAAACAACAACGGACGCCGAGGTGTGAAATTTCTTTTAATAAATCGCCTTTTAAGGGGAGCCCCTCCGACTTCCGCAAAGTACTTCTTTTTCTCGCGGGCACTTCTTCCCCGAAGCGAAGCAGCGTAACGGAAAGCGACGTTAGTCCGGGTTAAATGACTTTCACGTGGCAAAACTTCTCTGACCGGGCTGGTTAGCAACTCTTTTCAAGAGACGTCGCCCCCGATGTCCGGCTCATTGAGTGAAACTGGGCACGGTTGTGGAACCTCTTCGAGCACGCTGCGATTGGTTCCAATTGCCGCATTGCTTCGACGAGCTCGTTCGAAGGCTTACTGCAATCGCAACAGTATTACAACGAAACATACTGAACTCTGCCGTACTCACTCTTCTCATATTTGGAGACAAGAGCGATCTTTACATTGTGCGGGGTGTTACATGCCGAGGCTGCGTAGGTACATTTGAACGGAAAGATTGCCGCGCGGAAATGGCTGTGGGTTCTGGAGCGTTATGTTGCAGGACGCGCCGTCGCTCCCGCCGGAGGTTCGAGTCCTTCTTCGGCCGTAGGTGAGCCTGTAAGCCTTAGGATAAGTTAGTCTAAGTAGTTTGTAAGTCTAGGGACCGATGAGCAGAGAAGTTTGGTCCCCTACTCTACAAACATTTCAACATTTTTTAACAGAAAGATTCGAGTCCTACTTACGACGTTACAGCGTTCAATGAATGAAATAAATCGCAATTTGCGATCAGTTATGGCTTCACTGTACTTTGTTTAGATGGAGTACCAAAGTGCGATGAATGAAATTTGTGCCCGGCCGGGGTTCGAAACCGGGATCTCCTGATTACTAGACAGACGCGTTGACCACTCCGTCACGAAGGCACGGAGGACACAGTTACCAGCCCGACTGCAGAGGACTCTTCCCTGCACGTCTCCCGGATATGTGACAAAAGCACCCAGTGACATTTGCATCCAACCCCAAATCTGTGACATTTGCACCCAGTCTGACCTGTTTACTACGTCACGACCTACCTGCAGCTCGTACCCTCCCTAAGCCGTCCCTGTTTTCGCGGTAATGTCACGCCGCCCAGTCCTCGCTCACCGGAAACGCTCTCTCAACACAGTCTGCCTGCAGTCCCGAGGTCCTTGTCCACCTCAGCGGATGACTGCTAACTGTCAGTACCATTATGAAGATCGTAGTGTTCGGTTCGAGCAATTTGTGTATTTGTGCCAGTTGGGTACACATTTTCAGCTTTGCCCATTCGCAGTTATCATACATTCTGTGAATATGTTTTTTTTTTTTTTGTTTTTTTTTTTTTTTGTTTTTTTTTTTTTTTGTAACGTAACCACACATTTGAAAATTATCACTTTTTCGGAAATAAAACCCAAATATTTGTTTCTTCCTTTGTTTTCTAAACGTAACATACAATACTGTAGAACATTCTTTTCATATACAGTAAAAAGGCTTGGAACCAGAATTTAACGGTGTTGATAGTTTTCGACTTCTATCGCCGATACATAGGCGATATATCGATGTTCAAACCATCGCTGTTAACATCGATGTTTTGGGGCGAAACGTCGATGTTTTCAAAACGTAGATTTATCGTTTGCATTCCTAGTCATCAGTCTTCTGACTGCTTTGATGCGACCTGCCACCAAATCCTTAGCCAACCGTTTCATTTCAGAGTACCATTGCAACCTACATCCTCAATTATTTGCTTGATGTTTCCATTCTGTTTTTCCCCTAGTGATGTAAAATGCCGCGACATTTACAAGTTGGGGCAAATGCCTTGAATGAATGCTTGGGCAAATGCCCAAAATTCATAAATACCCAGGCATTTATGGCTTTAAAACATAAACTTAAAAGCAGTACCTACAAAAAAATTACGTGATATTTTGTACAACTCCATAAACTACATATCAAATGCTTCAATTCTCTTCTGTTCTCATTTCCCAGTAGTCCAAGTTACATACAATGTTATACTGCAAACATATGTTCTGCGAAATTTCTGCCTAAAGTTCAGGGCGATGTTTGACAGCAGTAGATTTCTCTTTCCCGTGAATGCCCTCATTGCTTGTGATAATCTACTTTTTATGTCCCTCTTGCTTCTTCCGCCGTGAGTTAGTTTACTGCAAAGGTAGCAGAATTCCTCGTCTTGGTGTATGTACATTGTGATCAAATTCAAATGTTTTTAGAGCTTATGGGACTTAACTAAGGGGTCATCAGTCCCTAAACTTACAAACTAATTATGAACTAGCTTATACTAAAGACGACACAAACTTCCATGCCCGAGGGGGCATTCGAACCCCCGACAGCAGCGGGCGTGAAGACCGTGACTGGCACGCCGAAAACCTCTCGGCCACTGCGGCCGGCTACAGCACTACATTGTGATCACCAATTCGGATGTTATTTTCTCGCTATTTTTATTTCTGTTACTTCTTATGACTTTCATCTTTCCTTGGTTTACCTTCAGACTATGGTCTGTGCTCATTAGTCTTTTCATTCTATTCAACAGACCCTGTAATTTTCCTTCACTTTCACAGATGATAGCAATGTCATCAGCAAATCTTATCACTGATATCCTTTTACCCAGATCTTCTTTATTTTCTACATTAAGTCTCTTCATTGTGCAAGTTGAACAGTGATGGCGACAGTCCACAACCTTTTCTTACCCCCTTTTTAATCTGAGCACTTCGTTCTTGACTTTCGACGCTTATTGTATCGACTTCGTTCTTATACAAACTATGTATTTTCCGCCTTTCCCTACAAGCTTACTCCTATTTTTCTCAGAATTGCGAACATCATCCAGCACCTTACATTATCGAAGACTTTTTCCAGGTCTTATTAAGATGTCTTGGTTGTTCTTAGGCTCGCTTCCATTATAAATTGCAGCAATGCTATTGCCGTCAAGCACGGCCTTGTGTCAATGTGACCTCACAGCCCTCGGCTCTTCTACCTGCCGGGCAGAGACCGGACGGGGAGATTAGCGGGCCGCCCCTCGACCAGAACTGGGTACTTATGTCACTGGGTGCATTTGTCACTGGGTGCTTTTGTCAGGACACCCGTCTCCCATCACAACCAAATCTCCATTCGCCACGCTGTCTCTTTCCTATTTGTTCTGTAACGCTCGCAGCGACAATCCTGTATTCCCGCATCAGGAGGGAGAGCAGACAATGAGGTATCGAGACAATTAATTTTCGTCAGGAGCCCAGCCTCGGCTTGTATACAATTATTTTTTTTTTGACGACGTTACACCGTTCAATGAATGAAATAAATCGCAACTTGCGATCAGTTATGGTTTCACTGTACTAGGTTTAGATGGAATACCAAAGCCGAGCTGGGCTCCTGACGACAATTAATTGTGTCTCGATACTTCATGGTCTGTTCTCCCTGATGCGGGAATACAGTATTGTGCATGTGGTAATAGGAAAGAGAGAGCGTGGCGAATGGAGATTTGGGTGTGGCGGGAGACGTGCAGAGAAGAGTCCTCAGCAGTCGAGCTGCTCAATGTGTCCTCGGTGGCGGAGTGACCAACGCGTCTGACTGGTAAGCAGAAGATCCCGGGTTCGAAACCCGGCCAGGCACAAATATTCATTCTCCGCACTGTGGTATTATATCTAAACCTAGTACAATGAAGCGAAATCTGATCGCTAATTGCGATTTATTTAATAATTAGTCTACTTCTGTGCTCCGTAAATGTCGACGTTCAATATCTCCGTTTCCATATACCTGATGATAGCAACTGCAGCCATGAAATCAAGAGACGCTTATTGCTCGGTAGAAAGGCGAGCCAAACATTGACAATGTTATAAGGTCCAGAGATATAACTTAAGCAATTGAGACCTCTACTGTGAGAAACTACGTTCTTACCAGTTGTGATGTATGGATGTAAGACCCACAGATCAATTTTAGAGCAAATAAAACCACATTTCTCCCTGGAAGGTCCAATATTAAAACAAAAGTTGACCTATTTTGTACACATAACACGAAGACATGCCTCACTAGAAAATCATTATTGCTGGGAATGATCGAAGACACTAGAAGATGATGATGGAGGTTGAGTACAATCGATGGCATCTTAGAAGCAAAGTGTACATGTTGCAAGGTCTACGGTAGAAAGTGCAGGACAGAGGTAATTGGCATGCTTTGATTCATGGAGTCACGAAGAGTCGAAACCGACTAAACGAGCCGGCCCAGGTGGCCGAGGGGACTGCGGCGCGCCAGTCACGGTCTTCACGGTTACTACAGTCGGGGGTTCGAATCCCCCCTCGGGCATGGATATTTGTGCCGTCCTTAGTCATAGCTAGTTCATAAGTAATTTGTAAGTTTAGGGATTGATGACCACGTAGTTAAGTCACATAAGCTCTACAAACATTTGCACATTTCATTTGAATGGCAAAACTGTGGTGATATTCCATAAGGACACAGTGTTAGGTACAGTGTCAAACGCCTTCTGCAAATCTACAAATATGGAATGGATCTGTGATCTCTTGACGATAGTACTCACCACTTCACAACTACGATACTCTTTTAATACTAGTTGACTCTGCATCAATAGGTCTTTCTCTTGGAGTTGGTTCACAATGTTTGAAAAAGTGAATCTTCTAAAATTCTACTACAAACCGACGTCAACAATGCAGCATGAAATTTTGTGGGTCACTATTGCCTTTCTTGAATATTTTAGTGACTTGTGCAACTTCCAATCTCTCCGGGTAACTAACTTTTGTTGTGATTTAAGTTGTTTTAATTCTCCACGGATATCTAATTCTAAGTTACGCATGATGGCAGCTGGAGTATTTGCTTAGTTTTCTTTGGTGAAGTATTTTCGGAAACCTGTGTTTAGCAATTCTACTTTAGCAGTACTGTCATTCGTAACATCACCATTGCTACCACGTAGTGACTCTATTGATTGTGTTTTGCCGCTAATACTTTATATACGAATATGAATTTAATCTAACGAGCTATTTTCCGAAATTAACACTGTTACGATATTATGTACCATATTCTGAAAGCAGTTACTTATTCGGTTTAAAAGAAGGATATAAGTTTATTGCCGGCTGCGGTGGCCGAGGGGACTGAGGCGCTTCAGTCACGGTCTGCACGGCCACTGCGGTCGGGGGTTCGAATCCCCCCTCGGGCATGGATATTTGTGCCGTCCTTAGTTGTAGGTAGTTCATAAGTAGTTTGTAAGTTTAGGGACTGATGACCCCGTAGTTAAGTCCCTTAAGCTTAACAAACATTTCAACATTTTGTAAGTTTATTGCAAAGAGCGAGGCATTCAAGTCGATCTTGAAGAAACAACTTATAGGAAGGTACATTTGAACCAGCGTCATTCGAATAATTGGTGCTTCTTAAAGTGCATTGCTCGTTTTGCCTCTTTTTCCTTTGAGGTTTTTCTGTTTGTAAATTTGAAGTATTTGTTATAACTAGGTTATTTTTGATACTGTGAACTTTGTGTCAAGCATAACGAGACAAGAAAAGGTGGATTGATTTGCTACGAGTATCCTTTTTAATTCTGTGGGAAAGTTTTCTTACCACCTCCAACACCCACAAATACGTAGAAACCGTGTCAAACCAACAGTTAAAATTACATGTGTGCTGTTGACAATTCTGCACTCAAGCTGATGGTATCTGCGACATTGACTTCAAATGAGAGAAAGTCTCGACGGATTGAGCGGAAAAAAACTGAAATCTTGTGTCAACGATACGGTGTTTGTAGCTGTTTTTAATTTCGATTTTAAAATACTAAAAAATTATAAGAGACTCAAAATTATTATACACACTTGATTACGCTTCACTTGTTCTGTGACTGATATACAAAAAATTATTTTATTTTTGAACTGCTAGCGAATGTGCTTAGTTTTATCGACCATCTCGGGGCCATGCGAAAGTGCCTTTCTTCCAAATATGTATTATGTATTACTTTTTAATGAATACATCTTTGAGAATTTCTCAACATACACAAAATATATTTAATCTAATGAAATTTAAACATGTAGATTAAACACCATCGAAGAAATCGAAGATCTTGTCATTATCGCACAACGTACATCTGGTTTTTATTTATTTTTTGTTATTTTTCCTTATTTGCAGCATTCTGGGTGATGTAGCCATGAACTTAATAATTTGACCAATTTTGAATAACTGACAATCGTAGTTGCACAAAAGTAAGTTTATCATTTCTTCAGTCTGATTTCGGATCTTATAGGGGATCATGGAGGAATTTTATTAGAGGTACTATGCTCCAGACTGAACGCTGAAAGGCATAATCAGTCTCCAATGATGATGATGATGATGATTTCGGATCTTTTAGTCTATTTTCAAATCCACTTGTTAGAAGAGAATATGTTTCATATTTTCGTGTTCCAAAGCATGCTTAAGTACATAGAACGACGTCAGCATATAAATATTTTTTGTATGACAGTATTGTAAATGGCACAGGAAAAATAAGTAAAAAAAATGTACTCATACATACATTGGAACACACAGTATTGTCAATTATGATGATCTGTAATGGATGGCTTTAATAATTTATGATTTTCCATAACTTGTGTTTTCACTTTTGTTAAATGCGTTTGTGGCGCTAATAATAATGAAGAATGCTTATACTGTCTCGTTTTAGTAAGCTCCCTTTAATATAATTTACGTAATAATGATGTATTTACGGAAAATATGATTACTCATGCCACTGGCAATACTTATTTACGAGGACGACGCCTGGCGCTGGGGTGCACAGGAATGGGAAAGAGAATTTTTAATTTTTGATACGTATTTCGCTCAGCCTGGCTGGCCTAGCCGCTTACGAGCCGTGCCGTGTGCCTGCAGTGGGATTTTCCACACACGTGTTCCCGACACTTGTCGTTTGATCGGTATTCCTTGGTGGTTTCGCTGTGTTGACGAGGGTACGCCACCCTTGGAAAATCGGTAGAATCCGGCCACCAACCATGAGCCAGACAGGCGGTCACGTGGGGTACACCGTGCCCAGACCTGAACGACAGACTGAAGAACGGACGCTCTCATGCACCTCGGCCTCCGATCTGAATACGCCTACTCCCTTGAGCTCCGATGATACCATAATTTTTCCTCTCATTCTAAGATGTATATCAAGGGATAGGCGTCGACCTTCCCCAGAATCCTCTTTAGTAGCATGTAACAACTATTTTCAAATAAAACCCACCGTGATATCACCATAACTTCACGCCTTTCTCATCTAACCCTAGTGCCCACTCCTTCGCCCGGACATCCTGATACGGTTATTTAGGATCGAAAAAAAAAAAAAAAAACAGTAAACATTTTTATGGGGTACTGAGTTCAGTTTCCGCTATCCCAGACTCGTAAATATAAATCTGGTCCATGTAATAGTAGTAGTTTAAGGTACACTTTAACACGTAGAGGTCATCAACTCATAAAATAATCATGAAACCAACAGTTGTGCTACAGGAGTTAATTTGGTATGTAAAGAGCATTTTGTCAACTCATCTATACTGTCTTATCATAAACACGGAATATTTGCCGCTATTCGCCTTGGCCTTCTATCAAAGCAGACCTGGGCGGGATGTTGGGGTATAACAGTCTATGCTATTTCCACATATTGCCATAAGGCTCACTGTGATACCGATATGTGAAGCTAAAAGCAGCCACAATATGTAAACGCACTCGTACTTCCTACAGACGACTAAGTGAGTTCAAAAGGGATAAAACTGTGGTCTTCTAAGTGGCAGGATATCAATTTTAGAGAATTATCACAGATGTTGGACACATTGCATCAGTAGTTCAACGATTGCTGGTTACAGTGTTCACGTCAACATTGTCACACCACCAGACGACTTTCTGTATGTCCACACAGCAGAGACGTCCGCCAAGATCATTTTATTATAACTGCAGAAGTGGCGGGTCGTACAGCTACCACAGCACACACAAGAACGTTTGAGAGCCCAGGATTGGCAACACTAACTGTGGCCAGTTGGTTACTAGCAGCAGGACTACATGCATGCACACCTCTAGCACATCTCCCAGTCGCGCCACAGTATCGCTGTGCATGGAGTCTGGTGCTGTCAGACACTTGGAAGATGTAACCTGGCGATCGTTGTCATGTAGAGTGCATTCTTCCAAGGCACAATCGTCTCACCTTAGGTGTTTGTAAACCTAAGGGACCATACTGCTAAGGTTTTTGGTCCGTATCCTTCCTAACTACTTGAACTAAAGTTATGGACTCCCCCCCCCCCCCGCCCCACACACACACACATCCGGAAGGAGCAGCTGCGCAATCCAAGACAAGATGCCTTAGATCACGTGGCCATACCCATGTGGCCAGGTATTAAATGGAGTAAGTTTCACGGGAAACATAAAACATACCTGTGGGCAGGCACGACAGCATTTAGGTCGGCCCCATTGCCTGCTTCCCTGCCTGTTTTAGTGAATGAAGCAGAATAGCGCCTGTGCTGTTTTCCCTGTAAGGAAGGCTGCATGCTACCTTCGCTGGCCAATCAGGAGTCGCGGTTGACGTCTGAACTTGTTGCCTGCAAGGTGGGAACTCGCAGACAACCAAGCAGAGAGAACACAGTGCCACACGCCCGCCAGCAATGTGCAGTCTTTGTCAAACGATTGTAAATAAACTATTCGGTAAACCATACGATTCTTGCACCACTCGAGGATGCATTCTTCACCTTCATGATGAATTCAATATCATTTTGTTAGTGATCATAGTTCTTGTGATATTGACGGATTTAGTATGGTACTTCAAGAAATCAGGAAATGTTGCATTCAAAAATAGAAGTCGCTATGAATTTGCATCAGATGTGCGATAAGATACAACTGTCGTTCAGCTTTGGTGTTTGTGGAGGGACCGCTGACCAGCGCTCAGTATGATACCTCTGTAAATGTAAGCATTTAACGGACTCCGTATGCACTGTTTCAACGATAGACATGTGGGATTGGGCGAGCGATATAAGGCATCACGCTACGTACTCGGTTGTCGGTCCCTTAGGATCTTCGAGTCCACCCTCAGCATCTGTGTGCGTCGTCCTTAGTGTAAGCTATTTTAAGTACTGTGTTTGGTTGTGTGGCCATGTTCTGCAGCAGCTTCTGCTTAAAATTAAATATAGGAGGTTCTCCGTGTTGTGCTGACTGCAGTTAAGAGAATTATTTTACACCAGACGCGTTTCGCTTTTTATTTGTAAAACATCGTCTATGGATCATTCTAAGTTGCTTATATATAGATTTTAAACAGTTTTTAAACTTTTTATGTTCATTACGTGCTTTTAAATTGATGTATAATCTTCTCACGGTATCACCTCTTCCTTACAGCCCACTGCTATTTTTCCATCTTGTTGGTTGGGGTTGGTCGGTTTGTAACATGAGTTACGGCAAATTTTTTTATATCGTAGTTTTCCGTTCACTTGTTATCACTTAATTTATTAATAACTGTGTAAAGTTTTCAAATCTCGTTATTTTTTATTTATTTATTTATTTATTTATTTATTTTATTTTTTTAATTTTTATTGAAATGTTTTCCTGTTTGCTTGTCACATCACCACTTTTTCACTAAGTTCTTGTTGTCAGTTCAACTGTTTATCGTATGGTTTGTGAGTGTTGCCTGAGTTTTATTTTTTAAGTTCATTTATTTATTTGAAATCAATGCATGTGTGTCCTCACATGATAGCAATTAAAAAACGTCTGTCACAAAATTTCGTCCTGCGCATATTTCCGGCAGTAAATGGACGTCGAAGATTGAGATGGGTGAGTGTCCCATACGTCAGTGTGTTTCAAAATTACACTACTACCCATGCCCGGAAACATCATCCAATGACGCTACAAAAAGTCGAAGTTGCTGGAGGGGATGTCTAGCGGCAGGTGCTGGTGCCTGTAACTTGAACTCTCCGTAGCGTCGTTACATGGCGTTTCCGTGCATGGGTTTCCATGCTCATTTCGTTCCTCAAGACGTCTAAGACATCAGTTACAAATTTGTTGGTGAAACACACTGACGTATGGGATACACAGCCATCTCAGTCTTCGACGTCCATTTACTAGCGGAAATATGCGCAGGATAAAATTTTGTGCGAGACATTTTTCATTGAAACTTCCTGGCAGATTAAAATTGTGTGCCGGAACCGGGACTCGAACCTGGGACCTTTGCCTTTCGCGGGCAAGCGCTCTACCACTGAGCTACCCCGCCACGACTCACGATGCCGCCTCACAACTTTACTTCCGCCAGTACCTCGCCTCCTACTTTCCAAACTTCACAGAAGCTCTCTCGCGAAACTTGCAAGACTAGCACTCCTGGAAGAAAGGATATGGTGGAGACATGGCTTAGCCACAGCCTAAGGGATGTTTCCAGAATGAAACTATCACTCTGCAGCGGAGTGTGCGCTGATATGAAACTTCCTGGCAGATTAAAATTGTGTGCCGGAACCGGGACTCGAACCTGGGACCTTTCATTGTTGGCAGGTGAGGAATCGTGCTGCAATGCCCGAGAGCGCGAATTTAGATTCAACCTATATATATATATATATATATATATATATATATATATATGCGTGTGAATAATAAGTGAATAAGGAATTAAATGTTGGCAACATTCACAAACCACACGAAAAACTGTTGAACAGACAAAAACAAGATAGTGACTATTTCGTGATGTGATATTCAAACCGAAAGGCATTCCAATAAAATAAATAAATAAATAAACGGGTGATGTGCAAACTTTTCGCTGTGTAGAATAAGTGGTAACAAATAAAACCAAAAGAAGATAGGAAAATAGACGAAATTTGACGTATACAATCAAAAAACACACTTCACAAACCGACCAAAACCTATCTACAAGACGGTAAAACTCTTACAGTTAATTAGCTGAAGTAGTTTGTAAGTCAAAGGACTGATGACCCTAGAAATTTGGTGCAAATGCTTTGAAAACGTTTCTTTCCATTTTTTTAATTTTTTTTTCCAACGATAGATCTTGAGTGAACTGGGAAAGTCTAAGAGGGTGTACTAATTTTTCTTTCAGGCAACGTATTTGCTAGTAAAAGTAACTCTGTGAATATTTAAATTTGTTCATTAACGTTGAAAGTGCAACTGTCTCTACTCAATCACACTGTGGGTAATAAAAACTGTTTTACCGGTCTTTTCATTTTCTAAACAAAATCTGCATAAAAGCAAGGCCACACACCAGGCGCGACCCACGGAGAAAATGTTTCTCGTGTATTTTCCCCGGTGTGGTTCCCCGGCACTTGTTGCTACTTCCGGAGTGTGAGGAGGCCGAAAGCCTCGCAAAGAGTGCGGCAGAGTGCGTCCGCCTCGGTAATGGTGGTGCCGGCGGCGCCGGGGCGATACATCATCGGCCTCGCTGGAGGCTGGAGGCTGGGGCGGCGGTGGCTGATGTATGCGCCGGGGGCGGCGCATGACGGACGGCCGGCTGGCGCTATCGACGCCTCCCGCCCATAACACACACCCACACACACACAGGCGGGCGGCGGGCGCTCGTGTTTACAAGTTATGGCGCGGCCCCCGCATATGTAAAGTGCTCGTTATTGCTTCGGGCGACAGCGCGCTCCTTTATTCACGGTAATATCTGGAGAGGTTCATCCAGCTCCCGCCGCGCACTCAATAACGCCCCGCCCAGGTCGGCAGCCACCGGCGGTGCCGCTCTCGACACTAAAACACACGCCGCGCTCTGCCAGAGATAAATGGAGCCGTCGGGTGTGAGGGGGAGGGGGGGGGGTCGTCTGCTGGCGTAGATGATGTACAGGCTGCGTGTAATAACGTGCCGCAACAGGCGTCGCGCGCTGGGGGACTCTCTGCACTAGAATTAGCTGCTGCTGAGGGAATTGTATTGCCAATTGGTACACTTCAGCTTGTAGGTGAGTTATGGTGTTTCGGCAGTAATATAACTAACGAATATAGCAGATTTTTTTCTTCATTAGGAGCAAAAAAATGTGTAATTGTTTGTAAAACTATTGGACACAACTGATATGGTCATCAATCCCTAGAATTACAAACTACTAAAACTATCTTACATTAAGGACAACACGCACACACACACACACACACACACACACACACACACACATGCCAGAGGGAAGACTTCAATATCTGGTGGTAACGGCCGACCAGTCCGTAGCATGACGCCTAAGACCTCGCGGCCATTCCGCGCGGCTCTATACTAACAAGATACCGTTATTAGATAAACATAAGTACCTTCTACAAAACTTTAAATAATTTCGTTATATTCTCTCAATTGCATATAAGTAAACTTAATATACAGGGTGTTTCACTAAGTGTGTTTGTTTCTGTAACTTATAAAATAATAGGTGACGGGAAATTTTAATGCGGTAGGTCAACACAAGAAATGTTACACTTTCTGCGTAGCTATGAACATAGTTTATTGTATCATTTTCCAAAGAGTTACATCACAAAGATATAATTTTTTAAATGGAACAATAGCTTTTTCTGTCGTGTATCAGAATCGTTGAAATCAGCTGCGTCCAAATCAATTTCAACTACATTCCTAGCACTGTTAGTTTGGGAGCTACAACCCTTCAAAGTTTAGGGGGCGGAGGCTACGACAGCGTAGCTCACTGGCTGGTTGTCATGAGACAGTGGGCCGTGCCCCAACGGGATAGTCACTCGCCCAGTAAAATTATTCGATTGGGTGTCAATATTTTGCTCATCAGCGAAAACTGCACAATGGAGACAAACGATCTCTCTCTATTGTTGTAGTACAATGTCTCCGGTTGTACACATAGCAGTTCCGTGTCGATACCTATAAGAGAGTGGAAAGTCGTCAGCTTATATAAAATTCGGACTGGACCAGCGATGACTTTAGACACTATAACAGCAGAAAGGTTAAATATAGCGAAACATGATGGATATTCTTCAGCTCTTTTTTTTAACAAGAGTACGAATAAAGAAAAATAAGTGCATATTGCAGATTGAAAAGAAAAAACTAGCAAGCAAGATGCCAGAGCCTAAGAAAGAAATTTCGCGTTCTCGATCCGATTCTAAATGACAGAAAACGGCGCTCAAAAGTGAATCTACAGACGGTAGAAGCTTGAAATTTGTAGACGCTGTTTATCTTGCTCTGTAGGAATCAGAGTTTTTTTCGATATTCCCATCCCTAAGGATGTGAAACAGGGAATGATCAGTTTTTCAAAAAACGTTGCTATTGGGGCAATTTTGAAGCAAAAAATACAAAACTTTGATTGGAAGTTAAAAACACGTGTTTCGATATCTTTGAAAATTAAAACATTAAGTGGATGAAATGGAAAATCTTTCATGTGTGCTACTAAGACTATTTTGATGCTAGAAATCTGACAATTTAGATTTGGAACCTTGGTCAGAATTTAAAAAAAAAAAAAAAAAAAAAAAAAAAAAAAAAAAAAAAAAAAAATTGTTTCAGGATTTTTTTTTTTAATTCTGCCATCAATGGTGAATAGGGGGTGGCAAGTTGTATCAAAATACTTGAGTAGGAAAGCATATTCAAAGCTAAATCCATGAAAATTTATATTTAGAACTAGAAACAACCAATGTAAACTACTCGTGCGAAGCAGCGGGAATTAAATTAGTATTTTTATATAGAGACTAGCTGAAATCTGGCGACGCGACGCAGATTGTTGATTGCAATTTGGTCGAGTTGATCCCTACGAGTTTAAGACAGTAACTCGGCTGTCCAGATTTTCTTTGTCGGAAGGGCGACTATGGTCTCCTAATAATCCATTTTTAGTCTGGGACAAAATCCGGAAAGTAAATGAAATTCGTCCCAATCCCCCGATTCCGAGCAATACTTTCGGGAAGTTTTCTTTGGTTGCAAGGCGTATGCCGGAACTGGTAAGCCCCTCCCACTTATTCCCAAATGGGATCCCTTCTGGCCCCACAATCAGCTTATCTGATAATTGGCTGAAAACGACCGCGACTCTTTATGAGCCGGATTTCAAAAACACCGCTCCACTCCTCGGAGTGGAGAAATATATATATCAATGTGTGTGTGTGTGTGTGTGTGTGTGTGTGTGTGTGTGAGGGTCTCGGTTTCTCATGACGGCACAGTTTGATGTGGGGGCATATCTCCTGAACTATGTGTCTTACAGTGATTCAATCATGTCAATAGCCGCCGCGAAAGTGCAAGCAATATGTTGGCAAGAAAATTCATGTATACGTATTAGATAAATGGTGACGGAAGTAATAAAGATTGACAGTAGCATTTTGTAGCAACTTTCATAATCAGATAGACTGATGACCACGCAGTTTGGTCCGATAGATTTACAAACAAACATAATCGGATACGGTGTACAGTGAAAGTAACGTATTTAGGCAGGTACACAGTGTTAGACTTTATAGGCTGGCCGTAGGTGAAACCGACATTGTCTCTTTTTTGCTGACAGTTACCAGTTAGAAGTAGACGTCAGTTTTAACACTTGAAATGACATGCGTTGCTTTGTGTCACATAACCTCTTGTGCGTTAATATGGGGGAAATAGAGTCTCTGTTGTAGAACTCTGAAAGAACCGTTTCTTTTTTTCTTAATGTAAAAACAGTAAAATGTGAACTATGCCGATCAGTTTTTAACCACAGATATTTAAGCAGATGCCTGTGTTAAACAGCTCCGACCACACGGGCTCCGAAGCGCTACTGTGTGTGTTCGGAGCGCCAATGTTTTCCTGCTTGGAATAGCCTGTTTTTCAAAACTTTTACATCTGCGGATGCGGATAACGTACTTGCGGATGCGGATAACGTACTTGCGGATGCGGATAAAGTGGTGCGAATAACACTTTTCTTATTCGCGCAGACCTGTATCTATGGTCATCAGTCTCTATATATATATATTCAAATATTTGTAAATCTATCGGACCAAACTGCGTGGTCATCAGTCCGTAACTTACGAACTACTTAAACCAAGGTAAACTAACCTAACGACAAACACACACACACCCATGCCCCATGGACTCCGACGGCGAGCAACCGCGCGCTCCGCAGCGAGGCGCCTTAGACCGCTCGGCTACTCCATCGCGGCCCTATAAAGTTAAAGTTGGTGGGTGGAGAGAAAGATAGATAAGGGATAGGAGAAGTACTAACTCAAGGTTTGAATAAATAAATAAGTATCCGGACAACGACGCGTTTTAGCAAGTATCTTATATTTTTAATTGCTGTAGTTGTATGGAATGTTTCTTTTTAAATATATTTATTATTTGAATTTATGTACCGGCTTCTTTCAGTAATTATAGTTTGTGATGTAGCTGGAACACGAATAAAAAGAAAAGAGAGAGAGAAAACAAAACCAGCTGCCGTATCCGGCATCTGGGGCGGATAACAGCAGATCGACAGTTCCCATTGCTACCTCTCGCTCCGCCGCGGTCTGGAGTAGGCGTGACGTTTGGCACCTAATGACGCGGCCGTAGACGGCAGGCAAAGCCGGCGGGAAGCCTGGGGCGAGACGTGCGCGGATCCTGGCGGGCGTCGAGCGGGCTGGCTGGCTGATCTTCCATGATTTACGGCCGCGTCCGCCGGTGAAATACAATCGCGGAGGAGGCGGCGGCGGCCCGTTATAACGGCATCAGTCAGCCGGCGCAGCCGCCGCACCGCACCGCGCCGCGGCGCTGTCATCGCCCGTAAAGACGACCGCGGCGGCACTCGTGGCTCCCAGATGGGAAGCTTCCCCCGCCGGATCTGGGCTGCCAAAGCAGCAGCCGCCTTCACACGCCCTGCACTCCGGCTGATGCGCAACAAACCCCATTGCCTCTACCACTGAGGCACCTCTCTCCCAGGTATATAGGACACCAGCAGGGTTGCCATCCTAAAAACTTTTCTCCTCGTACTTAAGCAACTAAAAACCTCGTATTTTTGGCTATCAACCCCGGGGGGTTCTAAAATAAATAAAAAATAAATTATATATAATATCAAGCATTTAAAATATTCTTCTGTTTTCAACCAAAAATCACACATCTACATCTACATAGATACTCTGCAAATCACATTCAAGTGCCTGGCAGAGGGTTTATTAACCACTTCCATAACTTTTCTCTACCGTTCCATTCTCCAATTGCGCGCGGAAAGAAAGAACACCTAAATCGTTCCGTTTTCGATCTGATTTCTGTTATTTTATTGGGATGGTAATGTCTCCCTAAGTAGGTGGGTGCTAGCAAAATATTTTCACATTCAGAACTAAAAGTCGGTGATTGAAACTTAGCAAACAGATCACGCCGCAAGGAATAACGTCTTTCTTTTAATGATTTCCACCCCAATTCGTGCAACATTTTCGTGACGCTTCCCCTCCCCCCCCCCCCCCGTAACGTGATAGAACAAAACGAGCTGCCCTTCTCTGAACCTTCTCAATGTCTTCCGTCAATCCCACCTGGTGAGGGTCCCACAAGGGCCAACAGTACTCCAGGAGAGGACGTACAAGTGTGATGTAGCCAGTCTCTTTGGTGGAGCTCGTGCATCTTCGAAGCGTTCTGCCGATGAAACGTAACCTTTGATTCGCCTTTCCCACAATATTTTCTATGTGTTCTCTCCAGTCAAAGTTGTTCGTAATTGTAACTCCTAGGTATTTGGTAGAATCTACGACCTTAAGGTTTGACTGATTTATCGCGTAATTAAAGTTCAGCGGATTTCTTTTAGTGGTCATGTGTATTACTTCACACTTTTCTTTATTTAGTGTCAATTGCCAATTTTCGCACCATGCAGAAATTTTGTCTAAATCGCTTTGCAGTTGCTTTTGATCCTCGATAAACGACAGCATCATCTGCGAACAATCTAAGGGAGCTATTCAGGTTGTCTCCTAAACCGTTTATAAACACGAGGAAGAGTAGGGGACCTATAACGCTTTCCTGTGGAACGCCAGGAATCACTTCAGTTTTACTCGATGACTTACCGTCAATTACAACGAACTGTGTTCTTTCTGATAGGAAATCGTGAATCCAACCGCACAATTGGGGAGCTATTCCATAAGCACGCAATTTCATAAGAAGCCGCTTGTGGGGTACAGTGTCAAAAGCCTTCCTGAAATCCAGAAATATGGAATCGATTTGAGATCCCTTGTCGATGGCACTTAACACTTCATGTGAATAAAGGGCAAGCTGTGTTTCGCAAGAGTGATACTTTCTGAATCCGTGTTGTCTACTGGTTAATAGGTCGTTCTCTTCGAGGTAGTTCATAATATTCGAACAAAGTATATGTTCCAAAATCCTACTGCAAATCGACGTCAATTCTTAATTCACAAATTTTGAATTAAACAGATAAAATTGCCTCTGGTCTCTTTTTCTGAACACAAATTCTGCACCAAGGAGGTTCATTCGCTAACCTCCTTGTTTTCCACATATTACTCTCTCAACGCCACCTGGTAATAAGAGGGTAGTTCAAGCAGTTGCCAGATTCCAGCAAACTGTGCATGCGCAGAGATGCTGCGGAAACTCGGTACTAGATCTACGCATACGTGCCTTGTTCAATGTTCAAATGTTTGTAAATCTATCGGACCAAACTGCTTAGTCACCAGTCAGTAGCTTACAAACTACTTAAACCTAGGTAAACTAATCTAAGGACAAACACACACACACACCCATGCCCCAGGGAGGACTTGAACCTCCACGGCGAGCAACCGCGCGCTCCGCAGCGTACGCGCCTTGTTTCAAATTGGCAGATGCTTCAACGAGCGTAAAGTCAGAACACTAGGGGCTAGGGCAATGTCAGAATGCTGCGCTAACACTGCCATAAGAAAAATTTCTTCCGTTACTGCTAGACTACATTTGCGGACAGCAAGGAAAAAAAATTCCTATGTCACAATCTCGGAATCTCGTACATAACTGTATGAGGTTGACCTTATCCTCGTATCTCGTACAGTACATTACAAATCTCGTATTTGTACGAGGAACCTCGTTCGTATGGCAACTCTGAAAACGAGACATGTAGATCATTCCCTGATTGGAATATACTCTTTCAAATTCTAAAGGTAGCAGGGGTAAAATATAGGGAACGAAGAGTTATATTTAACTTGTCCAAAAGCCAGACAGCAGTTAGTAGTGTCGAAAGGCGTGAAAGGGTCGCAGAGTTTAGGAAGAGAGTAAAGACAGGGTTGTAGCCAGACAGCAGTTAGTAGTGTCGAAAGGCGTGAAAGGGTCGCAGAGTTAGGAAGAGAGTAAAGACAGGGTTGTAGCTAAGGAGCACACGCATGCTGAAAGGAAGGAATGGACAGATTAGAATGAAATTTTGAATGAAGATAGCTGCTACCCTTCATTAATACATGCGTTACCTTTCGTAAGCCACCGTAGGTTGCGTGCCGGAGGTAGCCAACAATGACTAAATATCTTTGTTTCTCTTCACGCTAAAACGGATGGACGGAATTGAATGAAAAGTGGTATGATGATAGCTATTACCCCGAATTAATATATGGGCTATCTTTCGTAAGGCTCCGTAGGTGCAGGGTACGTACCAAAAACATCCAAAATGGTTTGAATGGTCGCCATGAAAGTCCACACAAAAATGCATGTTTTCATGAAAGACATTTTTTATAATCTCCAAGCTAGTGAAGTTAGCATGGCGGACATTGAAACCGTTCCACCAGTCACAATGAAATTTGGCGCATATATGCATGTTTTCATATATATAGGAGGGTAGGAGTGGGTGGAGGATGAGTCAGATAAAAAGGGGAGGGAGGTGACGGACGAAGAGGGGGGAGAGGAAGAGATGAGAGAGGAGAGATGGTGACGGACAGGTGAAAGAAGATGAACAGAGGGAGGGGGAAGAGGAGATGGACAAAGAAAAGAAGAGGAGGAGACGGGAGGAGGAGCAGGTGAACAGCGAGAAGGGAAAGGAGATGAGAGAGAGAGAGAGAGAGAGAGAGAGAGAGAGAGAGAGAGAGAGACAGGAAGACATGTAGAGAGAGAAGGAAAAAGGTGGAGATGAAGAAAAGGCAATGAGAGAGAGATTAACCGGAGTAAATAAGCATCCTCGGTTGCACAGTGGTAAACTACCAGACTACAAATTTAAAGGTCGCGCGTTCGATTCCCACCAGGTTCTGCGGTTTTTATCTACCGCTTTTCACTTCTTTCACATCTGGCAGTATTGCTCATGTGAAAAACTCCGAGTAGCACCGTGGTTCGGAGCCCACGTTAAACTGTAGGTCCCCCTATAACTGGCTGGGTAAGTCAGTTCGAAGGTCGGAGGAAGGCAACGGCATACCACCTCCAAACAGGACCATGCCTAGTAAAGCACTATGATGTTCAAACCAATCTTCGGATTTTAGACTGCTTTAACTTATTTATTCTTTTCATTCTCCACTCCGAGGAGTGGAGCAGTGTGTTTGAAATCTGTCTCATAAAGAGTCTCGGTTGTTTTCAGCCAATTGTCAGAGAAGCTGATAGTTTGGGTTTGCACTGGAGAAAATTGAAATTTCCTAGTACCAAAATCCTTCTTCATTATTTAATATTGCTTCTAAGATGAGTAGCACAGATCGAATTCTGCTTGGAACTCATTGTTTTCAAGTATATCTCGTAATTATGAATCATAACTAATTTTTCACAGTCACAACATCGTATAGTAAACGTATCCACCCAGTCAATGTTGTTGTTGTCGTCTTCGGTCCGTAGATTGGTTTGATGCGGCGCTCCACGATACTCTATATTGCACAAGCCTCCTCCTGTGTGAGTATGGCAACCCAAATCCCTTTAAATATGCTTACCATATTCGTATCACGGTCTAACAGCTATTTTTACCCCAACGCTTTCCTACAATACTAAACTGACAATACCTCGATGTCTGAGAATGTGACCTACTAATGTCTCCCATCTTTTAGTCAAGATATGCCATAAATCTCTTTTCCCTCCAATTTCGTTCAGTACCCCCTCATTAGATACGAGGTCTACCCGTCTAACCTTCAGCATTCTCCTGTAGCACCAAATTTCAAATATTCTATCTTCTTCAGTGTGAACTGTTTATCGTGCACCTTTAACTCTCGTACAAGGCCACACTCCAGACAAATGCGTTCAGAAAAGACTTCCTAACACTTGTATTAATATTCTATGTCAACAAACTTTTCCAGTTTTACAAACATCATTAGCCCCCATGACCTTACTTCAGAATCGTGTTTCCGCAGTTTCGCTGTCTGGTTTGGGCTGCATTAAATTTTCAGATGATAATTATACAAGAGGCACGACCTGGATCATTCATTGGGCGTAGACCTAGCTAAATTATTAGTACACGTGAAAGGGTCCCTCTCATAGAAGTGGCGAAGCACACTAGCTAGCCAGGTCCGAGAGGGAAAAATTGAAGTGCAGGTTTACGTACCTCCTTCATATATTTTCACGTAAACAACTTAGCAAGAGCAGAGCAAATCTTCAATTCTACCACCGAAAGCAAACACGAACCATATAAATAGTGAACTGCGCTACGCCGGTCGCGGTGGCCGAGGGAACTCGCCGGGCGCCGTGGCTCAGCGCGCCCGGTCAGAGGGCTCAACGCCCTCTGTAATAAAAGAGCTGAGCCAACAACACACCGGACAAGAACGAAGAAAAACGATAAGCGTGCGCAACGAAGAGAACTACCCATAAAAAAGAGGGGACTAAGGCGCTCCAGTCACGGTCTGCACGGCCACTACGGTCGAGGGTTCGAATCCCCCCTCGGACATGGATATTTGTGCCGTTCTAGTTCGTAAGTAGTTCATAAGTAGTTTCTAAGTTTAGGGACTGATGACCCCGTAGTTAAGTCCCATAGACTATACAAACATTTTTGAACTGCGCTGTAGATGACCAGCACAGGATGACCAGATTGGGCGTTTGTCGCGTTTTGAGTTCTTAATAGTAGATTCTATTTAAAGGCACGCAACAACTGCTCTCTGGGCGATAGTTTGTTAATCAGAAGGATTTTTGGAAGAAATAGGGGCAGTGTATTTGCATGTCCTGATTTTAGTTTAATGTAATTTGTTATGATTTATTATCACACCACTGCCATGTGAAATAGTGAAATATTGCAACCCTAACTCCACCAGTTAAACCAAACTTGTCTCACCTAGGAGCTTTATGTAAATCATAACAGTCAGTGGCGTAACTAGGACTTGGCTTTTGGGGGGGGGGGGATAGATCTGCTTGATGAGCAAAATTTTAGTCAGTTTCCAGACAGACTACCATCCACCACTCCCGTTGAAGATTAATTCACTCCCATCCAATGAAAGCTTATGGTAAAACACCTCGAGTTTCCAATCTTAACCTTTACCAGATTGCTGATACACAATTTCTTTCTTTCTTTCTTTTCTCTCTCTCTCTCTCTCTCTCTTTTTTTTTTTTTTTTTTTTGGGTTCTGGTGGGGGTTCTATCCCCCTCATCCCCCCCCATACTTACGCCACTGATAACAGTAGTGCTACACAGAATCTTGCAAAAAACTGGTCAGTTGTTCGGGGTGGTTGAGTGAATTGAATACTCGTAAGTCATAAGTGGTTTGTATTCGGGTGTTAATTCTCAGTCACAATGAGAAAGTGATGAATTATAAATAGCTCAAATAACGCAGCAGTTCTCTATCATCAATTTAAATAAACACAGTAATCAAATAAGTTGTAAGGTGTTATTATTTTCCACCTTCCAATATTTGTCTCCAGATTGACCAGAATATATCCAAAAATAATCTAAGTTTGTTAACAAGCAGAATTATATTGATCTACAATTACATATATAAACCAACACAAAGTATTCGTCGGATGCAGAGGTCGCACCTTCAACGGTCGTCAGCTGCGCGGCGTGCGGTGGGGCAAAGGGAATAGGGGGAGGCGGAGGTTACGTAAATGTGCATTGCTTGCCGACCTCTGTGTCAGTAGGATAAACGTGTGATGCTTGTGTAGCCTCCGCGCACCATAATTGATGGAACAGGACATTCTCCACCGATCGGTATCACCGTTCGCGATGAATCCTAAAAACATTATTAGACTTTTGCAAGAAGCGTTTGATCAACCGCGGTATGATTTTGAATCTGCTATAAATGACGATGAGAGTACTTCAAGTTTTCAATTAGAAACTTTAATAAAAATGCAATTAATGATGCCTATTTCGTAGAAAAACATGAAACCTCAATGTCTGAGGATGGAAATGATATTCAAGGTCCTATTTCAATCAACTAGGCGACATTTTTAAACATCTTCTGACTGACAATTAGACACTTCAGAAGTTGATTCCTTCGATGATGAGTATAAACAAAAAGTCATTGAATACTGGAAATCAGGAATGAAAAGAATACGGAAATTTGAATGCGATCAAAATAAATTTAAGCGATTAAAAGCAAAGCGTCAGTTATATTGTTGGGAAGCTCAATTAGAAAAAGGTGGACATAGGAATGACAAATTGAGGAAAATATCGGAATATGTTATATCCCGATTTCAAGAAGCAGTGGAAAAGTCAATAACAGTTCACGAGGTTGACATTTGCAGATGGACTTTAAAGGCTCGAGACGAATTTTCGCTTTCCCGTGATTCATTCACGGCATTATCGAAGTGGATTCAGAAGTTTAAAACGAAGTACAAGATTGTGTTAACAAAAGTTGATAACTTCATAACGCAGAAATCTGAACGTGATCTAGCTGGACTTCAAGTACGAACTACTGAATTCGTCGATGATATAAGCAGACTTATTGCAGAAGTAGATGAATGTGATGTATGTAATACTGATCAGTCTGGATTTAATCCAGAGATGCAAGCTGGGCGCACTCTCTCTGTCTTTGAAAGGAGAATGACAGATCGAAGTACTGACGCAATCATTACATTCAATGATTCATTTACACGATTTCCGCTAATTGTTAACTGTACTCCAGGAAAAGGATGGTATATTCGGCCCGAGAATAAAAATAATTTATTTATGCCTGAAAACGTCTACCTATTAGCATCTAAATCATGTAAATTAATGGCAGACCTAGTCCAAAAATGGTTTAAAGAGGTGTTCTTGCCATCAACTATCGATAAAAGTATTTTATTGTTAGATTCTTGGAGTGGGCAGAATTCAGAAATGCGTAATACTTTACCAAAATCTGGAAAATCCATTCTAATAAAAACCATTCCTGTTGGTACAACGGGGATGATGCATCCCCTAGATGTCTTTTTCTTTCGACCTTGGAAGAATTTTATTAGATATTTTTCAGATAATGTCATTTTACGCAACTATGGCATCAATTTGCATCATCGAAATATTGTCATTAAACTGTAGTCACTAATACACAATCAGTTTGCTTCTCCTCGATTTCAAAATCTCATTAAATACGCGTGCTATAAAAGTGGGTATATCAAAGAATGAACGCCGACATTTGGTAACTCAGTTATTTCTGCTATAGAATTTGTGAGACATATTGCGCTTTCTGCAATGTATGTCCAATAATACTATGTGCCTGGTGCAAAACATCATCGTGGATAATACATGCCGGCCGCGGTGGCCGAGGGGACTGAGGCGCTTCAGTCACGGTCTGCACGGCCACTATGGTCGGGGGTTCGAATCCCACCTCGGGCATGGATATTTGAGCCGTCCTTAGTCTTAGCTAGTTCATAAGTAGTTTGTAAGTTTAGGGACTTATGACCCCGTAGTTAAGTCCCATAGACTATACAAACATTTTGATTTGGATAATACATTTTCAACGAATATCATGTATGCAAAATATTCAACGAATAATTTATTCGTCACAGCAGCAATGTACAAAATAATGTATATTACAAAATAAATGCTATGGGCACACACAATAGAAATGTGAACGACAACGAAATACAGAACACACAAAAATTACAACACATAAAAAAGAATCGTTCATTACCTCTAGGTATGTGTGCAAACAACACATCGTTTTCTGACCCACGCAAAGACAATTGTGATTGGCAAGGGGACTCACCCTAATGAGGCAGCGGCAAGAGACGAAACATGCGACCTCCACGCGCTACATCACAGGCAACGATAACGCCGGCGGTTAAAACCAATGCGCATTTGTAACATGTTTTATTCACTTGTATTCACTATTATTTCAAACGTATTTTGAAAGTCGAGTTACTGTCTTTTCGAGCAGTTTTCCGAGTTTCCGAGTTCAACCATCCACATTGAATGCTGAGAATCTGATTTCAGATTAGGATTCAGCGACTTTAAATACCAATATACTTACGAGATGAAACAGTTCAAAAATATAGATTCACAAGGTGTTTCATGGGAAAACGAGCGTGACAATGTAAGGAGTGTTTATCCCCCTTTAATTCGCCTTCATAGATTCTACTTAGATTAAATCAAAACAATTTTTTAGCACAAAAAATTGGTCACTTTAGGGGTAGTTGCCCTCCCCCCTCCCTCATTGTCACTCCCCATCCCCATGCAATATACCTAGGCCGATGTTGGTCTTTTATCAAAAGACACTTTCATAACCAAAAATCATTAAAATCGCTTGACTAATCTTTAAGTTATCGCGATATTTCCATTTTAGTCCCAATTTTGGAGGGACTGTTTCACCCCTTAAATATGTTTTTCCGCCGCCAAAATAATACGTGTACCATAGTTTTTCATGTATTATAACATAGCCAAATTTCATAAAAATCTGAGAATGACACTCGTGTACGTTTCCTTTGTGAGAGGAAACTACACTGGATTTTGGAAAAAAGAAAAGAAATAAAAAAAAAAAAAAAAAAAAAAATTAAAAAAAAAACACACAAATCTGATGAATATTCTACGCTGAAATAAAATTTAAGGTTATAATAATTCCATTGCAACCTTTTGGCTGTACAACTGAGTTGATACTTTTTGTACTGTTGCTGCTACCATAGCTATGTTTAAAGTCTCTTGGCCAACATACCACTGTCAATGAACTGCAAAAGTTGAACTCAAACATTAGATTTCCCAGTGATTATACGGTATTAGCCTATCTGTAGCTATGTGTATTCTATTCAGGTTTGCTTCCATTGTGCCCTAGAACCGTGACACAATTCAGGACGGGAAGAAAGTAAGCAGCAGTCGTAATATGGTCTATAGCTTATTGCAGATCTGGAATTCAGCAGACAGTCACGTAGTCTCAGCGTCTCAGCAAATTTATAACAACACAAGTTGGTTTCTGGATGTGTGTTGTTATAAATATACTGAGTCTACTACCTATAACGCGCTGGTGTCAGCAGAGATCCAGATCTGCAGTAAAATACAGATTATATTACGACCGATGCTGACCTTCCTGTACTGCATGTATGTTGCCCCTATAACATGTTTCTACATGCTCACAAAAAGTCTTCTAACATTAATTTTCTTAACAGTGCGATTTTACTTTATATAAGTATGACCAAGCTCTATTGTATGTGCTAATGGACAACAAATTCAAAGAAACACATAAAAAAAATTATCTTGCGATAGGTCGAGGATTGTCGTCACTACGTAAAATTGTTGATACCACATTGTAAAGTTACTAAGTCAATGATGCATTAAGAATCCTGTCATACCAGCGGGTGCTGTTATCTTCGTTGAAGAAAAGTAAACACCGTATAAAGCTATATCCAAAGAAATATCACAGACACGCAATTGAAAATCAAAGAAAGGCAAATCTTAGATTAGGGATTGAAGTAGAGTATAAATTCTGAAATAATAATTATTAGGAAAATTTAATTGATGAAGTAGAATGTGTGTTGACCAGCGATGATAAGAGGGAAAAAGGGACATTAATATTGGATTAAACAGAAAACTAATCAATAAAGAAATCCTTAATAGAACAAGTAATTAGAAAACAAAACGCAATGATAACGCAAAGACAGAATCTATAACACCAAATCTTTAAGATGCAAACGTCAAAGTCTCAAAAGCAGTCACGTGGAACGCAGTATCTGTGATAGACAAAATACATCATATTGAAAAATCATAAGATTTTTCTCACAAAATAACATTACAAAACTTACGTCAGAATTAACAAACAGATTCAGGACGAAAAAAATTGGACTCTCAAAAATAAAGACTTACAGTAATCATCACAGAAAAAAATATATATGATACAGAATAATTCCATTCCATCTATCATCTGAAGACAACCAAACAATCATAAACAGAATATACCTGACAGGAATCTTGCGGGTTTCAGGAAAGTCCCCACATACATGCTAGCAAGATATATGTTAGATTTACTGTCAGGAAACTGTAAAATACAAGAAGACAAGACTATTTAAAAATACCTTACATGTAAGATAACAAATAAAAGAATTAAAAAAAAGAAACAGATACAGAAAAACTCCTCTCTTTTGAGATAGAAAACATGTATCCAACATAACGGTTCTCGAAATACTGGAAGTCATAGGAAAAAAATTAAAAAGTCACAGTTAGTTCCAAGATGGAAAGATTAAGGAGATAAACTACTATTAAACTTCATAACAAAATAAAGCTACTTACAATTTAATAATGAATTTGAGATACTAGAAACGGATTCCCAATTAGCAAATATTTTTTAAATCATATTGAGCAGATCATTAAAAAAAGCAGCAAAACAATACAACATAATGTACTGGTTCAGATATACGGATAACATTCTTTGCTCATTTTATGAATTACAAACCACCGTTGGAAAATTACACACACACATCAAATATGCTTGAAATTTGCTGTAAACCTACATCATTGAACGTTATTATCCTCCAATTCTACAATCACCCAGACGCACAGAAATAGGCCGCACTCTGACACATGCTCCGTATAGTCAAAAAATATCAATTAAAAAAACCCAAAGAAACTTGACATAATGATGTAGATAGCTGTAAACAATGGTTGCGAAAATGACAAATTCACAAAACAAAGAAATAAAAAAGAAATTCAAACAGGGAAAAATAGAACCAGAAACATTCACAAACGCCAAATACCATAACAAGTACCCAGAATAACCAAAAAATATAAGAGAAGACGTCGGATGGTACCCAGTGACATACAGAAACAAATTCACCCATAAAATAACCAACATTTTCAAAAGACAGGGTATCGACCCAGAGAGCGCGGAATTATTTTAGGTTTAATTTTTTCTCATAAGTTATTACTTAGATTCATATTACTGCACAAGATCATTATAAGTGATTTTTTTTCACAATCACGCCATTAGTTATGCAATACTGCCCTTCTTTCTGGAATAATGTCAAAATGAATGTTTTATAACTTTAATCTGATGAATCATTATTAGTAAAACAACATTTCAGATGAAATATATACATATAAATCTCTCAGAAATTGAAGAAAGTTGAAGAAATATAAACCCAACTACGAGGACCTCTTCAGTATCTTCTTAATGAACCTCAACTTTGCAGCTCTATCCAACCACTTTGCAATCGACAATACAAGATAAAAATTCATCTGCAGTGGTACCAAGCGATTCAAAGAAATAAAGTGTGACACTGTGTACGCATCCTTACAGGCAAGAATAAAAAAGTAAGCTGCCTTTCTCGTCCTTCTGGAAGGACGTCAGTGCTACCTGGGTTAACAAACCATACACAATAAATAATTCAATTCAAAACTACACCGCCAAATAGCTAGAATATGCCAATTGCGGTTTACCACTTGTGATGGCCGCTATATAGGACAAATAGAACGTCTAATATAAAATACAAGGAAGTCATTCAGGTCTGAAAGTATGGAACAAACCACTCCCTATTAGCTGAACACGTACGAGAACATAATCACAAAGCAACATCCATAGAAGAAGATTCGAAAATAATTCGATTAAATAAGAAAAACCACTTCTAACTCTACAAGAAACTCATCACATCCGAAAGAGAGAGACAGATAATTCTGTTAAATGATATAGTACACCTGTCAAACAACTCACTACTTACTCCAACAGAGGAAATAAAACCGACCCATTCCCTTCACTCTTCCAATTAAGGCTTCCACTAAACATTGAAATCGACGGTTAAATCATTAAAAAAAAAAAAAAAAAAAAAAAAAAAAAAAAAAAAAAAAAAAAACCTTTACAGCAATCTATCAGAGATTGTATTCCTAAATAGCCCCTCCCTCGCCCCCCGGACACACGCAGACAGAAAAAAATGGAGATGAAAAACTCGTTACACCAACTTTTGCGAACAGACGCACATGGTCAACATACACACCGATAACTGGAAATACATGGGAAATAAATGAATTACGAAAACAGTAATGTATTGCACAAGAAATTGTGCGACTTCGCGTTGTCACTAGGTGAGAGGAGCAACAAGGACAAAACGCACAAGACGATAAACTGTCAGAAGTCACTCATTTATTCTGAAACTGTCAATGCTACATCTGAGAACAATATTGTAATATCTAGATGAATCGAAACCACATATGATGCCTTGAAATAGAAAAAGGCGCGGAACGTGTTTCCTGCAACAGAAAAACAGAGTTTCGTAAAAAAAAAAAAAAAAAAAAAAAAAAAAAAAAAAAAAAAAAAAAAAAAAAAAAAAAATAACCAGTGACACCTTGCACAACATGGTCGGTGTTGGAGATACGATACAGGAATACTGTAATAATTAACTAATACCTGGCAATTCAGATATTAGGAACTGTAATAAAATCTCTTTCGCATCAATAAATAGCATCAAGCAATAGCACAGTACGAACCTATCCACTGCAGTGATTTCTCAGAGTATTTCGCAATAAACACACATATCCGAAGATGTTGTTTTCTTGCTGTCGCCGTTTTCTCTGTCGCCGACAGTTTGGAAATATCGGCCTGAAATTACTTCTGGCGACTTCGTCGATACGGTCTCGAGTGAGTAAGTTCTGGTAAAATGGCATCGCGACTGAGATTCCACGATTAAATTTTATAACTCGGAAAAAAGATAAAATGATACCGCTTGCTGGGATTACGAAGTTTTACAGTTCCAGGTTCGCCCTTATCTATTCCCCCTCCACTTTTTTCCCCTTTTTTTTCGCCCAGTTCTCCTCCCTGCCTCTAGATGAAACAGATTTCATTTCCTCTTCCGCATACTACATCTCGTGAGACGCAGTTGCCAGATTAAGTGATATTTAGAGATGATTGGAACCGGGTCCCATTTCATTATCGGAGAGCTCATCATATTTGAAAAGGGGGTGGCGCCGGTGGTGGGGGGAGAGGGTGGCAGAAAGGGGCTGCCGCGAGCAAGGGTGAGGGCCGGGAGACGCAATTTAATTCGCCCGGTAAAATCTATGTCGCTGTAAATCTGGTGTATTGAGTGCAGGGGCGGGCTGTGTGGGGTTAGCCACTTTGCGAGATTCCCCTGCTGCGCAGCCGCCATTAAATATGAGCTCGCTGAAATGTAAAACAGGCGGGGAGGGCGCGGGTCCCCCGGAACAAGCAACCCTTCCCGCCGCCACCCCCGACTACCCGCCAGAGCGCGCTGCTGCGCCCAGCGCGTGCCGGCGGCGAAAGCACAAATGTGTCCTCAGCTCCTTACCGAGATTTACACGCGGGAGGCGGGAAAGGAGGAAGGAAAAAACAGAAACAAACAAGTGGTCTTAAGTAGCTTGCAGTTAACAGCAGAGAAACCGAGTGAGACACTTGCAAAGGCAGAATATGCAGGTCATGAAACGTCGATCATATAAGAGCAAAGAAAAATAGTAGTCCGTATGTTTTTGTAAGAAAATGTGTAGTACAATGCATTCCAGTTAGAAACGGTGCGGCCGAGTGGGGTGGTGGTGCATGGATAACACACTAGACACGCATTCGGCCATCTAGATTTGGTTTTCCGTGTTTTCCTTAAATCACTCTAGGCAAATGCCGAGTTGGTTACTTAGAAAGGGCACGGCCAATTTCCTTCCCCATTCCGATCATAAACAATCCGTGTGAGTTCCGCCTCTAATGACCACGTTGTTGACGGAATGTTAAGCTCTGATTTTTCTATCTTCCAAACGTCATGAGACACCACACCTTGCAGGTTACTGGAACGGATGAGTTACATAAACTTTTTATTTTTTATTTATTTTATTTATTTATTTTACATTTCATTCTATTCCATGATGGTGGTGGTGGCGGCTGGTGCAGCAACAGTGTTGAATAATTAAGCAATTCTCAGTCTCTGTTGAAATATGTTTATTCTCCGATTACGCGTTTCGCGCTGTTAGCGCATCGTCAGATTGGGCGGAGATGGAGCCACAGAACTATCTATAGTTGTGGTGGAGGTAGCACAACAATTTGTGTTGTCATTGGGCCCCGTAGCAGCAGAGGTCCACGTTTACAACTGGTAGTATTGTTCTTAACAATACGACCAGTTGTAAACGTGGACGTGCCGTGACAGAGACTCCTCTGTTGCTATGGGGCCCAAAGACAACACAAATTGTTGAGCTACCTCCACCACAGCTATAGATAGTTCTGTGGCTCCATCTCCGCCCAATCTGACGATGCGCTAACAGCGCGAAACGCGTAATTGGAGAATAAAAATATTTCAACAGAGACTGAGAATTATTTAATTTTTTTTCTTCTTTAGACGAGTTTCTTTAGTGCCACACGCATTTCTCTTCTTTCCATGTATGAAGTACCCTAGTACCCCTACTAGCCTGCACCACGTGATGTTCTATGTATTTACCAGTCTTCGTATGTGATGTAGCATTAGCTGTGTGCGTACTTACTCCATCCTGACGTTACTCCATTCCTTCTTCACCCTCAATCAGTCGCCTTCTTACCCGTATCATATGCACCTGTAGCAGATTTCGCTTGCGGTTTGGTTTCGACAAAGCTCTGTATTTATGATGCCATATCACCCTAACAAAATGTACTACAATAATTTCCCAAGTACGTATGGTGAAAAGTAAGGAAAAAGTGCTGCGATCTCGATTTGCTTTTTCATAACATGTCGTATTTTATTGGGACATGTTCTGAAGAAACATCTGTAGACTGTCATCACTCACCGAAACCGGTAGTGCAAGTAGAAAAATTTGTGAAATCGAAATATTGAAACATTTCGACCGTTTCGGGGCGTTGAAATAAATTTTGCGCTGCCCCGGAATACGAACCCGGATCACCCGCTTCGGGCCAGGCGGTCGCCTAGACCATTTTTCCCTTTTTTTCCAGGTAGATCCATGCTTTGCGGTCGTTTCCTCATGCTCGTTATTGTTGTTCGTTGAGTATCTGGCTAAAATTTCCTACTACAGAGAGCGCTGGGATTCAGCTATACACCCAACTTATATTACACTACGATTATAGTGGTTCCTACCCATTGGTTCCTCTTGCTCGCAGCTTTTACTGTATTGCCGCAAGGGACCGAGCGTATGAATGCATTCGCATTGAAATTGTCATTGCCTGCTGTGGGCATATTTACAATTATTGATATAGTGTCTTTTCTTTTTGGACATGTCCGATAAGAACAAGCACCATACCAATAATTGGAAGTCGGGCCCGGTGGAATAATTGGAAAATTCTGTGTAATGGGGCAAATGAAGAAATTTCTCTTAACGAGTGAGTCCAACCACTGTTTTCAAGTTAAAAAAAAATTAATCACTCTGTGGTGCCCGATGGTTATTGTTTATCAGTGAACGAGACCTGTCTTGTCACGAATAAACTATTTTTCACTGGCGTTTCCCCTAAACAACAGCCGCATTATTAACGCCAGACTAGGGATGCCTTAGAGGATTTGAAATGTCCCTCATGACTCTGTCACCCACTGGACACCCATTGACACGTCCACACTTGGAGTCACTGAGCTCTGAGCTGACGGAGCGAGGTGGTGCAGTGGTCACACACTGGATTCACATTCTGGAGGTCGGCGGTTCGTTCACACCCACATCCTACCAACCTGATATGGGTTTTCCGTGATTTCCCCAGTTCACTTTAGTAACATGTCGGTATGGTTCCTTTCAAAGAGCACAACCGATTTCATTCCATCTAAGGTACATCTACATCTAGATACATACTCCGCAATCTACCGTAAGGTGCGTGGCGGAGGGTACACTGCACCACTTCTAGGCATTTCCTTTCCTATTCCACTCCCAAATAGAACGAGGAAAAAAAGAATGCCTATATGCTTCCGTACGAGCCCTAATTTCTCTTATATTGTCTTTGTGATCACTACGCGAAATATAAATAGGCGGCAGCAAGATCGTACTACACTCAACTTCAAATTCCGGCCCTTTAAATTTCCTCAACAGAAATTCACGAAAAGAACGTCGTCTTTCCTCCAGCGATCTCCAATTGAGTTCCGGAGCATTTCCGTGATAGTCGCGCATTGGACGAACCTGCCAGTAACAAACCTAGCTGCTCGTCTCTGAACTGCTTCTATGTCTTCCTTTAAACTGGTCTGCTGCGGGTCCCAAACACTTGAGCAATACTCAAGACGTGGTCGTACAAGCGTTTTATACGCGGTCTCCTTTACAGATGAAGTAAATCTTCCCAAAATTCTCCCAATAAACCGAAGTCGGCTGTCCGCCTTACTCAAAACTGTCCATGCATGTTCCATTTCATATCGCTCTGCAGTTTTACGCCAAGAAATTTGAACGACGCGACAGCATCAAGAAGCTCACTACTAATGCTGTATTCGAACATTATAGGATTGTTTTTCCTACTCATGCGCATCATCTTACATTTTTCTCATTGGGAGCTAGCTTCACACCAACTAGAAATTTTGTCTAAGTCATCCTGTATGCTATTACAGTCAATTAAAGACGACACCCTCTCATACACCACAGCATCATCAGCAAACAGCCGCAAATTACAACTTACTCTGTCCATCAGATAATTTATATAGATAGAAAATAATAGCGGTCCTATCACACTCCCCTCGGGCACCCCTGACGATACACTCGTCTCTGATGAACATTTGCCGTCGAGAACAACGTACCGCGTTCTATTACTTAGGAAGTCTTCCAGCCAGTCACAAATCTCTGAACCTATTCCATAAGCTCGTATCTTCGTTAGCAGTCTGCAGTGTGGCACCGCGTCGAACGCCTTTTTCAGTCGAGAAAAACACAATCCGCCTGTTGCCCTTCATCCATGGCTCACAAGATGTCATGTGAGAAAAGGGCAAGCTGAGTTTCACATGAACGATGTTTCCTAAACTCGTTCTGATTCATGAAAAGAAGCTTTTTCGTTTCAAGGAGATTTACTATATTCTAACTGAGAATATGCCCCAAAATTCTACAGGAAACTGATGTCAACGATATTGGCCTATCTTATAAACGGGTGTCACCTGCGCCTTTTTCCAATCACTGGGAACTCTGCGCTGAATTAAAGATTCGCGATAAATGCAAGCTAAGTAGGGGGCCAACGCCGCAGAATACTCTTTGTAAAACCGAACTGATATTCCATCCGGGCCAGCAGACTTTTTCGTATTTAGCTCTCTCAGCTGCCTCTCTACACCGGAAATACCTATTACTATGTCCTCCATTTCGGAATTAGTACACTGATCAAATGATGGTACATTTGTGCTGTCCTCCTACGGACAACACACAAACACCCATACCCGAGGGGGGTCTGTAAACCCCGACGGCGAACAGCCGCGCGTACCACACCACGGCGCTCCAGTGCGCACAGCTATTCCGCCGCGGTTTGGAACTATCAACTTGACGGAAACCGACATTTTTTTTAAGTTTCCTGAATGTGGCGACTCGTGTTTAGGTGCCTTGTCGCGGATGAGACACACCTGTCGGATGTGCTCCCGGCTAGGGCTACGTGAAATTAGCAAATAAAATTTGAAAATTTAGCATTTTGGAATTCAGATTTAGCATTTATTTAGATTTATAGTTTTAAATGTGTTTAAACTTTTAAATGAGCTACGGTTTTTTAATTCTTTGACATATCAGTAACTGGTACTTTAAATGTGTTTTCTACATTTTCGTCCTGCCAGTTGTTTCATATTGCAGAAGTCACACCAAGGAATTTCAGCCATGAACCTTATTTCAGATAGTAATTGCGTCACGCCTAAAACTCAGTTCCTGCGTAGCCATTTTTAACACACTTCAGTCAATCAAGTATAGGCTTCCGTTACCGTTATCATTGTCAATATAAATTTGTTTTGGACACTATTGCAAGTAGGTACCTCAAGGTGCAGATGAAAGCAACTTACATAATGGTTAAAATGCAGTTCACTTTTATAAATTGAGAATAGGAAAAATAACAGCCGTTCCAAAATTAAAAAAAAAAAAGGGTATATATTTGCCATTATTTTATCAAACAGTTCTGTGTTTAATGCAAAGTTTTTGAATTTTTATCTGTTTAGGTAATGAAGCAAATAAAGGAGAAAGAAAACATTGATTAGGTTGAAATTCAAAAATTCTACACTATAAATCATCTTTCACAAGCAACTAAGCAAGATAATATACCGTTCGAAGTCTTCTATCCGGGCGCGGTGGCCGGAGGGACTGCGGCGCGGCAATCACGGTCTGCACGGCTTCTACGGTCGGGGGTTCGTACCCCCCTCGGGCATGGATATTTATGCCGTCTTTAGTATTAGCTAGTTCATAGGTAGTTTGTAAGTTTAGGGACTGATGACCCCGTAGTTAAGTCTCATAAACTATACAAACATTTGAACATTTTGAAGTCTTCTAGTAAACCTTTTTTTTTTTTCTTAGCCTCACTTCTTTTCTTATACCTCCAGGTATAAATGAAATACCTTTGACCTTTCACTGATGTTAAACATCAGAAAAACGTATCTCATGTACTCTATGGTAGCTCGGTAATGCACAAATGTGTCTTGGAAAGTGTAACAGAACATTGTAGTTACACAAGAAGTAATCATTACCAATCTTGATTTTCGGTCTTTTGGTCATTTATCTGGTGATTTGACATGTAATTGAAGATATATTATAAACAGTAACATTCTGTTACCTGTATATTAAGATGTTTTATCAAAATGTTCAAATGTTTGTAGAACTTATGGGACTTAACTAGGGGGTCATCAGTCTCTAAGCTTACAAACTACTTACGAACTAGCTAAGACTAAGGACGGCGCAAATATCCATGCCCGAGGGGGGATTCGAACCCCCGACCGTAGTGGCCGTGCAGACCGTGACTGGAGCGCCTCAGTCTCCTCGGCCACCGCGGCCGGCTATGTTTTATCATTTTAGCAATAAATTCTGCTGAAATAACTAATTTTAATAAATGTCATTGATTTTTACTTATTTAGCATTTA
Source organism: Locusta migratoria (assembly GCA_026315105.1). Classification (NCBI taxonomy): domain Eukaryota; kingdom Metazoa; phylum Arthropoda; class Insecta; order Orthoptera; family Acrididae; genus Locusta; species Locusta migratoria. The sequence continues at coordinate 225,032,978 of CM048748.1, read as the reverse complement.
TAGCACTTATGTAGCATTTATAGCATTTATTTAGCATTTATAGCATATACGAATTTCACGTAGCTCTACTCCCGCACGTTTTGATCGAGCCGACGACACGGTGGGCGGCACTGGCTATAAGCCGTCATAGCGGCGCGTGCGCGGCGTCAGCCAATCGGAGCGCTCGGCTGAGGCGCGACGCTCTCAAATGCGATTACGAGGGGAGCGAAGGGTTGCGGCCCCACCGCAGCGCAGGGCTTAATAACGCCGCGAGCTGTCGCCGCCATTAATATCGCGTCTGCGGCCTATGATCGCCTTAGGCTGGTCGCGCGCACACCTATAGTCGGGCCGAAATACGATGATCCCTCTCTCCACCAACTGGGCAGGGAGATCGCCCCAGCCGCGGAAACTGAATGCAACCTTGTTGCCAAGTAGTTACGTTTTAAACGTGTCCATAAAAATATTTTTGTAAGAAAATGTCTAATATTGTACCTCCTGTTTTGTGTCGAGTAACTTGCTTGCAAGAAAATGTATAATATCACTTCTACTGTGTGTATCGATATGTGTACTTAACTCTGTGAAGTTTCATCTTTGGCAAAGATCATGTATTGCATAGCATTGTAGCTCGCGATGAGAGAGAGAAGCACTTGTGGTTCAGCTCGCTTAGAGAGTGATTGAATTGTGTGTATGGCTCCGATGTAGAGCAGAGGCTGCTGTGCCAGCAAGTCGATTTGATTGTATTTGGAATATATATTGTATTGTATTGTAACACCGCTGGAATGAAGGTAATTGCATTTGATGTCATTAGGAAGAAGTTGTATTATGTAGGTAATGTAATGCTGATTATTAAGTTGACCTTTCTTTCCTGTTTCATTTACTTAGTTAGAAGATTAACCTACTTCCTTCATTTGATAATTAGTTATTAGTGGATTTAAAGTGCAGTATTGATTTTGATAATATTGTTGAACAGATTTCGTTATTGGTGCCATAGTAAATGATAGTTAATTGACTATGATACTAAATTTCAATAATCAGAAACTGATCTGCATAAAATTCTCACAGTCAAACGTTAAGGAAGTGGTCTGTGGTTTTTTATATCTTTCTCACAGTCAAAATTTTGAGTATAGTCAGTGTCTGTTTCAAATGGTGACTTGCCACAGTTGTTTTGTGTTTAAAATATCCTTTGCGCACATAATCAGTTTAATGCACTGTTTCTTATTTAATAGTATATACATCAATATCAGGGCCATAATTAAACGGAATTGCTGTGTTAATGAACAATTTGTTGTCTGATTTAACGATAGGTTCAACATCAACAACACACACACAGCTTTTAAGTTCGCTGCCGGACAGTCTAGGTAACGGTCGCTGCTGTCTAACAGAACTGGCAAAAGTGCACTGCGCAGCAAAACGCGCGCATGCGCGGAGAAAATTTCTCGTTTGACTTACTCCAATGGTCTGCTGCCCCAGCCGGCACTCAAAGCCGATTGGTGCAAACACCAGGGATCATCCTATTTCGGCTCGACTATAATTTGGACGGCCTGTAAGATATTGACGACACACATTTCAGCAGTGTTAGTACTGCGGGGCATCGTAGCTTGCACAGTGGCCGACCACGGACCGGCACCGGAGAAGAGCCGGTGATCCACAGCGAACCACCGCTGCCGGCAGTACAGTAGCTTGCGTGCTCAAAGCGGAGCCTGCACACTCACCCGTCGTTTACCGGCCGACCTCCCTATAGATTCCTCGCTGTGCCTTTCACCATGCAGCGATTTTGCGCATACAGGAATAAAATATTGTACCCGGAGCGTTGCTGCCGCATAACAAATATATTTGAGGTTTCCAATCTTCCCTTAGTACATTTCCTCTTTTGCCTTCTCTCTGTTTACCTGCTCCTTACCCGTCTCCTCCTGTCCTTTTCTCTGTCCATTTCCTCATCCCCCTCTCTCTGTTCATCTCCTTTTACCTGGCTGTCACCATATCTCTTCGCCGCAGTGGAGTAGCCGAGCGATCTAAGGCGTCTCGCTGCGGAGCGCGCGGTTGCTCGCCGTGGAGGTTCGTGTCCTCCCTGGGGCATGGGTGTGTGTGTCTTGTCATTAGGTTAGTTTACGTAGGTTTAAGTAGTTTGTAAGCTACGGACTGATGACCACGCACTTTCGTCCGATAGATCTACAAACAAACCATATCTCTTCTCTCATTCTCCTCCTCTTCCCGCTCTCTGTTCGTCTCTTCCTCTACCCTCTCTCTGTCAGTCTCCTTCCTCCCCTATTTGTCCGTATCCTCCTCCACCAAGCTCCTCTCCCTCCTATATACGAAAATATAACTAATGCAGCAAGTGTACACAAATAACAAAACTCACCTACTACTTATATTGTCTCATTACCCAATCTAATTCCTTCATCATCGCCTGATTTTCTGACACTACATTCAATTACCCTCGTTTTACTCTTGTTAATGTTCATCTTATATCTTCCTTTCAGGACAATGTTCATTCCATTTAATTGCTCTTCCAGGTCCTTTGCTGTCTCTGACAGAATTACTGTGTCATCAGCAAACCGCAAGGTTTTTATTCCCTCTCTCTAGACTTTAATTTCCTCCCCAAATTTCTCCTTGAATTCCTTCACAGCTTTCTCAATGGACAGATTGAACAATATTCCATGCCCTTCGACACTGATAATTGCATTCCGGTTTTTGTGCAAGTAGAATATAATTCTTCGTTCCCTGTGTTTTACCCCTGCTACCATCAGAATTTGAAAGAGTGTATTCCAGACAGCATTGTCAAAAGCTTTCTCCAGATTCAGAATTGCTAAAAACGTAGGTTTCCCTTTCCTTAACCTATGTTCTAAGATATGTCGTAATATGAGTCTACCAGTTTTTCCAGGGCTATTCGTATGAACACTAAAATAATTCCACACGATAAATCAGTCAAATCTAAAGGCAGTAAATGCAAATAAACACATAGGATTAATCCACCGGCATGCATTTAAATGTTATTAGCGCAGTATTTATGTAGATGTACCGGGTGATCAAAAAGTCAATATAAATTTGAAAACTTAATAAATCACGGAATAATGTAGATAGAGAGGAAAAATTGACACACATGCTTGGAATGACATGGCGTTTTATTAGAAAAATTAGAAAAAAATATAAAAAAATAAATTATAAGAAAATAAAATATATATAAAAATATAAATAATTTATATATAAAAATATATAAAATATAAAAAATATAATAAAAAATATAATAAAAATAAAATATAAAAAATATAGAAAAAATATAAAAAAATATTAGAAAAATAAGTTCATAAATGTCTGACAGATGACGCTTCATCTGATGCAAGCAATAATTAGCATAACAAATTAAGACAAAGCAAAGATGATGTCCTTTACAGGAAATGCTCAATATGTTCACCATCATTCCTCAGCAATACCTGTAGTCCTGGAATAATGTCGTGAACAGCACTGTAAAGCATGTCCGGAGTTATGGTGAGGCATTGGCGTCGGATGTTGTCTTTCAGCATTCCTAGAGATGTCGGTCGATCACGATACACTTGCAACATCAGGTAATTCCAAAGCCAATAATCGCACGGACTGAAGTCTGGGGACCTGGGAGGCCAAGCATAATGAAAGTGGCGGCTGAGCACACGATCATCACCAAACGACGCGCCCAAGAGATCTTTCACACGTCTAGCAATACTTTTTTTTCTAAGTCGTATAGAATGTAGACTGGTATCCACTGCTTCTCCCAGTTATCTATGCACACCTTCTTTAGATCATATATGTAAAGTTATACGAAATTAAAAAAGAAATTACATGAAGTTCAAGTTATTAATAAAATCAGAAATTGTACAAATTGTCACAGAAAGTTGAAATTCCGAACAAAATTTTGAAAATTTTATACATATTATTACATTGTATTACACAAAATACATTATTATGTGCATCAATTATATATGCCGCTGTTGTTTCGAAGAGGGTACTGCCTGAAATTCTTCGAAGGCGGTGGGTCCTATCGCCAGTGTTCGGGCTACTCCATCTGGAAAATGAAGGAGGTGGGTGAGAAATCAATGACCAGTCAACATATGTCAAGGAGAATTGTTACGAAACAGATTGTGACATTTGACATACCTTCCACATAGTGCAGGTGTGTTTCTTAAGCCTGTTCTTTGTCTCCTTCTTCTTCTATCTCTTTATCTTCTACAGCAGATGTAGAGCACAAGTTGACTGGGCTATAGTGCAATAAGGGACCTTTCATTATCTCTCATACGATTTTGGTGTACATGTTTTTGTTCGAGCCTAAGTACTTTCCTTGTGAGATCGGCTACTAGGTGCTGTTTACTGAGGGCACGGGTGTATTCGCAAACTGTTACTTTATCGCGAGAATGTTGAAAGGCCTGCAGAGTAGGGAGTTATCGTAGTGGCGGCCTCGTCGTCGCACAGAGCACGTCGCGCATGACGGCCGAGATGAGCAGGTGGCAGGTGGCAGGACGCGGGCCGCCGTTTCCTGGCAGCGGCAGGAAGCGCGTGATTGTCGTTTCTTGTCGGCCGGCCGATACCGGCGCTAATGCACTTCCACTGTCTTGCAACCTTGCGCCACCCGCCGCCGCTCCTCGGTCCGCGGCCGGCGCCGCGCGAGTCCGCACAGGTGCGGACAGGCCTTGCTTTATCCCGGTTTCTCACAGGGATCTGCCGTCAAACCAGCTTACTGCTCTGTACAGGCTGAATGTATTCTACTGGGTGATGCAGCCCGCTCTACCGATATTTTACTCAATCGCGTCAAACGCCACGTGCTACACACATGGGAACACGCTTTCCTTAGTACATACTCCATCATCAGTCCGGTGATCAATACTAGGGTCCAGCCCCCAGGGGGCTCACGGTTCTTTCATCAGTACGTGCGTGGCGAGCATGGGGCACCGAGCTAATGCAATCTTCCTTCCTTCTTCACTTCCTGGACTGTATTTCCCTCCGCGGTGGAGTGGCCGAGCGGTCTAAAGCTTCTCGCTGAGGAACGCGCGGTTGCTCGCCGTGGAGGTTCGGCCGGCCTCGGTGGCCGAGGGGACTGAGGCGCTTCAGTCACGGTCTGCACGGCCACTAAGGTTGGGGGTTCAAATCCTCCCTTGGGCATGGATATTTGTGCCGTCCTTAGTATTAGCTAGTTCATAAGTAGTTTGTAAGTTTAGGGACTGATGACCCCGTAGTTATTTCCTTAAGCTTAACAAACATTTGAACATTTGTGGAGGTTCGAGTCCTCCCAGGGGCATGGGTGTGTGTGTTGTCCTTAGGTTAGTTTACCTAGGTTTAAGTAGTTTGTAAGCTACGGACTGATGACCACGCAGTTTGGTCCGATAGATTTACAAACATTTGAACATTTTGAATTTTGAGTTTACTCCCCCTATCCCAAACAAACAACCCAACCCAAATACTAGGGTCCGCTTTATATTTTCCTGTAGTTTTATGATCCTTTGCAGACATTGCGGACAAAAACAATAAAAAATATAAATAATGGTACATATCGATGATACAATTCGGAGTACACTATTGCGATAATAAATATGCACTCAACACATAATATTCTTTGTGATCGTATGTGAAGAAACAGCCAAAATTATTTGATATTTGGTTTTAGCTCTGATATATATATATATATATATATATATATATATATATATATATATATATATGTGTGTGTGTGTGTGTGTGTGTGTGTGTGTGTGTGTGTGTGTGTTTGTGTGTGTGTGTGTGTGTGTCAAAGCTAAAACCAAATATTCTTAAAATACGATCACAAAGAATATTAAGATATATATATATATATATATACTTACCTCTCTTAAACTATTATTTCAATACGTCACTCGTCACTCATATTTTCACTAGCTTTCATATATTCATTTCCCGTAGTGCTTTGCGTATAATGTAGTGACAGTCTCAAATCTTCGTTAACATTTTCCAAATGTCTTGCAACGGTGCGCGTTATGGAGAAAAAAAAACCATGAAGAGCAAATTTGTTGACAATTTTCTGCTCTATAAATACGTATATTCAAATTTCGTCTCAAATGAAAGTTTAAAGCGTTATTTGCAATTGAATTTCCTGCTGTCAAAAGGCCGTCACAAACTGCCTATTTTAGTGTTACTAAGCAGATCGCGTAATTAATGAAGAGGTACTGATCAAAATGGGTGATAAAAGGAATTTTTGACATACCTAGACTAAAACAAGGTATCGATTGGTGTAAGATATTCTTAGACACACAGGAATCATGAGTTTATCATTGGACGGAAGTGTGTGGAGTAAATATCGTAGAGGGAGACCAAGAGACGCATACAGTAAACAGATGCAAAGTGACTTGGGCTGCCACTCTTATGAGGAAGAGGCTTTCTCAGGTTAGAGTAGGGTGGAGAGTTGCATCAAAGCAGTCTCCGGACTGAAAATCACAACAACAACATATTTTTTGTCCGAAACGTTTGAAAAAGGCAGATTATGAACGCTGGCGGCTAACAATTACGTCTGTAAAATTTAAAGCCGATCAGTAAACAGACAGACTAACAGACATCGTGAAATCGCCTTTATTTTTGTAAATATCTCCAAAAAATGAGAGATATGGAAAATAAACCTTAAGAGAACAATGTTGTAGAGAATTTCCTTCTCTACAAATTCGGTTATTCAATTTTGTGACAGATGAACAGTTAAGCCATTATTTTCTTTTAAATTTAGAGCTTTTAAAATGCGATCGCAAAGGCCCACATTTAGTATTACTACCGTAACCTCTTATTTTTTCTTCAAAATGTTCAAATTTTAGTAAATCAAAGGGACTTAACTGGTGCGGTTATCAGTCCGTAGGCTTACAAACTGCTTAGACTAATCTATGCTAAGGACAACACACACACACACACACACACACACACACACACACACACACACACACACACACACACACACACACATGCCCGAGGGAGGACTCGAACTTCCGACGGCAAGCAGCCGCTCACTCCGCAGCAAAGTGCATAAGAACTTCCGGCCATTCCACCGCGGCTTTTATTTCTTGGTTCCACAACTTCCTCCATGTTACCATAGATGTCGAGTAATTGCATGCGGTTGTAACGAAAGAGCAATACGTGCGGTGTGCCGTAAGCGCTTTCACCGCCCTGAGTGAAACGCACAGTTTCTAAAAAGATTCTCCACAACCTATTGTCTTCTAAAGTTGTTTCCAGCGCACAGAACGCACGCATGTCGTCGGTTCTTAACCGTAAACTTGTTTTGATTAATTAGTTAAGAACTTGTGTGGTGAAAGAATTGTATTAAGACTTACTGGCTGTCACCCAATTTTTTATATGAGCGCAGAAGCCGATAAACTGCACAATTCATGCTCTTTTCACCTAAACTGATTCTATGTAAGATTTTAAATTACTATTAACTTTAACTGTGTCCTAAACTACAAGGTGGTTACAATAAGATTTTTTCTATTACACACGTCATAACACGTAAACTAATTAATACACAAGTACCAAACTTGTCAGTATTATGTCCAGATTATGACGTGTATCATTTCCAAGGATTACAGCATCATCGGGCAGTTCCAACTATGGCCACCGGGTGGCGTGATCAGTCATCGTGATTCATAGTTTGACATACCTGGCCAGTCGCACTGCACTTCTTGATGTGTCAACACGAGCTTAAACGAAAGATTCAACTGTTCAAATGTTTCTATATCTTTAGGACCATACTGCAGTGATCATCAGTCCCTACATTTATAAAATATTTAAACCGATATCAAACAAATGTGGCATTTATATTTGCAGAGAACCGTGCGTCAGTTTTACATAGTCCACTCTTACATTGTTTTGGGCGCACCTTCACGGTGCAGCATGATGTCGGGGATTTAAGGGCGTGCTTCTCGATGGTCGTCTACAATCCAGGAAATTGTTGTGAAGTCTGTTCCGTACAGTCTGGTTTGACACTTGCCTCCTAGTGACCCTGACAAAATCATTGTTTATCAGGGTGGCAGTCTGGTCGGGGTTCATTTGGGCGAGAAGTCACAACAGATGGTAAACCCGGGCGACCACTATATGAACACTACCTGTAGTTTGGAAATGTTTCCAGATCGTTGCAACGTCACTTTGACTGACGCTTCCGACTTCTCTTTATGAAAGTTTTTGTTAACACAAAGCAACAACCCTTGTCTGATAAAACGTTGATATTCTTCTTCTTGGCTTTGGAAAACGTCCGTACAACATCTGCAATCACATTATAACAGTCTCTTTCAACCTTTTTGAATATGACATCTCCTTCCAAGTAAAAATATCTCAGGTAGATGCCGTGTTTCTTGATTTCAGCAAGGCGTTTGATACAGTTCCCCTCAGTTGTTTAATGAACAAAGTAAGAGCATATGGTCTATCAGACCAATTGTGTGATTGGATTAAGGAGTTCCTACATAACAGAACGCAGCATGTCATTCTGAATGGAGAGAAGTATTCCGAAGTAAGAGTGAAGTCAGGTGTGCCACAGGGAACTGTCGTGGGACCGTTGTTATTCACAGTATATATAAATGACCTTGTGTATAACATAGGAAGTTCACTGAGGCTTTTGCGGATGATACTGTAGTATATAGAGAGGTTGTAACAATGGAAAATTGTACTGAAAAGCAAGAGGATCTGCAAGAATTTGACGCGTGATGCAGGGAATAGTAATTGAATCCCAATGTATAAAAGTGTCACGTGCTACGAATACAGAGAAAGAAAGATCAAAATGTTCAAATGTTTGTAGAGCTTGTGGGACTTAACTACGAGGTCATCAGTCCCTAAACCTACAAACAACTTATGAAATAGCTAATACTAAGGACGGCACAAATATCCATGCCCGAGGGGGATTCGAACCCCGGACCGTAGTGGCCGTGCAGAACGTGACGGGCGCGCCGCAGATCGCTCGGCCACCGCGGCCGGCGAAAGAAAGATCCATTATCATTTAGCTACACTGTAGCAGGTCAGCAACTGGAAGCAGTTAATTCCATAAATTATCTGGGAGTAGGCATTAGGAATGATTTAAAATGGAACGACCATAGCCGGCCACGGTGGCCGAGGAGACTGAGGCGCTCCAGTCACGGTCTGCACGGCCACTACGGTCGGGTGTTCGAATCGCCCCTCGGGCATGGGTATTTGTGCCGTCCTAGTTCGTAAGTAGTTCATAAGTAGTTTGTAAGTTTAGGGACTGATGACCCCGTGGTTAAGTCCCATAAGCTGTACAAACATTTGAACCCTTTTGAACGACCATATAAAATTAATCGTGGTAAAGCACATGCCAGATCGAGATTCATTGGAAGAATCCTGAGGAAATGCAGTCAGAAAGCAAAGGAAGTAGGTTACAGTACACTTGCTCGCCCACTGCATGAATACTGCTCATCAGTGTGGGATTCGTACCAGGTGATGTTGATAGAGGAGGCAGAGAAGATCGAACGGAAAGCAGCGCGCTTCATTGCAGGATCATTTAGTAATCGTGAAAGCATTACGGAGATGATCGATAAACTCCAGTGGAAGACTGCAAGAGAGACGCTCTACAGCTCGGTACGGGCTTTTGTCGAAGTTTCGAGAACATACCTTTACCGAGGAGTCTAGAAGTATATTCCACCCTCTTATGTATATCTTGCGAAGAGATCATGAGGATAAAATCAGAGATATTACAGCCCACACAGGAGCATACCAACTATCTTTCTTTCCGCGAACAATACGTGACTGGAATAGGACGAAGAACCAATAGTGGTACTCAAGGTACCTTTCGCCACACACCGTCAGGTGCCTTGCGGAAAATGGATGTAGATGTATTGTGGCGACCCCCGTCGAAATAAAATTATCCTGGCAAGGCCCCTCCCCATGAACCGTGACAAAATTGTTATTTCAAAGGAAACAAATTCAATCTTTCTTGAGTTTCAGCTTCCTTTTAAACTGTTGGACGAAGTCTTTTGTGTATTTTTCGGAATGGAACGTACAATTCTATTTTTACATGGTTTCCGACCAAAACGTGTATTGTGCTGAACGAGTGTTTCGCATTTAAGTCACGAGTCAGAAGCCAATTATGATCATTAAGAAACGCACCACGGTATAGATATTTGCGAAGATGTATTTTTTTTCGAATTTTTGAATTACTTATTGTATCATGTTCTTTTACCTATCGATGGTATTCCTGAAAACAAACTTTTCGCTTTGTCATCATTAACACACTGTAGTATAAAATGATCTGTTCAATTCATAAAGAATGTTACACAAGGAACTCCGTAATTTTAACATCAAATTTCACTGAGGCTTACGTTTTTGGATTACTGAAACCCTAGCTATGTTATGGTGCGAGTACTTCCTCCTGTGACGACGACCCTTCGAAAAAGACTTTGCCATACCCCTGGAGGTCGCGACCCACAGGATGGAAAACACTGCCCTGTAGAGTTGTTACTGTGTACATTGAATGACGCTACAAATGGTACTGCCTCAAATACATTCAAAGACATGTGAATGCTTTCTGTAGACAGGGCTATAGATAAATTTGTTCGCATCTGATTGCAGTTCAAATGACAATATTTTTTGAAACCTGTCAAAAGAATTGTGTTATAGCGTACACAGACCATGCCAAAGTTGTTTTGCAACTTGTTTTAACGCCGTTACATACTAGGCGGAAGTAATTAAATAATTTGAAGATAAATGTTTTGCAAACGGACTATACCAGTCATATGCAAAATGAGGTAACATAACTGTCAGTAGAGATTTGTTCCCCTCATTTCTGTTGTGTATTTGTGTGGTCTTCTCACAAATTGCTTCTTCCTAGAGTCACGAATACTTCCAGTCACACAGAATTTTTATAAAGAGAAATATCTCACTTACATCAAGTGAAAGAAATGTGCGCTAAGAAAGAAACAAATATAAGAATTTAATGAAATCTCCACCCATATTGGAATGCCGCGCCCCACAAGCAAAATCTCTTGCAACGTTCTGTATGCACCTACCACTTCCGCCACATTACAATACTGCACAACTTCTGCAGATTACACTGAAGTAACAAGAAGTTTTCCGAATGGGCAAATAGGCTGCGAGTAATTACAAGGGATATAGCCATTGGTAATAAGCGTAGCATAAGTTGGGTTACAACGTATTTCTGAAAATTTTTGCGATCCGTTTCTGTGTGATTGTCGAACGTTTTGATTTTTGGGACATGAAACACCTATCTCCGCTTGTATGAACAACAATTAAACTCTGACCGGCACTTTTTTTGACAATACTACTCGCACACTATCACTTTGCCAACATTTGTTTACTGTATAATGCGTATGAATGCATGGTTCATCTAAGTAAAATACTGCTCGACTTGATTCTGATGAAAACCTGAGATTGTATGGTCTTTTAGCAACAATGCCCTCTCGTCCAAACAAAACAATATTTTAATTTGTCACCTTCTAAAACGAAAATCCATAGACAGAACATTGCTTCTAAGGGTTTCCTTGCTAGCTTTGAAGCTCATTTCTGTTTGACAAATGTTGTGCAGTTTTCGCAAACTTCGTATTTCTTTCTACTGTTCGTAATGCCATAGAAATTGCTGTCTGAAAATACATTTATCCATATCATCTGTCTCATGTGTATTGTGAGATTCTCGCTTATTCTCCTTCTTGGGCGCTAGTTTAACCGTAGCCTCGCTGTACGTCGTCACGAGACCCAGTTCCCGGCACTGCCGCGTCACCATTTCGCCTTTCCAGACAATAGGTATTGTTGCGTTCTTTACAACGAAAACTACAGAATTCGTTTCGGTAGTTGGCCGAGGAAGTCAAGATTAGTCAGAAGCACTTTCCTTGCGTTTCGTAAGAACAGAAGAATTGGTGTGTCAGAATTTCTTGCAACTTGAGATGTAAAAGGTAAGTGCTTTTTCATATAACGTACATTTAGTATTGGGGATACACGTTACTTATAAGTTACAAATTATCTCCTTCAAGATTGCAGAATAGGCAAATTTATTTATCTTATGGTCTATTACATCAAAAATTGGCAAATCGTCAAATAAGCACGCGTCGTCCCAATAGCTAGAATGAAAGTAAGGCGAAGAAAAATGAAGTGATACGGCGATGACTAATTTGTTGCCCCTTATTCCATAATCAGACACGAAAGAACTGACACGTGGAAATTACGACAGATGTCGAGTGTCAGTTCTTTGAAATGAACAACCGCACTACAGCAAGTTAATATACTTCGACTAGCATTAGTACCCGTCGATGCCCGGTTCAAAAAATGTTCAAATGTCTGTCAGTGCATCGGGCCAAACTTCGTGGTCATCAGTCCGTAGCTTACAAACTACTTAAACCTAGGTAAACTAACATAAGGACAAACACACACACCCATGCCCCAGGGAGGACTCGAACCTCCACAGCGAGCAACCGCGCGCTCCGCTGCGAGGCGCTTTAGACCAGGGGTGGCCCACCTTTACAGCCGGCGAGCCAAATCATTGAGAGTAGATTACCCCGCGGGCCGCATTGTCGATTTTTCTATTGTGAAGTAAAAAAAAAAAATCAAGAAATATTAATTCATTAAAAATACAAATGTGATTAAAGAACATTTATTGTAGAAATTATTTTAAAATTATTAGTACACAATTCATTATGCATTTTAATGAAATAAAATGTTAATGGGATATCTAGGTTTGTTTCACTGAAATAAATGAGTCAATCTTGACGTCAAATTAAGCTGTTGCTACGTGCAAAGAGTTTTCCAGATGCAATCCGTATTGTCATATTTGATTTTATGTAATTCATCCAACTAAAAATCTGTTCACACACATGTACGTGTTTCCCACTAATGAAATCATTTTTATAGCATGTTTGTATACGCTGGATAGTTCTCGTCTAAATATGTTTTAACCAACCTAATGAGATTTCTCTTTCAATGGTACATCGCATTGCATTTCACACCATAGTATTTGTAGATGTCCCGGTAGTGAACTCGTGTCTACAGACAGTGGCATAACAAAGACACACACACACACACACACACACACACACACACACACACACACACACACTCAAAGTGTCGTTGAATTATGCTTCTTCATTTCATTCTCCGCAATGCACATGCGCAAAACTTCCTTGAAGGCAACATACAAGCTTCACGGTTGTTTTTGTCGCACTGAAGATTTATGAAAAACAAGGCATTTTTGGTAAAATTTCAGCTGCCTTTCTGCGTGCGTAAGACAGATCGATTTTCTTACAGTCAGTTATTTACTGTGGTTTAGTATTCATGACGTCTGAGGTAACAATGATTTTGTTACAATCGCCTAACAGCGCATTTAGTTATTTACTGTGATTTCAAAATTCAAATGTTTTTAACTCTAAGGTACTTAACTACGTTGGTCATCAACCCCTAGCCTTACAAACTGTTTAAAGTAACTTATAGTAACTTATGCTAAGGATAACACAAACACACATGCCTGAAGAAGAACTCTATTTTCCGACGGCGAGCAACCACAAGACGCCTTAAAACGATCGGCCACTCCAGCGCGGAACTTTAGTGCCTACAAATACAGGGTTTTCAATACTCAATATTTTTATACCAGTGGGACGAGATGACCTGTTTTCAGCCCAAATGGGGATACCACAGAGGTATACTTCTCGTCAAATTATCAGTGTTTCATTTAAGTACGGTATTATACGTACTTGCGAAACTTCATAGTCCCTTCTCTCGAGAATTTTTGATACTAGTATTCAAATGCTTTAGGAAATTTGTATTTTAGTTCTGAACGTCATGTGTCGTAAATACAAAAATTGCTGATGCTTCACTTAAGCTGGCAGCCTTACTTTAAAATTTCGACATCTTTTGTTATGATTCTTACTGAAAAGTATTATACATTTCAGGTCTATAACATTATTAGTTGCTGTAAATAACACAGAAAGAAAGGGTCATATCTGTACAATACGCAATCCTTAAAAGTCATCAGTAAAACTACATTGTTATAATTAGTTTTGTACTACTGAAATTAAAAGATGGTACTAAGGCAGAAACCATTGCTAATTCCGTCTGGTGCACCTACCCGACATAACTGAATATACAAAATACATACAAGCGTAGTAAAAATAAACACAAGCATCTTAGATCAATTGCAAAAGATAAAAGCTAATTTTACTCGAAAGATTACTCTGTTTAGTCACAACCGCTACTAATCGTGCCCTTTTACCACCCACTCACTTTGACTGGAGACGATTCAAGAATTTATTTCCGAACATTCAACGCTAACGCAGTAGCTGAAGCGATTATGGTTCAAAGAATGCAACAACAATCTGAAGGGTCCTCTGTCGCTTGGTGCAGTGAATTATACATACAAGCGTAGTAAAAATAAACACAAGCATCTTAGATCAATTGCAAAAGATAAAAGCTAATTTTACTCGAAAGATTACTCTGTTTAGTCACAACCGCTACTAATCATGCCCTTTTACCACCCACTCACTTTGACTGGAGACGATTCAAGAATTTATTTCCGAACATTCAACGCTAACGCAGTAGCTGAAGCGATTATGGTTCAAAGAATGCAACAACAATCTGAAGGGTCCTCTGTCGCTTGGTGCAGTGAATTATACATACAAGCGTAGTAAAAATAAACACAAGCATCTTAGATCAATTGCAAAAGATAAAAGCTAATTTTACTCGAAAGATTACTCTGTTTAGTCACAACCGCTACTAATCATGCCCTTTTACCACCCACTCACTTTGACTGGAGACGATTCAAGAATTTATTTCCGAACATTCAACGCTAACGCAGTAGCTGAAGCGATTATGGTTCAAAGAATGCAACAACAATCTGAAGGGTCCTCTGTCGCTTGGTGCAGTGAATTATACATACAAGCGTAGTAAAAATAAACACAAGCATCTTAGATCAATTGCAAAAGATAAAAGCTAATTTTACTCGAAAGATTACTCTGTTTAGTCACAACCGCTACTAATCATGCCCTTTTACCACCCACTCACTTTGACTGGAGACGATTCAAGAATTTATTTCCGAACATTCAACGCTAACGCAGTAGCTGAAGCGATTATGGTTCAAAGAATGCAACAACAATCTGAAGGGTCCTCTGTCGCTTGGTGCAGTGAATTATACATACAAGCGTAGTAAAAATAAACACAAGCATCTTAGATCAATTGCAAAAGATAAAAGCTAATTTTACTCGAAAGATTACTCTGTTTAGTCACAACCGCTACTAATCATGCCCTTTTACCACCCACTCACTTTGACTGGAGACGATTCAAGAATTTATTTCCGAACATTCAACGCTAACGCAGTAGCTGAAGCGATTATGGTTCAAAGAATGCAACAACAATCTGAAGGGTCCTCTGTCGCTTGGTGCAGTGAATTATACATACAAGCGTAGTAAAAATAAACACAAGCATCTTAGATCAATTGCAAAAGATAAAAGCTAATTTTACTCGAAAGATTACTCTGTTTAGTCACAACCGCTACTAATCATGCCCTTTTACCACCCACTCACTTTGACTGGAGACGATTCAAGAATTTATTTCCGAACATTCAACGCTAACGCAGTAGCTGAAGCGATTATGGTTCAAAGAATGCAACAACAATCTGAAGGGTCCTCTGTCGCTTGGTGCAGTGAATTATACATACAAGCGTAGTAAAAATAAACACAAGCATCTTAGATCAATTGCAAAAGATAAAAGCTAATTTTACTCGAAAGATTACTCTGTTTAGTCACAACCGCTACTAATCATGCCCTTTTACCACCCACTCACTTTGACTGGAGACGATTCAAGAATTTATTTCCGAACATTCAACGCTAACGCAGTAGCTGAAGCGATTATGGTTCAAAGAATGCAACAACAATCTGAAGGGTCCTCTGTCGCTTGGTGCAGTGAATTATACATACAAGCGTAGTAAAAATAAACACAAGCATCTTAGATCAATTGCAAAAGATAAAAGCTAATTTTACTCGAAAGATTACTCTGTTTAGTCACAACCGCTACTAATCATGCCCTTTTACCACCCACTCACTTTGACTGGAGACGATTCAAGAATTTATTTCCGAACATTCAACGCTAACGCAGTAGCTGAAGCGATTATGGTTCAAAGAATGCAACAACAATCTGAAGGGTCCTCTGTCGCTTGGTGCAGTGAATTATACATACAAGCGTAGTAAAAATAAACACAAGCATCTTAGATCAATTGCAAAAGATAAAAGCTAATTTTACTCGAAAGATTACTCTGTTTAGTCACAACCGCTACTAATCATGCCCTTTTACCACCCACTCACTTTGACTGGAGACGATTCAAGAATTTATTTCCGAACATTCAACGCTAACGCAGTAGCTGAAGCGATTATGGTTCAAAGAATGCAACAACAATCTGAAGGGTCCTCTGTCGCTTGGTGCAGTGAATTATACATACAAGCGTAGTAAAAATAAACACAAGCATCTTAGATCAATTGCAAAAGATAAAAGCTAATTTTACTCGAAAGATTACTCTGTTTAGTCACAACCGCTACTAATCATGCCCTTTTACCACCCACTCACTTTGACTGGAGACGATTCAAGAATTTATTTCCGAACATTCAACGCTAACGCAGTAGCTGAAGCGATTATGGTTCAAAGAATGCAACAACAATCTGAAGGGTCCTCTGTCGCTTGGTGCAGTGAATTATACATACAAGCGTAGTAAAAATAAACACAAGCATCTTAGATCAATTGCAAAAGATAAAAGCTAATTTTACTCGAAAGATTACTCTGTTTAGTCACAACCGCTACTAATCATGCCCTTTTACCACCCACTCACTTTGACTGGAGACGATTCAAGAATTTATTTCCGAACATTCAACGCTAACGCAGTAGCTGAAGCGATTATGGTTCAAAGAATGCAACAACAATCTGAAGGGTCCTCTGTCGCTTGGTGCAGTGAATTATACATACAAGCGTAGTAAAAATAAACACAAGCATCTTAGATCAATTGCAAAAGATAAAAGCTAATTTTACTCGAAAGATTACTCTGTTTAGTCACAACCGCTACTAATCATGCCCTTTTACCACCCACTCACTTTGACTGGAGACGATTCAAGAATTTATTTCCGAACATTCAACGCTAACGCAGTAGCTGAAGCGATTATGGTTCAAAGAATGCAACAACAATCTGAAGGGTCCTCTGTCGCTTGGTGCAGTGAATTATACATACAAGCGTAGTAAAAATAAACACAAGCATCTTAGATCAATTGCAAAAGATAAAAGCTAATTTTACTCGAAAGATTACTCTGTTTAGTCACAACCGCTACTAATCATGCCCTTTTACCACCCACTCACTTTGACTGGAGACGATTCAAGAATTTATTTCCGAACATTCAACGCTAACGCAGTAGCTGAAGCGATTATGGTTCAAAGAATGCAACAACAATCTGAAGGGTCCTCTGTCGCTTGGTGCAGTGAATTATACATACAAGCGTAGTAAAAATAAACACAAGCATCTTAGATCAATTGCAAAAGATAAAAGCTAATTTTACTCGAAAGATTACTCTGTTTAGTCACAACCGCTACTAATCATGCCCTTTTACCACCCACTCACTTTGACTGGAGACGATTCAAGAATTTATTTCCGAACATTCAACGCTAACGCAGTAGCTGAAGCGATTATGGTTCAAAGAATGCAACAACAATCTGAAGGGTCCTCTGTCGCTTGGTGCAGTGAATTATACATACAAGCGTAGTAAAAATAAACACAAGCATCTTAGACCAATTGCAAAAGATAAAAGCTAATTTTACTCGAAAGATTACTCTGTTTAGTCACAACCGCTACTAATCATGCCCTTTTACCACCCACTCACTTTGACTGGAGACGATTCAAGAATTTATTTCCGAACATTCAACGCTAACGCAGTAGCTGAAGCGATTATGGTTCAAAGAATGCAACAACAATCTGAAGGGTCCTCTGTCGCTTGGTGCAGTGAATTATTATTTAGTGTCGATAGAAGAGGAACTGTAGACACCGTTGTGTATTCGGCTGATGTGGCAGCAATGAAGGTGCACGCTCCGTCAGCTCAATAGTCTGTGCTCCAAACTGCAGTCGCCACAACTGCCGAGCCTTCTTCCGCCAGGTAGCAAAGCTGCCCTTCTTTCCGGCGGTCCTCTCGCCGCACTCACGACCACACGTCCGCATCTCCAGCACCTCCACCCTCCACTGACTTCCGCAAGCGTGGAGCTGGCCGCCACGGAATTCACAACGGCCCACAAGCTGCCTCTCCCGTCCCCTCACTTTTCACACCGTCTACCGCCTCAGCCACATGCCACGCAACTTATTGTATTGTTTTACACACAGCAATTATATGAAAATTTAATGATAGTTGAATCAATGAAATTATATATACCTGCTGGAATTCGATATGATGCTAAAGACGTATGATGGAGTGCTATTTTGCTGTTATAAATGAAATAAAAGTCTAAATTTTTCTTCTATATCAAACAGCTCCGCGGGCCAAAACTTATCGGCTCGCGGGCCGCATGAGGCCCGCGGGCCGCGGGTTTGCCACCCCTGCTTTAGACCGCTCGGCTACTCCACCGCGGCTCGTTGCATGGCTGTATATTTATTGCATTATTATGTTACTCCATCTCCTTATTTTTGCTCTCTCCATTGTCTTCTGCCCCACTCTTTGACCGTTTCACCTGTGTCTGTAGTGAAATTCGGCCGAAATTCAATTTCACGCGGCTCAATTCTTAATCTCCTGAAGAGTGTATCCTACAGTAATATAAGATTTCACATACATCTGAACATTTTTGTAAATTCACAGGGCTTATTAAAATTGGGTAGATTTCCTCAATGAGCTTTGATTCCATATTTGAGCTGGGCCGGCCGCGGTGGCCGAGGTGACTGAGGCGCTCCAGTCACGGTCAGCACGGCCACTACGGTCGGGGGTTCGAATCCCCCCCGGGCATGGATATTTGTGCCGTCCTAGTTTGTAAGTAGTTCATAAGTAGTTGGTAAGTTTAGGGACTGATGACCCCGTAGTTAAGTCCCATAAGCTTAACAAACAAAACAAAAAAAAAAAAAAAAAAAAAAAAAAATTGAGCTGGTGCCCAGCGACTGTTTTGTACAAATCTGTAGAGAATGTCACGAATCAGTGGCAATTTTTGCTTTGATTTTCTAGATATACATTGATTTCAGGCGCAGTGTGCTATTCTCAATGCTATGAGTTATGTTTACATCTATTCCGTCATACTGAACATAACTGTCAACATGATGGTTTAGATGTAAGCATATTAAAATGTTTGAGACTGGGTAGATATGAAAAGTAAAAACAAAAATTGCGATTGATTGCTGACATTTTCTACAGATTTGTTGAAATAAAATTCCATAAAGTTATGTAAAACAAAGAAAAACTCGGGGGAGAGGGTGGCGGAAGCGGCGGCGGAGCGGCCGAGCGCATTGAAGCGCTATGCTACGATGCGCGAGGCCGTTCCCCGTCGGGGGTTCGAATCCCCCTCGGACATGGATGTTTGTGCCGTCTTTAGTATAATGTAGTTCATAAATAGTTTGTAAGTTTAGGGACTGATGATTCCGCAGTTAAGTCTCGTAAGCTCTACAAACATTTGAACTTTTTTTTGGGGGGGGGGGGGGCAGCAATTTAACAATTCGCACGGGGTGGCACTTGGGCTTGCGCCGGCCCTGCCTCTGCCATTGCACGTATTGACAAAACGTACTATCAAACACGAGCTCTCTGTGAGGAGCAGAGATAAAATAACACACTGTGCAGACTCAGTCAAAACAAAAACAATCACGTCTGATCTGTGAAAAACAATTATAGACAGTGCAAAAGAGAAAGTGAAATTAGTGAAAAAAAAATCGGCGGTACTGCATGAAACTGACCAGCATTCCATGATATGAAGCGAAAATAATACAAAATTTCCGTAAGTAACAAAATATTAGGCCTACTTTCATGTTACGTTAACGAACTGTTTTCGATATAAAAACAAAACATTCTGTAAATTTCTATTATTACAGATCACTGAGGATGTTTCTTTGTCTTTAAAACGAAACGCGTCTGGTGAGGAAAAAACCCTTTTTATTTGTAGTTGCATAGATGGAAAAACACTGCCATTCATAATTATGACGGAACTACGGACATCATGGCCATACAAACTAAGAACATTAAAATGTTTCATTAAAAATTCTTCCATTCCATTCCTGGGACTGGTACAGCATCCGGTTACAAAGATGATATATGTAAACAGTCTTGGTTGCAACGAAGGCTGTTTACATAGATCAAAATGTTTCATTGTTTGTTTCCCATGTAAAATGTTTTAATAATGTTGTAAAGGAAATGTTTTCTCCCTCTCTATCTACCTAAGCTTTCTCTCTCCCTCCCTCTCTCTCTCCGATTCACTCGCTCTCTCCCTCTCTCTCCCCTTGCTGTTTTCTCCCATTTACGCTCTCTCTCCTTTTTTTCTCGTCCGTTCCCTATACGTTAATCCTGATAAAATTCTGCCTAATCCCTTCTTTCTGTAGCACACACTAGAATCACAATGTTCAAATGTTTGTAGAGCTTATGGGACTTAACTTACGGGGTCATCAGTCCCTAAACTTACAAACTACTTATGAACTAGCTAATACTAAGGACGGCACAAATATCCATGCCCGAGGGGAGATTCGAACCCCCGACCGTAGTGACCGTGCAGAACGTGCAGACTGCTCGGCCACCGCGGCCGGCCACTAGAATCACACAGTGCTTAATTGTTCATTTTGTTACATTTTATCAGTTTGTAATTCACTGACTCAAACTTCAGTATTGCACATTGATGCCATTATCCATGCTATTTCACTATATATTGACTACTCGCGATTACTCGCCCTAAAAGTTTCTTTCTAAATTTATCGCTTTCTTAGTGGGATTTGCCCATGTTTTGCGTTATATGTCCTCCTGCATAATTATGCGAGTGCCTAATGTATTTTCATCTCAAGTGTTCCATTCACTGTGACTCCCACCTTAAAGAACCATGTATTATTTTTAATCAGTACATAACAGCACGCGAATTTCCAATGGAGTACTATTTTTAATCAACAAGTAACAATACCATTTTTTGTTAAGGGTTTTCAGTATCCTTTCGAAGAAATTGAATGTTTAAGAGCATCCTTGAAGTGTTAAGAAATGATGCATCAGCTTTGATGGTTTCATTCCCGTACATGGCAACATGTCACCACATATTGCACAATGAAATTTATTATTTACGACAGCAAAACCATACAGCATATACTCATAATCATGAAGTTGATTTTTTCACGGCAACTTTCACTAGACGTAATAGGTTGCGCATACCTTAGGTGCATGTAACAAGGAGACTGAAACGTGTCTGTACAAATTCAATACTATTGTTTCGTCTGTTTTGTATCGATATTTGTATGTAAAATGTTTATATGAACTTCTTTGAATAACTACGTCCATGGTTTACTCCGTTGTGTAACGTTTGTTAACGTGTCATGAAAGAACTAGGAAAACTTTGTAGGCTACATTGCCATCGTCGACACAACATCTGGGTTAAATATCTTCATTCCTTTCAAGATATTATAAATGAGCTTTCTAACGATTCTACTTGCCTTTCGACAATATTGGAGTTAAAAAATAAAATAATAATAATAATAAAACCACCCGATCGTATCAAAGAGTTGATACCTTTTCCCAAGGAAAGAGCTCTACGTCATCATGAGATTGTTGAATTGCCGCTTGCCAATACTACGAAAGCTGCCGACAGAAGAAAACGCGCTCAGCGTAATTGTATTTTTAAACAACTGCACGTAAGTCAGAAAATACTAATTAGAGCCCATTATTTGTCTCATAAAAGAAATTCTCTAATTCTACACTACCAATTGTACTCGCAGGAAATTTTGCTGACAGAAGACACCCTAAAAGCTGAAAGTACTTTCAAAATTATATCACTGAACGACACGTAGTTGAGAAATGAGGACGTAAAGAGTAACGTTAATGGAAAACCGCCCATCAAGCATCACGTTTTAATCTATTACTTATTTACTACTAACCAGATTCGCAACGGATTTTGCCGACATACAGCACTTATACATATCAATATATTCCTGCAAAATCTTACAATTGTACAACATATGTATACTAACAATAAATCTTTAAATGTAGGCATGTCGCTGTTCGCTTCAATCATCAAAACTACTGGACGAATTTTCATGCGATTTTCACAGAAAACAAGAACGAAGATTGGTTTATCTTTTCATCTATTAGAAACCACTTCTCCAAAACTACTTCACGAATTCAATTGGGGTATTCACTGGTAACGTCAGCGTACCTTGGAACAACATATAGACTTAGTTTCATAAAAATCGAATCACGGAAAGAAGAACATCACAATTTAACGTTTTTCATCGACAACCGTCATGTCTTTCTGTTTCATCTCCAAAACTATTAGACGAATTTTCAGGGGTTTTTCACATGAAACGTGAGGGTATATTGAGGTTACAGAAACGCTTCATTTCACAAAAGAGAAAGAATGATATCACAGTTTCATCATTTCTCTGAAAGCAATCGCATGTGTCTATTTGTAGAGAGTAATCTCCATAAGTACTAAATGAACATTCATGGGGATAATAGATAAACAGAGAATATCCTGGGGCAACATATTGGCTTCATTTCATCAAAATCGGTCCAAGAAAATATAAGATATCGTAATTTGAAGTTTTAGGTGTATTTCACACTTGGAAAGAACGGTATAATACAGCAAAGAACTAATAGATAGCGCTGCGGGTGTTCGTGTGAAGTTCGGGGCAGCGATCGGATTATTACCCTTTGAAAATACTACTTATTCTTTGATTTTTGAAATTTACCATATTGCTGAAAATCGTTTTCTTCTTCTTTCTTTGTAAAGATTATGGGACCCAACTGCGGGGTCATCAGTCCCTAAACTTACAAACTATTTATGAACTAGCTTATACTAAAGACGACATAAACATCCATGCCCGAGGGGGGGATTCGAACCCCCGACGGCGGACGGCCGCGCGCACCGCAACACGGCGCTCCTGTACGCGGGGCTAATCCGCCGCGGCCATCGTTTTCTTGGTTGCTATGTTCTACGAAATATGATTCAACGCAATGAACGTAAAACTGATACAATCCTCGCTGAGTTTAATCCATATATTTACATACTGATATCACAGTGTAACGTATATGTATAACTACTTTGGAAGTTTGGGTGTCACGCTTGAAGCGACAATAGCACATCTAACGGAAAGAGAGCTAACCGTAAGAATAGTACCTGTTTTCAGTGATATTTCTAATTCATTAAGGAATTACTTATTACATTTCAGCTTTCCATGCCTCAGCCCATTGCCCAGAGATATGAATGTTTTAAATGTCGAATATAACTGATGTATGATATAAGTAAGCTACATCATATTCATGAAGATATGCCTATTTCTAACACGTTTCGCAAACGTATTAAAAAGAAACTACTGACATTTTCATGCGTTTTCACAGGAAAATTGAGCTAAGATTGGGGCAACATATAGGAGGCATGATTTCATCAATATCAGATCATGGAAAAAAGATACATCGCAATCTTAAGTGTAGGTTATGCTTGAAGTACGGATTGCGTAGTACAGCAAACAAGCGTTAGAGGCGCTGTAGTGCACCAACGAACTAATAAACACCGCTTCTGCCTAATAAGTATGGGGTAGTACAACAAGGAAGCGAATGTCTGTGACAGAATTAAGCAATCTTATGCACAAACATTGAACATAGTGTTACTGATTTCGCTTTGTGTATTAAATACTTAACGACATTTCTTTGTTTATTTTGGCACGTTTCCTTTTGTACCAAAAGCTTTATGAAGATACATCATTTTGGACTATGACTTTTACTTACATTTGACATCTTTATGAAGACACGTCGTTTCGGACAATGTCTTTTACTTACATTTGACATCTTGACTAAGACACCGGAGTTTTTTCACAGAGCGATCCAACTAGGATTCTATTTTTAATGACTGAGGTCCGAAACCCTAAAAAGCCATGATACTCACAGGCCCTTCTTCAACAACCGTTGCGAAGCACGGTCACATAAGCTAGTAGGTACATATTTTGCTTGTAACTCTGTGCCTCTATGGCTGGGCATAAAAATGTAACAAATACTCTTGCAGGACAGTAATTTTCTGTAGATATTTATTTTTAAGCCCTGATCCTCTATTGCAAGGCATACGAACTTTATAAATATTTATTAAGGCTAAATTACTTGTTAATATTCAGAGGTGTCTAGATTCAAGACGCTACTTTTATTGTAACAATATGGTTTAATACTATCACCCCACCTGTACAATTATGAACTTGGAGTAAACTCTTTGTGTAAATCTGCATTAATTAATACCTTTTCTCTCACTCAAAACTGAAGTATCATATCTATGTGACTAATTTCTTTGTGAAATGATTTGTTTCATCTATCATGGACACACTTGGGAACTGGCCATTTTGCACACAAGATTACAGAATGCACATTGAGCAATGGACTTGTTATTATACACCACTTAATTTGGCTTTCTAATGGAGACATTGGTTGGATGATGCTTGGCCACATAGTATTGCTTATCTCAGCCTTGGCCAACTACCAGAATTTGCTTCAATTTCAACTGAGCTGTTGCAGTCTGTTTATGACTCCTTTGGCTGGAGCACACTTAGTCTCTAAGTCATGTGGGGAAAACCCATCAAGACATTTGCCCCATGACCACAACTTCAATGCAACCAGGAAGCCAGCCTACAGTATGATGTGGTGTCAAGGTTATTTGTGTGTTCGTGTACAGACCTAAAATGAATGTTAGGCTTTAATGACTTATTCGTGTGCCTATAGTATTCAGTGCCTTTCAAATATTCAAATGTTTGTTAAGCTTATGGGACTTAACTACGGGGTTATCAGTCCCTAAACTTACAAACTACTTACGAACTACCTTATACTAAGGACGGCACAAATATCCATGCCCGAGGGGGGATTCGAACCCCCGATCGTAGTGGCCGTGCAGACCGTGACTGAAGCACCTCAGTCCCCGCGGCCAACGCGGCCGGCTCAGTGGCTTCCATTGCAAATGTTGTCCACAGGTTAATTGGTAGTTTTGATGTGTGTATTTTGTGGTTCTTTGACACTCCTTTGAGTGAGATCTTATGTTTCTTTACTTTGTATGCTTTCAGAACTATAATGGGTCAGTACCCTCTAGTCTGAAACTGTAATTGTGCCCTGATGAAGGTTACTTCATTAACTAATGCCATTTGATTAATCTGTAATATTATCTTGATCTACGTTCAGAAACCCGTGTAGACAAAAATTCTTAGTATGTTGGACCGTACAGTGATGACTGATCTCTTTTCAGGATTGTTATTTAAGTTTTGAACTTCAAGTAACATAAATATAAAAATAATTCTAAGATCTGAGCCCCGTGTGGTCTTGTTGTTAAAAAGAAAATTCAATACTTCGCCAATGGAATCTCTGACATACCTTTATTACGGGCCTGCTAACGCCGAACATTTTCTACTCGGAAATGGGGTTGAGGGTTCAGAAAGGTTAAAAACACTGATTTAATGCCATTTGAAAAATTGTGCCAAAACATCATCTGTTTCAGGGACACTCACTAAAAAAAGAACTGAAGTATGAATGTAAATGTTTATCTTGTACAATGACTAAATATTACACGAAAAGAATACTACAGTATTCCCTATGCTTCGCTCGCGTAGACTGGATGGTTTAAATTGGTTGTTTCTACTTCTGAATATATTTTTTTTTAGATTTACATTTAAAAATGCTTTCCTAATGAAGTATTTTGATATAACTTTCCAACCCCTATTGCACCATTGTTGGCAGATTTCAAAACATCCCGAAACACATTATTTAAAAAACTTCTAACCATGGTTCCAAATAGAAATTTTCGCATTTCTAGCATATAAATTGTCTTAGTAACACCCTTAAAAGACTTTCCTTTTTTCACCGGCTGAATTCCCAAAAATATCGAAACATGTGTTTTTGAAATTGCAATAAAATGTAAATCCAAAGTTTTGTATTTCTTGCCTCAAAATCGCCTGAATAGCAACGTATTTTCAGAAAACCGTTTATCCTTTATTTCACCCCCTTGAGGATGGGAATATCGAAGAACCGCTGATGCCTACAGTGTAAGATAAACAACGTCTGCAAAGTTTAGTTTTTATCGTCTGTAGATTCTCTTTTCAGCGCCATTTTCTACATTTTAGAATCGGATCTTTCTCACACTTTGGCATATTTCTTGGTAGTTTCACTTTTCAAACTGCACTATAGACTCATTTTTCTTTATTCATGCGCTTTTTGCAGAAAAACAACTGAAGAATGTGCGTCAAGTTTCGCTGTATATAACCTCTTTGCTATTATAGTGTCAAAAGTCATCGCTGGTCTTCAGTCCGGATTTAATATAAGCAGACGACATTCAATCACTAGATGTTCCACGCCGGCCGCGGTGGCTGAGGGGACTGTGCCGCTCCAGTCACGATCTGCACGGCCACTACGGTCGGGGCTTCGAATCCCCTCGGGCATGGATATTTGTGCCATCCTAGTTCGTAAGTAGTTCCTAAGTAGTTTGTAAGTTTAGGGACTGATGACCCCGTAGTTAAATCCCATAAGCTGTACAAACATTTGAACATTTTGAACATGTTCCACATTCTTGTAGCTATCGACACGGGACTGCTATGGTGTACAACGGGAGACTTAGTACTACAACAACACAGAGATCGTTCGTCTCCATTGTGTAGTTTATGCTGAGGAGCTAAATATTGACACCCATACCTACAATTTTATGGAAGTCTGTCACTTAAGGAACTTTTGGCATACCCTAACTAAAAGAAGGGATCGCTTGCTAGGACACATTCTTAGACATCGAGGAATCGTAAATTTAGCATTGGAGGGAAGTGTGTGGGGTAAAAATCGCAGAGGGAGGCCAAGAGACGCGTATAGTTAGCAGATTCAAGTGGATGTGGGTTGCCGTTCTTATGAGGAGATGAAAAGGCTTGCTCAGGATAGAGTAGGGTGGAGAACTGCATCAAACCAGTCTCCGGACTGAAGACCATAACAACAACTGATATAAAGAACAGCTTTGTCAGAAACAAATAGTTACGAACATGTGAATATTTGCAGCTATTTCCGCTGAAAGTAAGTAGAATATAAACGTAAGAGAATCATAAATTTCTATTATGGTCAGTTCTTATTATGGCAGGAGGGTTTTTTTACTCGTATCTATTCAGTGTGGAGTCTAATAATTCGAAAGTTTCTACACCTCACTCGTCTTTCTTATACGCGCAGATTCGTTTGAGTGTAATTACTTTAGCTTAAAAAGACCATGTTTCGATGATTCTTGCTGTTTGTGGTTCAGCTGTACCAACAAAATGTTCAAATGTTTGTATAGCTTATGGGACTTAACTACGGGGTCATCAGTCCCTAAGCTTACAAACTACTTATGAACTACCCAAGACTAAGGACGGCACAAATATCCATGCCCGAGGGGTGATTCGAACCCCCGACCGTAGTGGCCGTGCAGACCGTGACTGGAGCGCCTCAGTTCCCTCGGACACCGCGGTCGGCTGTACCAACAATTGTCGAATTTGGTTATTCTCTGTTGGAAACCAGTCTGATTGCTAATTGTCGTTTCATTGCCTCGTCTGTGACGTTTTTCCTTCAGCTATAGCCCTGATGACTGATTTGGAACGTTAAATCAAATCAAATGTTCAAATGTTTGTACAACTTATGGGACTTAACTACGGGATCATCAGTCCCTAAGCTTACAAACTACTTATGAACTAGCTAAGACTAAAGACGGCACAAATATCCATGCCCGAGGGGGGATTCGAACCCCCGAACGGCCGTGGTGACTGTGACTGGAGCGCCTCAGTCACCTCGGCTACCGCGGCCGGCGGAACGTTAAATACTGTAGTTATTGTGTTCTATATACGTTTCCTACATTCCACACTCACCGATTTTACTGGAATTGTAGTGAAGAAACCTTAACGTTCCTGAGTAGAGCAGCGACTTCTCTCTGCCAAAGGGCAGGTCTTCTCGTGTTTCCTAGCCATTTTTTTTATTTTTATTTTTAATAGACAATGAAATTATTCAGTTAAAGTGTGTACGTTGCACAATAATTGTAAATAAACTACCCTGTAATGTAGCGTTTTGTACCTTGTCAGGGATCTTAGGAAACCAAGAAAGACAAATTTTTAAATTATTATCTATTTATGAAGATTAAAATATACACAATTTTGTGTTCGTTCTGCGGATTCTCACTCCAAAATTCAGGCATGATTAAAAAAAATGTACGCGCACTCTGATGAAGTAAAATGTACATTATAGCACAGTCTAACATGTACAGTCACGACACTCCCACAGATATTTGTTATACACTGCGAAAGAAGCGCTCCAAGCGGCCGGCAAGCTACATTTCTGCATACAATACTGGATGACTACGAATAGTACCGTTGATTTTAACACACGTTTTACATTAGCTAACGTGTGTAGTGTCATAAAATGGGTTAACTGATTCTTCCGTCGCTCTTGGTAGAACTTGTTCATTACTAGATGACCCGGTGAACTTTGCATCACTTACCTCTTAATATAAACCATATTCATTTAAATCATATGTATTTTAGACCCAGTAGCTTTATAAAGACATAATCATATATTCTAAGTATCGTCTCGATAGTGGGCGGAAAGAGTGGGCAAATCACGAACACATGGCTAGGATAATGTTCATGTTACATTCGAGAAAGTTAAGGGAAGATTTAAACGGTGATAAAATATGGAAAAATTGCGAGGAAAATTTCGATTTAAAACATGTAAAATAATAACTTGGTTTTTGTGTTGGTTGCGTTCAGAAATATACTTTGAAAGACTAAAGTTCGCTTTACACGATATGAACCCGTATATTATCCGTCAAAGATAAAAATGAATTGCTGTTCGTTAGTCTCGCTAAAACTCGAGAACGGCTGAACAGAGTTGGCTATATATCATTACATAAACCACTGAATCTATTGTGATGAAATCTGGTGTGGAGATAGCTTGAGCGCTGAAGTATCGGGTAAGATACTTTAGAAAGTGTCTAATTCAAGACTTTTTGATTTGAAGTGTATAAAGCGAAATATCGAACAATGATTACTCTGAAAAAGCGATTTACTCTTTGACTTCTTAACTATTTTTCAGAAGTTATAATTAACTTTTAAAAATGCATTGTTCCTTTTGTAAAACGTGGATAGAACGGCAGAACAAGAGAAGTATGTATGTACTCTTTCTTTGAACATTGTTGTTGTTGTGGTCTTCAGTCCGGAGACTGGTTTGATGCAGTTCTCCGCAACACCCTATCCTGAGCAAGCCTCTTCATCTCCACATAAGAACGGCAACCTACATCTGTCTGAATCTGCCTACTGTATCCCTCTCTTGGTCTTCCTCTGCGGTTTTTACCCCACACACTTCCCTCCAACGCTAAATTCACAATTCCTTGATGTCTAAGAATGTGTTCTACCAATCTATCCCTTCTTTTAGTCAAGGTATGCCAGAAATTGAACGTTAAATGTGCTAAATTTTATCGCAATCGTACGAATGATGATATTGATATCCCAAAGAAAAGAGCTCTTTCAGTTTTCCACAAATTTTTCCATTTTCTGTCCAAGTATTCCATACTTTTACTTCACTCAATCCTTCCTTTCGCTTTGAACGGCGAATGTCCAAATTTTTATCGCAATCAGATGAATTGTATTGATAATTCATTGAAAAATCTCTTTCTATTTTTTCTGAACAGAAGACATGTTACATACAGAAAAGTAAATTACCTTCTTTGATGGAGCAGTTACCATGTAAATAAATGAATATTTGAATGAAATCTGTAAATTAATAGTACTGAAAAAAGGAACCATAAATACCACACATAAAGGAACAGTGCAAACATAAATTCTTACAACATGCCTACAGTGAATAAAAATAAAATTAAACAAGAATCTGATGTTTTAAGGGTTGTTCAAAACAGAAAGTGATGCAAACATTAGAAATATTAGAAACCCGACACACTGTTATAACTAAATAAAGAAATAGACAAAAATATCGGGGTTGGAATAGGAGGGTATAGGTGGGGTGCATTGGAGAATTGAGAAGGTTAACGAATGGGAGGTATGCACTCGAACTGAAAAATGGTGTAGTTAAACATATTCAATTATAGTGTTCACGATTGCATAAAGAATTACTGTAAGGACAGAGTACTGAATAATTTGGAGTATGAGTACTAACAAAGAAAGATACAAAGCTCGTGTGATACAATGGGAGGTTAGACTGGTATTAACACAGAAAGTAGATGAACAGCGGATGTACACAATTTAAATTAAATATACAAATTCATATCAGTAAAGTAAATTGTGCTGTTACCAGGGATGGAGTGTTGGGGTATCGGAACAGCAAGAAGCGAATTTCTATTTTAATTTCATTTAATTTCAGTTTCTATTATTGAAAGAAAAAAAGAAAAAAATTAACAATAACAATAGACAATAATTAACTAATGTTGTGAAAAAAATTCTTCTGCGGAATTAAAAGAAAGCCGGCTGCGGTGGCAGAGGGGACCGAGGCGCTCCAGTCACGGTCTGCGCGGCCACTACGGTCGGGGGTTCGAAACCCCCCTCGGGCATGGATATTTGTGCCGTCCTTAGTTTTAGTTAGTTCATAAGTAGTTTGTAAGTTTAGGGACTGATGACCCCGTAGTTACGTCCCATAAGCTATACAAACATTTGAACATAATAATAGACAATTACTAATAAATGTTGTGAGGAAAAAAATTCATCTGTGGAACTAAAAGAAAAAAGTGGAAGAGCAGTCAGTATCTTTGCTTGTTAATTAGCAGTCAGTCTTGTCTTGTCTTCTCGAGCATTTAGAAGTGATGAGATGTCTCGTTTTTTTATTTAATTAATTAATTAATTTTTTTGTAGACTTTCAGTTGTGTTGTAAATATTTTTAGAAAAATACAGATCTTTCTCAAGAGTGAAAAGTTTCGTCTTAGTTTATTACGTAGGCCTTAAAGTGAACCACATAATGACCCTGAGATGTGATGAAGCAATCAACAATAAGAAGACATTCAGACAACTTTTTTTTTTCTTTTACATGCGTTTATTCTAAAGTTTCTCTGAAGTTTATTAATATTGACTGCAGTTCTTCATTGCTAATTTTTATTAAAATTTATATATATATATATATATATATATATATGTTTCACAAAATGTTAGCCAGAAGTACTGGGAACTAATATGCTGACTCCAAAATAGAGTGAGATAAAATATGAAGATACAAGAAGTGGAGGAAAAAAATGGAAACAGGCCTGATGATGGCCTAATAAGCCGAAAATCGATTCACCAAATAAACAAAACTGTAGAACGAAAAGCCTGGCGGGGTGCGGCTAGCGGCGCCGCTGACGTCATAACGAGCGGCGGCTGGGGCAGAAGCAATTACGCGGGCGCGCCCTCTCCTGGCGGTCGGTCGGTCGTCTCTGGCAAAGCTGGCTGGCCGGCTCGGCTCGGCCCGTTTCAATACGCGGGCGTAGCCGCAGCTGCCGGCGGGACGCCTGCCACGGATTTCGGCGTTTGTGACGGCTTTCAGCGCCCCTGTGTATAACGCGAACTCATAAACTGCGCGTGCAAAAATCCGTCCCGCTCTCTGTCTCTGGCCGCCCGGAGCGTCGGAATAAAATAAAAAAAATAAAAGAGACAGACAGAGAGAAAGAGAACGAGAGAGGGACAGTGAGCGACGGAGCAGAGAAAGAGGCAAAAAAAGATCAATTTTGGTCCTCAAAGGTTTTAATGGACGCGGGACTGTTGGATACCTCGCGTTTCACGGAACGCGCATGCGCGTGGACCCCAAGCCCTCTGAATAGCTGCGGGGAAACGCGAACGGCGAAACGGCTGCCGGACTCGCGATGGTGGTGGTGGTGGGGAGAACGGGGGGGAGGGGGTGGAGGGGAGGAAAGGGGGGTTTTAATTAAATCAACGTCTGGCAACCAGAATGAATTTCAATGAGGATGTTCTCTTTTTAATAAAGGGGTAATTTTAGCCGCCGCCGGCAAACGGCCCCCGCGGCCGCGACCGGTGCCGGAGCGCGCGGCCAGCGACACAGCGCAGCACTGCGCCAAATAAGTTGGTGCGCCAGTCAGCGAGGATTCAATTACTCGAGTATGGCGGAATAATTAGGCTCGCTCGCAAGATCACACGAGCCGGCGGCTAACGAGGCGCGAGCGCTGGCGCTGGCACTGGCGCCAGCTGAAACCTCCCCCCTCCCCTCCCGCCACGCAACAGGAGACCGTCCCCACCACGCCGCAGTCGCGCCACTTTGCGGCCGCCAAATTGTCATATCTCTGGCCGCCAAAATTACTCGCAGACACGCTTTTCCGCGGAAGCTGCCAAAGCGCGACTGCCAAGCGTCGCTTTTGTCATACCTCTTCATTGTAAGGTTTTGTTGCGCAAATCCTGTTTAGGGCTGTGCTCCTCATTTGGTGAAAACGGTACGCTTAGAGGATCATTTCTGTCCGTCTTTTTCTCAGAAACTGATGCAGGTCACATACAAATGGACCACAACGCCGTGTGCGGTGTAAAAAGTTTAATACTAGGCGGACAGGTAACGTTCATTTTTACCGAGACGTAAGTCTTTTTCAATTTTCAATTGAAGTAACGTAGTTCAATGATTTTTTTAAATGTCACTCGGATATTTTACTTACGCTACCAATGAGCTGTGCTTAAATGGAAATGAGCGTATGGCTTTCTTGCGGGTTTGTTCGGCCGCCTTAGTGTGTCTTTTTATTTGACGCCGCGTGGGCGACTTACGTGCCAATGATGATGAGATGATGATGATTAGGACAGCACACAACACCCAGTCCCCTGCCGGGAATCGAACCCGCCCCCCCCCCCTGCGTGGTAGTCAGCGACGCTACCTCTGAACTAC
This sequence comes from Locusta migratoria, assembly GCA_026315105.1. Classification (NCBI taxonomy): domain Eukaryota; kingdom Metazoa; phylum Arthropoda; class Insecta; order Orthoptera; family Acrididae; genus Locusta; species Locusta migratoria. The sequence continues at coordinate 225,000,033 of CM048748.1, read as the reverse complement.
GGAGGCGGACGTGCTATGCTTTTAATTGTTTTATAAATTTTCTTAATTAAACCACGCGTGAGTGGTTAGTGAGTATAGGGACTGATGACCATAGCAAATAAGTCGAATAGGTTTAACAACCATTCGAACATTTTACAAAAATTAAACAACGGATCGTAAAAAAAAAATACACCTTCTCTGAGGTTATTGAGACAAGATCGCATATATATATTCAGAAGATGATATATATCATCGAAACCGGTCATGACAAATAAATAAAATGATGTTTGCCATCTTGGCTCAATAACCTGAAAGAAGGTGTATTTTTAATTTCATAAAATGTTATGCCTGCCGAGAGCGATATGAATATGTATAAATGTACACCGTCTTGAGGTTATTGAGCGAAGAACGCAAATATCACTGATTTTTCATGACAGGTTTCGATTATATGTATCATCATCTTCAGAAGAGGATGACGTATAACATCGTAACCGGTCATGGCAAATAAATAAAATGATATTTGCTACCTTCGCTCAATAACAAAAAAGTTGGCGTAGCCTTTATATGTATTGAGATCGCTCTCCACAGGAATAACTTGTCAGGAAACTATAACATCGTAAAAAACATTATTTACTTGAAATTAAATATACAAATGCAAACAAACACATAACTAAAAACAAATTATTAACTGTTTCTTCCGTCGGTTCTTGGAAGAACAAATTCGTTATAAAAAATAAATAAATAAAACATAATTTTGTGTTTGTTCTACAGGTTTGTTTATTATGTGAATCGATTGTCGAATTCTTAGGCTATTATCAGATATTTACAGAAGTTCAGTAAAAGGACTTGCGTTGTCAACAAACTGGAAGAGATTTTTTTGTAATTTTCATAAAAACAAATTAATTTACCCTTATGTTTTCAATCAAATACACCATCTTTGCCAAATCACATTGTACATACACATATTGAAGACCTCCAGCACAAGGACCGCATACGAAACTCCTGTACTGCTCACATAGACCTTTAGTTTTGTTTCAACTTTTCATCCTCCTATCTGACAGGTCTTCCGCACCTTGCATCTCTCAGCACTTTCAATGGAAGTATAAATTGACCTTTTCCCCGGTTGCATATATATGTAGAGGAGAGTTCCCTTCCTAATTTGAAACCAAACATTCGCCAGCTATTTTTTATACCTGTTGTCTCTCTATATAGGACACAGCCAGGTCGAGCAAGTTGAAAAAAAAAGTCCATCCGTGACAATCAAACAGTATATCGACAAAACAGCTGTCCCCGAATATCCAATCCAAATTTAGTGCTATTATAAAAGCTCACAGTTTCAGAAATTTTCTCATGAGTGTCTTGGTCGACTGCAACTGATGTGTGCTCTATATTCGATGGACGATAATTTTGTTGATCTTCCCCTGTTGTGGCCTTCAGTCAGCAGACTGGTCTGATGCAGCTCTACACACTACCCTGTCTAGGTCAAGCCTGTTCATCTGAGGATGTAAACGGCAACCTTCATCCTTTTTTATCAGCTTACTGTATTCGTTCCTCGGTCTCCCTCTACGATTTTTACCCCACACACTTCCTTCTAATGGTAAGCTGACGATTCCTTGATGCTTCAGCATGTGTCGCACCAACCTATCCCTCCTCTTAATCAGGATATACCAGAAACTCCTTTTCTCCCCAACTCTGTTGAGCACCTCCTCATTAGTTACGTGATCTATCCATCTAATCTTCATCATTCATATTTAGCACCACATTTCAAAAGCTTCTATTATCTTTTTGTCTGAACTCCTTATCGACCACGTTTCACTTCCATGCAATGTTACACTCCAGACAAATCTTTTCAGAAAGGATTTCCTAACATTTAAATTAATGTTGTATGTCAACAAATTTCGCTTCCTCAGAAACACTTTTCTTACCACAGCCTTTCTTCATTTTATATTTTCTTTACTTCTACCCAAATAACAAAACTCATCTACCACTTATATGGTCTCATTGCCTAATCTAATTCCTTCAGCATCTCCTAATTTGCGTTCCATTATCCTTGTTTCACTCTTGGTAATGTTCATTTTAGGACCAAAGCCTAACAGAAAATACGAAAAGTAAACGGTGTGGAAGAGCAGGCCCATAAAATTCAACTTCCTGTTGTCTTAGACATTTATTTAAGCCGCGATAAATTTAAGGCTCGAACTACACTGGTGAGTGTCACCTGTGAGCCACATTACCAAATGACAAAACAAAAACTTTTAAAACTAAAGTTCACAGCAAATTTTAAATAAGTCTTAAAGACATAAATATTCAGTTGAATCTCACAGCTAAGATTAAGAAAACCGGCCAGTCCCAATATAATGAAAAGTTTCAAACCCCAACGTTTATACACAACACTAAACAAGTCTGAATTGCACAAATGTTAAGATATGAGCCATAGTCATTTCAATGAACTAATTACAACTTTTTAGATGTTTCAAGGCCCTAATGTTCTCACCAAGTTTTAAACTAATCTTAAAACACAAATGTTCAGATTGAACCTCACAGTGGATATTCAGTAACCAGCCAATTGCAAATAACAACAAGAAATATCAAGGCCTCAATATTCACACCGTATTTTAAATATATCTTAGCCACAAATGTTTCATTGTCATTGTGTGTGAGATCTTATGTGAGCAAATTTCGTGGTTATCAGTCGCTAGACTTACACACTAATTACTTGACTAACTTAAACTAATTTACTCTAAGGACAACACAAACACCCATGCCCGAGGGGGGATTCGAACCCCCGACCGTAGCGGCAGTGCAGACTGTGACTGGCGCGCCGCAGACCGCTCGGCCACTCCGGCCGGCCAAATGTTTCAGTCTCAATGGTGAGTGTACCACTTGCAGCTCACTCGACCATCGATATCACCGCGTGCAAATGTTCAAATGTTTGTAAACCTATTGGACGAAACTGCTAAGGTCATAACTCCCTCGACTTATAAACTACTTAGAGGAAATGCCTAGTAGTGGTACAGTGTACAATCCGCCACGCACTTTACGGTGGATTGGGAAGTATAAATGTAGATTCAGAACTAACTTACACTGACTTACACTTGTTTTATTACGGAGCCCTCTGAGCGATTGGCTGTAAGGATATGATTCTAGTCGTGCCCAAATCATGAACTTATCAGTTACTAAGAGTGTCCACTATTATATTTTTTCGCAGCTTTATCTGTATTCCCGCAAAGAGTCGAACAGGTTGCTATATCCGCACAAAAATGGTCATTTACCTGTTTGAGGTATGTATACATACATTCACTGGCGGATTTTCACATTTGCCGCCAGCAGGCTTTTCAAAATTTGCCGTCCCTACCAACCTCTAAAATTCGATGCCCTATTTCAGTCATACTAATTATAATGTTTTTTACACTATCGTTCTAATTATACCACCCTTTTCCGTAATTAGTATAACTGAGAAGTAAGAGATCGAAGTGTCACTTTCCAGATAACTTTTAGAACCTAACTATTTGGATACGGTTGTACAAGATATAGTTTTTGTATATATTTCTAAGCTAATAAAAGCACAGTCAGATCCCACTAACAATGTGGGGCAAGTTATACCTTAATATTTCTTTCAGAATAATATTCATTCTGGAAACGTAATTAAATTTCTTTTATTACCGTACACTTACTTACGGTTAAAAAATTTAGGCCCCAAACTTGCCGCCCCTAACATTTGCCACTTGAGACCCCTGCCTACGAAGCCTACGGGTAAATCCGGCACTGGATACATACGTATATGCATACGTTTGCAATGGATTCAGTGACTAATAGAAAATTGATGATACACTTATTTTGCTAGTGGCAGCGTAACCAGTTTTGTGGTACAAAAACACAGGAATGAGACTAGAGATACGTAAAAACAAGTTTCCTGCGAACTGAATGAGGGTTTTGACGAAATGGAGAGCAAAGAAAAAAAAATTGCATCTCGTAAGTAGTACAATTACAGTACTTAATTAGTTCCTTGTCTCACGTCAGTAATATCTACCATATAATATTGTGGAAAGTCGTTGGAGATCCATTAATTTATGTTTGGAATCAACTTAACTCTTCCACGAAACTGAAGCGACTGTTCGTTTGACCGGCAAAATTTCGGCTTGTGTGCAAGCAGCGCTCCACCGATAAAATACCGGCCGTCCAAAATCGGTGTGTGCGTGCAACTAGCCTAAAGCCGTCGGCACACGGAGCGTGTGTTTGAACGCGTGTGGTCAACGTGCCGAGTCCACCGTGTGGCTGAAGGCTCGGAGACGGTGCAACTTGAGCATACGAGACGTGTGCCTCAACGAGCCAGACGCGACTACAGCGCGCTCCAGCGACAGTTGTCGGCGGTATCAGTTGCTGGAATCACACTGTTTACCAAATCAAAAGAGTGGAATTCCTGCTTTACCTTTATTGAATCGCTTGTTACCCCGCTTGTGCTTACGTTCATTATGTTCTGTGATAATCCCAAATAAGTAACAACAAAATACCTATCAACACAAGACGGCCGGCCGCGGTGGCGCTCCGGTCGCGGTCTGCACGGCTACTACGGTCGGGGTTCGAATCCCCACTCGGGCTTGTGCCGTCCTTAGTGTTAGCTAGTTCAAATGTTCAAATGTTTGTAGAGCTTATGGGACTTGACTACGGGGTCATCAGTCGCTAAACTTACAAACTACTTATGAACTAGCTAATACTAAGACGGCACAAATATCCATGCCCGAGGGGGGATTCGAACCCCCGACCGTAGTGGCCGTGCAGACTGTGACCGAAGCGCCGCAGAGCGCTCGGCCACCGTGGCCGGCTTAGCTAGTTCATAAGTAGTTTGTAAGTTTAGGGACTGATGACCCCGTAGTTAAGTCGCATAAGCTATACAAACATTTGAACACAAGACTGTTATAAAAGTTGCATTTTATGTCAGTAAGTGCAGCAAATACTAAAAGTTTCATGACAAACTGTGCGATGTAAAATTAGAATAGGCCTTCACAACACAAAGATTATTGCAAGAGTCTCGGTTTTTAGTAAATCTTAAAAGATCATGGTTCCACGGTCAATGTAACTATTCAGTAGAAGACTGTTAAGAACGTGTAAAATGCAATACGTGAAACAATAAGTGCATATTTTACTCTAAGTGAAGGTGCAAACTGTCTTGTTCATAAAACGAATCCAACAAACTTACTCCTCAGAGGGCGCGCACTTATTTTTACTTAGCATCGAATTTTATGCAGTGTACTTCTAAGAAATTTATAGGAAAGTCTTTGAGTTTATCAGAAAACCGAATAAAAGAATATTTGCTTATGTGGAGACTTGAATCAACACCGCAATCCCTTATAAATTCGTTGTTCACGTCTTACCCCCTATGCTAAGGCGAGTTACATCACCAATATATCCTCATCTACGGTATTAGACGTGTCGTATGTGCTACTGGGTGATGTGACGGTTGTTGACATGTAATTACAACAAATAATACAAAGAACTACTCGGCAGATTACTGTAATACGGAAATTTTTTAACCACGTATAAGACGTTTCAGTCATTTATTCCAACAAATAGTACTTTGGTGGAGGTGTATTAAGCATGCCGCGGTGGCCGATGAGACTGAGGCGCTTCAGTCACGGTCTGCACGGCCACTACGGTCGGGGGTTCGAATCCCCCCTCGGGCATGGATATTTGTGCCGTCCTAGTTCGTAAGTAGTTCATAAGTATTTTGTAAGTTTAGGGACTGATGACCCCGTAGTTAAGCCCCATAACCTTTACAAACATTTGAACATTTTGAGATGTTCAAATGTTTGTAGAGTCTAAGGGACTTAACTACGGGGTCATAAGTCCCTAAACTTACAAACTACTTATGAACTACTTACAACTAAGGACGGCACAAATATCCATGCCCGGGGGAGGGGGGGGATTCGAACCCTCGAGCATAGTGGCCGTGCAGACCGTGACTGGAGCGCCTCAGTCTCCTCGGCCACCGCGGCCGGCTTTTTGAGGTGTATTACCGTCTTTAGCAACTAAATGAAAGGCTTTTTTTTGTGTGCCATACACATTTCACTTCATTATTGTGAAACATCGTCAGTGGCCTGTAATACATGTTACTTTTGTATAATATCGTTGTACAGTCATAATATTATATGTATTTTTCAGAGTATGACAGTTAATCTTGTTACAATTTCACACTGTCATACTTTGAAAATTAAATATATTATTATGACTGTACTACAATATTATACAAAATTAGCATGTATCACAGGCCACTGATGACGCTTCACAATAAATAACCGAAACGCGTATGGCACATAATAATAATAATAATAATAATTATACGCCTTTCATTCAGTTGCTGAAGACGGCAATACACCTCCACCAATTTCATATGCAACTAAGGACGACGGAAATCGAAAAATGATGAAAATAGTACCTTAATGGCCGGCTTCCGAGAGATTCTCAATTTACTAGGTTAATTTTACTTGCTTTGAAATGTCTTATATTCATAAGACCTAAATTATATACATAAAAACCACGAAATACTACGGCCAACATGGCGTCTTCGTCTCTCTACCGAAAAGAGCTGCCCCCCTCCCCGGATAGCCACGTGGTGTGACGTTGGGGCTGTTCTGCCACCTTATTGGTGATCGGTTCGCACCATGGCCGGCGAGAAATACAGGCCTCAGCGCGCACATCATGCGATGTAAGCAAGGTAGTTCCAAGCCGGCGCGATCGCTAGCCGATTGGCCGGCCGCTGGGGCACAGCCCACTGCCTCATAACGGGCAGCCACTCAAAATGTTCAAATGTTTGTATAGTTTATGGGACTTAACTGCGGGGTCATCTGTCCCTAAACTTACAAACTACTTATGAACTACTTACGAACTAGGACGGCACAAATATCCATGACCGAGGAGTGATTCTAACCCCCGACCGTAGTGGCCGTGCAGACCGTGAGTGAAGCGCCTCAGTCCCCTCGGCCACCGCGGCCGGCTGGGCGGCCGGCGGCCGGCTCGGAACTACCTTGCTTACGTCGCATGATGTGCGCGCTGAGGCCTGTATTTCCCGTTGGCCGCGGTTCGCACGTTGTGACGTCAGAAGCCGGCCGCGGTGGCCGGGGTGACTAAGGCGCTCCAGTCACGGTCTGCACGGCTACTACGGTCGGGGGTTCGAATCCCCCCACGGGCATGGATATCTGTGCCGTCCTAGTTCGTAAGTAGTTCATAAGTAGTTTGTAAGTTTAGGGACTGATAACCCGGTAGTTAAGTCCCATAGACTATACAAACATTTGAACATTTGATTTGACGTCAGAAACTCGCCACGTTGCCACACTCGTTCAGATACAAGCTGCATGTGTCGACGGCTTAAGGCGACTGTGTCACGTGCAAGGGATCGAGGTGCCTCGGCGGTGAAATCTGTAACTGTGGGCACCTTTCACCGTCACCTAGCTCTCCAGCGATAACATGCATCACTCCGGAGTCAGCCCGGGCACAGCTCACTCCGCTTCAGGCGCTTGCAGTGCGTACCCGCAGCGCCACCGCCGCCGCCGCCGCCGCCGCGCTCGTCTCGCTCGCGAGGCGGCATAACTCACCGGCCGCGGCGGCCCCGGTGTAAACACGGGCCTCCAAATAATTTACGCCGCGTATTTTCCCCTAACTTATGGTTTCCGAGTTGTTAAATTGCAAGTTTACTTTGTGTATGACCGTAAATACGCTTTTACGGTCGCCGGCGTGTCCCCATATTTACCGCCTCCACGTGCCTGCGCCGACGTTTACGGATAATCCCTCCCCGGCCCGGCGGCAGCTGCGCCGCCCTCGGCCCTCGCAAGAAGTCCCACTCCGCTCCGGAGGAGCCGTCGGGCGCGCAGCTGGTATTGACATAGTGCGCCCGAACGCGGCGAATAAACAAGCGTAATCTCCGGCCGCTATCTGCCTACTGTGTCCTTACTGCCGCCGTAAATTACTTCCGCGCTCCCAACAGGTGGCACAAACCGAGTCAGGTACGGTAAAAAAATGCGCAGGCACCGAGCTGTTGTAATGCTTATTGCTCTTCTGCCTTTCGGGCTAAGAAACAGAACTAATTTAGAGACTGATTTGTAGCCTCTCTCGTCCTTTGCTTTCTTTCCTGACATCCAGCCCACGTCGTCTGGTGTGCCAAAGGCTCTACTCTATCCTGTCTTCTGTGGTTTCAATCGTTAATCGGAAGTATTGTGTTCAAAATGTTCAAATGTTTGTTAAGCTTATGGGCCTTAACTACGGGGTCATCAGTCCCTGATCTTACAAACTACTTATGAACTACCTTATACTAAAGACGGCACAAATATCCATGCCCGAGGGGGGATTCGAACCCCCGATCGTAGTGGCCGTGCAGACCATGACTGGAGCGCCTCAGTCCCCTCGGCCACCGCGGCCGGCAAAATATTGTGACTGGTCTAAACACAATAATGGAAACTTAATTCTTCCCTAGAATTTGAGCAGTACCGGTGTTGAAATAACAGAGAAGTTCAACCTCCCATCTCAGCAACACCGATATTGCAAAACAAATAAAATACCGGCCCGTCTGCCTAATGTAGTAGTAGTTGTTGTTGCGGTCTTCAGTCCGTCGACTGGTTTGATGCAACTCTCCACGCTACCCTGTCTTGTGCTAGCCTCTTCATCTGACAAGGAATGTACTTAGGCTCGAACAAACAAAAATACACCAAAATCGTATGTTAGATAATATAACGGTCCCTTGTTGAACTAGTGATACTCCCGCATATGCAAAACTCTGCAGTCGCCCATTAGAGGCCTCTGCGTGTGCCATGCCGCATTGCACTTTGACCTGTCGGTACGCCAGTAGTGACGGCGCACTGTGCCTCTGAAGTTGCGCTTTGTGACGTTATTTGTGTAGTAATCGATCCTGCTAATTTATTGCAATTGGTTGAGATGAAATTCCGAAGAGCCCTTTCTTAATTCATCTTAACCAGTCACACTATATTAGCAGGATTGATTACCAATCGCCAAACCATCCGACGCTTCACTACACATAGAACGTTCTTTGTGAAGATGGTATTGTTGTAGAAGATGAATCATTCGCATGTTACCTATTATCTATTATAGTGTTTCTAATCTATGCTCATATTTCTGCACTATAATAGATACCAGAAAACGTGTGAATGATTCTTCTTCTACACCAAGACCGTATTCACCAAGGATAAATTTGGAACAAAATGATTTATATCTTAATAAATGCCGAACAACCAGTATGCGATGAATAATTTGCAAAAACAAATGATTTTACGGTCGCAAACTCGATGTACGAGCAAAGACTTTAGTGACAAGTTAATAAAAACAAAATTAAATAGCGATCGGAACGTTATGTCCATTCGAGGGCAGGGAATTTGTACTATGTAGGCCATACTGGAGTACAAAATACATTTATACTGCACTTTCCTCACACAAATAACGCAATTAAAATAACAGCTGAAAACACAACGCAACACCGCCCAAATTGCTCCAGACAAATTTTAGTATGCAATAAAATGCATATCTCATCTCAATACATAACATGCACAGCTTCCAGATGAACAAAATAGCATTTGATCGTTTACTGGTGCATAATTACCTTTGTAACAGACTGATTGTAATTGAGCAACAGACAGTAGTGATAGGTTTTGCAGTTGGTTAGTGAATTTATCTTAACAGGAATTTACGTAAATGATTTTGGTTAAGTTTGAAATAAATAGTTTAGGTATTCAAAAGGTGTTCTTCTCTGAGCATAAAAATAATAAATCAATGACATGAAATGCAAGTCTCAAACGATCACTCATTGCACTAATTGTTACTGGTTTGAAAAAAAATTTCTTTAGAAATTTTCATTAAGAATCAGTTTTTAAATAAATTCGAAGAAAACTTTTGCCAAGACTTACGAAATCCTTCGGCTAGTAACACTTGATATTGTTAACTAAACTTTGTCGACACCATCTTGAACAAATTATTATCAGCTGGTAAAAATAACCAAATCAATTACTCCTACTTTTCTTATTTTGAATTAGTCTCGTTGAGATAATGGATTAGGAAGGAACCTGTCTGGACAATGACTGTGTAATATATAGTCCTTAACACAAGTTCTAACTTGAGTTTTCGCTATTTAAAATTGTTTCACTAATACACTGCTAATTCTGATAAACTGCGCGGATCTTAATTTATCAATGCAGCCATGATGTTGCTGCAGAATAATGTTGGCACTTATCAACTAGCAGACACTAAACCAGCTCATACACAAGTGAATTAAATACATCATTACAATTGCATCAAACCAGGAGAAACACAAAAAGATAATAAATACATAATAAATCACACAGCGGTACAAGAAAAAATTAAATAGTAGTTTATGAAAGCGTGTTTTTGGAACAGCGATCTTAAAATTTTTTAATAATTAAAATAAGACAGTCTAGATCGCACGTTGTTGCGTTTATTAGTTAACGCAGTTGAGCAGTTGACGCCTGCTCCGGCCACCGCCACCGTCTACCAACAAGGTGCTTAAGGCCTGAAGATGGTTCTGCAGAACCGAAACGGGTTGCCAGCAATAAACGCAACAACTGGTGATCTATACTGTCTTATTTCAATTATTAAAAAAATTAAACATTTACATTTTTACTTGTTCCATTTATTTACACACGGGTGGAAAATGCCGTTGGTCACTGTGTTGTTGCGTCACAAGGTGACAAATGTTATGGGATATCCCAGATATGATGTCTGAACTCCTTGCGCCCAGTGAAGGAGGGTAACTCCACGTGGCCTCCATGAGAACAATTCAGTGGAACCTTCCTTCAGGAATTTTGAGCCGTTCACGTCCTCCTCCGCTTCTTCCAGTCTTACCACTTATCATAGAACAATTGATTATATCTTCTAATTTTATGGTTATCAATCAAATGGTGACGATATCTGTTGCAAGCTATCCTCCGCCATGCACCATAGATCTAGCGAAGTTTATTGTAAGGTAACCTCCGTCATGTACAATACGGTCGCTTAGTGAAGGTAGCCTATGTATTAATCCAATTTACATACATTCTTTACTCGAAATTTCATTCAGAACTGTACAGTAGTTTGCGATTGACAGAGTAACAGACATAGAAGCTGTAGAAATATCCTATTTATAATATACAGTGTTTTCAAAAACGGGTGTCGCGTCGGAGTGGCCAAGCGCATTGAGGCGCTATGCTACGATGCGCGAGGCCGTTCCTCGTCACGGATTTGAATTCACCCTCGGGCATGGATGTTTGTGACGTCTTTAGTATAAGGTAGTTCATAAGTAGTTTCTAAGTTTAGGGACTGATGACCCCACAGTTAAGTCCTTTAAGTTTAACAAACATTTGAAAATGTTTAAAAAAAAAAAAAAAAAAAAAAAAAAAAAAAAAAAAAAAACCCGAACGTCGAAATCTTTTGAGAGGTGGCACAGTATTCACCGAAACAAGAAAAATAAGCCCAATAAACATGGGCACTGAGATAAATACGTGTATATAGCAAAGTTTGTCCGATGCTTGGTTACGGATATTACTATTCTGAGCGATAAATTGACGTGCTTCTACAATGGTTAGAAGGGAGCATTACCTGGACTTTGCCACTAATGTAGTGCCTTTTTAGCTGCAGGATGTCCCATGTCAGCGATGATTACAGACGTGGTTCATATATGACGGCGCACTAGCAAACATACCTTGCAGTCTGGATGAATATCTGACGCACACATTTCGGAACCGTTGGACTTTCTTCTCGATCTCCAAATAACAGTACCATAGATTTTTGGCAATGGGGACACTTGAAGTAAGTGGTCTACACAACTCCAGTCAATAATGTGCAGACTGTACACGGTCGGTCGATTCTTTTGTAGTGTTGATTTCGTATTTTGGTTTCGTGTGGTAAAGATTTGGATTAAATACCGCTTATGGAACTGAATGAACTTCGGAATATCTGCAGGAATTAAATTATTTTAAAAATGATGTTAGACTAGAGCAAGGATCATAAAGGCGATAAAAATATCGATAGTCATTCTTGAAGTTAAGATAACACCAGAAAGCACCACTACAAAAAGAAAGTCGGCGAATACAGGATGAGGCGTGGATCAACTGTAGACATTGTTTTGTGCTGAAATAAGGAATGAAATTAAACTATCCGCCGTAAATAGATGTTTGGTTATCTTACGCTTCGCGTAACAAAGTTTCACGACAGCGTTCAGTGACTGACACAATCGGGGAATAAAATCAGGAAATATCGGACTTCGCTGAATAAAAACATTAACTGCAGTTTCTGGAAATCAAATCTATATAAACTGAATGTAGAGAAGAGTTGAGTTTGAATGCAATCACGAAGCGAATTATAATAATAACCAAGCATCTCTTTACGATTGATCTCAGCTTGCTGAAAACAATGATTAAAAAATTATTGGTACTAGGAGAAGGTCATTTTGAATTAAAAAATGTTTGAAATCAAACAAGGGCGGTTTATTACAATAAAAAAGATAATTAAATGCTTACATTTTCCTAGCAGAGAGTATGAAGAGGCGTCCTATCAGTACAAGAGAGCAGAACAGAAAGACGAAGAGCGCTTCCGATCTCTCTCAGGGCCGGTTGAAAAAATTGATAATCGCAAAAAAAAAAAAAAAAAAAAAAAAAAAAAAAGTTATAAGTAGTCTATATACTGAAGTGAGAACGGATACGCAAGCGACAGGTGTCGCAGATATAGTTTTAGTGAAAATATTTAATGTTATTCTACAGGGTCTTCGATCAGTGCCAGCAAGCACAACAACAACCGCGTGTCGTTGCTTAGGCCGAGGGGCAGAAAGGTGCAGTGGCATGAATGAACGCCACATGCAGGGTTTATGTCAGAAGTATGTACTTCTGGACTCAAGTTTATCGAACCTTCGGTGACTTCTGTCACCTCTCAAAGTATTCGACTCCTTTTTCAAGACCCTGTATATAATCGTATTAAACACCATAAAATTCTATGTACAACACATTCCAAACAGATTTAATATATTGTACTACACTTAAATGTCTAGAACAACATCTCATGTCTAATCTGCCCAGACTGATGAAGACTGTTTATGGCCGTCTCTAGAAAGCACTTTATCATGTGATTCGATGAAATCAGCCATTCGAATTAAGTAAACGGAAACTCTGTCTCTGTTTCTTCTTTAGATATGAACGTTCAGCACGCAATCAGGGTACTACAGCTATAAATCCGCATCACCTAGAAGAAACGTCTACAATCTAGGAAAGGAACAAATAGTTTACGCGAGTGGCATAAACTGATATCTCTTGCAGCCTGTCATGAATCATACAAATACGTAATGAAGTGAGAGCCGAGATGCTGATCGGCTCGAAACAAAGAAATGAATAAGAAAATCATTCTTATCTTAATATATTAAAAAAAAAAAAAAGTTCAAACTTTTAAGAGACTTAACTAAGGTGGTCACTAGCCTTTCAAACTACTTAAACTAACTTAAAGTAACTTATACTAAGGACAACACAAACACCCATGCCCGACGGAGGACTCGAACCTCTGATGGCGAGCAACCGCGAGCTCGGCAGCAAGGCGCCTTAAAATGCTCGACCACTCCACCGCGGCCTAATATATTTACCTGAAGATACTACACAGAAATTACAGACAATTTGGCATCAACCCCATGGAATATTTGTTTTGTTTTGCTGTCGATGACTATCATTTTGTGTGCGAATACTACACGAAGTTTGCGTGACTGAGAAAGATACATAGTGAAATAATTTCTGTCCCAAATTGTTTCACAATCATGTTTATAGAATATAAGACACAAACTGTGATTGAAAATGTGTACCCAGCCGGGATTCGAACCCGAGTCTCCAACTTTCTAGGCTGTTGCGCTGACCACTACACCACTGTGGACACGGTGATCAGCGCAGCTGCAAGGACTACCTAAGCACGCCTCCCGCCAGACATAAATTCCCAGCTTTACCCTGCCCACAGTACTCAAACTAGTAGTTTTGAAACTAATTCCCGTAAGAGTAAGGACCCCAAACTTGCCCACCGCACCCCACTAACGAAAGGATCATTGCCCGTCACCGGCACATTATATATATATACAGAAGTGACTCCACCGACGAAACATGTTTATATGTTTCACAATCATTGCCCCACTCTTCCGTCTTCTCTACATGATCATCCGTATAACACACTCCATAGCAAATATAAAAGTGAGTGTGGGTAGAGTCTTTCTCTGAACACAAATGGTACTTCAATTTAGATGACACATGATGATGCATTCCAAAATTAGTAACTTGCACATTTAAAGAACTATTTTAATGGTTATTTGTTAAGTTCCCGGCACTCGAGTCGCTACGTGAGATACAGCAAACCTCGTTACTGATGAGCATTTACCTAAGTTTATTAAGCCCTGAAGATGAGTTTGGCGGATTCGAGTCACGGCCGCGGATTTAATCGAGTTATGACTAGTTATGAGTGTTTTTATTAAAGCCTTTCAGTCCATTTTGGCAATTAGCCGGTGCCTGCGCCGCGCGCGCCTCCTGCTTACTTATCCGAGTTTTACTGGCCATTATGTATTCACAGCGGCGCGGTCGCAAAACAGCAGCGGCCTAACTGCCGAGACACAGACCGCGAATAACTAATCAAAGCGCAGGCTGGCTGCCTGGCTGCCTGGCGAACTCACGGCGCGGAGGGTGCGCGTCTCGGGGACTGGCGAACCACTGTGCACGTCCGACATCACCAGCAGCTTGAGCTCGCAAAAGACCATGTTGGCCGTATAATGGGGGCTACATGCCTTAGGTTACTTTCCTGTTCTCAAAGCAAAATTTGTTTTACACATCGTCTTTCGATATAGGTAAGTTTTTCTTTTATCAATTTTATCTCGTCTTTCTTCTCTTCTCATACTTTAACCTTCTCTTCACCTTTTTCACCTACATGCTCTAACTTCAGTTTATATTCACTTTTCAGTTTCTCTCGATTTTTTCCGTAGGTTATCTTTCTTCTAACCTTTCTTCCATTTCTCCTTTCTTATTCTGTTCTCTTTTATTTCTCCTGCATTCTCTTCTCTATCCTTTAACATCTTCTTTTCCTCCTTCTTATGTTTTCCGACGTTTTCTCCATATCTTCTTCTGCTATTCCCTCTTCACCTTATTCTTTTATTTCTCTCATCCTTTAACGTCTCTTCTGCTTTGTTTTGCTATTATTTTTGATCCCCTTTCTCTCTCTAAAATGTCCTGGGACCTAACTGCAGTGGTCATCTTCTAATATCAACCGTAAAGTGAGTATTGCATCTCGTGTCCCTACATTTCTCCTGAATCCAAACTGATCATCCCCGAGGTCAGCTTCTACCGGCTTTTCCATCCTTCTGTAAATAACTCGTGTTAAAATTTTGCAACCATGACATATTAAACTGATGGTTCTGTAATTCTCACATTTGCCTGCACCTGCTTTCTTTGGAATAGGGATTATTACATTTCTCTTCAAGTCCGAGGGTATGTCGCCTGTCATACATCTTACGCGCCAGGTGAAATTGTTTTGTCATGGCTGGTTCTCCCAGGGACTTCAGTAGCTCTGAGGGAGTGTCATCTACTTCACGGGCCTTGTTTAGACTTACGTCTTTCAGGGCTCTGGCAAATTCTTCTCTCAGTCTAGTATCGCCTATTTCTTCTTCATCTATTTCCTCATCCCTTATTACAATTTCGTCCGTAAGTTCTTTTCCTTTGTAGAGGCCCTCTCTATACTCTATCCACCTTTCAGCTTTGCCTTCTTTGAATTGAGAATTGGTTTTCCATCTGAGTTCTTTATATTCATACAGATGCGTTTCTTGCCTCCAAAAGTCTCTTATTTTCCTGTAGGCGGTATCTATTTTTTCCTTATTTATACATTCTTCTACAACCTTGCATTTGCTTTCTAGCCACTCCTGCTTAGCTATTTTGCACTTCCTCTCAATCTCATTTCTTATTCGTTTGTACTCAATTTTTCCTGTCTCATTTACTGGATTTTTATATTGTCTTCTTTCATCAATTGAATTTAGTATTTCCTGTGATATCCAAGGATTTTTTGTGAGCCTTGCCCTTCTATCTATTTTGTCCTCTGCTGCCTTCACTATTTCATCTCTCAATTCTACCCATTCCTCTTCTAATGTTTTATTTCCCCCCGTTTCTCAATTTATCCAAGTCCCACCTCCTTATTTTTCTACCGTTCTGCAGTGTTTTCACTTTCAGCCCACAGTTCTTGGCCAATAAGTTATAAGTGGCGGAGCGCATTAAGGCGCTATGCTCCGATGCGTGAGGCCGTTCCTCCCTCCGGCAAAAAAAAAAAAAAAAAAAAGTTCAAATGTTTGTAGAGCTTATGAACTTAGCTACGGGGTCATCAGTCCCCAAACTTACAAACTACTTAGGAACTAGCTAATACTAAGGACGGCACAAATATCCATGTCCGAGTGTGGATTCGAACCCCCGACAGTAGTGGCCGTGCAGACCGCGACTGGAGCGCCGCAGTCCCCTCGGCCACCGCGGTCGGCCTTCCCTCAGCCATGGATGTTTGTCTTGTCTTTAGTATAACTTAGTTTATAAGTAGTTTGTAAGTTTAAAGACTGATGACCCGGCAATTAAGTCCCATAAGCTTAACAAACATTTGAACATTTTGAAATATTATTTACAGAAAGCATAGATTATTATTTCGTTACAGATGAAAAAGTAATCCCATTAATGACCATTTGTCGGCTAATGGAAGCAATAAGTTTTTATTTTTTATTTTTGAAACTTTTCTGCTCCAATAAAAGAGTATACCCGAATAACTCATTTAGTTGGCGTTAGAAAACTTCCATATTGATGAAACTAAGGACATGTGATGATACTGTTTTGTAGAATACCTACTACTGACAAGCACGCAGACAGAGATGTTTCCTCGTCTTCCTTCCCCCTTCCACCCTTCTCCCTCCCTCTCCTACCCAATTTCGTCATGAGACCCGAGATACCTTTTGTTTTCATCCATACTACGTTCCGCGACATACCTTGTAGAATTCGACATTTGGTTTCACAGTTTCTGAGATGAAATACACTCAACATTGTTGGATAACATTTCCGTAAATGGCTTCCCTCAAAAATTTAAAGTGTCATTCTGAAACACTCTGTTTGCTGTCACTAATAGATAATGAGTAATTTTTCTTACGAGTTGCAACTGTAGTGAATATGACCGTATAATCCAGAATATTCATGTCATAATGAGTCACATTGTTTCTGCGATGACCACACTCTTACAGATAGCAACTTTCTGACCTCCTAAGGCCTGTGGTAGGGTGTCACAGTTCTAGAAAGTTTTGGAAAATAACGTGGTAAGATAGCGAAGTTTGCGTATGTGCTAACGATTGAGCACTGGTATTGATGATGACAGTGACAGAGAAATTCCACTAAAAGAGTAGAGGGCAGGAAAGGAGTTGTTGCCATCGCAGCTGGCAACTGATACCTGTCGTACTGCCGTTTGGGCTGCCACGTAACACTTCTATAGTCTCGAGCAGGCCCACCTAATAGCCGGCTGATTTTAAGATTGGCGCAAAGTCAATTTGGCTCGCACTGGACGAGGCAGCCGACCATGTCAGGTCAGGGAGGACCACGTGCGACGTTCCCAGGAGGACAGCCGCCTCGGCTCACGGCTGCAGAGGGCCGCACAGTAGCCAGAAGTCCACTAGAAACAGCAAGCAGTCTGTGACTAATACATTACTAGTCAACAGCCTCAGTACCTTGCGCTGCTCGAAAATATATTTAATATATTCTTTCTTTTCCCTCTGTACATCGCCTTCTGTTTTTCTTTTTGCGAATTTCACGTGTATCTGTAACTAATTCGGGCTGACGTCTCGTATTCAGACACCTTAGTCAATGGGCCGTATGAATAAAATGGAGTATCTACTTTATAATCTGGATTCCAGAGAACATACTCAGATTCGCATGAATAAAGAGAGTCGGAGAATATACTTCACCCGAGTATGTTCTCGGTGTGAGTAACGGGGTGGGAGAAGTTGCTCACAACAGAGAACATTCTCCAATTTCATATGAATAAAACTACAGAAGTTTCTCACGACGGGATAACATTCTCAGATTTCTGGAGTGAGCTCTATGGCATACTCCGTGCTGAGTAACTTCTATTAAGGTTACGTTTTACTGAGGTTTATAATAAAAATGACAACAATTTTGTTACTTAGAAGGCAAAAACAAGCTCCTTTATATGTAGTCTTTAAGAAATAGGAGGGGATCTATAAGTTTAATACAAATAAAAACATTTTGTTGACGAGTATCTTCCTTCGGAAAAATCGTGTGACACTTCCAGCATTTTATACAGTGACGAGAGTGATGTAAGAGGTGTTTTCATTACCGACATAAAAATGAAACACAAATGGATTCAGCTGCGTGTTTACTCATTTGTTTGGCGTGTATATTTACAGTTGTAAACAGTCACATAGCAAAATAATATTGTTTTAAAATAGTGTCTATTAGTAAGACCTTATGCAGTTAGTTCCAACTAAAGTGTATCCCAGGACTTCACAGTTTCTATCACAAAATAAATATTGCTGCAATAACAGGCAGGCCTACTGAAGTACTGTTTCTATCCAAACCGGTTGGCCTATTTATGATGCTTTTTCTGACTTCGCAGTCGTAACTTCTGTCATGTTAGAAGTAAGTAAACACAACAGGAAAATTAATAATTGATTAATTACATACCTAGCAGCGTGTTTCTTGTTCAAAATCGCATGGCCTAACGCTTATGAGCAAACCATTGGGTGTCATATTTAACAAGGCCTATCTCATGTTAGAACACTCCGACAGCATTCCACGTTGTAACAGATGAATATGTGATGCATTCTTATTATATCGTTTGCAAACTGTGCTAACCCTACTTCATTAACAAACGAGTTTCTCGCGTGACGAAAATTTTGTATCGCCAGCAGAATACATTTTCGTAAAAAAGTGCATATTTAGTCTTAATAATATGCTCCTTCACAACAAACTAATATCTAAACACAATACAGTTATTTCTGAACACCTCGATGCCTACTCCATATTTGTACACTTAATAATTTGCCTGATTGGGCTAGTTTAAAGAAATACACGATTGGACAGCTGATCTGTGGCGGACATGACACGCGGAGAACTTACTCAAGTAGGAGGGGAGTTAGCGAGAATGAACTACCTGCTCAGAGCATATGCTTCGAAGTTTTTATTCATACGAAATTGAGAACTTACTCAGAGAACGTTCTTTTGCTCTGAGAATCTTCTGTGAAGCATGTGTTCTTTTTTATTCATACGACCCAATATGTCGTCACATCCCCTAACATATGGTGACCATATTTCCTGTCACAAAAAGCAGGCTCTGCAAGTTATGCAGCATAATGGTACAAAATTTGACTCACCTGTTTAATGGCCTTTTGAGACTGATTAGAGGAAGACACAAGTTAATAGTCATTCACTCAAGATCTTATCACTCTAACTATGGTAAAAAATATGATAATGGCGAAATACAATTATGGTGAACACAATGATCTGAGTATGTTGAAACATAATCAATGATATTTTTCACTTGAATCAATTACTGGTACTTCTAATACTTTAGAATTTCTTAGAAATGTATCGTAGACTTTACACACTTTTAATCAAATATTTCTTTCTCAAGTCTGGATCTTTCATTGGTCCATACACTGTTTATTACAGAAAATATTCGTTCTATTGGCGCATTTGTAATTCTGGAGATTTTAAGCTCCTTGTTTGTAAAAGGCAAGAAAAGAGTAAAGTCTACAATGTTACCAACAACACGACCATCAATATTTAACTCATCAAGTTTTGCAAATATTCTAACCCACCTTCCATGAGTTATCTTCAGACTTGCATTCCATTCCTTTAGTGTTAGTAACACACTGTCTAACATTTGAAATTTTATTAAAAAAATTTGTGTCATTAATTTCCTTTTCATGCTATTTAAGTACAAAATCCAAAGATCTTTCAACATAAAACCACTCAAATAGGATTCAGGTGAGACAACATAGTAATCGAGTTCATAAAAATTTGATTTCTCTTTAACGCCTACAATGAATGGCCACTTTCTCCAATGTCATTACCCAGTCCACACACTAATGACTTGCAACGACTTTCAAACCACGCAAAAAGCTAGATAAACTGTTCCATTATCTGTGACTTTCAATTTTACCAGCAGCCCGTAATCTTAATATTTCTGTTGTCAGATATTTTGCGTTTCTGATCGCCGCGAGCGATGTTGGCGGACGCTACAGTATCAATTAAACTTCCTTTCCTCCCAAAATGTCTTGTGTTCAAATCTTCACTAACTGTGTAACTGATTTCCTTTGAATGAGAAGATAATCGAATTTCGAAAGAATGGTTGGCAGAATAATATTGAATGCAGGATATTTTTAAGATTTTCTAACGTTGTGATGGGCCGCAGGGTAAGACTTTTAAAGAAAGGAGTATCCTGCGAAATGCAGTACATTTGGTCACCATACCTGAACTGTAACTTCAATATTACTTTTATTGCAAATTAAATGTTGTTATCTAGGTTGAATAAATGCACTAAAAGTGGAACCATGTTACAGGATGGACAGTCAGCTAGCGGTAAAGGGCTCATATGGAGAGCGAAAGGACAATACCTGCGGTAGGTTAGGGATTCGGAAGTTGTTGAAGAGGCAACTGGTTGAAATTTTCAAAATCAAATGTTCAAATGTTTGTATAGTCTATGGGACTTAACTACGGTGTCATCAGTCCCTAAACTTACAAACTACTTATGAACTAACTTAAGACTAAGGACGGCACAAATATCCATGCCCGAGGGGGGATTCGAACCCCCGACCGTAGTGGCCGTGCAGACCGTGACTGAAGCGCCTCAGTCCCCGCGGCCACCGCGGCCGGCTTGAAATTTTCACCGGTCAACTGAGTTACAAAAGATTACTATTGTACTGTATTTCGAAAGTTTCCGTGATGCTAAAATATATTTCACATTATATGTGATTTCCAAATTTACATCAGGCATAACGATGCTTTTTAAATTTGTGCAGTATTTCATTTTATTGTAATTGTACTGTGTATTTTTTAATTAAATGCCTCGAAAAAACCGAAATTCGACAATGCGTATAGGATGGTGATAGGAGAATATATATATATATATATATATATATATATATATATATATATATATATATATATATTATAAATTAAGGGCTTCGACATTACTCATTACAAACTATACTTGAACATAAAAATCTTATGTTATTTTGTGCTTAATTTCAGCTCTTAGAAAACTGCAATTTTTACGTAAATTCTGTGCGGGTCTTACATCGACTAAAACGTTGTTTCCTTTATCAGTGACTATCAGTTTGACCGTATTAAATGGTTCACAACTTAGCCAAAGTAACTCATGACCGGGTCTCCTATAAAAATTACGTGTCACAGTGTGTGTTCACTAAAGACCGAAACAACTCAGCTGGTCTCGATAGTATTTTGCACACTGTGTGTGATTTGTTACAATTTACAAGAGGGTGTAGTTTTTATCTTGACTAACTACCTCAATATTTTTAATGCAAATTAAATGTTTTGGTGCCCTTTCGCTTCCTATGGACTCGTCTAGAGCCAGAACGCAGAACTTAACCTTTACCTATCTCGATTGTGTAAGCATGCAATAGATGTCGCCATTTTAAGATTTCAAATCTCTTCACGCCATAATTTATTCCATTTTACACGTGTTCTCGAAATTTACATACGACATACTAGTGATTTTTAAAATAGTTGTGTATTTCTTTACAGTTCTAATATAGTGTTTCGTATTATTTTCAGTAAAATTTGGCGAATAACTTTGACGTCAATAATATGTATTGAAAAAGGTTACGACGTAAACGTGGAGGAGGAACTGTGGCCGAGTCACTGTACTTCTTCTAAGCGCTGGACAGATTTTGATGAAAGTTTCTCTGTCTGTCTCTTAGTGGGTCACAGGATGATTTCGATTCACAATCGGAACCTGTAGGTGACACTGTACCAACGAAATAACTAAAAATGGTAATTTTGGTAACTTCGAAATGTATTCGTATTTTATGCGCAGACATACCGTTCATATGACTGCGATGGAACTTTGCCCACTCCACCTTTAAAACAGGAGAATCTTCAATGTCTACGTAATTATTTCTCACCGTGCACGGAGGGTGGTACGTAACTATATATCGACACTGACCGATCACAATGAAATTTGGCAGATGTATGAAATTTTCCATGTATAGAGGAGGGAACCATCAGTTTAATAAGTCATGCTTACAAAATTTTAACTCGAATTATTTACAGAATGATTGAAAAGTTGGTAGAAGCAGAACTTGGGGAAGATCAATTTGGTTTCAGAAGAAATGTAGGAACTCGGGAGGCAATCCTAAATTTACGGCTTATCTTAGAAGATAGATTAAGGAAAGGCAAACCTACATTTCTAGCTTTCGCAGATTTGGAGAAAGCTTTTGATAATGTTGATTGGAATACACTCTTTCAGATCTTGAAATCAGCAGGAGTAAAATATAGGGAACGGAAGGTTATTTACAACTTGTACGAAAACCAGACAGCAGTTATCAGAGTCGAAGGGCACGAAAGAGATGCAGAGTTTGGGAAGGGTGTAAGACAGGGTTGTAGCCTTTCTCCAATGTTGTTCAATTTGCTCACTGAGCAAGCTATAACGGAAAACAAGGAGAAATTTGGAGAAGGAATTAAAATTCAGGGTGAAGAATTAAAAACATTGCGTTTTGCCGATGACATTGTAATTCTGTCAGAGACAGCGAATGACCTGGAGGAGCAATTGAACGGAATGGACAGTGTGTTGAAAGAAGCATATAAGATGAACATTAACAAGAGCAAAACAAGCGTAATGGAGTGCAGCCTAATAAAATCAGGTGATGCTGAAGGAATTAGATTAGGTAACGAAACAATAACGGAAGTAGATGAGTTTTGTTGCTTGCGCAGTAAAATAACAAATGATGGCCGCAGTACAGAGGATATAAAATGCAGAATGGCAATTGGAAGAAAAGCGTTTTTGAAAAAGAGAAATTTCGTAACATCGAACACTAATTTAAGCATAAGGAAGTCCTTTCTGAAGGCGTTTGTGTGGAGTGTTGCTTTGTATGAGAGTGAAACATGGACGATAAATAGTGCGGACAGGAAGACGATAGAGGCTTTTTAAATGTGGTGTTACAGAAGAATTCTGAAGATTAGGTGGGTGGATCGTGTAACTAATGAGGAAGTACTGAACAGATTTGGGGAGAAAAGGAATTTCTGGCATACTGTGACTAAAGAAGGGATCGATTAGTAGGATACATTCTTGGACATCAAGGAATTGTGAAATTAGCGTTGGAGGGAAGTGTGTGGGGTAAAAATCGCAGAGGGAGACCAAGAGATGAATATAGTAAGCAAGTTCAAATAGATATAGGTTGTCGTTCTTATGAGGAGATTAAGAGGCTTGCTCGGGATAGATTAGGTTGGAGAGCTGCATCCGGACTGAAGAGCACAACAACAACAGAGGAGGGAGGAGATAGGCAGAAAGAGGGGACAGGAGGAGATTATTAGTGAGTGGGGTTAAGTAATGACAGAGACACAGGGTAAATGTGTGAATAGAGGAAGTGGGAGGAGGAAGAGAACAAGCTGCCGGAGAACGGTGAGGAGGAGGGGAGGGGGGGGGAGGAAGGGGTGACAAAGGAGGATCTGGAGGCAGCGGTGGAGGAGGAACGGGTAGAGACTGGTGGAGGTGAGGAGGGAATAACGAAAGAGGAGGGAGGAAGGTGGACAGAGAGACACGAGGGCAGCACATCACTAACGTAATACTGCAATAAACTAACAGCTAAGCAATTCTGGCTTTTCATCTTTCTGACAGAAACCTAAGAGGACAAAGAAGAAGGTAAGAAATAAGCACAGGGGAGGTGGTAGGTGCAGAGATTAGGCGATGGAGTGTGGGACGTGTATCCAATTGTCATCCATATTTAGAAATCACCTACCATCTCCGGGTTCGCTAGTAATAATATAATTTTTCAGGTGCTTGTAATGAAATCCAGGAGAAACAGTTTGCACAATGTGTAGCAAATAGTCACTAGCAAAGACTTTATAAATTAAAAGCTGATTAGTCCAGGTATGATTTTTCATGCGCTTTACTGCTTATGACCCCACATATCCCGAATTAAAGGGTGTATAAAGTCTGGGAACACTTCGAATTATTTCTTGCACAAGAACTAAACGTTGTACAGATCTCATAACTATTTCGTTTTGAGAGATACTCTAGAAACATTCAATGTGTGAACCATCGTCATTCAGTTCTTGCGACTACGAACAAAACTCAATACGCTTGAATTTGTCGTCGTCATTGAGATTCTGCACTCGCTCCAGTCTGAATGGTTTCACAGACAGCTTCTGTCCCAGGACTTTCCAGCATTTCGATTTTACAGGATGCACGACTCACCGATTTCTTCGGACTCCTTATGAATGCCTCTCCTACGCGCTCTACATTCACTTCACTCACACAAGGACGTCCGCTTCTCTTTGCCGGGCACAAGCAACCTGTCGTAACGAATTTGTTGTGCCAGTCGTAAATGGCCCCCCTTGTTGTTGGCTTCTTACTGTACTTGGTTCTAGACATCCGTTGAACAGCTGTAGCACACTTGTTTTTATCGAACTCCAACACACAGACAACTCGCTCCGCACTTTAACTTGCCACGTTTGAGACTAGCGCTGACTATCGTAAAATTACCAAACTTGGCTGTATGTATGATATCTGTACAATGTTTCGTTCTTCTTTAATAAATAATTGAAAGCGTTCGCGGACTTTATGTACACCCTGAAGGTGCAGTAGTGTGATAGTAAATTCGCAGGTACATTCAATATACGTACTTACGTCCGTAAAATGTTCTTGAGATTACAGTTAGGAGTATTGAAGCGATGAACTGTAACGCTATTTCGAATGCCATCCTTGTACTACATGAAGAATAGAAACATAGTAAGTTTTTCGTTTGAGTATTTTGTCCTATTTGTCAGCCAGAAAAGTTCCGTAAAATTTGAAATGATGTGTAAAAGTGATGAAATTGTCTCGGTCTTGCAGCCGCGTCACATGGTTTGAAAAACACGAGCGTAAAAATATCTGACGGACTGGGAGCAAGAGATAATTTTATTAGGTAAATTCGCAGGGAAACCACGCATTCATATATATGTGTAAAATTTGCTCGATGTCCGTATGTGTTCACATCTCAAATAATGGTTGAATAAATTCTGGTTATTCATGCAGCAATTTTTCACGTCATACCTCTTAACAATGTGTTGCTTCTTAACCTCACAGCGATTGTTGCCTGAGGGTAAAAAACAGGTATAGCAAGTTTGGTTGAAATCATTCCACTAGTTTAGAACGACGTGTGGAATATTTTCACATGATACTACAAATCTTCATACATTTCATTGTATACCATGTCACATCTCCTGAACTATGTGTCGTAGGTGGTTTTCAATCCGTACAGTGAGCTCTCTTTTTTGTTTATAAGAGTCGAGTACGCAAAAGTTTATCAACATCGGAATAAAATTGTATGTTTGTATGAATAACATTCAGAATAACACCCTTCTTTATAGAACCTCTTACGAAGTTCTAGGAATAGTCCCGTAACATTACCGTAGATGAACTATGAACTATAGTTAGCCGGCCGCGGTGGCCGAGGAGACTGAGGCGCTCCAGTCACGGTCTGCACGGCCACTACGGTCGGGGGTTCGAATCCCCCCTCGGGCATGGATATTTGTGCCGTCCTAGTTCGTAAGTAGTTCATAAGTAGTTTGTAAGTTTAGGGACTGATGACCCCGTAGTTAAGTCCCTTAAGCTTAACAAACATTTGAACATTTTTTTTGAACTATAGTTACCTTACTGTTTTTCGAAATACTGTAGCCACCTCCCATAACTATGCACCGCTGAGTTTTGCGATACATCTCTTGGAAACTCTGCACGAAGTCTTCGTTTGGGATGTTGTTCAAGGGCCTCGTCAAGTTTCGTTAGATGTCAGGAATTTAGTAAAATCTCTTTCCTTTCAAAGAGAGTTTGAGTTGAGGAAATAGGAAAAAAATTGGGCGATTGAAATCCGGCGATGTTCAAGTTGCAAGAGCAACTTTTTTTATTTTATTTTATTTTTTTTTATTTATTTTTTATTTTATTTTATTTTATTTTATTTACTTTTTTTTTTTTTTTTTTTTTTTTTTTTTTTTTTTTTTTTTTTTTTTTTTTGCTGGAACTGTTTGTCTTAATTGGCTGTGTGTGGATGAGAGTTGTTAACAGCAAATCTGTAAACTGGTTGTGCCCACTGGGATCGTACTCTACGTAGATGTTGAACGAAACGAGTCAAAATTTCAACGCACCTTGCAGCGTTCAACGTAGTTCACTCGGGTATAGATTCCTTGTCGATAATCACTTTTCTAAAAAGGTGATCAGCATCGATTTGATACGTGATTTTTCGGCTCTGACCTTTCTCCGACGAGGCGATATCGGAGAACGTATTTCCATGCTTTGCCGTTTCGTTCCAGGGACGTACCGCAGATACCAGATTTCAATCTCAATGGCAATACGGTTCAAGAAATTGAGTTTGTGACACTTGCGGGGAGTGACACTTGCGCGGAAAGGGAATGTGTAGACACTTGCGCGGAGACCCGGACGCTGCAGGTAGTGAACAGGGTGTTCCAGAAGTAGGGATACACCACTCCTACTCCTCGCCCTCCAGCCGCTACCTGTGCCGTATTCAGGGAAAGGCCCACCGAGCGAGGTGGAGCAGTAGTAACGGCCCGGAGATATCACAGCCTCATTCAACAGGGAGATAACACGTCAGACAAATATCACTCGATTTACAATACAGCACCATGTGAAGAGGAATGTGATGAAATCGGAATTGAGCGCAACCGTTGCTAACTACAATTTCGGATTTACTGCATTTTGAGTCATAATTCCCATCTATTTTCGCATTTATCGCAAATGCGAATTTTTCCTGTCCCTAGTAATACCTCTAAAAATAAACAGCTGATCAAGGCACTAAAAGCAAGGGCAGATCTTTGGGTGTATTACTACAAATAACTAAAACACAATTTGATCGTGGAATTATATACAATCTCATTACAAAGGTTTTTTGTAGGTGGTTTTGAGCAGCTTTTAAATATGTTAGGAATAGCATTATGAAATATAGACAGCTACACCTTATGTTTATTATGAGATATCGATTTCGGCTAATTTCACGTCATCTTCAAGTCTCAAACAACAGGTGTTACTTATGCATTTTTCCAGTGGCACTCATAACCTTTAAGTGTTTACACACGCCGGCCGCGGTGGCCGAGGAGACTAAGGCGCTCCAGTCACGGTCTGCACGGCCACTACGGTCGGGGGTTCGAATCCCCCCTCGGGCATGGATATTTGTGTCGTCTTTAGTCTTAGCTAGTTCATAAGTAGTTTGTAAGCTTAGGGACTGATGACACCGTAGTTAAGTCCTATAAGTTGTACAAACATTTGAACATTGAACATTCACTAGACATAAGTCAACGGTTGTGTGCATTCATCTTTTGAGAAATATCAATCATTTGTTTTCAGTGTTTACTTCAAATTACTCTTTTAAGTTTCTTTAATTATTAGTACTTAAATGTGGATATGAAATAAATAAATTACATGTATATGTGCGCGACCAAACTACTTAGATCATTGGGCGCTAGACTACTTAATCTTACTTAAAATAACTTAGGCAATGTACAAACAAACATACCTATGTCCGAGGAAGGACTCGACCCTCCGACCGGACCGGCCGCGCAATTTGTGACACAAATTACATGATTGATAATATTAATGCACAGAAGTATGAAATCACGTCAAGACTACTTCCTGCAAAAATTTCGACAAAAAAAAGTTGGCACTGAGTTTAGAAAAACAAAATTCTGGTATATTGGATTTTTAAATTTTATCAAAAATTAAATGTTACTACAAGAGATACAGCCATTCAAATTTACGGGCACCATAACGTTTTCCCTTTCTGAGTAAATGAGCTGCTTCTTATAGTTTCAACACCTTTTTCTTGAATGTTCTGAATATAAATTTTCACACAGACTTCTTGAGGAGGAGAGTGATACGGATATCTGATTGTAAACCACTGCCTATTACCTTAGACCTTTTTGACTGTACTCAACAGTAGTTCCGCGTATTCCGTAATTTATATTTATACAGTAACAGGCAATGTAATTTATAACCAACTATTGGCTGCCAATTTCGCTTCATTTTTCCTGGAAGTCTTGCAACTTGTTTCTCCCTGTTGGTTTATGCCAAGTTCGGAGTAAAAATGGTTCTATATGACGGTGATGGAAAACAGAATTTATCTTTAGCATTTTTCGATGTGTGACATACCCTTACACATTCCGTATTTCATATATTTCTTAGATGTATTCGTAATTCGAATACAGCCAAATCGTTTTGGGGTCTACGAATAAACGCTTTAAGTATGTAAAATACTCATTGACTTATTATTAACGTTTTTTAATTGAAGGTTTAAGGTTGCATCTCCT
Organism: Locusta migratoria; assembly: GCA_026315105.1. Lineage (NCBI taxonomy): Eukaryota > Metazoa > Arthropoda > Insecta > Orthoptera > Acrididae > Locusta > Locusta migratoria. The sequence continues at coordinate 224,971,495 of CM048748.1, read as the reverse complement.
ATTAAAAAGCATAGTAGCTATTTTTAAAGAGATGGGAGTTGCGTGATAGTAGGGTTATCTACATAGCGGTCAATTACATCAACGTATCTGTGCAGGATGCCTAATATATTTATTGCTTGCGCAGGTGTCTTGATATGCTTAGTGTTCTGAATAATATGCTTTTAGGAGGTATGACTGTGGAAAATCATCGTCTTGTAGTAGCAGAGAATGTCTTAATAACTCTCCAAACATTATCACTATTAAAATACCTTTTTGTTTACAGGAGGAACAGTCAACGGATTAATATGTAGTTAGAACAAGTTACTATATTGCTCTTCAGCTTGCAAAGGGTTGTGCAATTTTACTGATTTTCGTGTTATGTTGACAGTGTGGAAACTTGACAACAGCAGTGCTAGACTTCTTGGTGTGCGTGTACCCAGGAAAAGCCATTAGCCGCCCCAAGGGCCCCGGGTTCCGCGCAAGTGTCACTCCGCGCAAGTGTCACTCCGCGCAAGTGTTCCAACCCCCAAGAAATTTGGTATCGGATCTGCCGTTTCGACAAATCCTTTGCAGCCTCTAAACGTGCCTCCTTCTGATCGTCAGTCAAGTGACGTGGCACAAAACGACAAGTTTTCGTCTTCCCTATGTTCGGGATAATGATTCACGGTATACCTGCAGTTCATCCGTTATCATACGCACTGTTAAGTCGTGAGTAATGTCCTCATTTTCTCAATATCCTCTTCTTTCACGGCTGTCGGCGGTCGTTCGCTATGAGGGTTGACAGTAACACTTTTCCGTCCTCCTCGAAAACGGGTGAACCACTCGCACACACATTTCATAGACTGTGCTTCATCCTCATAAATACGTAAAAGCATCGTATGTGTTTCTTCAGGTGACTTGCCAAGTTTAAAAAATTTTATTTGGCCCTTTGCTCGTTTAACCAACAAACTAAGAAGCACTTCGTGCAACAGGTCTAACACGGGACACACAAGATGCTCCACTGAACTACGGTGGAGGCAAATTGTCAACACCGGTCACTACGCAGGAGAAGCATTGTGATTTGTGATTGACCGGTGCCGGCCGCGGTGGCCGAGGAGACTAAGGCGCTCCAGTCACGGTCTGCACGACCACTACGGTCGGGGGTTCGAATCCCTCCTCGAGCATGGATATTTGTGCCGTCCTAGTTCGTAAGTAGTTCATAAGTAGTTTGTAAGTTTAGGGACTGATGACCCCGTAGTTAAGTCACATAGACTTTACAAACATTTGAACATTTTTGATTGACCGGTGTTTCCCAATTGACCGTTCTGACTTTATTCACCGAACTTTGTTGTCAGAGTTTGTATGTGTAGATGATGTGCTCGTTCGGTTGCTCAGTGAGGACAATGAGCCACTGAGGAAAAGACGATAAAAAGACGTTCAAGCGCAGCAGAGATTCCGATAGTCAGTCTGGACATCTTGTAGCACTGCAGATGACGATGCCACCAAAGACAACTACACCACTATCTATCTATACCTAAAGTCACGGCACGGGAAGACAAACAGTTGATAATATCAGTTCCTCCAGTCCCGTCAGAGGCAGCGCAAGTTGCATAGCCGATCGCGTGAATCTACTCTGACTGGGCTGTAGTTAAACAGACGGCGCACACGCCCTGTAAGTCGGTATTTACCGAGTCAGGACAGTGTACATAGAAGCAGCCGTGTACAGGGAATCAGAACAGAGTGTATCGTTTAGCAGGAATGTGTCCTCAACTTGCCACATCGATTTGCTGTGTCTCAGTACTTGTTTAAGTAGTGAGACTGTCAAGGGAACTGTGAAGTAGTAACTGAGATGACTGTACATTAGTGTGGAATGATTGTACTTCTCCAACGCACAAATACGCGAGCAACCGCGCGCTCCGTAGCAAGGCGCCTTAGTCCGCTCGGCCACTTCACCGCGGCTCAGAAAGAGTAGACACCACGTATATATAACTTACACAATATGCCAATGACGGGCAATGATACTTTCTTCAGTTCGGAGGCACCGCTAGACTATTACTCTTGCAGGAATCAGTTTGCGAAAACTACGAAATTGTGTTCTAGTGGTCAGGATAAAGTTGACAATTTGTAACTAACGGGGGGGGGGGGGGACATACTTGAGTAATTCCGTACAGGTGTGAGGGGTGATGATCGCTGAGTCCCCAGTGGTGTTGCGGACAGCGCAACTGCCTAGAAATCAGGAGACTCGGATTCGAAACGCGGTTGGGTGCACATTTTCAACCCATTCGCAGTTGATGTCATGAACTGCACTGAACTGTCTATCTGCACTGGAATTGTTGTCGGAACGTTGATGCATATCATGTACAATAATATTTATAGTTTTTTTTCGGGCATGTCCAAAAGACTTCACCTGCGATTATTGAAAATGAAATCGATATCTATCCTGCAGTTATCGAGACTTTGGTCAAATTGTTAATATAACGTAATTGCATATTCACCTAAGGACAACACACACATCCATTTTTTTATTTTTTTACGTATGTACAAAACATTTCATTTCTGAACTGCTTTGAATCAGAAACGAAATGTTTTGTACATGTGTAAAAGAAACCTAACATTTATGTGTAAACATAAACATGTAAATATTACAGTAAACCCACTGACGATGCCTTGTGATGATGGCGAAACGCATATGGGTGGATTGTAAAAATAAAAAAAAACCTTCATTTGCAGTAACAAAAGGCGTTTTCTTTACAAACACTATTGTGAAAATACAAAGTAATTGTCAACGTTTTGTACATATTTTTGGCGGTTTCAAATACATAAAAAAAATTACACTATCGGTGTAACGTACATGATTTTTTTTCCTCCCAGCATATATTTTTACGATTTACCGAAACTTGAACTCTTTTTAAAATGCTTGTGGATATAAGTGAGCATATTGCTTGCAAGTGGTCTTTCATTGTTTTACTGTTACTGTGACGTAAGTAGGAACAATAAAACCAATCACCATTTGCAAAATATCAATACGTCTGCAGGCAGTTCCTCGTGTTCTTTTGTTGCCAAGCAGATCATAAATAAAAGTTATATAGAGTTCACTTTTAGAAGCAGTACGCATTTACTTGCTGCATTTCAACACTAAACCAGAGTACAGAACGAACCAATTATTTAATCCATATTGTATGTATTGGTACAGATCTATCGAGTTTTTGTTGAAGCATTTTGGTCTGACAACTTTACAGGGCCACAACAGTATAGTACTTGAAAAATAATAAAAACTTTTACGGAAGTGCAATCACTGCACTAGTTAATGATTTGTTTTATAAATATCACCGGAAATTGTGAACAGATAAGCAGGAGCACTTTTATTAACGTTACGCAACTTTCATTAACGACATGAAGCAAATGTGATCTTTTTCTTGACATCTTCTAATTTTGGTACAACTTACTCTATGGTTGATTCAATTAATTTGTTTGTCTTTATAAAAACCATTAGATTTATTCAAACGATTCTATTATTCTGTTACCATGCCCAACAGTACGCTGGGGGCAGTTAGCGCCTTCTCATCCCCCCCCCCCCAGCTCTTCAAATGTTCAAATGTTTGTAAATCTATCGGACCAAACTGCGTGGTCATCAGTCCGTAGCTTACAAACTACTTAAACCTAGGTAAACTAAACTAACCTAAGGACAACAGACACAGCCGGCCGCGGTGGCCGAGGGGACTGAGGCGCTCCAGTCACGGTCTGCACGGCCACTACGGTCGGGGGTTCGAATCCCCACTCGGGCATGGATATTTGTGCCGTCCTTAGTATAAGGTAGTTCCTAAGTAGTTTGTAAGTTTAGGGACTGATGACCCCGTAGTTAAGTCCCATAAGCTGTACAAACATTTTTGAACAACACACACACCCATGCCCCAAGGAGGACTCTAACCTCCACGGCGAGCAACCGCGTGCTCCGCAGCGAGACGCTTTAAACCGCTCGGCTACTCCACCGCGGCCCCCCAGCTCTCATACACGTCACCGGAAAACTGTAAAGGCTCACTTGCATTGCGTTCGGCCCAGACCTGCAAGTGCACTTGAGGGTGAAACTACTGTTACACTCGTCGTTTCCCAGCACGGGACGGGTGAGCTGGAGTGTGAATCACTCGAGTGCTTGAAGAGACGTCCTACTGTTGCCGTCACGCGCTCCTCGCTAATCCGGGCGCGGCCATTTGCGTCATAAGGTATAAGCAATTAAGCCGATTGAAATTTATTAAAAGTCGCTGCCGGCGCGAGGACACTTGCCGGTGAGTCAGACAGGGGCGGCGGCGAGGGATGGAATGCAAAGTGCGGCACCCCGCGTGGGGTGCCGCGCTCACAATGCGCGCCGGACTGACACTTTGCCGGGCCGCCGTCCCCTCGCGTCACTCAGAAATTGATTTTCGGGATTAATGACGGACGGTGTGCAAATATTGCGTCACGGATTCGCAACAGCTTTAAGGAGCGATAAGTTGTTTGCATTTAATTGACTGTGCCAACAGGAAGGACACTGCTTTCCTGCATTCTCAGCTTCTGTCAGAACCCTTTAGTGAGGTCAAACACTTCCCATGACGCTGCTGGAGGTCCTCATAAAAACGATACACATCGCGCTAGAGACTGAAGTAACTAGAAATAAAACTAATAGATTATACACTGTCGGAGATAAAAAAAATTGCACTGACGTGTTTTACGGCCCACTTTAGATTTGTAGTTTTATAAGTTTTTGCAAACATTTTGGACCAAAATAATAATCTAAATAATAATTAATTAATTAATAAGAGTGTCCGAAACCCTTTTAGGTAAAAAAAATGTATTGGAGTGTTTCGAACCACCGACCTTTCGCGTCACAGTCCAGCACCTTGCCCACTACGCTATTTTTTTTTTTTTTTTTTTTTTTTTTTGGTCGTTCGTTGATCATTTGGCTCAGCTTTTTTATTAAAGGGAGCGTGTAGCCCCCTGACCGGGCGTGCTGAGCCACGGCGCCGGGCACGCTACGGCTATAAATCAAAGCAGGAGTTCTTTAATCTCATACTATTGTTGGCCGTTATTAACTGATGTTAATATGGCATTGGTAGACATTAGATTATCATTTATCGTACGAAGAACGATGTGTTTCTGTTAATTCCTCAGTGTGCCATTAAGTTACAATAAGAAAATCATCAAATACGCGAGGATTGTCACATGACATCTCCGAACGGCTGGTTTTTGTTAATTCAATGGAGGGTGTCAAATCTCTCTTATTTTTGCAAATATGTCTTATGGGACTTAACTACGGGGTCATCAGTCCCTAAACTTACAAACTACTTATGAACTACCTTATACTTATGATGACTCAAACATCCATACCCGAGGGGGGATTCGAACCCCCGACCGTAGTGACCGTGCAGACCGTGACTGAAGCGCCACAGTCCCCTCGGCCACCGCGGCCGGCGTTCGTTTCCAATTACAATTATATTACAAACGGCTTTATTTTTGTTTTACTACAGTATGTTTTGTCCGAAAAATTTGGAAAAGGGAGGTTCTGGTCTCTGGAGGCCTAAAATCATGCCTGTATAATTTGGTGCTGATCGGTTGAACAGTTCGTCTGAAAAACAGAGAACACGTTACGGACAGACAGACAGACAGACATACATCCCAAAATCGCCGTTATTTTTGCAAATATCTTTGAAACGCTGCAAGATATGAAAATAACATAACAGAGCAAAGTTGTAGAGAATTTCTCCTCTACAAATTCGGTTATTCAATTTTCGTGTCAGATGAATAGTTAAGCCGTTATTTTCATTTAAATTTCGTGCTGTCGAAAGACGATCGCCAAGGCCCACTTTTAGTGTTACTACAGTAACCTAAAGTGGGCGACTTACGAGGGTTGGCACACTATGCAATGGAATCTGCTATTGTCGCTGATAGCACACATTTGACATACGCACCCCATCTCCGAGCAAATGTACTCGCTCGTCCCCCATTACCGGCGTGAGCACAATCGAGGGAAACTCGAAAACTTGTGAGCGAGCTGTCTAACGTAACGGTGCCACTATGTTTTCGAAACAGGAACAACGGAGTTGGATCAAGATTGCTGGTTGTTTATGGAGCATTACCTGCGACCAATTTTGCGAAAGAAGCGGCAACACTATCTGTGCAACCCACCCATCATTTTGGATGACATGCGCGGACGCATACAGCGCAAGCTGTGGCTGCTCTGTTCGGTCGATGGGACTAGGAAGTACTGTACCATCCACCGTGACTTTGATTTGATTCCGAAGATGAAGTAATCACTTCGTGACATTCGCTTCATAACTGTTCCAGAGATTCGACAGGCTGTAGACCATCAACGGAACAGGCTCTGCTAACGGTATACTACGTTTTCAAATGATCAAACGTTTGTTAAGCTTAAGGGACTTAACTGGGGGTCATCAGTCCCTAAACTTACAAACTACTTATGAACTACCTTATACTTATGATGACTCAAACATCCATGCCCGAGGGGGGATTCGAACCCCCGACCGTAGCGGCCGTGCAGACTGTGACGCGCGCCGCAGACCGCTCGGCTACTGCTGCCAGCCCTACGATTTCCACATCGCTGGCAACGCGTTCTATACAACGCTGGTGACTACTTTGAAGGACGGTAACAGGTGCAAACATGTAACACTTTTGTATCGGTCGTGAATAGTTTGTACTATTTAAGTTCCAACCCTCGTATTATACCCCACTTTGCGTTTTACAAATCAAACTATTAGATATGTAGATCAATAGCGCAAGTGGTACTTAGGTACTTAGGTACCAGGTGTTGATACACGTTCAAACTGCCATATAGCTGTAACAATGAAGGCGTTGATTCTGGCATCCTTTAGACCATACATCTGCCGTCATCAGATCAAGTTCGACGTCCTCTTCCCGTGTGTGCTATTTAATCAGGTAGTTTAGTAACGTTTATACGCGGGTTAGAACCTAAATAGTAGCAACTATTTATTCACAACCGATACAAAATCGTTACATGTTTGCATCTTTAACTGTTCTTCAAAGCCGGCCGCAGTGGCCGAGCGGTCTGCGGCGCGCCAGTCACAGTCTGCACGGCCGCTGCAGTCGGGGGTTCGAATCCTCCCTCGGGCATGGGTGTGTGTTGTTCTTAGCGTAAGTTAGTTTAAGTTAGTCAAGTAATTAGTGTGTAAGTCTAGCGACTGATAAACATGCAGTTTGGTCGCATAAGACCTCACACACATTTGAACTTTTTGTCCTTCAAAGTAGTCACCAGCGTTGTGGAGAACCTGTTGCCAGTATTTTGGAAGGCACAGTATACCGTTAGCAGAGCCTGTTCTGTTGTTGGTGCGAATGGAGCTGTCTACTGCCTTTCGAATCCCTGAAGCTAATGCCACGAAGTGGTTCCTTCATCTTCGGAATCAAGTCAAAGTCACAAGTACTTAAGTTCGGAGAGTATAGTGGATGGTACAGACCTTGCCAGTCCCATCCACCGAACAGACCAGCCACAGATTGCGTTGTATGTGCCCGCGGATTGTCGTGCAAGATTATGGGTGGGTTTCAGAGAAAGTGCTGCCGCGTCTTTCGCAAAGACCATCGCAGGTGATGCTCCAAAAACGAACAGTAATACTGTGCAATGGCGTTTGCCGTGGAGGAACAAAGTGCTTTAGGATAACGCCATCACAGTCGCAAACGAGGATCACCATTATTTTCACCATACGAGGACTCTGAGGGCGTTCGACTTTCGCGGCGACCTATAATGACGCCATTCAGTGGATCGGCGTTTCAGGTTTGTCTCGTACGATGTGAGCCATGTCTCACCCAGTTACGTTGCGTTAGACCGCTCGCTCACGAGTGACTGTGTTCCGCTCGATTGTGCGCACGCCGCTCACGCGGGACGGGCGAGTCCATTTGCTTCGAGGTAAGGTAGGTATGTCAGCAACGTGAGCTATCAAGTGTTGGTCAAGTTTGTGGGACTTAACTGCGGGGTCATAAGTCCATGAACTTACAAACTACCTTATACTAACGACAACACAAACATCTATGCCTGAGATAGGATTCGAACCCCGAACCCCCGACGGGGAACGGCCTTGCGCATGAGAGTATAGCGCTCGGCCACTCCGCCGCGCAACGTGTGCTATCAGCAACAATAGTAGATTCCATTGCATAGTGTCTCCACAGCAGTGTTGCCACTACTTAAGTTCCAATTCTTGTTATAGATGCCGGATGTGGGGAATGGGCATCCTGGTATCACATACTTTGTAGCAGTATGATGCCGTTAACATACAACGTTACGATGTAATTGTCACACGTGATGTTATTGGTTATTACTCTAATGTTCTGTTTGGGGTCGTCTATATTGCAAGGATTGCCAGCGTGGCCGGCCGCTGTGGCCGAGCGGCCTGCGGCGTGCCAGTCACGGTCTGCACGGCCGCTGCGGTCGGGGGTTCGAATCCCCCCCTCTCGGGCATGGATGTTTGTGGCGTCTTTGGTATAAGCTAGTTCATAAGTAGTTTGTAAGTTTAGGGAGTGATGACCCAGTAGTTAAGTCCCATAAGCTTTACAAACATTTAAACAGTTTTGAACAAACATTGGGTGAATGGGTGATCAGTCGCTCCATCTTTTTGGAATGCTGCGTACAGCTTCTCTGCATCAATAGTGTTTAGAAAGGGTGAAGTACTTCCAGTAATTTTTAAAGTGATATTCAGATACTTGGGATTAATAATGCACATGCCACGCAATAAACACCAATCTTCTCAGAGTGGAAAAGTTCTTAATGAAGAGTATGTGAGTTATCCTGAGATCAGTCTCTGCAATTCTAGGAGTTATGTAAACAAATGAAACCAGGCTTCATTTGCCATGAATAAAGCAAGGTGTACAAGTAACCGTTAGCAATTGATGTTAAGAGCCAATTACATAAATTAACTCTTGTTTTCCTTGATCCTCAAATTTCAATGACATAACGACTGACTAAACGCCATCACATGTTTCTGTATAAATTAAGGGTAGATTATCTTAGTAATGTGAATGTTTGTAAGCGTATAGTCCCTGGTAACAAATTATGTGAACCATTTGGACGTATTTTAAGCAACGTTTTATTCTCTTGTTTATTCACTTTAGTTCTATTTTCACATTTGAGAATGACAGCATAGTTTGTCGAAACTAGTCATGTACATCTTAATAAAGACAATAATGATTGTGGTATGTGCTTCAATTGTGAAGTCAATATTTCATAAAAATTCTCCAGTGGTTCAGGAGTTTCAATGAATTGTCCTCCAGAATGGTGATTACAGAGTGAAATAAGAACTCAAACTCCACATTGCAGTGCCACTCACAAGGGAATGGTGCGTTCTGTCATGTCGACAAAACTGATAACATGAACTGCTAGAACCTTTTTTCGATGTTGCCTCCGGACATTATCACATTAGACAGGAGTGATCTGTTTGCATTTCCAATAAAATACTTATTGAAAAATATTTATTAGTCAATGTCGCAATAATATTTATGAAATGTAATTACGATTATTGGCTTATTTGCGAGCCATCTTAAGATCTTATCTACACATATTATTTCCTGGAGAGCTGAAGCTCTATCTCTGTTGTTTTTTACGGTAAATTCCATTACGTGGGAGATTACATAATGGAATATAATACAATGCCGAAAGCAGATTTAGGGCTCAGAACTCCAGGAAATAATATGAGTGGACAAGATCTGAAGATATGAAACTTCTTGGGATATAAAAACTGTGTCCCAGACCGGAATTCGAAATTGGGACCTTTCCCTTTCGAAGGTAAAGGTCTAAGGTTCGAGTCCCAGTGTGGCTCGCAGTTTTAATATGCTCGTGTCACATCAGCCAACACCTCCTAGAAGACAAGGCCTCAGAACTGGCCGTGCTACGTCCCACTGACCAGGCCGCGGCCGCCAGCTGAACGGCTGTCCGCTGGGGCACGCCCACCGCCTCGTAGCGGGCCAGTTCTGAGGCCTTGTCTTCTAGGAGGTGTTCCATCAGCACAAAGTCCATTGAAGGATAAAAATATTATTCTGAAGATGGTTTGCAAATGAGCCAAGCTATATAGTTGTCTTGGATAATATTTTTCAGACTGTCTTTTTATTTAAGGTTGTTTTGAACTGTTGAGTATTAGTGATATATCGCGTCCCACTAGACTAAGACTAGACTAGACTGCGCTACACGACTGGATCACGGACTTCGCCATAGCCTACGTGATATTGAGCCTGCGACAGCTGTGAGGTTGTCCGCATGACGTCACAAACTGATTGATGAGACGTGGGGTAAATCCATATGCAGGTGAGAGTTTCATACGTTAGGTGAGCTTTTACTGACATTATGAGCACCATCATTTGCACGAGAGCTTTTCTTTCGTTCAGTTTCTTTCACGTTTTATTTATCTTTACATTGGTAAATTTCGTGAACCAACTGATATATTAGGAAAGAACAAACAGTCTTTGCTTAGTCGTGAGCAGCACATTTTTCTTGTTTTTCAAAAGAATGTATTGGTGTTTCTTTCTTGTAGAAGTTCGAAGCCGGCCGCGGTGGCCGAGGAGACTAAGGCGCTCAAGTCGCGGTCTACACGGCCACTACGGTCGGGGGTTCGAATCCCCCCTCGGGCATGGATATTTGTGCCGTCCTAGTTCGTAAGTAGTTTGTAAGTTTAGGGACTGATGACCCCGTAGTTAAGTCCCATAGACTATACAAACATTTGAACATTTGAGAAGTTCGAAATGGTGCGTAGCTCCTACTTCTTCTGTGGTTTTCTTTCCATTTGCTGGCGGTTTGTCTCTTATTATTGCACCATCCGCTGTATTTGAGATCTCATGAAGAGCGAAGTCGGATTAACAGTGACTCGTCTCACCGAACGCACCGAGCCACCCGGGCGGGCTCTCCATTTCTGTATTTTACGTATTCACTGCTTAAGTTAGCATTCGACACATGTGTGCGGCATTCGCTATTTTCGACAGTTTTGTGCAAACATATTCTTCATGCAGACGCGCATTTGATGAGCTATGGCTACGTCATACTTTTCCGCGGCCGTTGTCAGTAAAATACTTCAAGGTATGTGACGGCATAGGTTTTGTGTTCATTGGGGTTTAGACTACTATTAGAAATGCTTTTCAGCAGCAGTTTTTTTCCTTCGTCATAAATGATGAGTCAGGAAAGAAGTCCAGATGATGGTGACTGATAACAGTAGGCGAAACGTAGGCAGGGCGATTTAATTACTTCATAAGTTCACGACGCAGCTACAAATCGTTTGTAATTATTTTGGCAAGAAAAAGAAATAGATTTATTGTTTCAAAAATGTATCTACACTGGTCTGAAAAATTAGGGGATCAGTTGAGATATCTAAGTTCTGAAATATTGTCATCGGCGGAATCAATTAAAATGGTTCAACGTCTTTCTGTCGGGTCTACGGAGTAGAAACAACAACATTACGGCAACCGAGAGAGTGGTAATAATAGAAAGTTTCTGCAGAGGAGGTTGGTGTAGACTTTACTCTACCAAACGACTTACACAAGCTGCTGGGATCAGAAAGTGTAGTGAGCAGGTAGTGCAATGGAACAACAACGTGACTTACTCGAAGCTGTGGCATGGAGAGCCATAGGAAGATTGGATGCGGGACAGACACAGTGTCCCAAAGTGAAATTTCGAACACCTGGACGCGATTTCAGGCTACAGGTATCGTTATAAAAGGCAGGCCAAGAGATGACTTACCTCCGGTTAACAACCATTCGAGAAAGGAGGTTGAATACAAATCAGCTACAACGCACCCTCTAGGCAGCAACAGGACGCACAAAATGAACACAGACTGTTCGAAATCGTCATCGGGAATGTGGGCTCTACGAAGGGAGGCCTATGGTGTGTGAGTCCCATTACAACCACAACACCGTTAAACCCACAGGAACTTGGAGGAGTATCATCAGGGTTGGTGTCGTAACGAATGGCGCGGGGTTCTGATCACAGATGAGTCAAGATTTTGTGTTCAGCTGGACAATCGTTGTCCCCTCATCTGGAGAGAACGCGGATCTCGGAACATTCCTGCTTATGTGCAGGGAACATCTACATTTCATGGTGGTGGACGAATGGTGAGGACAGGAGTCAGTTTTGGCGGAAGTACGGAACTCTGTCGTTCAGAATGGCGCTTTGACTCTCAGAGGTATAGAGATAAGATCCTTCGACCTCTTGTTGTGCTATAAGCTGGTGCCAAAAGAGATGTATTCATTCTGGTGGACGATAACGCCGGTCCACAAATAGCTGCACTTGTGGAGAACATGCTTGAAGCTGAGGGAAATGAATGAATAGATGTATTTTAATGTTTGTAGAGCTTATGGGACGTAACTACGGAGTCATCAGTCCCTGAATTTACAAACTACTTATGAACTAGCTTATACTAAAGACGGCACAAACATCCATGCCCGAGGGGGGATTCGAACCCCCACGAGGAACGGTCTCGCGCATTGTAGCATAGCGCCTCAATGTGCTCGGCCGCTCCACCACGGCTGAAGGAATAGAGTGGCCAGCTTGCTCACCCAACTTTAACCCGATTGAGCATGTCCGGGATGCAATTGGCAGAAGCATTGAAACCAGAGCAGCACCTCCTAAAGCGGTTGCAGAGCTGGACATTGCTTTCATGGAAGAATGGCGCCGGCCGCGGTGGGCGAGGGGACAGGCGCTCCAGTCACGGTCTGCACGGCCACTACGGTTGGGGGTTCGAATCCCCCCTCGGGCATGGATATTTGTGCCGTCCTTAGTAGTAGCTAGTTCATAAGTAGTTGGTAAGTTTAGGGACTGATGACCCCATAGTTAAGTCCCATAAGCTCTACAAACATTTACATTTTATTCTTTCTCAGCCCTTCAAGTGTAATCAATATCTGTAAAAATACGTTACTATGTGTATATTATGTATGATATCTCAACTTTTTTGAGCAATGTATAGGGTAAAGCCTAAAGAGATGGCGCACATTTTCAAAATTATTCATAAAAAACCTTAATGCACTTAAGTGAAAATAATTTCTTTTACAAGTAAACAAACCCGTTTTTACCTTTTTTAATTTTTTTTTTTACCTTTTTCGTAACAGATGAGTCAGAAAAGTTACAGAGCAAGGCCACAGGGAATAGTGGGCTTGACGTCAGAAAGGGCGATTTCACTACTTCATAAGTTGTCAATTAGGCCAAAAATCGAAACATCCAAGCAGATTAAAATTGTGTGGCGGAACCGGGACTCGAATCTGGGACCTTTGCCTTTCAAGGGAAAGCACTCTACCGACCGATCTATCCCGACACGACTTACGATGCCGCCTTACAACTTTACTTCCGCCAGTACCTCGCCTCCTACTTTCCAAGTAGCGAGCGAAAGGCAAAGGTCCCAGGTTCGAGTCCCGGTTTCGGCATACAATTTTAATCTGCCAGGAAATTTCATATCAGCGCACACTCCGCTGCAGAGTGAAAGTTTCATTCTGGAAACATCCTTTAGACTTTGGCTAAGCCATGTCTCCAGCATACCCTTTCTTCCAGGAGTGCTAGTCTTGCAAGTTTCGCAGGAGAGCTTCTGTGAAGTTTGGAAAGTAGGAGGCGAGGTACTGGCGGAAGTAAAGTTGTGAGGCGGCATCGTGAGTCGTGTCGGGATAGCTCAGTTGGTAGAGCGCTTGCCCGCGAAAGGCAAAGGTTCCAGGTTCGAGTCCCGGTTCCGACATAAAATTTTAATCAGCCAGGAAGCTTCATATCAGCGGACACTCCGCTGAACAGTGAAAGTTTCACTCTGGAAACATCCCTTAGACTGTGGCTAAGCCATGTCTCCACCATATCCTTTCTTCCGGGAGTGCTAGTCTTGCAAGTTTCGCAGGAGAGCTTCTGTGAAGTTTTGAAAGTACGAGGCGAAGTACTAGCTGAAGTAAAGTTGTGTGGCGGCATCGTGAGTCGTGTCGGGATAGCTCAGTCGGTAGAGCGCTTGCCCACGAAAGGCAAAGATCGCAGATTTGAGTCCCGGTTCCGGCAAACACTTTTAATCTGCCAGAAAGTATGAATCAGCGCATACTCGACTGCAGAGTGAAAATTTAATTCTGGGGCCAAATCGTTTAGGATTCTGTTGACAAATATTGGAGTTATAGATTCAAAAATGTACCTAGAATCTTCCAAACGAGGTGTGCTATATTCCGACTGTGTGGTTACTGGACGGAAGTGGGGCTTCACCCCTGCTGCTGGTCGAGGGTGCTCGAGGCCGTATGAGCTGTCGGCTGTCGCCGCGCTGGTGCGAACCACATGTCGCCAGCACCTCCAGCGCTAGCGCGGCTCTCTTGTTTGCTCGGCGAGTTTTAATCGAACAGGGCGGGGGACGGGGTGCGTTTTAATAAGCGGCCGCCGCGCCGCGCCACCCTGCCCCAAAGGGCGCGCGACGGACCACGTGTTGCGGCGGCCCCTTCCCAGCGCGCCATATAATTTTCCGATACTCAGTTTACATCCCCAGGAAACACATTAACACTCTGCACCCCGAGGACGGGCCGTCTGTTCAGAAATGAAGTACGGGGCGAGAGGGAAGCGAAGCGGTGAGGGTCCTCAAAGAAAAAAAAAAATTCTTTTTTGCGCAAACATTACGAGGTGGACCGGCGAGGAGATGACGGGGCGGAGAGGGTGCAGATGAAAATTAAATAGTGAAGTGGCGGAGGGGGTTGCAGACTTTACAAGGGGTGAAGACCCCAGCGGGCGGCGGGCGCCTCCGATGGACTGGCGAAGTATAAGGCGGATAATATCGGCGGATTATCTCGCCGACTAATCACGGCGAGCTGCAACCCTCCCCCCACCCCTCCCACCCCTGCTCCGTTATGGAGTGAATGGATTAATTAATACACGAGTCATTGGAAAATTGAGCCGCGCGCGCCCTCGCGCCGCTGAGGCGCTTTTAATCCGACCCCGCGTGCAATAAGCCGCTACCCGCGCGGTGCCCCTCAAAGGATTCGCCGAATATCTATATAGCGTACTTTCTCCTGCAAACTTCTATTCAATCACATTAAGTCTGCCATTTGGCGGACGCTGTTAAAGCGAAGATCCATATTTGGGACTGAACGGGGAGCTCTCGGTGTAACGAGGAAACTGCGTGGCAGAAGGCCTGTGTCTGAGGTTTCGCTACGCGGGACTGACCCGAAAGCAGCGACTCGGTGGGGCGAAAGTAACGATGTAATCAGCTGGAGGCATTGCGTTTGCTGTGGTGAAGCAGGTATTCTTTAACAGAAGGATCTCATAACTTAAGTAACACGTGTGAAATTTATTGCAAACTAGCTGTAAACCCGGCGTTGCCAGGGTGTTTATTTATCTTACACTCTCGTAGTCCACATCCCCTTTCCTCCTCTCTCTACATCGACAACTTTCTCTCCCATCTCTCTGTTCGTTTCCACCTTTCCCTCTCTCGCCAATGTTTTATGTAAGGTACCCTCCATCATGTACCATACAAACTTTTATGTACCCAATGATCTTTCTCGCGGCTTAAAGGTCATGTGTGCAAAAATATGTTAGGATTGGAGCAAAACTATGCATTTTATGAAAGTCATTAATTTAATTTTCCCCCGCCATGCACCGAACGAAACTTTACACAGACAGTGACATTGCTCTTGTTTTTAAGGTTTCAAAATTTCATCAATATCGGAACAAAATTATATATTTCAATGCAATAGAAACGCAGGGTCACACTGAAAAACGCACTTTGTTGTTCTCAATTATCAAATATTTCAGTTTTATTTCATACAACACTTGTTCTGAGAATAACAAAAAATATAATAATAATAATAATAAATAAATAAAACATGATCAGTGAAATCGGTCGAGCCTTTTTCAAGTTATGGTGTGTCCAAGGTATTTAGGGATCCATTTTTATGTTGTCAAATATCCTCCCCCATGCACCGTATGAAACTAAAGGTAGACAGTGTCCTTCCTCTTCTTTTGAACGTCATTCGTGCGAAATTTCATGAAGATTGGAATGAAACTGTAGATTCGTCGGTAGGAGAAGTATGCTTAGGTGACTTTTCTACCTGTAAACTACATTCCCGCCAAATTTCAGCTTCATAGGTGAAGTAGTCTTCGAGATTTCGTGTTTATTCAGTGTCATGGTAGGCGCTTATAAAGAGACTAATGGAGTCGTGCAGTGCTTCAGTTGGGCCGGTACGGGGCACTACGACGTACCACCTAAAATTCAAATTCGCTGTTAGCGTACCGGCTAAAACTCTTTCTTACGTTTGGAACCTTTGATAAGCTTATGGGACTTAACTACATGGTCATCAGTCCCTAAACTTACAAACTACTTATGAACTAACTAATACTAAGGACGGCACAAATATCCATGCCCGATGGGGGATTCGAACCCCCGACCGTAGTGGCCGTGCAGACCGTGACTGGAGCGCCACAGTCCCCTCAGCCACCACGGCCGGCAAATTCTTTCTTAAATCTGTCAAAAATAGACCAACTGTAAATTGTCGAATGGATTTCGGAAAGAAAAATTCGAAAGCTGTAGGTTCTTTCGAGATGCGATCGTAACCATTGTAGCGTTCAAATTGCACTGTCGCACAATTCCAATGGAATCTGATTGGCGGTCAAATGATCGAATTAGCCAATGGAGATTTCCGACTAGTCTGAACCGAGACACAGAAAATGCTTCTTACTGACTCCAAAGCGTTTAATAACCTTGCTCCAAAGAGTAAGTCACTACATAAGCAAAGTCTTTTGCATGCAACATCGTTGCCTATTCATTGAAGAAAGAAAGTACGAAATTCCGGCAATTCTTTTAAAAATTTAAGGGATTTAATTTACATTGATTTAATCATGAAGCACTGGAATAATTATGTATGTTTTCATGCTTAATACGACACGTTTTGAGAATGACTCACTATCAAGATAAAATACAGCGTAAATATTATGTTTACGTAGCTGTCTCTTCCGCACTGTAGTCAGTTAGAGATTATAAAATAGTGTGTCGTAGCATTACTAGTAGGAACTAAAATAGAAGCGAATAGTTATCACTTTGACCAATGCTTCTTCAACCGGCTAAATGTGTACGTGTTCAACTGTTGGTAACGCTGCCGGTTTTGCTTCTTACGGCGGTAAACGCTTGGTTCCGTCTTTGAAAGTTCCAGGCAGTTCCATTGTGCGAATTTTGTAATGGTTTTGGTGTGACATAAGTCTGCTTTTAATTCCCGGCAGCAACACGCACTCTTATTGCCTTCTGGAACGCCAGCCGGCCGCGGTGGCCGAGGAGACTAAGGCGCTCCAGTCACGGTCTGCACGGCCACTACGGTCGGGGGTTCGAATCCCCCCTCGGGCATGGATATTTGTGCCGTCCTAGTTCGTAAGTAGTTCATAAGTAGTTTGTAAGTTTAGGGACTGATGACCCCGTAGTTAAGTCCCATAAGCTCTACAAACATTTGAACATTTCTGGAACGCCACTCCTGTTTAGTTTCGATATGATGTGGTCCAAAGCCGATGGGTGGCATCCTCATCTAAACCCTTGAGTACAATAAAATGAGTTACAAGTCTGTAAGTTATAGCTATATTTTGTTAGGTATTCACATGCCTAAATCTTTACTATCTTGATTTTCTAAAAATGTGAATTTGACTCATTTCATGTGGAATGAGCAGAGTACCGCCTATTTTTTTTTCTTTTTTTTTCCACCGAGCTGAGTACCGCCTAAAATATTTTTCCAACTAAAGCAGTGGAGTCGTGTCGTCTTCAGTGATGAGAGTCGTCGCTGCCTCGGTGCCAATGATGGTACGCGTGTGTGGTGTCGTGCAGGGGAGTGCGAAAATCTGGAGTGTACGCGACAGAAGCAAACAGGGCCGTCACCTGGCATCGTGGTGTGGGGAGCCATATCGTACACTGGCTGTTCTTCTGTGGTGTTCTTTGTGGGAAAACTGAACAGTACACGGTACACTGAAACCGTCACTCAACCCATCTTGCCACCATTCCTGCACCAAGAAGGCAATGTGCTATTCTAACACGACAATGCACTTCCACACGTATTCCGTAAAACACAACGTGCTTTTCTAGGTGTACGTCAACTACCCTGCCCATCATTATCCTCAGATTTGTTCCCCATTGAGCATGTCTGGGGCCGGATGAAACGTCATCTTGGCTCGGTCTACGCGACCGGCACGAAATGTAGTCCAACTGCAGCAACAGATGGATATTACATGGAAGGCCATACTGTAAGACTCCATTCGGTTCCTCCGCAATCATTTCATGAGAAAGTTGTACCCTGCATTGCTTCAAACGGAGGGTATACACGTTACTAGCGTCGGCATTGTGCACGCTCTGGTGACTGTATTGACATGCGAATGATTCTCACTGCGTGTTCGTGTTTTTATTCATCCTCAAGAATGTGTTAATAAAATTTCGCTCTGCTGAGTTGACGAATTCATGGTGTTCTTTTCTCATTTTCCAGGAGTGTATTATGGGAACTCGATAGATACGTGGCCATGCTATGGGCGTCGTGTGCGTTCAAATTAAGTGTGCACTGCAGCAACGCCACCTAGATACAAGGCCTGTGCGCTGCCTGCCAAGAGTAGTCATAACACAGGCAAACTATTTGTCTTATGTAGCACAGTGCTGAGTTGGGGAATAAGTACACGTTGCACACTGTGTTTTAGAATGCTTTTCCTGTTATCTATGTGATTCTCCGTGCAGATTTTTGCTGGTATGAGCCAAAATGCCTAACATGAATCGTTCGATTCCAATATCGATAAGATATCTTTCTAATAGTTCGTAAATATATTATACCAAAACAAATACAAAGTATTCGTCCAACCGTGGCGCGTAGACTATAATGCGCGCAGTCATACAAACATAGCTGCGAAATGAATAATAACTATTTCCTTAAATTGGTTGATTTCTCCACTTGGAAATAAAACGCTATTTATGGCTCATATGTCGCTGAATTTGTTAACAAATACACACTATTTAAAATCACGCCTCAATGGACGTCAAATAAGTATTCGTCTAGTAAGCAATGTATGTGGTATTGGGCCGCTCTGATATACGCCCCTCTAGCGTTCGTTATACAGTTGTGTTCCATCCAGCACAGTGAATAGCTGTCTCTCCGGTCTGAAAGCCGTTGAGTGATGTTTAGGTAATATGGGTAGAAAACGTTGCAAAACTACAAAGGAAGAGAGAGAAATCTGCGTCAAGTTGTTTTGACAAGGAAAAGGTTTTCAAGAAATCGGAGAAACAGTCGGTAGACCTACCAGCACAGTGAAGAGCATTATATACAGGTTTAATCAGAGCAATAAGTACGAAAACAAATCACGAAGTGGTCTTCCTGCAGTTATGTCCAAGAGGGAGAAACGACAGCTTCTTCGAGAAATCATCAAAAATCCGAAACTGAGCGCTCCACAACTTGCTGCTGCTTTTAATGTGCGTGCAGGAAGGTCTATTTGAGCACAGACTGTAAGAAATACGCTTCATGAAGCTGGGTATGGAGGCCGAACAGCCCGTAGAAAATCATACATCAGTGAAATCAACAGAAGAAATCGACTTGCATTTGCAAGAGAACATAAATCAGATGGGTTTGATTTCTGGAATAAGGTTGTATTTACGGACTAGAGTCGATTTGAGCTGTTTAAGTCTAATGGGCGAGTAACAGTGTGGAGAAAAAGAATTGTGAAGTTGAAGAGAGAAATATGACAGCCTCAGTTAAAAATGAAGGAGGTTCAATACTTGTGTGGGGGTCCATAAATGCAAATGGTGTGGGAGATTTGTGTTTTATTGATGGCATTATGGACCACAAGATCTACATAAATATCCCAAAAACAGATCTATCCAATAGTGTGAATCATATGGGTCTTAATGGGGATTATATTTTCACTCAAGATAATGATCCAAAACATACTGCTCTCGACACAAAGCTGTGGCTATTGTATAACACGCCCCACTGGATGCAGACACCATCGCAATCCCCCGACATTAATCCTATAGAGAATTTGTGGCATTTACTCGACAAAAACAGCAGGAATCGTCATGTATCCAGTAGAAATGATCTACAGAACGCTGTGCAAGAGGAATGGCGAAACATTACAGTGCAAACAACAGAATCTCTGGTGAAATCCATGCCAAGAACAATGCAAGCGATTATGAAGAGGAAAGGAGGCCCTACTAAGTACTAACAGTAACATTCTATGTCCAAAGTGTTATTTTCAGTTCTGTAGACGAATACTTATTACGTGTCTTACATTTTCTATATGTACTCCCGAATGCTTAATCATGTTTATTTAAATAGCAATCTGTGTTTCTTTATTGTATTCTCATTTTCACTGATCAATAAAGACGTCCTTGTGCCAGCTTTATTTCAATCTGCCAGTTTTCCACTCTTTATACAGCCTTAAACATGCAATCATCTATAAGACGAATACTGTATCTGTGAATCACATAAATAACATTAACCCTTAAACAGAAACACCGGTCTGAGAGACCGTTAGGGATTTTTAAAGGTGGTCTGTGACAACACTGTTCTGCTTGGGACCAGCCCCTCCACAGTATCTTCACATTGTTAAATAATGTACGTGCCAGAAGCATTGTAGTCCAGTTTGTGGCTTATGGCTGTCAGGTAAGTATTAATTTTATAAAACGTGCAGGTATGTCGGACTGGATGTTTCGGATTACGTTTGCAATGACTCGGTCTGTTAGATCGGATGTATCGTATTACGTTCATTTTATTTTTTCTACTACGTCCTTTCTTATGTGATATGCTCTTTGTTGTATGTTTAGAGGACGCCATGATGGATAATGCTTCAGAAGGCACTCGTAAATCTACGATAGGTGCAAAAAATTAGAGAATGCGGTGTAGTGATGCCAATTTTGAGAAAAAACCTTTCAGAGTGATTGCAGGAGAACGGTGATGAATCCGAGATGGAAAATGATTACTCAAAAGCTGATTCTGACTTTACAATTACCGACGCAACAGAAGACGACGAGAGAAGAAGAAACGATGGTAACAGGCTGATAGTAAGTGACAGTAGTGATGAAGATGAGGATGACGACGATTGTTAAAAATCTACTGGAAGATGAACAAGAAATAATTGGTGACAATACTCGTGGAGAAGAAGAGGGCATGCCAGATATTTTTGTTGGGAAAAATAACAAAAAATATTTTGCATGGAAATCAGTGGAACCAACAAGAACAAGAACACTAACCTCGTTAATTTTGAACAAATAAAACTTATTTAATACTCAATTTGATGTTTCATTTGAAAACTACAAAATATTATCCTAAAAACATTAATAAATTATTAAAAAAATGATAAATTTATGAAAAAAATGTACTATCCACCTATGTTTTCGTTTAAGGGTTAAGAACATTCTGAAACACAGCATGCAACGTGTACGTACTCCCAAACTCAGCACAACGCTACGTAAGACAAAAATCGTTTGCTTGTGTTAAGACTACTCTTGGCAGGCAGCGCACAGGCCTTCTATCTAGGTGGCGTTGGCTGCGGGCGCATCGGCTGTTGAGCAGCAGGGAGGGCGCCCTGCCCTGCCGCCACGCGCCGGCGTCCTCTTTCAGCGCGGGGCTGAGCGCGCGGCCCATTTAGCCATCAGCTGGCGAACAATAGCGGGGCAGCGCCAGCGCCTTCGGAAAGTAAAGGCGTAACTCAGCCGCGCAGATAAGGCGGGTGCGCGCGATGGCAGATAGCCGCTGCTCATTTGCGTGCCGCGGCCCACCTGCTCCGCGGGGCAGCGCCCGGCCGCCGCGGGGTGCGCGGCACCCCGAGTGCGCCCAGGGGTGCTCCCGATAGCCATCGCCGGCCGTGACAGTGTAATTAGGCGCGCGTCTCGCCCGGCTTCCGGCCCGGATGCCGGCGTCACAGTTACAGATTCGACGCTACTTTCCACCTGTTAGCGCAGCCGGCGCTCTTATTATGACGGCGCCGCGGTGTATTTGCTTGCGCGCGTCACGTCTGTTCAGATTGGACGAGTACGTTCTCCGCGTTTAATCTTCCGGAGGGCGCGCGGTTGAAACGTCGAAGGGCGCGAGGCGACATTTTGATCGCCTCAGGGTTCGTTTCTTTTCATCTTTACAAGTGCGTAAAGCCAGTCCCAGTAGCAAAATATTCTGCTAGATTTGTATGGCTACTCCTCTTCACTGTTATCTGAAATAGGGACAAAAAGAAAACAGAATATCTTACTGGTAAGTTCACCAAAACTCCCTGTATGTCTATTATCCGCATGAGGTTATTATATTTTATTTTTTTAATTCTTTACTTAGCATGGCATGTAAGTATTGGTGTGAACAGTGCCATCAGCAATATCAGGAGTTATTATAAAAGAGAAAGTTAATCTCTAGCCGCGGCGGTGCGGTGCGGCATTCCACATCTACATCTAGATGGGATACTCTGCAAATCACATTTAAGTGCCTGGCAGAGGGTTCATCGAACCACAATTATACTATTTATCTCCCATTCCACGCGCGCGGGAAGAAAGAGCACCTGAATCTCTCTGTTCGAGCTCTGACTTCTCGTATTTTATTCTGATGATCATTTCTACCTATGTAAGTGGGAGTCAACAATATATTTTCGCATTCGGAGGAGAATGTTGTTGCCGCGGTGGAGTAGCCGAGCGGTCTAAAGCACCTCGCTGCGGAGAGCGCGGATGCTCGCCGTGGAGGTTCGAGTCCTCCCTTGGGCAAAGGTGTGTGTGTTTGTCCGTAGGTTAGTTTACCTAGGTTTAAGTAGTTTGTAAGCTACGGACTGATAGATTTACAAACATTTGAACATTTTTGGAGAGTGTTGGCGATTGGAGTTTCGCAAGTAGCCCACGCCGCAGCGCCTGATGCGGCGCTATGCTGCGATGTGCGAGGCGTTCCCCGTCGGGGGTTAAAATCCCCCCTCGGGCATAGATGTTCGTGTCGTCTTTAGGACTGATGACCCGTAAGCTTCACAGACATTTTGTTAATCTCTAAAACGTTATCGAGCAGCTCTCTTAGGGTCCGCAAAAATTTTCACCAAATATTTTGTTTTAGTTTTGGTGTCCTGGAATGAGTTCATTTGCCTGCAAAGTATCAACCTTTTTTTTTTTTTTTTTTTTTTTTTCTTTTCTTTTTTTTTTTTTTTTTTTTTTTTTTTTTTAAAGGAAACAGCAAACATTCTCGCTAACATCCACGATCCCTTCTTCTACTGTAGGCGATTCCTCCTCAACGACCCCATCCACTTTTTCTGATACGCTGTCATGATCGTCCCTTTCAGTTACTTCGGACTCGTAATTTGGATTGTCCGAATCCTCATTAACTCTGCCTCCCTTGTGCCCTCGCCTCCTCCATCTCTCGAAGAATCCTTAGAATATCTTCCGGCTTGCTGAAACGTTCCGCGTGTAAAAAAAAATTGAAATTAACAACGACCATCCGTAATACACAATGTAATTGAAAAAAGAAAAAAAAAATACTTCCTTTTTGGCAAGAAACAGACTTTGTTACACAAATACAATATTTCAGTAGCTGATTTAAAGTCATAATTGTTATACTGATGTTTAAGCTGGTTAAGCTACAGATCACAAGACCATATGACGTTTGAGGAGAAGGTGTGGGGTATAAAATTGAACTTAAAATATACCACTTAAATGCCCATACAGTCGCGGTGGAGTGGCCGAGCGATCTAAGGCGCCTTGCCTCGGAGCCTGCGGTTCCTTGCCGTCGGAGGTTGAAGTCTTCACTCGGGAATGGGTGTGCGTGTGTATTGTCTGTAGGATACGTTAGTTTAAGTAGTTTATAAGCCTAGGGACTGAAAACCGCAAGATAATTTCCTTAGATTTATAAACATTTGAATTGCAATACCCATTGAAAATTAATGGTTTGCGTCATTTAAGTAAACCCAAGCTGTTGGTCGCAAACAGGCGCACCACCTATGAGTTTTTCGCGCACCTTCGTGGGCGATGGATTGTTCAGTTACCGTCATGATAGCGTGCGCTTAAAGAGACCGCAGTGGCCAGGGAGCAGCCCCTGCGTAGGGAAGTGTTGTGGTGGCATCAAGTTTGTGCAGTGCTATACATCGAGATATTGACGTGCGCGAGTCGAACAGAGATTACATTCACGTAATATCTTTGCTATTGCTCATTCATTTTTCTATTTGTGTTTAGTTTTTGTTTCAGTATTCTGTGATGGAAATATACGTTTATGTTACCCAAGAAATGCTGCTTTGAAATTAATTTATTACGAGTCACAACATTTTTTGGTGACCCGAGAGAAGTACACATCGCAAGGTTAACAGTCAGGTTCGGTTTCAGCTGTGGCTTCGCTACCCTTTCCCATTCTCAAGCAATAGTTGCCAAGTTTATTGTAAAGGTGTACTTTATTTCAATTTTCATAAAAGTCTGACACCTTGTTTCCTGAGTAGCCCCCCCCCCCCCCCTTCCAAGTTTTTTATTCCTTAAGCCACAGTTTACAGTCGTATTTTTTAAGTTCAGTTTTACATCCACACCGCACCCTCGAACGCGACTTGTAGTTTCACCTGCTCAAACATTCATTGTAACAAGTATGATTCTGAGTCAAATGCTGTTTTTCAAACAAGACTGTAATTTCCCTGGAACGTCTGATGATGCCTAAAAAAGGCGCAACGCGTCACACGTGAAAAAGGAAAAACATATTGTATTTCGGCAACCAAGACAGTTTATTACCAAAATATTTATCACCGTTACTGGGCCATTGCCACGGAAGTACTGTATAGAGTGGTTTTCAAGTACTTACTGTTTGGTTGGCGGGCGAGAGTATGTTTCCTCTATTAACAATAAAATAATAATAAATATCAATAAATTTTTTGGGTGTCCTCTTTTTTCTTAGTTTGCCCTGAGTTTGTGACACTTGTGAGAAGATGGAATGTGTAGACAGGTGTGAGAAATCCGGGACATCAAGTAAAGGCACAGGCTGATTCGCAAGTTGCTACGCTGGCCCATCCGCCTTACCTTGCACCGCGTTGTTTAAATGACCGCTCAGCATGGTGCCCGCTGAGGCTAGGGAAAAGTTGATTTCGTAAAAATATAAAACGCAACAAATATTTTTCGGTACCGCCAATATCGTTGATATAGAAGTGGTTTTTTTTTTTTTTTTTTTTTTTTTTTTTTTTTTTTTTTTTCATTGCAAGGCCGTTCGTTTTATGCATGCATGTTATAGTTCTTCGAAACCAGAAAAAGAAGTAAACCTTCGCTCTGCTAAACAAGTTCCAGTATATAACATAAAAATTAAGTAAATAGAACATACAGGTATGGCACTACCTTTTGCAATAGATGTTCAATACATTGCCAGTTGAGTGCATTCTTTAGCTCAGCCTGACAGAATGATAGAACATGTCTCTCAAGCTCGAAATTTTGACCTATGAGATTTGAATGTGCTTGTTTCTTCATTGTCATCACAAATTCTTGGAAGGCAAGAAACACATTACTGATCTTGACACCTTTCTGGCGTTCAGAGAACGAGAAACATCAAACATTTCTAAACCTACTAAAACTTAAGTGCCTTCGTGGATGGCTGCAGGGACCTATAATTTGGTCTATTCTAGGCAGTTCAAGTTTGTTTTCTCAAACCGACGTTACAAGTTTGACTTGTCACGTCAATAAATTTTTGTGGAAATATATCCAAGATAGTGGCTCTGTTTTTTATTATTTACTTATTTATTCTAGAAGAAAACGAACCAATTCGTTCAATACTTTCGTGTCTGACAATCTTTTTCCTGGAAATATTTTATAATGTTAGCCTATCTTCTTGAGAGCGCAACTGAAAACCTGACTGATGAATCAGTAAGAAATGTATGTTAATGTATAAGTGGATTTGCAGTCAAATGAACAACGTTTCTTAAGGCTAAGCCCAAAACTTACTCAAAATTTATACTGACGAGGGGAAAAGTCCCCTTGAAGGTGCAGAATACTAAAACTAATTTGAAATATCTATGAGAAAAGAAGACTATCTGAGAGGCGAACAAGGCTACCGGAAGACATTAAAAAATTCCTAAATTGATGTTAACCCAAAATTTTTCTAGCTTACAAACAAAAATTATAATGAAGAAGAAATACTCGAAAGAATTGCGTAGTCTACTGGAGATCTTATAAAGAAACTTAATGGAAGTGAAGATTACACGCAAAGTCGGCTAAACGTGTCGAAACATGAGTAACTCCGTACAAATGTTGCAACCCCGACTGAAAATACCATAATTTCAGCCGAAAATTAATATATTTATATTCCGGGCGAAGCTGCAAATTAATTTTATATATAGAGTGCAATAATTTTTTTCGACTAGTTTCGGTCTTCTTTTAGACCATCTTCAAGAATTTTAGCTCCAAGCTGAAATTCTTGAAGATGGTCTAAAATAAGACCGAAACTAGTAAAAAAAATTATTACACTCTAGACTGTTCTCTATATATAAATTTAAATAAGAGTGTTGTTACCCAAAAAGTAAAACAAAAATGTTTCCAAAAGTATGTGATGCAAATTAATTGCAAAAAAAAATTTTAAGTGCCAAAAGGCACACAAACTGGAAGAAGAAATAAGGTTAGACCCAGTAAAATCGTTACCGTCACACGGAAGTACGAAATAACCCCAGAATCGTATCGTTTTTAGTGGAAAACAATTCGTCCTGCACAACATCCACAGAAAGGTGACGCAGTTATAGCAACCTAGAGCAACTACTGGCCGGGTAACAGGTTCTTGGTGTCGCTGTAAACTACCTGCTGCCTGCTCGCCTGGGTCTCCTCGCAAGTGTGCCTCATCACAAGTGTGTCTCCTCACAAGTGTTCCAACCCCGTTCGTCCTCCTTTATGCAGGTGATTGTCCTCCTTTTTTATACGATCTCATGGGGTCACCACATGCGTCGGTCGTCGAATGGCTCACTACGTGATTATAGGTTCCCTTATGGAGCTCACCAGAATGGATAACTCGCACCAAACTTGTAAAACTCGGAACTTGCGCGCGCTGAAGAGGACAATACAGGCGTGACGCTCTGGTTGGCGCCGTGCTGGAACCGGAGCAGGTGGACCAAGGCTCAAGAGCAGCTGGGAGGTCAGGTGCGCGGATGTGGCCCGCCGCCCCGGGGTCCAGGGGGTCCGAGGGGGGCCACCCACCCCACCCCACCCCAGCACGCTTCCAATTAGGAGGTGCCACGCGCCCGGCTCACTTACACACTCAGGGGGGAGCCCGGAAGGGAAGCGGCGCCTGCTGCCGCTGTTGACCTGCTCCTCCTACCGTACGCGCGAAACGGTTTGCTGTTTTCCCATCCGTACGCAGTCAGGCTCAGCATAGCCGTAGCAAACACATCGATTACGCACGATTCTTTCACTTGTTGCTTACTAATGGTTCTACATCAACATACGAAACCCACCCAAAGGTGCGTGGCGGTCAGCCGTGTCAGCTCGTTGTTGCGATTCATTTTCGGTTAATTAATTGGCGGACATCTTTTCCATTAGAGTCGAGGAGGTTGAGCCGTGTCGGCTCGTCTTATTCGTCGGCGCACTGGCGCCAGTTTCATTAGTTCTTCCTCTGCTTCTCCGATGGGGCCGTACCGAGTGGGGCGCATGTAGTTCTCTGGTCATGTGTTACGCGTCTCTTCCGGCTGACCGACGTGCGTTGTTGAGTTTGGGCCGTCGTTGGGGACGGGCCGTTCTGCTGTGGCGTCTGTCTGACAAGGGGAGGCCGCCAATTGTGAAATTCAGATTCGATTCATACTGCGCATAATAAAAGCTCATGGCCAGAAGTGTAATTTGGCAAAGCACCAAGATGCACTTCTCAGCCGTTGTCGAGAAAATAGACAATTAAAAAAAAAAAATAATAAAATAAAAAAATAAAAAATAAAATAAAATAAAATAAAATAAAGTTGCGGTGAAGTACTCTCCACGATGAGTAATGTTGTACACAGGCGTGGCGCAGCGGTAAGCGCTACGGTTGGTAATCCGAAGGTCGCCGGATCGAATCTCGCAGCATCCAACCTTTTTATCATTATTATTTTTTATTTATTTATTTATTTATTTATTTATTTTTGTAATTCAAATATATATCTCGCACGAACCAGAGTGATAGTTATAGAAAAATGAAAAGCAGAAAACATCACGGCATCGAGCACATCTCATAAACTATGCGTTTTTACAAGAACAATTGTTTTTTAATTATCTGTTGGGAAACACACCTAATTGACATTCTGAAAAATTGTTCTATCGTTCGTCAGGTTTGACTTACACTATACGTATTTGTTTCGGAATATTGTGTGTACTTCTTCCATTAACTATGGGTGGTAAACATTATGAAGACAACTCATAACATTTGTGAAATACAACTTTGTTTGCGAAAAACATAATGATGTTCGAAGTCGCCAGTTGCATATAATAAGTTGTTTGAAAGTCGTTTTACGTGGAAAAACTGGCGGCTTCAAACATCAAATGTTATTAATAAAATGTTATTAATTGTGTGTGTGTGTGTGTGTGTGTGTGTTGAATTACAAAAAACAAATAATAATAAAAAAGTTCCATGCTGCGACATTCGATCCGGCGACCTTTGGAGTACAAACCCGAGCGCTTAGCGCTACGCCACTGTACCATATTACTCATCGTAGAGATCGTAGAGAGTATTTCACCGCAACGGCTTTTTTTAACTGTCGATTTTCTCGACAACGGCTGGGAAGTGCATCTTGGTGCTTTGCCAAATTACACCTCTGGCCATGAGCTTTCATTATGCGCAGTATGAATCGAATCTGAATTTCACAATTGGCGGCCTCCCCTTGTGAGGCAACCACGCCACGCCTGCAACGTGTCGTTCGGAAATCATGGGAACGGATTCTTAGTCTAACTCTTTCGCACCATTCGTGGGTCGTCTGCTAAGTGTCTCCACGGAAATTTTTGTTCGTCCGTCAAGATTGAGCGTCCGGTGCCTTCTTTGTCGAAGTGAGTTACATAGGATGACACTTCATTATTTACCGGTGCATCCGTGGCTTGTTATATTCAATAGTTTCAGACGATGGTTATCTTGCATTATGTTCTTCTACTTCCCCATATTTTTGCCGTCGTGGCCTCCCGCGTTCGGTCACCTGCTTCGGGCGCGGGTGTAGTTTACTCGGCAGTGTAGTTTGCCGTCTCTTTGTTGACTGCCACAATTGGGGTGCAGTTTGGCAGTTTCTTATTTTTTTTATTTTGCTACCTTGTCTGTGTGTAGGTAACGACTGTATCTATGTTGCCAAACTTAAAAACGAGCATTCTTGATATCAGTTTGACGCCTGTCATACAGGATCTGGCTACCATCCGCCTCCTTAATTACTAATTATGTATGGCTGTCTGTCTTACTTGTGTCATTCGGTCACGCACGGTTCCTTTACGGATTATCCGTTCCAGGGCAGGGTCGAGAAGCAATGTGAATCTGCCATTTATTATTCAGTATTTATATGCACTGTTGTTAGTAAAGAACGCCAATTTAATGTTGCCTGGCCTTACGGCCTGAACTGAATTGCAATTTCTTTTCCGTGAAGACTTACTATTCAGTGTAGTTGCCCTCAATCATTTTGGTTCCGACACGATCGTTGTTCAATTGTGGATATTTTAAAAGGGAAGAAACTGTTTATTTACTGTGATATGTTATCATGCCCAATTTAAAGTCTTTTAAAGTTTTGTTGAGTGTGGTTTATCTTTCATGGTGCTTCTGCAGAATCTTTTATTAAATATGTGTTATGGTAACCTTGTAACTCGTGGCATGTAGACATGCGAGAAATCTATTTAAAGCCTTGTTGTAATTAAGCGAGTCTTTCTAACAGGAAATGAACGTTTTGCATATATTGCCCTAAAGGCATTTTAGTCGTAGTTATTTGGTAAGGAAATTTTTAAGTAATGTTTAGCTGTGTTAAATCCTCTTTTATTAATATTGTATTTTATAAATATTCCATTGTGGCAAAGTTAATTTAAACATGTGTTGGGGAAATTAATTATTAGTAAGCTTACGTCCCCTTGATTAGTTGTTTAGGTGTTCAAATCTGTAAGGGATTGATTTGTGCTTCCGGAAGTTCTATCCATTGTGCTTAAAATTATGTAATAAATTATCATGTAAGAAATAATTGGCTTATGCGAACTTCTTTTCTCCCTGTTATCCCGTCCTGGTATCAACTGAGATCGTTTTGGGGTCTTAGAGGGTTCCCAGCACCATTACTTGTTATTTGCTTTCCTGTTCCACTATTGAAATTTACAAATGAATAAATAAATAAATTCAATATATTTGAGATAATAAATTATTTCAGATTAACTCTTTTATTAGACATGACGAAATTTAAAAGTCTCTGGTCAGGTTCTGGATAATCCACTACCCAGTCTGGAATTTCCAGCACTTCTGTGTCTAATGTAACAGTTAATTTTACGATCTATTACAGATAAAGTCCCGTGTGTATAATCTGCAGGTTCTTAATTACAGATGAGGTAGCTCCCGTAGGCTACCTTTGTACTCAACAGAAATTCCATGTGCAACAGATTAAATATCTGTAGACGAATGTAGTGAGTTGAAACATATATTGAGCGTTCGTGATACTTCCATTAACATTCCATATAGAAGCCACACATAATCTCCTTATACCGAATACTCTAACCACAACCACTATCTCTTCCTAGCAATTACATAGGAATTTTATATGTTCTGTAAAATATTTTACAATTGATTTGTGATTAATGCTTTAGACACATACTGAATACTGCGAACATTCTAATTAGTCTTGAAATTAATTTACAACGTGACAAAAATCTTTTATCGATAATTACTATGTGACGCATAGTACTGACAGGTATCTTACAACTCCCATATACAAAGAGGGAATAACGGGTGAATGTATGCATCTTTACGAGTCGTAATCTCTCTGATCTTACCTTTGTGGTCTTTAGACGACATATAAATTGTCGGCAATAGAACTGATCTGCATTCAGTTTCCAATTCCGGTCCTCTAAATTTTTTCAACAGTGTTTCTCCAAAAGGACGTCGAATTCCACCCAGCGACTCCCATTTGAGTTCACGAAGCATCTCAATAATACTCGAACACTGATCGAACGTACAAGCAACAAACCTAGCGTTTCCATGTCTTCTTTTAAATCTATCTGGTAGGGATCCCAAACACATAAGCAATACTCAATACGGCGTCGAACATGCGTTATAAATGTGGACTTCTTTACAGTAGAATCACATCTTCCCAAAAATCTCCCAATAAACCGATGTCGACTACCAGCCTTCCTCACGACTGTCCTTATATGCTTATTCCATGTCATATAACTTTGCAGCGCTATACTTAGATATAATAGATTATAGTTGATACTAACGCTATATTATGGAATTGTTTTTCCTACTTAAATACACAATCTTACATATTGAAACATTTAGAGTTAGACGACATTCCTCACACCACCGAGAACTTTCGTCCAAGTCGTCCTGCATTCTACCACAGTCATTCAATGACGACGTCTACCCGTACACAGCATCATCAGGAAACAGCGGCAGACTGCAAACTCACTCTGTCCGTCGGATCATTCATATACTCCGAAAATAATAACGGTCCTATCACACCTGGAACAGTCCTGATGATACCCTACGCTTTGATGAACACTCACCATCGAGGATAACACACAGGGTTCTATTACTGAAGTAGTCATCGAGCCACTCTATTTGGGTACCTATAACATACGCTCGTATCTTCGTTAGCACTTTGTAGTTCGGCACCTTGTCAAACGTCTTTCGAAAATCGCTAAATATGCAGTCTGCCTATTTCCCTTCATTCATATTTCACAAGATGTCACGCGAGAAACGGGCAAACTAAATTTCGCACGAGCGATTCTTCCTAAAGCCGTTCGGATGCATGGACAGAAGATATTCCGTCTGAAGGAAATTTACCATATTAGAACTAAGAATATTTCAACAACTCTACGGCAAACTGATGTTAATGATACTGATCTGTAATTTCGCCCTGAACGTCGTTCCGGCACTTCCCATGAAAGTTTAGTCTCCTTAGCGTAACAAGTAGGCACCGGAAATTTGAAATAATATGAAGGCTCTTTGAAATATTTCGACACTTTGTATATAAAACATTTTCACGCCCGCGTTGCAGTTGCACGGCCCCCCTTTCCTTAATCCAATTGATATTATTAATGACAATATGAGTTTCAGCATGGTCTCTTGTTAGATTTTTAAGTCCACTTTATATTGTACTTTCTGTTTGACGAGGATAAGATCAAAGAAAAATTTGCTTTCACTAATCTTCGCTGGGGGAATGCCCTGCATAAAAGAATTAATCGAGAAAGACTTATCAAAATTTGCCAAATTAATAAGTTCGCAGTTTCTTGAACGAGTCGTAAAACACTAAAATAAAAAAAAATTAAATTAAATTAAAAAGAACCAGTCAAATCCTTTTAATACTCGTGTAAAACTACTGCAACTCCAGCATCTAATCTCTCAAAAATAATTATCCAAAAGTTCACGTGAAGCTCAAAAATAAACGAAGCAATCTTCAAATAAAATTACTCATTTCATAGAATATTCATGTTCCAATAATAAAGTATCGAAACACATTTAAGTGAAAGAGTTCCTTCATTCCTGTATTAAGTAACAACAATAATTAAATTCGTTGAGACAAACATTATCTGATTATACCAAAGGTATTGGATGTAAGGAGAGGTGTTGAATTAAAATTTGATTCGAACCCAGAACCTTCTGCTTACTAGGCAGACGCCTTAAGCCGCTCATCTAACACAGCCTTACGTATAATGCTATAATTGACGCAGAATTAAAGTATGTGGTGTGGAGGGAGACGTGTTTGAAGACAGTCCAAGCAGCCGCATTATCCGAAACGCTGTGTTACCTGAGCGGTTTAAAGTGTCTCCCTAGTAAGCAGAAGGTCCTGGGTTCGAATCCTGGTCACAGCACTAATTTTAATTCAACGACTCTACTTAAACATAAGTAGGTTTCCTTATGAGACCTAAAGATATCCATCACCGGATTCAGCTTCTAATAATCGTAGGGATGGGTAGCATGACATGTGGTGATCTGGACCAGATGGCCACTGACACTGGTGGCAAGAATGTACATTTCGTGGAACTGTTTCGGCGTCATGATCGGCCTCTTATTAATACAGCTGTCAGACGTATTATTACGTATCAGGGAGGCACCGGGAAGGCATGCCTCATATTTCAGTGGCACCAGTGAGTCATCAGCAGGTCCGGTTTCACGTCAATAGGCGTGAGAAGGGGAGGTTGCGAAAGCTTATAGGTGACAGCATAATGTTGGGAGGGGGCGTTACTCAAGGGAAGGGCCGTTGGAGCTGCACATTATTTTGGACTGAAGTCAGATCATAGGTATTCCTACTTAAAGGAAGTCCCTTTGACAAAGGAAACACTTTCGGTGTATGTCACATATCCAAATAAGAGAGAAATTAAAATATCTTACAAAAATATACAGGGCATTAGAGATAGAAAACTGCTTATAAATGTTAACTCTGATGTTATTACTATTTCAGAGCACTCCTAAAAATAATGTCACAATTCAGAGGCTTCCTTTACCAGGGTACAAGATACCTGCCTGGTTTTCCAGGAGTTATTGACGTGTGTGGAGTGGAGATGTACATGAAAATTGCTATTACATTTGAGTCCACTGATGTTTCTAAACAATTCACTGAAAAGGTATTTGAGCGTACAAAAGAGTGGCCCATAGCAGTGGAACTAAACTTCTAATTGTTGTTGGCACCCTGAATCCATTATTCAAACATTTTAGCTCAAGCTAGAGAGGGTTTTAAGGTTAGTTCATAGGAAGTAAAAAAATTGTTTTACATGGCGATTGCAAAATTAATTGTGGAAGTGAATCTACAAGAAAAAAGATGCTTTTAGATATCTTTAACTTTTATCACATGTTGCAAACAGTATGCTTTCCACCAAGAGTGCAGGGGAACAGGAGTAGAACCACGGCAACGTTTGTGTTCTATCTTTATTATTAGAGGGGCATTCTGTTAGCAAAATAGTGAGTGACTTTTTCTTAATTCAGCGCAAAGTTCCTAGTGAAAGGAAAAAGGCGCAGGTGACAACCGTTTATAAGAAAGGTAATATAACTGACCTCATAATTACAGCCAAATGTCGTTGACATCAGTTTCCTGTAGAGTTTTTGAGCATATTCTCAGCTCGAATATAGTACATTTCCTCTAGACGGATCAGCTACTTTCTATGAATCAGCACGGGTTTAGGAAACATCGTTCGTGTGAAACTCAGCTTGCTCTTTTCTCACATGACATCTTGCGAGCCATGGATTTAGGCGAAAAGGCAGATTGTGTTTTTCTCGATTTCAGGAAGGCATTTGACGCGATGCCGCACTGCAGATTGCTAACGACGATTGAATATGTTCACATGTGACTGGCTGGAAGACTTCCTAAGTAGTAAAACGATGTACGTTGTTCTCGACGGCAAGTGTTCATCAGAGACGAGTGATCGTCAGGAATGCCCCAGGGGAATGTGAGCGTTTGAATATGTGACAAGAGAAGTGTTTGCACAAAAATATGTAACAATATGGAAAATTACACGAATTAGTAATAGTTTTGTTTACAGAATGAAACAGCATCACACTAGTCTCGACAGTTTTTTTTTTTTAATTTCAATTTTACTGAACTACTTTTGTTTTGTTTCATTTAACTCGCTCAAACATTTTCCGTTACACTGTCCTTTTTTCTTCCTTTTTTCCTTTCTTATTTTATTAATTACAATTCAAGTTCATTTTAGAATTAGATTCTAGATTGCCCGCTTCTTTCTTTTTATCGGTATTTTAAGTGCTTTTTCCCTTGAAAAGCAAGTATTTCTACTGGATAAATGGAGTATGTAGTTTCTACTTCTGGTTCTGGTTTATTTCTTTGTGTCTGTTAACGTTGGCTCCGCAGTGATTCAACAGTTGATGCGTCATTAAAATTGTTAGTCTGGTCTCTAACAGTTGAACGCAGTATGTCTTCCTCGTTGAGTGTGCGACGACCTCTTGGATAAAAGAAGCACGTCTTGTCCCCTTTGTTACCTTTGTCATTCGGGCAGTCATTTGAAAAGCGGTTCCAAACAATCCAGCAATAAATTCTTGAGTAATCACGTGTCCAGTGTGTTTAATGATACCATTGAGAATAAAAGTCCTTCAGCGGCTTAAAAGGAGTGACCGCTGAGTGAAGAAGTGATAAGCAAATGAATGCTGTGATACTTACATCTGAGGACAGCATTCGGAATGATATGTGTCGAGTGGCTGTCTGAAGTTAACACCATAGTTTATTATTACACACTCGTCTTTGTATGTTCCTTCTATTTCTTAATAATATGAGGCTTAGATTTCGCGTATGCAGTGCCTGGGCCCATCAGTAGTAACTCACGAAAAATACCAACGTGCAATTTTCCTCTTCATTTCTACAGGGATATTAGTTCTGCAGTGACGTAATTCAGCTAATATTTTCCCCGCAGGCAGTTTTCTCTTTTTTTGGAATTTAGTTAGTAGCAGTTGTAATTTATGACTGATCATAGTTAAATTTAAGATAAGGTTAAAATTTACGAATATCTATTAGACTTAAAAGTTATTCAAAGAAAATTTTTATTGAAAATTGTCACTCTTTAGTCTTGTTGCTTGTGGGATCGAAACAGAAAATTTTTTATTTGGAATCAGTACTTTCCGCCGAGTTCCAAGTTTTAAAAGTATTACTCTTCTCAAAAAGATTTGAATGTTCCCAGTTAGTTTATTCCAAAAACTATGAAAAAATACAGAGAGAAAGACTTTGCACACTTAACCGTCAAAACAAGAGGAAGATTACCATCGTATTGACTGATCACTATGGAAGTTAACAGAGTTATATAATGTTTCACGCATGAATGACGTAATTAACTGAGACGGTGGAGATTGTGGTCGACAGAGAGACGATGAAGTGATTAGCTGAGAAAGGGGAAGATGGAGAAAGGGGCGAGGAGACAGATGAGGAAATGAACAAAGATATAAGGAAAAATATGGTGGACAGAGAGAGAGAAGAGCGAAGGAGAGATGGAATAACTTAAGACTGGAATAAATAATTACATGGGAGATGCCGGGAGATATCTCAAAACAATTATTCGCACAGGTAAGTAGAAGCAAGTAAGACCTTAATTCTAATTACAACATTAACAGGGTATTTTTTTTTAAATTAAAGGCCACCAGTTTCTGGCTCCTTCAACACTTTCTATAAACAAATTATTTGATATGTAAAGTTCTAAAGCTGTCGTATCTACGCCATAAACATTTTCAGCGGTAGAAGAAATATTCTTAGTTTAAGGTTAGCCCATACCACAGAAATCTTTTGAAAATCTGGAAACCGGCCATTGAAATCACCTCAAAGTGGCGATCTTGGTCGCAAAATATCCCATCCACACAATATAAAAACTCGGAAGGGCGTAGTTCACCAACGGCACCAAAGAATGTAATATTCTGGCTTCTAGAACAGTAGGGCCTACCAGTCACGAAACTCTTCACTTTCTGCAAACAGGTACGCGCTGTACAAAGATGAATGAAATAATGAAGCACCGTGTGGCGACTGATTCAACCAATGTGAAAATGCAGTTTTAGAGGTTCAAGGTAGATTTTGATACCAATTCTACGCGATTGTTAATGAATACAACTTATGCCGAAAAAGCGTGCATTTTCACTACTACTAAAAGCAATTGTCAATTTTATTCAATTTTTCTTCTGCACTCTCAGTACTCACGCGATCTACCTCATAAGCACTCGCGATCTAACGGTAGATCGCGATCGACGTGTTGTCGATCCCTGTTTTAGACTGTTTACTCTCCTTCCAGATTTCCTTTTGCGACGCTAAATCACTAGCATTTGTCTCTTTCAAGCGTACAATTGCAGTTAAGCTCCCATTTGCAATGTTCTCCTACATTTCCAGCTTCATACCAACAAGAAACTTTTACCAATAAAACGCTCGAAGTCGGGTTAGGCGGTGCGCATTTTCAGTCCGCTTACATATTAAGACTTCTTCCGTGTTATCCCTGCACATGGAGACGCTTTCTGGGAACGTGGAGGCGTTGATGACTCAAATATCAATACAGCCTGGTACATTATGGCTTAAGCTTTATCAGCTTATTATTTCGTAACTGTAATGCTTTTCATTGGTATGAAAATAGCAAAGAATTGCTTTCGTCCGTTATCCGACAGCTGATATCTGTAATAAGTACCATACTAATTCGAGGTATGTCGTGTCCAGAAAAATAGCCAAATGCTACATATTAAAAGCGAGATAAAGTCGCTACACTGTATTATCCGTCACGTTGACATACTCACCAAACAGAAAGGTTCAACAAGATTTGACATTGCACGAAAGAAAATATCGAATAACTACTTTGAGAAGATGGATTCTTCTTTTTAATGCATTGCTTTTCGTGGTTTGCTATTTCCTTTCTGTTGAAAAGTAATAGATGTTACGTGCGAAGGAAGAGGAAATTTCTTTGACATTTGTAAAGCTGTGTAAGAGTTGCTGAAAAATTCGTTTCAGTTGTAGACTTAGGACAGCATGCAACAAACGTGGCAGTCATCATACGAACAGTTTTCCTACTTTCGATTTCTTCATGCCGTCAGCTATAGCCCAGACTTTTAATTGCTAATTCGCTTTTCCCACACTGATCCCATTCTGGTAATTGTGTTCGTGGTCGCAGTTCACGGTCATCTTTTACGTTGATCTCATCCGAAAGAGAAGTAGCCATGTTTAAATTTAGCAACCACGGCATTCTAGTGTGTCCATATTAACGGATTACTTACATTACGACTACTGCAATAATTTTCAAATGAAACTTCGGAATGCAGAAATGAACTCTTACTGTTTCGTGTGAGTAGCAGAGAAAGTAGTGTGTATCAGTGACTCATCGAAACAGGCGAAAGAAATGTGAAGCAGAAATAACAGATTCCTAGTAATTTTGTTCTGTATTTCCAAAACAAACCTGAAATTGCTAAAAGGCTATCTGAGGGCAATGTCCCTGCCTGTTGAATGCCACCTATCAAACGGCTTCCAGGAGGAATATAAATTATATAATTCGCGTGTATTACTGACAGATTTTAAAAACTTGAAATGCCATGTTGATACTCATTAGCAAGTGTAATCATACCAAAAGTTTAAGGCAAGACTAGTATTGCTATTAGAAACTGTGTGTGTTTGTGTGTCTTGAAGCTAATAAGCTGAAATATGACAATTTTGTTCATCCATTACTCAACATGACATCACTTCTAACAAATTTTACATATAATGTCAAATATTTACGGAACCTTTTATCGGTAACCGCCCCCCCCCCCTTACATCTCACACACACATACTGACAACCAAATTACCTCATTTTCCATGTTCATGCATCAAAATAATTCATCTCGCATGACTCTCATTACTTTTCATCATTTTGAAGACTTTTTTCGAATATGTCTATTTGCAAAATTATCTCATGGTATTGCACGTAGGTCGATAGTAAGTCATAAAAATTAAAATGCCTGAGAACAAACTGTTGCTTAAAATTGAGTGTTAATTACCCTTTAAACACAGTTTGAACCTTTTGTCAATTTATTCACTGTTCCATACCTGTCAATTGTTTAGCAAATTATACCGTTTGTAAGGAAGAAGGAAATTCGGATCTTTATTAACTCGACGAGATTACTAGTTGTTTCCTATTAAGGACATAAAATAAAACACATGGTCAAAGTGTGCCTACTGTTCCCTAATTTTTGCATTAAGACTAAAGTGTTATCCATGTCAGGAAACCTTCCTAATGGTAGTTATCTTTGACTCATTGAGTCTAGTATATTACTTGTAAAGAAAATTATAGCCTGTTAACAATTTTTTTTTTTTTTTTTTTTTTTTTTTTTTTTTTTTTTAAATCTACGAACCTCCTTCACGTAGTAGCTTTACAGTTACTCATATAATTTTCAGTTTGTATAGGCCTGTATGACTTATTCACATATAAACAGATTTTCTTAGCTATGCTTCAGCAACAGTGTAATTTAACATAGATGAAAAACAGCAAACCATGTAAAGAAAATTGGCTTAATCTCCTTCGCCAATTATTTAAAAATACTAATTTTGTCTTCTGCAGACGAAATGTCAGGTCCGTAAAATTAAAAGGGATTGTGAGTGAAAACATAATTCTTGTTACTCGGTGAAGCTCACTCAGCCCATGACAAAAAATTGGTGTCATTTTAAAAACCATTATCCTATAACATATGAATTTTATTACTGTATTGTGTTTTGACCGTCGGCAGTGATGTACAATACAGACCGTTTAGTGACAAGGGGTTATTTGGCTCCATTTTGTCGGTGTCGTTCACATCTTGCTAGTCATCCTAAAGAAGAGAAAACAAGTTGTGTCCAAATTATTCGTAAAGGGAAATAAAGATATATCCTTCAACCGACGGGCGTTTATTTCATCGAGTAATGAAAAAGAAATCCAGAATCTTCCTAATTCTGTACCGATTGCGTGTTGGAGCGAAATGCGGTAGGCATTCCTGCACACAGCTGTGTTGAATTTGTAACTGACGGAAGTTTCATTATTGTCGTCTGTAATTGTTCAGTGCTGTATTGAGAAGAACGCTGTGTCGCACAGTTTTTCGAATTTCGAGGTGGTAGCGTAAGAGCAGCAACGTACCTGCATTCAATTTTTCGTGAACTACAAGAAACCCTAATCATAGAGACCCCCAAATGATGCAAGAAGCCTACGGTGCGTAAGCCGTAAGCGGTGTTACGAATGCTTCTCATGCTTTAAAAATGATCGGTGAAAATTTAAGGATTAGCAGAAAGCCATTCGAAGTCTACCGACAACGCTCATCTCACGAACCTCGAGGAAATTGTGTGTGCCAATCGATGAATGACTGTTAAAGAAAAAAATGGAGAAGAATGTAACATTTTAACTGGATCAGGTAATTACTTCCTGTCTGAAAATCTTGGAATGCATCGTACTGCCACCAAGCTGGTGCCGCGGGTTATGAGTGAAGAGAGGGAAAGCCACCGCCTCGCAGACTATGACGAACTGTTGGATCGGTCAGATATAAACAAGATGTTTCTTAACAGAATCATAACGGCTGATGAGACATGGGTCTACGGCTATGTGGTTGAGATCAGGTTACGGTATACCCAATTGGCTGGGAAACACCAAAGATACGCTGGCCAGGTCAGGCGAACTGAAATGTCAGCCATGGCGATAGTTTTTTTCTTATTTTTTACTTTGAAGGATTAGTTTAGCATTAATTATTGCGATAGCGACGAACTGTTAATCGAAGGTACTATCGGGAAGCGTTGCGACGCCTACGAGAAAATTCGAGAAGGAAACTGCCTGAAAGTAAACGAGACAGTTCATAGGCATTTCATCATGATAACGCGGCTGCACAACCACGAATGTTCGTGTGTGGTGGCTACTGTGAAAAAAGAAAGGAAAAAAAGAAAGAATGAATGAATGAATGAAGGTCAATGTGCTGTCTTATTCTCCATACTCGTCACAACTCATAACTGGCCACTGCAGACTGTTTTATTTATTTTTAATTTTTTTATTTACAAAGTTGAAAACCACGTTAAAAGAACGAAGATTTGCAATGATAGATGATGTAAAAGAAAATTCGCAAAAGGCGTTTTGCACGATCAAGCAATAGGCGTTACCAAAGACTGCTAACGGAAGTGTAAACAGCGTTGGGAATTATATATCAGTTGTGGAGGGAACAATTTCAATGGAGAAAGGGCGAAGTAAGTAAAAGATAAAAGGCGAAAAAATTTTGAGGTCAGTGGTTCAGAGTTCCGGAATTTTATTAACAGATCTCCAGTAGGGAGTTTCGTAACGAACTAAAACAACTACAAGGCAAAGTAGAAGTAAGAAATTGAAGAATACACTCTTGAAAATACATTTTGCGTGTTCAAAAATATTTAGCTTCAAATAAACACAGTATTCTCAAATTGTATCGATTTTATAAAAGTTAAGATTATAGACTTGTCACAATAATTTGGTAGTTTATTTCTGAATACGTCACGATTACAGAATGTGTGATTAACCAAGATCCTAACAGAATAACTTTAATTTCTTTTGCATATGTATAAAGCTTAACCAGAACAGCTTCGTCTGCTGGTATCTCTACCTCCGTACAGCATGAACGATTTAGATCTGTGCCTAATGCCAACAGGTACTATCTCGCAGACAGATTTTTTGCTTTGGATAGAAGCACATGTATCAAATTCGTTTGTGCAAATTATTGATAAAGGAGGGGAAGAAATTATGCAATAGCGATAAGTGAAAATGTATGCCGGGCCGGAAATCGAACCCGGGTCTCCCGCTTCAGGCCAGTGGTCGCCTTAACCACTTGGCTACCCGTGCTCGCGTCCCGTCCGTCTCAAACTTCCTCATGTCGCACGATATGACTGTAGCGCCCCTACCGTACGAAAGAACAGACACCACACCAATATAATAAGTATTTACACGCGTAGACGGCGTTAGCTTCAATTACTTCATACTTTCGACCTCGCACGGGAATCCGTAACGGCAAGTGTAAGAGGGCATGGATGATAGGGGCGGTGCAGCCATAGCGTGCGACTTTTAGACGGACGGGAGGGGAGCACGGGTAGCCAAGTGGTTAAGGCGACCGCTGGCCAGAAACGGGAGACCCGGTTTCGATTACCGTCCTGGCTCACGTTTTCATTTGTCGCTATTGCTTAATTTCAAAGCTGTAGTGCTGTTACTGTAAATCCTTTCTTTCCTAATCCTTCTTCCTTCCCCTCCTTTATCAATAATTTGCAAATGCAATATGGCTGCGAAACAGGTGTCATGTCTGCCTTTTCGGACATGTCCCCTTCCAAGTAAAAATTGTCTGGCGACTCCCTTCCCTCTCGTCACGAATCGCAACAAACTGTGCTATCTCAATAGAAAAAATCATCTGCGATTTTTAGCCTGCATGCTTCTCTCTAATAGTAAACTCACGGTTCCTTAATGTGTAAGAATGTGTCCTATATCGTCCCGTATTGTCCGTTATCGACAATTTGTAATGAAGTAGATCTTTTTCCTTAGAATTTTGCAGAATAAGTTACTGTGTCATGTTCTTTACGTATCGCATGGTTCCTGATAACAGTTTTCAGACTTTGCACTTATTCCTAATCAAATATACTGTGTTATAAATCTACGATGTATTCAATTCATAATAAATGCTACACTAGGAAATCTAAAGTTTTAATATTAAATTAATTTCACTTAGACGTATAGTTTTGAACTACAAACCCCTAGTTATTTTAGGGTGCAAGTAATTTCTCTTGTGACGACGACCGCCCCCCTCCTCCCCCCCCCCCCCCACGAGAAAGACGTTGCACGACCCACAGGTTGAAAAACAATGGTCTAGACCAAGGAGGTTACAATATAGGGAGTTGGCATTACCTATGCCGAGCACATACGTCAGTTGAAGTCTGTCCGCCTTCTTGGTCAATTTTGGAATGCTATTTCTCTGTTAAAACTATGCGTTAAGTAGACCCTCTTACTCTTAATGAATTGAAATGAAAGTCATCGCAAAGTGTGTACTTTCAAATGATATACTTTCTTGAATAAATAGTAATAAATACTCATCATCATATGTTTCAAAACTTAATTATTACGGCTAATTTGCACAGTTTTAACAAGTTGCATATCACAGGAAAACATTCGGACGTTTTATTTTTGTTTTAAGTGACATAAAACATCAGCTCTACAATACGAACACTTCTCCAAAACTTAGCAATATGGTGGAGGAAGGTTCGCGTTTCATCATATGAGGCCAACGAGCTTAAATTTCATAGAGGCAAATTGAAATGGCATCCGCCATTTTATTTGGCGTATCGGCTACCACCTCCTATGCCACACACACTCAAGAATTTTACCTATTAACAGTTCCACGTTTTAAATAAAGATTGACTATTGAATACGGATGTGCAAGTGTTTCAGACTCTTTCGATGCTGGAAATTGACGAGCCTGGTAGTAAATTTCCTGAAAATGCGGTAATTAAATATCACGAACCTGTCAGTATGACAGTTCTAGTTCGGCGTATAGCAGTTAGCTCAAGTTTGCAATAACAACAAAAGTGTCGCTTCGAAAATATTTGTGTTGATTGTAATGCAAGTACATGGTCTAAAAGAGCTACCAAACATACAGTCAAAATAATTGTTATGTCGAACAATCATGACCATGGACTTTCGTCTGCTGTTAACGTGTTGTAACAGCTGCTTTAATAAAGTCTAGTGTACACTTGGCTTTACTAAACCTATTGACCATACAAACTTATACAATTGCTGTTAAAGGATTTAGTTGCAAACTTTGGTGGACGAAATTTGGGTACAAAGATGAAAGTGACAAAAAAATACTGCAGTTAAAAATGCTCCTATGTCATCTGCCACAAGAACATTCCACGTCGAAAAATGGTGTCGTTAATAACTGTCCTTGTTGCCATGCTAAGACAAGTAATGTTTGGTGCGTGTAATTTGAGTACAAAGACGAAAGTGACAACGGAATATCGCAATAAAAATGCGCCTTGGTCAGCTGCCACGAAAGCATCCACACCGAAAGAACGTATCATTAATTACTTTCATTGTTGTCAAGCTGAAATGAGTACATATTTGTTTCAAAGAACACAGACATATAAAAATGAAAAAATTCTGGCTGTCACTTCTGCTTCTACACTTTGCACTGGTTGCAAACCAAGCTCGATCAAGTATTGTCAAAAACGAATGAAAATATTTTAAAAGTAGGTATACATGCTCAAATATGTGGTTTCATCAATCACAAGAGCGAAAGAAGACAAAATAGCTCTAAAATACACAACACTAGGTAGAAAAGTGAGCATTTTTTATAGTATGTACTTAAAGGGAATCGCACGATAAGTTATCTGAAGCTTCACTCTTGTCGCAGCTAAGTGCCATTAGTAAGGAATTTCTTTTGATTACAGACAGACCGAGGCCAAACAAGGCAAACCATTGGGTGTTCTTGCACGAAGTACTTTTCGTTTTATCACATTTCAGAAGCAAAAATTGTACAGGCAATACACACTAAATACAATATATACGAAATACAATACATCGAGCTCAACAACAACAAACGATAGACAGACTACGTAAAGTATACTGACCACGAAAAATATGGCGGCCAAGTTTACACAGGTTGCCGCAAAGAGCGCTGTAACTCGTGTGTTGGCCGCTCTATGAAATTTAACCCTGCCGACCACACCATAGGCCTCTGAGGCCCATATGCTCACTCAGACCTGTCTTAATTCCTCTCCAACACAGCTGGAGGGGACGTGACCCGCATGTAAGCCTCCTCTAGTTAGTCGTCTCTGAGCCAGTGTACAGTGCACAACACTTCCGCCCCTGTCGACCCGTTCAGGTAAACAACTAGGCCTCCGAGAGCTCCATAACTTTACAAAAACCAAGGAAAAGGCAGACACAACGATCGAACAAAACCATTGTCCCGATATGAGTTTATGTTGACGCTTTCTGAACACTTTACAGCAGCTTGGATGAAGGCTGGGTTTGACACACCAATTCCCCGTGACCTACGGGACAGTATTTACAGTTGCCTAAAAATGACCACCTGCAGAGGCAGCTCGTGAGCAAGGAGCTTTCCCAAAAGAACTGATCGTAAGTTTTGAGACTACAAAAAACAAAGGAAATAAAAAATGCAGTGTGATTTCTGTAAGTTGCCAGTGTGTGGTCAGCACCACAAAACGATTTTTCCAAATTGTACCGCTAAAAAATGAGAAACTTCCGCGGAATTTTGTGATACCGATTTTAGTTTTAAACATTATTAATTGTACGTGGTTTTCGAATATGATGGATTTTTTTGCGTTATATGAAGGATGGACTACTATTGTTTAATTTATGAGAGTTTGGTTATTTTGTTTTATGGTTTCTTGAGGAAATATATATTTCTTTTATGTTATTCAAGGTTATTTAATTTATTATACCCTCATCCTTATCATGACATTGAATTTGTTAAAGAGTTTTTAATTATTACATATCGTGTGGGCCTCTGAGGCCTATGGTGTGGCCCAGACGTAGGAGCCTGGTGGTGTGGCCCACAGGGTT
The DNA here is from genome assembly GCA_026315105.1 of Locusta migratoria. Classification (NCBI taxonomy): domain Eukaryota; kingdom Metazoa; phylum Arthropoda; class Insecta; order Orthoptera; family Acrididae; genus Locusta; species Locusta migratoria. Next base: position 224,926,502 of record CM048748.1, on the reverse strand, counting down.
AACCTCGTTATATGGGCTTATCCCTGTATTCTAACCTCCTTAGTCTAGAAGAGCAGCGAAGTAGCATAGTGTGGTAGACCTAAGTGCAGTTTACTTAAGATTAGCGCACCCCCATGAACCACAGACATTGCCGAGGTGGGGTGGCTTGCGTGCCTCAGCGATGCAGATAGCCGTACCGTAGGTGCAACCACAGCGGAGGGGTATCTGTGGAGAGGCCAGACAAACATGTGGTTCCTGAAGAGGGGCAGCAGCCTTTTCAGTAGTTATAGGGGCAACAGTCTAGATGTTTGACTGAGCTGGCCTTGTAACATCAGCTAATGAGGCTTTGCCACACAGCTACTGCGAACGGCTGAAAGCAAGGGGAAACTACAGCCGTTACTTTTCCCGAGGACATGCAGCTCTACTGTATGAACATATGATGATGGCATCCTCTCGGGTAAAATATTCCGGAGGTAAAATAGTCCCTCATTCGGATCTCCGGGCGGGGACTACTCAGGAGGATGTTGTCATCAGGAAAGACAATACTGGCATTCTACGGATCGGAGCGTGGAATGTTAGATCCCTTAATCGGGTAGGAAAATTAGAAAATTTAAAACGGGAAATGGATAGGTTGAAGTTAGATATAGTGGGGATTAGTGAAGTTCGGTGGCAGGATGAACAGGATTTCTGGTCAGGTGAGTACAGGATTATAAATACAAAATCAGTTGGGGGTATCACAGGAGTAGGACTGATAATGAATAAGAAAATAGGAATGCGGGTAAACTACTATGAGCAGCACAGTGATCGCATTATCATTGTCAAGATAGATACGAAGCCAACACCGACTACAGTAGTACAGGTTTATATGCCAACTAGCTCTGCCGATGATGAGGAGATCGAAGAAATATATGAGGAGCTAAAGGAAATTATTCAGACAGGTAAGGGAGAGGAAAACTTAATTGTTATGGGAGACTGGAATTCGGTAGTAGGAAAAGGAAGAGAAGGGAAGATAGTAGGTGAATATGGTCTGGACAAAAGGAATGAAAGAGGAAGCCGCCTGGTAGAATTTTGCACGGAACATGATTTAATCGTAACCAACACGTGGTTTAAGAATCACAAAAGAAGGTTGTATACGTGGAAGAGACCAGGAGACACCGGAAGGTATCAGATAGATTTTATAATGGTAAGACATAGGTACCGGAACCAGGTTATAAACTGCAGGACATACCCAGGGGCAGATATAGACTCTGACCATAACTTGTTAGTCATGAACTGTAGGTTGAAGCTGAAAAAACTGCAGAAAGGTAGGAAAATAAGGAGATGGGACTTAGATAAATTGAAGGAAAGTGAAGTTCTGGAGAATTTCAGAGGGAGATTTAGGCAACAATTGACAGAAACAGGGGGAAATAAAACAGTAGAAGAGGAATGGGTAGCATTGAGAGATGAAATAATGAAGGCAGCAGAGGACAAAATAGGTAGAAAGGCAAGACCTACAAAAAATCCTTTGATATCACAGGAAATACTAAATTTAATTGATGAAAGGAGAAAATATAAAAATGCTGTAAATGAAACAGGCAAAATGGAGAACAGACGACTAAAAAATGAGATTGACAGGAAGTGCAAAATGGCTAAGCAGGAGTGGATAGAAGCCAAATGCAAATCTGTAGAAGAATATATAGCAAGGGGAAAAGTAGATACCGCCTACAGGAAAATAAAAGAGACATTTGGGGACAAGAAAAGCAACTCTACGAATATCAAGAACTCAGATGGGAAACCAGTTCTCAGCAAAGAAGGGAAAGCTGAAAGGTGGAAAGAGTACATAGAGCAGCTCTACAAAGGAAATGAACTTAGAGACGATGTTGTAGGAAGAGAAGAGGCAGTAGATCAAGATGAAATAGGAGATACTATACTGAGAGATGAATTTGACAGAGCCTTGAAAGACCTAGGGTCGAACAAGGCCCCAGGAGTAGATGACATACCCTCAGAGCTACTAAAGTCTCTGGGAGAGCCAGCCATGACAAGACTATTTGAACTGGTGAGTAGGATGTATGAGACAGGCGAAATGCCCTCAGACTTTAAGAAAAATGTAATAATCCCCATTCCAAAGAAATCAGGCGCAGACAGGTGTGAAAATTACAGAACCATCAGTTTGATAAGTCATGGTTGCAAAATTTTAACACGAATTATCTACAGGAGAATGGAAAAGCTGGTAGAAGCTGACCTCGGGGAAGACCAGTTTGGATTCAGGAGGAACGTAGGAACCCGGGAGGCAATACTCACTTTACGTCTTATCTTAGAAGATAGATTAAGGAAAGGCAAACCTACATTTTTAGCTTTTGTAGATTTGGAGAAAGCGTTTGACAATGTTGACTGGAATACACTCCTTCATATTCTGAAGTCAGCAGGGGTAAAATACAGGGAAAGGAGAGTTATTTACAACTTGTACAAAAGCCAGACCGTAGTTATTAGACTCGAAGGGCATGAAAGGGAAGGGAGTAAGACAGGGCTGTAGCCTTTCTCCAATGCTATTCAATTTGTACATAGAGCAGGCGGTGAAGGAAAGCAAGGAAAAATTTGGAATAGGGATTAAAGTTCAGGGGGAAGAAATAAAAACATTTCGTTTTGCTGATGACTTGTAATTCTGTCAGAGACAGCAAAGGACCTGGAAGAGCAATTGAACGGAATGGACAGTGTGCTGAAAGGTGCTTATAAGATGAACATTAACAAGAGCAAAACTAGAGTAATGGAGTGCAGTCTTAGAAAATCAGGTGATGCTGAAGGAATTAGATTAGGTAACGAAGCAATAAGAGAGGTAGATGAGTTTTGTTACTTGGGCAGTAAAATAACATGTGATGGTCGCAGTACAGAGGATATAAAATGCAGAATGCAAATGGGTAGAAAAGCGTTCTTGAAAAAGAGAAATTTGTGAACATCGAATATTGATTTAAGTCTAAGGAAGTTCTTTCTGAAGGCATTTGTATGGAGTGTTGCCTTGTATGGGAGTGAGACATGGACGATAAACAGTGCGGACAGGAAGAGGATTGAGGCTTTGGAAATATGGTGCTACAGAAAAATGCTGAAGATTAGGTGGGTGGATCGCGTAAGTAATGAGGAGGTACTGAACAGAATTGGGGAGAAAAGAAATTTCTGGCATACCTTGACTAAAAGAAGGGATAGATTGGTAGGACACATTCTTAGACATCAAGGAATTGTGAATTTAGCTTTGGAGGGAAGTGTGTGGGGTAAAAATCGCAGAGGAAGACCAAGAGATGGATACAGTAAGCAGATTCAGACAGATGTAGGTTGCCGTTCTTATGTGGAGATGAAGAGGCTTGCTCAGGATAGAGTATTGTGGAGAGCTGCATCAAACCAGTCTCCGGACTGAAGACCACAACAACAACACCCTCAACCTTATCATGACATTGAATTTCTTAAAGAGTTTTTCATTATTATATACGTGTGGGCCTCTGAGGCCTATGGTGTGGCCCAGACGTAGGAGCCTTGTGGCCCACAGGGTTAAGCTTGTTGTATGGGCTTATCCCTGTAATCTAACCTCCTTGGTCTAGACGAGGAGCGATGTAGCATAGTGTGGTAGACCTAAGTGCAGTTTACTTAAGAGTAGCGCATATGTGAGGCCTATTGGGTTTAACAGCTTCGTACCAAAATGATAAATATATGGTCAAGAAATTGGAAATTAGTGTACTCACGTACTCTTACACACCAACCGCCACTGGTGTTAATTTTAGAATCTGGAATACTAGTAAAAGGATTATGCCTTTCCTACGCTTCCTTATCTGGGATGAGACTTGGTTTAACTAGAAAACGTGGATCTCATGCAGAAACGTCTCCTGTTCGTTTACCGAGTGCAACGCGTGAGAAATGGAACCGGGTCTGCCTTTCGCGCTGCACTTCCTGCAGGCCCATTTGAAAGTCAGCGCGCTGCCTACGTCGTGGGCATGTCGCACTCGCAGGGGCCCGCCGGCCGCCGGGATAAATCCAGCAATCAGAATCGGGCGGCTCGCATCGGGAATATATTTTAATTGGCCGAGCGCTCGGCTCGGCTCGGCACGGCGCGGCCGGGCAGTTAATTTAAGGCAAATGACGCGGCCGAGCGCTACACGCCGCTGCAGTCGCTCTCGTTACGTGCCCCTGACAATCGACGCTGACTTCAAATTAGTTGTATTTATACGCTCGTTGTGAGAGCCGCGAGAGCTGCGCGCAAAAAGAGTTTAATTGGCCAACATAATGATGTAAGCGCGGGCATCACCCGTGCTCGCTGTATAAGCGAACGCTAATTAAGAAGAAGAATTATTAGCGTTTCTCTCATGCAACACGCTATGCAGATGAGGGGCCGGGGCGCGTGTTTTGTGAATTAAATGCTTTCTTTGTTCCCGGGCGGCGGCGGTTGCGATTGTTGGCGAGATGGGGTCCCGCGATAGCGGGCCATTCAGCGCGCGCTGCTCGCGTCCAGCGCCCTGGAGGCTCCAGCGCGAGACACCGAGGACGAGTTCTCCAGCAGGCGCGAGCGCGCCTACCCGCTGCCGTGCCGTCTGCCCACTTCCGGTCACGCTGAATGGTACACGCAATATGTCGCTTACGATCATTACAGATCCGGAGCTGAGAGATCTAAATACGAAAAAGTCTGCTGGTCCGGATGCAATACCAGGTCGGCTTTACAAAGAGTATTCTGCGGCATTGGCCCCTTACTTAGCTAGCATTTATCGCGAATCTTTAATTCAGCGCATTGTTCCTAGTGATTGGAAAAAAGAGCAGGTGACTCCCGTTTATAAGAAAGGAAGAGAACTGATCCACACAATTACAGGCCAATATCGTAGACATCAGTTTCTTGAAGAATTTTCAAGCATATTCTCAGTTCGAATATAGTAAATTTCCTTGAGATGGAAAGCTTCTTTCTACGAACGAGCACGGATTCAGGAAACATCGTTCATGTGAAACTCAGCTTGTCCTTTTCTCACATGACATCTTGCGAGCCATGGATAAAGGGCAACATGCGGATTGTGTTTTCTCGACTTCAAAAAGGCGTTCGACACGGTGCCAGACTGCAGACTGCTAACAAAGATACGAGCTTATGGAATAGGATCACAGATTTGTGAATGGCTGGAAGACTTCCTACATAAAAGAGCGCAGTACGTTGTTCTCGACGGCGAGTGTTCATCAGAGACGAGTGTATCGTCAGGCGTGCCCCAGGGGAGTATGATAGGACCGCTATTATTTTCTGTCTATATAAATGATCTGATGGACACACTAACTTGTAATTGGCAGCTGTTTTCTGATGATGCTGTGGTGTATGCGAGGGTGTCGTCTTTAACTGACTGTAATAGCATACAGGATGACTTAAACAAAATTTCTAGTTGGTGCGAAGAATGGCAGCTACCTCTCAAGGTAGAAAAATGTAAGGTGATGCGCATGAGTGGGAAAAACAGTCCCATAATATTAGAATATAGCATTAGTAATGAGCTTCTTGATGATGTCGCATCGTTCAAATATCTAGGCATAACATTGTAGAGAGATATGAATTGGAACGAACATGTAAGGACAGTTGTGAGTAAGGCAGACAGCCGACTTCGGTTTATTGGGAGAATTTTGGGAAGAGGTACTTCATCTGTAAAGGAGACCGCGTATAAAACGCTTGTAAGACCTCGAATTGAGTACTGCTCAGGTGTTTGGCACCCGCAGCAGATCAGTTCAAAGAAAGACATAGAAGCAGTTCAGAGGCGAGAAGCTAGGTTTGTTACTGGTTGGTTCGACCAATGCGCGAGTGTCACGGAAATACTCCGGCTACTCAACTGAGGATCGCTGGAGGAAAGACGACGTTCTTTTCATGAATTTCTGTTGAGGAAATTTAGAGAGCCGGAATTTGAAGCCGAGTGTAGTACGATCTTGGTGTCATCTACTTACATTTCGTGTAGTGATCACAATGACAAGATAAGAGAAATTAGAGCTCGTACGGAGGCATGTAGGCATTCTTTTTTTACTCGTTCTGTTTGAGAGTGGAATAGGAAAGGAAATGCCTAGTAGTGGTACAGTGTACCTCCCGCCACGCACCTTACGGTGAATTGCGGAGTATGTATGTAGATATAGATGTAGAATGGTGCTCCTATTTTTAAGTTCATTGGCTACAACTTCATAACCAGCAAACCTGGCAATGCTCGGCAGTTGCTGTATGGAAACTGAATACAGTAGAGGCACTCAGTAACCGGACAGTCCGGGTAACTCGGCCACTTCCCTGCACGCTCTCTGGAATTATTCCTTGCTCGCAGAATGCAAGGTAGAATTCAAATCGTAGTGTGTAGCAGTTACAGGCTATGCTATAAATGGGCTTAGACATGTTTTCTTGTGCCACCTACACTCCATTTAATAACTAAGAATCCGTTATTTCAGCTTCATTTTTCTTTCACAAGTTTCGATGAGTCACTGGTACATACTACTTTCTCTGCTAGTCACACGAAACAGTAACAGTTCATTTCTGCATTCCGAAGTTTCATTTGAAAATTATTGCAGTAGTCATAATGTAAGTATTTCGTTAATGTGGACAAACTAGAATGCCGTGATTGCTAAATTTAAACATGGCTACTTTTTCTTTCGGATGCGATCAACGTAAAGGTGATCGTGAACTGCGACCACGAACAGAATTACCAGAAAGGGCTCTGCGTGGTGAAAGAGAACAATGAAAAGCACTACAGCTACGAAATAATAAGCTGATGAAGCTTAAGCCATAAAGTACCAGAAGGCATCTCCATGTGCAGGGATAACACAGAAGAAGTTTAATACTGTGAGTACTTTTCATTTTCGGACACTAAGATATTTTTAATGTGCTGCGTTATAACTGTATTCTGAACAAATAAAAATATAATATAAACAACTATTATATGAAGGTACACCTCTTGTAAATAACAGTATGAACGTTGTTTACATAACGTAAAACAGTTGTTAAAAGAATGCGATTAAAATAAACCACTCTTCGATTTTAAAAAGTACTATGGAAAAATGCACGCTCATAAATTTGATAACGACTGTTTTTAGCATGAAAACGTACCTACATACTGTATTAACGAAACTCATAGGATGGTCACGTTACTTTAATATCCGGCAGACGGCAGTGGCGCACTTGTCACCGTTCACGCCGGGGTGAGTAGGCCTGCTTCTAGTCAGAAGGCAGGTGTGTGTTTACAAGCGCGGCCCACTGTCCAGACGGTACGATGCCACGCAGAGATACGGCTTCATGCTAAAAAACAGTCGTGATCAAATTTATGGGAGTGCATTTTTCCACATTGCTTTTTAAAATCAGCTTAGGCGTCATGTGAATTTTAGTGGAATATGTTTTATGAAGTAAATCAGTATTGTCCTTACTTTTAATTGCTCAAGGCTGTATGCCTTCATAAAGTAGTTTTATAAATGTAAATTAAAGTACGTACTCCTAAGTAGCGAATATCATTTCTTAGATATTTCCTTAAATTTATTTTGTATTACTGTATTCCATCATTTGTATTATATTCTATACAATAGAAAGTACTTTGTAGCAAAAATAGATTTTACCTATTCTTTTTTAACACCGTTCACGATAACCAGACATTTTCACAAACTCGGCCAACCTTTGGTCGACATTAGATCGAGTATTCGGGACTTCACTGTATCTATATCACTGATTCAAAAATTTTCTTTTTGTAATGAGGCCTTCAGTCTTCTTGGAAAATTTTTCGCTACGCAATGTATAGGATGTAGCTAAAAGAATGGCGCAAACTCACGCGGTTGAAAGTACAAATTAATAATAGAAGGAAAAATGTCCCAGCAAACTTGGGTTCGCAAATGGACCGTTTGCCGCAGTACACATTAATGTGAAATTTAGAAATATTTATGGACTCTTCTGTCGGTTCTTGATGGAACAGAGACATATTAAATAACTGTATACACTAGATATTTTTAATGTTATTTGATTGAAATTTAGAATTTACTGTTAAAATTTACATCGCATTAAGTTCACATTTCACTCACTTAACTTTTTCGCAAAAAAATATTTTGAGCAGCTGGTTCTGGAGTCCACACGAAGAATAAATGGCAAGACAACATACCAGATCTTCTGGCGTCCAACAGTCATGAGTAATTAGAAAGCGTAATGACGGTTACTGAGCTTTCTGCCCACAAAATTGTGGTAGTAAAATTTAATACTGCAACATAGGAGTTCGCCAAAATAAACCCATTACAGACCCGTTTTGAAAAATCAGATAAAATGTTACTATGTTAGTTTGTGATGCGATCTTCCGCTGCAATTATCCATTTTAAATACTGTATAACCGATTTTCCTGTTTTGTCCTTTTTACTTGTTGTCAGTTTATGTGCATGAGAGTAAGTCTCCAATCGTTATTAACTAACTAGTAAGTGTAGACCAAATATAGGTTGAGTTCGAAATAATACTATTGACGGCAGTTGTTTTACACACCAAGTAAAGCAGTAAAAGACAGGAGAGGAGATCTCCCATGGAAGAAAAAACTGGTCAAGGAACTGCTGAAGTAGCAAAAATCTCCGAAACTTGCAATGTTTTACAGAAGCCCCAAATTTACGCAGATTTAATGCAACATGACTTTAATAGTTTCCACAACTTTGTCTTGAAGTCTGGCAGACAATCAAGAGGAAACCTACACCAATACAAAGAAAGGAAACAGAAATAATCGTCTGAATTTTAAACACAAATGCTTGACATCGATTCCCAGTAGGAAACTGGAACGTATACAGTGTTCGAACGTTAGGAAGTATAGGATGAAATTGGTCTTTTGAGACGTTGTTAGCAGGTATTCAAAAACTATTTATGAAACAGATCCGGCTCATTATTCACACGATGTAATGAGTGCTATCGGCAGAGAATCTCAAATTGTATTTATAGATTGTTATAAACATTTCGGCATCGTTTCTCACAAAAGGTGCATGAGATTGAATTCAAATTAAATGTTTTTAAACCTATTGGAGCAAACCGCTATGGCCATCAGTCGCTAGACTCACAAGCAACTTAAACTAACTTACACTAAGAACAACACACACACCTACGCCCGAGGGAGGACTCCAAACTCCGACGGCGAGCAACTGTTCGCCCCACAGCACTCGGCACTCCACCACGGATTGAATTCAGATTTTCTATCTGAAACGTTTGTAGTAATTGACGAAACGTTACTGAGAGATAGGCGCTTCCTAAAGAAATGTTAACATCTTCTGTAGTTCCTAATATATATAATTTAGCGGTCCATCTAATCAACACTGCATATCTTGCCATCCGTTTACCTTTTACTAAAGTCATCAGAACATCAAAATGCTTTGGAAAGTGTTTTATGATTTATATTAGTCTGTTACAAGCTTCTATGAGATATTCCGTCAAGATTTAAATGTAAGAAGAAAATATGACTGTACATGTACACTACATAATTAATTATTCCAGTTATTTGTGTTTTCTGTTAAGTTTACAAGCCTTTACTTACGGCCTGTGAAACACGCATGTATGTTTTTGGTACAAAATAATTAAGTTGGTAGCAGAATTTTATGACTAGGCGCTGACCTCACTTAACCTTAAGAAACTACGGGACTAATGTGTCAAGTTTAATGTCACCTTTAGAATGCTTAAAGGCAACGCTATCATTACTGCAGTGCAAACAATCTAAACGTTTCTAAAAGCCGGAAAAATTAAATATTGGTCACACATATCCACATGATATTTCATTGTTTATTTCGTGCATGAAAACTGTTTAAAGAACCTGAGGTTAGATACAATAATATTTTTAGGTTTAATTACATGTTTTTATCAGGGCTCAAAAATATTTAATAAGTGCTAGACATGCATATTCCTGAAAAATAGTTCACACACAATTCTTAACAACAGATTTCAGCACGACGCAACAATATATTTAAAAGGTAATTTCCGTCGAACTCCAAGCTACAGAAAGAGGTTAGCCAGGAGGAATCGACAGGTGAGTACCATCTGGCGACCTTGCCAGGATAGAGATTTTTAACAGGAACTTTTGATTTTCGTGGTTAACTCTGTTGTGTAACTTTTGTACTGTGTGTAAGTGTTGTTAACAGTAGTAGTCAGTGGGACACAGCAATTACTAGGTACTAATTAGTGACTTGTTTGTATTGATTATTATGAAGATTCTTATGTATGTCTGTTTTGAAAACAATAAGTGGTTGCCTCGTGATTCGTGGGAATAGTAAGGAAGGATCTGCGTGTGTCACACAGTGTCAGTACAGCAATAAGTGTAACGTAAAGTGTTGTTTGTCAGTGGCAGTTATCAGTAGGGCTAGGGTTGCAATTAGCAACAACACTATAGTTCATTCTGACAGGATTGACATCGAAATTCTTGTGATGCACAGCAAAATATTTCCTATCCACCAAACATGAAACGAGAAAACGTGGTAGACTGTTTTGTTTCAGAAGTGAGGCAATAAATAATGCCTCGTCACAACAGTCAGGATTAGAAATGCAACAGAAGGCCTGTCTCTACGACGCTCAAAACTGGAATGTTCCTCTCTGAGCAAACAATGACCTCCGTGATAAGAGCTGTTGATATTAGAGCTGTAGCAAACCATATGTTTTCGGTAATGAGTAACGAATACTTTGGCTAATACGAAATACTGAATCGTAACTCATGATACATTTCGTTACTCGTATCTACGTATCGATACGAATTTATTCACGCATACACTTTGTTATTCGCATCTACTATACCGATACGAACTATGTAACGAAAACCACTACAGAGAATGCATATATTCCATTTTTGATATGATTAATTTATATAGACATCTGTGACGAACTTTAAAGTGCATATTGCATAGCTCTACGATTTTAGATAGTGATTTTTGTTTTAAAATTTTTTGAACTATACTTCTTGTTCCGTGTTTGCATGTAAATCCTCGACGATCTGACGTCCGCTTTTACGTAAACAGAAGTTTTATTGTAGTTTTTATCTATAAAGATTTAAATTTAATTGTTATTTTTTGTTCTTGTCTATCAAAGTACTCAAAGGTTATCATCTACACATTTCTATTCATGACGTTATCATCTTAATTGTCAATGTTACATAATACAGTTCAACACTGCCACTGCTCGCAAATGTAGCTACTATAATGATCGCTCACTCTGGCTGGCATTCGTCACGAAGTATTCGGATTGATTCTGACATTCCAAGCCTCTAAGTAAAGTGCGCGAACAGTACTTACAATGGAGTTTCAGGTCGGTCTCGCTAATTTTGATAAATTTGAGTGACAATTGTATTTTTATCGCGAGGGAAACGGACGGGAGTGATTCTTTCCTCAGTGGTATAATTGCCTCAAAAAGCAGTCATGCAATACCTACGTTGCAAATTTAAATGCTGAAGTAATATTAACTGTAACAGTTCAAAATTTTTACAGGTTTCAAAGACAGTGTAGCGGCCGTATTTCTGGGTGGTACTGCTAACGAGAGTAATGAGTAACGACACGTTTGTAACGAGTACTATTTGCTTTTGTAACGATACGTACGGATACAAATCTTTTCGTTACTCTCACAGCTCTAATTGATATTATTCATACATCTGTGTATCTTTGGCGTGTATTAGCAAAGATACACAGACGCGTTTCACTTTCTTTTAAATGACTGTTTGATATAATTATGGTGTAGGTCAGCGGTCGGTAACTGGCGGATCGCGGTCCACGTGCCGACCGCGGAAGGCCAAAAACTGGACCGCCGAAAGTATTTTGGAAGTGTGAGTTACATACTGCAATTTTCCTTCTGTAGTAAAGGAAACGGGAAATTAATTTGAGATTTGCTACAAAGTGTGTCATCATTCCACTGCAAGATGATTCTTTGAAAAAGTCATTTTAAGTCAAGAATTTCTTCATTTTGCAACAATTTCTGAAGATAAAAATAATCCTGAAGTAGACATTACCATATTATCAAATTTCTTGGCAGATCTTATGAAGAAAATTTGCAGTAAGATTCAAAGAAATATACGAATCGTCACGATTCTTAAAATCACCTTTTGAAGTTTTTTTCTGTAGGAGAATGAACGGATGTGGCTGCGAAGTAGTTACACATTTCAACGCCTTTACTCCAACTGGAGGTAGTAGACTCGCAGGAAGAAATTTCCTTGCAAACGCATAAAACTGTATCCACTGAAGAATTTTGGATACAGTATGTCCCGGAAAATATGAAATTTGAAAAAATAAATAAATAAATAAAAATAAATAAATACATAAATAAAATAAAAAATCTACCTGGCTGCCCGGCACGTGAACTTATAGCTTTATTTTGTATGTGAAAGTCTTCTATGATCGATAATCTCAGTCCATGTTTGTAACTACTGCACATTATAATGTCTTTGCAACTGCGATGAGGCATCTGCGCTACAGCAGCTTCTTTGACTGCTGAGGCGAGTAGTAGAGAGTGAGCTATTGAGCAGAAGAGTCGATTGTGGGCTAGTCTAACTAACAGACGTATGGCAACAGTGTTGTGTGCTAAGGTTGGATTGGTCAGCAGTGATTGTATTGAGTTTGATTTATTTCACTCTATATTTATGAATACAAACGTATTATATTGGACAGTGGATTCTGTATCAAGAGGAAGAGAATATTTGTATGTAACGGAATTGTATAAAACCATTGCATTATAGTGAAGAATCAACAAAGGTATGTTTCTTTAAATCAGTAAATAACTTAATGATTACTAATTTTTCTTATTTCAGCTCAACCTCGTCCCTCATTTTCCTGATTGTGGCATTTTTGATTTTCTTGTATGGTACGTGTTGAGTTTTTTGAGAAAAAGATTTCCTTTTAAATGCAAATGTTCACGTACCAGTAAAGAAATAAGTCCATACATGCCACTGAAACTGTCAGAAATAATGTTCACAGAAGTACAGATTGTTTTACTTACAGGGACTAATTTTGCCTGTTAAATCCGTTGCGCACACATGATTAGAGAAAGTCCTTGATTTAAATAGAAATACTTAATAAGATTAGGAAACTTTCACTTAACAAACTTTCATCAAGCTTTCACTTTCACTTAATAAACTTACAACAAGAAGCTTTCAAAGCTTAATTTTTAGTAACTGCTCAAGACCGCAAATGTAATTGTTCCCACGGATTTCTTAAACAGATATACGCACGTTTCATTAGATTTCATACTTTCTAGATGAAAAAAAAAAAAAAAAATAAAAAAAGAGGTATTTATAATGCAGAAACCGTTTACAATTTATTTCATACTATTTGTGAGTGAAATTAATAATAAGTGAATAGCAAATAATAAGTTTTTCTGGATTTTTTATACAGTATTATTTTACATCTATTGTATTTCATTTTAGTTTGAGAGTGAAAATTAAAAGAAAAAAAGTATTAAAGACCATGTCTTTTTCAGGATTTTTGAATACTAATATGCCTGTCAGATGTGTTTCGTATTATTTTGTGAGTAAAAATTAAAATAAAAAAAATATATTAAAGTATATGACTTTTCTGGATTTTTGAATACAAATATGCCTGTCAGTTGTGTTTCGTATTATTTTGTGAGTGAAAATTAAAATAACAAAAATATTAAAGAATATGACTTTTCTGGAATTTTGAATACAAATATGCCTCTCAGTTGTGTTTCGTATTATTTTGTGAGTGAAAATTAAAATAAAAAATTAATAAGGAACATGAAGTTTTATATCTGGACCTCGATAAAAAATTTCAAAGTTATCCGGACCCCATGGAAGATCACTTGCCGACCTCTGGTGTAGGTATTTTCGTACTTTGTCTGAAAGAAGAGCTGCCACAGATACAGAAACATTTGGGAACAGCCAGCCATTATGGCGGCTCGCGGTGTGACGAGAGTGTAGGAAGTGCTATTCGCTTGAGAGCGGAAGCGCTACCCTGCCGTACAGGGCATCGCCCTCTGCCCCGGACGCGGAGGCGTTGCCCACTGGAGCTTCATACCGGCCACTCAGCGCGGCCCGTGCGAACACCTTACCCGGCCGCAAAGTGCCTTCTGGAATCAGCGCCGCTTCCGCCTCACATCCGGCACGCTGGGTCGTGACGCAGGTGAACGAATTTGAGCGGCCGGGCGCTCTCCGCTCCGGTGCCCCCCGCCGCGCTATCCGCCAACTTTCACATCGCCCCGATGGGAAAAAGCGCCGGCCCCCAGGAAGACGCGGCCGTTGCTGACGTCGCTAGCATCGCCCATAATGCGTTCCCCGTGTCCCCAGCAATTATCGCCTAAGTCTATGCGGAACGAACGAGTTCCGACCGAAGTAACAGGTCTTGTACCTCGCAGTAAAGAAACCGAGGTTTCTCCGCTATGAATCTGCAGGAAATGACGTGTGTGTTGTACCTGTTTCGAAGAAGCGCACCATCTTTTCCCCGCGGTGACGTTCGAAACCGCTTGTGCATTTCGCCTGTTAGCCACGCGGAAATGACCGTGCGGCCAAAGACGTCTTGCCACGGATTGCGCGACTGTTCCACGTCGTAGGTTCCAGTCCTTCCTCTAACTTGTGTGTGTCTGTTGATCTTATCATGAGTTAAATAAACGGCTCGTAAGTCTAGGGACCGACGACCTCAGCAATTTGATCCTTTAGGATTAGAAATAATTGATCATTATGTGGACATATGTCCGGAAACGCTTAATTTCCATGTTACAGCTCATTTTATTTCTTCTCTTCGAATCACATTAATCGTGGAATGGAAACACACAGCAACAGAACGTACCAGCGTGACTTCAAACACTTTGTTACAGGAAAAGTTCAAAATGTCCTCCATTAGTGAGGATACATGCATCCACCCTCCGTCGCATGGAATCCCAGATGCGCTGATGCAATCCTGGAGAATGGGGTATTGTATCACAGCCGTCCACAATACGAGCACGAAGAGTCTCTACATTTGGTACCGTTGTTGCGTAGACGAGAGCTTTCAAATGCCGCCTTAAATGAAAGTCCAGAGGCTAGAGGTCAGGAGTGCGTGGAATTGGTCCGCCTCTACCAATCCATCGGTCACCGAATCTGTTGTGATGACGTGATTGCACAATTGCGTGCGGATTATCGTCAGCCCTCACATGTTGATTGTGAAAATTTACAATTTGATCACGTTGGAATGAAGCCTCATCCGTAAATACTAAAATGAGCTCTAACATGGAAATTAAGCGTTTCCGGACACATGTCGACATAACATATTTTCTTTCTTTGCGTGTGAGGAATGTTTCCTGAAAGTTTGGCCATATATATATATATATATATATATATATATATATATATATATATATATATATATATATATATATATATATATCGGTTTCGCAAACTTATACGGTTGAAAGTACACAATAATATAAGAAAAAATATCCCAGTAAACATGGGTCCGCAAACGATCTGTTTGCGAGGTAATAATTTCGTGTGACTCATTGGCCTGGTGGCAAGTCTTTCAATTGGACGCCTCTTCGGCGACTTGCGTGACCCTAGCCTACCCCACTTATCCAACCGGGGAAAGGGAACGTACAGTTTAACGAGGAATCCGAACCACGTGCCGTTTTTGGCGACTCCTAACATCGTTGAACGGTGAAGGATGGGTTAAAGCGCAGACTGAAAATATCCGACGTCCGAACGGGTTTCGAATCCGTGAACCTTCGGTTTCCAGTCGAGTGCTTTACCCAAAGACCACTTTTATTATTATTATTATTATTATTATCCTGGTAGGTCTACGCCTTACGGTCGTTGGTTCCGTTCGTTCTTGGTTGTTCGTTGAATATTTGGCTCAGCCGTTTTTTTTTCCTTCTTTTATTTAGCCCCCTGACCGTGCGCGTAGATAAAGGTGAAGCATTGAATTAAAATTTGTGATGTTTAGGCTCGACGTTTGCGAGATAATTACGAATGTATGTTTCCAAGCCGCCACTGACGTTAGTTTAAACGTCATCCTAGCTAGTACACATTAATTTGAAATTTAAACTTTAGTTTTAAGATGTACATCGCATTTAGTTCATATTTCACTGCCTCTCTTGAAAACTTCGTCCCAGTTATTGCGAATTAATTTCATATTTAGACTATATAATAATGTTTTACATCGAATTTAGTTCACATTTTGCGTTTGGGTTACCTGTTTAAGGAGGTCTTGGAAGTGTCTTCCTTGCATCTCGATGCAATACCATCTTCGTCTCTGCAATGCATCTCGATTTTTTTCGAAAACCCCTTGATCGTTTCGGAATTCTTGACAAGCCTGTACAACTCTCCGCCCCAGTTCTTCAACCGTGTTAATGACGTGCTGTACATTTCGCTTTTAAAGTGAATACAGACACAAAAATCCAAAGCATTTAGATCACATAATATGGAGTCCAAGGTACAGGTACCCTCGTCCTATTCATCTTTGGTCGTATCACCTTGTTTGATGCCGTCTTACAGCAGTAGCAAAATGTGCCGCACCTCCATCATGCATGTCATACATACTCTGAGTTGCTGAAGGGGAACATCATCAAGCAATCCTGGAAGACCTCGCCAAAGAAACATAGGACGGCCTCAAGTGCACCAGGGGTAATCCGTACGATGTTGTAAACAATGCTGTCAGAGGCGGCTTGGAACCACACATTCATCAGTCTCTCACAAACGGCTCGTTCTCAAGAATTCCGAAATGATCAAGGGTTTTCGAAAGAATTCGAAATTCATTGCAGGGACGAGCACAGTATTTCATCCAGAATCAAGGAAGACACTTCGAACACCTTCTTTAACAGGTAACCCACACGCGAAATGTGAACTAATTGTGATGTAAAACCTAATGGTAAAGTCTAATTTTCAAATTAATGTGTACTAACTAGGACGATGTTTACAATGTCATTGACGGCTTGGAACCATAGATTCATAACTATCCCACAAACGGTTCCTTCGCGGATCCATGTTTACTGGGAAATTATTGCTTCTATTGTCGTGTACTTTCAACCGTGAAAGTTTGTGCCATCCTTTTTGATACACCCTGTATAAAATACAAAACGTTTTAGGTGGAATATTTTAGGCGATTTCCAATAAAATCACTGAATAACATGTGTCTAATTTTTATTGAGTACAGAGGTACAACTGAGTTCCATGCCTTTTCGTTTTGTATGTTGATATGCATTTCTATGGGACTGTTCATGATAAAGTTATGAAGTTGTGCTTTAGTTTGCACAGAAATTTTCATTGTAATTTCTTGGCCAAGTCTCGTGCACAGAAAGTTGTAAACATGCCGCACGTATTTCCACATGCTGAGTATGCCGATGTGATATTTTTGTATGGGTTCTGTAATGGAAACGCTGTTGCTACTGCTTGTACAGAATACATATACAATTCACTAATTCCAGACTAAGAGACTGAAGAGTGTTTACTCGTCTGAGATTGGTACAGGGCCCAGCAGTAATACTGCATCTGAACGTGTAAACGAACAGACTGTGGATGAAGTGGAATACATTATTTAGTTGGTAGAGCGTAGTCCTTCAACAAGCACACGTAGAATTTCGGTAAGTATCGGTGTTCCACGTACAAGAGGTTGGCAAACGTTACGTATGCACGGCTTCCATTTGTATCATTAATTACTTAAAATGTTTGTTAATCTATGAGACTTAAATACTGCGGTTCTCAGTTTCTAGGTTTACAAAGTACGTAGACTAACCTAAGGACAAGACGAACACACACACACATCCCTATCCCATGGACGACTCGAACCTCCGCAGCAAGGCACCTTAAAGAAGTGGTATCTGGCGTTACTCAGGGAAGTGTTATAGGGCCCCTGCTGTTCCTTAATTTTATAAGCGATTTAGGAGACAATCTGAGTAGCTCTCTAAGACTGTCGCGGATGATGCTGTCTCTTATCGGTTAGTAAAGACACCAGAAGATCAAAACCAACTAAAAAGGATTTAGATAAAATTTCTGCACGGTGCAAAAAATGGCAATTTACTCTTAATAACAAGAAACCCGTTAAACTTAATTTATACGATAAATCACTCAAAACTACAGACCGTAAATTCAACTAAATACCTAGGAGTAACAATTAAAAACAACTTAAATTGGAAAGAAAACATATAAAATATTATAGGGAAACAGAACCAAAGACTATTGTTCACTGGCAGAAGTCTTAGAAGATGCAACACTTCTACTACGAAAACTGCCAACACCACATTTGTGCGTTCTGTTTTGTAGTATTGTTGCGCATTGTGGGATCCCCATCAAGTGGGACAGACAGACGATTTAGAGAAAGTACAGAGAAGGGCAGTTCGTTTTATATTATCACGATATAAGAGAGATAGTGTAACGGAGATGACGCATGAGTTGGGGTGGATATCATTAAAACAATGGCGTTATTCATTGCGACAAAATCTATTTGCGAAACTTCTTTCACCAACTTTCTCTTCGGAATGCGAACATATTTGTTAGCACCCACCTACATAGAAAGACATGATCATCAAAATAAAATAAGAGAAATCAGATCGAAAAAGGAAACATTTTGGTGTTCCATATTTGCGAGAGCTATTAGAGAATGGAACTGTAAAGGAACATGATAAGAGTGGTTCGATGAACCCTCTGCCATACAATTTAATGTGAGTTGCAGAATATTTATGTAGATGTAAGGCGTTCGGCCATTCCAGCACGGCACATTTGTGTCATTTACAACTAATTCAACAACTTCTAGCAGGAGATGAAGATAGGCGATTGGAATTTTGTCGTTGGATACTTGAAAATCTCCACTTAAACCACAATTTTACTTTTCACTGATGTATTCACTTTCACTCGTGATGGCGTCAATAACACCGGAAATTTACAGCACAGATCCCAAGAAAACCCACATGCTATTGTGGACACACAATTGGAAGAACGATTCTCTTTAAATGTGGGGGTTTGGTTTGATAAACAGTTGTGTGGCGCTGTTGTTTCATTATATTGTCTTACAGGACTCCGTTGTCTACACTTCCTGGAAAATGAGCTTCCAGCATTTTTGGAAGGAATCCCTTTGTCTTCGAGAATGCGTTTGTTCTTCCAGCATGACGGGCTTCAGCTCGTTTTAACCGTAAAAACGATTTGGCATCGTTTCTTGGCCACCATGTTTCTCAGGCCTTACCACTAAGCATTTTCGCCTGTGGGGATAGTTGTAACGAAAAGTCTACAAAGCGAAAGTAAACACAATAGCCGATTCGATCGTTCGGAAAAGAGCCCAAAGACAGACTCAGAAGAACTACTTATGATGTGGGCAAGACATATGAAAAATAAACTGATGTTGCTGGTAGAATTATTTGAAAATCAACTTTGTACGACCTCTTTTGCCTTTTAAGTTTTCTTGGGTTACATAGGTACTAACAGGTGAATATCTGTACAATATAAAAACTGGAAACAGTGTATAACAGCATTATGGCATCAAATTCTTATGTCATCAGTCCGGAGACTTACAAACTACTTAAACTAATTTATGGTAAGGACAACACACACACACACACTCGCCCGAGGGAGGACTCGAACGTCTGACGGGGAGCAGCCGCGCACTCAGCAGCTAGACGCCTCATAGCACATGGCCGTTCCCGCACGGAAAAAGAAAACACGTTGTACCATTTCCGACTAATACGCCGACTAGGCCACCATTAGAATATTGTTTTGATCTAAAATCCACGAACTAGCAGTAAGTGTAAGTGCAATAAGCTGGTACAAAGCAGTATTATTCGGATTACTCGAAACAAACGTCGTTAAAGTAATTAGTATTTTAAAATTTCGTCGTAACCTATGCCGCTAAAATCGACGTGTATATTGAGCAAAACCTTCATGTTTGGTAGCATTTGTCGAGCTTTGTTCGGTGATGACGAACAAGAATATTTTCACTCGTACTATTGAGCCATAGTTTCGATATCAAATCCTTAAAACCCTGTTTCATCATGTTATTACCTGTTTCTGTGGGTTGGCATCGGTAATGACTTCCTCTGCCCACTCGTGAGCAACGTGCATCTGCCGTTTATTTTGTCTCACATTCCATCATTTCGACATAAATTCAGCTGTCACACGTTTAATATCGAAAGCATATTTTAAAAAATCTTGTTATTAGCCAGTTGACATTACAGAATACTCAGAAATTTATTTGATCGTGATTTGGTGAGTATTCCTAATATTTCTTTCTCTATTTGATCAGTACACAAGGATGGCAATGGTTTTGTCGTCAACGATCTTTTTGGACTACCTTCACCACCAGAAAACCATTCTGTTATACCAGGCTCGCAGAAATCAGTATTTAACTTTAATAAAACCTGACTTTACTTTATTTAGTTACTTTTGCAAAGTATGAGTCAACTCCACGAACCAATATTTGTAAGAAATAAAATAATCGTCGATTCTGACACCTTACAACCGTAAAGTTATCTGATAATGCTACGCTGTACAGCTACTTCTGCAACAATATTGTCATCACAACAATGTCAACAATCATGAGAAAACAATAAACACATCACCCTAAATAACAAAATTCCTGTTATTTGTTATGTCACAGCCCAATCAGGACAATGGGAAGAAGTTCTGAAGTTCTGTGCCTCTTATTTCGACTTTTCTGTAATACTTGTATATGTATATTATTAGTGTTTCTTGTACAGATACCTGAAGAAGGGTAATAATTACCTGAAACCGGTTGTTAATCAATCTGCAACCCTGCAACTGGTGGCTTGTTCTTTTTTAATCTATAAACTACAGTTGCTGCCATGGATAAAACAAACAAATAGATATCATACATATGACTTTCAAATAGAAAGCCATAATTGCATCGTACACGTCTTCCAGTAGACGTGAAGTAAGAAGCATAAAATGTTTACCTACATATGATATACTATTCCAATAAAAACAGTCTGATTGAACTAATGTATAAGTACATAGGACGACAACACAAAACACATTTCACCACACCATCTTCTCAGTTAAACAGAATGATACAGAAAGTACAACAGTTGTTCTTCTACTGAAACGCAAGTTTTGATAATACCAAAATTCAAACATATACATTCCCTAAAATATAACAGACTACTAATTTATAAAACCTATTTTGATAAATTATCACAATTCTATTAACTTAGGTTTACACTAGTTGACATATTACTCAGTGCCATAACAGTGTTTGTTTGTCAAATTGTCTCGTCGATTGCCTGTTATTCATTCTACAGTAATAATTATAAAGGAAATGATAAGCAAGCTTTCTTGATATTTACTACCATAATACTTCTTTATAAAAGTAGCTTTTGTCTTCCACAAAATTTTGCGGAACATCTGTGTACGCTGAATTTGGCTTCTGTTAGGACCTTTCCCTGCGAATTTTCTATTCAAACATATATGTTCATTCTGCAATTCGAATGTTTTACACTTCTGCCTTTGCTGATATACATCTCTATTTATATACTCGAACATCCTACGTGAGTAGCTGCGCGATCTGTAACGTGGCGCCCCCGACAACACAGCCATACCCGCGCGGCCTTAAGTATATATCTAGATCTTTACATTATCTGTGTGTTCAAAGCTGAGTAACTTGTTAAATATGGCCTGGCACTCGGAGAAATTTGCAGTTCCTGGAAATCAAGAGAAGCGCAGTAATAAATCTACGATTTTCTAAACAGAAGAAGGAAGATTGGTGCTTAACGTGCCGTCGATAAGGTGGTCGTTCCAGAGACGGAATATAAGCTCGGATTATTTTTGATGGCGACGGAAATCGGCCACGCTCTTTGAAAGGATCCATCCCGATATTCCTGGAACGATTTAGGGAACTTAAAAAATCTAAAATCTGCATGGTCGGAAATAATTTGGACAGCCGTCCTAGCTCGGTAGGATTTTCGATGTAAGTTAACACAAAAAATATTCATTGTTACCTTCAGAAATTAAATGGGCTATTATAATTCATTCTTTGGTCAGTTTACAAAATAAAGTCGTTTTCCCATACTTATGTATCATGCAGATAGAATCTTCGCCTCACCTAATATTACATGTCGTGAGTAATGTCATTTTAAATATGAACCTTCGTTGTACAATATTTGTTCGAAATCTGTGATTGTGTTATTGTATCTAATAAACAGGATTATCAATAGTGCGTGGAAACCGTTCTCAGCTTACGGTTAAGATTAACTCGTCTCTTAACACAACCACAGTTTTCTACAAAATAGCATTATTACTAACATTTCCTATTTTACCTGTGGCAGGCAGTTACAGAGTTCATCGAAAATTAAAGGTAGTCCAAAATTATATGTTGTATGGAGGGCACCACAGTTCGACTTGTCGCCGAACTGGCACCTCTGGCCAGCGACATAATTGTCGATTAAAAGTAATCGATCATTACTATCTTTTTGCAATGTCGAATTCCATTTTTTTTACTTTATTAAACTCCTTCCACTTTTCTGCCAAAAATATCACGACGTTTAGAAATATCTGTTATCTACCTGTACATACACGTCTTCAGTATTTTATTCAAGTCATTTTTCTGTTACCTACGGTAACACTACTTGTTTTCCTTCATGTGTTCACTTTCATCAAGATACGCTTACTCCTATGCATTGTTACTGCGATTTAACCGTTCGACATTGATAATTTTTCTCAAAGTCCTGTTAAGTCCTGTGCTTCGATCAATTGTGGCCGCGCGGGAGTAGCCGAGCGGTCTGGAGCGCCATGTTGCGGATCGCGTGGCCTCCCGCGTCGGAGGTTCGAATCCTCCCTCGGCATGGATGTTTGTGTTGTCTTTATTGTAAGTTAGTTCATAAGTAGTTTGTAAGTTTAGGGACTGATGACCCCGCAGTTGGGTCCCATAAGCTGTACAAAACAATTGAACATTTTTAATCAATTCTGACGTTTCATAACTACTTAAAATTATTTGAATACATTACACTTTCATTTGTATTTTCCTGTCAATTTTGAGTTTTTCAGCTACTTGTAACCAATTTTGAACCTGGGAGCACGCTGCTGCATAGCTTAGAACAGTCCTGAATAGTTTTTCATATTCCAGTATTCAGCATTGCAGATTAATTACATAGATGTTACACATTTAATACTGCATACTGTTTTAGGACGTTTCACTCACAAGAGTTGTAATTTTGAATCTGTTCAGCATTTTCAGCTAATTTTTGTGTCAACTGGAATTCTGGGAAAACTTATCAATTTTTATTTCCGTCAGAAAACAAATGTGCTCGATGTATGCGGAAAAGAAGAATTGATTTTTATGGCTACATAGAATGAATCCAAACAGATTAGCAAAAAATGTTTCAAGTTCTTCCGCAAGAGAAATACGAAGCAAAATTGGATTAAGGAGATGGAGAAAGGTTTGAAAGAACTTCAAATCACAGAAAGTAGGTCCTATGCTCACTGGTCAAACTGCAAAGAATTTAACTAAAGGCGGAACAGGTGGTTCCAAGCCATTATCAAAACCAAACGAAGGATCCATATCTCTAAAGAAAAAAGGAACGCAAGATCAGAAAGAATGAAAAATACTGTGCTGATAGAAAAGCACATAAAATTAAAAATTGATTTTTTCGACATATCCCAAAGTAAGGATTAAACAAGAGAATAACAATAAAATTGATTTCTTATCTGACATAGGAAATAATAATTTTGTTGTTTCGTATGTAATTAAGTACAGGTTAGGATAAGACGGAAATAACGTCTACATTTTCGCTATTCTCCGTTTCGTCACACATTATTACTGTTCACTGGGTATCTTTCTTCTGAAGCAATAAATTTTCATAATTTCTTCTGCGATGTGCTGTCATTCAACATATGAATCACCAGACACTTGCACCGATATTGCGGAAACGGAAAGTGCGGTTGATGTGCGGTTTTCACAGAATGGATTGGTTGTCAGGAGCTGTATTTTTAGCCAACAAACAGATATTACTTAGAAAGTGTATTTTTATGAACACATACCTTTTTTAAATGGAACAATGGTTGTTTCTATCATGCACTGGAATTTTTGACACGTGCTGTGTACAAAGAATTTTGAATGACACTTTTATCACGTTTAGTTTGGCAGCTAGAATCGTTCAAACTTTCGGGGGCGGAGGCTGCGATAGCGTAGCTGACTGGTTGAGTGGCTAGCCCCTGGGGCACGGCCCACTGTCTCATAACCACCAGCCAGTGGGCTACGCTGTCGTAGCCACCGCTCGCGAAAGTTTGAATGGTTGTAGCTGCCAAACTAAACATGATAAAAATGTCATTCAAAATTCTCTGTAAACAGCTGGTGTCAAAAATTCCAATGCATTATAGAAACAACCATTGTTCCATTTGAAAATTGTATATTTACATAAAAAATACACTTTCTAAGTCTTTTTACAATCTGTTTAATGGCTAACAATACGAGTCCTAGACTACCAATCCATTCTGTGAAAACCGCACATCAATCGCACTTTCCGTTTCCGCAATATTTGCGGTGCAAATGTTAGGTGATTCACCCTGTATCATTGCATGTATGACTAGCAGATTTTACTGTCTCTGTAAAAGGTTTTTTTTCACTTTAATTAGTTTCGGAGAGAAAGAGTAGTCACACAGGTGAGTTGGCAGGGAATCTGAGAATCTGATGCCAACCACCCGTCCTCTTGTTGAACTCGTTCAAGGCTTGCTCTTCACCCCTCCACATGTCACAACGAAGAAGAATGTGACATGCTTTTGGTACTCTTTTCACACATAGCAATCTAAGTAGTAGTTTTAGGTTCCTGCCTAACCACACCCTGGAAAATCGAGACATATTTTGGAAAATGGGCAAATATTTGTGGTCCCAGAATCTGTTATAAAGGTGAAGATGAGGCAGTAAAAAAATAAAATTCAATAAAAAATGATCTACAGCAGGACACGAACCTCTCACCATTTGCTTCTGCACTAGAACTTGATGTAAAACCTCTGACATTATCAGAGCTCGAGAGGCGGTCTTATCGAAAATTGTTATTTATTTTTTTAATTATTAAATTTGTTTTAAACGGTGCACACCACAGGAAAACTTAAACTCTCACAAAGTTGTAACTAGTTTCGACTTTACAGACATTTTCGAACCACAGATAATGTACGGATAAATAGTGGCAGTTACATCATTTGGAAGTTTTAGGCTAGTCAATCCATAAAAATTAAATTTGTTGGCGGCAGTGTTTACTTTATCGAGGAGTTGTTAAATGCTGAATAAATTCGGCACCTCAGTTAGTAACACGTATTGTGCGTTATCGTTGTTATACGTATTAGGTTTATAGGTGTTTAAGCCTGTACACATGTCAACCACTTCTCCAGGTGCATCGACGAAAAAGTTAATGTATACGCCAGACAACCACTCCACACAGCAACCAACATTGCTATGATTTTCTGTTTTGTAATACTATTATTCAAATGTTCAAATGTTTGTTAAGCTTATGGGACTTAACTACGGGGCCATCAGTCCCTAAACTTACAAACTACTTATGAACTACTTACGAACTAGGACGGCACAAATATCCATGCCCGAGGGGGGATTCGAACCCCCGACCGTAGTGGCCGTGCTGACCGTGACTGGAGCGCCTCAGTCACCTCGGCCACCGCAGCCGGCAATACTATTATTCCTTTATTTTCTTCAGATGGTGAGGATCTATAAACGTAAAGGAGACTACTTGGAATGGGACGAGGGATCGATTAAGGAGGTAGTTGAAGCAGTGGTGAAAGGCATATAAAGGTAATGAGTATTAAATAGAGCGTATTGTATTGTTAGCTAAACATCCATGTAATTTAGTTGTGTATCTGCCCATAATTTACCCTATTCAAGTAGCCCCGACCTCAATCCGAAGAGTCCGCAGGGTAAATCGAATAAAAGCGTAACATAGATGTTTGACAATCGTGTACAAACACCTTTCATCAATAGGATAAGTATACCAATATATGTCACAATACATGATAAAACAAATAGTAAGTTAATAGTTTTTCGGAAATGATTGATGTAAGTTGAAATTATTCTTATAACTCCGCTCTACCCTACAACACTTGTGATAAGAAAATAAATTGAAACAATAGAAATTGGTTGAACAATTATTATGTTTAACAGGTCAAGTATTTGGAAAATAGAGGGCTAATAAACTGACAGAAACATCTGTTAAAAAACAAACTGAAATTTTAGATGGGTAAATTAAACAATATTTATTGAATTCAATGTCCAGTGTTATTAAGAAATAATAAATTACAGTTGATGTCAGAAGAGTAGCCAAACAGCTGTGATTATAACAAAGTAATTGGGCTACGCATCTGTAGTAGGGACATAGGCAAGTGAGTAAGAGAGGATAGTTTAGATGGTGTGATTATATTCTGTAGAGAGAAGTCGTGAGTAGGAAACTTGTGCCTGGTCATTTAGTACGAGATTTGGGGAAGTTGGCATATGTTTATTACCATTTCGAAGAAGTTCATTTTACTCCCTTCCTAAATATGGTGTAGTTGTTGTTTTACATTGTAGCTGTGGCCTTCTTTTAACAGATTATCAACAAATGTTCAATTTTCTTTCCTTAGTTTGCAACTTCTGTGGTGTTCTTTCAATATGGTACATATTGTCCTGCCTTACTGACCAACTTAAAATTTGCCACAGTTGCAAGTAATTTTGTTTGTGCCACTCTTTTCCAAGTGTGTATTGTTACCTTTACTACAGGGCAGAATATGACAAACGATATTGTATACATAAAAGGATGTTTTGAAATTTCTTCATCTAAGTTTTCTGATCATTTGCTGGCATTATTTTACGAAGCGACGCTTTGACCCATGATGTTATCAACATATAGGAAATTCCATATGCGGAATATTGTCTTAATAGTTATGTATTGTAGATAATAAATAATCTGTGGTTATCCTCGTAAATTACATATCACAACAACAGAATGTACCATCGGCCACAGATCTCAACCCAAAAGGAGCCAAAATTCATACTGAATGGAAAGAAAAACTAAATGAAATAAACAAAATTCGCGCAAGGCCGAAAACATTAAAAATTATTTACCAAAAACTTAATACCATAATGATGGATGCCACAGACTGCTTCAGCCGCGAGCTCCAATGCGTCCGACTGCGCCAGTTCCAGATCCCCACTCTCACTACTGCCTAGTAGAATTGTGGCGATTCGTGAATGAGTCGTTCATTTGAATGAATACAAACAAAGTATCGAATCGTGATTCGGACGAATCGTCGTTCTAAAGAATCGTATGTCTCGTGACGATTCTAAGTTCCAACGATTCATGATTGGAAGGCGACTGCCGAATCTTGCCGAATCGTGCCGAATTCCGGAGAGAAGTCAAGAGGGGGGCGAATCGTCGTTCAAAAGAATCGCCTGTGTCGTGACGATTCCAAGATCCAACGTTTCATGATTCGAAAGCAAGTGGCGAATCGTGCCGAATAATTACGAAAGCCAGAAAGCGGGTGAACAAAGGAAGCACAGAACGAAGATTGTGAGCCGTTAATTCTTAGCCTATTCACGAATTACAGATGACAGAAACAAAACGCAGCGAAATACACAGCTGCCAATACATACGAATATACGTCTTTTAAACAGTTTACGTATTATGTATTTAAACGAGCAATCTTTACACATTTATATTTTGCATATCCCGGAAACGGCTGTAACGGTTTGGATTATATTTTGTGTTTAGAGAGGTTTAGGCTTTTCGAGTTCATCTACATAGTAGTAGTTTTTGTAAAAAGTCAGTTTTACAAAAATATTCTTTTTAAATAAAAAAGCGATTTTAAATGTTTTTAAAGCCATCTCAAAAATCTATGTTACTATTTTGGTTTTTACGTTATCAGCTTTCCTGAAAGAAACCGATTTTACATAAAAGAAACATTTTAATAAACGCGAATTTCTTGTATCTCGAAAATTTGATATTTAGAGACGGATTTTTATTTTTCTTAAACTAATTGATTTTGCATAATAAGTATTTTATAATGATTAGATGTGTATTAATTACCGTAGATTTAATTAAATTTATATTTAAATGGCCGAAGTATTCAAACAGAACGAAAAAAAATAAGGTTACAGCAGGATTCGACATAAGTGACGTACGTTTACTAAGCCTACAACGCCAATAAATAAGCTGTGATGACAGCAGAAATAGTTGGTAGTGTAATATGTATTTATAACTGCTAGCAAAACTTCAAAGACTACTTTCTCGAGAATTAATGAGATTTGAATCGAATGGCTTTGTCTCATTATTATTTTAATACTGAACTTTACGCACAATAAATATTAAAAAATCCGATTCCCATATTGTCACCTTTTTGGCATTCTGTAAGATTAGTGCCGTCGCAGACCAAAAAGAATCGTGAACGAATCGTAAGAACAGATGCAAAAGTTGAAGATTTCAACATCCATGACACAGACATGTATTGCCATCTATGAGCAAGAAGATGTAGAAGTAAGAATCGTGCCAATGCAGACTAAAGAACAGTGAACGACTCTTAGGAATCGATTCACAATGTGGGATTGAATCGCAAGAATCGATTCCTAAAAAAGAATCGTGTTGCCCAATTCTACTGCCCGGCAACAGAGAGGCGAACCCACTGCCTACTGGCCGCCAAAGATAATCATAACGAACCAGAGCAAAGATGACTATATATGTTGTTGCCAACATATAAGCCATAATCTTAAGATATTTCCATTCAGTAGCCACCTTACAAGATATACACGAGAGTAGCGCCGAGACTGTCCACACTATGGTGACTGCATTCAAATGGGTATGGCTCTGTCTGTATGATCGTGTGTTGTATTCATCCTCAAGAATGTGTCAATAAAATTTCCCTCTGATGGATGGATCGATGAACTTCGGGTGTAGTTTTTACATTTTCCAGGAGTGTAAATTCCAATTATTTATTATTTTGGTGTGGTGTCTGTCCGAAAGAACAGACACCACACCTGCTTCGCAGCCAATTGCTTTTGCAAATTAATGATAGAGGAGAGGAAGGAAGAAGGAGTAGGAAGGAAAGGATTGACAGTGGCTGCTGTAGGGCATTGAAATGAAACAATGGCAACAAGTGAAAATGTGAGCCGGACCGGGAATCGAACCCAGGTATCCCGCTCTGGGTCAGCGTTTGCCTTAACTACTTGGCCACCCGTGCTCCCCTCCTGGCCGTCTCAAATTCGCACAAGTCTGTTCTATCGGACACAGACACCACATCAAAATAATAAGTATTTAGACGCGACGACGGCGTCAGCTTCAATTAGATCATCGCAGATGCGGTCATACGTTCGACCTCGCACGGGAATCCGAAATGGCGAGTGTAAGAGGGCATGAACGATAGGGGCGCCACAGCCATAGCATGCGACTTGTGGGAATTTGAGACGGCCAGGAGGCGAGCACGGGTGGCCAAGTGGTTAAGGCAACCGCTGAAAACCCGGGTTCGATTCCCGGTCCGGCTCACATTTTCACTTGTCGCCATTGCTTCATTTCAATGCCCTACAGCAGCCAATGTCAATCCTTTCCTTCCTACTCCTTCTTCCTTCCTCTCCTTTATCATTAATTTGCAAATTCCAATTATATTTTTAAAGAACTGAGTTTCGTCACTTTATGAACGCAGTTGGTCGAATTTAAACGACAGACAAGACTGGTGATAAATAATGGTGGCCACGTGCTGTTTTGGTGTCACGCAGCGGGCGTCACTACCTGCGCGGCAGTTAGCCACTGCCGCTGTCATGTCACTTGTCACTCGGGCTACCGGACTTCCGCAGGTACATACAGCGCAGTTTATGAAGTGTCGCGCCGTTTCGCATGCGTGTTTTCCTCCGGCGGGAGATTATCAGCGCGCGTCCCAGGTGGGAGTAATTAGAATTATGATGACGGCGGCGCCTGCAGATGAAACACCTGTTCCCGGCGGCACGGCCGGCTGGCTCGCGCCGAATTTGCATCAAAATGAATAGAAGCGCGCGCGCGGCGGCGGCGGCGAAATATATTTGGTGGTATCGCGTCCGCTATGTTAATGCCGTAAGCCGCCCGCATTGAAATGTAAATGCGAGCCGCGCTGGTCGGCCGGACGGCACTGTGGATGACCGGCGGGCCTCCCGGCTGCCACAGAAACAGCCGCTGCCGCTGCCGCTGCCGCTGCCGCACTCCCCTTCCTGTGCCCTCCCCTCCCCCCTCCAACAACTTCCTCTACACTCCGATACAGCACATGTGGCCGTAATGTCATTCACATCCCTACCGGTGATGAGCGTGTGACGGCTCCCCATTGTTGCATAGGAACTTCGGACTTGCAGCTGATGGTCATTTAATAAACCTGGCTAGCGGTTCCAAATGTTTGTATAGCTTGTATAGCTTATAGGACGTAACTACGGGGTCATCAGTCCCTAAACTTACAAACTACTTATGAACTAACTAATACTAAGGACGGCACAAATATCCATGCTCGAGGGGGGATTCGAACCCCCGACCGTAGTGGTCGTTCAGACCGTGACTGGAGCGCCTCAGTCCCCTCGGCCACCGCGGCCGCTAGCGGTCCCCGACCTTTCTCGTGATGTGACACACAATCTGTCCGGAAATATTATTGTGATGTATATACAGCATGACTCACGAAGATTCTTTCACCAAAGAAGACGACTTATTGATTGATTTTCTGCCGGCCGCGGTGGCCGAGGGGAATGAGGCGCTTCAGTCACGGTCTGCACGGCCACTACGGTCGGGTGTTCCAATCCCCCCTCGGGCATGGATATTTGTGCCGTCCATAGTTGTAGGTAGTTCATAAGTAGTTTGTAAGTTTAGGGACTGATGACCCCGTAGTTAAGTCCCTCAACAAGTCCCTTAACAAACATTTGAACATTTGAACATTTTGATTGAATTTCTCAGGGAAGCCAAAACAGTCTTGGGTCAACCCGCCACTGCCCGCACCGAAACTAAGTTTATTGTGCGGTATCGCTCCCTGTATGTCTGGTAAAGCCAACCATGCCCTTCAACAGTGCAAGGAGTCTCTTTACCAGTTCTTTATTACACACAATTTCTTCGGGTCTGGTTGTCCCAAATGTTCTGTACCTTTTACTCTCCAATGCAATGCATTCGAAGGTTAGATGTGATGCAGTTTCATCACCGTCATTACAGATCCTACATTTAGGGTCCTCTTCTGTTATTCCCATTGTATGTAGGTGTTTTCTGAAATTCCCATGGCCTGTCAGCAATCCAAACATGAGTCTCATCTCTCTCATATTCAGGCCCAGGATTGCAGAGTTCTTTTTAAAACATGGCTTTGGCCTCATTACCTTGCCATGTTTTTGTTAATAGACTTTGGTCCAATATTCTACATGCTGTCTTCTGAACCAGTTTCATAGCTCCAATTTGATCATTGCCTTGGTGATTGTCAGGTCAGGTTCCGGTCCAGTACATGGAGTCTTTGCCCCCATCCTGGCTAATCTGTCGGCATGTTCGTTGCCACTGATCCCCGAGTGGTCAGGGACCCACAATAGGTTTACCCTATTGCTTTTCCCTAGCGACACCAGAACCCTGTGACATTCTGCAACAATTTTAGACCTTGTTGCAGGAGCTGCCAGTGATCTCATGGCTGCCTGGCTGTCTCAATAGATATAGATGCTACGGTCTTTGTAGCACCTACGCAAATTCTCCTCCACACACGCCCTGATGGCAGTGAAAGAAGACGAAGTTAACACTCCAGAATTCGAACCAAGAACAGCTGCCAGCATGAGAAATTTATATGTTCCTGGAGTAGTAGAACAACTTCAGTCATTAAACAAAAATAAATCTTCCGGGCCAGATTGTATACCAACTAGATTCCTCTCAGAGTATGCTGATGTAATAGCTTCATAGTTAACCATCATATACAACGAATCACTCAACGACAGTTCCGTAGACAAAGACTAGAAAGTTGTCCAGGTCACTGCAATATTCCAGAAGGTCAATAGGAGTGATCCCCAAAATTATAGGCCCATCTCACTGACGTCGATTTGCAGTAGTATTTTGGAACATATACTTTCTTCAAACATTATGAACTACCTCGAAGAGAACGACCTATTAACCAATAGTCAACGCGGATTCAGAAAGTATCGCTCTTGCGAAACACAGCTTGCCCTTTATTCACATGAAGTGATAAATGCCATCATCAAGGGATCTCAAATTGATTTCCATATTTCTGGGGCGCTGCAGTCACGGTCTGCACGGCCACTACGGTCGGGGATTCGAATCCCCCCTCCGGCATGGATATTTGTGCCGTCCTAGTTCGTAAGTAGTTCATAAGTAGTTTGTAAGTTTAGGGACTGATGACCCCGTAGTTAAGTCCCATAGACTATACAAACATTTGAACATTTGAACATATTTCTGGATTTCCGGAAGGCTTTTGACACTGTACCTCACCAGCGGCTTCTAATGAAATTGAGTCCTTATGGAATATCTTGCCAATTGTGTGGTTGGATTCACGATTTCCTAACAGAAAGGACACAGTTTGTAGTAATTGACGGTAAGTCATCGAGTAAAACACAAGTGATATCTGGTGTTACCCAGGGAAGCGTTATAGGTCTCCTACTTTTAATTGTGTTCATACACGATTTAGGAGACAATCAGAAGAGTTCCATTAGACTGTTCGTGGATGATGCTGTCGTTTATCGAATAGTGAATTCAACAGACGATGAAAAGCAATTGCAAAGCGATATACACAAAAATTCTACATGGTGCCAAAATTGGCAATTAATACTAAATAATGAAAAGTGTGAAGTAATACATATGACCACTAAAAGAAATCTGCTGAAATTCGATTACACAATAAATCGCCGGCCGCGGTGGCCGAGGGGCTGAGGCGCTCCAGTCACAGTCTGCATGGCCACTACGGTCGGGGGTTCGAATCCCCCCTCGGGTATGGATATTTGTGCCGTCCTTAGTATTAGCTAGTTAATAAGTAGTTTGTAAGTTTAGGGACTGATGACCCCTTAGTTAAGTCCCATAGACTCTACAAACTTTTTAATTATTTTTTTTTGAACACAATAAGTCAATCAAATCTTAAGGTCGTAAGTTATATCAAATACCTAGGAGTCGAACATCTTAAACTGGAGAGAACACATACAAAATATTGTGGGGAAGGCGAACCAAAGGTTAAGTTTCATTGGTAGAACGCTTGAAGATGCAACATTTCCAACAAAGAGACGGCCTACATTACACTTGTGGGTCCTCTCCTGGAGTACTGTTTCCCAGTGTGGTACTCTCACCAGGTGGGACTGACGGAGAACATTAAGAAGGTTCAGAGAAGGGGTTTTGTTTTATCACGTTACAGGGGGGGGGGGGGGGGCAAAGCGCCACGGAAATGTTGCAGGATTTGAGTTGTAAATCATTAAAAGAACAACGTTATTCGTTGCGGCGAGTTCTATGTGAGAAATTTCAATCACCGACTTTTACTTCTGAATGTGAAAATATTTTGCTAGAACCCACCTATATAGGGAAACATGAACATCCCAATAATATAAGAGAAATCAGATCGAAAACGGAACGATTTAGGTGTTCTTTCTTCCCGCGCGATATTAGAGAATGCAACTGTATGGAAAGCTTATGAAAGTGGTTAATGAACCCTCTGCCAGGCACTTAAATGTGATTTGCATAGTATCGATGTAGAGATGCAAATATTTTAATAAGTTGTTCTGCAAGTAGATCTAAAGAAAGAAATTCATATAAATATTGCTCCGAAAATTGTTTACTTACGGAGATACGGCTAATAAAAGATTTTGCCTATAATTTAGTAACCTCGCTATTAAACTTCTGGAAAATGAAAGCAGAGCACCATGAAATCGTCGACCCACGGAGGGAAATTTTATTGACATATTGTAGAGGATGTTACAGCACACGATCACACAGGCAGAGCCATAAAAAGGTGAGTACAGTCACCAGATCGTGCACACTGTTGACGCTAGTAACGTGTGTACTCTCTTTTTCCAGAAATGCAACCGGCATTTCTCCCGTCGAGACGATGGCAGAGGGGCTGAATGTAGTCTTGCGGAATGGACTGCCATGGTGTCTCGGTTGGGTCGGATTTCGTGCCGGTCGTGTAGACCGCGCAATATGACGTTTCTTCCGGTCCCAAACATGCTGAATGAGGAACAGATCTGGAAATCGCCCGGGCCAGCGTAATTGACGTACACCTGGCTGATACGGGAATACATGTGTACGAGCATTGTCCTGTTGGATAAAGCATATCGTCTTGTTGGTGCATGAAAGGTAGCAATTCAGGTTGTATAATGGTTTCAATTTACCGTGCAGTATTCAATGTTTCCTCACGGTCACTCGAGGAGAACCGTAAATGTAGGATATTGCTCTTCATATCATAATGAACGATAATTCGTGCCGTAAGAGCGTCTTCCACTCACGCCCCAATATTATCCAGCTCACCTACAGTGGTGTCACGGTAGGCGCTTGTGGGAAGAAGACTGAAGATGTTTCGTGTTCAGTGATGAGAGTCTCTCCAGCCCCGATGTCAATTACGATCGTACGCGTGTGTGACGTCCTGCAGGGGAACGCGAAAATCTGGAGTGTATACGACAGAATTCACTTTTCTAATAGGATAATGCACGTCCACATGTGTATCGTACCACCCAACGTGCACTTCCAGATGTACGTCAACCATCCTGGCCAGGACGATCCTCAGATCCGTCCCCCATTGCGAAATTTTGGGACCGTATGAAATGTCATCTTGTGCGGTCTGTACGCGCGGACAGATATCTGGTCCATCCGAGGCACCAGGTGGAAACTGCATGGAAGGCCATTACACAACTCAACCTTCCGCAGAGTTTGTGACACTTGCGGGGAGTGACACTTGCGCGGAAAGGGAATGTGTAGACACTTGCGCGGAGACCCGGACGCTGCAGGTAGTGAACAGGGTGTTCCAGAAGTAGGGATACACCACCCCTACTCCACGCCCTCCTGTGCCGTATTCAGGAAAAGGCCCACCGAGCGAGGTGGAGCAGTAGTAACGGGACGTTCGCTAAAAATAGGGTATATTACAAGATTCACGTCTCTCGCATTCCGGCCCAAAATTAGCATGGGCCTATATTTCGCATTCATTGAAAAATGCGAATTTTTCCGGTACCTACTGTTTACTTTGTACATATTTAAGGGCAGAAAATAAAGTTATCTCCCAATATTTCTGATTAAATAGTGTTTCACACCAAAATACCATTTATGACAATTTCGGATTTACTGCATTTTGAGTCAGAATTCGCATCTATATTCGAATTTATCGCAAATACGAATTTTTCCTGTCCCTAGAATTACCTCTAAAAATAAACAACTGATCAAGGCACTAAAAGCAAGGGCAGATCTTTAGGTGTATTTCTACAAATAACTAAAACACAATTTGATCGTGGAATTATATACAATCTCATTATAAAGGTTTCTGCAGGTGGTTTTGAGCAGCTTTTAAATATGTTAGAAATTGCATTATGAAATATAGACAGCTACACGTTATGTTTATTATGAGATATCGATTTCGGCTAATTTGAGGTCATCTTCAAGTCTCAAACAACAGGTGTTACTTATGCATTTTTCCAGTGGCACTCATAACCTTTAACTGTTTACACACAAGGTCTAACGTTGTTAATCGCGTTAGCAATGAAAAGAGAACCCAGAATCTTTGCGTCTAAATGATACATATATTGGTGTGATGTCTTATTTCGAAAGAACAGACATCACACCAATACATATATAGCTTTCGGTGAAATGGAACGGTATGATGTCGTTACGTACCACAGCACGGCCGACTAGAAACGCAGGAGAAGTGCAAACAACGTTCTCTCCTCAGAGGTATGATTATAATTGGGTTCGGCGTAGACTTCTACAACATACAGTCTACACGGCGAAGATTACACCAAAAAATTTAACCAAATTTTAGAATCGTGTCTACTATGTAAAGATGTAGCAACACAAAACGCTTCAAGTCCATAACTTCACTGGTTTTCGAGTTCTGGATTTTTAATATGTTTTTAATGTTATCATAGAAAAAACAAATTTGGGACTCACACTAAAATTTTCATATGGCAGATTTTGTAGGTACATTCACAAGACATAATTCAACGGTTGTGTGCATTCATCTTATGAGAAATATCAATCATTTGTTTTCAGTGTTTATTTCAAATTTCTACATTTAAGTTTCTTTAATTATTAGTACTTAAATGTGGTTATGAAATAAATAAATTACGTGTATATGTGTAGTCTTATGCGGTCAAACTACTTAGGCCATTGGTCGCTAGAGTTACACACTACTTAATCTTACTTAAAATGACTTAGGCAAAGTACAAACAAACATACCCAAGTCCGAGGAAGGACTCGAACCTCCGACCGGACCGGCCGCGCAATTTGTGACACAAATTACATGTTTGATAATATTAATGCATAGAAGTATGAAATCACGTCAAGACTACTACCTGCAAAAATTTTGACAAAAAAAAGTTGGCACTGAGTTTAGAAAAACAAAATTCTGGTATATTGGATTTTAACATTGAAAAATGAATGTTACTTTTTTTTTACTACAAGAGATACAGCCATTCAAATTTACGACCACCAGAACGTTTTCCCTTCCTGAGTAAATGAGCTGCTTCTTGTAGTTTCAGCACCTTTTTCTTGAATGTTCTGAATATAAATCTTCACACAGACTTCTTGAGGAGGAGAGTGATACAGATATCTGATTGTAAACCACTGCCTATTACCTTAGACCTTTTTGACTGTACTGAACAGTAATTCCGCGTATTCCGTAATTTATATTTATACAGTTAACAGGCAATGTAATTTATAACCAACTATTGGCTGCCAATTTCGCTTCATTTTTCCTGGTAGTCTTGCAACTTGTTTCTCCTGTTGGTTTATGCCGAGTTCGGAGTAAAAATGGTTCTACATGACGGTGATGGAAAATAGAATTTATCTTCAGCATTTTTGGGGTCTACGAATAAACGCTTCAAGTATGTAGAATACTCATTGACTTATTATTAACGTTTTTTAATTGAAGGTTTAAGGTTGCGTCTCCTATTAAAAAGCATAGTAGCTATTTTTAAAGAGATGGAAGTTGCGTGATAGTGGGGTTAACTACATAGCGGTCAATTACATCAACGTATCTGTGCAGGATGCCTAATATATTTATTGCTTGCGCAAGTGTCTTGATATGCTTAGTGTTCTGAATAATATGCTTTTAGGAGGTATGACTGTGGAAAGTCATCGTCTTGTAGTAGCAGAGACTGTCTTAATAACTCTCCAAACATTATCACTATTAAAATACCTTTTTGTTTTCAGAAGGAACACTCAACGGATTAATATGTAGTTAGAACAAGTTACTATATTGCTCTTCAGCTTTGAAAGGGTTGTGCAATTTCACTGATTTTCGTGTTATGTTGACAGTGTGGAAACTTGACCACAGCAGTGCTAGACTTCTTGGTGTGCCTGTACCCAGGAAAAGCCATCAGCCGCCCCAAGGGCCCCGGGTTCCGCGCAAGTGTGACTCCGCGCAAGTGTCACTCCGCGCAAGTGTTCCAACCCCCTTCCGCAACTCTAAGATCGCCTCCACGGGAGAATTGCAGTTTGCATTGTTGCAAAAGGAGGGATACACAGTACTAGCGTCCACATTGTAAATGTAAGGGACTTAACTACGTTAGTTACCAGTCCCTAGGCTAACAAACTACTTCAACTAACTTATGCTTAGGACAACACAAACACCCATGCCCGACCGAGGACTCAGAGCCCGGACGGCGAATGGCCACGTGCACCGCAACAGGGCGCCTTAGTGCGCACGGCTATTCTGCAGCGACTGCCAACACTTCGCACACTCTAGTGACTGAGGTCACGTTCGTATGGATCTGTCTGTTTTATCGTGTGTATTCATCCTCAAGAATATTTCAATAAAATTTACCTCTGCTTCATTGACGAATTCATTGTGTTCTTTTTTTCATACTCCAGGAGTGTATGAAGCTATCGCAAAATTGTACGAGGTTAAAGTAAAGCATGATTTCCATTTATTTTGTCGCTATTGATGTCCCAGAAGTGTATCTGTAGTAGATTTCCAGAAATTATCCACGTAAGTTCCAGAGATTAAGCAAGTGCATTTGCTCACTTTCCATTACGAATATTGGCAACCGTTATTGAGTGGTTTCAGGCGTTTGCTAACCTTGGAAAGAGCTAATTTTCCGTATTGTTCAGTGGAAGAACACAATAAGAACAGAGAATGAGATGTGAAATTGTATTTACTCTTAATTAAAAGCAGATTATCTGACTCATTCATGCAGTTTTAGTTAACTTTATTACCACCATTTTCTAAAATTAAATTCTGTACTTCTTCTGCTGAAAACTTGTGCCAAGTAATCAATAAATTACAAATTTTCCAAAATTATTTCTTTGCTTCTCTGGAGTTTCTGGGGAAAATATTTCAGATACACGTATGCGGATATGTCTCATTACATTCACTGTATCAATAAGAACAAAATAAAAGGAACGTGCTTTACTTTAATCGTACAGTTTTGCGATAGCTTCATAGCAGCGAGGCTGCTAAATTTCAGTAAAAATCTTTTATTAACCATAACTTCGTAAGTAAACATTTGCGGACCTATGTTTATGTGAACTTCTTCCTCAGCTTCACTTTCAGAATCACATATTAAAATCATATTTATAGAATATTGCATCGGTTCCTGGATGAACATGGATAGTTTAAGTACTTCTGTACTCTTGAACACATTCTGCGTTTTATACCACTATTCATTTATACTGTAGTCTCTAACTTACAAATTCATAATCTTCTAAGTACTTCAATCAAAACTGTATACTGTCAAGTTATTTAAGTGCTTCTCTGGGATTTACATTATGCTTTTATTATTACACACCTTGAGAATGTCTTAATATTAATAGTATCCACAGTTTCAATATTTAAATTTAAAAGAAGCTGAGATATATTCATTCAGTTTACAATTACAGTTTATATTATGGTTGTTTTCTGGTATTGATATATTGTCAAAAAGATTCCCATATCTTTGGATTGTCATCTGTGTACAACACAACTCACACCAATGGGTGGACTATCTGTGTAGTACTAAGTTATCTGATGAAGGCCTAAGAAGCCGATAGGCCGGTTCATACCAAAACAATAAACAGATTTGTGGAAGATAAATAAAAAGTGTTGAAATTTTTAACATATTAAAATATTTGCATACCTTCAAATGTTCAAATATTTGTTAAGCTTAAGGTACTTAACTGCGGGGTCATCAGTCCCTAAATTTACAAACTACCTGATACTAAAGACGACACAAACAGCCATGCCCGAGGGGGGATTCGAACCCCTGATCGTAGCGGCCGTACAGACGGTGACTGGCGCTCCGCACACCACTCGGCCACTGCGGTCAGCTGCATACCTTCGTGAATCACTTAAACAGCAGTTCAAATCGAAACAGGCTGCTGAGATATGGATAAATGAAGAGGATCGAACAGGGTGGACTGTGGTGCAGATCTTGTGACGGTCAGACAATATCGGCCGTACATGCGCCTTGCTTTTTTTCCTCCTACAAACTAATAACGCGAGAGCGAAATTAGAAAAACATTTTCGGAGCGATGGAATTAAAGCTTGAACTGGGGAACAATGGCTGTATTAATTAGTTTGAAAAAAGTAGTAAGTCACGGGCCGCCACGCGGTAATTGGACTCGCCGGCCGCGGGTTGTGGCCGTAAGCAGCGTGAACCGTGACGGCAGCCAGCAGGTGGCGCCGGAGAGCCAGCAGCCGGCGCTGAGGACTTGATCCCGGCGGCCGCGTTACAGCCGTGGTGTAGCGCTACTGGCCGCGTCACGCCAAGAGTGGAAATTCATTTCACTGAATCTCAGCTCTGAGGAAAGCTACACTACTGGCCATTAAAACTGCTGCACCAAGAAGAAATGCAGATGACAGACGGGTATTCATTGGACAATTACATGCCTATCTCATTGACGTCGATTTGCAGTAGGATTTTGGAACATATACTTTGTTCGAATACTATGAACTACCTCGAAGAGAACGACCTATTAACCAATAGTCAACACGGATTCAGAAAGTATCACTCTTGCGAAACACAGCTTGCCCTTTATTCACATGAAGTGTTAAGTGCCATCGACAAGGGATCTCAAATCGATTCCATATTTCTGGATTTCCGGAAGGCTTTTGATACTGTACCCCACAAGCGGCTTCTAATGAAATTGCGTGCTTATGGAATATCTTCCCAATTGTGCGATTGGATTCACGATTTCCTATCAGAAAGGACACAGTTCGTTGTAATTGACGGTAAGTCATCGAGTAAAACAGAAGTGATATCTGGCGTTCCACAGGGAAGCGTTATAGGTCCCTTACTCTTCCTCGGGTTTACAAACGATTTAGGAGACAATCTGAATAGCTCCCTTAGGACTGTTCGCGGATGATGCTGTCGTTTATCAAAAGCAACTGCAATGCGATTTAGACAAAATTTCTACTTGGTGCGAAAATTGGCAATTGACACTAAATAAAGAAAAGTGTGAAGTAATACACATGACCACTAAAAGAAATCCACTAAACTTCAATTACGCGATAAATCAGTCAAACCTTAAGGTCGTAAATTCTACCAAATACCTGGAAGTTACAATTACGAACAACTTTGACTGGAGAGAACACATAGAAAATATTGTGGGGAAGGCGAATCAAAGGTTACGTTTCATTGGCAGAACGCTTAGAAGATGCACTAGCTCCACCAAAGAGACTGCCTACATCACACTTGTGCGTCCTCTCCTGGAGTACTGTTGCCCCTTGTGGGACCCTCACCAGGTGGGACTGACGGAAGATATTGAGAAGGTTCGGAGAAGGGCAGCTCGTTTTGTTTTATCACGTTACGGGGGGGGGGGGGGAAGCGTCACGGAAATGTTGCACGAATTGGGGTGGAAATCATTAAAAGAAAGACGTTATTCATTGCGGCGTGATCTGTTTGCGAAGTTTCAATCACCGACTTTTAGTTCTGAATGTGAAAATATTTTGCTAGCACCC
Source organism: Locusta migratoria (assembly GCA_026315105.1). Taxonomy (NCBI): domain Eukaryota; kingdom Metazoa; phylum Arthropoda; class Insecta; order Orthoptera; family Acrididae; genus Locusta; species Locusta migratoria. The sequence goes on along the minus strand of CM048748.1, from coordinate 224,885,607 downwards.
ACCTACTTAGGGAGACATGACCATCCCAATAAAATAAGAGAAATCAGACCGAAAACGGAACGATTTAGGTGTTCTTTCTTCCCGCGCGCTATTAGAGAATGGAACGGTAGAGAAAAGTTATGAAAGTGGTTAATGAACCCTCTGCCAGGCACTTAAATGTGATTTTCAGAGTATCGATGTAGATGTAGATGTAGAACTGACATGTGATTACATTTTCACGCAATTTGGTAGCAGAGATCCTGAGAAAAAGGTAAAGGAGACCGCGTATAAAATGCTTGTACGACCACGCCTTGAGAATTGCTCAGGTGTTTGGGACCCGCAACAGACCAGTTTAAAGGAAGACATAGAGGCAGTTCAGATGCGAGCAGCAAGGTTTGTTACTGGTAGGTTCGACTAAATGTGCGAGTGTCACGGAAATGCTCCGGCAACTCAATTGGGGATCGCTGGAGGAAAGATTACGTTCTTGTCGTGAATTTCTGTTGAGGAAATTTAGGGGGCCGGAAATTGAAGCTAAGTGTAGTACGATATTGCTGCCGCCTACTTACATTTCGTGTGGTGATCACGAAGACAAGATAAGAGAAATTAGGGCTCGTACAGAGGCATATAGGCATTCTTTTTTTTCCTCGTATTTGGGAGTGGAATAGGAAAGTAAATGCCTAGTAGTGGTACAGTGTATCCTCCGCCACGCACCTTACGGTGAATTGCGGAGTATCTATGTAGATGTAGATGAAATCAGTAACCAGAATAACCACCTCTGGCCGTAATAACGGCCTTGATACGCCTGGGCATTGAGTCAAACAGAGCTTCGACGGCGTGTACAGGTACAGATGGCCATGCAGCTTCAGCACGATATCACAGTTCATCAATAGTAGTGACTGGCGTATTGTGACGAGTTAGTTTCTCGGCCACCATTTACCAGACGTTTTCAATTGGTGAGAGATCTGGAGAATTTTCTAGCCAGAGCAGCAGTCGAACATTTTCCGTATCCAGAAAGGCCCGTACAGGACCTGCAACATACGGTCGTGCATTATCCTGCTGAAATGTAGGGTTTCGCAGGGAATGAAGGGCAGAGCCACTAACTCAATCTGATCTAAGGAAAGCTAAACTACTGGCCATTAAAATTGCTGCACCAAGAAGGAATTCAGATGATAGACGGGTATTCATTGGACAAATATATTATACTAGAACTAACATGTGATTACATTTTCACGCAATTTGGGGGCTTAGATCCTGAGAAATCAGTACCCAGAGCAACCAACTGTGACCATAATAACGGCCTTGATACGCCTGGTCATTGAGTCAAACAGAGCTTGCATGGCGTGTACAGGTACAGGTACCCATGCAGCTTCAACACGATACCACAGTTCATCAGGAGTAGTGACTGGCGTATTGTGACGAGCCAGTTGTTCGGCCACCATTGAACAGACGTTTTCAATTGGTGAGAGATCTGGAGAACGTTCTGGCCAGGGCAGTCGAATATTTTCCGTACCCAGAAAGGCCCGTACACGACCAGCAACATTCGGTCGTGCATTATACTGCTGAAATGTAGGGTTTCGCAGAGAATGATGGGTAGAGCCACTGGTCATAACACATCTGAAATGTAACGGCCACTGTTCAAACTGCCGTCGATGCGAACAAGAGGTGACCGAGACGTGTAACCAATGGCACCCCATACCATCACGAACGGGAGATACGCCAGTATGGCGATGACGAATACACGCTTCCAATGTACGTACACCGCGATGTCGCCAAACCCGGTTGTGACCATCATGATGCTGTAAACGGAACCTGGATTCGTCCGAAAAAATGGTGTTTTGCCATTCGTGTACCCAAGTTCGTCGTTGCGTAAACCATCGCAGGCGCTCCTGTCTGTGATGCAGCGTTAAGGGTAACCGCAGCCATGGTCTCCCAGTTGAGGGTCCATGCTGCTGCAAACGTCGTCGTTCGTGCAGATGGTTGTTGTTTGCAAACGTTCCCATCTTTTGACTCATGGATCGAGGCGTGGCTGCAGGATCCATTACAGCCATGCGGATAAGATGCCTGTCATCTCGACTGCTAGTGATAAGAGGCCGTTGGGATCCAGCACGGCGTTCCGTATTGACCTCCTGAACCCACCGATTCCATATTCTGCTAACAGTCATTGGATCGCGACCAACGCGAGCAGCAATGTTGCCATACGATAAACCGAAATCGCGATAGGCTACAATGTGATCTTTATCAAATTCGCAAACGTGATGTTATGCATTTGTCCTCATTACACGATACATCACAACAACGTTTCACTAGGCAACGCCGGTCAACTGCTGTTTGTGTATGAGAAATCGGTTGGAAACTTTCCTCATGTCAGCACGTTGTAGGTGTCGCCACCTGTGCCAACTTTGTGTGAAAGCTTTGGAAAGTTAATCGTTTGCATATCACATCATCTTCCTGTCGGTTAAATTTCGCGTCTGTAGCACGTCAACTTTGTGATGTAGCAGTTTTAATGGTTAGGAGTGTAGTACCGAATTACGCGGGGCTCTGATGGCAATCTTAAATTTCATAATATACGTTGAAGCTGTTTTATTGAAGAAAGTCGTTCTTGTTCTTGATATTTTGATGTGGTATGAAGGACTGTGTGAAAATTCAACATGCAGCGGAACATATTGGTTGTTTGAAGGAAAATTACAGAAATTAGAGGAAAACATAGACGCCTTCAGAAAGAGAGATTGTCGTACTTTCGAACACTGGTGATGGCAGAAAATACGTACCAGATGATCGTTTAGGAATATGTTTTTGTTTTAGACACCCTTGTGACGGAAGAAGTATGATGAAGTATTGTAAAAATTTTTAACATTAATTTCATAATTGCTACTGAAAATATGTGGTAGGCATGTTCAGTAGATACTGTCATGGAATACCTCAATTGAGAATCTTTTCTTCGTTGAAAAAAAAAAGCTCTATAACTTCAAATTCAAACAATTAAGCATTTGTCGACGTATGATGTAACTGTAAGAATGCATACATCGTGTTTTACTAAAGCCTTCTGATCTGGAGTACTCATACACTTAGGATTAGTCAACCTTTGTTAAATCTTGGTGCATGAGCTGAAGTAAAAAGTCAACATTATGTCATTACTATGCCTAATTCATTTTTTGCATACATCAAATTTTAGATAAACGCTCCTCAATTTCAGTATTTCAGTAACATGAATCTAGCCGTCACTTCAACAGTAGAACTAACGTTCACCATAAAATAATTATGTCAAAAATTTCTAGTGGACACGATAAATTATCAGCGAAATCAAATAAAGTATGTGCATCTGAGTTGAGTAACGAATTAAGTTAGTTGTTTATCAAGGGAATATTTCCTGAATGGTTGAAATATCCTGAACTGAAGCCATCTTCAAGGCATTCAGTCATATTTCCTTGAAATATCATTTTTGTCACTATTAACAAAGATTTTACTACAGTTCTTAACCATCTGACAACAAATAACATACCAGAGTACCACAATGAGAAATCCTTTTTTCACAGTATATCCCTGACCAGAGACAATGTTGTAAAGCCGGAGAACTATTTTCTCAGCAGCTGTCGAAGAAGGTGAAAAGGGGTGGGGGTGGGGGAGGGGAGTGATGCATTCTGTAAAGTAAATATCCCTGAATGGGGATGCATTCCTCCTAAACTCCAATGACTTACAGTGCCATGTTGCATTGCTTGAGAAATGACGTGTTAAATTACACTATGGCACTACATCATATATATCGTACCTTTGTTTACATATGGCGTAATATTACATGATGTCTCATTTGATACGACGCGACATGATACAAAGAAATGTATCTGTTCATTCCACATGACGTGATAGATTGTGTTACATTATGATTTACTGTAATGATTTACTGTAATCACAATGTCATCTTAATATACATGAAAATTGAGGTGTTTCTGCTTATATTTCACTCTACAGCCAAAACTACACATCCAAAACGAATAGTGTTGGTATGTGGTAGAAGGTATCAGTCTCCCATTGTGCACAATGGTGGTAGAGAGTTTATAACGATTAGGGGGTGAAAGTTATCGACTTATATAAAATTCTACGTGTGGGTATCAATATTTTGCTCTTCAGCAAAAACTACACAATTGAGACGAACGATATCTCTCCAGTTGTACACCATAGCTGTTCCGTGTTGATAGCTACAAGAGGGTGGAAGATAAAGTGGTTGAAAGTCGTCAGCTTATATAAAATTCGGACTGAAGGCCAGCGATGACTTTTGACTATAATAGCAAAGAGGCTATATACGGTGCACGTGATGCACATTCTTCAGTTGTTTTTCTGCAACAAGCGTACGAATAAAGAAAAATAAGTGTATATTGCAGTTTTAAAAGTAAAACTACCAAGAAAGATGCGAAAGCGTAACAAAGAAATTTCGCGTTCTCGACCCGTTTCTAAAAAAGACAGAAACAGCGCTGAAAAGTGAATCTAACAACGATAGAAACTTCAAATTTGTAGACGTTTTTATCTTACACTTTAGCCATCAACGATTTTTCGATATTCCCATCCCTAAGGGGGTGAAATATGGGCCGAACTTTTTTTTTTTTTTTTTTTTTTTTTTTTTTTTTTTTTTTTTACTTTGCTATTAAGGCAATTTTGAAGAAAGAAATAATAAACTTCAGATTTAGATTTTTGTTTGATATTTAATAACACTTGTTTCAATATTTTTCGACCTTTAATCACTAAGCAGGTGATATAAGGGAATATATTTTAAGGGTGTTACTAAGACTATTTTGATGCTAGAAATGCGAAAATATGGATTTATAACCATGGTTATAATGTAAAAAAATGTGTTTCGGGATGTTCTGAACTCTGCCTTCAGTTGTGCAATAGGCGGTGGCAAGTTGTATCAAAATACTTGATTAGGAAAGCTTTTTTAAAGCTAAATCTTAGAAAATTTGATTTAGAAATAGAAACAACCAGTGCAGACCAACCAGTCAACAGCTTCGAAGCAACGGGAATTTAGTATACTGTATAAGAACACAATGTCATTAAGTGATGCCATATCTCATAACACGACATGGAACGTGTCAATTTGGGATGTTATAATACAGAATATTTTTCAAATTCCACAACAGGACGTTAGTTGCCTAGATCTTACATACAACTTGTCATGTGACAAAATGTTGTAGCCAGCCGTAGTTCATGTCTAATATTTCTTAGATAAAAAGGACTGTCCTCAGAAAAGGGACTAGTGTTAAGCTGTCAGATATCATTTCTCAAGGAAATAAGTAGAAGCTATTTCCTCTAGGGACAAAGGTTCCATCTTAGCGCCTTTACCGCTTCTTATGTATATCAATGACCTTTCATCTGGAATATTAAAACTGCCAATGATCTTGTAATAGTGCAGCTCTTGTGTATTCCGTGCTTGCTGTATTAGATTTGTGTTTAAATCGGTCGTATGCAAGACACCTTGTTTTGTTATAATACCCAAGCATGTTTCGGCACAAGACAATAGTTTCATGCAAATGCGTGTTGCATGCATGTTTGCATGTTTTTCGCCATTTGAGGGGTAAATGTACATTTCGGAATTCAGTCGATTGTTATAACAGTTATTAATTACTCAAAGATAGAGTAACTTGAGTAATTTTTCTGTTTTTGTAATACTTTATCGTGAGTACAAGCACCCTAGTTCGGCTCTGTGTATACTTCGTCGCATCTCTCACTGCTGCCAATCTTTTCTATATCCTTTCAGTAGTAAGAGCTATTGTACTTAAAATATGCAGAATGAAAAGTATGATTCCGGCACTACACTAGATGCTCCACAGCCCACACTGATCTCCTCATTACTCCAGCCATCATGTACGGGAAGTGAACCCGACTTATTATTTTAAAAGCGAGTGCAGTAATTCTATTAATTATGAGAAGACCGTTGTTTCGTAGTGTTGGACATAAAGTGCTACGCCACACATCAATGAACCATATTCTTTAACATTTTCTGAAGTCGAGTTTTCATTGTCACTTACAAAGTAATGCAGGTGAATTATGTACGGTTTAGGATCTACAAGTGCGGTTACTGGGTGTACCAGCACAAGTTAACAATGGCTCTTCCTAGATCTACTAGTTCAGAACTAGTGTGAATATGATCGACGAACAGGATTTGTCGAGAGCAGTGATTGTATTCATATACAGTATTGTGAATGTTGCAGTAACTGAGTAGAAATGGCAAGAAATAACAATAATTGGTTAAAATAACCAGTAATTGAGAATTAATGGTTATCGGATATTAGAATGGTTATGAGGAGACACTTCACGATTTCGCTTACTTCATTTTCGCCTCAGGAATCCATATTTTATCAAGTGTAACGGAGTAATAACAGAAACATAAAGCTAAAATCTCACAGATTTTTACCGACAGCACTTTACTGGGAAAGTGTTTAAACACTTTTTTCCCACAAGAATGAACAGCAAGTCTTTAATATCGCTACAATGGAAGGCAGATACCGCGGCTGACTTCACAATAATGCAGTTCCAGAGCGGTTTTGTTATTCTAGAAATAATAAAAAATAAATAAATTGATAAATAAATAAATAAAAAAATAAAGAATAAAAATAAAATAAAATGCGCTCGCTTAGAGCTGAGATAACTTGGTAAACTGTTTTTGCAGTGAGTGTGTTAATCTCGGTACTGGAAATTGGAAAATAACCGTACTATTCTCTTTGTTTGTGCTACTGTAATGTAGAGAGATCATTTTCTGTCTACAAAAATGTTTTCACAGATAAACTCAAGAAGTTAACGCAAAACAATTTAGAAATGTTGGAATTAAAAAACTAAATTCAGAGGAAAAACGATAATGCATATTTTCATGATTATTTCTGCTGATTGTACACGTCATGTGGTTTGATAGTGCATGATATTCTCGACTCTTGTAATTACATTGACCTACGCGAATGACATTGTCCTACCCGAAGCCAACCCAGACTCCCTTTTTCAGCATGACAATGTATGACGACATGTTGCTGCACGAACACGTGCCTTTGGTGTCACAGGATGTGAGCCTTTTGCCCCGCCCTTTCACATTGCCAGTTGCCAGACTGTGAGATATTGTCAAACTACAGATGCAGTGCTGTAACCCAATGCTTTTCACCAATTTGGAAGCAGGTTAAAGCAGCACTGATGGTCGAAGATTTTCAAAAAATGAAGACGAGTGTCTGCACTTTGAGGAGCTACAGTTATCATTATAAAAATGGTATCGAAGTTACTGACCACCACTGAAAAAATTGTGTAGATGTCAAAGGAGATAGTGTTGAAGAGTTTTCTTTGTTGGGTCAGCAACTTACGGGACCACACTCGTAGACGGAGGTAGCGCTTTAATAGGGGAAAATAGTTGCATATTATAACACTGATAGCGGTTCCCCTCAAGAGTACACTTCTAAGTGTTCATAGGAATACTAACACCAACAGCGAAGAACTTGTCTTGGCTCAACAATCGCTTAGACTGAATCACGGCCTGCCTCATCGCGTCCGTGAACTAACACTACGGCAGGTGCCTTACGGAAGCTGGCAAGACCCAATTATGCAGCGAGTGGCCCCAGAGAACGGGTGGTCCCTTATCTTCGCTGACCTGGGCGCGCATCCTAATGCCACACGGCGGGCGCTAGCCGCGGCGCGCAGCTGTCCACGGTCAGGGGGCGCCCTACTTAGTCTCAATCCTTCTCCGCCTCTTTGTGGCCGTCTCCCTCTCTCCCGGGCCTACCCCCCTTGCACCTCTCCCTCCCCCTTCCGCCCCCGCGTTCCTCCGGCCGTGATATGGCAATTCATCTCCGCCCTTTTATACACAGGGTATAAAGGCGGAAGGGTCAGGAGAGAAATGAGCCGCCGTAGATCACATCTCTGAGACAAACGGGCGCACAAAGCTCGATCATCAGCGAGAGAAATGCCTCCCCCCCCCACCCCTCCTCCTTCCTTTCCTTTACTCTTTTCACTGCGGCCTCTGCTGCGACGTCGCCGTCGGGGCTCCGCGACCCGACATGTGTAATAACTTTATGATACTTTTCTATATCCCGGGCTATACGTTTATGGCCGCTATTGACCGATAAAAAGGAATGGACGGCCGGCCCCATTCCGGAGAGAGGACCGGAGGAGACCGTTCTGCCTCCCCCTCCCCCTCGCCGCACCCTCCTTTCGCCCTCTGCGGCCGGCGAGCAGCCTCTCTCTCCCGCCCGGGGCGGTATATATATCGTGGCCCGTTTTCTGGCGGGCATCAAAACTCGTGACAAATGGCGCGGATTTAACCTCGGAAATGACCCCGGGTTTGATATAGATTCGCGGCGCGGCCCGCAGTAACGCATTGGCCGCTATTAGGGCCATCCGTCAGGCGAGGGGCGGGGGTGTTGCCCTGCCCGCGGCTGACCCCACAGGCACCTTGCGGACCGCGCCACGGACGCCGCCTACGTGTACTGCATCCACGCCGACTTGTCACGTCACAAGCAGCGGCTGTGTAAGCGTGTACGTATACTCTCTTACGTCACGTGATCGCCCTCCCGCCATCCATCCCCCCTACACATACACTAGGGATGGGACATCGAACAGTGAAACATCGATGTATCGGTGTCAGTTACACTACGTTTCAGTCGATATTCACCAGTCGATCTATCGGTTATATCGACATTTTGTGGTGATACAATCGGAAATGTTATCATCTTGTTATAACTCAAAAATAGAGAAATACCAACACTATTTTCGATGTAATATTAATGTTAAATAGACTGAAATATGCTGTTGTTAAACCACTGCACAAAAAAGGAGATACGTCTGATGTCAGCAACTACCGTCCAATCTCACTTCTGACAGCCTTATCCAAAATTCTTGAAAAAACTAATGTTTTCTAGAGTAGCTTCACACTTAGGTAAAAATAAAGTTCTAACAAAATGTCAGTTTGGTTTTCAGAAGGGCTTTTCAACAGAAAATGCTATGTATACTTTAACCAATGAAATATTAAATGCTCTGAATAACCGGACATCACCCGTTGTGATTTTTTGGGATCTCTCCGAGGCTTTTGATTGTGTAAATCCTGAAATTCTTCTAGATAAACTAAAGTATTGTGGTATGAATGGGACAGTGTACAAAAATAGTTTAAACATATCTAACAGAAAGAGTGCAGAAAGGTGACATAAGTAGTTCACATAATATGCAAAAAAACAGTTGATTCCTAAAACTGGGAAACAATCAAAAATGGGGTGCTACAAGGACTCTTTACTGTTCTTAATATATATTAATGACATGCCGTTCTATATTCGTGATGATGCAGAGCTGGTTCTTTTTGCTGATGATACAACTATACTTATCACACCTGACAGACAATAACTAACTGAAGAAATTGTAAACGACGTCTTTCAGAGAATAATTAAGTGGTTCTCAGCAAATGGACTATCATTAAATTTTAATAAAAACATTTCATACTCTTCCATACAGTAAATGAAATGACACCATTAATAAATATAGACTTTGATCAGAAATCTGTAGCAAAGGTAGAATATTAAAATTTTTTATGTGTATGCATTGCTGAGAGGATGAACGGGAAAAAATACATTAAAGGCCTGTTGAAACGTTTGAGTTCAGCAACTTATGCTATTAGGTTAATTGCAAATTTTGGTGATACACATCTCAGTAAATTAGCTTACTATGCCTATTTTCATTCTCTACTTTCGTATGTCATCATTTTCTGCGGTAATTCATCAATGAGTAAAAAAGTATTCATTGCACAAAAGTGTGTAATCAGAATAATTGGTGGTGTCCATCGAAGATCATCCTGCAGACACTTATTTGAAGAGCTAGGGATCTTAACAATAGCTTCACAGAATATATATCCACTTATGAAATTTGTTATTACTAATCCCACCGAATTCAAAAGCAATAGCAGTGGACATAACTACAACTCTAGGAGAAAGAGTGATCTTCACTATTCAAGGTTAAATTTAGCATAGGCACAGAAAGGGGTGAATTATGCTGCCACAAAAGTCTTTGGTCACCTACCAAACACCATAAAAAGCCTGACAGATAGCCAACTAGCATTTAAAAATAAATTAAAAGAATTTCTGAATGGCAACTCCTTCTGCACCATAGATGAATTTTTAGATATAAATTAGTAAATCTAATCTATGCCTATTTTCATTCTCTACTTTCGTATGTCATCATTTTCTGCGGTAATTCATCAATGAGTAAAAAAGTATTCATTGCACAAAAGTGTGTAATCAGAATAATTGGTGGTGCCCATCGAAGATCATCCTGCAGACACTTATTTGAAGAGCTAGGGATCTTAACAATAGCTTCACAGAATATATATCCACTTATGAAATTTGTTATTACTAATCCCAACGAATTCAAAAGCAATAGCAGTGGCCATAACTACAACACTAGGAGAAAGAGTGATCTTCACTATTCATGGTTAAATTTAGCATAGGCACAGAAAGGGGTGAATTATGCTGCCACAAAAGTCTTTGGTCACCTGCCAAACACCATAAAAAGCCTGACAGATAGCCAACTAGCATTTAAAAATAAATTAAAAGAATTTCTGAATGGCAACTCCTTCTGCACCATAGATGAATTTTTAGATATAAATTAGTAAATAAAAAAAAAATAAAAAAAAGTTAAATAAATTAAAATGTGTCACGTAATATTAAGTACAAAGTAATAATTTGTAAAGACACCTTTCATTAACCTGGAACATTCCACATCATTACGAAGTGTCGTAATGGAACAAGTACTAATCTGTCTATCTATCTTCATTGTAGCGAAAATGATACCAAAGGTTGGTTTGTTCTAATTTTTTTATAGTTACATTACTAGTTTCAGTAGTCTACCTGCCATCTTCAGGTACCGCTACAAAAATACAAGGAAGAGTGTAACATCTACATACAATAATTTTTTATTTCTAATGTTCATGGAAGTATTTACATTGACCCCCTACTACCTTTAAAATGCATATTGTCAGCCATCAGCTGTTTATTGTATTTATAACTTTACCGGTTTCGGATATTATCCATTACCAGAAAAGTAAAATTAAACTGATTGATTAGAATAGTGCATTTTCTGTCACCAAATCTATGTCAAAAATAGTAACTATTAGAGCGTAACGAACAGTAAACACTACCTTGATTGACTAAGTTGAAAACTGTATCGAATTAGTTTTCTGTAAAGGGCATGTATATAAATTAAGCAAATGAGACATTTTCGAAAAAAATAAATAAATAAAAAATAAAAAAAATGTACGCAAGTGTTACATTCTTCTTTGTATTTTTGTAGAGCCATCTCAAGATGGTAGCTAGACTGCTGAAACTAGTTATGTAATAACAAAAAAGTACAACACAGCGACCTGTGGCATCATTTTCAAAATGTTCAAATGTTCAAATGTTTGTATAGCTTATGGGAACTAGAAAATGGCATCATAACCTGAAACCTAGATCGTGCAAAATAAAATAAAGTTTTGTGAAACAAGGAAACAAGTGTTGTTTAGTTTATTTAATTGAAAATGTTTCGCCAAGAACCAACAGTGGTATCAATAAAAATAATATTTAAGTATTTGAAACATAACAACACAACCTACAATTTTTCAATATGAAGGCTTAGCATAATTTTCATTATTGGTTTTGGAAAACATTCTTTCCTTTTTGAAGGCAGCGAACTGTGTAATGTTTTAATATGAAAATATCAGTCTAGTTAGAAAAAAAACTTTGTTTTATGTAAGGCTAACCAGTTTTGATCTTATAATACGATCATCCTCAGACCGATTTGTGTGATGTTGGTGCTGAGACAAATCGGTCTGAGGATGATACTAGTATGAGTTCGAAGCAGGTTACCTTTATATAAAATGAAGTGTATAATTTTTTCATACTAGACTGATATTTTTATAATAAAAATAATTTTGATTTTTGTCAGCTGAGTATTTTCGACATTTCCTCTCACTCTAAAGTGTGGTTGATAAAATTGTTACTTTAATTAGTGATTTTTGAAACCTCACTTGGCGTTGTTCTTTGACCGTTCTCTCTATATTTTAGTGTGACGTCGAAAAAGAGATGTCTTTTAAAAGTGACGTCTGGAAGCAGTTCAAATCAAATAATAGCAAAGCTGCTAAGTGCAAAATTTTTGATCACGTACGAAGCGTTGCCGAATCACCAAGGAAAACAGTGTCAAAATCAAACCCTGATTGTGGTGATGTAGAAAGCAAACATCTCATTTCTACTGCAGCAGCTGCAACCACTTCGTCAGCTTGTACTCAAGGAGGTATAGCTACTACTCTGAAACTATCTTACTACATTTTTAGGAGGAGGAGAACGACGACAAAAAATAAATGAAACTATTTTGTTTCATATTTGCAAAGATTGTATACCACTTAATAATGTCGAGAAAGAAGGTTAGGTTAATCTCTTCACGGTTTTAGCTCATCTGTCCAAAATGACAACCTGAAAACGATTTTTACATTAATGGACGAGAAATACGAAATTATTCGTTTGCAGTTTCAGAAAGAATGAAATAGGTTAACAAGAGTAATTCTATTTCATTTATTTATTTATTTGCTGCACTACAAGTAATTTCTTTGACAGATTTCTCTACTTGTGAAATAATATGTAAGTAAAGCTGCTTTCTTTCAATTTTTTTTTCATTAATAAAATCCACACCTCGCTGTTTCAAGTAACACGTGATAAGTTTTAAGGTGCATTTTAAAACTATAATTTTTGCACTAATATATAGAACGACACGACTGCATCAAGAAGCTCACTACCAATGCTGTATTCGAAATAGATAAAAGACAGCATTATTCGTGAACAGTCTAGGAGAGCTGCTCAGATTGTTTCCTAAGTTGTTTATAGAGATAAGTAACAGTAGGGGCCCTATAACATTTTCCTGGGCAACGACAGATGTGAGAAATGTTTTACTCGATAACTTACATTTCCACTGTATTAAATATAGATGTAGTACCAAATAGTGACATACGAAAATATTTCCCATTAGTAAGGCTACCTATCGCCCAACAATCCTAATGCAGTGTAGCTGGAAAAATATTTTATGCACTGTCGTACCATACACCGATTGCGATTAACCTCTTGACATTCAACCTTGAAAAGAAGAGGAGAGTCACTGCCTACGAAAAATATTGTGTGGTGCATCGCAGAGTGTACTTTACCTCCGAACTTCGAGAAAATCTACGGTTTTGTCCCAATCGTAATCAAATTTTGCACACTTAACCTTCTAAACAAAACGATCATCGCCGTCTGAGATTTCATGTGGGACATGGCGGAGGGTATCATGCAATAAACTTAGATACCACTTCACCGATCAACATAAAAGTTTAGAGAGTTATGTTACCTTTATTATTTTTCTCAATGGAATGTGGAGATGGAGTAGTAGATCGACAGAAAGACTAGGAAGAGACTGGCAGAGACAGGGGACTGTGGCTGAGTACAGAGAGAGCGGTAGAAGGATATGAATAGAGAAGGAAGGAAGGAAGCTTAGACTTTAACGTCCCCTCGACAGCTTGGTCATTAGATAAATCGGGATGGCCGGAGGTGGATTTGAACCACCATCCTCCCGAATGCCAGTCCAGTATCTTAACACTGCGCCACCTCGCTCGGTTATATGAACAGAGAGAGGAACAGATGAGGACATTAACAGAGAGAGAGAAAAGATATGTGAGGAGATGCACACTGAGAGAAGAAAAGACAAGGTGGACTGAGAGAGGAAAAGGGAAGGTGTGATGCACTTACTTAAATCTGGAAAAATTAAATAACCGGGCGATGTCGGGTTTTCAGATAGTAGCGTATAAATTTCAATTCTTTACTCATGCAGTTTCGTTTATTTTTTATTATAATTTCTTTTTTGTATTTATCACGTTCCGCAGGGCTGAACTGAGGAGCAAGTGTACATGAGCATTGAACGACTTGGCATATGAGATTGTAACAAGCGAGTAGTAACTGATAAAGTGAAACGTTTATCAGGCCTAAATGTAAGTAAGAAAAACCGAAAACATAAAAAAGAAATTAGCTTAGTTTTCTAATTTTCCAGGAATTCCTCAACAGAAAGACTGAGCCAAGAGGAAAATTTTCAGTTTCTAATGTTCAAATGTTTGTTAAGGTTAAGGGACTTAACTGCGGGGTCTTCAGTCGCTAAACTTACAAACTACTTATGGACTACCTTATACTATAGACGGCACAAACATCCAAGCCCGAGGAGGGATTCGAACCCCCGACCGTAGTGGCCGTGCAGACTGTGACTAGCGCGCCGTAGACCGTTCGGCCACTACGGCCGACAATTTTCAGTTTAGTCTTGAAAGTGCGTGGAATACAACTAAGCTTCTTGAATTCGTGAGGCAGCTTATTAGTAATGGATGCTGCAGAATAGTGCACACCTTGATGCACAATGGTCAAGGAGATGTGATCGAAATTCAGAATCGATTTCTGTGTAGTATTAAAGGAGTGAAAGCTGCAACTCTAGGGAATAACCAGATATTATTAACAACAATCGACATTAAAGGTAATGTGTAGTGATGATCCCATGTTAGAATTCCCAGGCTAGTAAACGGAAGTGGAGAAACAGTACGCGAGCCTACCCCACATATTGCTTGAACCCTCTGTCTCTGCGCAAAGCATACTCTCTTTGAATCAGAGATTGGCCCTGGTATAATCGTTGGATGTTCTGCTGAGATATATTCTGCCAAATCCTGTACAACTGGCACTTTAAATGCCCAAAATTCCGACCACACTGTGGGTCCCAGCTCAAAATGCTTCAAGCGTTCTCACATGGGCAGATGGCAACAGAACGGCCGCAGAATATCGTCGTCGTATGCTGTGATGTAAGTGTCCTGCTGGTGACAAGCCAAGGGCTGAAGGCGCGTAGTGGACCGCAGACCACTGCTGGTTATTGGACAGTATGGCAGGTAACCGGTTGGTACTCCCCCGCTAGTGTCACCCCGACATGCCTTCGATTCTAAGCGGAGTTCAGTTCGAAGCGTGTCGATCACTGAAGACAGTTCTACTCTATACACGCCAGGCAGAATTTGAGCGACACCATGATAGCACTGCGTTAAGTGTTTGTTGGTATCAATGGATGTCGGCACAAGAGCCGCCGTGAGATCAGCATCCTTTCGGTGAACCGTCTTGTCCCCACTGATGCACCAGTTACAGGTCGCGTCGATAACAATAATGAATCTTGAACTTCGAGTGCCTCTTTCATGACTGCTCACACTTCACTCTTCAATCGTCTCTCTAAGACGGTCGCTTCTTTCTCGAGTCAGGTTGACCAGGGTTCAATCACCCCTGCGAACATCTTCGAATAATTGTATCACTCCTATTGAAATGTAGATCGATTTCCCGGTGACTACAACAGGCTTATTTGATTTTAAGGACATATTGTTAATCTATGAAAAGCCAAAATGCTGCTTCACTTTATAGATGTTAAAAAGCTGTTTATTATCGCAATAGGCCTATTTCGGCTCTGTGGCCATCATCAGGCTATCTGCGGACAAATATTTATGATTACAATGAGTGAAATAAAGATACTTACAATTTTAATACATTTTCCGTGACATATTATTTCAGACTCACTCCATATAGCATCGTGGAGGTATAATTGATTATAATGACTGCAATGATTGCAGTATACATGTTCTTCAGATGGTGTATATATATTACGTAAATCAGGTCTTAATTCTTAACAGCTAATCTGTCAGTTTGACGTATCCTCCAGCGATGCTCTATGGTTACAGTTTGTTTATGACTGCATATAGTATGATCTTTGATAGTGTGGTGTGATCTTTATTATTTTATGGTATTATGATGTATATCTTTGTTTTCGCTCGACTCGAAAAATTTTAATAAAGTTGTCTAGATAATGTTTGTGTTGTAGTTCGGTTTGTTCATTTAAAATTTCGTCAGGGCTTTCTTTCAAATGTGTATAAATTTCTATCTCTTCTAGGATGTTCATATGATAACCTTTTGGTGTGATATGTAAGTTTTCCATTGCGTCTGTAATTCGATCGGAATATTTTTTTCGGAATTTCGTGTATGTTCTTTGTATCGAATTTCGAAAGTTCTGCCTGTTTGTCCTATATAAAATTTCTGACAATCTTTACAGTTTATATATGCCTGGTAATTGGCATACTGGTATTTTTGTCTTAGTGGAATGGATTAAGGTTTTTATGTTATGTGTAGTTCTGTAGGCAAATCTGACTGTAGTATTTTTTAGTAATGCGTTCAGCTCATCAGACGTTCGTCCTATATAAATGTGTGGTACGTATTTAATTTTTTGTTTTAAGGACGTATCTTTCAATAGCTTAATGTTATTTAGAATTTTATTGGGTTTGTGTTTCGTGTGTTTGGCATATAGTTTCTTTACTATACTTGGATTAAAATCATTTTTGTGGGCTATATAGGTTAGTATTGAAAGCTCTTTATTTATAACTGTTTCTTCTAATGGTAGGTTTATTAGTCTATTGATCATAGTGTTAAAATATGCATGTTTTTGTGCTTTGGGATGGCAAGAATTTGAGTTGATAATATTATCTGAAGTTGTTGGTTTTCTATATATGTCAAATTTATGTACATTGTTCTTATTTCTAATTGTCAGGTCCAAGAAATTTATGGTTTTATCGTTTTCTGGCTCCATGGTAAATTTGATTTTAGTATGTAGGTTGTTCATTATTGTATATAGTTGTTGTATATCAGTTTGTGATCTATCTATTAATAGGAGGGTATCGTCTACATAGCGGTAATAGTATATTATTTTATTTATTATTGGGTGATTAGAGTTGAAGAATTTTTCTTCCAATGTATTTAAAAAGATATCAGCTATGGTTCCTGCTATGCTACATCCTATTGCAACTCAATCTTTTTGGGTATATATATCATTGTTGAATTCAAAATAATTTTGTTTTAATACCAATTTTAGTAAATCAATAATTTCATAAATTCCTGTGATTGGTATTTTCCTATACTTTAGTAAGTTTTCTTCAATGATGGTTATTGTTTCCTGGATTGGTATGTTGGTATAGAGATTGGTAATGTCAAATGACACAAATTTAGCGTTTTGTGGGATTTTTATATCTTTTATTTTATTGGCTAGTGTTCTTGAATTTTTTATTGTGTATTGTTTGTTGTATGTGAAATACTTTTTAATCCATTTGTCCAACTTTTTACTAATTAAATATGTTGGACTATCTATTGAGTTAACTACAGGTCGTATAGGAATTTCAGGTATTTTATGTATTTTTGGTTGTCCATGTAGTCTGGGTATTTTTGGGTTCATACATATACATGTTCTTTTTTCTATGTCATTCATTAGTGTGTTACATCTTTTGATTACTTTTTTGGTTTCTGCTGTGAACTTGTTTGTGGGATTTCTGTTAAGTTTGATAATATTGTTTGATGTGAAGAAGTCTTGTACTTTATGGATGTAGTCGTTTTTGTACATAATCACTAAAGAATTGCCTTTATCAGATTTGGTTGCTATTGCATCATTAGCAATTAGTTTTTCATTTATGTTTTTCATTGTAGTGTGTTCTTTGTTCGTTTGTGTATTATATGTGTGTTTTTGGGTTAAAGCTTTTTCTATTAAATGTGATGCTTTGACTATTATTTCATTTTGTTCAAGAACTGACAATTTTGCTTTGTCAATAGCTAATTTTGTTGTTGCTATAACATTTTTCATTACCCTCTTATTTTGTTTTGGCTGAATATTGTACTTTATTCCTTTGTCTAGTAACAACTGTTCATCATTTGTGAAGCTGATATTAGTTAAATTTTTTGTTCTAGTGTAGAAATGGAATGGTGATGAATATTTTTCTGTTGCATTCATTACTGGATACTGTTTTGATATCAAATTTTGGAATTTCTTTTTATGGTTTAACCGTATTTGTTTGCTAGTGTAGTATATAAATTTGTCTATGAAATTATATAGTTGATCAAAAATTAAAGGACTTGTGTTACTACTAAGAGCTAGGTATGCTACATACATTTCTTGATTTAAGATTTGTTGCTTCTCAAACGTTTCACGTATTTCGTCTTCTAGCCAGAGTCTTGCGCCGAAATTTTGGATTCTTCTGGTGAATTTAGAAGCTGTTGTAATCTTGACAGATACATGTGCTGGAATGATTTTCTTTCTGATACAGAGTTTGTTGAATCTCGCACTTTCAATTAATTTTGTCGTCTTGATTTTCATGCGAATAAATCGCAGAAAATACCCCATTGTATCGTATGACATTAGCGTCAATAATTTCACACCAAAAGGTTATCATATGAACATCCTAGAAGAGATAGAAATTTATACACATTTGAAAGAAAGCCCTGACGAAATTTTAAATGAACAAACCGAACTACAACACAAACATTATCTAGACAACTTTATTAAAATTTTCGAGTCGAGCGAAAACAAAGATATACATCATAATACCATAAAATAATAAAGATCACACCACACTATCAAAGATCATACTATATGCAGTCAATAAACAAACTGTAACCATAGAGCATCGCTGGAGGATACGTCAAACTGACAGATTAGCTGTTAAGAATTAAGACCTGATTTACGTAATATATATACACCATCTGAAGAACATGTATACTGCAATCATTACAGTCATTATAATCAATTATACCTCCACGATGCTATATGGAGTGAGTCTGAAATAATATGACACGGAAAATGTATTAAAATTGTAAGTATCTTTATTTCACTCATTGTAATCATAAATATTTGTCCGCAGATAGCCTGATGATGGCCACAGAGCCGAAATAGGCCTATTGCGATAATAAACAGTTTTTTAACATCTATAAAGTGAAGCAGCATTTTGGCTTTTCATAGATTAACAATATGTCCTTAAAAGACATACACAATGCTGCAGGCCCAAATGAAATGAAAAGGCTTATTTGAGTTTATCTAGACTCTCTCTCCCTCTCTTAAATGTTGTTAACGCATCTGTCTACAAGGCATAGTTACTGGCAAGGTAAGTACACGGAATTAATTTCTGTAATGGATTTGTCCTCTGTTTACGGCTCGAAGCGACATTTCTATGCAAAATTGTACCAATTTTGCAATTTGCGTAGATACATTTGTGAATATCAATTTGTGATGAATCTACACAATTCCTTCTTCTTGCGTCATTTCTCTTCCTTTTCATAGAGTGCGCCCATAGACTTCGACTGTCGAACCCCGATCCAGTCTGCTGGACGAATTGACAGTGACAGTTTGAATTCCGGCTAGCCTACAGGTGTTTCTTCTTAGGCGCACATCCAATTAGATTAATTACGGGCTGGTTCCAATTCCCACCCCAGTTAATCGGTTCGTAAACACTTATCAGAAACCATGGTTGTCTACACCATCTTCACAACCTAACACATGGCAATTTCATGTAAATGGTGTCTGTTTTGCTTTGTAATTTTGCCATTTGCCATTCATCGTCGAATCTGTTTCCTGGAATAAACTTGTTAGAAAATGTTCAAATGTTTGTAAATCTGTGGAGCCAAGCTACTGTAGTCATGAAAGCCTAGGCATGCAAATTTAAAATAACCTAAGGAGCTCTATTTATTTATTGCAAATTTTTATGACGTGCTGCGTAATATTTGAAAGCGCTCGCACATTTCACAATACAACACGCATACATTGTTTCACATTACTTTTAAGATATTATATCGAACAATAATGTGAAATAGAAAAATAACAATAAAAAAGGTCATCCCACACACACTTGCCCGAGGGAGTGACCTCGCAGTCTCTGTCAAGATGGTTCACACCTTCGGCACATAAAAGATAGGCCACTTCACCCATGACTTACTGGGATATTCACGTTCATCACTGTAGAGTGTTTTAAATAAAAGTGTGTACTTCGCCTTATAACTCACCCTGAACAGTAATAATGTACATTTGAGATTCTTGAGAAGATTCGCATACAGTATGCACCCATACCACTGAGTCCAGCTTCAAAATTACGAGAGAGAAAGACACAAATTACGTCATAGAGAATGAAATGAATGAAAAACCACACTACCACATAAAGGTTTTGATATATTACGTTTTCAATAATAGCTCACTTCGCAACACATTCTGCATAAAGTAGCTCATATACCCTTGCACGTACGTGGTAAGTTCTGCTATTGTTCACGAGCTATGACGTCATTGCGTGAAAACGGAAGTACAGACAGAAATTCACTACAGATACTGGCGAAATGGACAGATACCAGGAGAGAAGTCGATGAATAGAGGGGAAGAAGGAGTCACAAAAATATAATACATACATACGTGGCCATCTCTCGGTACTATGTCTGCTTCTAAATAATTAAATGACTGTCCTGCGACGGTAAAGTACACTAGCGGCGAAACAGGCAAAACACAATTCCTTTCAATACGCGATAGCAAATATGACGGTACCGATGACAGCGCTGCTCAAGCAGAGATGCTAAAGACGGCTTCTCAAAATTCCTTCAAAACAAAAACCCTAAGTACATACTGCAGAATTCGAATCAAGAACAGTTGCCGGCGTACGTGATATAGAAGTAGATATCCTTCGAGTAGTAAGGCAACTAAAACCACTTGACAAGGGCAAGTCTTCGGGATTAAACTGTATACCATTAAGTGTTTTCAGATTAGGTTCTTTTCAGTGAAAGATCCGTATCAAAAAAACTTGAAAACTGAAGAGGTTACTACAAAATTCGAGAAAGATGATAGGAGTAATCCACAAGATTAGAGACAAATATCACTGACGTCGATATGCCGGAGGATATTGGAACGTATACTTTATTGGAATTTTGGGAACTACCTAAAAGGAAACAACTTATTCAACTATATTCAGCACGGATAACAGAAAGTGTCGTTGTTGTGGAACACATCAAGCTCTTTCGTCACATGAAGTGGTGAGTGCTATCGAAAAGGGACCTCAAATCGTTTCCATGTTTTAAAATTTCATAACGATTTCGACTCTGTACCTCTGAAGCGGCTTCTAATGGTTATGGAATATCGTCTGAGTTGTGTGATTGGATTCGAGATTTTCTGGAAGAAGTGACACAGTTTGTTGAAATTGACGGCAGGTCATCGACTAGAACAGAAGCGATAAATATCGTTACGCAGGTATGTGTGACACAGCCCATATAGTTCCTTGTCTCTGTAAACGAATTGTGAGACAGTCTGAGCAATTCTTTCAGACTGTTCCTAGATGATGCTGTCGTTTAGGAAAGTCATATCAGAAGATCAAAAGCAATTGCAAAACGATGCAATATATGCTTGGTGCAAAATTGGCAGATAATCATAAATACCCAGAAGCATGAAGTCACCCGTATGGTCAGTAAAAGAAATTACACACACGATAGAATAATCAAATCAAAATGCCGGATATTCGACCAGATACCTTGGAATTACCATTAAAAACGACTTTAATTGGAAAGAACAGTTGACAAACCAAATGCAACATTTTTTTGGCTCAATACTTACAAGATGCAACAGTTCTGCTAAAGAAAGAGCCTATACAATATTTGTCCGTCCTATTATGGTGTATTCTTGTGCACTGTGGGATCCTCAGCAGGTGCAACTGACGGGGGATGTAGAGAAAGTTCAAGAAGGGCAACTCGCTTTATATTATCGCATATTATTGCGATACAGGGGAGAGAGTGTCACGAAAATGATGAACGAGTTGGGTGGAAATCATGAAAAGAAAGGCACTATTCATTGGAGCGAGTTCTATTTGTAAATCGGTGGCCGAGGAGACTGAGGCGCTCCAGTCACAGTCTGCACGGCCACTACGGTCGGGGGTTCGAATCCCCCCTCGGGCATGGATATTTGTGCCGTCCTAGTTCGTAAGTAGTTCATAAGTAGTTTGTAAGTTTAGGGACTGATATCCACGTAGTTAAGTCCCATAGACTATACAAACATTTATATTTGTAAATCTTCTTTCATCAACTATCCCCCTCCGGATAAGAACATATTTTGCTAGCACCAGCGCACATAGCGAGACATGATCACAACAATGTCGGTCCCGGTTGTCTTGGGATAAACCGCTCGACTGAAAACCGAAGGGTCGCGGGTTCGAAACCCGGTCGGTCCTCAGATTTTTTCAGTCTGCACTTTAACCCATCCTTCACCTCTCAACAATGTGAGGAATCGCCAGAAAAGACACGTGGTTCGGATTCCACGTTATGCTGTAGGTCCCCTTTGCCCGGTTGGATAACTGGGGTAGGCTAGGGACACGCAAGCCGCCGAAGTGGCGTCCAATTGAAAGGCTTGCTCCAGACCAATGAGCTAAATGAAATTATTATTATTATCATAATAATGATAGAAATAGGTCGAAAACGGGAAGATTTAAGTGTTCCTTTCTCCCTAATGTTGTTAGTTAATGGAACGGTAAAGAATATTACGAAAGCTTTTCTAACAACGCGCTGCTCAAGCACTTAAAGGTAATTCGCAGAGTATATGTAGATGCAAAGTGATACTAGGTATGGAGTGATGCCTCAACTGCTGGGCACATCACTTGTTGCTGGTTACTGGAAGGCCAACTGTTTGAATCACAACAAACGCGAAAGCTCGGCGGAATAGCAATGCACAGAGATTCGGGTGCAATGGCTGAGCTACAGTTCCATCGGTGAGGAAGATGCAGCGGTGGGGGGAGTGACTGGACACAAGGGAGGGGGGAGGAGAGGAGAGGAACAGCGGTGTGTGGGAACGGCGGCCGGTGCATTCCTGGCAGGGAGAGGGCCGCTCTGCGCCCGGAATATCATAACCGGCGGCCAGGGTGAGTGTCCGCGGCCACACACCGCGCCGCTTCTGCACGCGGCCGCGACGGGACAGGACAGGACAGGACAAACGGCCGGGTCTGTGTCGACACTCCCAAGTTCACCGTCTGTGCAGAATGCACTGGCAGGCAGCATTAAAAAAAAAAAAAAAAAAAAAAAAAAAAAGTTCAAATGTTTGTAAATCTATCGGACCAAACTACGTGGTCATCAGTCCGTAGCATACAAACTACTTAAACCTAAGTAAACTAACCTAAGGACAAACACACACATCCATGCTCCAGGGAGGACTCGAACCTCCAGGGCGAGCAACCGCGCGCTCCGCAGCGAGACGCTTTAGACCACTCGGCTACTCCACCGCGGCAGAGAGCATTACACTCAATGGGAACAATTATCTGATCTCTATAACTGGATGTGTGGACGTATGTAGGGGAAGGTCGGGTAAGTTGACGAATAGTCTAGGATGACGAATTTTTAATTTATCCGATAAATCTACAAAAAATGTTCAAATATCTGTAGAGCTTATGGGACTTAAGTACAGGGTCATCAGTCCCTAAACTTACAAACTACCTATGAACTAGCTAATACTAAGGACGGCACAGATATCCACGCCCGAGGGGGGATTCGAACCCCCGACCGTAGTGGCCGTACAGACCGTGACTGGCGCGCCGCAGTTTCCTCGGTCATTGGGGCCGGCGATAAATCTACAGATTATGTATTTTCACTGTACTGTTTTTAAAAGAAAACACCTTTTGTTACTGCAAATGAAGGGTTTTTATTTTTATAATTCACACATACGCGTTTTACCTTTGTCACAAAGCATCATCAGTGGGTGTCCTGAAATATTTACATGTTTCTGTTTACATATGAAGGTTAGGATTTTTACATAAGTGCAAAACATTACGTTTCTGATTCAAAACAGTTCGGTTTTTGCTATAAAATGTCGTACTTACAGCACTTGCTATACCGTATCAGCCTCTTTCCGGCAACCAGGTCGAAAAGTTCCACTATTTTCTAAACACTTCGCATTTTTCTAGTTCCGCTATCGTCTGCTGCAATAATGGTGTCCACTGTAGTTTGTTTTGTAGTGTTGCCAACTTCGCAGCTTATTTGCAATTCAACTATTTCATTGAAAGTGTGTTGAAGATATCTTTGTGTGTGTGTGTGTGTGTGTGTGTGTGTGTGTGTGTGTGCGCGCGCGCGCGCGCGTGCATGTGTGAGTATGTCTGTGAGTGTGTGTGTGACTTTTCCCCCATGTGTATCTATGTATGTGTGTGTGTGGGGGGGGGGAGGGGGGGATTGGGATTTGTGTCTATCATATGTTCAATCAGTGAAAACAGTGATTAATTCGTCAAGTTTATTTGGTCATTTAGTAGCAACTTTTTCTCAGCTTCTGTTTTATATATATAAGGTAATTTTCTTGTAATGTTAGGAGTTTTTTTTCCTGATTTATAATGAAATAAATAGAATAAATAGTTTCAGGACAACACTAAAACTGCGAAGAAGCTGATCAACCCAACAGTTTTTTCTGCACCTGCAAAGCAGTTGAAATTTGTATTAATTATTAGAACCTGTGTTGGAGTGTCGGCGGTCCTATTCTAACTAATAGGTGGGATCGTCACATACTGCAACTGAGGAAGTAGAACTGGACGGAGTGAGAAAGTAAAATATTCAGCAGCGACTTCCGGTAGGTGATACTAAGATCTTACTTTTTCTAATTTCTACATAAAGCTAAAATTTGTCTCCAACTGAATTTCAAATGTCTGTAACGCTAAAGGACCAATCTTCTATGTTCATCGGTCCTTAGACTTACAAAGTACTTATAGTAACTTTTACTTAGGACAACACACATACCCATATTCGAGGGAGTACTCGAACCACCACCGGAAGCGACCTTGCGGTCAGTAACTTGCTCCTCCAGGCCACGCGGCTATTTTCGCGCGGCTGTTTTCAATTGTCTACTATCATAGCACTTATCTCTTTATATTTTACCCCTATATTATGATTGGGTAGACGGATTAATTTCTCATGATGGTGGTGGCCTTTCAATACGTATTTGAATACGTTATATTCCAGTCAGAAATCTCATTGATACTAGACTTACTAGTGGTCCACTCCTACTACAACATTGACGCATATTTTAATATGACCAAAATAATTATTGTATATATTGATATAACTAGTATTATCATTTCAGGCTCTAAATGAAAAAAAATCTCTTCAATCACGATCTCTGGAAAGAAGAGTTAATATAAATTAATATTTAATCTCTATCTGAGATAATTTTACTCCACCATTTTTATTTCTTAAGGCTTGATTGGTCCCGGGTTAAAATTGATCTGTTGCAGACCTACAGGTATTATTTAACCGTGTTCTTGAGCAATCCCATCGATGCAGCCACCAGCTGGATCCACACGTATCAGCACTTATCGGCATGCTACATCTATAAAAAAAAATGTAACCAAATAGCAATTCAACATTCATAGAATATATGACATCAACTGCGATTGGGCAAAGCTGAAAATGTGTACCCAGCCGGGATTCGAACCCGTGTCTCCTGCTTTCTAGGCAGTTGCGCTTACCCCTACACCACTGGGGACACAGTGATCACCGCACCTGCAAGGACTGCCTAAGCACGCCTCCCGTCAGATACAAATTACCAGCTTCGCCCTGCCCACAGTACTCAAACTCGTAGTTATGAACTAATTCCCGTAAGAGTAAGGGCTTCAAACTTTGCCCACCCCTCCCCACTAACGATAGGATCATTGCCCGTCACCGGCATATTATATATCCATGTGGCGTCTGTTCTGAGAGAACAGACGTCACTTCTGATCCTGCAGTTGTTATTATTCAACATTCATAGAATATATGACATCAACTGCGATTGGGCAAAGCTGAAAATGTGTACCCAGCCGGGATTCGAACCCGGGTCTCCTGCTTTCTAGGCAGTTGCGCTGACCCCTACACCACTGGGGACACAGTGATCACCGCACCTGCAAGGACTACCTAAGCATGCCTCTCGTCAGATACAAATTCCCAGCTTCGCCCTGCCCACAGTATTCAAACTTGTATTTATGAAACTAATTCCTGTAAGAGTAAGGGCTTCAAACTTGCCCACTCCTCCCCACTAACGATAGGATCATTGCCCGTCACCGGCATATTATATATATATATATATATATATATATATATATATATATATATATATATATATATATATATATATATATATGGTGTCTGTTCCGAAAGAACAGACGTCACTTCTGATCCTGGGTGTGTGGTGGGAGAAGTTTATGGTGTGACCTTAGGTGGCACTCTTGCTGCGACCGTCGAAGTAAGTACATCGTCATATCATGTTGAGAAGATAGCATGCTGTTAGAACCTTAATTTCTTTGTGATCAGGCAGTCTTGGTATATCAGTGATAGTTTTCTTAATTAATTCTTTCGCTATGCAAGGCGAAGTGTTTCTTCATTTACATGACATGAGTAACTCACCTTAGATTTAGTATTTGCATTCTCATTCCGGTGTTGATTTTGTGTCCGGTTTTCACAAGTTAGAATTCACATGTGTGGTCTTCAGCCTTTGTGTAAACTTAGTATGTTTGAATTTCCTTGGTGTTTTTTTTATTTAATTTTTTAATTTTTTAATTAACGTTTTCATGTCCTGTCTGTATCTGCGAGTATGGTAAATATTTCTCAGATTTTCTGGTTTGATTCCATCTTTCCTGTCTTGGTATGACTGATGGCACCAGGTGCCTTCATAACTTCAGCCTTCAGCCATGTTTTTACTAATACTAGCTTTCTTCTATATGAATTTTCGTTCATGCTTTACTTGCTTATTCTAAATTAATTTCTTTTTGTAAATCCTATGTAATTCACCATGGTCACACACCACATGGTACTTACAGATAATATGGTGCTGCCTTCCTGCACATAAATTAGTTTGGTGCATAGTACATTTTTTAATTAGTGCTTGAAGACACCCACCATCTCGTCAAAACGCAGCCGACACTTCATTCACCACTGCTATCAAGTGTTGCCGCATGAGTAATGTGTTGCAAGATTATGGGTGTGTATGTGAGTGAATGAGTGTGCTTTCCTTTATCCACTGTGTATTTGCAAATTTCCTTCCATGTTACCTCCATATTCATAAAAGGCAGAAACAATTTCATTATGAGCAGTAAGTTTATGATTCAATTCACTTTTTTACATGGTGTGTACTTGATTGTGCTTAATATGGTCTCCCCACATTTATTTGCTGTTCGTTTTAGTGATTAGATGATGATTTAAAGACTAAAACCTCTGCTTTATAATTTCATGCTACCGTCCCATTATCTATTCCTGTTCTATAACATTAATTTTGTGTTTGTTAAAACTTTGGCTGCTCCCTTAAGGAGTGAGCTGTTACGTAAATGTCCGTTGCGCAAGTAATGTGGCCACTCGTAAAGTAATTTAGAGCAGCAGTGAGCGTTTTAATTTGAATTTGCAGATCTCTACAGCCTGAGAACTCACTTCGAAAACTTAACAAGCTGCTTTCACACTATTGCAAAGGAAAGTTTGTTTGTGTGTAATTGAAAGTTTTATTTCATCAGTATTGTTTAGTGTTGGGAATGTTGGTTCCGTGTTTTTCTCCCTTCAGCATGTCCCCATCAATGACGTCACGAGTGAAAACAAGCGGATGGTATCGGGTAGTTCAGTAATGCCGCGGCTTCTTTCCTAGTCTTCACCCTTAAGCAGAATCGGGGATCAAATGCACCAATCGACAACAATAAAATCGTCACAATCGAAACACATCGTGTTTCAATATCGCAGGCCTGAGTAATCTCAAGACATTCTAAGGTCACTAGGGTCTGGGAGCTTATTGCTATAAATTTATTGGAAGTGGTGGTAAGTGACATCACTGAATCCAATTTGACCCGCGATTTCAGATAAGGGATTTTTTTTTAAAATGTTTAGATGATGTTACGAAAAATCCTATAGTATATGTTGGTTTTTTAATCGAAGTCTATTTGTAATCATGTAGCATGTAAATGTAAGGTACTAAAAATTAATTATAAATATGAGACCTACGACCTAAAGATAAAAAAATGACACTATGTAAAATTTAAAAGTTTATTTATATTTGCAACGAGCGTAATTGCCGCTGCTTCGCACGCCTAGACTGGCTGGTGTGCATTGATTGTTTCTACTTATAAATTTTCATAGATTTAGCTGTAAAAAGTCTTCCTAATAAAGTATTCTCTTACAACTTGTCACATCGTATTTCACCATTGATGGCAGAATTCAGAACTTCCCGAAAGACTTTTTTCTCTTTTAATTCTCCCCATGGTTCCAAACACAAATTTTTGCATTTATAGCATCAAAATAGTTTTATTAGTAGCATCAAAAGATTTTTCCCTTATTTCACCCGCTTAATGACTGAATTTCCAAAAATACGGAAACATGATTTTTTTTCTTTTTTTAATTCCAATCAAAAATCTAAATACGAAGTTTCGTATTTCTTGCTTTACTGAATAGCAATTAATTTTCAAATAGCGTTCGTCCCCTATTTCACCCCTTTACGGACGGAAATACCGAAAAATCGCTCATGCCTATAGTGTTTCAAGATGAAAAACGCCTACAAATTTCATGTTTCTATCGTCTGTAGATTCACTTCTTAGCACCGTTTTCTGTCTTTTAGAATCGGATCGAGAACGCGAAACTTCTTTCTTACAATTTGGCTACTTTCTTGATAGTTTTATTTTTCAAACTGCAATATGCACTTTTTTTTCTTTACTCGTAGGCTTGTTGCCGTAAAACGACTATTATAGTGTCAAAAGTCATAGCTGGTTTCCAGTCGGAATTGTATAGAAGCTGACGACTTTCATCCACTATAACTTCCACCCTCTTATAGCTATCAACAAGGAACTATAGTCTACAACGGGAGACTTTGTACTAAAACAACACAGAGAGATTGTTCGTCTCCATTGTGTTGTTTTTGCTGAATAGCAAAATATTAACAGACACACGTAGACTTTCATGTAAGTCGGTAACTTTCAACTCCCATATCTCCCACCCCCTTATCGTTATTAATCTTCTACCACCATAATAATCAATGGTAGACTTATACCTACTAGCACATACAAACACTATTCGTTTGCGATGTCTAGTTTTGGCTGCAGAGTGAAATATAGGCACAAACACCTGAGTTTTTATATGTATTATGACAGAAGTTATTTTAATACATTCCTTACGAATTTACGTATTATTTATACTTTTTATACTAATTATGTGGCTTTTTATCTAAGTGTCCTTATAGACGTACTAAATCAATTACGTTCATGAAAATAACGATTCTGATTAAGGGTTATTATTTGGGACGAATAAAGCCGAAACTTCGTCAGAAAATTAACTGCTGCAAGTGCGGGTGGTGATGCCAGTGTTGCCAACTCGTAAATACGGAAACATCATGCTACACACTCGAGATTACACATTTTGACTCAGAATTATCGTACATCAGGCAAAAAATGTTAAAAGAAGTAAATACATTAATTAATAGAAAAAATAATGGTAATTTCCAAGGAACGATATACACCTAAGTAGCGGTATCAGTGCGAGTGTTATATATCGCACATAACCAGATATCGATTTTATTTACAGCGACGACAACTACGACAAGCGATGAACGATGTATATTTCGTTTAGAGTGTTGGCAACCACAACTGCCTTTTGAGGAGATCAAGGTTATCGTCTTATGATGAGTTTAATGTAATTTCACTTACCTTAGTTGTATCGACAATTCGTTATTGTCTGAAGTGGGCTTGATATGCACGGTTTAAATGCTATCTCCGTCCGGAAAGAAATTGTAGTGTCTCAAACACTACATGCTCACATTGGATGGACAAGATGTCCAAAGGAATTATTTTTTATATGTTGTAGGAGATTTTTTGTGGACTATTACTGTCCTAAGTTACCTTTTACAGGATAATTCTTGAAAATAAACCTCCCCTTTGTCATAAGAGGTTCTAAACAGACTTTTTATTTCTTTAATAAAAGTTTGGTGAACCTCAGAAAAATTAAAGCATCATGGAATTGTCATTCACTTGTTATAGTCGTTGATTAGTTCTGACTGAGATAACACGTTAAAAAAAGTTGGAAGACATCTGGATGTACCGTGGTGTAAACCAGATGCTGGACTCAAATATTGTGTAGTTATTGGTCAAATAAAACCCTGATGTGTTTATAAGAAATGCACTGTGAAGAGTTCTCATTTCATTAGTTGCAATTTATCTTGTGGTGTAACTACTTCTCAACATAACTTCATTACTTGTAACGAAGTGTAATGGCCTTGACTACTATTGTAAGAGTGAATAATAGAGTCACTGGTTAACCAGGATCTCAATTAAAAATTTAACCGAACTAGACAAGAAGAGATAGGGTGTTACACTAAGTATGTTTGCCTGAATGAAAATTTTAATGCGGTAGGTCAACACAAGAAATGTTACACTTTCTGCGGAGCTATGAACATAGTTTATTGTATCATTTTCCAAAGAGTTACACCTCAAAGATATAATTTTTGAAATGGAACAATAATTTTTTCTATCGTGTATTGGATTCGTTGCAACAAGCTGCGTCCAAATCAATTTACACTACATCCCTATCACTGTTAGTTTCAGGGGCAGATACCACAAGCGCTGCGCATAATGCAATGCGCCTTCTAAATGTGGTGCGGCCGAGTTGTAACGTCGCCGGTGTCACGAAGCGAGAAGCTTCACGATGCGCTGTTGTTCGTGTATGCCATCGTCATCCGATGTCAGTAACTGTGGTATTGAGCCCCGGTTGTTTGTGTGGCTCCAACTGTCGGGTATACGGCCGTGTGTGGAGACAGTCGGCAGTCTAACAGCGCATCGAGGAAGCTTCTCGCTCCGTGACACCGGCGACGTTACAACTCGGCCGCACCACATTTAGTAGGCGCATTGCATTATGCGCAGCGCTTGTGGTATCTGCCAACGCCACCTAGATACAAGGCCTGTGCGCTGCCTGCCAAGAGTAGTCATAACACAAACAATTTGTCTTGCGTAGCGTTGTACTGAGATTGTGAATATTTACATGTTGCACGCTGTGTTTCAGAATGTTCTTAATGTTATTCATGAGATTCACAGACAAATTTGTTTTGGTATAAGTTATTTATGAAGTATTGTAAGATATCTTACCGATATTTGAATCGGGCGATTCATATTAGGCATTTTGTTTCATAGCAGCAAAAATTTGCACGGAGAATCACATAAATAACACGAGAAAGATTCTGAAACGCAGTGTGCAACATGTATGTGTTCCCAAACTCAGCACTACGCTAAATAAGACTAGTAGTTTGCTCGTGTTATGACTACTCTTGGCAGGAAGCGCACAGGCCTTGTATCTAGGTGGTGTTGTATCTGCCCCTGAAACTGTGAAGGGTTGTAGTTCCCAAACTAGCAGTGATAGGAATGTAGTTTAAATTGATTTGGACGCAGCTGGTTTCAAAGAATCCAATGCACGATAGAAAAAAAACTATTGTTCCACTTTAAAAATTATATCTGTATGCTATAACTCTTTGGAAAATGATACAATAAACTATGTTCATAGCTCCGCAGAAAGTGTAACATTTCTTGTGTTGACCTACCGCATTAAAATTTCCCATCACCTATTATTTTATAAGTCACAGAGGCAAACACACTTAGTGAAACACCCTGTATACATGTGGTGTTGCAAGATTGGAGAGGGACTACACGGTCAAATCATACAATAATACCCTCCCCCCACCCCCGCCCCCCCAAAAGAAGAAACATCACATAATTATCGTTTGTTTGCCCAGTATCGGACAAGGTACTATCGTATGCCCCGATAATTATCGTACGAGTTGGCAACACTGGTTGGTGCCGCCACCTGTGTCAGGTGAGTGACGCGCGCGCGCAGTCGGCAGCTGCGGCACCGCCCCGTGGAACGCAGCTTGCGCACATCCCTCGCTAAGACCTGACGAAGTATAATGGCCTTGACTAGAATTGGAAGAGTGAATAATAGAGACTCTGGTTAACCAGGATCTCAATTAAAAATTTAACCGGACTAGACAAGAAGAGATTTATATATATATGTGTGTGTGGTGTTGCAAGATTGAAGAGGGACTACACGGTCAAATAATACCATAATACCCCCCCAAAAAAACAAGAAACATCACATAATTATCGTTTGTTTGCCCAGGTACAATCATACATCGCATGGCCAGATAATTATCGTACGAGTTGGCAACACTGGTTGGTGCCGCCACCCGTGTGAGGTGAGCGTCGCGCGCGCGCAGTCGGCAACTGGTGCGCCGCCCCGTGGAATGCTGTTAGCGCACAGCCCTCGCTAAGAGCTGACGAAGTGTAATGGCCTTGACTACAACTGGAAGAGTGAATAATAGAGGCACTGGTTAACCAGGATCTCAATTAAAAATTTAACTGGACTAGACAAGAAGAGATTTTTATCCATATATGTGTGTGGTGTTGCAAGATTGAAGAGGGATTACACGGTCAAATCATACAATAACACCCCCAAAAAAAAACAAGAAACATCACATAATTATCGTTTCTTTGCCCAGTATTGTACAAGGTACTATCGTACATCGTATGCCCCGATAATTAAAGAACGAGTTGGCAACACTGTCACAACAGTGTCGCGCGCGCACAGTCAGCAGCTGCAGCGCCGCCCCGTGGAACGCAGCTTGCGCACAGCCCTCGCTAAGAGCTGACCAAGTGTAATGGCCTTGACTACAATTGGAAGAGTGAATAATATAGGCACTGGTTAACCAGGATCTCAATTAAAAATTTAACCGGACTAGACATGTGTGTGTGTGTGTGTGTGTGTGTGTGTGTGTGTGTGGTGTTGCAAGATTGAAGAGGGACTACACGGTCAAATAATACCATAATACCCCCCCCCCCCAAAAAAAAAAAAAAAACAAGAAACATCAGATAATTATCGTTTGTTTGTCCAGGTACAGTTGTACATCGTATGCCCCTATAATTGTCGTACGAGTTGGCAACACTGGGTGGTGCCTCCACCCGCGTCAGGTGAGTGTCGCGCGCGCGCAGTCGGCAGCCACCGCTCCGCGCCGCCCCGTGGAACGCAGCTTGCTCGCAGCCCTCTAGCTAGCTAAGAGCAGACACGACCCGCCCTGATTTACGCAGGCAGCTCTGCGCGGCGCGGCGACCTCGGCAGGGCGCGTGCATAACTGTTATGGGAGAAGTTCCCGGGGACGAAGTTGCGCGCTGAGATACGCGCAGCGGGCCGAGATTCGCCGCGGCATTGTCTCGCCATAATCTAGCGGCGCGCACTAAATTGCGCGATAATTCAGGCCCGCTAAGCCGCCCCGCCCCCGCCGTGTCGCCTCGGCTCGCCTCGGCGGCTGCTCGCGGCACGGCCTCAGGCTTACCAACAAATATGGAAGGAGCCGCCGCCACGGCAAGTTGCCGGGCGCGCAGATTAGGCCCGGTGGCGCAAGTTGGCCGGCTTACCGCAGCCGTCGATGCCGCCGGCTGCCCCCTGGGGGGCCTTCTCCGTCCACCAGAGCCGGCCATCGCTTGGGAGGCATCATCCCCCGCCCCCACAGCTGCTGTGCCGAGGGCCCCACGACAGCAGTGTACTCCGCAGAATCGGCAGCGACCGGTACAATACGAGGGTGCACAGTGACTTTCCATATATATCGGGTGATCAAAAAGTCAGTATAAATTTGAAAACTTAATAAATCACGTATTGGCCATCACAACTAAGTCATCTGCAGGCAATTAAAGGGCTTTACGTAGACTGTCAGGAAGCGGTTAGAGTAGATGGCATACTAAACTCATGGTTCAGTGTAGTTTCACGGGTAAGACAAAGCTGTAATCTCTCACCAATGTTGTTCATACTATTCTTGGATCATATGTTGTAAGCAGTAGACTGGTAGGGCGGGATTAAAATAGGTGAAAACAAAATAAGCCGTCTCGCATATGCGGATGACTTAGTTGTAATGGCCGATTCGATTGAAAGGTTGCAAACTAATATTCCAGAGCTCGATCAGAGGTGCAAGGATTATGATATGAAGATCAGCATCTCCAAAACGAAAGTAATGTCTGTGGGAAAGAGATTCAAACAGACTGAGTGGCAGATAGGAGGAACCAAGTTAGAACAGATGGGCAGTTTCAAGTACCTGGGATGGCAACATAGCGAAAGAACTGGTATCGAGGTGCAGCAAAGCTAATGCAGTGAGTGCTCAGCTAAGATCTACTCTCTTCTGCAAGAAGGAAGTAAGTACCAAGACTAAGTTAGCAGTGCACCGCTCTATCTTTCGACCAACTTTGCTGTATGAGAGTGAAAGCTGGGTGGGTACAGGTTACCTTATCCATAAGATAGAGGTTACAGATATGAAAGTAGCAAGAACGATTGCAGGTACTAATATATGGGAAGAATGGCAGGAGGGTGTCCATAATGAGGAAATCAAAGAAAAACTGGGAATGAACACCTTAGATGAAGCAGTTAAAGCGAACAGACTAAGATGGTGGGGCCATGTTACACGCATGGGGGAAGCAAGGTTACTTAACAGACTCTTGAGCGCGTTAGTGGAGGGTAAGAGAAGTCGAGGTAGACCAAGAAGAAAGTACTTAGATTCGGTGCAGAATGATTTTGAAGTGAAAGGCATAACATCAGACGAGGCATCAATGTTTGCATTGAATAGGGGATCATGGAGGAATTTTATTAGAGGTACTTTGCTCCAGACTGAACGCTGAGAGGCATAATCAGTCTCTAATGATGATGATGATGATAAATCACGAATAATGTAGATACAGACGTAAAAATTGACACACATGCTTGGAATGACATGGCGTTTTATTAGAAAAAAAAGTTCAAAGAATGTCCGACACATGGGGCTTCATCTGATCAGAAAAGCAATAATTAGCATAACAAATTAAGACAAAGGAAAGATGATATTCCTTACAGGAAATGCTCAATATGTTCATCATCATTCCTCAACAATAGCTATAGTCGACGAATAATGTTGTGAACAGCACTTGCGATGGGACCATGTAATTCCACCTATTTAGGAATACCATCACATATTTAAAGTTTATTGTTTAGTTACTTGATATTCACTCCCCTAAGTCGATGAGATTTCCTAGTTAGATGTCCTGCTACTCAGTGCCTCTAAATAAGTTCCTTCCAATTTAAATGTGGTCTGGCTTCTTCTCCATAAAAATTATAGTTAGAAGAGAGAGATTTGAGCACACCACACTTTCTCACTCATGAAATGAGAAGAGTCTTCCTTTCAACGTTAACAACACCTTGTGTTTATTTTTCCCTTTTTACAATGATTAAACCGACTTATAGTTCTGATTTACAATATTTCAACCAGTACACATATACAGTCTTGTGACCTTACTGTGCTCAGGTCAACTTTACAATGGTAACTACTTATAAAACAACACACTATCAATCACAGTTCCTTTGTTTCTCTTCCATTGCAAACACTTCTGTGCAGGTTCACAGAGTTTTTATTATGCACAGTGGTTTGACTCTGCACATTCCATGCCCTTAGTAAAGTTTCTGTCTGGACCTTCACCTTCGAAATAAAAAGCCCAGGACAGTAACAGTCCCAATAAAACCTCCCTAAACATATAAAAAACTACTTCATTTGGGCATCTTGTAGAACTGCAGAGTGCATCACGAGAGCATTACGAGAGCATGTAGTGTTTTATACACTACACGTTGTAAAGCATTTCCGGAGTTATGGTGAGGCATTGGCGTCAGATGTTGTCATTCAGCATCCGCAGAGATGTCGGTCGATCACGATACACTTGCAAGGTCAGGTAACCCCAAAGCCAAGAATCGCACGGACTGAGGTCTGGGGACCTGGGAGGCCAATCATGATGAAAGTGGCGGCTGAGCACACGATCATCACCAAACGACGCGCGCAAGAGATCGTTCACAGTCTAGCAATACTTTTTTTTGTTCTTATAAAACCCCATGTCATTCGAAGCATGTGTGTCAATTTTTATCTCTCTATCTACATTATTCCGTGATTAAGTTGTGAAGTTTATACGGACTTTTTGATCACCCGGTATATTCTATCTCGAACTCGGCGCGTTGCAGCCACAGGAGAAATAATTGTGCAAGTAACGTCTGAAATTTCGAACTGTTAGCTTGTTTAATTACGAATAATAGAAATAAATATTCACGTTATAGTCGAAATTTAACGATAATAAAGAGGTATAAATGACATTCATTTAATTTTGTTTCCTCCATACAAACGCTTTAGGGTAGAAAATACTTTTCGTTTTTCCCTATTCAGCAAAAAAAAAAAAAAAAAAAAAAAAAAAAAAAAAAAAAAAAAAAAAAAAAAAAAAAAAAAAAAAACAACACTTGGCTGTCCGACTCGCGAGACCGCAACGTACAACTGGCATGTGAAAAACATGCACTTTCTAGATTCAACCCGCACACAAACTCCCACACCCACCCACCCACATGTACGAGTATATACTTTGTATTAGACCAGCTCCACCTTTTCCTTCTCTCTGTTCACTTGCTCCTCCCACCGTCTCCTCCTATTCCTTTCTCTATCTATTTCCTCCTTCCCTCCCTCTGTTCGTCTCCTTTAGCCTGTCTGTAAGCGTCTCCCGTCTCCCATTCTCTTATTCTCCCTATCTCCTCATTTAACCTCTTTCTGTCCGTCTTCTCCCTAAACTTTGTCCGTTTCGTCCTACATCTACTCCTCTCCCTATATATTTGAATACGTACATATATGCACCGAGTTTCATGGTGACTGGTCAAACGGTGTCAAAATCGCAAGGATATCAGATAAATTAGGTGCAGCTCATGAACCAACAATTTTTTTAATATCTCCAAAACTGTAAAAATTCATGTTCGCAATATCTGGATATAGCAGAATTAAACTTACGATTACCAATTTTTGAAAGAGTGGTGCAATTTGAACGAACTATCTCTTAGATGATTTCTTATTACCTCAAGCTTGTGTACACTTCAAGATATGTATCTACATTGGTCCAATGTAGGTCACAAAACAAAAACAATAGTAAAAATAATAATATCCGCTATTATATCAGTTCCCTTTTTTTTTACATTTTTTTCGAATTTATTTATTCTTGACCGGTATTTCACGGATTTTGAATGGGAATTTTACTTTAGATCTAGCTTTATCCACAGCCATTTATATTTATAGCTTCCTTACTTAGATATTACAAATGTATGGTAATGTTATTGAAATTCGTTGAATAATATCGTCATTTGAAGAAGTATAACAGTTTACATCATTTGTATCAAGAGTCTTTAGAACAAAATACTTGTTTCTTAATGGTTTCAGTAGTATTCCCTAAAAGATAATACAATTTATGGTTATGATTTCTTCTGTTCTCTCAATTTTGAACAGCAGTTTTTCAATACTTAAGTTGTTTAACTTTTAGTTTTCCCTGGAACTTTCTTAGTTCGTCTTATACGTTATTCTATGAAAATAATTTCTGAATAAGGCATTCGTTGTTGTAAACATGCGTGATGAAGTATTATATTACTTTCATAATGATCATTAAGAGAAAGGTGTTTAATCTTTCCCCTTCATATTTTAGAAATTCCGTCTTCACGTTGTTGTTAAATGTGTTTTTAGGAACAAGATGTAGAGGCTCTCTTCACATGCCTCCATTTAATGTTAACTGATCTATTTATCTGCTAAAAATGATAAAGTATTTGGAAGCTATTGAGTCAATTAAATTATTCTTATACCATTTTCTAATTTGATTTCATTCTCAACATATTTGTAAATATAATACTTTCGAGAAGCCGACATTTCAATTGTACTTGTAGAAAGTGAATAATATTGTATGGAAGGAAATTCATCTAGTCTATCTGATATACTCAGAGATAAGATTCATAATATCTTAATGAACCATTAAGTTATACAACCTGTCCACCCCTTTAAACTCTTGGGACTCTTATGAAATGTAAAATGAAAGCTGTCCTAGTAGTAAGTACACAACGCCGTATCAAATGGTGGTATTTTCAACTTACGAAGTGAGCTATTCAGACCAGAAGTCGGTTTTTCTAAATGGAGTAGCATACTTAATATTATTGCTTTAGATTATACGCCGAAAATGAAGAAAGTTTTGTTAAAAAAAATCTAAATCGCCATTCTCCACTTACAAATCTCTTTTGAAATATAGGTGTGTCCTGAGAAGTTACATTAAAAGATGAAGCACAGTACTAGAAGGGCCATGAGGGACGTTGTTTCTACTGTAAGGTGTGTTAAATAAATAGCCTTCGACTTGATCTCATTCAGTGCAGCGTATAAGCGAGAATGTGGTTACGTGTCCGTACACTACTTACAATCGGCGTCGGCCCATATCATTTCACGGTCAATTGCCTTGCGTTTCAAGGTAGTATTGGATGCACTGTATGTACGTTAATAACAAATTACATTATTAAATGCGTGTAGCTTACATGACTGTAGTATCTAACTAAATAAAGTAATCTATGCATGTCACGTTCCAGATGGTCCATCACACCACAGAAAGCATTTTGGAGTGGAGAATGACGACTTAGATTGAAATATTTTAACAAAACATTCTCCATTTAAGGCATAGAATAGGATCAGTAAGAAAAAGTATGCCATTCCATTTAAAAATATCGACTTGCGGTCTGAACAGCCCTCTTCCGGTGGGAGTCGGGAGTTGCAAATGGCACCAATCGATCCGGCGTCGTTCACTTACTACTGGAAGGTATTTAATTTTATACTTCACACGACTCCCTCGGTTTCAGAAGGGGTGGGCGAGTGGATGGTTTGATTTATAAGGGATTAAACGACTATGCCTGGGCGGGTGATATATATATATATATATATATATATATATATATATATATATATATATAATCACTCGTTCGCATCACTGATTCGCTAGATTCATTTCGCTATGTTCTACGATTGTAATAGGACTGTGACAATCAAACCTCAAACATTATACAGGCGTTCTGTTTTACTAAGGTAATGGAAACAATGAACGTACTTACAGATATTATTATTAATACACAATGTTCTACTTGTTAAAAATGTAAAACATATTCTTACTTTTTCTTAGTCATTAACAACACAGCATTCAATTATAAAAGTCTTTGATTTCCAAACATTTCCTGCACAATTAGAAAACATCTAAATTGATGGATAAGCAAAATCGTGAAATTAAAAGCTTTAAAATTGTTGATACATGTTCTGCTCATGTTGTTCTAGAAGAGCTGCTCATGCTATTCAACATGAAGTGTATTTATTTACGAGTCTCAGGGTGAAGCCAGAGTTTAACATTTAATCGAATATACGAACAAAATTAACGACCGTCTTAGCTAAGAATAGTTTTAGTGCATTTTCCTCTGATTGCCTGAGGAAAATTTCCAGTTCGCTTCCGATGTCGACTATGAAAACAAAACAAAACGAATAAAAATGAATTTTAACAGAACTGAGCTTAGACGTTGCACAAGACACGGTAAAACCATTTCATTACGTTAGAATTACACTTGAAATGGTATCCGTCAAACAATTCCACGGTAGTAACACACTGAATTCGTTTTCGGGAGGGTGGCGGTTCAGATCGCTACGTGGACCTTCAGATTTACGTTTTTCCCGGCTTGACTTTGAAGCTATGGCAGAAATCCCCAACCCTCTTTCTTGAAGGGCCTCTGACGGTGTATTCGTGAATTGCACGTACATCCATAAACTTCCTTTTGCCTTCTGATGTGTTATGAATCCCTCAATTAGTTAGTAGGGGGCCATGGCAGGGAATCCAGAGTGAATGTAAGTTAAGGAATAGTTTCTTTCTTGCACGGGGTAAATTTTAAAAGCTCTCGTTTACTACAGCACTTCGAACTGAGATACTTTAAATGGAAATGAACTATGAGTGAATCATAAAGATTTGTTTGGGCACTGACTTCGGCTCTTCCTTAGCGTCATGCTCCAACATGTACTTACAGTCTTCTCTGCACTCACAATGAATTGTTCGTAAAACTAATGATTTCAAGACCGCCGCATCAAGGTATTTGATTTAGACTTGCACTTGCATTTAAAGCCACCGTAAGGCGCGTGACAAAGTGTACCGCTGTTAGTCATTACCTTTCCAGTTCCACACCCAAAGAGAGCAAAGGGAAGGAAAGCTCTTTGTTATCCTTATGGGAAATGTAAATAGCCAGCAGTAAATTGGCGGTTCCTTAAATTTACTGCATAACATATCTCTAAAAGATTATCATCATCCCTCCGAATATTCCCATTAGAGTTTCCTAAGCGTCTCTGTAACACTCGCATGGTGATAGAACCTACCAGTAACAAATCTAGCAGCCCGCCGCTGAATTCCTTCTAGCTCATACTTTAACATGACATGATATGAATCCTAAATGCTATAGCAGTACTCAAAAACGAATCGGAATAGATTTCTATAGGCGACTTCCTTCACAGACAAAACAAATGTTCCGAAAAGCCTCCCAATAAACCGAATTCCATCATCTGAACGTCTGCCCTTATATTACTGTTTAATTACATGTCGCTGACTGACGTTGCGGCTACATATATAATTGACGTGAGTGTGCCAGGCAGCACACTACTGGTGCTGTTTTCAAATATTACGGGATTGTTCTGCCTACTGATTGGCGGTGAATTGTATTTTTCACCAATTAGTGCTATGTAGCTGCCACTCATTACAAGTGGAATATTTTTCTAAGTCATCTTGTACGCTCCTATCAGGTTGCAACAACAAAATATAGAACACGCTGCTCTGACCAGCAATGTGATAAGTAACTATAGAGAACTGTTTATGGCAATGTGACGGAGATTAAGTGAGGGTTTAAATTTTATATTGAACATAGATACAAGCAATGAAATTTGTATTCGTAGGATTTCAAAAATTATGTACACAAGCACGCGATTTACACGTGGGTACCTCCACACAGTTTCCGTGGTTTGATTTTATTTATAATTAAAATATTCACATTGTTGGATAACGAGGAGAATGATAAATAGAAATATTTACTACTTGTATCTCTAGTATGATTCTACACGACTGTAGTTTCTTATTGAGGTGACACAAAACAATTCTTTGCCATAATATGTTTGCGTTGTGTGAATTCCTTCCAGACAATGCACTTACTCCGTGCAGATGTCATTGTACCCAACTTACTTAGGAAAATACTTTCATATAATAATCTCTTTTTACCTGGGAGATGAATCGGGGGAAAACTGGTAGAAGTCGACATCGGAGAAGGTCAATTTGTATTTAGGAGAAATGTAGGAACACTGGAGAAAAACTAACGTTAAGACTTATATCTTAGAATATATATTAAGGTAAGGCATACCTACCCTTCTAGATTTTGTGTATTCTGAGAAACCTTTTGGTTATATTAATTGGAATACACTCTTACAAATTCTGAAGTCACTGGAGACATAATATAGGTAACGGAAGATTATTTGCAACTTGTACAGAGACAGGACAGCAGAAGTATATTGGTCCAAAAAGCACGAATGGACGCAGTTGTTGTGAATGGAGTAAGACAGGGTTGTAGCCGACCCCAAAGTTATTCAATGTGGACCTTGAGCAAGCTGTTAACGTATTTTGACAGTGCTCATTCCAACTACTGAAATGTTTCCGCAACTTCTTAAAGTTTGTTCTGTTGTCTAATACCGTTAATGACCGTTATACATTAGCTCAAATGTTTGTTAAGCTTATGGGACTTAACTACGGGGCCATCAGCCCCTAAACTTACAAACTACTTATCAACTACCTTATACTAAGGACGGCATAAATATCCATGCCCGAGGGGGGATTCGAACCCCAGACCGTAGTGGCCGTGCAGACCGTGACTGGAGCGCCTCAGTCCCCTCGGCCACTGCGGCCGGCGTTGTCTAATAAAGCCAATAGAATATTGAAAAGGTTACACCAGAGTCTAGTATTTTTTTCAACTAGTTTTCGCCTTCAAAAGGGGCGATATATCTTAATGAAAAACATATGGGTTCTAGAGAAAAGAAAGCGTTCAGTATGCATAAATAACAACGTAAATACATAAACGTGTTGTAAAGAAAATTATTTTAACGCTGAAAGTCCGATTTAATAGACGATAAAAATAAATTGTGCTATTTCTTACGTTTTGAACATTGATTGATTTTTGGAGTTGTATATTTCCTTGAGCAGATAAATGTATACGTTTTGAAATGTTTGGTCATTTATTTTCCTTTGGTCGTTAATGAATTCTGTTTTCTTTGCTTTCTCTGAGTACCAAGTGCCCTCGTAACCACACTTCACCGTTCACGTACGAAACTACGCAGCAGACAGCTGTGCAAGTCTGGCTGTAGCGTCTAAACTAAAAAGACCACCCGACGCAGACGAGACTCACAAGGAAAGTACATGGGCTCGAACAAACATATCTGTATGAAAGTTTTGTTACAGGATCTCAACGTACACCTCAGTGTGCTGGTGGGTGTCGTTTTTCTGCAAAGCTCTTTCCACCACGCTCTAGATAGCACTGTAGATGTAATTGTAGATGCCATACGTAATGCAGATATCTCAACTATAACTTTTGTAATAATCTTCGTACATGTTCTCTAGCGAATTGTCATCAAAAGCCGTGATGATAGTTGCAACTTTAACCTTCTTTCGGAAAGACTGTTGGTATTCACTGCCACTACTTCCATCGCCTCTTCCCGCACTTACCGTAGCACTACCGCTTGCAATGAGTTGTTCGTCATTATCATCCCTATTATTATTATTATGAGTTTGTAACAACAGTATCTAAAACTTATGCTCATATTTATGTACCATAACAGATACAAGAAAGCATGCAAATGATTCATCTTCTACATTAATACCATCTTCACGAAGAAGGTTCTTCGTAACTTCATCTCAATTAATCGCAATACATTAGCAGGATTGATTAGCAATCGCCGCCCCATCTGACGCTTCAACACACAAATAACATCACAAAACGCAACTTCGGAGGCACACTGCACCGTCCCTACTGGCGAACCGACAGGTCAAAGTGCATTGCGGCATGGCACACGCAGAGGCCTCTACCGGACGACTGCAGATTTTTGCAGATGCGGAAGTATCACTAGTCCAATAAGGGATCTTTATATTATCTCTCATACGATTTTGGTCTATATGTGTTTGTTCGAGCCCAAGTACTTTCCTTGTCAGTACGGAGGAAACGCGCCATCAGCTATGCTGTAGACCCACTCGTCTCTAATCGTCAATTGAGACACTGTCGTGTAAAAGGGGCTTCAGCAGCTTCACATGGATGTAAGTTGCCGTTCTCATGAGCAGATGAAGAGGCTTGGACATGATAGTTTATGGTGGAGACTTGCATCAACGTAGTCTCCGAATAGAAGACAACATCAACAGTGAATTGGGGCATATTTTGGCCATAACATTTATCTAGAGATTCCGTTTTTTATTTTTTTTTTATTTTCCTCCCCATGATCAGGAAAATTTTACTACCAAAAAATAAATAAAGGGGCCTACGTGCCAACGCCACTTTTGCCCTAAAGAAAAAAAAAAAAAACTGTAACTATACCTCTTCAGGCGTTGCCTCCTGTCTATACCTACCCCAAATCAAACTAGTCTAGATACACCAAGGGATAGGAGGAAAATATAGGGAATGGGAAGGAGTATTTGCATATTTTCGGGTGACGAAAGCCAGAATACGTTGTACGAGTCTCCAGACGTCGGAGGACTGACCACATTCGGACCGGTGGTTGTCGGTGTCATCCACCCCACAGTGAAGATGTACGGGTGTGTCAGCGAGTCGGATACGGTGCAGGCGAAACGGTTCACTTTGAAAGTGATATACCAGGCGGATTGGACGCTGGAATCGAAAAAAAGTGCATGTACTGCTTTCCATGCACGACCCCATATGATTTGGGGAAACTTTTGTTCAATATGATTGAGGGGCTGATGTAGTTGGAGGACCTCAGTCTTTGCCCGTAGTAT
Source organism: Locusta migratoria (assembly GCA_026315105.1). Classification (NCBI taxonomy): domain Eukaryota; kingdom Metazoa; phylum Arthropoda; class Insecta; order Orthoptera; family Acrididae; genus Locusta; species Locusta migratoria. The sequence goes on along the minus strand of CM048748.1, from coordinate 224,841,887 downwards.
TCGTGAAAGAGGTAGGGATTGATAACTGTAGCTTAATTTCAGAAAAAAGTGTCGAATGTAGTAAAAAGGGCCTGGAATGTCAGATAACTTGACTGGGGATGTTTTAGAGACCGGTGCATATTCGCGTAAAAGCAGTTCGGTCATGCTCGTTGGGCAATGTCGCCATATTTTCAGTTGGGAGCTAATAAACAGTGCCTAACTTTTTGTGGGACGTGCAATAGACCGACCCCAACACGGTCCCCTGGGAGGGAAAGAGAGTCATATTGAACTTTGAATAACTGTCCAGTAGAGACAAAGAATCCCATCGCCATCATAATGTGACGGGCAAGGGGTATCGGGATCGGTTACACTTGTGCCACATGGGGGATGTGAGAGGCGTGATAGACGTTTACGTATAACGAACATTGAACCTTAGTTTGCCACTCCCTCGCTCTGCGATACTGGTGAGTAGGCTGCGCGGCTGGTAACCCAGTGACACATATTTTTCCCCTCTGCAAGACTTCTTGCTGCGTGCTGCCGCCCCGTCTAAGAGGCAGCGAACGTTGCCAGCTGAGCGGGACCCTCCTCGCACATTCCTGGCATGACGGGCGCTGCGAGGGGGCGGCGGTGGCGGAGAAGCATACGGCGGGAGGGGAAAGGAAGGAAATGAGAGTTGAGAGCGTTTCAGACGATACAGGGTGGGCGGGGCGCGCGCCGGGGGCGGAGGAAGACATTAAAATAAAGCACCCTCTCCTCTCCTCTGCTCTGCTGTGCTCCCAGCGCCGCGTGTTGTGCCGCCACGCCCCGCAGTATAACTATAATTGCCGCCGCGAGAAAACGAGAAGAGAGAGAGATTCACAGTGCGGCAAATTGGAGCCGTATTTAATGACGTCACACGGCGGCCCAGTCGCAGCTCGTCCCGCGAATCTGGTGGCGCCCGCCAGGGCTGCGAGCTGCGAGCTGCGGCACCAGCAAAGTCTGCCGTACACAGGGGTGGGGCGCGGCCCGAACCAGGAGAGGACTAGCATTCCTGCACACCCTTCTCTGTGCAGGGTGGTGCATTCACGACTGCCGAATGACAGAAACAAGTGGTTTGTTTTTAAATTTGCATTCATTCATTGTGAATGTGTGACAGAGATGGCAGACTGTACAACGCATCAGGACCGGACTTAAGCACGTGCAATCGGTGCAGTCGAACAAGGTTCCGCGCTTCTAGGGGCCCCGCGCAAGACATTACAAATGTCACCTGTAATTTGTTTCTGAAACTACAAATAATACAATTCCTTGAGACAACATTGTCTCCTTATATCAAAGGTATTGAACGTAAGGAGAGACAATGAACAGTGGCGGCTCGTACAAAATTTGACCCGTGTGCTACAATATTACAAAAATAAACAGGAAACAAAATATACTAAATGGAAATATCGGAGCTTAGCAATATCCCCACGACGTCATCTGCGTTCTACACAAGTGACCAATGAAACTGCTTGGCTGAAAAGCGCAGTTTCACTCGCATGTTGGCTATACATTACTAATGTTGTTTGTGATTGAAGTTTTATTTACATACATTAAATTTTGGGCTCAGAGGTATTTGAATACGAGCCTCAAACAAGTAGGTATGAGACACAACGCGCAAGACGCCTGAGCCAGCTCGCTATTTGACTCTGTATGCTGCAATATTCGTCGTATAATATTCTTCCGCCACCGTTACACGCAGTGCGAATAGAAATATTGATGTGGTGCTGCAGTCGATCTCAGCACACATGAGTCGCCAGGCCTGACATCACGTCTGCGCATGCGCAGTAGCGAACAGACGATTGCGCCGCCTCTCTGCGCACCTACCAGCGTGGCTGAATCTCACTTTAGCACACGGAGTTGGTTTCCAGCTATCGCGGCGAGAGCGTTCCAAAATGCTTTTTCGTCCCTATTACTAGCATTGTAGTACGTATTGGAAGGGAATTGGCATAATTTATTGTGCTATTTGGATCGCATTCCAAGAGAAAGGATGTCATTTTACAGCGATTTCTCGCTTGCTTTCGAAGAGAAATGTCATAATTTTAGTAATGTATTTACAGTGTGCTGCAGCACATTAGCACATTATCACCAACCGCCACTGAAATTGAATTAAAATTTATGCTGTGGGCGGGATTCGACCATGGATCGTCTACGTACTATGTAGGCGCTTTAGACCACTCCGTCCGTGTAGTCGCTTTGACTACAACGCTGTGTTAGCTGAGTGGTCTGCCGGGCGCCGTGGCTCAGCGCGCCCGGTCAGGGGGTTAAACGCTCCCTGTAATAAAAAAAGCTGAGCGCCAACCATTCAGCGAACAACCATGATCGAATTGAACAAACGACCGCGAACCTTAGAAAAAAAAAAAAAAAAAAAAAAAAAAAAGTGGTCTAAAGCGCCGACCTAGTAAGGAGGAGGTCCAGGGTTCGAATCCTGGCCACAGAATCAATTTTAAATCAATGCCTCTCCTTATGTTTAATACCTTTGACCTTTGATATAACGAGTCAATGTTGTCTCAAGGAATTGCATTATTTGTTGATATTTATATCACCCCGGCCTGAGGAACAAGGCGGGATTGTTCCTATTCGCGTTCTTTGCTGAGGTGCTATTCCAATGTAGGACAGCCCTGGCAATTTGATACGCATTTCACGTGGAACATGAGGCATAATTGAAGTATATGGTCTGGAGGGAGACTTGCTTTAAGACAGTCCGTGTAGTCGCTTTGGCTGCAACGCTGTGTTAGCTGAGTGGTCTAAAGCGCCTACCTAGTAAGCACAGCATAATAACTTTCTGAAACTACTTTCAATGTAATGCAAGTTCAGTATAAAACCTTTGTGACAAGGCTATGGCCACTCGATTACGAATCAAATTTTGAAAATAATGCCTCTATCGGAATCGAAGGAACCAGGGGTTCTCATACTGACGCTCTATGGTAATATACATGATTGCTCATGATTAAATTAAGGCAAATGTGATTCATTGTTTATCAGCGCCTCTTCGCGCCCTCTACTCATCGTTATGAATAGTAATCAAGCAAGGTGTTAGTCTGGAGACAGCTAGACTGCTCAGCGGTCCCTGCTGTGCTCTCTGTGAACAGTCAAATGGGACGGCGAGGCACTTGGCACAAAACCGCAGCCGGCACGGCAAGGTTTTCGCTAGTCTGCTGCGCCTTATATACAAGTGCCAAACTCCTGCTCGTAATTGCTGTGATGTAGCGGTATGATTCCTGAGGGAAATAGGGGATGCAACTGCTGCAAAAATTGAGTTTTCAAGATATTTCTGATGATTATGCTCAAGGAAAAGATGTTTTATGTCAAGCGTGTAAAGCCGAAGACCCATTGTGTTTATAACCTACAGCTTGCTTATTTTCTTATAACTACAGAGCATGTCAAGGGCCAAAAAATGTAGGGCCTAAGTGTATATACTGTGAACCATTTTCCGTAACTAGGTTATTTTTATTATTAACATTGTAGTAATTGCCATTATTATTGAAATTCCTTCTCCAGTCAATTCTTTTCCTATCATAATATTAGGTCTGCTGTAGTAAGTCTTTTGATGTATTGGTAGTATATCAATAACGAAACTTAAAACATATTTCAAGTTGACGAGGATGTATAACCCCTGGTGGAGGGGTGGGAAAGTGAGGATGCGGGAGAGCTCCGCATGCAAGTTTTGCACAGTTCCTCTCGCAAGCTAGAACACTTGCGGCAGCGGAGAGATTTGGGACCTTTATTGATATTTAAAATGGCGACCTCCTCAGTAAAATAACAGCTCATTAACAATCGCCTTCTCCATTTCCGTGGTGTGCCACCAAATTCGTCGTTCATTGCCAGTGTTGGTGTCCTGGATGTGTTCAATGTGCGTTCGTGGGTGCGACTGATAAAAGAAGGCAGACTTTCATGAGACAACACACCGAGACAATGTCGGGCCTCGTACCAGCCGGTCTCACTTCATGTTCGACAGAGTTGAGATTTTTTTTATGATCGCCAAGCTACTGTGGAACATGTCGTCTCCAAATTTATCATTTCCGTTGTATCTGTGACACCCACCCAGTGCGACTTTCTTTTCATCGGTTGTGAGGACGGATGAGACATAGATGCCGCTTCTTATTCCCAGCAGTTGCATCATCGATCTTCCAGTGGCCAAAGTCAAACTCCTATAGAAGCTATGAAAAGGTCATACAATCTGCGTTGTCATGAAAAATGTTTACAGCTGCAGGGCGATTAGGTCGAGAAGTGACAGGACTATAGAAATTTGCACGTGATATGTTTCTGAGGAAAAAAATCGGACATGCTGTAACTTGAATTAACCTCGTAATTCGAAGCTACTTTATTACACACCTACACGTCAACATTTTACATTTACAGCGAAATAGGCCGCACTGACAACACAACACGCGAGCGTCACTAGTAAGCAACTGCCGTCGCGCGGCCCACGGCCAACAAGAGAGAAACGGAAGCTTTCACCCCATTCGACGATGAACACCAATTATATCTCGTTATGCAAGAAGCAATAGGCAACGGCTAACCCCCACTCCCTCCACCTCAGCATCCTATCATAATTAAGTTTCCATTCTTCCGCCAAAAATCCACCAATAACGTCGCTGATTTTAAAAATTATGACGTCGTGTCTAATTGAAAGTAAATATGAAGTATAGTAACAACCAGCTCACATCAGTATTCCCAGATGAACGCCACTGTAAGGTTGGCCGAAACGTCGCTTATTTAAGTAATAGCCTTCTTACATCATGACGCGGTACAACACCAAGAAAACTTTTATGTCATCTGAATCTGGCCGCGGAAGCCTAAGTAATTATAAAATAAGTTATTTTATCACAAGCGATGCTTCCCAGAACCGTAAGGATACAAGCTTTTCCATTTCAGCTAAATTTATTACATTCGAATATAACTTTTGTTGACATTAACATGAAAACGTCGGTATTCAATTAATGAACGCCAAAAAACTTTGTACTTAGCGTTAACAAAGGTAATGCCCACTGATCTCATCTCCCAAAAGGTTCGAGTTGGGAGTGTCCACTTGTCAGTCTGATCTTGTCAGTCAAGCTACAATACTTTTTGATTTTTTATGCTGTTGCCAACATTTTTTCTGTGCAATCTAACTGAATATTAACAATTTATCGTTTTATAGTTTTTTATTTCGTTTCCTTTTCATTGTTTTCTACTGACATTGTCATTATTGTTTAATTATCAGTCATTTAAAAGACTTCTAAGTTTATGTTGTAAAATGTTTGTACAGCTTATGGGACTTAACTACGGGGTCATCAGTCCCTAAACTCACAAACTACTTATGAACTACTTACGAACTAGGACGCCACAAATATCCATGCCCGAGGGGGGATTCGAACCCCCGACCGTAGTGGCCGTGCAGACCGTGACTGAAGCGCCTCAGTCCCCTCGGCCACCGCGGCCGGCTCTAAGTTTATGATGATCTATTTGGCAGATAACATGTGGATAGTAAATAACTGAATAAAGAGTTTAACAAAATCTTATCGTGTATATAAACAAAAATTTAAATGTTCATTTGTTCAAAATAATTAATTCCGAAAGTTCTTGACCGCCTTACACAACGATGCTTTCAAAAACATGAGAGTTTGTATGTACATATTTCTTCAACATATGATATGTAACCTATATATATGTGACTTTTAGCAATTTTCGTTACGTAAACCATTGTAAAATTTAGCTTTATGGTTTCGTATATTACATATATAAAAATAGGTGTTTAAAAAGTCGCACGTATTGCAATGCAATATTGTGTATAAATTTCAGCATTCGGTTAAGAATCACAGAGATTTGCGGTTCGGAACTTCTACATTTTCAATATCAGCACAGAAATAAATGTTAATTTGCTTGAAATCTCAAATCTCCAAAAGTTTTTCAATTTAATTTTAAAAAGCCACAGCAACGCGTTGTCGGGAACATCGAGTATATAACCTGAATAAAAAAAAGTTAAAGGATGGTTAAACAGAGGGGAGAAGGCGGCTTCATAGGGGCCGAATAGGGCAGCGGGGGCAGAGGGAAAAGTTAGTAAAATCGATAAGACAAATGAGTCGTTAGTATTTATCAGTTTTCAAACAGTCAAAGTTGTGTTTGGAAACTATTCTAACGTAATGGTATGTGATTCATTTAGTCATCTTTAGCTAGCAGACGATGCTTCGTTCAGGGCTTCTAGTCACTCCTAGACGAGGAAAACGGTTTACGAATGTAACTACAGATCACGGAAATTCTAAGCATAATTTCATTTAAAATAGTTATTTAAATGTATTGTTGCGTTAAGGGGAGAGACTCTTCCACAAAGTATTGACAGTATGATTACAATTAAGTGGAAAAAAGTGAACATCAGTCTAGAAACTTTCGACATCTAGCGTATTCGTTCTACCGTCAACCATCAATATTTGTTATGTCAGATCACGAAGTACATAATGTCATAAGAGATCATGATACAAATAATCGTTATGGATACAAAATGCTCATCAGTAAGAAACAAGACAGCATTAAATAGCATTACATTTTACCTAAGATGTTGGCGGCCTAGCATGCTGATGTTGGCAACGGATGGGAATTGGTGGAAATGAAGCGACCAGTGACGCAGCAGGGGCAGGCAGCAAATCTGAATTCAGCCAGTTTCAATTGTTACGTGAAAAATTAATTGTACGAAACGGAAGAACGTAAAAGAATGTTCGATGCGTCTCTCTTTCACGCGTTACAATGAATGATGAGATGGTTAAATTTTATGTAGGGCGGCGGCGGTTTAGTGAGCTAATGTAGACAACGAAATGTTTCCTTTACGACGATCATTAATTTACTGACCGGAGAAGAGTACATACAAGCTGTCAACCATAGAACACGAACAGCATTAATTATTCACTTCACGGTCCACTGAGACCATTACGGCTTTGGTTCTATGACTCAAGTAAAGTTTCACGTAAGAGGCAATTAATTCTTTGTGTTGACACTGAAGTAAATAATTAATGCTGCTCATGCTCTATGGTTGGCAGATGCCTGTATGTAGCGTCGTCTGGTCACTAAATAACCACCGTAAAGGGAGCATTGCGTTATCAAAATTACGTCTCTGCCTTGTTGCTTCAAAGCAAAACATTAAATGTCAAACTACAAAATGAGTTCGATTGTTACGCGTAAGAAACCAACAAAATTAATTAGATGCCGTATACTATCACGCGATTATCTAATGACGACGCAATACAACTTCCGCCATTTTCATCCGTTGCCAACATTATCACTTTCATTGAAACTGCAGTATCAAATTCACAAAAGCTTGATTAAATTTGTGTTATGTATGCGCATAAATGGATTATACACCTGTGTTTTAGGTACAACGCATCGACAGAACTCAAATACTTCTTGAAAGCTTACCTTCTGACTGCTGTCGTTGCATCTTTGCTCCGTGTTATTCCCACGTTTCGCAGTTTTCTTGATAAGCTGCTGACTTTGGACGAAACATTCCTGTTGCTGGCTATTGGCCTAATCTCAGACTGCTGCTAGGCAACGGCATGGGCAGCGAGACAGACCTTATAATTGAGAACTGCGTCATATCATAATGCGAGTATGTCACTCACTTACTCTAAGAGAATAAACGAAAAAAAAATCTTAAATCAGAAGGATAAGTAGAAAATTTAGTAAAATAGTTTAATCAGGAGGAATATTTTGGCAAGTAAAAATAATAAAACATTGTTATGGAAATATTTCTGACCTAAAAATAGAATAATCGCTTCTTACTTTACCCTAGGTCAACAAACAGTCTGTAATGGGACAGGAACATTAGTCAACTGAATATATGGAACGGAAAGATCTGAAATATCCGAGTAAGTTTGACATCCAAAGCTCTGGGAGAGCTTCCGTCACGAACGGCGTACACAATACTCCACAAAAGAATAAACCAATACACAATTAAAACTTCTTCATTATATGCGCTGTACGGCCTAAGAGGCTGACGAAAAATAACCCTTTATTTTTTAAACAGTTGATAACATCTAAAATTATTTTTCGGTCACAACATTGCGTTGCCTTAGAATCGATCTCCAAGTGTGGAGTACGTTGGTGAACGCCGTGCTGTGTACGTTAGTGGAAGAGCGTTAGCGAAACAGTCTTTTACTTATCTGAATCATTCTACGTCGCTGTAAGCAGGAGAGTGGCCATGGGTACAGTCTTGGCTACCGAGTAAAAGTTTCACAGTGGTTACCACACTGGACTCGCATTCTGGAGGAAGGCCTCCAGCCATCCAGACGTAGGTTCAGCGTGATTTCACATCCTTAAAAAATAATGAGCTATTGCTCCGTCTCTGATGACCAAGCCGTCGACTGCACGTTACGGCCTGGCCTACATTTGCCTCTCTTCTTTTTTGACATCCGCTCTCTTGTCAAACTTGGTAACGGTTGAGGCCACTGTCCATTTCAGCCGAAGGTGAGAGGGTTACAACCCTCAGCGAGTTCACGCAGAGAGTAGTCTCAAATATCATCTCAGTCAATGGGACGCAGTTCGTCACTGGTGATGCATTACAGATGGCTTCCTGTAACTGTGTAGAATAAAGGCTCGGAAGCCCCAGTATCTAGTGGTGTCTGTCTAGAACACAGGCCTTATGTCTTGCTACGAATGACTGCATATCACCTACTTTTCGAGCTCACCAGCGTTCTTAGTCGCACTTTAGCATTAAGATACTAGCTTTAGTGCTTCAGCCTGATAATTTTACTGCCATGTTAGTGGGCGAATAGGCATTCTTGTAGATAATTTTTTACAAATGTCAAATTGATTGTAAATCTAAGGGACTTACCTTCGTTTGGCCATCAGACCCTGGGCTTACAAACAACTAAACGTAACTTATGCTAAGGACAACACAAACACCCATGCCCGAGGGAGGACTCAAACCTCCGAAGACGAGCAACCGCGCACTCCGCAACAAGAAGCCTTAGAACGCTTGGCTACTCTACCGTGGCTAATTTACTCGTTGTTGTTGCATCAAGTGGTGCTTTCAGAACTACGTCATAATTTCACGTCTTGTTGAATTGACAAGTACGACCCTCACTAACGAGTGAAGAAGCAATCCCTGGGTTTGTACGAATGTTCAAATGTTTGTAAATCTAAGAGACTTAAATCAACCACGAGCATCGTAACAAGGCGCCTTAGGGCGCTCGGCCACTCCAACGCGGCAGCTAGCTTTGCTGTACTCTCATCCTGACTGTTATTCTTACTAGAAACACTGCAGTGGCTTAGTCTTAACTTGACTTGTAAGAACATTTTACATGCCTCCAATGTGACGCAACAACATACCACGGTGGCAGCGGAGAGTAACCCCTACGATGAATACACCCAAGGTTACACTGAATGCACTACATCCAGTACCTAGCCTGACAAGCAAGCAACCATCGGATTACCAAACTGTGATCTGCGTACCGCAACTGGTCAGCAGGAGCTGAAACTTATTTCTCGAAAGATTGTTATTTCAAACGCATATTCATTTTACATTATTTAAACCTTGTTATTTCTCAGTCAATCGTACCGTGCACAACTCCACGGCAATGAATGTGGAGTCACTTTGCGTACTTGCTGGTAAATTTTGTAAAAATGGAAGCTGTACAATTTATTTTCGTATTACATTTTCAACATTGTCATATGTTAGCATAACCATCTGTTTATGCTCCGTTGGCGCTTGATAATGATCCAACGACCGAAATGGGTAGCATCTGGCTAAATTAATAAATAGCTTTTAGCCAAACACAAAGGATTTTCAAAAATATAACAATTAACATTGCCTAAAATTCTGAGTGAGGATTGTGCAGTTGACAGATTGCTTATGTACAGAGATTCTTTCATTCAATCAGTACTATTATACAGACAGAAGGGGTTGTTTAAAGTTTAAAGTTCTTACCAAAAAATGTAAAAGTGCTTCACCATTTCCTCCAAATTTTTCCTCCATGCTGTAATTGTGTGTGTCGCACAGATTTTCTTAGCAAAATATTCGAAATGGTGATGACCTGTTTACTTTAACGTTTTCACTGTATCCTACTACTAAGAAACGTACACACACTCACGTGTGTGAGTGTGGAGGTGTGAAGAGGGGTTACATCTTTGTGTGAGAATTTGGAGTTTGCACAAGAAGTTTGCGAATTATCTTTCTAACAAGATTTACCCTTAACATATAGTACAGATAACATACTGAATGTCATATATATTGAAAAATGTATAGCCTATTTCTATCTCTATATTTATTAGAGGATTGTGAGGAATAGCAATTGCTCTAGGACTTTTTGAATTTGTTGCAAACAATACGAAGCAGTGAGGTTCTTATATACATATGTGTCTTTGATAGAGAATATACAATGTTCCAATATATATGTGTATTGTCATAGGATGCATTTTTCAATAAATAAAGCATTTATACCTGTAGTTTTAAAGATTAAATTATGTTATCACAATATCAAACAGCCCTTGACTAATGTATTTCATACTTGTACACAATGTTGTAATGAACTATGTGACAGGCAGGCTATATATTATTTTACTATATGCGATAATAAATATATAAGTAACTTATAATGTGGAAAAGTAATTACCGTAAGTCTCAAAGTTTTTGACAATATAATACAATTATTTTTACAGAACTCCTATATGGAAGATTTTGAAAGTCTTGACAATATATTCTATTAAAACAGAAAATATATAAAATATATGTGACATATAACAGGGAAACATTGCTACAAATAGTTGAAAACACGCTTAACAAATATAATAAGAAAGTTACAAAAAACTCTAAGTAACATTCATATAGACATATGTTTTAAACTATTATGTTAAGCCTGTGAAAATTCATCGTAACATGGATTAGGACCAGCAACTGTCATTAAATAATTTTTTTTGTTTATGTTCTTCTCCGTCCGAGTTACACATTTATTTGGAAGTAGTGCATACTTTCCGTACATTTCGTCCGTTTTCAAACGTTTTGTTTCTGATTCAGTCATGAGAAACTAACTGATTTAAGTTTTGTTGTTGTTGTATATGCATATAAACAGTGCACATGCTTGTGCACAGAGAAGTATATAAATAAAACAATGTTAAGCCTGCTCAGATATACTTTGAAAATGTATGGTTTCTTTTCTTTACCAAAGTCAATTTTTGTAAGATATTTGGGCAACACAGTTATCAACCGTTTTTCTTCTATCTTGCAGTCCCTTTTATACAAATTAGAAATATTGTATACATGGCTAACGTTTCAATGCTACCCAATACACATTAAAACCAGGCAAATTAGTGTCGCTGTTATATGAACATTGATATGTAGTATTATATTTTAAAATCTTATTTCTTATTGGTGGAGGGAGAAAAATTAAAATAAAGAATACCTATTTTTACTTTAACATACTGTACGCAGGAGCAAGCTATTTAATGCAACAAGTCAGTATGATGTTCTTTTACAATCAAACTGAAAATATTAATTTAGTTAATAGAATTTCTTGCTTGGACAAAGATTATTTATATTTAAGTTTCCCAGTACTAATAATAAAAGAAATAATTTCTCTCACAAATTGTTACACTTCCTACATAGTTTCACTGCAACTTTCATGAGATATAAATATAATTTAATCCTGATACCAAAAACTTGCAGAGAGTGAACCATAATTCAAAGGTAGGTAGTTTTTTGGCGTTTGCAAAAGAATCCAACTGTTGGAGTGGAGAATGTCGATTTATTATACATAACCCACGGCCAGCTGAAAATCATAATTCTGATAAAATTAAACAAATCGGCAGATCCTCTGGATGTTGTAAAGTTATTTCTCTTTTATATTCCATGAATGGGATCAATTTTAGCACCGTACGCATCTCCGACAATTGCATCCATTGTACACCAAAATGGAGGTCGCCGTTTTGCTGAAATAGAACATCACAATAATATTAAAATTTCTGTAGAATTATGAAAAGAAGTTCAAAATTGTTTAAATCATCTCAACGTATCGAAATTCAGAACTAAATAATTATTATTGGAAAAATTATCGTTTAGAAACAGACGCTCAGTTTTACATACACAGCAGAACGTTCTCTACATTAAAGTCAAAAAAAGTTTACCAATACGTTCTATAATAACAAGGTCATAACAGAGAGCGAGAGAACGATCTTTCTCTTCGCGCTCCTGGCGCTAGGTCAAGACGATTGACAAATGAAAATATTCACTTTTTTTGCTGTCTCTACTTTCTGGTTAGTTAAAATAGTTCTTTGCCTTCGGCGTTGTCAGATTAGTTAAATAACGTCATCTGCAGTTAATCTGTCATATTTTTTGCATTTATAGTTCGTGTTACATCATTATATAAATACGCTAATACGAAACTGAGGGTACAGATTTTTAATATTAATCATACAAGAAGGCCAATGAAACGTACATAATTCGAAAGGTAGTTTGTCATAGATGTTGCGAATATAAAAATTATGTGTGCACATAGCTGTTAAGAGTGGTAGAAATAAAATAAATTTTAGGATGATACTCCAAATTCTCCGTCAGCTCAGTCAGTTAGTACTTGGAGTTTCAATTTTAAGGTGCTGAGTTCGGTTCCCATTGGCCAATTTTTTTTTTTTTTCAATTCTTCATAATTGTCAATTCCTAACTATTAAATTTAGTTTTTAAATATAAATAACTCAGATTATCAACACAGTATTAATACATTCAGATTTATTATAATTATTTCAATTAACGTGTGTAAAGGACAAACATTTGAAATAGTCGGGATTCTATTAAGAAAACCATGGTCAGCTATATGTTACAAACAAGTAGAGTTCGATCCTTTGATGGTTTAAAATTTTTTATTTGTGGACATAGAGAACAAGGACAGTTAGCGAATGATGAAAGAATTTTTACGAAAAATGTTGTTTTTACTGAAGTTTTGTAATCCTAAATTGTGAAATAAAGCAATTAATTCCATTAATTGCGTCTTTCATTCTCTCATTTTCCTCTTTGTCCTATCTTTCACCTGTTCCTATAGCAGTCACTTAAACCAATAAATTTGCAGTGCTCAATAAATTCCAATTACACTTTTTTTTTCATGACTTGGAAACACAACTGGTGGAATTTTGACCAAAGGCAATACTAGTTTAATTAATTCTCACTTAAATCATTTCTTATTCGCCGTAATATTATAGCATCCAATTGCGAGAGATATTTAGGAATTGCGAAGGATTGTCAGGATCGCTTGTCATCCTATCTATATCTACATGGCAAACTGTGCAAATCACATTTAAGTGTCTGGCAGAGGGTTCATCGAACCACCGTTATACTATTTTATCTCCCATTCCATTCTCGAATAGCGCGCGGGAAGAATGAGCACCTGAATCTCTCCGTTCGGGCTCTGATTTCTCGTATTTTATTCTAATGATCATTTCTACCTATGTAAGTGGGAGTCAACAATATATTTTCGCATTCGGAGTAGAATGTTGGCGATTGTAGTTTCGTAAGTAGCCCAAGCCGCAGCGATAAGCGCCGTTGTTGTAATGATTTCCATCCCAGATCCCGTATAATTTCCGTAACGCTGTCTCCCCTGTATCGTGACAATACGAAACGAGCTGCCCTTCTTGGACTCTTTCGATGTCCTCCGTCAGACCCACCTGATAAGGATCCCACAGTGGGCAGTAATACTTCATAAAAGGACGGACAAGCGTAGTGTATGCAGTTTCTTTAGTAGTTCTGTTGCATCTTTTAAAGGTTCTGCCAATAAAACGCAGTCTCTGGTTCGTCTCTCCCACGACATTATCTACGTGTTCTTTCCAATTTAAGTCAGAAGTAATAGTAATTCCTAGGTATTTTGTGGAGTTTACGGCTTTCACATTTGATTGATTTATCATGAAAACAAAGTTTAACGGATTTCTTTTCGTACTCACGTGGACGACGTCACACTTCTCATTATTTAGAGTCAACTGGCAATTCTTACACCATAAAGATATCTTATTCAAATCTTTGCCGCGGTGGAGTAGCCGAGCGGTCTAAAGCGTCTCGCTGCGGAGCGCGTGGTTGCTCGCCGTGGAGGTTCGAGTCCTCCCTGGGGCATAGGTGTGTGTGTTTGTCATTGGGTTAGTTTACCTAGGTTTAAGCAGTTGGTAAGCTACGGACTGATGACCACGCAATTTGGTCCGATAGGTTTACAGACATAACAATAACATCACCATCAGTGCAGTTGTTGTCACCGTTTGTCAGACAGTGTTGACGCCGATAGCTTTCGCTCTGTGAATTTTCTGCGATTTCTGTTCTGTGCATTATACACGATAGAAGTGATATTAACAACGAAAGGGAGGCCGTGTCCTGTAATCGATGGTCATCGCTACGGTATTTACGAGAAACCTGACCGCAGAACGGAGTATGAAGTTCGTAGCCCCATACTTATAGGAAATATAAACATGTCTACCAAAGTACTTATTATCACGTCATGGCGTCTGTATATGTGTTATGAATTATTAGAATATTTGTAAAACTTTGAGGACATTTAAATAGCGTAGAATAATCACCAGTTTTCTGCTAGACTCAAGTATTCTACGTGAAATAATTTTCATACCTGTATTACCTACACAGGTGTGCTGTAAGTACACATATGTGCAATGAAGTGGTTGCCAGTGATTTTGTTTTTCAGCTTAAGTATTATATTCCAAAAATTACTTTATGAAAGGTCATTCATAATTATTATGTAATTCATTTTATAAAGTTGAAATTCCAAGTGGATGAACTTGGTAAGTAATGAATAAGTAATGTTAAGTAATGAATTTTATCATCTGAGACATAAAGAAATGCACACTTCTCTAAATTTTATACGCTGGATCTAACCGTAGCACAACATTCTGTGATTTATATCAGATGGACGTTCCCATCAATGAGTAAATTTTTATTTCATTATAGTCAGCGCTTTGAACGGGTTCACCCCGCTCGCTCTATGGCGACTTAGTTGCGAAGCATATATAATACATTCGAACAACATAATTATTTACTGACTAGCTGAACCCCCGCTGCTTCGCATGCGTAGGCTGGTTGATCTGCACCAGTTGTTTCTTTTTAATCCTGATGAATAATCCATATCTTAAGTTCCGTAGTTATAGCTTGAAATTTGAGTTAGCAGCACCAAAATTGGCTTAGTAGCAACGTATTTTCAAAAAATGTTTCATCCCATATTTCACCCCCTAATTAATTAATTTTCTGAAAATACCGAAACACGTGTCTTTTTAGTTCTGACCAAGAAAACATATACCAATTTTTGTGGTTGTAGCTTCAAAATTGCCTTATTAGCAAAATATTTTTGAAAAACATCCCCTCTTCAATTTAACCCCCTTGATGGTTGAATTTCCAAAAATACCGAATCACGGATTTTTTAAATTCTAACGAACAATACAAATACCAATTTTTGAAGCTATAGCTTCAAAATTGTCTTGACAACAAAGTGTTTTCGAAAAGAATATTTGATCCCCTCTTTTAGCCCTTTGGTTGTTGAATTTCCAAAAATACCAAAACACGTTTCTTTTTAATCCTGATCAAGAGTCCATAAACTAAGTTTCGAGGTTATAGCTTGAAATTTGAGTTAACAGCAACATATTTTTGAAAATCATTTTTTTGCGTCCTCTATTTTACCCCCTTATTGGTTGAATTACAAAAAATGCCGAAACACGTGTCTTTTAAATTCGAATCCCGAATCCAAATCCGAAAATTTGTAGTTCTAACTTCAAAATTGTCTAAATAGCAACATATTTTCGAAAAACACCCTCTCTCCAATTTTACCCTGTTGATGGTTGAATTTCCAAAAATGCCGGAACACGTATTTTTTAACGTCTAACCACCTATACAAACGTCAATTTTTGCAGCTCTAGCTTCAAAATTGTATCAATAGCAACGTGTTTTCAAAAAGAATTTTTGATCCTCTATTTAACTTTCTTACTTGTTGAATTTCCAAAAATACTAAAAGTCATGGATTTTTAATCCTGACCAAGATTCCATGTCCGAAGTTTCGTAGTTGCAGCTTAAAATTTGAGTTAACAGCAACATATTTTTGGAAATCAATTTTTTGCGTTATCTGTTTTACCCCCTTATTTGTCGAATTTCAAAAAAATCCGAAACACGTGTATTTTAAATTCGAACCCTGAATTAAAATCCGAAATTTTGTAGTTCTAGCTTCAAAATTGCCTAAATAGCTACGTATTTTCAAAAAACGTTTCATCCTCTATTTCACCCCCTTAAGGACGGAATGTGGAAAAATCGCTTCTTAAACGACGCCTACAGAGTAAGATCAACACCCCCGACAAATTTCAAGTTTATATCTTCAGTGGTTTGGGCTGGGCGATGATGAGTCAGTCAATCAGTCAGTCAGTCAATCGGGACACTTCGTTTTATATATAGAGATTGCTGTCTTCTTTTTTTCCAAATCGTTCTGCAGTTGGATTTGATCTTCAGATGATTTTACTGGACGGTAAATGACGGCGTCATCTGCAAAGAACCTAAGAGAGCTACTTAGATTTTCCCCTAATTTATTTATACAATTTATACAAGGTGTTCGCCACGCGCTGACCCATCTCATTCGATGTTCCACAGCTGAGTGAGATGATAAAACACGAAATGATTGCTGGGAAGCTCCAGCAGCAGTGGACAGTGAGTGTGTCTGCTGCCCTGCGGGCCGCGTCATAAAAGCTATCTCCGGGCGGACAGCGCCGGCACAGTGGTGGAGCGGGCCATATTCGCGGAGGCGCCGTCCTAAGCCCGCCCATAACTCTGCTTATACATGAAGCTTTAGGGCAAAACAGATCGCGGCCGAGGGGAAATCGCCCTCCAGGGGCAACAAGTCCGTGTCGTGCGCCGCCATTTGTTTCGCGCCAAACTCCCGAGGATGAAAAATCCATTTCTGGCCCGACCCGCCCGACTTATTGATGCGGGCCCGGGGGCTCCGCCGCGGCCGGCGCGACTTATGATATCGCCGTCTGCCACCGCCGCCCCGCGACGGCCAAATAATTTAGGGCGTATCGGAGAGCTGCCGGCCAGCTGGCTGGCACAGAGCCTCGCTGGGGGCTCGCCTGCGCCCGGGCCCTACGTCATAGCTCACTCAGGAGGCCAACAAAATGTCAGTTTGTTTTTCAAAAAAGCTTTTCAACTGGAAATGCTATATATACGTTCATTGATGAAAACCCTGCAGCAGGCGCGCTTAAGATTGTTACGTCAGCAGGCGAATGCGGCACTCGGTGCAGCCTACATTTAAATACATAGAAAAGCTATTTTATTTTTATTTTTGGGTGGAATTAATTACACCGGTCGACATGGATTCTGGGTTTGGAAAGTAAGTGGTGTTCTTTACTAAATTTGCACCTCTGAATATGAAAATCATATCTGTTTTTTTTTTTCCCATCACCCTCAGTTTTTTTCTGCACAGCTAACCCCCCTCCAAACCTACCATTGGCTGTGAAATCTATGTTATGCAGTGTCGACAACTACAGATATGTGGCAACGCTGCATTTTTTGTGTTACGGTGAGGCAGAGGGGGCTAATGAGCTTGGAGCTGACGTTCCATTATCGCCACAGAAATCAGTGAGTGCTACAGCTACAAGAAGGTGCTTTCGCGCTTTGTTGCGAGTGGTGGCATTTCACTGAAGGTGCGTTAAAAATGTCAGGAAGGCAGTGTGTGAATAGCCCAGATACATTTTGTTATATCTGTGGAAATTATGTGATACGTGCAAGACGTCGATAAATAACAAAATTTGTGCAGAAGTCATATTTTGCATATTTCGGCATGACGCTCGGCGATCAGGATAAGTCATTTTCTCCACACATTGTGTGCCATACATGTGTGGAGCAGTTAAGGAAATGGAGTGAAGGTAAAATCAAGTGCTTGAGCATCGTTTCCTTGGCCAGAATAAGCAGCCTGATTGCAAGGAAATAGTGGAAGACATGCTGCAGTCCTTTAAACAGTTAGGATGCAAGGTCTCTCTAAAACTATATTTTCTAAGGTCACACTTAGAGAGTTTTCAAGAAAATTTGGCTGACACATCAGAGGAACATGGTGAACGATTTCATCAGGAACTTAAAACAATAGAACATCGTTATCAAGATCGTTGGGGAATAAACATGATGGCTGACTACTTTTTGTGCATCACACGTGAAGGAGAAGTGAAACACAAGAGGAAGGATATCAAGCGTTCATTCATGGGCAAAAGAAAACGGAAGTAATAACTCTACCTGGTAAGCACCCACCATAATATTTGCTTCTTATCATTCATATGCCTTTCTTCCGATTCTTTTTTAACCACTTTACTGTTCCATTTCGTTTCCATTGTCCCATAATTGCTTTCCAATTTCATTGGGCGCAGAGTTAGACAATGGTGAATATGATGGTGATAGTGGTGGTGCAAAAACCTGACGTGCTACAGAGAAACAGGCTGCAGATTTGTGATCAGCAGGATCAATTTAGTCAGAAATTCATATTTTCATGCAAACTCCAGGCAAAAGTCAAAATTTGTCGACCTGTGTTATTTATTGTGTATAACATCATTCTTAACAGCAACTTTTAATATTATCTGTATCCATATATAGAGGATGCCTGGGAAAATTAAAATTTTGACAGTATATCTGACATAAGTTTCCGGGATATTTCGTAAGCGCTACTTTAATAACAAATTCTAAATAAATTATAACCACAGATATGATTCGATTGTTTACCATTGTTAAAGCAAATTTTACAAAAAAGTGTAATATGTATAAAATCTTTGTAGTAATAATAAAGAATAACGCAGGCAGTAAATACATAATCAAGAATCACACACTTTCTTCCTCCGGAGAAGCTCTACAGTCATTACATGTGACAACATTGTGGCAGTGTTGCTTGCAAAAGAATCTTTTGCAGCTATTGCAAGTGACGGTAGTTTCATTATTTTTTACCACCACAAAGATGGCACCTCCCACACCTTCTTACAGTCTCATCGTGATTGGCGGGAATTGATCGATGAGGTGACAGAAATTCTTGAATATCCTTGGTAGAGTAGAGAGCTGAGCCCCTATCTTTCAAATGGCAGTCCATCAGAGCCAAGGCCAGGTTTGTTAGATAGGTCCTTCTGTTGAATCTTTTCTCTGGATTGTTTGCAAACAACAAGACCCGGAAATTTATCCCACCAATATCCAGATAACGAAAAAGAAATGCTAAGGGCCATCTTCTTGAGGTCCTTTGTGTAGAATAGGATGATCTGCAATTTTAACTATTTCTGCTTCCTCATCACTGTCAGAGAAATCAGCGTAATATTTTTCGTCACATGATAGCAGAAGAAGACGCTCAATTTCTTCTGGTGTTAGTCCTTTCCTTTGTGCGGACCTGAGGGGTCAATAAAATAATTCTAATACCAAAGCAATGTTAATAACTAGATCATCATACACCCACAGAGTTGTAAAACAAAGCTTCTTATCATCAAAACATTGGACAGTGGTACGGCTACTTGTACTAACATTACCGGGCGCGTGCGGTACGCAGTGCCGTCTCGGTGCACTCGTCCACTCCACAGGTCAGTCACAGCTGTTATGGTGAGTATATTGGTGGCGCAGTAATGTAGTTTGACGCGTGACTAAACAATCGTGGCATATCTAGCACCACTGTTGCGTGCTCCGCACGCTGACGTAATTATTGAAAGAAAACAAAATTGGCGGCACTGTATGCCGCCACGCGCCCGCCGCAGGGTTAAATGCTTTGAATAACCGGACATCACCAGTTGGGATTTTTTGTGATCTCTCAAAGGCTTTTGATTGTGTAAATCATGGGATTCTTCTAGATAAGTATTGTGGTATGAGTGGGACAGTGCATAAATGGTTTAAATCATACTTAACCGGAAGAGTGCAGAAAGTTGAAATAAGCAGTTCACATGATATAGATGAAACAATTAATTTCTCTAACTGGAGTGTTATCAAAAATGGGGTCCCACAAGGTTCGGTCTTGGGTCCCTTGCTGTTCTTAATATATATTAATGACTTGCCATTCTACATTCACGAAGATGCTAAGCTAGTACTTTTTGCTGACGATATAAGTATAGTTACCACACCTGACAAACAGGAATTAACTGATGAAATTGTAAATGATATCTTTCAGAAAGTTATTAAGAGGTTCTCTACAAATGGACTCTCATTAAACTTTGATAAAACCCAGTATATACAGTTTCATACAGTAAATGGCATGACACCATTAATAAATTTAGAATTTTGAACATAAATCTGTAGCTAAGGGAGAATTTTCAAAATTTTTAGGTGTTTGCATTGACGAGGGACTGAACTGGAAGAAACAAATTGAAGATCTCCTGAAACGTTTGAGTTCAGCTACTTATGCTATCAGAGTCATTGCAAAATTTGGTGAAATACATTTCAGTAAATTAGCTTACTACGCCTATTTTCATTCATTGCTTTCATATGAGATCATACTCTGGGGCAATTCAACATTGAGTAAAAAAGTATTCATTGCGTGAAATCAGAATAATTGCTGGAGTCCATCCAAGAGCCTACTGCAGACATTTCTTTAGGGATCTAGGGATCTTCACTGTAGCTTCACAATGCATATATTCACTCATGAAATTTGTTATTAACAATCTGAGCCAATTCAAAAGTAATAGCAGCGTGCATAGCTACAACACTAGGAGAAAGGATGATATTCACTATTCAAGGTTAAATCTAACTTTGGCCCAGAAAGGGGTGAATTATGCTGCCACAAAAGTCTTTGGTCACTTACCTAGTAGCATCAAAAGTCTGACAGATAGCCGACTAGTATTTAAAAAGAAATTAAAGGAATTTCTGAATGGCAACTCCTTCTACAACGTAGATGAATTTTTAGATAAAACTTAAAAAAAATTTAAAAAATAATAAAATACAACAAAAAATGTATTAAAAATCCTTAAATATTGATTGTCAAGTGTAGACAACATTTACTGACATGTTCCACATCATTACAAAATGTTGTATATATATGATCTACGGAACAAGTATTAATCTAATCTAATCTAATCTACTCAAAATTAATCATTGATATTTATCCTCCTCAGTCCCTGCGTCCCCTGTATGGGACATAAAAGAAAATAAATATGGTGACAATATTAAAATGTTGGTCGCAGTTTAGGTATCTCAACACACAAACGGAAGGTGGCAGCAGATCTTGGAACTGAAAAAGAAACACTAGCTTGCCACTTGTTCAGTCTGCAGCAGTGTTAAAATGGCTGACCGAGTGAAAAGGCGGTTTTTTGACTAGGTCAACAATCAAATTTCCATGGAACTCTTTAGTTAATGTAAAATCGACCTATTCCATTAATAATATAAGTAAATACAAGCATATTAACATAAACTCCATAGTGAAATATCACATCCCATAGTGACAGTTGTGACACCTACTTCCTTGATGTCCCCTCTAGGGGACAGGAGTTTTTGTAGATAACGAAGAGTCAGGAATTATTAAAATATTTTTTAGACCTTTTCAGAATATTATTAGTGATAAAATACTAACAAAATGCAAAAATATTTTAAAAAATCACAGGACTGAGGAGGTTATATCACCTTAACAGCATTGTTCCAATATGTCCGCTGCATGGAGTGCCTTGGCAGTAGTGGCAATTATCTTTGGAACACAGAAGCTGAATTACAGTTTGTGACGTGGAGGGAAATCGTAGTTAGACTATTCCAAGGCGTGTTAATCATTAGTGGTGTGGTGGTCTAACGGTAAGACGTCTACCTAGTAGGCATGGAGGTCCGGGTTCGATGCCCGACCGCATCACAAATTTTAATTCAATGCTTCAGATTTATCAATAATGTCATTGAGGTATCATTTTCAAGGTTTCGTTCTCCGCTAATGACGAAAAATACACAGATAGTTTAAAGTTATTGTTTTCACAAAAAACTTTATTTCGAAAAAATTTCTACTGTTTGTGCAATCTAAGTTAATTCCCAGCGAACGATCGTAAATGGGACATGTATTTACCGTTGCTCCCATCATCCACTGCGCCGAGTATCAACTTAGTTTGCGCGGCCGATATAAAAGCAATGTAGAAGGTGCCATCTATTAACAATCTGTTTAACTAACATGAACGACAGCTCTTGCAGTTGTTTACATTCTTTATGCGAGCCAAAGACCTTCTTAGATGCAATCATACTTTATCACAAGATTTCGGTTATACACGTCGATGTAAAGCGTAGTTTATCACTAGATTTCAGTTATATACGTCGATGTAACGACGAAAAATACACAAATAATTTATTGTAACTAACAGACAGGACAGCTCTTGCAGTTGTTTAGTTGCTTTACGCAAATGTAGTGTAAAAACTGTGCTAATACCCTGCATTAACCTCAAAGCTTCTGATTATTATTTCCAAATAATATGAAGAGAATTCGCAATAAAAGTAGCCTTCATTATGGCCACAAGTAAAACATCAGGTCAAATGCTTCAAAGGGCAGGACTACATTTACCAAAACCATTATACGTGGCTTTTTCACGAGTTCACTCCTGTGATATGTATGTTTTTGCTAAATACACATACAGCCAAAAAGTAAATGATGATTACATTATATATAACACTGTTTTCTAAGACGTTTTGTAAAATAAACAAGTTTCAAAAAATAAAATAAAAATGAAAAAAGTCAGTATATGATTTTTATATGTTCCAGAATTAATCATATTGTATTTTATTGTATAAATTTTCTTGTAATGAGACTAATATTTGTTACTACTATTCAAAGTGTAATATGTTTTATACAAATGTACTTGCATCTGCTTTTTCTCCATTACTATCTTTTCTATCTGTCACTGATCAGGATAGAGTACAAATTATTCGGATGGTTCAACTAGTTTTATTTTTAATTACATTTAACAGTGTTTTGTTTTAGTTTTGAAATGGTGCTCTAGTTTGTCAGTCACCATTCACAATTTAATTGTACCTGATTTCTAGATGGTCAAATATTTTTTGACATCTATGCTATAAAAAACCATATGTCTGTCGTAAATTGTTTTGGTAACTATTAAATTTGTGAAAACTGTGAATTGCTTTTTAAAATCTTTGTTCTGAATTCCTGAAAATAGAAATTATTACAGCCTTTTATGATTTTCCCAGTCCTTCAAGATTAATTGTTGAAAATGTGTACACGGAATTCAGTGGAGTAATAAAATTTTCAGATCAATAGCTCAAGCGGTTTTGAAGAGACATTTGTCAACCCAAGCTGAAACACCTACAGTAGTATCTGTGACAGCCTCTGCGGGAGACAATGCAGGTGATGATTTTGGTATGCATTCATTTGCTGAATATTGTTTTGGGATGCACTATTCCACGCCTGAATGACTTGTAGTTGTGTAATAGTTGTGTGATGATCGGATGTATGTGTCACTTGTCATACGAACGTACCCCATACACATGGCCAGTTGGAGGCAAGTAGATGGCCAGAGTGTTTCTGAGCCGTTCCCTCTACAAGCACCAAACCTACAATGAGTGTTGTAGCTTACCCCACCGTTGGCCATAAGGCTTGGGTCGAAACTTGTGCGTCTTCAACGAATACACACAGTTAGGCACAGCTTGTCATGTCGTACTTGCAAATTACCATCACTTGTGTACTGGCAGAATCTACTTCATCGCTGAAGACCGCGGCCCGCCATTCCCAGTGATCCTTTGTTGGCACATGTCGAGACGTTCATACCGATGCAGTGGCATGAGTGAAGGTTGAGTTATAGGTGTGTGCACCCGTAATCCCATTGCTTGTAAACGGCAGGGAACAGTTTCTGTTGAAACCTTTCAGCCACACACCTTCTTATCTGTTCTGTGATAGCTGAACGATCTGCGAGTATTGACCTTACAGTCATCTCATTAGAATTGACGAAATGAGTGGAAATGTCTGCATAAGTTCAAAATTTGGGTGTCGAAGTGGACGTGTTTGTATTGACTGTTCAGCCTAGGTGATCACTGTGTGTTAGTGTCGTGGTGGTTAGTACCACTAAGTGGGATTTTTTCCCCCTCTGAAAGGCCTTTAGTGTTCAAATCATGGACTTCTTCTAGATAATATTCAGTATTGTATTACGAGTGTGACTGTGAACAGATGCTAAAATACACACGTAACAGGACGTGTAGAGGAAGTAAATGGAAGTCTGTAGCTTAGGTATAATATTCAAACTATTTTGGTTTTTGCATTGATGATAGGGTCAACTGGAAGACACTCATTTATGATCTGACGACTCATTTGATTTCAGTTACTTATGCTATCAGGATTATTGCAAATTTTGACTGTAAACATCTCTGTTAATTAGCTTACAGTACCTATTTTCATACAGGTTTTTTGTATAGCGTCATATTTTGGATAATTCATCAATGAGTAAAAACGTATTCATTGCACAAAAACATATAATCAGGATAGTAGCTGGAGCCCATCCAAGATCATCTTGCAGAAATTTGTTTAAGGATCTAAGAATCCTTAAAGTAGCTTCACATTATATATCTTAATGCACAATCCTCTTTAGTAATAACACAATCAAGTTCAAAACTAATAAGTGTGCAAAGCTACAAAATTAGGAGAGAGGATGATTTTCAAAATTCAAGGTTAAATCTTAACTTGGCAAAGAATGTGCTCAATTATGACACCACGGAAGTCTTCGGTCACTTACCAAAGAAGATATAAAGTTTCACATGTAGTCAGCCAGCAATACCAATTAAAAGAATCTCTGAATGATAAATCTTTCCAGGCAAACATGAATTTTAGATATAAATTAAAAATTCTACGAAAATATGTATTATGACACGTACACAAACCTTTTATTACACTGACACATCAGTATCTTCACAAAATGTGGTATTCATGATATTTGGAACGAGTATTTGTCTAATGTAGTAAGAAGGATACAGATTCGTAGCCTGACTTAGCGCAAAATTTTAACTTTACTCATTCAGAGGCCACTGTCACCTGATGTCATACATTGCTTTGTATCTTTATAATTAATTGTTCTATAATGTCTGAAGATATTAATTAATGTGCTATAGGTTAGTGTATTCTTTTCTTAGCTCATGAAGTGTTTTATTCGTACCTTTAAACTGGATGTAACATGAACTAATAGTAAGTGACCTGAATGAAATCATTGACTAAAGTTCCACTAAAGACATGATAATACGCCAGTTAAAAAGTAAATTATACAAAGAAACTCGAGGAAATCAAGTAGAATTCAAGTATGGGCTAGGCTACATACTAGGCAAAAATTAAGTTATTATTATGTTTATAATAAAAAACAACTACCAATCACAAGTATGGATATAAAATATTAATTTACTTTAACCATTACGGGTTTCGGATATCTATTCACAAATTCATCATCAAATGTTTTACTGCTTACAAGCTGTGGCCTCGTTTTTATGTTAAATATGTGTTGTCCTAAGATAGACAAACAATGTTTTTGTCTATTTGACGAGTTTGTGCAGTGGGTTATTTATTTTAGTCGATATCTACACTTTTTAAAGGGAGTTTTAACTTAATGACACATTAGGTGTGACAAAACCTTACGTGTCATGTGTCTTCCTTTGATGATTTTGTCTTCTGTTTTCATCAGTTATTTTCACAACTGTCTTTTTCCTCACATGTATTGCGTGATAGCTGTGAATGTTGTGTTATTCGTGTAATGTAGCACTACTCTTTGGAGGCAGTACAAGCAATAAGCACACATTTCACACCGAAAATGTAAGCAATGCAAAGATGTTACTGTTCTACAGATATTTTGCTACAGACACATTTCGATTTTATGCATACATTAAAATATGTCTCTGCTTTACAGTAAAATTAATTAAAACACAGATTTTTTTAATATGACACTTTTCTGCTTTGTTGACACATCATATACAAAGATTACATGTGAATAAAATGAAAAACAAGGTCTAGCATAAAGGCAGGAATGTAAAACAAAGATGAAGGTTTTGTGCTCCATATTTATTGTTTAACTTTTCAAACCAGATCTGACATTAAAAGTGATGGTTAACTAAAGACTAATTAAGAAACAAAAGAATTTAAAGAATATCTCCTTATGTATATGAAGAACCTTGTAACATCCATTCTAATAGTAATCATATTATCCTTCTATAATATATAGTAGTGATAATGTGCAAGAGCACACATTTTACTGGAAGGACTAGACATTTATGGACTTGCGAGAATGAAACAGAGTTGTCAGTGAACCCTACATTTGTGATTGGAGTAAGAATCATGAATTTGACCATTTCTTGCACCTATAGGTGACAGTTTAACAGCTTTCACCTGTTTTCATTATAAAGTTATTATTTAGTAAGTAAAGACCAGCAGGCAACTGTGACCTTACAGTTCAGGATACTAAAGAATATAATCAGTGATGATTTGGATATTTCTAAGGTTTCATTGTAAGGTGACCAATTGTCATTAATGAAGATAAATATTAAAATGTAAACAACTTTCCAAAGCAAAATATGAGATTGAAAGAGATGTAGTTTTATAAAGAACTTTTTCATTCTGAAAGATGTTCAATGCATTGAAGAGAGCCTATCATATTCAATCAACAAGAAAGACCCTGAATTACACTGAACTATAAAATGAACTAATATATGTATATCAGTGAGAAAGTCTGCAAATAATGAACCTTTTCTAGTTCTATTAAGATATTGTCTCTTAAGGTGGTACATATAAATATAAAACATGTTGCCTGGAAGCAACAATCTTGTACTGCAATACTGCTTACAGTTATTTCATGTGTTATCAGTTGAGAGTCATGTGGTGTGATTGGTAGTTATTAATAAAATAGATCTCAGTTTTGCTGAAAATTTATTTCATTGTTGTTTTCTTGTCACAAAGTTATGAGAACTGTAATTTTCAGCTCAGAGTGTGATATATTTTGATGTTTGGTACATGAACAAAGTAAGTGCTATAGAGAGATATATGTGGCTTCTGCAACAACTAGGAAACATCTTACATTGTAACATCTTAGCTGTTTTTCAAGGTGCAATATAACTGTGTTTGGCTGGACCATGCTTTATACATATACTTCTTTTATTTCTAGTGGCCTCAGAAAATGTTTAACACAAATAAGTTCAAAATGCAGTTAATGAAATATAATTACAATAAAGTTAACTGATCCCTACAATGTGAACAAATATATAATTTCGAAATTAATATTTGTTCTACATCATCTACAACACAAGAAGAATGAGGAAAATGTAATTCAAAATTAATCTATTTGTAAGTTTAGTCAATCTAAGAACAAAGCAAATACGTAAATTTACAGTGGAATTCTATGATATAAATGTCTCTTGAATCTATTAATACATTTACAAGCAAAACAAAACAAATAACTTAAAACTAATAGAAATACGTTAAAAAGAAAACAGCTACCACACGGTTGCTGATTTATTCACAACCTTTTACAGCGAGTTATTGCCCTTCTTCAGGTATCTGTACAGTAAACTGTTATAGAATAATATAGAATTACAAATATTATAGAAAATTCCAAATAGAATCACAGACTTAAAGGGGCCAGAGGTACAGTGTATATAAAGCTTTCTTGAAGAGTGGGAAAATGTGAATTATTAATACGCTACTCTGCTGTATTTTGATAAAGTAAGGAACTTGACAAAGCATTAAGTTCATATAAACGAAAAATTTTTATTTACTTACAGTAATTGAGCCCCTTATGTTCACTCAGAACAGTGCAGATATTATCCTACAACTTGCAAACTAAGTTGTTAATATGTGCATATTTGGATAAAAATAATGATCAAATACTTGTAAATCTATCGGACTCAATTGCTAGGTTATTAGTCCGTAGCTTACAAACTGCTTAAATGAAGTTTTATTAACCTAAGGACAACACACACATCCATGCCCGAGGGGGGATTCGAACCTCGGACACGGAAGGGCACGCGATCCGCAACGTGGCGCTCCAGACTGCTTGGCTACTCCCGCGCGGCAGCTTAAAAGAGAAAAGTGAAAGTAACAGGATGTAAGGGACTAAGGGTCATAAAATATAGTAGTCTTAGAAGAAAACGGAATTTTGAGTATGCAAAACCGGCATACTAACTGCTCAACAGATTCATAAACCGGTCTACTAACCGCCTATTAGAAACGTAACCTATTATATAAAGTAGAGGACGATAATATCAAAGACAAGTTGCACCATAGATCATAAATGTAGTATGGTTAATAGGTAGCCAGCTGAAGTAATAAAGTATCCGTCATATCATACTAACAATGCTATTAATATGTGGGTTGCACTTACAGAATAGAGTAGCTTAATTCATTGTTGAACAGTCAGTATTCTGATTATTACTACCTACTGCTCGACGTAGTGCATCAGGACGATATGGTATAATTTAGTAAACAATCACAATTTTCAGTGCTATTACAGCCAATATTTCTTCCAACAGTACATGGCCAGCAGCCTCTTATCGTTCTCTGTTCTTTTTCACTTTGAAACAGCGTACATTTTCGGTTGGGGACGGGGGGACGATTAATGTAAAGATGAGTTCACACACCATGATATTTTGTCTCAATTTTTCAGCTCATATTCAGAGAATAATTTCCGCTGAAGCCCCTTTTACATTAGTAAGCTCAAATTTTATTATTATCGAAGTAATACTAAAAAATGATATTAAAAAAAAGATTACGAAATTCACAGCACTAACATCCCACTCCAGTCATTCCATCCCCCCCCCCCCCTCATTTATTGAAATATACATAGTAATAGGGGTATACCTACAGGATATTCGGCTGTCGGCTGATATGAATGTTTTCCGATATTTATTCCTTTAACCTGTCAAAACCTGACTAAAAATCTCCTGTTTTGGCATCCCTGAGCATGAATTTTGTGCAGCAACCAGTCAAGGCTGGCCGTGCGCAGGTACAAACGGTGCAGTCGCACAGGGCGCCGCGCGATACTGATACGGTACAGTAGTATCCAGTGTCAATGTATGACTACTGCTCATGCTGAAATTAGGTACGCGATTCATTGTTTCTGAGCACCTCACTGTGCCCTTTCCACTCATAGTTGTGACTTATAATAAGGCACTACACTCGTATGGTAGCAGATGTTTCCCACAAGACTGGCTGTTCCAGCTTCATCTGAGATGCGCAGCGCTTCCTGCTCCGCACGCTGTGAGCAGTCAAATGGGATGGCGAGGCTGCTAGCAGGGCGAGGTTTTTCGCCTGTCTGCTGTGCCTCACAACAGCTTCAAACTCCTACTTGTAACTGCTATGACGTAGCGACATGCTACCTCGGGAAACAGGAAATGAAATGGTCGTATACCCCTTTTATCGGCCGGGATATTCCCATCTGGGTTCGGCCGCCTGCTGCAAGACTCTAGACTGACGCCACTTCTGGGACACGCATGTCCATGATCATGAAAGTGTTGATGAATACAAACATCCGGTTCCCTGGAAGGAATGGAACCTGGACTTATTGTATAGGTGGTCAGTGACCTGCCAGTGAGCTACAGAGGTGGACAGTGAAATAGCAAAAATAATTGCATACATTTATTGGCCTTCTGTAATTAATTTTTATAGCACAACATAGGAAATATTGGGCGTTAAAAGATTCGCGACGGTAACGCGGACTAGGGCCGAAGCTAGGGGGGAGAGGAACTGCAAACCGGCATATCTGCTCCGAGTGGAACACGCAGAGGAGCGCCAAATGGTCTCCAACACAAGATGACGTGTTCGGATTCATTATTTTACTATCGTAACAGTAAGTTTGCTGTAGTAAGTTTTTTGGTAAACTGGTATTTTGTCAGTGACAAAACTTAGAATTCTTGTGAATGTGGCGAAGACGTATAGCCTCCGATGGATGGGGGCGGTGAGGGCAGGATGCGGGAGAGACCCGCGCGGAAATTTCGCACAAGGCCCCGCGCAAGCTACGGCGGCTCTGCACCAGCACACGGAGACTCGCGCGCGGCGTCTGCTAGAATGAAAACACTCTAAGGATTGATTTGTCCGGACTCCTGACAAAGCCTGTTGCAAGCTTTCCGCGTTTGCATCATTCGTGTACGGACTCCCAAAATGTATCTTCATGCCACTTTCGGAATCTGTGAATCAATTGTAAAGGTATGATTCTTGAGTTTCTCCTGGCGTATTTGATAATCAACCACGGGTGTATTTCCGGTCTACAGGGCCCAACGGGCACAATATTTCGGAGATCATACATGTCGCCATCGTCAGGTGAACTCACGGACTGAGCTCCTGGAAACGCGCCGGCACGGAGATCCGCATGCTATGATGGCTCGAGGGGAACTGGGTTCTAGCCCAGTGGCGGGCGATTTAAATACCCTTCGCCCGCGGAACGCCTCCTTCGTGGTCCGCGCCCCGCGCCGTGGTCGCGCGGTGGAACCGATTTCGACGGCGTCTGAGATGACATTGATGTGAGGGCTCCTTCCGCCGTGGTTGTCACTACGTTACGTTTGCTAGATTTACTCTTAATTAACCCAATCGCTGGTTCCAAAGCTTTGCTAAGATTATAGCCACAGTCACGGTTTATGAGGTTGTCACTTGTGCGAATTTCAATGGCCTCTCTAACGACGCAGTCCCATTATCTCGACGTCTGTACCAGAATCCTAGTGCGTTAATACTCCATCGCGTGATTCTTCGACAAACAATGTTCAGCAACCGCCGACTTGCTCGAATACATCAATCGTGTGTGCCTCTGGTGTTCAACGCATCGATCCTCGACGGTACGCATCGTCTGTTCAATATATGACTTGCCACATTGACACGGAATCTGGTACATGCCGCCTTCCTCAAACCGAGATCATCTTAGGCGCTCCCCACCAGTGCACGATTTTTTTTCGGCGGACAAAAGACAGTTACAACTTGGTGTTTCTTCAAAATGCGGGCGGCCTTCCCCGAGAATGCGCTGGTATATGGAATAAACGCAGTGCCTACCTCCTTCCGTTTCCACAGGTTGTGCTGTAGTGGTTGGGCGTAGAACCCGCTGAATCTGCCACTCTGAGAACCCATTTTTCGGAATACGGTTCTCAGGTGTTCGAATTCCTGGGGTAGACTCTCTGCGTCGGAGATAGTGCGCGCCCTATGTACTAGAGTTTTAAGTACTCCCTTCCTCTGTGATGGGTGGTGACAGCTGTCTGCGTCTAAATGCAGATCAGTGTGCGTTGTCTTCCGATACACACCATGACCCAGGGTGCCATCAGCTCTTCTCTTGACCATATACCGGCCCGTTGGACACTGTACACTCGTGGATATTTTGATTAATTGTAAAGGTGTTTGATTGTCGGATGTTATCAACACTGTGAGTCTGGTGAGGTGTAGACTTTTTCGTCAGTAACTAGCCTTAATAAATAATATTTAATAAATGCTGAATGACAAATAGAGTGAAGCAGCCTGCGTAGGAGGAAACGTCACGAATTTTGAACGTATGTAATATGTTCCTTTTTATAACAAAGTGAAGGAACCGACCCACAAAATGTCAGAGCAGTATTATTAACGTCATTTTGCTGCATAATTGTTAAATACGTTTTCAGTTATAATTAAATTAATTACAGCACTCGGGTAAGCATCTGTCCCTTCTTCAACTTGGCTTTTGAAAGCGTTACTCGTACAAACACACGATATTTTTCTAGCCATGAATGTAGGGCAACTGCGTACTCTTTGATTACCGAAAGGTGTATGCTAAGCTGCCCTATTTACGATAGTTACGAAATATGGGAATGGCTCGAAGATTTCTTAATAGAGTCCAGTGCATTGTCTTTGACGGCGAGTGTTCATCATAGATAAGGCTATCGTTAGGAATGCCCTATGGAAAAGTGATAGGCCCTCTATTAGTTTCCGTCGATATAAATCACTAGGCGGACAGAATATCACTCTAAGACTTCTTGTTGCTAATGTTGCGCTGTACTGGTAGGTGTAATCATTCACTGACTGTAAGCGGACAAAATATGAGTAGAGGAACTTTCTAGTTGATGTGATGAATGGCAGCTATCTCTAAATGTAGAAAAGTGTAAAGTGAAGCAAGTGAATTGGAAAAACATTTCAATAATGTGAGAGTACCGCATTAATAGATTGCTGCCTGACATAGTCGCACCGTCTAACTATCTAAACGTAACGTTGCAAAGAGATATGAAACGGAACTAGGATGTAAAACGGGTCGCAATCGGTCTATTTGGTGAATTTTGGGAAAGTGTAAAAGCAAACCGCTTATTGAACAGTAGTGCCAGCAGGTCTTGAGTACTGCTCAAATATTTCGGATCATCACAAGATCGGTTTAAACTAAGACATACAAGTGTGAAACCTCTGACAATGAAGTTCGGTAAATGAAGTCAAAACGGTTCATCGCGCTACACCAACACCATCTAGAGAGAAGGCCGCGGCTATCTCGTGTGACGTCAGGCAGAGTAGGTTGCGCGCGCATAGCTAACTGGGTAGCCGCTGCGGCACGGCCCACAATGCCGAAGCAGCGAGCCAATCAGCTATGCGCGCGCAACCTACTCTGCCTGACGTCACACGAGATAGCCGCGGCCTTCTCTCTAGGTGGTGCTGGATACACAGGCGAATGACGACGCTGAACCTGCCTAGCAGCCGGAGTTGATAATCCGCTCCCACCGTACTTCAGTCGAGCATCGCGTGTCATCCTTGAGATCTGTTAGAAGTGTTTGTTTGGTACTTTGGTTTGGAACTGAGAACAGGACAATGAACGAGCAAAGGATCAATTTAAAGTTTTGTTTTCAGCTTTGAAAGACACCTAAAGAAAAGCATGCTATGATGGTAGGTGTTTTGGGGCTCATACACTGCCCATGAAGTGTACGACTGGTTCGCGCGTTTTCATAGAGGCCTTGAAAGTGTTTCTGACAATGCTTGTAGCCGACGATCGGCGACCACCGTTAGTGACGGAAACATTGAGAAAGTGAGAAAATTAATGTCAAACGATCGCCGATTAACTGCGCACAAGTTAGTGGATGAACTGCAAAAGCCGGCCGCGGTGGCCGAGGGGAGTGAGGCGCTCCAGTCACGGTCTGCGAGGCCACTACGGTCGGGGCTTCGAATCCCCCCTCGGGCATGGATATTTGTGCCGTCCTTAGTGTTAAGTTGTTCATAAGTAGTTTGTAAGTTTAGCGACTGATGACCCCGTAGTTAAGTCCCATAATCTATACAAACATTTGAACTGCAAAAAATATTCAAATGTTTGTAAACTTATTGGATCAAACTGCTAACACACACACACACACACACACACACACACACACACACACAGAGAGAGAGAGAGAGAGAGAGAGAGACGCATGCATGCACGCAAGCACGAACACGCACACACATGCCAGAGGGAGGAGTCGAACCTCCAACGGGAACGGCCGTCTAGTCCGTACAATGACGCCTTAGACTACGCGGGCATTCCGCGCGGCAATGAACTACAGAAACCGTGACTCCGTGGGACAAATCCTTAGCCAGAAGTTAGGAAAGAGGAAAATGTGTTATCGTCTTGTGGCGCACCACTTGACTGATGATCAGAAGCAGCCACATTTAGAGGCTTCAAGGGATTTTGTCGAACGGCGGATGCGATACGCAATTTCTTGAATCGTATTGTCACTGGGGATGAAACCTCGTTTGCCCAGTACGAACCTGAAACAAAACGTTAATGCATGGAATGGCGTTCTCAGACATCACCTCTTCGGAAAAAGGTCACAGCCGAAAACTAACGCGTCAAAACAATGCTCATCACTTTTTTAGATAGTCAAGGCATTATCCACAAAAAATTTCTACCTTAGAGAAAGACGTCCTTTAGTACAAATTAATTTGAAATTAGGCTTTGCTGTTAAGTTTTACATATAATTTAATTCACATTTGACGTATGGGTTACCTGTTAAAGGAGGTGTTCGAAGTGCGTTCATTGAATTTGGATACAATACTAAGCTCGTCTCTGCAACGAATTTCGAATTGTTTCAAGAACCCCGCGATCATTTCGGGATTCTTGGCAAGCGTGTACAACTCTCCTCTCCAGTTCTTCAACCGTTTTAACGGGTGTGCTGTTCACTTCGTTTTTGAGGTGAACTCAGACACAATAATCAAAGAATTCAGATCAGGTGATCTTGGAGGCCAAGGCACAGGTCCGCCTCGACCCATCCATTAGATGACGTCACACAGCAGCAGCAAAATGTGCATGTCCCATATACTCTGACGTTGTCGAAGGCTCGTTTACGTATGCATGTTTAGTGGGACATTGAGGTATGTCCACAAAGTAAGTTCCTTTTGGTCATATAAAACAAACGTCTACAGAAACAGAAAAAAATACTTGTTGTACAAAAATTTACAACTGTTAAACTGCTTTTGTACATAGCTTCCGAAATTTTGTAGGCACTTGTCATAGCGTGGCACAAGTTTTTGCATGCATCCTTCACAGAAGGTTGCCGCCGGTGTGTTCAACCATGTAATTATCATCGGCCGGCCGCGGTGGCCAAGGGGACAGAGACGCTCCAGTCACGGTCTGCACGGCCACTATGGTCGGGGGTTCGAATCGCCCCTCGGGCATGGATATTTGTGCCGTCCTTAGTCTTGGCTAGTTCGTAAGTAGTTTGTAAGCTTAGGGACTGATGGCCCCGTAATTAAGTCGCATAAGTTCTACAAACATTTGAACATTTTAATTGTCATCGTTGAAGGGTTGACCAACAAGGACAGATTTTAGGTGTAAGAAGAGATGAAAGTCGCTAGGAGAGAGGTCCAAGCTGTATGGAGGATGATCAAACAGGTCCCACTGAAATTTCCGTAAGAATTGTTTGGTTACATTCGGTGTGTGGTGAGGTCAGGCATTATAGTAAAAAAAAAAAAAAAAAAAAAAAAAAAAAAAAAAAAAAAAAAAAAAAAAAAATAATAATAATAATAATAATAATATCTCTTGGCTGTAATCCTCTTCTTACACCTCAAATCTGTCCTTGGTGGACAACACTTCAACGATGATGACGAGCTGAAAGAACATGTTACCACGTGGTTGAATGCACAGTCGGCAACATTCTATGAAAAAGGCACATGAAACCTTGTGCCATGCTATGACAATTGCCTACAAAATTTCGGAAGCTATGTATAAAAGTAGTTTAACAGTTTTAGAATTTTTTACAATCAATATTTTTTCTAGTATCTGTACCCGTTCGTTTTATATAACTAAACGGAACTTACTTTATGGACATACCTCGTATTTTCGTGTACTTTCAACCGTGTAAGTTTGGCCATCCTTTTTGGTACACTCTGTATATTGGCAATGGTAACTTCAAGATATATCCTACGGCACTTCATTCTACTGCACCAGACATAACACCGTCGTGCCTCGGATGCAATTAAATGTTTCAATATCAATACTGGAATTATTTAGTTAATGTGGATTACTGGAGAGTAGACACTGCGAGACTGTGAATTCAGTATCGGATGTCCCATCAAGCCTTGTCATTACTGACATTCAATTCAAAACACATAATAATGAATTCCTGGGTGTCGGGTGGCACAGCTTCCGTTTCGTGGAGGCCCTAAGCGCGGCAGTTCAGATTTCGCGCGGAGGCGGCGGCTTCTCGCGAGCTAATAAAAAGGCCGCGGGGGCGGAGTGGGCGGGGGCGGGGTGGCATCGATTGCCGGCGGCGGATGACACCCGAGAGCAGACGGCCCGCCCCCGAGAAATACGCCGGGAGGCTGGCAGGGCGGCCGGCCGTATATCCGCGTTAACGTCGCGCCTATAAGTTAGTGCGCCTCATGCGCCCGTCCGATCAGGGAGAGCTCTCGTCTGTCCGCCCACCTGCCGCCTCCGACAGCGTGAGGGGCCGCAGCCACCGGCGGTGGTCCGTGCTCCGGTCCACAGTGGTGCGCGAACCGAAGTCAGCTGTTTACAATTTCGAATGCGTATTTATTTATTTATTGCGTGTCATGGATGCGAGAGAGGGGCTGCTTCTTCATGATTGCGTGCTTATACATTATGAAAATTTTTGAAAACATTTTTTTTTTTTTTTTTTTTTTTTTTTTTTTTTTTTTTTTTTTTGGGAAAACAGCCATCTTCTGAAAAGTATTCATAAATAAAAAGTCACAATTTGCAAAAAATATCATATACTAATCTAATGTATAAAGCAGTGTCCGTATATTTCTACGTGTTGCATACTGTGATGATACTGCTCGCCCTCTCATCTCAGTGTTATCGTACGATACCGTCTGCATCGGACCCAGAATCGTGTGATTTAATAGTGATATATGTTGCGTGTGAAGTTACAAACGAAATAGTCAGCCTGATACTGTGATTAGTTAACAAGTGATAGATTTCATTAATTAAGAGATTCGTATATTTGCTTTCCAGACAGTTCTATAAACAATAGTTTTGTCATTGTACTTTATTTCAAGAACTAGAGAGAAAAGACATGTAAAACAAAAAGTCCTGAAAATAAATAGCATTGTATATAGGTTAGGCTCATAAACAAGTTGTGTTGACCAGCTGCCGGCCGTGGTGGTCGAGGAGACTGAGGTGCTCCAGTCACGGTCTGCACGGCCACTACGGTCGGGGGTTCGAATCCCCCTTCGGGCATGGATATTTGTGCCGTCCTTAGTATCAGCTAGTTGATAAGTGGTTTGTAAGTTTAGGGACTGATGACCCCGTAGTTAAGTCCCATAAGCTCTACAAACATTTGAACATTTTTGTTGACCAGCTAATTGTATTAATTAATGTAATAGTCGAGATTTGAATGTTGTTATTCTTTGTATATATTGACTGACATAAGATTTGAAGTATGTTTTGAGAATGGCCAAGACATTGGATAGTTCAATATATGTATGATGTACTCATTAACAAATTAACTGACATTTAACATTGCTGTTTGTTACACAAAAAGATATGTGCCATCTAAAATTATTGTATGTATAGTTTTCATTTTATATTGTGATTAGCCGCGGTGGAGTAGCTGAGCGGTATAAATCGTCTCGCTGCGGAGCGCGCGGTTGCTCGCCGTGGAGGTTCGAGTCCTCCCTGGCTCATGGGTGTGTGTGTTGTCCTTAGGTTAGTTCACCTAGGTTTAAATAGTTTGTAAGCTACGGACTGATGACCACGCAGTTTGCCTCACCGCCTTGTGTGGGGGAGTTCGAGTTTCCGCGTTTCCAATGTGCTCCGGAAGCTATGTGTTTCCAATGTGCTCTGGAAGCTATGTCAGTCTGTTGTTTTACAATGAAAGTACTATCAACTAAGTTCTGTTCCATTGTGTACGTTATTAAGTTGTAATGTTTTGGTGGAGAAGTTTGATTCAAATTACAGAAGAAGTGAAAAATTGTACCTACGAGTATTTATTTCTACCACGACGCCCCAAGAGAATAATGTTGCAGCGAGCAGAACCCCCATACAGAGTAATGTTGAAAAGATTAGTATCGTTTGGAAGTAGTACGAACTGTAATTACTTAAAACTCTAGTAAACTAATACAAAATACAAATTTACAGTTTTGTTCGAATCTTTATGAAATTTTGTACACGTAAGCTTCAATCCATGAGGACTGTCGCCGTAAGTGTAAGAGTCACATACGATACACAGTTCACGAGATATGACGTCATAAACAATGAGATTCGCGAAATACTGCTGCATTTTGCGACACTGCTGCTCATTTTCTCCTAAACCATTTTACCGATTTCAACCAAATTTGGTACACACATTCCTTAACGTGAGGTAACAATTGCTGCATGGTTAAGAATCACGTACGGCACATGGTTCAAAAGACATTACGTCATAACCAATAGAAATCGCAAAAAATGCCATATAATGCGGCGAGACTTTCGAAATACTCTGTATGAGAATGACAGTACTTAGCGACTTGCAACA
Organism: Locusta migratoria; assembly: GCA_026315105.1. Classification (NCBI taxonomy): domain Eukaryota; kingdom Metazoa; phylum Arthropoda; class Insecta; order Orthoptera; family Acrididae; genus Locusta; species Locusta migratoria. Next base: position 224,804,104 of record CM048748.1, on the reverse strand, counting down.
AACTTTAAACATAATTTCAAACTTTTATTAAACTTTTCCTCGCTGGCAACCATAGTAAAATGAAAGGAAAAAAGTTTCTCGCTTACTACTTTTCCGCTGTTTGTGGAGTAAAACTACGGCTCTCGGTATGACGTTACAATTTATAATTTGAACACTACTAATTGTAGCGACAGGAAATTTTACAGACAGTATACACATATATAGTTGAATGTAGCTTCTAAATTGTATCACATTCAGATACGTAGTTCTTGAGATATGAGCACGTAAACAGTAACGTTCCACAGTTCATAGACTGAAACTACGGCTTTCGGTGTGTTGTTACAATTTATAATTTCTACACTACAAACTGTAGCTGCAGTAAATTTTACAGACAGTAGACAAGCATATAGTTGAGTGTACCTTCTAAATTGTATCATAGTACGACACTTAGTTCATGAGATATGAGCACATAAAGAGTAAGGTTCATGGAAAACTGCCCCTTCCCGCACCAAGTTTTAATCTATTATTTCTTTACTACTAACTGTATTCCCAAGAGATTTTACAGACATACAGCCCTTATACAAATGAATATATACCTGAAAAATGGCAGGAATAAATAAATAAATACCCGGGGAACGCCGGGTTTTCAGCTAGTATCCTATATTTAGGTTCAGAAGATGTTGGCGGTACGACCTCTTCTTCTTGCATGGAACTAAATACAAAATTTTTAATGTGCTGTGTCAGACTTCATGATCCGTAAATCGTCCGCTCGTCAACAAAAAATAAATAAAAATAAAAAATAATAAAAAATAAATGAAAATATCCAAATAATATAATCTTCCTGTATTGTGAAATTTCAACGACAGATCCTTGCGCAGATAGAAAAAGCATATGATTCTAGGTTTGCACTTCTTTAAAAATGTCACTTCGAAATAAATGCTTTAAAGTTCCCTTAAAGATCGAACTGTCAAACAAAAGTTCGTAGTTGTATTGGTTGCTATAGACACACATATTACAAGTCCTGTTCACTAATCATGGATTAATATACAAGATCGATTCATTAAAATACGAAAAATTGATAAAACTCTCCTTACTTTATCTGTCAAACAAAATAACTTTCCCTAAACGTCTTCTTTCAAATTGTAAAATAGTTTGACAGTAAATAATTCCTCAGCTTCTGTCAATGAATATATTTGTTGTAAAATTTCTATAAACATCAAAATAATGATCGTTGACACTTGGTTAACTTTCGAGGCACAATAACATTTATTGCTCTCACAATACAGATCAAGACTCAATGACAATTAATCAAAGACTGATTTTATGGTCTTTTTGATTTTCCACGAAAGTTTATATAATAATGTCAATATCAACGACGATAACCGCAGAGACCAGCATCTTCTTGCCTCGTGGCCGTCGACCCGCGACTTGAAGTGGCCAGATGTTTACTCCTTGAGCACGGTGTCGAAGATGTTCCTATCGTAGGTTAAATCGCCGTCACAGCACATGAAACACAAGAAACATACGAAAACTCTTTTAAGAATCACATAACATAAAACACTTACATAAAAAATCATTTAAAAACATAAAATATAAACATAATCTTCTGCGAAACTGATCTGACATAAGGTAGTAGTGGAGACAATAATCCGTCCCACTACATATGGAAAACCATCTAGACGCAATAATTGAAAAGATCCTAAGTATCATGCTTGGAACGATATTCCAATCAGAGTTCTTATGTAACTAATAAACTTCCTATAACTTTACAAGTACCTAATAACCGTCAAGGTACTGGTGACAGCACAGTCTGCTAAGCAACATCGCCGTTGCCTGTTGTTGTTATTGTTGTGATGTTGAGGGGTCTAAACATCTAGGTCATCAGTCGCCTGTTCCGAGCGAAGATATCACCGTCAGAAGCTAAAAAATAAACATCGAGAATGGAGACTTACAAAAGGTACAGACAGACAATGAACAGTTTACTGATAAAACAAAAGAAAGACATACAGTTAAAACCAAGTCAGGAAGTAAGCTAAAAACTGGACAGCAGAATACCATGGCTGGCTGATTACAAAGATAATACAGGATGAGCCAGCCGTACTGCACACACTAAGAACCCTAGGAATTTTTCATAATGCTGCCTTCATACAATTGTATCCAATTTGGAACAACAGAAATGTTGTTGTTGTTGTGGTCTTCAGTCTGCAGACTGGTTTGATGCAGCTCTCCACGCTACCATGTCCTGTGCAAGTCTCTTCATCTGAGAATACGTTCGGCAACCTACATCCTTTTGAATCTGCTTATTATATTCGTCCCTTGGTCTCCCTCTGCGATTTTTACCCCACACACTTCCCTCCAACGCTAAATTTACGATTCCCCTATGTCTAAGAATGTGTCCTACCAAGCGATCCCTTCTTTTAGTCAGGGTATGCCAAAAATTCCTTTTCTCACCATTTCTGTTCAGTACCTCTTCATTAGTTATGTGATCTACCCACCTAATCTTCAGCATTCTTCTGTAGCACCACATTTCAAAAGCCTCTATTCTCTTCCTGTCCGCACTGCTTATCGTCCACGTTTCACTCCCATACAATGCAACACTCCAGACAAATGCTTTCAGAAAGGACTTCCTAACATTTAAATTAATATTGGATGTTAACAAGTTTCGCTTCTTTAGAAAAGCTTTTCTTCCCATAGCCATTCTGCACTTTATATCTTCTTTACTTCGGCCATCAGAAGTTATATTACTACCTAAATAACAAAAACATCTACAACTTTTATTGTCTCATTACCTAATCAATTCCTTCAGCATCGCCTGATTTTCTGACATTGCATTCCATTACCTTTGTTTTAGTCTTGTTAATGTTCATCTTATATCTTCCTTTCAAGACACTGTCCATACCATTCAATTGCTTTTCCAGATCTTTTGCCGTCTCTGACAGAATTACTATGTCATCGGCAAACCGCAATGTTTTTATTTCTTCTCCCTGCACTTTAATGCCTTCTCCAAATTTCTCCTTCCATTCCTTCACAGCCTGCTCAATGTACAGATTGAACAACATTGGGGAAAGGCTACAACCCTGTCTTACTCTCTTCCCAACCTCTGCGTTCCTTTCTTGCCCTTCTACTCTAATAACCGCCTTCTGGTTTTTGTATAGGTTGAATATAACTCTTCGCACCCGATATTTTACCCCTGATACCTTCAGAATTTGGAAGAGTGTATTCCAGTCGACATTGTCAAAAGCTTTCTCCAAATCGACAGGCGCTAAAAACATAGGTTTCCCTTTCCTTAGCCTATCTTCTAATATAAGTCGTAATGTGAGAATTGCCTCTCGTGTTCCTACATTTCTCCTAAATCCAAACTGATCTTCCCCGAGGTTGGATTCCACAAGTTTTTCCATTCGTCTGTAAATAATTCGTGTTAGTATTTTGCACCCATGACTTATTAAACTGATAGTTCTGTAATTTTCACACTTGTCTGCACTTGCTTTCTTTGGAATTGGAATTACAATATTCTTCTTGAAGTCGGAGGGTATTTTCCCTGTCTCATACATCTTGCATACCAGGTGATACAATTTTTTCATGACTGGCTCTCCTAACGACATCAGCAGTCGGAATATCATCTACTCCAGGGGTCTTGTTTTGACTCAAGTCCTTCAGCGCTCTATCAAATTCTTCTCGCAGTATCATATCTCCTATCTCATCTTCCTCCACCTCGTCTTCCATTTCTAGAATACTGCTTTCAATTTTATTTCCTTTGTATTCCACAGTTCAGACTTTCCCTCTTTGCTTAGTATTGGTTTTCCGTCTGAGTTCTTGATATTCATACAGCTGCTTTTCTTGTCTCCAAATATCTCCTTTATTTTCCTGTAGGCGGTATCTATATTTCCCCTAGTTATGTATTCTTCTTCGTTTCTGCATTTGTCCTCTAGCCACTCCTGCTTAGCCAGTCTGCACTTCCTGTCAATCTCACTTTTTAGACGTTTGTACTCCCTTTTTCCTGTTCCACTTGCTGAATTTTTATATTTTCTCCTCTCATCAATTAAGTTCAGTATATCCTGTGTTATCCAGGGATTTCTATTAGGTCTTGTCCTTCAGTCTATATGGTCCTCTGCAGCCTTCACTACCCTATCTCTCAGAGCTACCCGTTCTTCTTCTACAGTATTACTTTCCCCCGTTTCAGCCAATCCTTGCCTCATGCTCCCTCTGAAACTCTCAACCACCTCTGGTTCCTTCAATTTGTCCAGATTACATCTCCTAACTTTTCTACCTTTCTGCAGTCTCTTAAGTTTTAATCTGCAGTTCATAACCAATAAGTTATGGTCAGAGTCTATATCTGCCTCAGGATATGTCTTACAGTTTAAAACCTGGTTTCTAAATTTATTCCTTACCATTATAAAGTCAATCTGGTACCTTCCAGTGTCTCCTGGTCTCTTCCTCGTATACAGACTTCTTTCATGATGTTTGAACCAAGTGTTGGTGATCATTAAATTGTGCGCTGTGCAAAATTCTACCAAGCGATCTCCTCTTTCATTCCTTTTTCCCAGTCCATATTCACATTTCCTTCTCATCCCTTTCATACTACCGAGTTCCAGTTCCCCATCACAATCAAGTTTTCGTCTCCCTTAACTTTCTGAATGATTTCTTTTATCTCCTCATACATTTTTTCTATATACTCATCATCGGCCGTGCTAGTTGGCATATAAACTTTCACTACTGTGGGCGGTGTTGGCTTCGTGTCTATCTTTACTTCGATAATGCGTTCACTATGGTGTTCAAAGTAACTTACCCGCATTCCTATTTTCTTATTCATTATCAGACCTACTCCTGCGTTACCACCAACTGTTTTTGTATTGATAATCCTGTACTCATCTGACCAGAAATCCTGTTCATCCTGCCACCGAACTTCACTAATCCCTACCATATCTAACTTTAACCTATCCATTTCTCTTTTCAAATTTTCTAGCTTACCTACGCTATTAAGGGTTAGAACATTCCACGCTCCGACCCGTAGAATGCCTGTTTGGTTTTCTTGATGACGACATCCTCCTGAGTAGTCCCCGCCCGGAGATCCGAATGGGGGACTATTTTACCTCCGGAATATTTTACGCAAGAAAACGCCATCATCATATATTCATACAGTAGAGCTGCATGTTCTCGGGAGAAGTAACGGTTGTAGTTTCCCCTTGCTTTCAGCCGTTCGCAGTAACTGCATGGCAAAGCCATGTTAGCTGATGTTACAAGGCCAGCTCAGTCAATCATCCAGACTGTTGCCCCTGTAACTACTGAAAAGGCTGCTGCCCCTCTTCAGGAACCACACGTTTGTCTGGCCTCTCCACAGATACTCCTTCACTGTGGTTGCACCTATGGTACGGCTATCTGCATCGTTGAGGCATACAAGCCACCCCGCCTCGGCAATGTCTGTGGTTCATGGGGGTGGAACAGAAATATCAAATACAAAAAAAAAAAAAAAAAAAAAAAAAAAAAAAAAAAAAAAAAAAAAAAATAAATAAATAAATAAATAAAAAATAAATAAATAAAAAAAAAGCTGGAAAGTGGATAAAAAGATAACATCCCAGTTACAAACCTTCGTAAATAGATTTCTCCGACGCACCTATACAAGACCAGCTACGGTGGTTGGGACACACATTGGGGAAACCAGATGGAGGTATTGAGAAAAATGCACTTGAATGGAGTCCCCAGGGAAAAAGGAAGAGAGGAAGACCCAGGGGCACATGGAAGAGGACTGTGGAAGAGGAAGCAAAGAAAGTGGACAGGACCTGGGCAGAACTGAGGCAAATGACCAGGGACAGAGATGGATGGCGAACTCACCTGGATATCTTATGCACCCATAGGGGCCTTAGGAATTAAGTTGGTCAAGTAAATCAGTCATAAAATAAATAATTATTTTGCAATCGTACCTTTCTACTTTGGACGATAATTAATGTCAGATCACCTCCACAAACTGCAGTGTTAGGTAACGTCAATAGTGGTAAAAAAAAAAAAAAAAAAAAAAAAAAAAAGAGAGAGAGAGAGAGAGAGAGAGAGAGAGAGAGAGCGAGAGAGAGAGGGAGACGCTGTTTTTGAAAAGTCATCTCCATAGCTCCTAATGGCTTTCTGCTAGTCAACATATACTTAAAAAAAAACTGACACAACACGTGGAATTAAGACATCCTAAAATGTTCTATTAACCGAATTGGAAAACAAAGATGAAAATATTTGTCACAGCCGGATTTCAATCACGGTTGTGAGGCCATAACGCCACCATTTGAGCAACACCAACTGATGCTGCGACTGTTTTAACTATTGCCTTTTACATGTACTTCAAAGTCGATTTTCTAGAGAATTTTTGAGTTGAGTTTTGGGTAGCCATTAAAACCAGTACCCGTAAATTTCTTGCTTTGTTCATGCTACATTCTCAACAACTCGTTATTGAGAGTGTAGCATGAACAAAGCAAGAAATTTACGGTTACTGGTTTTAATGGCTACCCAATCCAAATGTGCTTTTAGTAATAATCACACAACGGGAGCCTGAAGATGGTGTAAAGTAACACCGAAACAGGTGACACAGAATTTAATATAGCTTTTGAATACAGCTGCTGGTATTTTCATCCATCTATATAATCGAATCACCTGCTTCCCAAAGCATCCACTATGGAGAGAATTAAACTCTATGGTCATCCTCCATAGACCAACAAACTAGTTAAACTAACTGAAAATAAATTTTAAAAAATCGCGCAAAATTTTTAACAAGGCACTTATATATATTTATTTATCAGCATTATCAGTTTGTTTGTATTAGTAGGTAGCTTCAGTTCCCAGGTTACATTCAAATTTATTACTTGTTTTATCCTTCACACATTGTATATTCATTTATTTACTGTTTAGTTTTTTACGTTGATAACTCTAATAACACACTGTCAAAGAAGTGTCATACTATGTGTGTCGATCTAAGTGGAGACATTTGTCATCTCTTACCATACTGTATCTAAACATTGTAACCTATTTGACACAGCAGTAAATACTCTGAAGATGGCCTAATAAGCCGAAAACCGATTAAGTAAACAAAAATAAACTTGTAGAACACACAAAATTGTGTTTTTTTTTAATTTATTTGATTATGTTCTACCGAGAAGCGACGAAAGAATCAGTCAAAATGATGATCAGTCCGGTTGATGCGAGGAAGTGAAGTCTCCTGTCTCGGCTGCGGCACAATACATGTGAACCTAACAAAGTTTGGCATGATTGTCAGACAGTTCGGTCATAGAACTGGCTAAATATGTGGGACTGTATAGGTTTGTTTGTGTTCAGTGCGCTGAATATGGTTTCCCTGCCTTGCCTGTTGGTCGACTGTCAGCTCAGCTGTCATTGCTCAAAAAAAAAAAAAAAAAAAAAAAAAAAAAAAAAAAAAAAAAAAAATGTTCAAATGTTTGTACAGCTTATGGGACTCGACTACGGGGCCGTCAGTCTCTAAACTTACAAACTACCTATGAACTACTTAATACTAAGGACGTCACAAATATCCATGCCCAAGGGGGGATTCGAACCCCCGACCGTAGTGGCCTTGCATACCGTGACTGGAGCGCCTCAGTCTCCTCGGCCACCGCGGACGGCTGGCATTGCTAGTCAGTTTGCTGTTCTGCAGAGGTTCGCCATATTCATCGTGTTTTCGAGTTGGTGGTCCCTATGACCGTAGGTGGTTAGTCTCTGAGGAGAAGTGTTTTGGGTCGTTTATGTTTCCACCTATGATTTTGATCGCATACACTCATGCGCCAGGGAGTGCTCGAACCTCCAGTGGCTAGCGAAAGCAGGCTCCGCAACGAGGCGCCTTATAACACTGCCCACTCCACCGCGCCTATAATGGCAGGAGGTCGAAACTGCGAGGCACTGCCCTAGCCGAGTGAAACGAAATTGGTCGGAGGGGAAATAAAAAGCCGAGATCTCATTCCTTCTGCGCTGAGGTGACTGACGCCCGAGCCCTTCTGCCGGGTCGCCTCGAGAGCCAGGACGACGTGGTGAGTGCCAAGAAAAGAGGAGCATCTGAAATTCAGCATTCCAAAGTTGGATTTCATTTCCAGTGCGGCCGTGCGCCGGGGAGCGCAGCTGTCGCGAAGCCGCGCGGCCCTGACAGCCGGAATAAAAAGCAGAGCAGCGGCCGCCACTCTGCTGCCAGCGCGGGCATTGTGCGGGGGCGGCAGCGGGGGCGGCAGCGGCCTTTTATTAAGGGGCGGCGGGCCGAGCGGACGTCGCGCGGCTGCCGGCGGCGGCGGCGGCTTATGAGACATATAATATTCACACGGCCGATACGTCACTCAGTCAGAAGAGGGAAATCTTGTCGCGGCTTCTGTTTCCCTCGGCGGCAGCGCCACCACCTACCGGCGGGAGCCACCGAGCAGGGGTTTCCCCTATACAAATACCCGGGGGAGCATAGGCGCGGCTGCAAGGAGGCGCGCGCCGGGTGGAGAGACAGGGAAGCGGGCGCCGGGAGAGCGAGGGAGAGGGAGAGAAAGAGAGAGAGAGAGAGAGAGAGAGAACGAGTCGCTGAGGGGGCTGCAGTAGCGAGGCGGTCGGGCGAGACAGCTGGTGGCTTTCAGGGCGACCCAACAAGTGCACATATAGGGCTCCATATCGAGCCACAGTGTCGATCAGATTTGATTTGATGTCGTGTGTGGAGGAAAGCGAAAAAAAGAAAAGTGTTGGTTTCTCCGAGTTCCTGCCGAGGAAGACAGCCCAGCGTGTGTGCGTGTGCCACTGTGTGTATCTGTGTTTGTCGCTACTGTCTGTTTCGCAAACATCAGTCTACTCTTTGGTGCCGACGCTTGAGGTAATCCTCTCGCCCCCTCTGTAGGAATTGGGAGTTCTCATTTCGAGCGCGCACTGATCTGACTCCAGTTTTGTGCCCGGCACAAACTGTGCAGTGGCACAGTCGGTGCCGAACAGCGGCTCGGAGATGAACGCCGGGAGCGGATGGTTTCGGCACTCGCTGTACGCGGCCTGGGGAGCGGCTGCGGTGGAACAGCACTCCGCCTGTCCTCCCCCCCGGGGGATTGCGTTGCAAGACGGCGGAGCCTCCGCCATATAGAAAGATTTTAAAATTTAAAAAAGGCCGCCCGCCCCGGCCGGTGCGGTGCGGTGTTAGGCGCAACCAGGCTCCCGGGACGGCTAACCTGCTTACTCCGGATTCGACGGCGGCGACGTCCCGAGGGGGTGACCGCCTTCTGCTCGTCCCTCTGACGTCACAGCCTGCCGGACTTCCGCATTGTCCACGTCGGATTTGAGCGTCGCAGATGCGCCAGTATCTGGTCAGTGATGGTACAAGTGAACAGCTCAGCCGGCCGCGGTGGCCGAGGGGCTGAGGCGCTTCAGTCACGGTCTGCACGGCCACTACGGTCGGGGGTTCGAATCCCCCCTCGGGCATGGATTTTTGTGCCGTCCTTAGGATAAGCTAGTTGATACGTAGTTTGTAAGTTTAGGGACTGATGACCCCGTAATTAAGTCCCATAAGCTTTACAAACAATTGAACATTTTGAACAGCTCATTACAGTCCGTCGTTGAAATTCAGGGTTTCCTTTTCAAAAAGTGTTTACCTGTTTGTAAATCTAAGGCACTTAAGGGGAGACGGTGGCATTCTTTCACTGATATACGAGGGTAAGTCAATTATTATCCACAATTTAGTTATATTTTTGTTTATGTTGGTAGTACTGTCATTTTACGTTGATGACGCAGGCTTTGTTTATTTGTTGCTATATCTTTGCAATTTTCAAGCTGCTACGTTAGTTTCGTTGTCGCTGCCATGCTGTTAATCATGGCTGCTCCGCTGTCTATTTGCACCAAAGAAGAGCAACGTTCAGTGATACGTTTTTTGTGGGCGGAAGGTGTATCAGGGGCCGAAATTCATAGAAGACTTTCAGTGCAGTACGTGAGCAGTGTTTTGCCACAACGAAGTGTGTACGAGTGGATTGAAAAATTCCGAAATGGTCGCACGAGAGTTAACCCCGATGAAGGAGCCGGACGACCGTTTACCGCCACAAATGAAGAAACCACGCGAAATGATTCTCTTAGACAGACGATTAACTATTGATGAAGTGGTTCATCGTCTTCAAATTAGTCATGGTTCTGCCTACGAAATTATTCACAACAGACTTGGGTTTCGTGAAGATTGTGCAAGATGGGTCCCAAAACAACTCTCACAGTTGCATAAGCAAATAAATGAAAAAAAAAAAAAAAAAAAAAAAAAAAAAAAAAAAAAAAAAAAAAAAAAAAACATTTGGATCGCTATGGTAACGAAGGGGACAACTTCTTAGACAGAATCATTACTGGTGACGAAACATGGATCCATCATTACGAGCCAGAGAGTAAACGGCAGAGTATGGAATGGAAACATCCAAATTCGCCGTTCAAGAAAGAGTCCAAGATCCAACCGTCCGCAGGAAAACTGATGCTTACAGTTTTTTTGGGATGCACGAGGTCCTGTACTGGAACATTGTGGTGAAAGGGGCACAACAATAAACAGTGTACGTTACAGTGAGATGACAGGCTAAAGCCTGCAATTCGAAGCAAACACCGAGGATTGCTGTCAGAAGGTGCTGTGTTGTTGCACGACAATGCCCGTCCGCATACTGCTGTCGACACTGCTGAAACGCTCCAGAAACTGAAATTCGAAGTACTGGATCTTCCTCCATCTAGTCCCGATCTTGCCCCTTCTGACTATCACTTGTTTGACTCGAACGAAGCAGTGAAGGAAGCGATGTATTCCTGGCTCGCAGCTCAACCGACAACCTTATTTTATGAGGGCATAAGGAAGCTTGTAGAGCGATGGACGAAGTGCATTGAAAAGCAAGGAGACTATGTCGAAAGTTGATGTTCGTATTTTATTGCAATAAAATTTTATAACTACTTTGCGGATAATAATTGAGATACCCTCGTATTTGTAAATTTGTATCTCTCATTTTTTGTTCAATCTCACTGAAATTTTGCACACTTATGATTTTAAAATAAAATTCAAAACTTTTAATAACATCTTAATACTGTGACAGAATTTTGAATTTTTGTTACATTAATATTTTAAGCTACATTTTTTTTCATTATTCCCAGAAAAATTTGGCAATTTTCTTTTATGGTAAAGTAATCTACACTAATGAATTTATTTTTTTATTAAGTTCAGTAAGTTTTGTTAAATTAATGGTATTTTTTTTCTGTGATATTTTGGATGCGATCATTTTACATGCAATTTTGGAATATATTTACCATAAAACTGTTTATAATGTCTAGATTAAAATGGTGTTCCACTTAAATATTGCTTCCATGTAAAAGAATTGGTGTGCCAAATTTCATCTCAATCCTTCCAATAGTTTCTCACATATGCGTTCCTGAAAAGAGAAAACCTTAAGTCGGAGAAAAATCGCACTAAAGTTTGAATGAAAAAATATACATTAGCTAAAACCGCCCATATCCATATTCCAGTTCTATTTTTGAATAAAATAACGTCTTGATTGCAAATATTTTTCATGTCAATGACGCGTTTCGTCCAATTAGGGCATCTTCAGATATCTGACAAAGAAAAACAATGAAACAGAACTTACACTATTTACATGACAATATTTCGAAAATTTTTAGCTACAAACCAGTCTGAAACTGGTAATAAGAAATTGTGATAATGTACTATTCCAGTTCTTCCTCGTCATCATCTGCAGCTCTTTCAGCTCCTCTGCTCCTTTGCCTGGCATCATTTCTATATTCTGTACTGAAGTCTCTGCCTTCGCGATTCGTTGCTCATCGATGATCTGCAGTATCTGCTCAGTGAAGACTCCAGGTGTAAAACCCAACGTCCTGAGAATGTGAAGTCTTGTTACATTCCCAACATTAAACACTGCTGCAGCTTCGAAAGCAGAAATCTTCACTAAGAAATTGGAATCAAATACAGTCTTTGGACATCTCTTCCACATAAGACCTTTGAAACGTTCATTTGGGTTGTGTGTATCCATTAAGACATTTCTCCAGCATTTCTGATGAAGCCAATGCTCGAAAAGTTGGTTTAATAGCCATTGCAACATCAGAAGGAACGTTATTTTTATGGGTGTAAGTTTCTCCACTTTCCTTGCTTTTCAGAAATTCATTAAAACAGAGGCCATGTTCAGGTGTAGTGTCTGTCGACAAGTAATGAAACCAAATGGCCCAAACTGCTTTCCTCATACTATCCAAATCTGTGAGGTTACTTCTAATTGCAACACCATAAGAGACTTGTAGGCTGTCTATTCTCTTCTTTGTTAGTCTGTTTTTATCTCCCAGTGGCTTTCCATCCTTTGCAGCAAGTCTTCTGAATAGCCCACCCATCCTTTTTTTTTATTAAGGCTATATTTTCTACGTCCAAAGGCAAAATTGTGCAAGAACGTATTTCATCCCATTGGGTACCCTGAAAAGTGGACATGACACATTACATTGATCACGGTTTTAATTTTGTTATACCATTTTTAGTTCGAATTTCAAGGAAAAAATTTGGAATAATAATCTCAATTATATTTAATATCAAATAAGGAAATTTAAAAAAAAAAAGACAAATGTGATTTTTTCCCATTATTTTTGCCACCGCCTCTCCTTAACTACGTTGGTCATTAGACCCTAGGGTTACAAACTACTTAAAGTAACTTATGCTACTGAGGAAATGTTGCATTTAACATTTTTTTCTTAGTTATATTCTGTGATGCAAATCGAGCGTAAGTACAACATTTCGGCACTTAATTTCGCTTGGGGTTTGATGAATTAAATACTGAGTCCTACATGTAGACCTGCTAATAATATATAGTTCGTTAAATGATTCCACCTATGTAGGGGCCACTTATGTATAAGGCTAAATACTACCCGTAATTCGTTGCATTGCGAACACACACACACACACGCACTCACAAAACGACGATATCATACAATAGTTATTTCCACCTCTCAGTCTCATGTGCCCATTCCCACTCATTCAGTATACGGTTCAATGTTGCTTACCTCAGTTTTACATGTCCCATTGAATACTCTTCTCCTCTGAATGTTCAAATGTTTGTAAATCTATGGGACTTAACTGCTCTGTTATTAGTCCCTAGGCTTACAAACAACTTCAAGTAAATCATACTAACGTAATGACAAAACACACAACCATGCCCGAGGGAGGACTTGAACCTCCACACCGAACGGCCGCGCGCACCGCAGACGGCGCCTCAGTGCGCACTGATATTCCGCCGCGGCTCTTCTCCTCAGGATGTGGACTGAATATAAGTCAATGAAAGAATGGTTTTGTCTGCTAGGAAATAAAGTATTTTTTCGGTTTACTGTAAAGCTAGATTCACATATGTCAAATCAATCACGAGGTAATGAATAATTATCTTTGATTGCAGTCGCGATCTTCCGAATATGAATTTGCCTTAGCACGCACAAATCACCAAATATTCGTAGATATATTTCACTAGCATATGCACAAATTCACAGAACGTCAGTGGCTCAATATTGTTTGGCACGATATCTTTCTTTCACTGAATACCCACTACTGGACATTAAAATTGATACACCAGATGTTTGTAAATCAATAGGACTTGACAACTGGGGTTATCAGTCCCTAGGCTTACGAACTACTTTAACTCAGAATGATTTTCACTTTGCAGTGAAGTGCGCTCTGATACGAAACTTCCTGGCAGATTAAAATCATGTGCCGGAACTCGGATTCGAACCTGGGACTATTGCCTTTCGTGTTTAAAATCCCTTAAGCTGTGGGTAAGCCATGTCTCCACTATGTCCTTTCTTCCAGGAGTACAAGTCCTGCAGGTTCGCAGGAGATCGTCTGCAAAGATTTGAAAGTAGGAGGCGAGGTAAAGGCAGAATTAAAGTTGTGGGGACGGATCGTGAGTCCTGACGGGTTAGTTCAGTCGGTATAGCGCTTGCCCGCGAAAGGCAAAGGTTCCAGATTCGAATCCCGATTCCGGAACACAATTTTAATCTGCCAGGAAGTTTCATATCAGCGCACAATCCGCTGCAGAGTGTAAGTTTCATTCTGGAAACATCCCTTAGGCTGTGGCTAAGCCATGTCTCCACCATATCCTTTCTCCCAGGAGTGCTACTCCTGCAAGGTCCGCAGGAGAACTTCTGTGAAGTGTGGAAAGTAGTAGGCGAGGTACTGGCAGAATTAAAGTTGTGACGACGGACAGTGAAGCGTGCCGGGATATCTCAGATGGTAGAGCGCTTGCCTGCGAATGGCAAAGGTCGCAGGTTCGAATCCCGTTGCGGGACACAATTTTAATTTGCCAGGAAGAGTCTTACTTCAACTTAAACTAACCTAAGGACAAGACACACACACACTCATGACCGAGGGAGGACTCGAACTTCCGACGGGAACCGACCACGCACTCCGCAGCAAGGAATCTTAGAGCGCTCGGCCATTCCACTGCTGCTCCGGGAGAGCTGTTACGCATGACTGTATGCTCCTCCATGCCAGATCCCATTGGCATATGATGACAAGTTACTCATTCGAGGTTGACTCGGGAAAGAACGCGGGATTTTTTCACTTTCATATTTTTGTGTGTAAGAGCGGTGGGCTGTGAGGCGAGAGGGTGGGATGGGAATGGTGGGGGGGGGGGGGTTGTTCACCAGTTTCCTTACTGTCCCAATCCCTCCTTCCCAGAGCAGCACTCACACTCTACGTCCTTATTGGTCAGCACGCCAGGCTCATACCCGGGAGGACGACGGTTCAAATACGTCTCCAAACTTCGACGAGGTGTAGGTTTTTCGTAATTTCACTAAATCACTCCAGGCATTGCCGGGATGGTTCCTTTCTTACCAAAAACAATCCGTATGTGTGCACTACCTCTAATGACCACACTGCCGACGTGAGGTCAAACCTTAATGTTTCTGCCTTCCTCAACGTCCTTACCACATTCGACATTGCTGTCTCTCCTCTTTGAATGGGTTGGTCAACTGGAGATTTTCTAGTATCTTAGACGCACACATGATGTTGAAAGAGCGTCGCCTTTTTCTCAAGAAGGCGTGTCCAAAATATTTTAAGTTATGTACGCAAAAAATGTTCAAATGTTTGTTAAGCTTATGGGACTTAAATACGGGGTCATCAGTCCCTAAACTTACAAACTACTTATGAACTAGGACGGCACAAATATCCATGCCCGAGGGGGGATTCGAACCCCCGACCGTAGTGGGCGTGCTGACCGTGACTGGAGCGCCTCAGTTACCTCGGCCACCGCGGCCGGCAGTTATGTACGCATTACTGTCTTTTATATGTGCCTGTTGCAGCTCGACGAACGCCTTTAAGATAAGTTGCCACTGTCCTCATTATTGCGGTCACACTTGTGGCTGCAATATGTCTGCTCCCTTTTGTACTATTTATATTGACTACATTCTTCAGAAATGGAAACGTGAAATTAACAATGGAAAATAGCGAATGAAGGATATTTTAATATGCTTTTCTTGGAAATGATATCTTTATTATTCAAAAGAAAGTGGAAGAAAAAGACCTTCAAATTTTCTGCTAATGACTCTAGAATAAGGGTTTTCCGACGAAAATATACAGTCATGTAAACAATTACTGTTTTGAATAAGTTAGCTTTAGAATAAGTGTCTCAGATCACCCATTTAGGCTTAGCCCTAAGTTTAGATTATTATTACTATATTGAAAATAAAACATACAAATTTCTGGCTGTCTATGATGGCATTGCCAGACCATAGGGCCATAAAGTATATAAAAGTGACAGTTTTAAAATATAAAGTGAAGGCAGTTCCAGTGTTATACTAAGGAAGCGAAAGATGTGTTACCACGATAAGAAAAAGTAAAATTCAGAATGCAAAGATGAGGTTCCTGAGAAAGACAAAGGGGTACGCAAGAAGAGACATGATTAGAAATGTCCATATATTCCAAAATAAATGATGAGGTTCAAGAATATTGCTAAAATTGGAGCCAATGATTCACAGAAAGTCACAGCCCACAGTTCCCCAAAACTTCGTGATGTACAAGCGGAATGTAAAAAGAAGTATTGGAAGACCACGGATAAGATGGGTACGAGTCTATTTATAAGTTGGGAACAGGTAAGATCCTAACCCTTGAAAGGAAAATGATGCCTCTTCACCTGGTAAAATGTCCTAACACAAAAAATAAAAATAAAATAAAATAAAAACAAATAAAAATAAAATACATGTAAAAGAAATCAATAAATCCTAATTTGTTTATTTCAGGTTTTTGCATTTCGATTTGTAACAATACTGTGAAATTAGAGAATAAATTTTTTTCTGTGTCATCACTTCCTTGATCATAACGACTGTCGTTATCATTAGGATAAATATAAGACTTATTTTCCATAATAAAGTAGAAAGGTAGAAAGGAAAGGTAATAAATTGTTCTTCGTTATTTCTACCCCTACCCTCTAAACTAACAAAAATAAAACGTTTTTGTTCGCCGCCGTAATTTAATTTTAGGGTTTTGACTGGAAACTTATTTAAGGAAAAATGTTGACACCATATGACAGCCAAGCCACATTCAGTGTATTTATATTTCATTTTATCATTACATAACTAGTATCGAGACGTCATTTTCAAATGTGATATGATAAGTAACTAATGCAACTTTGTTGTAAATAAATAAGTTTCTATTGAAGCGATTAAAAACGTTTGAGAAATATATCGTAAGTAGTACAGAACCAGAATGTTCTAAATTACATGCTTATGACATCAAGGCGTCTTTCTAGTCAATGTAATTGACAGCTTCATGCAGTGAATCAGAACTGCACCGGTCCAACAAACTTTCATTTCGAATGATAGATCGTCTTGTATAACCTACCAAAGAAATAATGAGGCTTTCGATCTGATGATCGAAATGAAAGATATCATCGGCACCAGGATGCAAAGCTTTGCTATTAATTTTTCCCGATTTAACCTGCCACACAAATAGCCTTAAACTATGTAATATGAGTAAATGTTACATTAGTAAAACATCGCCCGAACTAGTTCTGAATGCTTTTTCTGAAAACTGCTTCGAACAGTTAGTTCATGAACGCACTAGAATAGTAAGTGCTTGCGAGAATACCCTTGATCTCCTACCAACAAATAATCCGGAGCTAGTAAAGAGCATCAAAACAGATACAGGGATTAGCGAACATCGAGTTGTAGTAGCGAGACTGACTGTCGAAATTCCCAAATGCACCAAAAATAAACGAAAAATATATCTATTCAATAAAGCAGATAAAAATTCGCTGCCGGCCGCGGTGGCCGAGGGGACTGAGGCGCTCCAGTCACGGTTTGCACGGCCACTACAGTCGGGGATTCGAATCCCCCCTCGGGCATGGATATTTGTGCCGTCCTTAGTCTTAGCTAGTTCATAAGTAGTTTGTAAGCTTAGGGACTGATGACCCCGTAGTTGAGTCCCACGAGTTCTACAAATATTTGAACATTTTTTTGAAAAATTCGCTTCACGCTTTCCTGAGTGATAGTCTCCAGTCTTTCAAAACTAAAAATGCGAGTGCAGATCAGTTGTGGCTTACTTTCAAAGAAATAATATCAGTAGCAATCGAGAGATTTATACCAAATAAATTAATAAAAGAGGGTGCTGACCCCCCATGGTACACAAAACAGGTCAGATCACTGTTGCAGAAACAAAGAACAACGCATGCAAAATTTAAAAAGACACAGAATCCACAAGACTCGCAATCTTTTACTGAACTCGTAACCTAGCGCGGACTTCAATGCGAGAAGCCTATAGTAGTTACCACAACGAAATCCTGTCTCGTAATCTTGCAGAAAATCCAAAGAAATTCTGGTCATATGTGAAGTACACTAGCGGCAAAACACAAACAATACCTTCACTACGCGATAGCAATGGTAATACTACCGATGACAGTACTGCTAAGGCATAATTACTAAACACAGCTTTCCGAAACTCGTTCACCAAAGAAGACGAAGTGAACAAACACTCCAGCCGGCCGCGGTGGCCGAGGGGACTAAGACGCTCCAGTCACGGTCTGCACGGCCACTACGGTCGGGGGTTCGAATCCCCCCTCGGGCATGGATATTTGTGCCGTCCTAGTTCTTAAGTAGTTCATAAGTAGTTTGTAAATTTATGGACTGATGACCCCGTAGTTAAGTCCCATAGACTATACAAACATTTGAACACTTTGAACACTCCAGTATTCAATCCAAGAACAGCTACCAGCATGCAAAACTTAGAAGCAGATGTTCCTGAAGTAGTAAAACAACTTAAGTCACTAAACAAAAACGAATCTTCCGCACCAGATTGTATACCAACTAGATTCCTCTCAGAGTATGCTGATGCAATAGCTCCGTACTTAGCTATAATTTACAACCGATCACTCAGCGAAAGATCCGGAGCCAAAGACTGGAAAATTGCCCAAGTTACTCAAGTATTCAAGAAAGGCAATAGGAGTGATCCCCAAAATTACAGGCCAATCTTATTGTCATCGATTTGCAGTAGGATGTTGGAACATATACTCTGTTCAAATATTATAAACTACCTCGAAGAGAACGATCTATTAATCAACAGTCAACACGAATTCAGAAAGTATCGCTCTTGCGAAACACAGCTTGCCCTTTATTCAAATGAAGTGTTAAGTGCCATAGTACAGGGATCTCAAATCGATTCCATATTTCTAGATTTCCGGAAGGCTTTTGACACTGTACCCCACAAGCGGCTTCTAATGAAACTGTGTGCTTATGGAATATCTCCCCAATTGTGCGACTGGATTCACGATTTCTTATCAAAAAGGACACAGTTCGTTGTAATTGACGGTAAGTCATCGAGTAAAATAGAAGTGATATCTGGCGTTCCACAGGGAAGCGTTATAGGTCCCCTACTATTCCTCGCGTTTATAAACGATTTAGGAGACATTCTCAATAGCTCCCTTAAACTGTTCGCTGATGATGCTGTCGTTTATCGGTTAGTGAAGTCAACAGAGGATCAAAAGCAACTGCAAAGCGATTTAGACAAAATTTCTACATAGTGCGAAAATTGGCTATTGACACTAAATACAGAAAAGTGTGAAGTAATACACATGACCACTAAAAGAAATCCGCTGAACTTCAATTACGCGATAAATCAGTCAAACCTTAAGGTCATAGATTCTACCAAATACCTAGGAGTTACAATTACAAACAACTTTGACTGGAGAGAACACATAGAAAATATTGTGGGGAAGGCGAACCAAAGGTTACGTTTCATTGGCAGGACGCTTCGAAGATGCGCCAGCTCCACCAAAGAGACTGCCTACATCACACTTGTGCGTCCTCTCCTGGAGTACTGTTGTCCCTTTTGGAACCCTCACCGGGTGGGACTGACGAAAGACATCGAGAAGGTTCAGAGAAGGGCAGCTCGTTTTGTTTTATCAGGTTACGGGGGAAAAGCGTCACGGAAATGTTGCACGAATTGGGGTGGAAATCATTAAAAGAAAGACATTATTCATTGCGGCGTGATCTGTTTGCGAAGTTTCAATCAGTGACTTTTACTTCTGAATTTGAAAATATTTTGCTAGCACCCACCTACTTATGGAGACATGACCGTTTCAATGAAATAAGGGAAATCAGATCGAAAACGGAACGATTTAGGTGTTCTTTCTTTCCGCGCGCTATTAGAGAATGGAACGGTAGAGAAAAGTTATGAAAGTGGTTAATGAAACCTCTGCCAGGCACTTAAATGTGATTTTCAGAGTGTCTATGTAGATGTAGATGAATAAAAAAAATTTCTATTATAATTAGCTGTCATGTTTTCCTTAGAAAGGACGTGCTTTCGGTTTATAATATATATGCCTTATGGTTAAGGATTTTAAGTCAAGATCGCAATTCTTTATTTTGTGACAACTATTATTTTTAATTGTATAAATCAGCATAGATAAAGTAGAAACTGAAATCGTATGATGAGATTTACATCTTCGAAATATCAGTAAATAAAGATGGCTCTCTTGATCTAAAATCCTTACACTAAAATTCATATGAGTGGTTAACACCGTGGTAACTTGATTTTTCAACTTGAGGTGGGAGAGCGGAGAGCAGAGGGTTAATAATTATCAACCCCCTCCCCCATCACTCCTAGATCCTTTTCTGCCGAAATGAAAAAGCTCATCTTTTCTTCCTTCATCAATTTTTTTTCCGACCAATTTAGTACTGAGAGATCAAGCATTAGCCTATCGGTGTTCCACATCAGAAGGTAAAACTATAACCATTCTGATTGAAAACTGGAGGGTTCACAAGTTGTTAATGATGAATATGCACAATTGTCCTGTTATCCTCTTTCCAGCATTGTGACCAGTTAATTCTTAAACAGTAACGTAATCCAATTGTTTTCTGTTTGCGTGAAAGGAAAGGTGTCTATAACGTCGAAAATATTAAAACATAGGCCATGTACTAAAGCAATCATTTGTGTTATCTCAATAAAGTCATACGTCACTACGTAGCACTATATTGCATAGATTTTTCTCTCCATTGTAAATGCTCTTTGTACGCAAAAACTCTTTCCAGCTTTACTAATTAAAGTACTTCTGTTTATGTAATTGAAGCATTACGTCAGTTTTTTTCAGATGCTATTTCTCAGAAAAACAGCTCTCTTGCTTTTTGGTTTCAATGTTGCTGTCCCCTTTATTAATGCAGTTTTTTCTGTAAAATGAAAGTATGTATATAATTATTATTAGTTTTGTAAATCTGCATAATATTTTGGAAATACTAAATATATAATGAATAGCAAGCAACAAACCAAAACGTGATAATAAGCAGGCCATGCGACTTCGAATTCCGCCCAATGCAAAGAATTTTAAATCAGGGTTTCGTCCTGTACTCACTAATTACCAGTTGTTCGTACTTTTTGTTACATTTACAAAGTGATTTTCAATACAGTGGTAATTCGGAAAATAACTTAACTATCAAAAGCCTCACAGCTACTATTTTGGCGTTTCAGTTATTATTTGGTACCTTTTGTCCTTCTTGCTCCGTTGCCGTCAATTGCTACATGCGGCGCGCGTACTATCTTCTATAAAGTAAGTTGCGAAATTTTACAACGTAAAGAAAGAGAAATCATAGAAGAAATAGTGATATCAGGGCATAAAAGAAAACATGAGGAATTGTTGCAACGAAGTATCTGAATAGAGTGCGTCGCAATAGGCCTTGGTAAGAGGCAAGAAACAAATAAGACGAGAAAAACTATAAATGTTATTCAGCAAAGGTTTTGACGCGGAAGACGACAATGAACACGTGTAGTAACGAGCTGCGTGCGTATCTTTACGACAAGAATAACAAATTAATCGATAAAACTGTTTGTACCCAAAAGAATATCTCATGTTTGTCGCAGCAACGAAGCCAGCGTAGAAGGCTGAAGTCCGCTTCTCTGCTTCTTCACGAACAACAACGGTTACTACCGTTATCAAGATGCTCGGTTAATGTCATCAGATGCGAGAGAAGGAAGTTATATTTTACTGCGGTTGTAACCGGAAATGAACGGCTAATCTGATGCGCGGAACGAGAAACAAACGGACTAAAAATTAATCGCTTTGTTGCTACTTTGCGCTTGAAGATACAGAGGTGCGAACCACGAGTTTCATAATTCTGCCTGCGATAAGGTCTCGTGCGGCGATGGCACACCTGTTTTATGACGACGGACTGAACCCATAAACAGCACAGCGGTGGCCGCGCAACACGTCGGCACGGCGGCGTGAAAAATTCACCTCCCTATATACGGTATACGCCTTACTCGGCTATCCCCTTATATTTCATAAATCCTTTATTTAAATCTGTTGTCAGCGATCCGTGACAGAATAACATATAGATACGCAAGTATAAGAAATGCTGCAAACAAAATTCATTTTTCTTGTACACAATGAAAATGCAGACGCTGTAGATACATATTCAGCAGTAGGCAAACTTTGCAGCTGTTAGCCAACGCCCGTGACGCAGTGGATACACCGGTTCACACTACATCACAGAAGTACTTTCGGGCTTGGCTAGCACTTTTGATGGGTCACTGTCCGAGTCTGTCTAGCACTATTGGAAAGTTGGCAGGACCCAGCACTTGTAAGGTCAAATCAGGAGCTAATAGTGTGAGAAGTAGTGCCAACGGCCGAGAAAACCACGTCCCTTCCGTATCGTTCCCGTTGACGCCTTCTCGCGCAGGATGACACGGTGGCCGGTCGGTGGCCGCGGTGGAGTAGCCGAGGCGCCTCGCTGCGGAGCACGAGGTTGCTCGCTGTCGGAGGTTCGAGTCCTCCCTGGGGCATGGGTGTGTTGTCCTTAGGCTAGTTTACCTTAGTTTAAGTAGTTTCTAAGCTACAGACTGATGACAACGCAGTTTGGTCCGATAGATTTACAAACATTTTTTGAACCGGTTGGGGCTTGTTGAGCCTTAGAGGCAAGTAGGACAGACTGGGTTTAGTTTTAAGATGGTGTAGAATTTAAAAAAAAATGGATAAATGCAACATATGATTTTCAGTATAACTTGATATTAACATTATAAAAAAATAAAGACCCACGACGAATTATATAAATTGGTCATTGATATTTACACAGTTGTCACGAAAAAGGCAGGACTGTGTACTCTGGCGGTTCATGCACTTAGTATCTATGTTTTGTAGACAGTACGTAAAAAAAACCAACAAATAAAGACTATGAACGATTGAGTATGGACGTGTAGCTGGGCTACAGAGCAGAGAGTCACATGATGGTAGTGCAATAAAAATTAATGTAATTGCTGGTAATGAACATAACAATTCCTGTACTTGAAATGGTTGACCCAATTCTTGTTATAAAGTTCATTATGCATATATGCATCAGGGTAATCTGAGTATCGTCGTGGTATTCCTGCTAATCCTACAAAGTGCTGAGGGAAAAATTTTAAATTTACTCCAATAAATATAATGGTGAATTCAATTTTTGGTCATTTATTGTTTATTGTTATTTCTTAAACAGATTCAGAAAGAATTTATTTAACATACGCACTGTTTTTTTACCATGTCACGAGGCAGGTTGAAAAGCCACCGCACCAGTACTATGCCTAAAGCTAGTCAGCTCACCGTTCAATGACTCCCATCTGCTTTGACCCCACACAGTTGTCTACAGGTCTGTAATGTTATCTTTAACTCGTAAAACTGGATAAATTGAACCTTTTAAAACATTTTGGAGCACACACCATTCACATAAAAGCACTCGTAAAAGCTGAGAGCAAAGTCACTTTGCTTCCATAAAGCAAACCGGGGGGAAGCGAACAGAAAGCGCGAAGCAGATAGGCGCCACCGGCCACCCCCTTTCCCTCCCCAGGGGGTGCAATTAGCGCACATAGGGACGCGCAAGGCGGCCAGCAGATAACTGGCGCCAATTGCTGTGCCAGTCGCCGGCAGATGCTATCTGGGGCCACGGTCGCCGTATCCCAGGCCGGGCCCCGTGGCTCTCACACCTCGCGCCGGCCGCCAAACACTTCTCCCCTCTGTCCTGTCCTCTCCTACAGCGTCAGAGCCACCTCGCTTTCCCTACACAAACAAAGCAGATCACACCAAAGCTCTCACAGAATTAGCAACTTGACGGATTTTTCCTGAATGGGCATTTTTAATTTACATCTATCCTCACCACTTACATGTGATTTTGACAGCAATATCTAAATGTAGAGCCATATTCCGAAAGCGGCATCACGTTGTAATGTGGAGGGTACCCCTTGTACACCATGCGATCAAAAGTATCCGGACAGATGGCTGAAAATTTCGTGGCGCCATCCATCGGTAGATCTAGAATTCAATATGGTGTTGGCCCATCCTTAGCCTTGATGACACCTTCCAGACCTTTAGGTTGTTATGAAACGCCAACTTTGAGGCAGGCCTCACCAAACTGCATCGATACCTCTCCTCAGTACTCCATTAAGAACTGGCTGCCAATCCCCAAGAAACCTTCCAGCATGCGATTGAACGTATGCCTGTGAGAATGGAAGCTGTCATCAAGGCAACAGATGGCCCAACACCATGTTGGATTCTATGACCTTAACCCCTCCACCATCCTCTTCACTTACCGACCGATCATACGCCGTATCCTCTGTTGCTTCCATCCCGCCTGGGTCTTTACTCCCCCTGCCCACTACGAATCCCTCCAGATACTAGAAGGCCACGCCCTCCGCCTCGCTTACTGTATCCGCCTCCCGTATCCCACGCGGATCCTTTACGACTTGCTTCCCTTTCCTCACTTTCTGAAGTTCCTAGAACACCTCCGCCTCCGCTATGTGGCCCGTAAAATAGAATCCCGCAACCCGGTCGTCTCCGACCCCTTGTTGCATCCTGGGCCTGCCACGCCGATCCCTTGTTATCCCACCCTCCCTTCACACACTCCGTGTCCTCTCCAAGGGTAACTTTCGTCACAGAGTAACATATACAGAGAAGCAGCCCACCCTAAACCACTGTCCTACGCTCCCCTGGTAGTTCCGTAAGATGCTAGCAGGTGTCAGGCGGTTCGCTGGCATAGGGTGCCTCTCGCACGTCAGAGGGGTAGCGTGGAGGGGAGGCTGAGGGGAGAGCTCATGTCGCCTGCCATGAGGCTACGGCTGTGTCCGGTGTGCCGGCGTTTGAGGGGAGGTGGTGGTGGGGACAGCCGCTACCTGCCGCCTGCTCTGGCCAGTTTAAAGAGCTGCTTCTGACCGCAGCGCCATAATGGGACATCTTACGGAACTGCTGGAAATCTTCCCTCCCCGAACCCCGGAGCGTAGGACCGAGCCCTTACGGAGGTTTCCCGTCTCTATATATTTATCTGTGCTTTCGTCAACTACCTCTACCGGATGACGCCCTCTGTCCCGATGTCTACCCCACCTTTCAACCTTTGTGCATCCCCGTATTGGTACATCGCCCTTCCTCTCCCCTCCATTCCTGTGTCCCCCCCCCCTCCTATCCATCTATATCTACATATATACTCCGCAATTCACTGTAAGGTGCGTGGCGGACGGTACACTGTACCACTACTAGGCATTTCCTTTCCTATTCCACTCCCAAATGCCTATATGCCTCCGTACGAGACCTAATTTCTCTTATCTTGCTTCTCTTTGTGATCACCAAGTAGGCGGCAGCAAGATCGTACTACACTCAGCTTCAAATTCCGGCCCTCTAAATTTCCTCAACAGAAATTCACGAAAAGAACGTCGTCTTTCCTCCAGCGATCCCCAATTGAGTTGCCGGAGCATTTCCGTGACACTCGCGCATTGATCGAACCTACCAGTAACAAACCTAGCTGCTCGCCCCATGCCCCATGTCCCATGCTTGTCTCTCCTCTCCCAGCTCCCTCCTATAGTGAGTCTTTGAGCCTTTCCCCCCTCTCCGCCACCCCTCCCGTCCTTCTCTCACCGCGCTTCCCCTTCCTCCCTTTTGCCCATTGCGGCGCCCCTGTGACGACATATTTTAACACTGCGCCAGTTAGTGTTGTGCCAGTATTTGTGCTACATGCTCAAGTGGTCTTTTAGTACTTCAGCAGCCGCCGAGCAGGCCGAATATTCGAGTTGCTATGCGTTTTAATTCTGTGCTTCGTCGACGTCCTGTTTGTGCCATCAAGTGTTACTTTACTCACCATGGCTTTTATTATTCTATGTATGTGCGTCTTTTATCACCGTGGTTCTTTTAATTTCGGACTATGTGTTTTTTAATTCTCCTTGTATCTTGTAATTGTCTCACTTTTTATTCCTCTTCATTTTGTTAATTCTACTTTTATTTTCTCCTTTAGCTTTTATTGTTTATGTTGTACGAATTTGTACTTCTCTCGGCTGCAGAGCAGCGACTATGCTACTGCCAGCCTGTCCCACATGGGGCGTGAAATCCAATAAAATAAATAAATAAATATAAAAAAAATGAATTCTAGCTTTACCCATATATGGCACCACGAACGTAAGTAATTTTCAGCCAAGTGTCGGGATACTTTTCATCGCATGGTGTATATGGGGTACGCTCCACAACGCGCCGTGATGTGGCTTCCGGAATATGGATCTACATTTACATATTGCTGTGCAAATCACATGTAAGTGTATGGCGGAGGTGATTGTCACTCTGTTGTCCTGTTCGAATAGCGGATGATTCGAGGAAAAATTGATTACCACGAATGCCTCCAAGTGGGCTCTAATGTCTCTAATTTCATCCTTGTTCTATTTTCACGAGATACATACAGGAGGGAGCAATGTATTGGAATGCTGCCTCTGGAATTTCCGATTATCACTGTGACGCTTTCTCGCTTGCTAAACAAGCCTTAAACGAAGCGTGCTGCTCTCGGTTGCGTCTTTTCTATGTCTTCTATCAACCCTACCTACTAAGGATTACAAACCAATGAGCAACATCCAAGCATTGCCCGAACAATTATTCTGTAACCTACTTCCTTTTATGAGGGCCTAAACTTTCTGAAGATTCTTCCTAACAATCTCAGTTCGCTATTTGCCTTACCTATGTTAAATTTTATTTTCTCGTTCTTTATACCTACTATCAGACTGCTATTGACTAAACATATTATGAAGGAATGTGTAAACGCAGCACTTCACTCGTTTTTGTAAATGATAACGCCGTTTTTCTGTTGCGATTTGTTTATCGATACTCCTTCCGCTCTCTTCAACTTCAGCACATCATCAGTTGACTGGAGTATGGTTTATATTCTTTCGAGTCTCGTGTTATTTTGTTCCTCTTACCTGGTCACAGGTCGAAGCCACACAACTCCAAAATTAACTCCGTTTCTTGTTAGTTTCTTCACTTTTTAGATGTGTAATATTGAGCCGTTTCACAGTCTTGTAGCTGTCTTCTAGCTGTAATGATGATAGCTGCAAGACTGTGAAACGGATAAATGTAACACATCCAAAAAGTGAAGAAATGAGTATGAACTCGCGTAAATTGTGGAGTTGTGTGACTCTGAGCTGTGACCAGGTGAAAGAAACAAAAAACACACAAGACTGTTATCATAAACCAATCCACTGATGATGTCCTGAAGTAGAAGATGGCACATCGCCTTCAACTGCAGAAAAAAAACGGCGTTTTCATTTACAAACACGAATAATTTGATTCTTTCTGCTGAAGATTGCTTCGTAAACAAACTTGCAACACTTTGCATTTGTTTATGTTGAGGATGAATTGCCATTCCTACACCATGTATTGATGCGTTGTCGATACTCCTGTATTTCGACACAGATTTCTTATTGCGGTTTCTCCTTTTAGTAAATGGCGATTCGCAAAATGCCCTTTGAATTTCCAATGTTATCTATGACGTCATTTATATGCATTATGAAAAGTAATGTTCCTGTAACAATCCTTGCAGCACGCCACAAATTACTTTCAAGTCGGTCGCTATTCTTCAATCATGTACACAGCTTGTCTGATATTCCATATGATCGCATTGTGTTCATCAGGCGATGGTGTGGAACAGAATCGAAGATACACAACATTTACTTGGGAACTACCACCACCCCTGTATAATACATACATCCCATAGAAGGTTGATTTCTGCAGCTTGCGGTCATACGTCCCTGTTGTTCCTTGTTGCTGTATGTTGGACGAATGTGCGATACCAGTTAATATTGACCGTAATCCAGCATAATGCAGGTGGCTGAAGAAGACGGCATTGACCGTCGAAAATGGTTGCGAAATAATATATTGAACACAGCTGATGGTATTATTTTTCGTTACAAGATATACAGCCTAAGCCTCTGGCCCGTAATCAAGATGGACAAAGTCAAATTTATACTATTCATGTCGCCATCCTGATGCAAATAGTGATCCATTAGGAATGTGCAGTCCTAGCGTATCGCCTGCAAACTAACCAGCATAGCAAAGCCAGAATCAGAATTTAGAAGGCGTAGCAACACGCGCCATTTACGACAAGACCTGCGGCAACATCCACAGCCACCACGGAGAGGAGTGACCTCTGTGATACGGATTTAACCAGCCGCACTTGCTGTTTGGGACACACAGTCGGCCTCCCTAACGACGAGCAGCAGCAAGAAGAATCAGCAAACGTAATCTATATTAGTTCATGTTTATTAGATAGCAATCATTTTGTTTATCCGCTTCACGCCAGAAGCCATTAATATTTGCTTATGTTCCGTAAGTAAATTGTTGTATTAATCAGTATAGCTGTTGCAGTATTATTCCTATGTCAGGATCATTATCTGAGTGCCAGCTGATATTAAAATACCCGTAGTCGACACTTCAAGGAGATACTACTTTCGCTTTCATATTTATTAAAACAACATTTTTAAAGTGTTTTTAAAGACTGTGAAATTGCGACTTCGTACTCAAGGCGTTCCGTTTTAAATCACATGCTAAATAACTAGCCGTAACGTTGCACGGCTGTATGAAATGGAAAGAACTAGTAGGAGAGTTGTGCAAAAAGGTGGATGGTTTACTTTGGTAGATTGGAAAAATTTGATTGAGATGTGCTCTATCAGTATAAAACGCTTGTACTTCTCCGTCTTGAGTATCCCTCAAATACACTCCTGGAACATGAATAAAGGTAACCGTGAAATTGTCGACACAGTACAGGGGAAATTTTATGACACATTCTTGAGGATGTATACAACACACGACCACACAGGCAGGAGCCATACGCACGTGAGTACAGTCACCAGAGCGTGCTTAATGTCGAAGCTACCTGTATATCCACATTTTGCAGCTCTGTAGTCTTGCTGAATGCCCTGCTTTGCAATTTCCACCTGGTGCCTCAGTTAGACCAGGCCGGCCGCGGTGGCCGAGGGGACTGAGGCGCTCCAGTCACGATCTGCACGGCCACTACGGTCGGGGGTTCGAATCCCCCCTCGGGCATGGATATTTGTGCCGTCCTAGTTCGTAAGTAGTTCATAAGTAGTTTGTAAGTTTATGGACTGATGCCTCCGTAGTTAAGTCCCATAAACTTAACAAACATTTGAACATTTTGAGTTAGACCAGATTTCCTGCCGGTCTTCCAGACCGCCCAAGACGACGATTCATCCGGTGCCAAACATGCTCAGTAAGGCACAGGTCTGGGGATCGTGCGGGCCAGGGTAGTTGATGGACACTTCGTGGTAGAGGATACATATGGACGTTCACTGTCCTGCTGGAAAAAGATATCGTCTTGTTGGTGCGTGAACGGTAACAAGACGGGTGGAATAATGGTTTCAGTGTGCCGTGCACCGTTCAATGTACCCTCGACGATCACCAGAGCAGAACATCCAGTGTAGGATGTGGCTAGCCACACTATTATGCCGAGTGTCAGTCACGTGTGCCTCTGTCTTATACACTCCAGAACAATACGCTCACACGTATAACCATCATTCGCACCGCGACAGAAGCGACTTCCATCACTTAATACATCTCCATTCGTCCTTCCATAAGTGCTTATCGTTACGCCACTGCACGCGGGCTCAACGATGTTGGACTGCGAGTGGAAGACTCCTACCGACTCTAATTATCGTGCGTCATGGTCTGTGGAGGAATATCGCACACTGGCCGTTCCCCTCGAATTATCGGCAAGGGAACGTTGAATAGTGCACGGTATACTGAAAACATCATTCAACACATCTTGCTACCGTTCATGCACAAACAACGGGATTGCTTTTCCAACAGAACAATGCACGTTCACATCTGTCCCGTACCACCAAACATGCTCTTCAAGGTGTACATCAACTAATCTGGCCAGCACGATCCTCAGATCTGTTCCCCATGTTGGAGCCTGAAAGAAAGGTCATTTTGCACGGTCTGCACGACTGGCACGGCATCTGGCCCTGCTGAAGCACCAGGTGCAAATTGCACGGTCGGCCATTTCGCAAGACTACGTTCGGCACCTCTACGATCGTCACCATTGTAGAAAAGCAGCTTACTTTGTTGAAATGGAGGATACACACGATACGATATTGCGTACGCTCAGGTGACTGTACTGACTTGTCTATGGCTCTGTCTGTTTGAACATGCTTTGTAGACATCCTCAAAATGTGTCAATAAAATTTGCCTCTGCTGGGTAAACGAATTCATGGTGTTCTATCTTTCATTTTCCAGGAGTGTATTTGGTATTCCTATTCTGCCTGCAAGACAACGATGGTCTGATTGGAGTCTGAGGGCCTAGTGAGAGATGATGTGTTGTCTTATGCATCCGCATACTGGTTCTGCACGAGGTAATATGGTTCACTCCTGCATCCTTCTAATAAGCATTTATGGCACAGTAATCAGCCAGCGCCACGAGGTGTGGCAGTCTGTAGTCCTCTCTTACCTTCAGAGCATGTATACAGCCATATTTCAACAGGAAATACGTCACCACACGTGTCTCACAACATTCAGGACTTAATTGTCGCTGATTGTATTGCACGATTGGCTTGGCTTTCCTGTTTTCGCCTATCACGAACGTGGACTGCGGAACAGTGTGTTTAGGCATCACTCACTGCTGCAGCAGTTCAACTACGAAACTATGTAGAATCAGCGTGTACTACTATCCACAACCACTGATTCGAAGTCTCTGCGGCTATACCCAGCAGAGGCGGCTACAGTCTGTACCAGGCTGTTCCAGCTCGGCCGGTAGCTGTTGTCGCATGCGGCATAAGACTGCGGTTGCGGGGAACCCCCGGCTGGCTGTGACGTCACTCCAATTCCAGCCTCGGACACAACGGTTCGTGTAACAGCTATTAGACGACCCTTTTTCTTCATGAAAATGTGGGACAAGTGACACCAGACCAATCTTCGGCGATAATAGTACGTCTTTCGTTATCCAGTATATAAAATTTAATGTTTGTTTGTAATTTTTGCGACGCGGAGAAGCGGCCGAGGGCATTGAGGCTCTATGATCCGATGCGCGAAGCCGTTCCCCGAGGGGGTTCGAATCCCCCTTTGGTCATGGGTGTTTGTGTCGTCTTTAGTATAAGGTAGTTCATAAGTAGCTTGTAAGTTTAGGGACTGATGACCTTGCAGTTAAGTCCCTTAAGCTCAACAAACATTTGAACATTTGTCATTTTTGTTTGTATTTTATGCACGGCCATACCGTACATTCCATCGCGATAAAACTTTGTCAACTCATTCATTGCTTGCACCCACGCGAAGGTTATAGGTAAACTAAAATTAACTTTGTATGGTGCATGGCAGAGGGTGCTTTACAATTAGTTAATTCGTTTCTTACGCCTTCAAGCTGAAATCACGGGACGGATATGAACGAAATGTGGAATGAGGTAGCTTATACCCTGATTAATAGATGGGCTACCTTTCGTAAGCCACCGTACGCTGCGTGGCGGAGGGTACCTTACAATGCGTTATTAAGTTTCCTTCTCTTCGCGCCGAAACAGGTAGACGGATTTGAAAGAAATTTGGAATGCAGATAGCTTATACCCTGAATTAACGCATGAGTCGCCTTTAGGAAGCCACCGTATGGTGCACGGCATGAGGGCACGTTCCCTACGAACTTCGGGAAAATCTACAGTTCTTTTCCGATCAGGGTGAAATTTTGTACAATTAACCTTCAAAACAAGTGAAACATAAAATTTTCATACAGTGCATGGCGGAGGGTACCTTGCAATAAACTCATCACCATGAAAGTAAACTGCGTTGCATAATTTTTCACAGATTTGGGAGACAATGGACTGAAGAGGTGGAGGAGGAGATCGACAGACGGACGAGGAGGTTATGGCAGGGATAGGTGAAGTTGGGCTGAGAGAGGCAGGAACAGATGAACAAGTAGAGGAGAGATGAGGAGCTGAACAGAAAGAGAGAGAAGAAAGAGGAGGAGGTGGGCAGAAGAGAAGCTAGACGGATAGGAAAAAGGAAAGGACAGATGGACTAACTAAAAACTGGAATAAATAAGAACCCTGGAGCCGCCGGGTTTTAAGCTGGTTAGCTATAATTAATGAATAAGGTTTCAAAATCCAGCGATCACAGGCCCTGCAGACCACGCGCTGCTTCCACAAGCTGCCTCCATTCGCTCCTGTTTTGTGCCCGGTTCCTCCAGGTGTCTTCAATCCCCAGGGCTGGCAGGTCCTTCGCCAGGTCGTCCATCCAGTGCTGCCTTGGTCTTCCGATGGGGCGTTTGGTGTTTGGTCTACCTTCAAGTGCCATCTTCGCCTGTCTTCCTTCTGGCATATGGGCTACATGGCCCACCCACTGTATTCTCTTGCTCTTTATCTTTTGTAAAATATTTGGCTGTCGCATTAGAAGGTAGATTTCCTCATTCGTCCTCCTCCATTCTCCGTTATCTAAAATTGGTCCTCATATCTTCCTCATTACCTTTCTTTTAAATATTAATAGTTTTTCATTGTCTCGTTTAGTCATGCTCCATGTTTCTGAGCCGTATATTACCGCTGGGCAAATAACCGTGTTATATATTTTTATCTTATTGTTCACAGACACTGATGGATGAAAAAGGTCTGTGGTACTGAAAATCCACGATCTGATTTCACGACTAGAATTCAGTAAAGCATGTTAATGGTACAATTTCTTTTTTCTATTTTTTTAACGTCTGTTTCATGGAAACACCGTAGGAATATTTCTTATGTAGAGTACAATGAATTTTCTCATTGTTTTTAATGAGGAAGTAATTGATTTTGAAGCTGTTGCTATAATATGAAAAAGGAGCCAAATTATGGTTGGCTGATTTATCACGCTCAACCCCATCCCAGTGTTCACTATGTTAATCGTAAATATCTCAGTATGAATTGTACAGTAAATTTCATATCTATTATTTCTGTTCTCGAGTTCAAAGAAATGGTACCTTAGCATTTAGGAATAGCTCAATTCAGCCTAATGACTAACACAACACTTTAATTGCCAATAACTAGACTAATTACAGCAATGAATAAGAACATCATCAGCAGTATTTTCATTTTATTATTTATTGGAAACCAGTTTCGATGGTTAAAATTAGGTGTTAAAATTGAAGTTATCTGAATGAAAGGCCTTGGTCCACTTGAGCTATTTTTTATTCGAGTTGTGAAGACCCGCGCAACCGGTTTCACAACTTAAAGTTGCATCTTAAGGTGCTTTTTACTGTACAGAATGATAATTGTTTGCAAGTTGTGAAACCGGTTGTGCGGGTCTTCACGACTCCAATAGAGAAACAGCTCAAGTGGACCAAGGCCTTTCATTCAGACAACTTCAGTTTTTAAACCTAATTTCAACTGTGTGAAAGTAGTTATGTGCAAATATTTTAGCTGTGGTTGCCCTTCATATAAAATTCTTTACGCAGCTTCGATGGACCAAGTCTTCATCTTCAGTCTATTATAATAAGCCGGCCGCGGGGGCCGAGGCGACTGAGGCGCTCCAGTCACGGTCTGCACGTCCACTACGGTCGGGAGTTCGAATCCCCCCTCGGGCATGGATATTTGCGCCGTCCTTAGTATTAGCTAGTTTGTAAGTAGTTTGTAAGTTTAGGGACTGATGACCCCGTAGCTAAGTCCCATAAGCTATACAAACATTTGAATCTTATAATAGGGAAATTTGCATTTTGCTGCGTCAAAACAAATGTTCAGATGTTTGTAGAGCTTATGGTACTTAACAACGGGATCATCAGTCCCTGAACTTACAAACTACTTATTAACTACCCTATACTAAAGACAGCACAAACATCCAAGCCCAAGGGGGGATTCGAACCCCTGGCGGGGAACGGCCTTGCGCATCGTAGCATAGCGCCTCAATGCGCTCGGCCTCTCCGCCGCCTCTTACTGCTTCAGAAACAACAAAAAGGCTGGTGTCGCACATACATTGAACATTCAATGGCGTAATCTAACTTGAACGTGTGCTAAGATTACCTGACATAGTCGGGTCTGGAGGCGATCTAATCGTTTTATAGTTTTCGAAATGACAAGCCAAGATCGCACAGTAAAAATTTATTAAATGACGACCGGTTTCGGTGCACTGTGCCACCATCATCCGGTCACATATTACAGGATGTTTCACCAAGTGTGTTTGCCTCTGTAACTTATAAAATAATAGGTGACGGGAAATTTTAATGCGGTAGGTCAACACAAGAAATGTTACACTTTCTGCGGAGCTATGAACATAGTTTATTGTATCATTTTCCAAAGAGTTACACCACAAAGATATAATTTTTTAAATGAAACAATAGTTTTTCTATCGTACATTGGATTCGTTGAAACGAGCTGCGTCCAAATCAGTTTAAACTACATTCGTATCACTGTTAGTTTGGGAGCTACAACCCTTCAAAGTGTAGGGGGCGGAGACTACGATAGCGTAGCTGACTGGCTGGTGGTCATGAGACAGTGGGCCGTGCCCCAAGGGATAGCCACTCGGCCAGTCAGCTACGCTATCGCAGCCTCCGCCCCCGGAACTTTGAAGGGTTGTAGCTCCCAAACTAACAGTGATAGGAATGTAGTTTGAATTGATTTGGACGCGGCTGGTTTAAACGAATCCAATGCACGATAGAAAAAAACTATTCTTCCATTAAAAAAATTATATCTTTGTGGTGTAGCTCTTTGGAAAATGATACAATAAACTACGTTCATAGCTCTGCAGAAAGTATAACATTTCTTGTGTTGACCTACCGCATTAAAATTTCCCGTCACCTATTATTTTATAAGTTACAGAGGCAAACACACTTAGTGAAACACCCTGTCTGTTATACCCAATTTTATTAACAAGAAGACCAGATTATAACATGTATGTGACACAGTGCACCGAAACCGGTCGTCGTTTAATAAATTGTTAGTGTGCGATCTTGGCTTGTCATTTTGAAAACTATGAACGTGTGCTCTTCAAAATTAACACCGGTCTTTCATTCGGCTGGTCTGTGTCTTATCCAGAGCAGCGCCCTCTGGTTGGTGTGCTGGCTTTAGACGGCAGTGGCGACCACCGCACCCTGGCTCGGGCCGGGCGGCACGTCTGCCGCGGTGGTCGGAGTAGTGCGTCACGTCACGTCACGTCAGGTCACGTCGCGGCCACTGGCGGCGCCATCTGGCCAGGTGACGGCGCCGCGAATAGCGCCGCGGCCGTAACGCCCGCCGGAATGTGCGGGCCATCAGGGGTGGCTCCTGCCGCCGCCCAGCGCCGGTTCGCCGCTGCTGGGGAGGGCGACATTAATGTGGCTGTCGACGCGCCGTTGAACCGCCGCCCTCATCTATAATACAGCGGCAGGTATTAGGCGGCCGGCTGTCCGGGCTTCGGAATATTGAGTGGGGGGACGCGCGCCCCCTAGGGCCTCCTCCTCGCGCGCCCGC
Source organism: Locusta migratoria (assembly GCA_026315105.1). Classification (NCBI taxonomy): domain Eukaryota; kingdom Metazoa; phylum Arthropoda; class Insecta; order Orthoptera; family Acrididae; genus Locusta; species Locusta migratoria. The sequence continues at coordinate 224,768,994 of CM048748.1, read as the reverse complement.
CGTGCCAGGGAGATCGCCAGCGACGCTTCCCACGAGGCTGGCGAGGTATCATGCCGACTGGAGGGGCGCCTCCTTTGATGCCGCCCCTGACTGCGCCTGGACCGATGACCTTCTACAAATAACTAGACTCCCTAACGGCGCTGCTGTCGCGGGGTAATTTGAACCCACGGCCGGCCGCCATGATAGTGGCAAGTGTCAGATAAAGACGTGTGTTGTCACGAGATAAATTGTGTTATACAGGGTGGTCCATTGATAGTGACCGAGCCGAATAGCTCAGAAATAAGCATCAAACGAATGAACTACACAGAACAAAACTTTTCTAGCTTGAAGGGGGAAAACATATGGCGCTATGGTTGGTCCGCTAGATGGCGCTACCATAGGTCAAACAGATATCAACTGCATTTTTTAAAATAGGTACCCCCATTTTTATTACATATTCGTCTAGTGCGTAAATAAATACGAATGTTTTATTTGCAACACTTTTTTCGCTTTGTAATAGATCTCGCTGTTAGAGTCACAAAGTATATGTGGTATCGCATAACATTTCGCAAGTGCGGACGGTATTCCTGTTAAAATGGGCTGTTTACCAATTGCAGAAAAGGTCGATATGGTATTTATGTATGGCTATTGTGATCAAAATGCCCAACGGGCCTGTGCTATGTATGTTGACCTTTATCCTGAAAGAAATCGTCCAAGTACCCGGTGTTGTGACCTCGTCGCCGTTTGTTTAGTACTCGTCCCGGTCAAGTTGTCAATAAAGGTACATTGATATAGTTAGTATTACAAGATATTTATTAACTGACTTTTACAATACTCAACTTTAGATCATAAGTCTCTTTCTTCTCTCTTCTTGCTACTTGCGGGGGCGTCCGTATGATGCCAGCTGCGCTGACAGCTAGTTACTGCTAAGTTCGTAGCCGCGTCTGACCTAGTACTGTCCTATTTCTGACTTCGTAGCTGCCAAGTAACTGTCTGAGTTCTGAATAATAACTGTCCCGGTTCTCACTAGTAACTGACGGGATTCCAGACGTAAGTCGGCCTAGATATTGCCCTGAGAGAGCGCGGAAACCGATTGCCGGCGTGGTGCAGAGGTAGCGTAACTGGCTGCGGTGCTGAAGGTCGCGGGTTCAATCCCACCCACAAGCAAAGATTTCTTTCTTTCTGATTAAAAATTCCAGAATGTTCTACATCTTTCTTATGTTCACTTGTAATTTCTACTTGTTTCTTATGTTAACTGTTTTATAATTTCCGGTACATTCTGTATGTGTATAAATAGCAGAGCACTCTGCCCGAGAGGCAGTCAGTGCTGCGTGTATGTTAAGTTCGTAATAAACGTGCTTTCATTATAAGTGCTGTGTTCAGTTGACTTCGAAGTCAAGCCTGCTTCCATTTTAGCGTGACAATATAGCCGCTTGTAGAGGACGCGCTTCTCGGTTGCTCCCTCCAGGATGCGTGGCGCCTGCTTGCGATTGGCTTTCCGTCGATCGCCGCGTTCTCCACGATTTGTTCTCTTACGTCTGGCGTGTGGCGCTGACTTTACGCTACAACATCCGGACCTTTCGTCGGATAGTTACGTTATTATTTAAAGATACAGGAAGTGTTGAGCCACAAGTAAAATGTCAGTCACGACCAGCAACAAATGATGATGCCCAAGTAAGTGTTTTAATTGCAGTAGCGGCTAATCCGCACATCAGTAGCAGACAAATTGAGCGAGAATCGGGAATCTCAAAAGCGTCAGTGTTGAGAATTCTACATCAACATAAATTTCACCCGTACCATATTTCTATGCACAAGGAATTGCATGGCAAAGACTTTGAACGTCGTGTACAGTTTTGCCACTGGACACAAAATAAATTACGGGACGATAACAGGGTTTTTCACGCGTTCTGTTTAGTGACGTAGCGTCATTCACAAACAGAGGTAACGTAAACCGGCATAATATGCACTATTTGGCAACGGAAAATCCACGCGGGGATCAGTGTCCACATGAGAGAGCTCTGACTGGACGTAGTGTACCTGAGTAATCGGATCCCCAAACGGGTGCGAGGGGGAGGGTGAGAGGGAGTCACTGAAAGGTAACTAAATGCGACGTAAATCTCAATAGTTAAGTCTAAATTTGAAATTAATGTGTACTAACGTCAGTGGCAGCTTGGTACCGTACATTCTTAATTATTTCGCAAACTGCTCCTTTGCGGACCCATGTTAGTGGGTCATTTTTGCATCTATTATCGTATACTTTCAACCGTGTTAGTTGCAGTATCCTTTTTAATAAGCCCCCCCCCCCTCTCTCTTTCTCTTGCTCTTCATATATATAAATGTGTGTGTGTGTGTGTGTGTGTGTGTGTGTAAGTTGCCGGTTGGGTTGGTATGATATTCCGGAACTTCTGGTTTTACTTACACCTTTTTCCTTGGAAACCACTCTGGGAAGACATCAAGATGTGAAATTTCAGCTATAATATTAAAGCTTAATATTCTCGATTTTAGAGTGTCTATACCAACTTTGTCCAAATTATTGATATTTACGATGTCTATAAATACGTATAGAAAATTTTACGGCACTACTGAAGGTTATCTTGGTATGGTGGCGTAGTAATAACGCTCAATGAACGCTTAAAGGGGAAAGCCTCAGACTCGGCCAACCGATTCGGCTCAAATTTGGCTGGTTGGTTGTGTGCACCCTAAAACGAAGGAATCTAAGATATTTTGAGTCAACACCCCCGCGTTTTTGAGAAAAATCACTCCTAAAGGTTATGCCGAGCAATTGACTCAGAATTGGAGGGATCGTGAGATAATTGTAAATAGAGCATTTTTCATCATCAGGTATGGGGTCCACAAACGCATACTTTTCCAGTAATCGAGGAAGGGGGCTTTTACAGCTGCCGCTTCTGTAGCCATATGGTAAACGCTTTTCGCCGACAGCCCGACAGCCGACGGCCAACGTAACTGGCTGGGAATCGGAGAACACTGGTTGAGCTCTCGAAAAAACCTACCGGATGTTATTCGTCTCGTTTGTATTTTTCCAAATCTCACTTGATAGGGATAGGAGCGTTAATGAGCGTTAACGGAAAAGCTTCTTTCCATGAATCAGCACGGGTTTAGGAAACATCGCTCATCTGAAACTCAGCTTGCCCTTTTCTCACATGACATCTTGCGAGCCATGGACGAAGGGCAACAGGTGGATTGTGTTTTTCTCGACTTCAAAAAGGCGTTCGACGCGGTGCCACACTGCAGACTTCTAACGAAGATACGAGCTTATGGAATAGGTTCTCAGATTTGTGACTGGTTGGAAGACTTCCTAAGTAATAGAACGCAGTACGTTGTTCTCGACGGCGAGTGTTCATCAGAGGCCAGTGTATCGTCAGGCGTGCCCCAGGGGAGTGTGATAGGACCGCTATTATTTTCTATCTATATAAATGATCTGATGGACAGAGTAAGTTGTAATTTGCGGCTGTTTGCTGATGATGCTGTGGTGTATGGGAGGGTGTCGTCTGTAACTGACTGTAATAGCATACAGGTTGACTTAGACAAAATTTCTAGTTGGTGCGAAGAATGGCAGCTAGCTCTCAATGTAGAAAAAACAATCCTATAACGTTCGAATACAGCATTAGTAGTGAGCTTCTTGATGCTGTCGCGTCGTTCAAATATCTAGGCGTAACATTGCAGAGCGATATGAAATGGAACGTGCATGTAAGGACAGTTGTGAGTAAGGCGGACAGCCGACTTCGGTTTATCGGGAGAATTTTGGGAAGATGTATTTCACCTGTAAAGGAGACCGCGTATAAAACGCTTGTACGACCACGTCTTGAGTATTGCTCAAGTATTTGGGACCCGCAGCAGATCGGTTTGAAGGAAGACATAGAGGCGGTTCAGAGGCGAGCAGCTAGATTTGTTACCGGTAGGTTCGACCAATGCGCGAGTGTCACGGAAATGCTTCGGCAACTCAATTGGGGATCGCTGGAAGAAAGACGACGTTCTTTTCGTGAATTTCTGTTAAGTAAATTTAGAGGGCCGGAATTTGAATCTGAGTGTAGTACGATCGTGCTGCCGCCTACTTACATTTCGCGTAAAGATCACAAAGACAAGATAAGAGAAATTAGGGCTCTTACGGAGGCATATAGGCATTCTTTTTTTCCTCGTTCAATTTGGGAGTGGAATAGGAAAGGAAATGCCCAGTAGTGGTACAGTGTACCCTCCGCCACGCACCTTACGGTGAATTGCGGAGTATGTATGTAGATGTAGATGTAGAAGGCAAGTAAATCAATAAGGAATGATAAAATAGTAGGTAAAATTTATTTGCCTACTATTTTATCACTCCTTGCAAGTATTGTGTCTCTTGGGATAGTAAACAATTAAAATGTTACTCCAGATCACTTTATAATGGCTCTTCTAGTCACTGTTACGTGTCGTCACTTTTCTTCGAACAACTAGATGGATGGTACTGGTCATATAAACATTCAAGACAAATATACTCACGGCACCAAGAATATCTAATGGATGCAGACTTCTGACAGCTATATTGTTCTTTCCGAAGAGTCGGTTTACATTAAAAAATATGCCTTTTCTAAGAATTAAATTTAATGCGTACCACGCATACGATATCGTTACCTTAAAAATCGTTGCTGAAAGTTGGTTATGAATTATGCTGTGAACAGTTATTGCACTCATGCGATTGTGCAATTCCTGCTGAGTTTCCAGAATCACACTGCAATTCTGAAGCCTGGGAAGTTTTTAACCTGGCGATAGAAATAAACATCACACGGCTGGTATACAGGTGTGCAGTTTGCCGGTATTACTTTTCAAATGTTCAAATGTTTGTTAAGCTTATGGGACTTAACGACGGGGTCATCAGTCCCTAAACTTACAAACTACTTATGAACTACTTACGAACTAGGACGGCACAAATATCCATGCCCGAGGGGGGATTCGAACCCCTGACCGTAGTGGCCGTGCAGACCGTGACTGGAGCGCCTCAGTCCCCTCGGCCACCGCGACCGGCAGGTATTACTTTTACTGTGGACCTTATTAACCCTCCTATTCCTGTCAAGTGAGATATGGAAAAATACAAACGAGACGAAGAACATGCGCTAGGTTTCTTCGAGATTCGATTCCCAGCCAGCAACGTTGGCCGTTGCGCTATCCGCGCTGTCATATGGTAGATATATGGTTCGCGGTCGTTGGTTCAGTTCATTCTTGGTTGTTCGTTCAATGGGAGCCGCAGATTTTTTTTTTATTACAGATGGCATTTAGCCACCTGACCGGGCGCGCTGAGCCACGGCGCCCGGCTACTGTCCGTATAATAATAATTTCGTGGGGCTCATTAGCCTGGTGCAAGTCTTTCAATTGGACGCCACTTTGGCGACTTGTATGTCCCTAGCCTACTTCCAGTTATCCAACCGGGAAAAGGAAACCTACAGCTTATCGTGGTATCCGAACCACGCGTCGTTTCTGGCGACTCCTCCCGTCGTTGAGAGGTGAAGGACGGGTTAAAGTGCAGACTCAGCTCCGACCGGGTTTCGAACCCACGACCCTTCGGTTTCCAGTCTAGCGATTTACCCCAAGAGCACCGTGCCCGACTACGCTTCTGTTGGTGAATCTTATGGCTACAGAAGCGGCATTTGTAAAAGTTTCTTACCTCGATTTCTAGAAAAGTATGCGTTTTCGGACCCCATACCTAATGATGAAAAATGCTCTATTTGCAATTAGCTATGGATCTCTCCAATTTTGAGTCGGCTGCTCGTCATAACCTTTAGGGGTGATTTTCTAAAAAACAAGGGGGTGTTGGCGCAAAATATCTCAGATTCCTTCGTTTTAATTTGTACACAAGGAACATGTCAAATTTGAGCCGCATCGGTTGACCGTGTCTGAGGCCAGGGCAGACGTCATGCCACGTAAGCAAGGTAGTTCCGAGTCGGAGGGATCGCTAGTTCAATGGCTGCCCGCTATGAGGCAGTGGGGTGTGCCCCAGTGTCCGGCCAATCGGCTAGCGATCGCGCCGGCTCGGAACTACCTTGCTCAGTGGCAGGGTGAGTGCGCTGAGGTCTGTCTTTCTCGCCGGCCACGCCAAATACAACGTGACGTGAGCGCATGTGATGACGTTGGAGACAGAATTCTCGTTTGCCCATCCGAATACTCACTTTCCTCACTTTATGATTAATCCGCGTGTCTATATCAAATTCCATTAGGGATCACTCTTCTGTTGGCACTAACTACCAACAACGTAACCACCGGCAAATGAAAGAGGAAAGTTCGAGCATTAGCACTACGACAACGACATCTGACACGGACATCCAAAGTCAACAGAAAAAAAGGGGGGGGGGAGAAAAAAATAAGATGCATTACTTTGGGAACGCCCCTGGTAATTTTTTGCCACGACACTTTCTAAGTGATCGATGAGGGTGTAAGGAAAGCAGCGGCGCGCAGTGTACCGGTAGAAATGGTTGGGCGGTGGTGGAGGTGGGGCTAGTTTGATGGGTGGCCGGCCGGCCGTCCCCAGAGCGTCCAGCGGCGATGACCAGGGAGCGACCCGGCGCCGATGCGTCAGAGACAGCGCAGCGCAGCGCAGCGCGGTGCCGCGACTGATGCGGCCCCTGGGTCCGCGCCACCGGCCACCAGCCACCGCCGCCAGCCACCGGCCGGCTATACATTTCAATCTGCGCCGCTGTCAGCGCGCTCCGCACGGGCGTAAAAAACTGCCACGTGGGGCGGCGGCGTGTTCAAGGGGGCGGCCGCGGCGGCGGCGGCTTGCGACTCTCCTGCGATTCGCGACTTCTGGAAAAGAGGGCGATGTGCAAAGAATATAGGGTACAGACAGGGATGTTCGCCAGGGAGGGAAGTTCGAGGTATATGCCTTTTATTGCAACAGTGCGGCTCCATACCACGGTGATAGAGTACGAGACTACAAATCTTTCACCTCTGGCAGTGTTGCTGATGTGAAAAATACCGAGTACCACCGCGGTACACTCTTTTGTGTCCCTGCCTCGTCGCCGCTTTTGTGTCTCGTTTTCCGTCGTAGGTGTCAGTGGCCGAGTACGAAGACCAACACATGAATAAAGGATGCACGCTCTTGCAGGTAGGAGGTGAGCAGCCAATGGGACAGCAGAAACTAGAAACACTAGAGTAAATTAGAACGAGATATATATTTCCTAAAGGTAAAAAAAAGGTAAAGCAGTCAACAATCCGAAGATTGGTTTGAACACCACAGTGCTTTACTAGGCATGGTCCTGTTTGGAGGTGGTATGCCGTTGCCTTCCTCCGACCTTCGAACTGACTTACCCAGCCAGTTATAGGGGGACCTACAGTTTAACGTGGGTTCCGAACCACGGTGCTACTCGGTATTTTTCACATTAGCAATACTGACAGAGGTGAAAGAAGTGGAAAGTGACAGATAAAAATCATACGACTTGGCGGGGATCGAACCCGCGACTTTTGGATTTCTAGTCGGGCACTCTACCACTGTGCAACCGAGGCAACCTAGACACTTACTAATACTTAACTTTTACATAGCACAGTACTTCGGAAGGCTGATACATAGTTGAGCTAGAGCTCTGCCTAGTGCCTAACCGATAGCCAAGTCTTCACTGGTGCCTATCTGATTCCGAAGTGTTAGCTGGTTCCTATCTCAGTCCCAAGTGAACGATGTCGTTCAGTGGTGGCCACGAGCGGAGTTGTAGCAGAGGGTGCTCGTGGCTGACGTCGGAAGAACGCCGCGCCGTGCGTGCATGGCGGCGCGCGGCGCGCGGCGAAAGTAGGTGGCGCACTTGTGCGACACCATACTCTTCATGTATTCTTTGATATTATTAATAGATGTTCCGAGTAAAATGTAGTGCCGGCCACGGTGGCCGAGGGGACTGAGGCGCTCCAGTCACGGTCTGCACGGCCACCACGGGCATGGTTATTTGTGCCGTCCTTAGTTAGTTCATAAGTAGTTTGTAAGTTTAAGGGCTGATGACCCCGTAGTTAAGTCCCATAAGCTATACAAACATTTGAACATTTTTTTAAAAAATGTAGTAGTATTCGAACTCACTGTCCTCATTTGAGGACACCTTCCTATTGCTCTGTGAAACTATTTTTCAGATAAATGATGATGAATTCCGTACAACATAGGTTAAAGTTATCAAATAATGTGTCAGGAATTTCGTTTATTGTCGGATTGAAAATTGGTGCATGAGAGGGTTAAACAATGCACATGCATAGCATACGGATATAAAAAAATGTGTGCATTGCGAATGACAAGGCACTTGCCGAAATATAGATCTCCAAAACAAAGCGAACGACTGATTCCTGCAAATCACCTTTTTGGAAATCACATTCACTCGTGGGCGCGTTTAAACTTTCTTTATGGAAGGCAATGTGATGGGACTTTCCTCCAACGTTAAATGCTCGAGTCGTTGACGTCTAAGAGTGTCTCTTACCAATCGGTATCACCTTCTAGTCAAAGTATGTCAAAAATTCCTTTTCCCCCGTATTGTGTTCAGTGCGGCTCGGTAGCACAGTGGTAGAGTGCCGATCCAAAGGTCGTGGGTTCAATCCCCGCCAGGTCCTACAAATTTTATGTGTCACTTTCCACTTCTTTCACCTCTGGCAGTGTTGCTGATGTGAAAAATACCGAGTAGCACCGTGGTTCGGAACCCACGTTAAACTGTACGTCCCCCAGTAACTGGCTGGGAAAGTCAGTTAGTAGGTCGGAGGAAGGCAACGGCATACCACCTCCAAACAGGACCATGCCTAGTAAAGCACTGTGGTGTTCAAACCAATCTTCGGATTGTTGACTGCTTTATCTTTTATTGCAACAGATTTGTTAGCACTCACTGCCATCTACATCTACATAGGATACTCTGCAAATCACATTTAAGTGCCTGGCAGAGAGTTCATCGAACCACCTTAACATTATTTATCTCCCATTCCATTCTCGAATAGCGCGCGGGAAGAAAGAACACCCGAATCTCTCCGTTCGAGCTCTCATTTCTCGTATTTTATTCTGATGATCATTTCTACCTCGCATTTTCGCATAAAATGTTGCCGATTGGAGTTTCGTGCGTAGCCCACGCCGCAGCGATAAGCGCCGTTGTTGTAATAACTCCCATCCCAGATCCTGTATCATTTCCGTATCGCTGTCTCCCCTATATCGTGACAATACGAAACGAGCTGCCCTTCTTTGGACTCTCTCGATGTTTTCCGTCAAACCCACCTGATAAGGATCCCATACTGGGCACTAATACTCCAAAAATGGACGGACAAGCGTAGTGTATGCAGTTTCTTTTGTAGTTATGTTGCATCTTTAAGGGTTCTGCCAATAAAACGCAGTCTCTGGTTCGCCTTTCCCGCGACATTATCTACGCGTTCTTTTCAGTGTAAGTCTGAAGTAATAGTAATTCCTAGGTATTTTGTGGAGTTTACGGCCTTCTCCTTTGATTGATTTATCTTGTAAACAAAGTTTAACGGATTTCTTTTCGTACTCATGTGGACGACTTCACACTTCTCATTATTTAGAGTCAATTGCCAATTTTTACACCATACTGATATCTTATTGACATCGATCTGCAGTTAGTTTCGATCTTCAGATGATTTTACTAGACGCCTGAAATGTGGCCTAACTGAGGCATCAGGTGCAAATTTCATGGCGGGCCATTCCACAAGACCACACTCGACACCTCTAAGATGGTCTCCATGGAAGAATTACAGCTTGGATTGTTGCAAAGCGAGGGTACACATGGTACTGACGCCGACAAGGCGCACGTTTTGTTGATTGTACTCATGTGCGAATGGCTCTGTCAGTGTGATCGTGTGTTGAATCCATCCTCAAGAATGTGTTAGTAAAACTTCCCTCTGCTGGGTCGACGAAATTAGTATGTTACTTTTTCTTTTTCCAGGAGTGTAGAAAGTTGCTGCAGAGAGGGTTGGTGTTGACTTGTTTACCAAATGAATTACACAATGAAAGGAAATGATCGTATGTCATTTTTGGCTGGTATATCCCTTATGGGATTGCTCGACCGCCTAGCGTCTGTTTGTCTCCATTGCAGCGACTTGAATGTCGACGATGATGAAAATGAAGTTGAGGACAAAACACAACACCAAGTCCCCTGCCCGGAATCGAACCCAGGCCTCCATCGTTGTAGTCAGCGACGCTGAGATATGGGGGCGGATGTTACAAAGTTGGGTTGAGAAAGTTTAGTGGGCATGTAGTTCAATGTAGCAACAATGTGACTTTCCCCAAGCTATGGCATGGAGTGACTTTGGAAGCGGGACAGACGCATAGGGAGGTGGCTACAGCTACTGAATATCCCAAATTGTAACTTCCTAGACCTGGACGCGATTTCAAACAACATGAACCGTTAAAAAGGCAAAGTCAAGTTCTTCCACGGGTAATATTAGGAAGAGATGACCGTTATCTCTGGTTAACAGCTCGTGGAAACAGGAGGCTGAATGCAACTCAGCTGCAACACACCAACCATCAAGCAACATAAACAGTCCGAATTCGACTTCTGGAATAAGGCCTATATTCACGGAGGCCCATTGTGTGCGTCCCATTAAAATCACGACACCGTTTGGCCCACAGAATCTGGGCGGAGGAACATGAAGTTGGAGTGGTATCGAATGGCTCCAGGTTCTTTGACAAATAAGTCAAGATTCATTCAGGCAATCGTTTTCTGATGTGAAGAGAACGTGGAACTATGCTGCTTAACTGCAGGAAACATCACCATATCATGCTAGTGGACGAATACTGTGGACAGGAATAAGTATTGCCGGACTACGGACCTTTATGTGGTTGAGACTGGCGCTTTAACTGCTCAGAGATATAGAGACGAGATCTTTCGACTTTTTGTTACACTCTACGCTGGTACATAGGGGATGGATGCCTTCAGGTGAACAATAACGCTCGTCTGCACAGAGCTACACTGTTACACAACATTCTTGAAGCTGAGAAGATTAACGAGTGGAGAGGCTATATATTTACCGGATTTAAACCTGATTGAGCATGTCTGGGCTGCAATTGGCAGAAGCATTGCAACCAGACTACTCATGGAAGAATGGCCAAATGTGCTCAAGAGGTAATTGATAACGTCATACTGTCCATGACACGCAGATGTACAACTGAACTGGCCATCCGAGGTGATCAGACGCCATATTGGTAACGAGAATGACTTTTTCACTGTTGTGGTAGCGCGTCCAAAGACTCAAGCGAGACTCACAGTTGGGACCATTAGCTGCGCTCTTCACGTATGTCCAATGTCAACTTCACATTTTATTCGGATCCCAATTAACTTATTGCGATGGAACCAACGCTATTCTCTTTTTGAATTTTCACGCTACTGATTGCGTAGGAAATGAATGTGCTATCTATTTAAAAATCATAAGTTGCTGTTGTAAATAATATTTATTTACTTTTTAGGCTGTTTCATTGTGCTTACTTTTGTAAGTCCACGCCGTACATTCATGAGCGCGAAAGTTGTTTTTCATTTTTGCGGGGGGGGGGGGGGGGGGGGGAGCTGTGGTGACCTAAAAGAAATTGGCCTGCCCAGTGCCTGGGGCGCGATCACTGGGTTTCGCTCGGTGAGCTGGCCACCAACTAGTAGGTTTATCATGCTGGCACACCTGAAACACCACAGCAGTAGCGTAGTAGGGATCAATAACAATACAACAGATTAACTAACTACGGTGTAGGAGTGTCCAGTGGTTTGCTAACACACAGAAGTACTTTAAGTCACTAGCCTAAAGAAATATTGTATAGCTATTAAGACCCGTTTTATCAGAGGTGATGGGTCATATTGTATGTTATTATCAATAAAGAATTTTTTTCTTTTTTTATTAATTTTCTTTCTTTTTTAATAATTAAATAAATAAAAAGAACACTGGAAAGATTTTTTTCATTTTTCTCAGAATTACGCAGGAATCAGACGTCGATTTTTGCAACTATACACCTCATCTTTGTTCTATTTGGAGAAAGCTGATATTAACAGGAAATGGAATACTACTTTAGTTTTTCGTAATCCTAGAACATTTTTGTAATCTTACTACATTTAGTGACTGGGAAATATGAAAATAGTGGCATTAAAATTGCATGTTCTCCGTTCTCCTTTCTGTTACTTCAGTGTTGCTGCTGGTAGTGATACCGTGATTGATCGTGTTAGTCTGTCCTCACCAAACTGACTGCGGAGAAACTGGACACGGGCAAGAACATGGCTATGATTTGAATAAGTGGAAGATCTGATCCCTATTTGTGCAGCACAAGCTCAGAGACGAGCAGAAAGCATAACGGGTGAAAATTTCTGGATATTTCCATGTGTCACCTCTCGCTACGGAAAACATAGTGGCCGAAGATCTGCCCGTAATGACCGACGGTAGTGGCATATGCGTAGAACTGTCAGCACTAAGAAACAAGCAGCATTGCGTGAACTAACTGGATAAATGATTATGGGGTGGACGATGAACGTTTGCACTGCGAAACTGCCGAACCCTTTGGTGTCACTGTGCAATGACTGTAGACGACAGAGTCAAGATATATGTTAAAAGCATCGTCTGTAAGGCCGATTCTTTGTTGGCAACCATATTGATCGCAACTTAGACGACTCGAAAACCGTGGTCTGATGAGTCGCAATTTCGGTTGGTAACACCTGTTGCTAGAACTAGAGTGTGGTGCAGACTCACGAAACCACGCGCCCAAATTGTCAAAAAATGTTCAAATGTTTGTAGAGCTTATGGGACTTAATGACGGGGTCATCTGTCCCTAAACTTACAAACTACTTATGATCTAGCTAATACTAAGGACGGCACAAATATCCACGCCCGAGGGGGGATTCGAACCCCCGACCGTAGTGGCCGTGCAGACCGTGACTGGCGCGCCGCAGTCCCCTCGGCCACCGCGGCCGGCCCCAAATTGTCAACTAGCAGCTATTCAAGCATGTGACAGCTCCCTATGTTTTCTGCATCTACATGGTTTCGTTGAACTGAATTTATCAATGTTTGACAATGGTTATATTAAGCTACTTAGAGACAATTTTAGCCAATCAAAAACCTCATGCTCCCAAAAAGCGATGGAATTGTTGTGGCTACCAATGCGTCGCGTTATCAGGCTACAACTGTTGGCTATTCTCCATCTACAAAAATACTCTGCAAGTCACAGTTCATGGCTGAGGGTTTTTCGAACCGCTTCTATGATCCATTCTCTGATAGGAATACCTAAATCTTTTCGTTTTCGATCTAATTCCTCTTATTTTATTTTGATAATCATGTCTCCATATCAACAAGATATTTTCGAATTCGGTAGAGAAAGCCGGTAAAAGAAATTTCGAAAATAGATCTCGTCGCAACTCGTACATCATTTCCGTGAGACTCTCTTGCCTACATAGCAATAAAACAAAACTAGCTGCCATTCTCTGAACTTTGTCTAACTCTTCCGTCAGTTCCACCTGGTGTGGATCTCACAATGCGCAGCGATATTCCAAAATAGGACGCACAAGTGCTGTGCAGGCTGTTTCTTTAGTAGCGTTGCATCTTTTAAGTGCTCTACCAATAAAACGTAGCATTTGGTTCGCGTTGCTTACAATATTTTGTATATGTTCTTTCCAATTTAAGATGTTCGTAATTGTTATTTCTGGGCATATAGTTAAATTTACAGCCTGTAGATTTGACTGATTTATCGTGAAAATGAAATTTAACTGATTTCTTTTATTGGTCATATGAATGAATTCACTCTTCTCATTATTACGAGTCAATTGCTCATTTCATGCAGATATCTTATCTAAATCATTTTGCAGTTACTTTTTATCTTCTAGACTTTATTAACCGGTAAATAACTGCATCATCCGCGAACAATGCAAGACGGCTAAGATTGCCTCCTAAATCGTTTATGAAAATAAGTAACAATAGGGGCTCTATAAGAATTCCCTGGGAAACTCCAGATATCACTTCTGTTCTACTCGATGACTTTCCGTCAGTTACAACGTACCGTGTCCTTTCTGACAGAAAATCACGAATACAATCGCACAACTGTGGTGATATTCCATAAGCACGCAATTTGATTGGCTTGGACAATTCCAATGCGTGATTTGGTCATCCACTTCGTCCGATCTAAATCACATAAAACATATATGGGTCATAATCGATAGGACTGTTCATTTGCAGAATCCTGCAGTGTCAACACCTACGCAGTTGTGGGCGGCTGTAGAGGCAGTGTTGCTCATTATTACTGCGACGGACTTCCAACGACTTGGTGATTCCGTTCCACATCGAGCAGCCCAACTTCACCAGGAAATAGCTACATTACAGTATTAGAAAGTATTATTAGTGACGTTAGTAGATAATCTGAAGTCGCCAGGGAGCTCGTAAGTTGGAGTGTGTGTGTGTTCTTAAACAGTAGATGGTTAACAGTTATAGAGGGATTGGACATAACTGTGGAGACCAATAAAGAAAAAACATGCTACGACTACAGATGCCAATAAACTCTCGTGGTGGAAATATTATATTTCATCACGAATTGAACATTTTTTTTAACTGCTGCAAATATTTATCTTAGTCATTTCAGTGTTATGCATAGAAGACGCGAATTAATACTTGGCTGGTAGCTCCGCAGACACTGCGACGAGGGAGGGGAAGAGAACATTGGTGAGAGTTTCCTTGCAGACGGGTGAGCGTGATAGTAGAGGTATGGTTTTGCGGCGACTTTGCGACAACACCCATATTTCAGGAACGAATGAGGTATCAGAACGAAAACAGATTCAATCCCCTATAAATTCAAAATTTCAAACACTATACAAAATTCACATTTTTTCCACGAATATTTTTCTTAAAATCGAATTACATGGTAGCTGCCAAGTCCGTATGAACAGAACTCGGCAAAACGCGTGCTTCATTTCGTGGATGTAAAACATAATAGGCCTATCTCCAGAACGAAATTAGTTGTGGCTCCGCTTTCAGTTTTCAATAAGTTTTAAATGAAATGTTTGTTAACCTATGGGACCAAATTGCTGAGGTCATCGGTTCCTAGACTTACAAACTACTTTAACTACAGTAACTTATGGTAAGAACAACACGCACACCCTTGCCCGAGGGAGGATTCGAACCCTCCTTCGGAGAGCGACGGCGTCATTCGTAGGACGGCGCATTAGAGCACGTGGCCATTCCGTCACGGCATTATAATTTCAATAGCTTGTATACACTTAATTCGCAGCAAAGTATGCCGATATATCAACCATATTCAATGCGATTTTACCTCTCTAAACTCGATAGGATACGAAGCAATGCTTTACTAAGTTTTATGTAGTAGGCCTACAGTAATAATAACAAATAACGAGAAGGAATTATCCCTTCACCAACTGACTCTGCGACATGCAAAAATAGAAATTGTTCAGCCAAACGTTTTTATTTTATGTATTTTTTGTTTATTTTTTTATTTTATTTTTGTTTTATTCTTTATTTTTTAATTTTATTTATTTATTTATTAAATGGGGAAAGGAATATCACATAGTGACCGCAATACCAGGTGCTTGGACTTGCCATGCTGTCTATGACAGAACGATTCATCGACGCGCTGTGATAGCGGACGGCAGTGGAATGATACGGCCTCCCTTTTGTAGTATCGCGTATTATAAAGCTGCCAAAGGTTACTAAACCAATTTCGACACGGCACGGGAACAGTTGGTGCTACAAGTTCAGACATTTTCACATATTTGCAAGAGGCCGCGAATTACCAACAACGCTCTCACAAACCTTTCCAAACAAATTAGTGCACTCGGACACCACTCCCGACGAAAATTCGTTTCTGCTCATAGCCACAGTATCCTCTGCGAACTCTGGTTAGAAGTGCATTATGTCAGAACTCAGTGGTCAGCAAATTGGTGTTTGCTTGGATGGTGCTACCGCAACCAAGGTAGCTGAAGGGGGATCCGTCATAAATTGGATTGAAGATTTATGTGGCAGGCAGCAAAAGTGGGAAAAAATAACATCTGCAAAGTCACAATTTGGAACAGAGAGAGTGTTGAGTCATCGTAACGAATTGGATTGTCACGAAAAATGAAGGAACGACAGCTGTAACAGTCACACTCCTTAGTATTAAAACATCACCAAAGGAACTCAATAAGCAGGGAATTACGTCACGAATTGTAACTCCATAACTACACGTAGGGAATTCAAATGCCTTCAACGGATAAACGTCACAAAATCGTACCTATGGAACATTGGAAGAATATTGTTTGGTCAGCTAAATCCCATTGCAAATGGTTTCCTAACTAGATGTCTTCTTTAGGTCGAAAACGAAAATCATGGCGAGAGCTAGCTGATGATTTCGGTTGCCATATCGAGATAATCCGTGGGCTCCTTGAATGTACGTGGCATTACTATCAAATTATCTGTGGCTATCTTGGCTGATCAGATCGAGCCCATTAAGATATTTGACCCCCAATAATGTTGCTACATTCCAAGACGACAGCAGTCCAGTTCACTCTGCTCTCATCATGCAGAACTGATTATGTAGGACGAAGATGAATTTTTAGCAACTCGCCACCAAGCGAGTGCCTTTTCGTCGTCACCTGCAAAGTATCTGTCGTAGGCTGGTTACTATATTGGATGGATCCTGGACGATTGGAAAATCGTGGCATGTTCAGATGAGTCCTCATGTTAGTTGGTAAGACGTTTCAGTGTAGTGCAGACCCTACCACTCGCGAACCAAAGTTGTAAATGAAGTACTGCGCAAACTGCCGGAGGTTTTGTAATGTTCCGTGCCGTTTTTACACGGAATGGGCTAGGTCCTATTTCCATATGAATTAAGTCCATTTGAAGACAATCATAGTATTCTTGTTCCCGAACGACAGAATTGTTATGGATCACAATTTGACATGTCACCGGCCACAAATGATCGTGTATGTTTCGAATAATTTTCGGGACACCTGCATCGAATGATTTAGCCACTCAGATCGCTGAACTCGAATCGCGTTGAATATTTATGAGACATAATCGAGACGTCATTTCTGCACAAAATGTTGCCCGGCATGACTTACGCGATTATGGTGGGTTGTAGTGGCAGTATGGCTAAGTAATCCTATAGGAGACTTGCAACGACTTTCTGAGGCCATGACGCGTCCATTTGCTGGTCTACGGCGGTTAAAAGGAGATGGTGAAGGCATGGTGAAATAAACAACCGCTCGGGAAACGCGGGATATCTTGGTTCTATTCGGAGTCCAGCTGGTTTCCAATTGTCGTTCTTCGATTAATTCAAGGCCCTAGTGCTACCAACGCTCACTTATTCTTTTTCTTCCTACTCCGTCATGACAGTTCCTCTTAACTGCTAATATCCTTTGGAGATCCAGTCAGGAAGGAACTTTTGCACCTTGTGCGAAAGATGTATGAGACCGTGGAAATACCTTCAACATCAAGAAGAGCATAATAATTCCAGTTCCAAAGTAATCAAGTGGAGACAAGTGTGCAAATTGCAAAACTATCAGTTTAACAAGGTTACAAAGTAGATACAATAATTATTTACATATGTATACAAAACACAAATAGGCTATGCCCTCGGGGAACATCAGTTTGCCGCGGTGGAGTAGCCCAGCGGTCTAAAGCGTCTCGCTGCGGAGCGCGCGGTTGCTCGCCGTGGAAGTTCGAGTCCTCCCTGGGGCATGGGTGTGTGTGTTGTCCTTAGGTTAGTCTACCTAGGTTTAAGTAGTTTGTAAGCTACGGACTGATGACCACGCAGTTTGGTCCGATAGATTTACAAACATTTTGAAGATCAGTTTCACTTTACGAGAAATGTAGGAACACGTGGGGCTACACTCACCTTACAACTTATCTTACAAGACGGGTTAAGGAAAGGCAAATCTCCGTTTATAGCTTTTGTAGAATTGTGGAAAGATTTTGACAATTTTGGCTAGAGCACAATATTTCAAATAGCAGGGGTAAAATATGGGGAACGTAAGTCATAACTTATACAAAAACAGACATCAATTGTAAGAGGGAATTAAAGGGGCGCAGTGGTTGGGAAGTGAGTAAAGCAGTGTTGCCGTATTTCCACATTTTTAATTAATCTTTACATTGAGAAATGTATGAAAGAATGCAAGGAGAAATTTGGAAAAGGAATTAAGGGCTAGGGAGAAGAAATAATAACTTCGCGGTTTGCCGACACCGTGAATCTGACAGTCAGCAAAGGACCTGGAAGAGCAATTGAGACGAACACAGTGCCTAGAAAGGAGGCTATAAGATGAACACTAACAATATCAAAAAAAGGGCAATAGAAATGGGCGTATGGCTTTGTTGGCCGGGAGACCCGTTACAGGATTTTTCGGCAGCCGTAGTGTAAGTCTTTTTAATTGATGCCGCGTGGGCGACATACGTGCCGATGATGATTAGGTCAACACACAACACCCAGTCCCATGCTGGGAATCGAAACCGGCCCTTTACATCGGCGGTCAGAGACGCTGCCACTGAGATACAGAGGCGGACACAAGGAGGATGAAATGTAGTCAATAATAGTAGAACAGTAATTAAAAAAATTATAATGGTCGAAGCAGAAAAGATATGAAATGCAGAAGGGTAGTGGGAAGTAAAGCATTTCCAAATAAAATAAATTTTTTGATATCTAATATCAATCAAAGTGTTAGGTAGTCTTTTTTCGAGGCATTTGTCTACAGTGTAGTAGTGTATTGGAGTGCAAAGGGACAAGAAAGGAGCTTTAGAAATGTGGTGCTACAAAACGAATGATGTGTTGACAGGTAGACCGCGTAACCAATAAGGAGGCACTGAACATAATAGGGGAGAAAGAAGTTTCTGGCATATCTTGGATTGAAAGAAAGGGATAGATTATTAGTACACATTCTTAGACATTAAGGAATTGTCAATTTTGTCTTGGAAGAAAGAAGTGTGTGTGTGTGTGTGTGTGTGTGTGTGTGTGTGTTGGGGGGGGGGGGATAAAAATCGCAGAGGAAGACCGAGAGACAAATACACTTAGTTTGTTCAAAGAATGTAGATTGCCCTTCTTGTTCAGATGCGGAGAGACTTGGCCAGGAGAGCTGTATCAAACCAGTCTTTGGACTGAATACCAAAACAAAACGAGTGTCTTCTTCCCATTGTATGCAATTAAGGGAGAAGGTAGTACAGTTTTACGTGGTTACTCACATACAGTTGGGGTACATACCATAATGTCGAGCTGCACGTCCCGCAGAGTGAGATCAACGGAAAAGTTAGAGGAAAGTAATCCAAACACATTTATATCTATTCTTGTAACCCGCGGCGGAGTGGCCAAGCGCATTGAGGTGGTATGCTGCGATGCGCGAGACCGCTCCCCGCCGGGGGTTCGAATCCCCTCTCGGTCATGGATTTTTATGTCGTGTTTAGTATAAGGTAGGTCATAAATAGTTTGTAAGTTTAGGAACTGATGACCCGCAGTTACGTTCCTTAAGCTTAACAAACATTTGAACATTTTTTATCCATGTAAATAGTACAGAGTCCATGCTATAAACTCCGTCATAAAGTCCTCCGTAGACCCGAAGGCGTCAAGGGACGCAATATGGGGGAGGATGTGTTAGTCGACCCCTAGTCTTGGCCGTTGTGTCGCTTTTCGTGACGGAAGCCGTACTTCTAAAAAATGTTCAAATGTTTGTAGAGCTTTTGGGACTTAACTAGGGGGTCTTCAGTCCCTAAACTTACAAACTACTCATGAACTAGCCACAACTAAGGACGGCACAAATATCCATGCCCGAGGGGGGATTCGAACCCCCCGACCGTAGTGGCCGTGCAGATCGTGACTGAAGCGCGGCAGTCCCCTCGGCCACCGCGTCCGGCAATTCTCAATCACATAGCTCATCTGGTGATCTCACAAGGGCTGAGTACATGCCGCTAACAAACTGCGCTCGGCAGATCCTGATGGTGACCCATTCAAGTGCTAGCCAACCTCGACAGTGCTTGACTCCAGTGGACTAGCTGGTACCGGTGTATCCACTGTGACACGGTCGTTATTGTCTCCGTGTGGGCGAGGAACAAAGCAGAAGGAACAAGTTGTAGGACACGGTGCTTGAATTGGAATGGTGGTGCTGTGAGAAAGCAGACTACGAGGACACGGCTTCCGCGGAGACTGGAGGCCCAGTGGCAGCTGCGCCCAGCTGAGGGCCGGTCAGCGACCGGGACGGCAGCGCCACCTCTGGAGATTTATACCGGCCGCGAAGACAATGGAGGGCGGCAGGCAGCGGGCAGTCCATCTGCTGCCGCCGTCGCGCGATGACCGCCGTCCCGCCCATGACCGCCGAAACACTCTGCCGCGTTGCCTACATATGCGCGTTAAAACGAGAAGCAGTCGCAGAGTTCCAGTTACCGACATCTACATCCATATGCAATGCTATTTAACCTACCTCATGGTGTGTTACGGAGGACACTAAGTGGTGTGCTGATAACCGTGCAGCATATTTTAACTACTTGTGTTTCCTATGATGCTGCGATGGGACAAGCTGGTTTGTCGGATGACCTCCGCTCCATTTTAGGTGAAGGAAGGAAGGAAGCTTAGGGTTTAACGTCCCGTCGACAGCGTGGGCATTAGAGACGGAGCTAACGCTCAGAGCTTTGTGTAAGGATGGGGAAGGAAATCGGCCGTGCCCTTTGAAAGGAACCATCCCGGCATATGCCTGGAGTGATTTAGGGAAATCACGGAAAACCTAAATCTGGATGGCCGGGGGTGGATTTGAACCATCGCCCTCCCGAATACGAGTCCAGTGCGTTACCACTGCGCCACCTCGCTCGGTATTTTAGGTGATAGTGATATGACAGTGGCACGCGTTTTACGATTTTGTGCTTTGGCCGACCTCCTACCAAAGATCCTAGGTCGACGGTTCTAAAATATACAGGGTGTTTCACTAAGTGTGTTTTGCCTCTGTAACTCATAAAATAATAGGTGACGGGAAATTTTAATGCGATAGGTCAACACAAGAAATGTTACACTTTCTGCGGAGCTATGAACATAGTTTATTGTATCATTTTCCAAAGAGTTACAGCACAAAGATATGCTCATGAGACGTGGGCCGTGCCCCAGGGGCTAGCCATTCGGCCAGTCAGCTACGCTATCGCAGCCTCCGCCCCCGGAACTTTGAATGGTTGTAGCTCCCAAATTAACAGTGATAGGAATGTAGTTTAAATTGATTTGGACGTAGCTGGTTTAAACGAATCCAATACACGATAGAAAAAAACTATTGTTTCATTTAAAAAATTATATCTTTGTGGTGTAACTCTTTGGAAAATGATACAATAAACTATGTTCATAGCTCCGCAGAAAGTGTAACATTTCTTGTGTTGACCTACCGCATTAAAATTTCCCGTCACCTATTATTTTATAAGTTAGAGAGGCAAACACACTTAGTGAAACACCCTGTAGATAGAGGAATATAGGATCGTTCAGTCCCTTCCTCTATGTTTAGCCCGCCGTACTTTTAGCCTTGTCCCCCATTTTTCTGTTTTGTCTAGTTTCTTATTAGTGCCACTGAACCTTTCATTATTACACATATGATGTAGGAGGAAGAGCGTACGTCCTTCCGTATTGTCTCTTCCCTTGCCTGTCTCCTGTGCCATTTAGCAGTATTGGACTCGTCACTTCCTAGTATGGGCGCTGATGATCACGATGTTGAGCACCCTAAAGCCCCAATAACAACTACAACAACAACTGGAGGATACTAAGAGCCAGTTCGTTCATCTCTCGTTAATCTTCTCGTTAGTAAACGAGAAGATGCCTTTAACGGCCAGTTAATGTGCTCGTTAAGTGCGCTGCGTTCGTCATTGCCAGATACACCTCTCGTTTGCTAACCTGGAAAAAACGAGAAAGAACGATATATGTCGACTATGTTGCCAATAGAAACAAATGAAAGTGCCGACTGAATAAACAGCTGTTCCCTATATTTGACTATCAGGTTAGCAGACAGTTGTTATTTGGTGCTATGGCAAACAAACGTGAAAGAAGCTCAAATTTTACAAGAAGTTAGTGCTAGAGGCTTGTGTCCTTAATAGAGAAATATGACATATTGGAATGTAAAAGAAAAACCGACGCTACGACATGGAAAGAAAAGGAAGCGACATTGTGGCAAATGAATTCAATGCTGTCCATGGAATGTAGGACAGCAAAAGTACGATAATATACTGCGAAGTGCATAGTACGTTAGTGCAAGCAATAAATTGCACATAGGTGCAAGTGCACTGTTCCTCTAGATCGAAGGAAGAAGTCACATTTTAGGCCTTACACTAGGCGCAACAAGTAAATACTGACTTAATAAGTTTGCACACATAAATAATATATTCTGTTTTTTATTACAACAGATAACTTAGAAAATACATAACTATCTGTTGGACTTTTCAGATAGTCTTGGAGTTTTCCATGCAGCATTTCCAAAGTGGCTTTTCGCAGACGAAACTGCGTAACAAATTGTGCATCAACCCAGCATTCAAAATGATTTGGACGAACACAAATACGTCTAGGGCGCCTTATGGGGACAAAGACCTCTAGATCATCCAAAATATTAACATCGTAGTAATTGTCAACCAAATCTTATTCCAGTCATTTTCATCATACAGATTCTCACTTAACAAGTCGTTACCCGTAAGTTTGTATTTTGAAATCGCAACAATGTTTTTAAGGTTATGTTGTGTATCTGCAATATATCAAACTCATCTAACTGCTACTGACATGGATGGGGCGAGAAATATGACGATACAATTTACCTATAAAGCTGCTTTCCACAGTAGTTTTTCATAGATTATTCTGTTATTTTGTTCGATAAATCGGTCTCTTTCACGTGAATATATTGTGGTATTTTAGCGCTTTGGAATCCTGCCATTTTCATACAGATTGTCACTTAACTGGTCGGTAGCCGTGTAACGAACAGATTTTTACTCGTTAACTTAACGGCCAGCTTGAGGTCCTTTAACATCAGGTTAACTCATAACGAAACATTGACAAACGCAATTCTCCATTAACGATAAGATAAAATCTTAACTGGAACTTAACGAGACATTCACAAACTGGCCCTTAGTGTATCGTTATCACTCCATCCTGTTATCCATTAGCTTATACATCGCGAAAAATCATTGCTGGTATGCCTCTCTGTAGTCTCTAATTTTATCCTTGTGGAAAGCAATATGGTGCTTCACTCTTTGTGAAAAGTATCCTCTCGGAACTTTAGTAGGAGCCCATATCTCAGTACATCTATGTCTGCCACTGGAGTTTTCCGATTGCCTCTGTACCACTTTCGCGATTGCTACATGAGCCTGTAACTATGCATGGTAATCTTCTCTAACATCCCCACCTACATCTACATCTACACAGATACTCTGTAAGTCACATTGAAGTGCATGGCAAAGGATTCATCGAACAATTCTTATGAGATTTCTCTATAGTTCTATTCTCTAATAGCTCGCGGGAAAAAGGAACACCTAAATATTTCTGCTTTCGACCTGATTTATTTTATGATGGTGATCTTGAAACCCTATGTAGGTTGGTGCCAACAAAGTATGTTCGCGTACGGAAGAAAAAGTAGGCTAAAGAAATTTCGCAAAAGAAGTCGTCGCAACAAATAACGCCTTTCTTTTAACGAATTCCGTCCCAATTCGTGCATCATTTCCGTGACACTCTGTATCGTGATAATACAAAACGAGTTGCCCTTCTCTGAACTTAATCTAAATCGTCCGTCAGTCTAACCTGGCGTGCATGCCACAATGTGCATCAATACTCCCTGATACGGAACACACTCTGATGGGCGATATTCAAATGCTGTCCGAATGAGTTTTGTAACATACTTCATTTGTTGAAGGACTAAACTTCCTGAGGATTCTTCCAATGAATCTCAGTCTTCGTTCCATTTCTAACCGCTCGTTATTTCTACTGCCAGATATCGCAATGGAAGTAACCACTTCCAGTGTTTGTCCTGCTCTTGAGTAAATATATAACAAAGGATCTATCGTTCTACGTCAACGCGGCACTTTGTTTTTGTTGAGTGTCGATTACCATTCTATGCACCACTCGTTGATACTCTGTAGATGCTCCTCCATTTCGCTACCACTTCACAGTGTTGCGACTTCTCGATATAAAACCTGTAACATTAACGTAGATGAATTATAAACTACAATTACAGGTTAGAAAAGTAAACAGCCACTAGTTGCTAGGTTGCAGATCCATTCACAACCGGTTTCGATCAATTAATTCCCTTCTTAACTGTTTCCTCTACAGATACCTGAAGAAGGACAATAATTGCTCGAAACCGGTTGTGAGTAAATCTGAAACACTGAAAGTGATGGCTGTTTTCTTTTCTAATCTATAAAACACAGTTGCTGTCATGGATAGAACATATTTCTACAGTTACCTTACTGACCTTCGAAATAGTCTCTTTCCATAACTACGCACCGCAGAGCTGTGCGATACATCTCGTGGAAACTTTGCTCGAAGTTTTTCTTTAGGATCAGGCTCAAAGTCTCGTCAAGTTTCGCTGGGTATTAGGAATATCGTCAAATCTCTTTCTTAATTAACAAGAATTCAGATAATGTCGTTCCTGTGAAACTAAGATAGCTCTATAAGCACACAAAGTGATTGCTATAGACATCTCGAATTGATGGCATATTTGCAGATCTTAAGAAGAGTTTTACAGTGTACCTCAAAAGCGGCTTCTTTTCAAATTACGTGATTATGGAATATCGTCTCCGTTGTGCAACTGTATTCGTGATTGCTTGTCATGAAGGAGACAGTACGTCGTAATTGACGGAAAGTCTTTGAATAATGTAAGTGATATCTGGCCTTCCCCAGGAAAGTGTTACAGAGCCTTTACTGTTCTTTGTCTTTATAAACAATTTACGAGACAATCTAAGTAGCTGCCTCAGGCAGTTCGCGGATAACGTTTATCGGTTAGTAAAATCACTTAAAGATCGAAAGCAACTTGAAAAAGTTTCAGATATCTGCAAGGTAGGAAAATTGACAATTGACCCTAAATAATGAAATAGTAAGCCATTCATTTAAGCATTAGAAGAAATCAATTAATCTCAATTTACTCGATAAACTGGATATGTAGAAATTACAATTACGACTAAGACAAATATCGTGGGAAAAGCGAACAAACGCTCCGTATCTTTTTCAGGATATTTAGAAGATGCAACGGTTATGCTGAAGAGACTGCCTACACTATTTCAGTGTATTATTGCGCATTGTGGAATCTCTATCAGGTGGGATTGACGGATGATGTTGAAAAATTTCAGACAAGAGCCGCTTGTTTCGTATTATCGCGATACAAGGGAGTCACGGACATCATGCACAAGGTGTAAATCAGTAAAATAAAGGTGTTATTCTTTATTTCCGCCGAAATTCACTAATTCCTCCTATACCTTTAAATTTTCTAACCTCCCTACCCGATTAAGGGATCCAACATCCCACGTTCCGATCCGTAGAATGCCAGTGTTGTTTTCCTGATGACATCCTCCTGAGTTGTCCCCGCCCAGATATCCGAACGGTGGACTATTTTACCTACGGAATGTTTCGGAATATTATAAGCAAGAGGATACCATCATGATACATTCATACAATAGAGCTAGATGTCTTCGGGAAATGTAACGAGCGTTGTTTTCCCTTGCTGTCAGCCGTTTGCAGAAGCTGTATGGCAACCCACATTAGCTGATGCTACAATGCCAGCTCAGTCAGTTATCCAAACTGTTTCCCTCAAACTAGTGAAAAGGCTGCTGACTCTCTTCAAGAACCACACGTCTCCAAATATAGCTCCTTGCCGTGGTTGCAGATACGGTCGGTCCGGCTGTCTGTATCGTCGAGACACGAACGTCACTCCACCTCGGCAATGTCTGTGGTTCATGCGGTAGCGATGAACACTAACAAGAGCAAAATACAATGTAGTCCAAGAAAATCAAACGATAATGAAGAAATTAGATCAGATGGCGATTTAAAAGTGGTAGAGTTTTGTCGTTTGGGTAGTAAAATAATTTTTGATGCTACAGCAATGTACGGGAGTGAAACTTCAACGATAGGACGTTCAGGCAACGGAAAAAATTAATTTAAAAAAAGGTAGAGGATTTTGAAATCTGTTACAGGTGAATGCCGAAGACTTGATGGGTAGACCGCATACTAACGAGGGGGTACAGAAACGAATTTGGGAGATTGTGCTTACTCTTTCTTTCTTTCATTTTTTTTTTTTACAATAAAAATAGTTCGATAGATGGGAGACATCCTGAGACATCAAAAATAGTCAATGTAGCAATGGAGGAAAGTGAAGAATGTAAAAATTGCAGAGGGAAACCGAGAGATGAATGTAGTAAGTAGGATGAAAAGGATGTAGCTCGCCGGCCGAGGTGGCCGAGGGGACTGAGGCGCTCCAGTCACGGTCTGCACGGCCACTACGGTCGGGGGTTCGAATCCCCCCTCGGGCATGGATATTTGTGCCGTCCTTAGTTCGTAAGTAGTTCATAAGTAGTTTGTAAGTTTAGGGACTGATGACCCCGTAGTTAAGTCCCATATGCTTAACAAACATTTGAAACATTTTGGATGTAGCTCGCCATTCTTATTCAGTGATGAAGAAGCTTACACATTGTAGGGTAACGTGGAGAGTTGCATGAGTCTTTCCGGTGAACACCATAACACCAAAAGAAAAAGGTGTTTAAAATTAGTTAAAATTATCTAGTAAATGGTGACCTGTTTCTGTCTTTTATAAGATTATCCCCACACCATGCTAGTGGCCTTGTCACAGTGGATACGCAGTTCCCTCTGTTATCACCGAATTTAACCGCTAGCGGGCTTGACTAACACTTGAATAGGCCACCGTTAAGGCCGCCACGCACTGTTTGCAAGCGGGTTGCACTCAACGCCTGCGAGGAAAATTGACGAGTGACCCCGGAAACGAAAACCAATACAGAGCCCGGGGGTGTGGCGTGCTAATCACGTCCCCCAGCAAACCGCATCCAGTGACGCCTCCGGGCAGAGGATGAGGCGGTGGCCGGTCGGTACCTGCCAGGCCGCTAGAGGTATGTAGTCCGTAATGCGATGGTTAGCCACAACGCATTTTCTGCGTTTCCTGCTGCAGGGTGGTCTGAGGAAGATCGTAACCAGTCACCGAGTAAGAAATAAATGCGATCTAGTGTGTTTTTAAATTAGTTATTATTATTTTATTTATTATTTACCAGCAGGTAGTTGTCCTCCAAAACTGTTTGGTGAACCTCGGAAATAATGTCGGCATCTCCAAATCACTTACAAACAAGTACTGCTGAAAGTACGAAATCAAGTAAAAGAAGAGAACGTTTGTAACATGTTATACGTTTCCGTCAAAAGTGTATTTCGAATGTTCAAGATCTTGGGCCCTGAAATTTATGTTCTCTTTTCTAGAGGGATGTTTATTTTCTACTTTTAACTTTTTAAATGTGCCTCCATCCTCACAATCCTCTTGCTGATTCTGTTCTTGAAAAATTCGTTCTTTGTTTCTTCGTGCTGGCCGCGGTGGCCGAGGGGACTGCGGCACGCCAGTCACGGTCTGCACGGCCACTACGGTAGGGGGTTCGAATGCCCCCTCGGGCATGGATATTTGTGCCGTCCTTAGTATTAGCTAGTTCGTAAGTAGTTTGTAAGTTTAGGGACTGATGACCCCGTAGTTAAGTCCCATAAACTCAACAAGCATTTGAACATTTTGTTTCTTTGTCTCAACAGGTTTGTAGTTAAATATCTCTTCTTGGCTTATGAACGAAGAACTGCAACATGGAACTTCGAGGTGCCTGTGTGAAGCAAATAGCTCATGAACTTCAGCCTTGGAACTGGTATTTAACGTGGCCGACTATTGTGCACCTGTATGGATCAGTGGTGCACACGTATAAGTAATCGATATTCAATTACGAGATGGAATGATGCTAGTATCTGAAACTCTTAGACCTACACCAATAGACTGGTTACCTGTACTAACTAACCTAGCACCACCTGAAATTGGAAGAAGTCAGTTACTATACAGAGAATATAGTAAAATAATGTCGAACCCAAAACTTTCCATCACCAGGACTTGACATCAAAAACCGCTTGAAGTCAAGGTCACCTCTACGTAAAACCGGTAGTGATTCCCTATGATCCAGGAAAAGAATGGAGAAGGTTATGGATAGAAGCCCAGCGAAGAACAGAAGCCTGGTTGCTGATCCAAATATTCAAGTAGAGGGCTTTCATCTTTCGAGAAGAGTATGGACTACCCTACACCGTGTGATGACGGGCGTCGGAAGCTAAAAGGAGATGAAGACAACATGGGGCTTTTCGAACGACCCACATTGTAAGTGTGGGCTCATCCAATCAATGAACCAACCGATGGAGTGCATTGTGCATGGTTTTAATGGTGAATTCGAGGATGTACATACACTCACTGACAATGCCATTGAATGGCTCAAAACAAGTCTTATTGTATAAAAATTTTGTATTATTTAATGCTAATTGTGTTTAATCTTATGCTGTAATGCCTTTTTAAAAGCAAATGTTCAAATGTTTGTATAGTCTATGGGACTTAACTACGGGGTCATCTGTCCCTAAACTTACAAAATACTTATGAACTACTTACGAAGTAGGACGGCACAAATATCCATGCCCGAGGGGGGATTCGAACCTCCGACCGTAGTAGCCGTGCTGACCGTGACTGGAGCGCCTTAGTCCCCTCGGCCACCGCGGCCGGCAATGCCTTTTTAACCAGATAGGGACCGCGGAATTATTTTTTATTTTAATTTTATTTCAAAAGGTATAAATTACTTTCTTATGACTTCACAAAAACTTTGTAAGTGATTTTTTTCACAAACACCATTAGTTTTGGAATATTGCCCATCTTTATGGAAGTACGTCAAAATGAATGTTTTAGAATTTTCATCTGAAGAATCATTATTATTAAAACACTATTTATAATGAAATATATACGTATAAATGCTGCAAAAAGTAAATAATGTTCAACAAATATGAACCTAACGATGAGGAAATCTTCAATATCATCTGTATGGACCTCAACTTTGCAACCGTATCCTACCACTTTGCAATCAACGATGTTGTTGTTGTGGTCTTCAGTCCGGAGACTAGTTTGATGCAGCTCTCGACAATACCATATCCTGAGCAAGCTTCTTCAACTCCACATAAGAACGGCAACCTACATCTGTCTGACTGTACTTACTGTATCCATCTCTGGTTTTTTTTTTTTTTTTTTTCTTTTTTTTTTTTTTTTTTTTTTAAAAAAAAAGCTTATGGGACTTAACTACGGGGTCATCAGTTCTTAAACTTACAAACTACTTATGAACTACTTACGAATTAGGACGGCACAAATATCCATGCCCGAGGGGGGATTCGAACCCCCGACCGTAGTGGCCGTGCAGACCGTGACTGAAGCGCTTCAGTCCCCTCGGCTACCGCGGCCGTCTCTTGGTCTTCCTCAGCGGTTTTTACCCCAGACACTTCCCTCCAATGCTGAATTCACAGTTCCTTGATCTCTAAGAATGTGTCTTACAAATCGATCCCTTCTTTTAGTCAAGGTATGCCAGAAGTTCCTTTTCTCCCCAATCAACAATACCAACTAAAAGCCGTCCGTGGTGGCCGAGGGGACTGCGGCGCGGCAGTCACGGTGTGAACGGCCATTACGGTCGGGGGGTTGAATCCTCCCTCGGGCACGGATATTTGTGCCGTCCTTAGTGTTAGCTAGTTCGTAAGTAGTTTGTAAGTTTAGGGACTGGTGACCCCGTAGTTAAGTCCCATAAGCTATACAAACATTTGAACCTTTTTTTGTGTATGCGCGGGCACCTCAACCTCGCCAGCACAGGTTTGAAAAATATGGGACCACTCACCGAACTTTTCAGGCGCACCTCGACTTGCTGCACTTGATTTTTATTTAAATAGATATCCAATTGAAAACGTCTCACAGACTGACTCAATGGCCCTCCAACATTCTTTGACACTAAGAAATCACAATGTACTACTGACTATCAAGAAGCGAAAAGGAAAACGAAAACACCTTAGATGATCTTCAAAAGTGTTTGGTCGACTTTATCTCATTTGACTCTTTGTAAGAGTTTTGTTAGGCGTGCTTCTGTTCGTTGCCTGTGACAGTGATACGCGCACCGCGTAAGTCCCGCGAGTGGTCCCGTTGTCTGGGAAACTGCCCATGCACTGCACCGCGACCTTGGAGTGAAGCGTCCGCGAGTCGGCGCGGCAGACGGGAGATCAAAGCCTGCGGCATGATTCACTGCGCCGCCGCCGCCGCCGGCCCCTCGCCGCCTACGCCCCACATCTGTTTTGCAATCTGCCCGTCCGATGCCGGCCGCATCGGCGCGCATAATAGCGGCACACGGCTGGAATTCCTGGAAATCATCTCGTCCCCGAGTCCCGCCAGCGCCACAAAAGCGCCGGCCGGAGATTATACCCTCTGTGCGCCTGCGGTTGCTGGCGTGCGCGGACACACACTGCTCTGGAAACGACACCGCGCTCTGCATTGTCCGTTGTCCGTCGCTGTGACTCCGATCGAATGTGTGCCACTCCATCTTATTCGTACTAATACTCACGCTTTCTACTCTTTGAGCTGAGCTACAAAGTCACCGACACAGTAGAATTGCGATTGCATTATGGAGTCGGGTCGTTACACAATAAGCCGTCTTAACGAGAGTAAAATCTTAAACATGGCTGTACTTCAGCAACTGTACGACGGTAAATATGAAACTGTTCAAATTACTCAACCAACCAGTGGCTCGCAGTGGTTGCATTATGAACCCTTGCCCCGCGTTTCAATAACATGTTCGATAACTTTTTATCTTCTGCAGAAGATGATGTGGATCCTGGAATTTTACATTAGTGGAAATAATATTTTCCGAGGCATAATGCTCAAAAAAAGAAAGAAAAAAAGTGAAATGTTAGTAAAACTATGGGACCAAACTGTAGTGGCCATCAGTCTCTAGATTTAACTACTTAAACTAATTTATGTTAATACTAACACACAACCATGCCCGAGGGAGGACTTGAACCTCTGACGAGGCACGAGGTGGAACTACCGACCGTCTTTCTGCGGAATGCACGTCTGCTCCCCGTCGGAGGTTCGAGTCCTCCCTCGGGCATGTGTGTGTGTGTGTGTGTGTGTGTGTGTGTGTGTGTGTGTGTGTGTGTGTGTTGTCTTCAGCGTAAGTAGTTTGTAAGTCAAGAGACTAACCACCATAGCAGTTTGGTCCCATAGCTTTACAAACATCTGGACTTTTTTTTTTTTTTTTTTTTCATTTGACGGGTAGCAGCCGCCCAATCCGCAGCAAGGCGCCTTAGAGGGCACAGCCATTCCCGCGCGGTGGCACAGTCCTCATGTGCACACATTTAGTGCCCTCTGCGTGAAATGTTTTTAAGTGACTGAGCGTGTGAGGCCAACAATTAAGCAGTAGCTGTTTGGCTTTGGCCTTAAGAGGAGTTAGAACGGATTTTTTCACATTTTAAGATTTTTATCTCATTATAAAATTTGGCATTTTCTGATAAAAATGGAATATACATCACTTATAAACTCCCATGGGAATTATTTTAATTTTTAAATGTACTCTACATAGGTTGAAAATGTTAAAATTTTTACGTGCATTACTTCAAGATCTCATAAAATCGGTAATTTATAAATATAAAAGGCTGTGGATTGCTGCGTTATAAAGGTTAAATTACGTGTTGGTGTTGGTAGTACTGTCAAAAACACTATCGCATCATTTCATAGCATAAAGACGCGTTGCTATGTTGAAGTGCTAACGTTTTTCCGAGGCAGGCTGACAGACAAAATAATTGGTGAACTACAGCAGTATTATGCGATGGCCATTAGAAATAATACTGAGGATTTGTTGAAAATGAAGTAGGCAGTATAAGCTACCTTCTTCCACATACTGTCAACCTATGAAATCCAGTTAACAACCTTTGCCCTCCAGGGTGCATTTACCTCAATGCCCAGTACTGAAACAGTTCATACAGCCATGAACATTTCATCCAAGCAGCAGTCACGGATATTATAAAACCTGTTTACAGAGACCTCGCAAACCCTGAATTAAAGTGTCAGCATGGTCAGACTCAAAAGCTCAATAAAGCAGAGTATGCAGCACTGTGCTGCTTACTCTGCTTTATCATTGTGAACCTTGTCCATCCGTTCAAGTTCTCTGATGCCATTTGCTCCGGGATTGATTCCCATATGCAGTATGCTCATACATAATCCATAAAAAACTATATGTTTAAAATAATGCAGTTTAAAACTCTTATTTCCTACTCAAGACTGATAACTGTTTGTAATATCCGCATTACAAGATATTCAGGTACCTTTGTATTAATGTGATATAAAGATGTGGCAATCCCTCTTTTTGCTTTACTTAATGTAAACCCAGACCATTTGTATATTTTCTATAACAAGTCGTCTATTATATTACTCTGAAGTAAAATGAAAATCGATAAAATTGTATACCCTATTAAAATGCTAATTTAAACAATTTGGTCAGCAGTTTATAACATGAGAGATTATATAACAAGTACCATTTTACAATGCTTGTTAATATGTACATTATGCATTTTGAATTGCTTACTTTTTGTTAACTTGTAATTGCGTGCATCAGCTGATCACTTTTTCGGTTGGATCAAGGTTGAATAAAGTTAATACTTCGTCCTTATGCCGTCTATTTTCTGATGTTTCGCAGTAATAAGCAAAAATAGCATACATGCTCGAAGGAACGCCGTTAAACTATTGTTCAACTGATTGTAAGCATTTGGTTTACATGTCATTCTGGCGCCACCTGGTGGCCACCTCTGTATGTACATGACATCTTGTTATAGTAACGACAGTGCTCTCTATAGGAAATGTTATGAATTATTTTTTCACAGCAATATGTGAAGTCAGAGCTCAAATGGAGACAAGTTCAAATGTTTGTAGAACTTATGGGACTTAACTACGGGGTCATCAGTCCCCAAGCTTACAAACTACTTATGAAATAGCTAAGACTAACAACGGCACAAATATCCATGCCCGAGGGGGGATTCGAACCCCCGACCGTAGTGGCCGTTCAGACCGTGACTGGAGCGCCTCAGTCCCCTCGGCCACCGCGGCCGGCCTGAGACAAGTCTCGCGGTTCGTGAGATTAGTGTAACACACAGTATAGCTGTCTGTACACTGTCTTGCTTCAGGCAGTTTTATAAACCAATGTTTTAACAATGACGTAGAGCTTAGTCCAAAGATATGTTTAATTACATACAAGTTTATACCGCTATAAGCGACGACCAGTTGGTCAGATTATTATCAAATGTATTTAGATGTATATACATAAAGATAAAATTACCACTGAGGAAGTAGGAAGTGAACGAACGTTTTCGCCCCGGTTGCTCAATCAACAGCGACGCTTGTCATCACCATTTTCATCTTGTCTACAGTTTAAGTCGCCGAAGTAGCGTCAAATAAAAAGACTTGCGCTGGGCGAACGAACAATCTCAGACGGGATCTCCCGGCAAAAGATGTCATACGAACATTTCAACGAACACATGTCACATACATGGCACGTGCCCTTCAAACAGTCGTAAGAACAGCCATCAACTGATAAAGGTATCCAGATAGATTATTGTGTGTTAAGTAAGTTACAAATCTGTGAATTGTTATACGAGTTCATGATTTGCAGGTACGGTACTTTGGAGTTCCAAAATCTGTTTTATCACTCAAGTATAATGGCAACATATCATTGCCGAAACTGTAAAAAAATTTGTAAACTTTCAATTACGATCCAGCCTTTATACTTGCATTGCTGTCAGCCGATGCTTAGAAATTTAATGTTTTTCTACATTACTAATGCCATTTAAACAGAAAAAGGGAAATTTTGATTACTGTAAACAGGGCGCCGACGTCTAGGGTCTTTGAATAATGGCCACAGAGCACGGAAAAAATCTTTACAACACAGTTTCAACTGCGAGTTGTGAATAATGGTAAATGTTTTTCCTAAAAGATTTCTTTGCACTTAGTAGTAAATAGCTTTTACGGATGCTGTTTCGAGACTAGCTACGTTTAAAATTATCAGTAAATCACTAAGGCTTAAGAGGAATCATTTAATATTCATTCAAATGTTCAAATGTTTGTAAATCTGTGGGACTTCACTGGTTAGTAGTCCCTAGGCTCACAAGCTACTTAAACTATGTTAAACTAACCTAAGAACAACACACACAGACACACACACACACACACCACACACAAACACACACACACACATACACATACACCCATGTGCGGGATAGAACGCGAGCAGCCACGCGATGCGTAGCAAGGCTCCATAGACCGCTCGGCCACTCCACCGCGGCTAATATTCATTAATATAAAATTATTATTTACATAAAACATACCTGAAACTTTTTTACTGAAACAGGATCGACTTCCTAGCCTCTGTTGTCAACAAAAGAACATGAAGAAACGGTTTTATTTCAACAGACGTGCCTGCAGAGTGCGCTAAGGATGCAATACGACAACCATGTAGCACAATCTGTTGACTTATCGGAAAAATTCAAAATTCGCCATATTTGACTCCTTTTCAGCTTACCAAACTTTTCCCTGTTCATGACAGATCTGGGGACGCACCGTTCTTTTGTAACTTGGGCACCCAATACCACCGCCCTCTGTCTTTTCTTATCGTTATGGATAATCTTGAAAGTTTTGGAATGTGGTGCTGGAGGAGACTAGTGAAGGTCAAATGGACTGATCGGGTGACAACTGACGATTACTAATGAGCGTAGGATAGGAGAAAATTATTCGGAGTACAATTCTGTAAAGCAGTGTTTTTCGACCTGTGGGTTGCGAACTCCAGTCGGGTTGCAAAAGCCTTGCTAAGGGCGGTCGCCGTCACAGCAGGAAGTACATGCGCCATGAAATAACTACGGGTTCAGCAATTCAAAACCTATGCCTAAGTTAAAATTACGAAGTTCCTTTTTTAGCCGGCCGCGGTGGCCGAGGGGACTGAGGCGCTCCAGTCACGGTATGCACGGCCACTACGGTCGGTGGTTCGAATCACCCCTCGGGCATGGATATTTGTGACGTCATTAGGATTAGCTAGTTCATAAGTAGTTTGTAAGTTTAGGGACTGATGACCCCGTAGTTAAGTCCCATAGACTCTACAGTCATTTAATTTTCCTTTTTTAAAATTCATTATGAGCATAGATTTACAATACAGTGTGTCAACGACGAATAATCGCAAAGTTCTGGAAGCTGCTTCCAGGAAACAATCGATAGGGAAAAAACATGGGTAATTCTGAAAAATTTCGAACAATAAAAAGATCTACTACTTTACAAATTGTCTGCACAGCGGAACCTTTCTTAATTAGCATAATTCGCGCCCGGTCCCCCAGACTTTCCCGGCCCCCTCGAACGCCCAGAGAAGTCATCGTGACACCTACAATTTAACAAAAATTTTCTGAACTATTAATTAGAAATTTTTATCCATTTATTATATTTTATTGTTCACAAGATATGTATGCCTGATCAGAAACAGAATTGTCATTAATAAGAACAGATTACAAATCATATTATTTATTGACATATAAATAAATGTCTCTAAAACTAGTAACAAGCCTAAGGAGAAGCACATGACAGAATTTTCTTGGTTCTAAATGAATAAAAACTTAATTTTTCACGTTTACATAAATTTTTGCTACTTCGTTGTTTTACATAATTGATACATTTATATTCAGTTTCGTGTGTGTATTTCCAAGAACCATCTATTTACAAACAGTGCACTTGGAAATAGTTTCATTACATTTGCAGAATTTGACAAGTAGCGTGTTTCTGTGGCATTTTATCTTCATCATCATTTTCATTATTTTCATAATTGTCTGTGGTCATATGAAGAGTGTAGTTCACCTGCAAGCTGCTTGTAGAAGGAATGTATGTGCCATATTCTTCAGGAAGCCTTGACTGAAACCTGCCTGGCCATTTTGTCTATCGTGTCAACCCCAAATTTTGTTTTCTTGTGATAACTTAAAGTTTCTGGAATGTTTTTTCTCGTTTCTATTTATAGTACCTGTAGGATCAATGGAAGATATTACTAGATTTTTTTTCGTAGACTGTCAAGGAAATATCATCATATTCTATAATTTTTGTCGAATGCATGGGACACTTCAAAGACTTCAGAGCTCATGGTATTTCTCTTCTTGCTCTATTTGCTGTTATTGAAGTGGAGGTTGTACTTTCTTTTAGTATTTTGGTTAGTTTGAGTGAAATGAAGTGAGCCAGTTGTCTTTAGTAACATTTCTGCCTTTACCCAGAAATGGTTCCATAAGCATCACTACATAATCAGAAACCCTTTCGTCTTGGGATCGTGCAGCATCCTTACCAAGATAAGGGAAACCATTATGTATACATTTGCTTTCAACCATTACTTATGCCCACACTCATCAGGCTTTGAAGACATAAATTTGTTAACGGACACCTAGTTTTACTTAAGGACAGCTGATCGTCTATTGTTATGTTAGTTACAGGTTTGTAATACGTTGTACAATTTTCTATGAATTTGTTCCAAAAAGCAGAAAGCAATGCAGACTTGTCATTCACAAATCGTACGTCATTCTGAATGAATGAATCGTCTGAATCGTCAGAAAAAAGTTCGCCAGAGTGTGAATCACATAACATAATTTTTTGTTACTCTGCAAGAATCTCTTCATCACATAACTTCTGTTAGCAATTCATTTCAGTCTTCACATCATAATAACCAATTCAAGAGTGATTGTTAGAAGTGAATGACAACCAATGTCGAACTGATTCCATTTTTGGAATAGTATGAACGGAAGTAAATCATTGCACGAGAACATAAAGTTGCCGACACTTCAGAATGAATAAGATGGTTGCAAGACGTAACAATTAACAAAATTGTAGCTTTATCTGAAGGGGTCAATATGACCCCTCTGAGCGTTAAAGGTAAAACTGTAAGAAAGTGATAATCAGTTGAGTGAAATGAGCTGTTTTCCAGTATAATGAAAGAACATGAGAAATGAATAAATGTCATGAAAAGAAATGTTGCCTTAATAATTCTTCGAAAGACAGCTGTCACTTACGAACCGAAGAGCGTCTTTTGACCATTGTGGGCGCTCTAGTGTTAAACATAATGTATAGGAAATCATGTAAAAATAGGATAATGTGTTCCATTCCGAAAAATTGACATAAAAACCGTACAACAATTAAGAGAAGGCTGAATGAAAAGAAAAAAAGGTTAAGGTAGATACAATGGAACTACAGGACGAGGAAGGAGAAGAATTGAACATCTGAGAGCAGGATAGAGATACAGCTGACTCATGGAAAAAATCGCACTGACGTGTTTTACGGCCCACTTTAGATTTGTAGTTTTTTAAGTTTTTCCAAACATTTTGGATCAAAACAATAATCTAAATAATAAAAAATTAATTAATGAGAGTGTCTGAAACCCTTTTAGGAAAAAAAAACGTAGTGGTGGGATCCGAACCAATGACCGACACCGTCACAGTCCAGCGCGTTGCCCACTACACTATAGTTAACAGTTGGGAAATGCGTTCTTTAATCTCATACTATTGATGACCGTGGTTAACTGATGCTAATATGGCATTTGTAGACGCTACATTATCATTTATCGTATGAAGAACGACGTGTTTTTGTTAATTATTCAGTGCGCCAATGCTTTGAAATGACAATGTGTAAGTTACGATAAGAAAATCATCAAATATGCAAAACAAGATGGTGTATGCCAGAGAGAGTTCTGGGCAAGGAATGTCACAAGACATCTGCGAACGGCTGGTTTTCGTTAATTCAATGGAGGTTGTCAAAACTCCGTTATTTTTGCAAATATCTCTCAAACGATATGAGATATGAAAAGAACATGAGTATTTTCTCCTCTACAAATTCGTTTATTCAGTTTTCGCGTCAGATGAACGATTTATTTGCA
The DNA here is from genome assembly GCA_026315105.1 of Locusta migratoria. Classification (NCBI taxonomy): domain Eukaryota; kingdom Metazoa; phylum Arthropoda; class Insecta; order Orthoptera; family Acrididae; genus Locusta; species Locusta migratoria. Next base: position 224,731,131 of record CM048748.1, on the reverse strand, counting down.
ATTAAAATTACATAACAAATTTCTTTTTTTTGTATTACTAACGTATTTCTTGTCCTAAATATTTCAAAAAGCGACGTTCTGGTCTCTGTTAGCCAACAAATATGTCTGTAAAATTTGGTGCCGATCGGTTGAACGGTTTGACCTAAAAATTGGGAACACGTTACAGCCGACAGACATCGTCAAATCGCCGTTATTTTTGCAAATATCTCTGAAACGGTCCAAGATATGAAAAAAATGACATAATATGTCAAAGTTGTAGAGAATTTTCCCCTCTACCAATTAGGTTATTCAATTTTCGTGTCAGATGAACGGTTCGTTTGCAATTACAATTATATTACAAACGGCTTTCTTTTTTTTTTTTTTTTTTTTTTTTTTTTTTTTTTTTTTTTTTTTTTTTTTTTGGTATTACTACCGTATTTGTTGTCCGAAAAATTTGAAAAATGGAGGTTCTGGTCTCTGGCGGCCTATAATTATGTCTGTAAAATTTGGTGCTGATCGGTTGAACGGTTCGTCTTTAAAACTGGGAACACGTTACGGACAGATAGACATCCCAAAATCGCCGTTATTTCTGCAAATATCTCTGAAACGATACGAGATATGAAAAAAACATAAGAGAACAAAGTTGTAGAGAATTTTCTCCTCTATAAATTCGGTTATTCAATTTTCGTGTCAGATGAATGGTTAAGCCGTTATTTTCATTTAAATTTCGAGCTGTCAAAAGACGATCGCAAAGGCCCACTTTTAGTGTTACTACCGTAACCTAAAGTGGGCCAAAAAGATTAAGATAGATAGAACGTCATCGAAGGGAGGATGAACGGAACTGCAGGACGAGGAAGGACAAGAATTGAATATCTGAGAGGTGAAAAGAGATACAGCTGACTAACGGAAAAAGTTGAAGACAGGGAACATTGGCTACATACGTTCTCCGTGTGACTTGGATCTCCCACTAGGCAGAACACTACATAATAACGAACCCATGACTTGTTTCCTCACTGTATATTGACATGGCATTTTCTTCCTCTCGTTTTTCCGGTCCAGTGACTTAGTAGTTGATACCATTTGCGTCACACCAAATACGCATTAGGACGGTCAGATAATATGGTACATTGGAGCGTTTCAGGTGGCCCTCCGCAGCGGCCGTCTCCTTATTGCTGGGCGGCCCAATCGGCTGCAGTGCAGCCTGCCGTAGCCGGACTCTCTGCTCGTAGATATGACAGCGAAGTTTGCAGCGCCCGCCGTAGCCGCGGTGGCCAACAAAGGCCGCCTAAGCTGCCGATATTGCCGCTGCGGAGGTGGCGCCGCTGAGTGCCAAGTTGCGCTGCGCGCCGGCCGTGCAACAGCCCCGTCCGTCTCTCTCTCTCTCTCTCTCTCTCTCTCTCTCTCTCTCCTCCTCCTTTGGCCCGGTCTCGTCGCTTCCGCGCGGCGATAAACTTGGGCGGACGGCCTGCGCTTTCAGCCCGCGCGGCGACAACTCGGACCGGGCGTGCCCGTCGCGAGCCGGGCGTATGAAATGATAGAAGTAAACTCCGCGAGGCGGTGCGGGGCGCGGCAGTTTGCATCCGATTACCGGCGCGGCCCGAGAAGGCGAAGTTGGCGCGCCGTCGCTTATATCATAATAGCGGGCCGTGCCGGGACGGGCCGGGCCGATAGGAACAAGTTTAGCGGCAGGCCGGCGTACTCGCGCATAAACCCGGCGCCGGAATAATTTCTCGAATTATCCCGCGCCGCGCAGCCCCGCCGGCTGAATATGGCCCTAACGACTCGCCGAGGTGGGCGCCCATTTGCAAATGACTTCAGCCGGCCCCTCCGCCCCCGCCGCGCCGGCACACTTCCTCTGCAATTGCGAGCAATTTTCATATTGGGCCAACCCGTCCGTCTGCTCCCGCCGCCCTCGCCCCTCGGGAGAATCCAGCAACGGCGTTGGCGCCGACTGGCGGTTACTCGGGAGAGTTGTCCGTTCTCCGAGCGACTGCAGCAGTTGCGAACCTGCGCACCTGTGCCATTCCGCACATCTCTTTCCGCTCGCTCCTCGAGGTGACACTATGCATCGCGCCGCAATAAGTTCTTTCTCACACTTACTGATAATCTTCTATCTATCTATATCTATAAACTAGCTGAAATCCCGGCGTTGCCCGAGTATTTATTTTTTTCTGCCTTGAGTTAGTACTTCCCCTATCCCTTATCTCTCTCTCCATCTCATTTTTTTTTCAATAATATATTTATCTGGGAATATGTAAGAAATAAGGCGGTCTTGCGTAATGTACAAAATTATAAGTGCAGTATCGAGACACAGAAAGACAGTAATCAAAATAGAAATGACATATAGAATTCGTACTATCGCATATTTATTCATTCATTAGTTTGTATAGTCTATGGGACTTAACTACGGGGTCATCAGTCCCTAAACTTACAAACTACTTATGAACTACTTACGAACTAGGACGGCACAAATAACCATGCCCGAGGGGGGATTCGAACCCCCGACCGTAGTGGCCGCGCAGAAGGTGACTCGAGCGCCTTAGTCCCCTCGGCCACCGCGGCCGGTGCATATTTATTGAGTTATGTGTTGTACAGTTGTATAATTTTTCAGATATATATTCATTTGTATAAGTGCTGTATGTCGGTAAAATCTTTTGCGAATACAATTAGTAGTAAAGAAGTAATAGATTGAAATTAGGTACGTGATGGGTGGGTTTTCCACGAACGTTACTGTTTATGTGCTCAGAACTATGTGTCGTACTGTGATAGAATTTAGAAGGTATATTCAACAATATGTGTGTATACTGGCTGTAACATTTCCTGTGGCTGCAATTTGTAGTGTAGAAGTTACAAATTGTAACGTCATACCGAATGCCGTAGTTTTAGTCCATGAACAGCGGAACGTTACCGTTTATGTGCCCATATCTCTTGAACTACGTATCGTACTGTGATACAATTAAAAAGCTACATTCAACTATATATGTGTATACTCTGTGTAAAATTTCCTGTGGCTACAATGTGTAGTGTTGAAATTATAAATCGTAACGTCATACCGAGAGCCGTAGTTTTACTCCATAAACAGCGGAAAAATAGTAAGCGAGAAACTTTTTTCCTTTCATCATTTTGGTATGGTTTTCAGTGAGAATAAGTTTAATAAAGGTTGGAAGTTATGTTTAAAGTTTGTTCCAAGTCGCTAAGTACTCTCATTCTCATACAGCGTATTTTTAAAGTCTCGCCGGATTATGTGGCAGTTTCTTGCGATTTCTAATGTTTATGACGTCATATCTTCTGACCATGTGTCGTATGCGATTCTTAACCATGCAGCAATTGTTACCTCACGGTAAGGAATGTGTGTACTAAATTTGGTTGAAATCGTTCCAATGGTTTAGGAGAAAGTGAGCAGCATTTCCGCAAAATGCAGCAGTTATTCGCGCATCTTTTGTTTATGACGTCATATCTCGTGAACTATGTATTGTATGTGATTCTTACACTTACGGCGACCGTCCTCATGGATTGAAGCTTACGTGTACCAAAATTCATAAAGATTGGAACAAAACTGTAGATTTGTATGCAGCACGTACAAATATACGGACACACTGCTTTATATATTAGAAGATGTTAATGTCAGTTCGGTGTACGTTTATCACGTCTGGACCACAAGACATAAAGAGCTAAAAATTTGTACAGTTACTAATGTCTACCCGGAGAAGGCTTTAGGCACGGTTTTATGGCGATCGGATAGCTATTTATCTATATATATATAAATGTGAATGGCTGTTCGGTTGTACGCGTATCACGTCCGAACGACAAGATGCAGAGACTTAAATAATTGTACAGTTACTAATTTATACCTGAGGAAGGTTTTAGGCACGGTTTTATAGCGATCTGATAGATATTTAGTAATTTCAAGAATATAACGCGAAATGCGGGACAATAATGACTCTTTGAAAATTATATTTACTCTTTGAAAATGTTTTTATTTGTTGCATTGCTGCTTGAGGGTTGATAATGATAAAAGGGTGGAGTGTATTGGGATGGAAAGTTATCGGTGTATATAACATTCTACTTGTCTGTTTGTTAATATTTCACTCTGCAGCGAAAACTACAGAACGCAAACGATTGGTCTGTGTGTAATTGTTGTCCGAATTCTCCCGTAGTACAGCATAGCAGTTCCATGCCGATAGGTATAAGAGGATGGAATATGTGGTCGTTTAAAGTCGTGAAATTATAAAAAATATTCGACTCTATAGTAAGGAGGTTACATACAGCGAAACGTGATGCCACATACCATATCTTTGGTCTATACGTGCTACAATGTCTTCAGCTCTTTCTCTGAAAGGATAAGCATACGAATAAGGATATATGAGAATAAATAAACAAAGCAGTAAAAAAGAAATATCTTTTAATACATCTGTTTAAAACAAATTTAGGTTTCGCGCATTACATCAAGTGATCGATCTGTGATATTATCCAACACGCGAGCGGAACCGTGGGTTTAAGCTAATGTACTGTAGTAGTGAAAATTTATTATCATACTACCTTACAAGCCCGTGCTTTGCAACGGTTGTTAAAGAAGGGCACGTGCAGCTATTGTTGAGGAATGATGTTGAACATATTGAGCATTTTCTACGAAAAAGATCATCTTTGCTTTGTCTTAATTTGTTATGCTAGTTATTGCTTTTCTTATCAGATGACACGCCATCTGTTTGACATTCTTTCAACTTTCCGATTTTTTTCCTTGTTCTAATAATACTCCATGTCATTCCAAGCATGTGCGTCAATTTTCACCTTTCTATCTACATTATTCCGTGATTTATTAAATTTTCAAATTTATACTGACGTTTTGATTACCCATTACATTCCTTGGTATAAATGCTTTATGTAGGTTCCTCTGTGAAACCTGTTGCATTTATTCCTTCCTTATTTTAGATCATATCGCTCTTCCCTTTCTGTCCATCGACTTCCACCCTCCTATCTGTCCATTTAAGTTTCGTTTCCATGCAGATCATTTGTAGAGAGTAATATCAACAAACTGTCCGCGACGAATAGTCGATGAATGAAGTACCGTAAATCACGCGTGATGGGAAAGTCTATTGTTTATATCATCATATGTCCTGAACTATGTTGTCGTAGGTAGTTCATAACCCCACAGCGATTGTTGTCTTATAGTAAGCAATATGTGTACCAAGTTTAATTGAAATCGGTCCATTATTCTTGGAGAAGATGTGGAAAAAGAGCACATGATGTAGCAATTATTTCATTGTTTATGACGTCAAATCTGCTGAAATATGTGTCGCATTATGACGTAAATTCGAAGGTACATTCAGTGGTATATGTGCCTAATGTCTGCAAAATGTATCGTGAATGATGTTAGCAGTAACGACGTAATATATCAAAACCTCATGCATGATGATGCGGTTTTTCAGAATCAAATTGTTTATGACTTCATATCTCAGGAACTATATGTCGAACTGTGATATAATATCGAAAGAACATTCAGTGGTACATATGTGTACTGTCTGTGAATTGTCTGGCGTATAAAATTTACAGTGTGCAACTAATAACTTGTAACGTTATGCCAAATGCCGTAAATATACATCATGAATATCGGAAAAGTAGTAAGCGATAAACTTTTTTCCTTTTATCATTTTGCTGCGGTTCTCAGCGAGAAAAAGGTTCGTAAAGATTTGAAATTATGTTTACAATTTATTGCAAGCCGCTAAGTGCTCTCATTCTCAAATTGTTGACGAATAAAATCACGCTATTACACGCCGCAAGATGGGTCAGACATCATTGTTTATGACGTGATATCGTATGAACTATGTATCGTATGTGGTCTTGCAACCACAGCAAATGATTCCTAAAATTAAAGAATATTTGTACCAAATTTTGTTGAAATCGTTCCATTAGTTTAGGAGCAGATGTAGAATATTATCGCATGATGCGGTCGTTTTTCACGACTGTCATTGTTTATGACGTCATATCTTCTAACGTATGTGTCGTGGGTGGTTCTTACCCCGACAGCGATTGTTGCCTGATGGTAAGGATCATGTGTACCAAGTTTGGTTGAAATCGGTCCAATAGTTTAGGAGGAGATGTGGAACATACTTATATACATACACACACACACACACACACACACACACACACACACACACACACACACAGCCTATTTTATAATTTGTAAGATTATCAGCCATCAGTTGTGAATGTGTTTTTCATTCGTTTGGGGTTATCTTCAGAATCTTGTAGTTGCATCTGTGACCTGTATCGCCTGTATTTTGACAGGTATTCATATTACGGAATTGCTGCGTCATCGCTTACAAGGAGACCACATGGACATTGTAATTTAGGATTTTTTGATACTTATGATACGTGAAGTTCAGAAATCAAATAACAATCAGCCAATGCCATTCGACAAAACTATCAAAAATCATCGAGAAAACGACTTTGAAATTTTCCAATTACACATAAGCACCTCTAATTAAATCAGTTGCAGCATCTGTCGGTGTAGCTCAGGCGTACCCATCTGATCCTGTTTTCAGACTCACCTACAAAAGAAGACGAACACTGTGAAATGGATATGTGGACGCACGGTTCACTGCTTGTTTCTAAATGAAGAAAAAAAACTAACTTGATTTTTGGAACTTTCTGAACGAACGACTTCGCGCAGTTGTCCGCAGTCCAAAATAAGGCAGTATTTCTAAAATTTTCTGTATAGTGTATTTCGTAACCCACCCCGGAGTTGGGGTGTTCCTGTAATGAAGTAGTTGATCCTTACGTTATCTTTTGAACGTAAGAAAAAATAAAAATAAATTAATACACTTCATTTTTTCTAGCTCCAGCGAATGTCCTTCCACTTTTACCCATTCTTACCCCCCTATTAGAAATAGGTTAGTTGCACCGGGTCAAGGATAACATAGCGCTAACGCCTGACGTTTTATTTTAATTTTTAGAGTAAAAGTGGCGGTGGCAAATAATTCTTTAAAAAAAATAGAAAAATTAAAAAAAAAAAAAGTGGTAACGTTGTCACCTTACAACCATAGGCTCGATGCTTTGAATCCTGCCGTGAAAGATTTTTTATTTTTTTCGTTGTGTTCGAACACTTACGCAATTTTAGTATCTAATGGTAATTTTTGCAAGAAATGCACTTGTTTCTCAATATTCGTAATTTTTTTATATTTTATAAAAGTTTGATACTAATTATGGTTTCAATCAAACAACGATAAGTTACATTTTTTACAGTATTGGTTTCACTATCAGTTGAGGAAGGTAGTCTTTGGCTGTTCGGTCATCTCCATAGTTAATAATGGCTTTCCAACAGCTAACCAACTCAATCATCGTTTTAGGTGACGACAAGGTGTTCAACTCGTTTATATACATATAAACAAAAACTGCCAAAACGCGTGAAATTAAAGATCCCAATATGTTATATACAATTGAATTCGATAGTTTTAATTATTAGTATGACGTGTACTTGCAAAACTTCAAAATAGATTTCTCGAGAATTTTTGAGAGTTGCGTCGAATGGCTTTGGGTGATTCTTGTTTAAGTTCTGAACTTAAATATAAATAAATTTTAAAATCCGATACCCATGTGATCTTCCTGTTAGAGCAGGGTGTCAATAAATACGACAGACACCTGGATTATGTGAACGAATGATACACTCAACAACGCGGCGCGTAGACGCAAGTATTACAGTTCGAGGTCACCATTTTGAGCACCTTCTGTCAGGAACTGTAAGTGGTAAATTACGCTGTATTGACAGAAACTATCAACCAGCAGAGTGAAGTGGTTTGTGTTAAGTACACTAAAAACGAATGCCTCTAACGCGGCTCCTGTGGTCTTCAGTCCGCAACTTGTTTGATGCAGATCTCCACGCTACCCTCTCCTGCGCAAGCCTCTTCATCACTGAATAAAAGACGACAACATATATCCATTTGTACCTTATTACTGCATTCGTCTCTTGGTCTCCTTCTACGATTTGTATCCCATACACCTTCTAATGCTAAATTGACAATTCCTTGATGTCTCAGAAACTTCAAATGTTTTTAACTCTATGGGACTTCACAACTGTGGGTATCAGTCCCAGGTCTTACAAGTTACTGAAACTAATCAAAGGATAACACACACACCCATGCTCGAGGGAGAACTCGAAGCTCTGAAGGGGAACAACCTCGCGCTCCGTAGCAATGCGCCTAAGAGCGCGTCGATGTCTCAAAATCTGTCCCACCAATATATCCAATCTCTTAGTCAATATCTGCCATTAACTGCTTTTCTCCCCAGTTCTGTTCATTACCTCCTCATTAGTTACTTGACCTACCCATCTAATCTTCAGCATTTGTCTGTCTGTCTGTAGCACCACATTTCAAAATCTTACGTCATGACGATACGTTCAGTACTCCTCGAGTTATAAAATGTTAAAGGGACACAGAGAGAGAAAATGTGCTTCTATTTTATATAATGGTATGATTTGCAATCTCTATCTGAAATGTTTAATTATTTATGAAAAAAAAGCAGACTGTAAAAAATATAGAGGAACGCCTAACAATATAGGAAAAAAGGCATTAACATTTGTAATTGTTTATGGCATTTGGAAAGATATTTATTTATTCCTGGCCACGCTACACGCCATTTTTATTTCTTTCCTTTCTACAGTACCTAGATTTTTTTTACAGGCTAACTAGAGACAAATTACTGTCACACTAAACTGCACCAAGATTTGTGATGTGGCCCTTTATAGGCACCACTCAAGCACCCTGTGCTCCTAGCTGTGGCTGGGTGGCGCTCGGCACTAGAATGATTCATGCTTTGCGGCCGCCACGTTTAGTTGGGTGTCGCGCTCTCTGCTCAGTTTCATTTCACTGTTGTTATAAGGCCTCTCTATGTTATTCTGTGCTCGCTGGTTGACCCCAAACCCCAACCGACGACTGTTTCTGCAGCACGTTGTGATCGCGTGTATCAGCTAAAGACGTACGCATCGTTTGTACAAGTCGCACCGTTTCTGAGCGTTCAGCCGCAAGGTTGACCGTACACGTTCAGATACACGCGTCGTGTGTCAGCGGCTGTAGGATAACGTCTCGTGGACAACATGGTCATTAGGGCAGTGTATTCATTAAAGATGCGGCAGGAGATCAACCGTGCCCCTTCTGTTATACAGGCATTAGTCTGGAGTGATTCAGGAAAATTATGGAGTGTTGCAGGGATATTTGAACTGTTGCCCTGCCGAATGACCGCTGTTGGCAAAGTACGAAGTAGTAGAAAAATTGAACAAGGTGATAACCTAAATTTCTAGCTTTTGTAGATCTGGAGAAACTTTTTGAAAGTGTTGATTGAAATACACTGTTTAAAATTTTTATGCAAATAGAAATAAAATGTAGGGAATGGAAGGTAATTTACAAATTGTACAAAAACCAGACAGCAGTCATCAGAGTTAAAGGGCATTGAAGGGACACATTGGATGGGAACGGAGTAATAAAGGATTATAGCCTTTCTCCAATATTACTAAAATGTTCAAATGTTTGTTAAGCTTAAGGGACTCAACTACGGGGTCATCAGTCCCTAAACTTACAAACTACTTATGATCTACCTACAACTAAGGACGTCACAAATATCCATGCCCGAGGGGGGATTCGAACCCCCGACCGTAGTGGCCGTGCAGACCGTGACTGAAGCGCCTCAGTCCCCTCGGCCACCGCGGCCGGCCCAATATTACTCAATTTGTGCATTAGCGGGGCTATAAAGGGAAGTAAGGAAAAATATGGAGCAGGAAATCAAGTTCAGGGCCAAGAACTAAAGACATTGAAGTTTATTGCTGACATTGTAATTCTGTCAGAGAAAGCAAAGGACCTAGAAGAGCAAATGAACGGATTGGAGAGTGTGTTGAAAGGAGGATATAAGATTAAGATTCACAAGAGCAAGAAAAGCGTTTTTAAAATAGAGAAATGTGTTGAATGTTGCCTTGTATGGGGATGAAATATGGATGATAAACAGTTCGGACAGGAAGAGAATAGAGGCTTTGAAATGTGGCGCTACAGAAGAATTCTGAAGATTAGATGGCTGAATCGCGTAACTAATGATGAGTACTGAACAGAATTGGGGGAAAGGAATTTTTTCTTACTTTGACTAGAACATGATATCGATTGGTAATAGACAGTCTTAGACGACAACGAAACGAACATTTAGCGTTGGAGGAAAGTCCCATCAGATTGCCTTCCATAAGGAAAGTTTAATTGCGCCCACGAGTGAATGTGATTTCCAAACAGGTAATTTGCAGCAATCAGTCGTTCGTTTTATAAAAAACTGATTTATTTTGCAGATCTACATTTCGGCAAGTGACTTATCATTCCCAATGCACACATTTTTATATCCGTATGCTATGCATGTGCATCGTTTAACCGCCTCATGCACCAATTTTCAATCCGACAATGAATGAAATTTCTGCCACATTATTTCGTAACTTAACACATATGTTGTGCAGAATTCATCATAATTTATCTAAAAATAGTTTTATAGAGCAATAGGAAGGTGTCCTCAAATGAGGACAGTAAGTTCGAAAACTACTACATTTTACTTGGAACATCTATTAATAATATCTAAGAATACATAAAGAGTGTACACTATTTTGTATGTTTCGTACAATGATATTGTTTCAGGCACTCTGGGCACACTGCAAGTTTAAACTTTCCTCAAATGGAAAGTGTTTTCTATCGGCAGTCCCAATCATGACATCTCTTGGCATTGGTATCACTTGACTTGGCTGGGCAGTGTTATACCCCATCGAAGCGAAATTCGTAGCTGTGCTTTTACAGACATCTCAGATGGAAAAGATAGAAATAAGACAAAATGTTAGATAATAAACGCTATGTAATACTCTTTTCAGAGCTTAGTTTAAATCTAACATTCGAAATATATTACATAGCTTTATAGATTCTTCCGTCACTTCTCGGTAGAATAGTTCCATATTTATGGCTGAAAACAAACAATCTGGTTTTTTCTACTAAATTATGTTTATTTACGAACTAGTTTTCGGCTTATTAGGCCATTTTCAGGTAAACATGTTTTCCAATGTAATTTAGTTTACATTTTCCGGTACCCCAAGATTATACATTACAATAGTTTACATTAATATTATTACATTATTATTTATTACAATTTATTTTATTTTCATTCTCCATTTTTCTCTGTCAGCCCATAAATTTTCTTCTATATTCCTTTTCCGGATAGACGCCTGAATTCGTTAGATCCATGTAGTTGGTGGTCTCCCTCTCTTCTTTTTTCCTGGTGGCATCCGTTCCATTATTCTCTGTGCTAGTCTCTCCTTTGACATCCTTTTTGTGTGCCTATACCATAAAATTTGTTTTCCTTCTATAAAATCTATAATTGAATTCATAACATCTATTTTATTCTTGATGAATTCATTCCTGATTTTTTCCCGGCTAGATATTCCGGCAGATCGTCTCCAAAAGTCCATCTCCGTTGCCCTCAACATCTTTTCTATTTGTAATTTAAGTGCCCATACTTCTGACCCATATGTCAGGATGCTTTTGATGATTGTATTGAAGATATTTCTTTCTGTTTCCTTTCTGATCTGTTGATCCCATAAGATACCATTTAATATTCCAATGGTACACTTCCCAGCATTAATTTCCTTGTTTTGTTTGCCATATTGTGTGACAGTCGCTCCTAGGTATTTCTATTCTTCAGTCTGTTTAATTTTGCCCATTCTTTCTTCCAGTGTTAAATCGTGCTTTAGGTCTCCCATTACTATGTATTTTGTTTTATTTTTGTTGACCTGAAGTCCCCATTTTTTATATTCCTCTATTAATTTCCTTGTAATGTATTGCATGTCATCTTTATCCTGTGCCAAAATTAACTGGTCATCAGCAAATTGTAAGGAGTATATAGTGATATCATTTACTGGGATCCCCATGTTTTTGCATTTTCTTTTCCAATTTTCTAGTGCTTTTCGGTATATATTTTATAAAGTATTGGTGTCTGACAGCATCCCTGATGTAATGCTTTTGTTACTTTAAATCCAGGTGAGAGATAATTTTGTATTTTTGTTCTTGCCGTTGAGTTTTCGTAAAGATTCTGAATTGCTTTAATTATGATAGGACTAATGTTATATAGTTTTAATGCTTTTCACAAGTTACATAATGGTATATTATCATATACTTATTCTACATCAACAATAACTAAATGATGGGGTTCATTTCGAACTTTCTTCTTTTCAGTTTTTTGCTGTAATCTAAATAGATGATCTATAGTTAATCTTCCTGCTCTGAATCCAGCCTGCTCTTCGGCCTCCATTCCCATAAATTCTGTTTCAAAAAATGTTTTATAATTCTTCTATAAAGTTTGCTAAATACATTAGTTACGGTTATTCCTCTGTAGTTTTCTTCTTTTCTTGTGGATTGTCGATATATATATCCTTCTTTCCAGTCCTCCGGTATTGCCTGGTCATTTAAGCATTTTTCAATGAGGTTTTTTAAAACTTCATGTTATTTATCGGTACCAAACTTCACCAGTTCTGTTGGTATTCCTCAAGTTCGACTAGCACATCCTTTTTTTACTATTTCTACGTCCAGTGAAATGCTGCCACTATTTTCTGTTTAATACAGTAATGATAACTCTGAAGCATAGAATTAAGATTTGTGATGCGGCCGGGAATCAAACCCGGACCTCTATGCTTACTAGGCAGACGTCTTACCGTTAGACCACCACATCACTAACGATTTAGGCGCCTCGGAATAGTCTAAGTACGATTTCCTTCCACGTCACAAACTTTTAATTCAGCTTCTGTGTTCCAAAGATAATTACCACTTCTGCCAAGGCTCTCCATGCAGCGGAATAGCACCTTGGCAATGGACATATTGGAACAATCCTGTTAAATTGACATAAATATCAATTTAATACAAATAAACAATCCCTGCGACGGATTTTCGTCTCTAATATTTCAAAGACAATAATGATAAATCTGAAGCATAGAATTAAGATTTGTGATGCGGCCTGGAATCGAACCCGGACCTCCATGTTTACTAGGCAGACGTCTTACCGTTAGACCACCACACTTGTTTTCTGTCCATAATTCTTTGTATTACAAATCGTTTATGGGGGTTAAACAATGTACATGCATAGCATACGGATATAAAAATTATGAATTGAAAAATAACGCAGTTTTTACAAAACGAACGCCTGTTTACTGCATATCTATATATATGTGAATATCTGTTCGGTGTACGTTTATCATGTCTGAACCACAAGACATAAAAAGCTAAAAATTTGTATAGTTACTAATGTCTACCCGGATAACTATTTATCAATATATATTAATGTGAATGTCTGTTAAGTGTACTCTTATCACGTCCGAACGACAAGACGTAGAGACTTAAATATTTGTACAGTTACTAATTTATACCTGAGGAAGGTTTTAGGCACAGTTTTATAGCGATCTGATAGATATTTAGTAATTTGAAGAATATAACGGGAAATGCGGAACAATAATTACTCTTTAAAAGTTATATGTACTCTTTGAAAAAGGCTTTATTGGTTGCATTGTTGCTTGAGGGTTGATAATGATAAAAGGGTGGAGTATATTGGGGTGGAAAGTTATCGGTGTATATCAAATTCGCTCTGCAGCGAAAACTACAGAACGCAAACGAATGCCGGCTGCGGTGGCCGAGGAGACTGAGGCGCTCCAGTCACGGTCTGCACGGCCACTACGGTCGGGGGTTCGAGTCCCCCCTCGGGCATGGATATTTGTGCCGTCCTAGTTCGTAAGTAGTTCATAAGTAGTTTGTAAGTTTAGGGACTGATGACCCCGCAGTTAAGTCCCTTAAGCTTAACAAACATTTGAATTTCGCAAACGAATGGTCTGTGTGTAATTGTTGTCCGGAGTCTCCCGTTGTACACCATTACATTCCATGCTGATATCTGTAATGGGGTCGAAAATATGGTGGTTGAAATTCGTCAAATTATAAAAAAATTCGGACTGAAGGCCAGCGATGACGTTTGCGACTCTATAGCAAGGAGGCTGCGTACAGCGAAACGAGATGCCACAGACCATATCTTTGGTCTAAAAAAAAAAAAAAAAAAAAAAAAAGAAAAAAAAAAAAAAAAAAAAAAAGCCGGCCGCGGTGGCTACGGTCGGGGGTTCGAATCCCCCCTAGGGCATGGATATTTGTCCCGTCCTAGTTCGTAAGTAGTTCATACGTAGTTTGTAAGTTTAGGGACTGATGACCCCGTAGTTAAGTCCCATAGACTACAAACATTTGATTTTGAAAAAAAAAAAAAAAAAAAAAAAAATAAATAAATTAAAAAATGTTTGTATAGCTTATGGGGTGATCAGTCCCTAAACTTACAAACTACTTACGAACTACCTAGCAGTAAGAACGGCACAAATATCCATGCTCGAGGGTGATTCGAACCCCCGACCGTAGTGGCCGTGCAGACCGTGACTGGAGCACCTCAGTCCCCTCGGCCACCGCGGCCGGCTATCTTTGGTCTGTGCGTGCTACAATGTCTTCAGCTCTTCGTCTGTAAGGATAAGTATACGAATAAGGAAAAATAAGAATAAATAAATAAAGCAGTAAAAACAACCAAGAGAACGCTTCCACATCGCTTCAACGGGTTCTGCACAAACATATAGTTTTGTTCCGATATTGATGAAATTTTGCACACTCTACCTCAAAAACAAGAGGAATGTCACTGTCTGTACAAAATTTCGTTCGTTGCATGGTGGAGGGTACTTAACTTACGGAATTTTACAAAATGCATAGTTTTGCTCCAATATTTATGAATTTTTGCTCACATGACTTTTGAACCAAGAGGAAGATCACTGGTAACTTAAATGTTTGTATGGTACATGACAGAGGGTACCTAGCAGAAAACGTTGCCGAGAGAGGGAAAAGTGGAAACGAAAAGAGAGATGGAAGAGAAAGAGATGGATGTAGAGGGAGGGCGGAAGGGGATGTGGACTACGAGACTGTGGGATAAATAAACACCCGCGCAACGCCGGGTGTACAGCTAGTCACCTATATAAAGGAAAGTGTGTGGGGTAAAAGTTGCAGCGAGAAACCAAGAGATGAACGTAGTAAACACACTAGAATGGATGTAGGTTGCCGTTCTTGTGAGGAGATGAAGAGGGTTGCTCAGGACAGGGCAGCGTGGAGAGCTGCATCAAAGCAGTCTGCGGACTAAAGACCACAACAACAACAGCACGACTGCGGAATAGGCGAACGCAGTGTCTGCGGCGGGCAGGTGTGTGACCATATCTTTGGTCTATGAGTGCTATAATGTCTTCAGCTCTTCGTCTGTAAGGATAAGCATACGAATAAGGAAAAATAAGAATAAATAAATAAAGCAGTAAAAACCATCAAGAGAACGCTTCCACATCGCTTCAACGGGTTCTGCACAAACCTACATCCGATATTGATGAAATTTTGCACACTCTACCTCAAAAACAAGAGGAATGTCACTGTCTGTACAAAATTTCGTTGTTTGCATGGTGGAGGGTACTTAACTTACGGAATTTTACAAAATGCATAGTTTTGCTCCAATCTTTATGAATTTTTGCACACATGACTTTTGAACCAAGAGGAAGATCACTGGATACATAAATGTTTGTATGGTACATGACAGAGGGTACCTTGCAGAAAACGCTGCCGAGAGAAGTAAAGGTGGAAACGAACAGAAAGATGGGAGAGAAAGAGATGGATGCAGAGGGAGGGCGGAAGTGGATGTGGACTACGAGACTGTGGGATAAATAAACACCGGGCAACGCCGGGTGTACAGCTAGTCACCTATATAAAGGAAAGTGTGTGGGGTAAAAGTAGCAGCGAGAAACCAAGAGATGAACGTAGGAAAAACACATTAGAATGGATGTTTTTTTATTAAAAGAGTGGAGCCCCTCCACGCTCGCACTAGCATGGTGACCAACTCAATAGTTCTACTGTCACCTCTGCATGTGTTAATGTTTTTAATGTGGGAGTCACAGGAGCGGGTACTGTGATGTGTGCCGTACGTGTGGGTAAGATTACCCATTAATACGGTCCATCTGGATGATAGAAGTGGTCGAAAGCTTTTCAAACAAGAACGGTTTTAAGGGCAGAGGGAAAAAAGTGCCAAGGCAAGTGCCAAGGAAAAAAAACCTCTGCGATAGTCAGGAGCGGGTAGTAAGAGCAGTAGCGGATTCTTGCTATCTGCGACAGATCATGCAAGGGTGTGGTTATGTTAGTTTTGGTACCATTTTCATTGCGTATTTGTCATAAGTTTGTCAATCCGGTTTGATGAGTCGCCCCTCTGCAGCTGGCACTGGCGGTGTCTCCTGGTCCATCATCAGCGGCGGCTGGCTGCAACAATCAAGATTGACAGGCAAGTGGTCGATTTTCGAGATCGGCCTCTAAGTTATAGGTTTAGTGTGGGATTTGTTTGTGTTATGTGTTTGTTCACGTTCCCTGCGACTGCCGGTTTGTCGGCGGTAATTGCTTATCTGGCATTGCCAGTCAGTTTTGCTGCGATGCAGGGGTTCAATGAGCAATGATTTTGTTTGTGTCTATAAGGCTTACCATAGGTGTTTATCTATTCCTGACAGAGTTTTTGGTTGGTTGTGTTTCCACCTATGGTTGTGGTCGTAGTTACCCAGATTGAGGATGAAGGGGTTGTTCGAATGTCTAGCATTTTTGTACAGTCGTGCGGCGTGTTTTTTGAATACCTCCGTGAGAGTGTCAAGGCGGTATTCCCGGTGAAGTTCCGCTGTGCGCGTGTAGCGTGGAGCATTGCTTATGATGCGTAGTACCTTGTTCTGAATGAGCTGCAAGAGGCGCAGCCGTGTCGGTGCTGCGTAAGCCCAGCACGGAGCACCGTACGTCATCAGAGGTCTTACAAGTGTCATGTATGTGTTCCTCGACACCCGTCTGTTTAGTTTACTCTGCCTGTTGAGCATTGGGTAGAGTTGTTTGAGCCTCGCGTTTGCCCGGTTGCTCATGTGTTGTATGTGGTCCCCCCATGTGAGTTTCAGGACAGGGCAGCGTGGAGAGGTGCATCAAAGCAGTATCCGGACTAAAGACCACAACAACAACAGCATGACTGCGGGATAGGCGAACACTGTCTGCGGCGGGCAGGTGCGTGAGGCGCGGTCGGCGCCGGCGCCGCGGCGCTGGGCGTCGGACTCGGACCGAAGTGTCGCCCGAGGCGCGGGCGGCCGTAAAAATAGAAACAGAAAATAAAGACAATGGCGGGCGCGCCGCTGTGTGGCGACCGCGCCTTTTTGTTCCACCTCCTCCGCTCCGCTCCCTCCATTCTTTTTTAAAGAGTTGGAAAAACATTTGGAGCCACATTCTTGTGCTTTTCTTGGAGCTGCAGTCTATATAACGCGAGAGAATTCCCACCGCTCGTTATTTACGAGTAACTGGAGAGAAAGCAAAAGTGTAGGAAGAGCTGTTGGGGAGAAGAGAGAGAGAGGGGAGAGGGGGGGGCGGAGGGTTATACAAGGTCTTTTTCGGAAAGAGAAAGAGAGATAGAAAGAGCGTTTGAAATGACTTTGAGGCAGACAGGAGCGGGACAGAGGGAGAGTGTGCCAGCAAAAGGCAAGAGCGAGAGAATACTGTGCTGCTACTCCGCTGCGGATCCGGGTCGGGTGAGCCCTCAGTGCGGTGAAGAGAGGTGGGAAGTGGGAGGGGGCAGGAGGAAAAAAAAGAGGCAAATAACTTGAAACATCACAAGCGGAAAGGCAAGCCGCGCCGGCTGTAAGGGGAGAATATGTTTAAGCAAGATTTCCTTCAAACAAACGGAAGGCTTCCGCTCGCGCTAATGGCTCGGGTTAACTGCACCGGGCGTAAAAATAATAGAAACCCTTATTGAAAACAGAGGTAATATGGGCCGTAAAGGGTTGGCGGTGGCGGGAATTTTAACAAGGCGGTCCCGGCAGCGGCAGCGGAGCCCTGCTAACTTGATTAATGGCGACGAGCGCGGGTCCGGCAGCGGAAGAATGTTGAAAGCGGACGAAGATTTAAAGGGCGCGCCGCCGGCGACGCCGCGCGCAAGAAAAAGCCGAATTTCGCGGCCTCCGGTGGCGCCTCTGGCCTCCTCAATGTTTATTCTCATGCCGTGCATGCAAATTCTCCGTTAAATTAACGGCCGGCGAGTAATTTAAGGCCCTTATAAGATTTGTCGGGATATATAACATTTCCGGAGATAGCGGCCGTTCCTTAGCGAAGCCCCTTCCCTCCCCTTCCGTCCTCTCCACCTCCCTCACTCCCACCCCTTCCTTCCTCCCCCTCCCGCCCCCACCCCCGCCGTCGTCTACGCTGCGTTAATTGCGCTGTCTTCAGATATTTACGGTCAACGTCGCGCGCTGCCCGTCCGCTTCGAGTTGAAGAGGGGCCGTCCTAAATTTGACGAAACAAATCGCCCGCGTTATTGTTCTGTTATGTATTCACGCGGCAGTGCAGTTCGCTATTAGGCGGAAAGACGCGGAGACAGATGGCCACCCCGAGACTGCTAGAGGTTTAGCGCCAGTTCCTATCAGCCGCTCTAATTACTCAACTTCTCTGGAAACAAGTAGTGATCTTTGAAATTATGGTCCTGTCGACATAGGGGGTCTTTAACCATTTCGCTTTATTTGTCTACAGCAATTGATGATTTCATTTGCTACGAGTGCCGTGCAATTTATTTTTGAAACTACTATTGAAGAACTGCGATCTTGGTCAAGAATTAAAATTAATTTAAAGTCATTGTAGATCGCATTAGTTTTTTTCTTTCGGTAAACTCGTTATACCTATTTAGCCATTTCAGTCCCACATTATGTAATCAGCTTTAGAAAAATTAAAATGCAGTATTTTCCGTATTAATACAGTGTACTATACATCAAAATATGTGCCCAGAATGAAACTTTCACTCTGTAGCGGAGTGTGTGATGATACGAAGCTTCCTGGCAGATTAAAAATGTGTGCCGGAACCGGGACTCGAACCTGGGACCTTTGCCTTTCGTGGGAAAACGCTCTACCACTGAGCTACCCCGACACGACGCACGGTGCCGCCCCACATCTTCACTTCTGCCAGTACCTCGCCTCCTACTTTCCAAACTTCACAGAAGTTCTCCTGCGAAACGTGCAAGACTAGCACTCGTGGAAGAAAGGATATGGTGTAGACATGGCTTAGCCAGAGCCTAAGGAATGTTTCCAGAATGGCTGAGCCATGTCTCCACCATATCCTTTCTTCCAGGAGTGCTAGTCTTGCACGTTTCGCAGGAGAACTTCTGTGAAGTTTGGAAAGTAGGAGGCGAGATACTGGCAGAATTGAAGATGTGGGGCGGCAGCGTGAGTCGTGTCGGGGTAGCTCAGTGGTAGAGCGCTTGCCAGTGAAAGGCAAAGGTCACAGGTTCCAGTCCCGGTTCCGGCACAAAATTTTAATCTGCCAGGAAGTTTCATATCAAAATATGCGTTTTAAAATTTTTCATCAAACTATTGATGTTTTACGTTATGTATTTCATGCACAATACAGACGTTTGTATCGAAGTATTTTATTACTTGAACGTTATTTTGTTGATAGTTAACACTACCAGATCAATCATGCTAGCTTAATCTTTGACACAGCACCAAAGACAATTCAATTCACTGCTGGAATAAAAGAAAAGGAGCCACACACTCAGCTCCGTACAGACGGCAACGCAACACAACCTCCAAGATGGACAGATTAATGCCTCAGAAATGGCTACACGCCGTACCAAGCGGCAAATGTCGTGCTAGAAGCATGTTGTTCATCAACAAAAAATACTATATAAATTAAATTTTAACACGTTGTTGTCCTGGAACAACAATGATAACGAAAGGGTTAAGAGGTCCGACCGAAAGCAGTTGATCATTGCACTATCAGTGTCTCCTGTTTCAGCCTGGTCTGAAGAGGACCTTGTAAATAGGTCCAAACGGGTCACCAAAAGAAAGAAATGCGATATAGACTGATTTTAATAAATTTTAACAGTGACATGTCCAAAGTGTCGTGGTCGAATAGGCCGTAGGTAACCGTAGCGACTTACATTCCCGGATAAAGATCGCTCTATATATTCATTAGGGCTCTAGTTTTTTTTTTTTTTTTTTTTTTTTTTTTTTTTTTTTTTTTTTTTTTTTTTTTTTCAGTAATTTCTTTTTCCATAACTTGAAAACATGTCGAATTATAAGTTATAAGTTAGCAGAATTAACATAGCAAAGTTCCAAAAATCTGACCATATGATTGGACAAATTGTCGATAACCATCCTCACCTTTGGTTTCCAAAACATGCCAAATTACTTCGTGTCCTGTTAGTTATAGGTAGGTATTCCTCTTACATTTATTATCGTTTGTTAGTTATATTTACGTGTAATCAGTTCAACGATGAGTATAAATTCGTTATCCTGTTTAACAACTATACCAATTATAATTTTTGTCAATAAAATTGTATCTTTATTTTGTGTATTATCGTCACAATTGTACCACCTGTTTAGTAATTACTGTAACTAGTAACGATTATTTTTACAACCCAACAATTTGGTTAAGGTTACACAAGAAATAGTTTTCGTTTAAATTTCTGGACAAATAAAAGCACAATAATATACTATTAACAATGTTGGGGAAGGTATTCCTTAATACGTCTCACGTAATAACGTACATTTCGTAAAAGTAAACAAATTCCATTTATTAAACTTTTAGATTAAAACTTTTGGCTCCAAATTTACTGCCCTTAAAATCTTCCGCCCTAGGCTCCAACCTACTCACTCTACTGGTAAATCCGCCACTCATTCCCGCAAGGGGTCGGACGTGTTTCTGTATCCACACAGAAATGGGCATTTGCTTGTTTGATGCATACATTCCATTACATATGTATACGTTTGCAGTAGATGACGTGATTAAGCGATAAATGATGATATACCTATTTCGATAGTGGAAGCACAAACAGTGTTGTGGAATAAAAGTTTCCATACATTTAAGAATGTAAGGAGAAAAATTTTCTCCCAAATTAATAAGGGTTTTGCGGAAATAAGAGAGCAAAGAAAAAAATTGCATTTCGTAAGTGTTACACTAGTGTCTGATACAGTACTTTATTAGTTCTTGTATCATGTTAGCAATATTTGTCATATAATATTATGCATAATCGTTTCGAACTCATTAATTTATGTTTGCAATCAACTTCACTCGACCACGACAGCCGAGCGACTGCTCATTTGATCGGTAAAATTCCGACGTATGTGCAAGCAGCGCTCTACCGATAAAATACCGGCCGATATGAGCAGTCACTCGTCTGTCGTGGTCGAGTAAAGTTGATTGCAAGCATAAATTAATGAACTCCAAATGATTTTCCTAATATAACAAATATTGCTGACATGATACAAAGAACTAATGAAGGACTCTTTTTATCCAGCGATGCTAATATTGACAATGTCTGCGCAATCCTGCGTCTCTATGAACGAGCATTTGGCGAGGCCATCAACAATCGGAAAACCGTCCTGATCTCCATAGGCAGGCATGTTATCGACGCTCTACGACCCTGGCGGTAGATCCTGGGCATCATTGTTACGAAAGACCCAAAGCGAATGCGTGTCCATACATGGCAGAGGGTGCTTGCCACCATTAGTAGTCACTATCCAAATCATGCAGCTCGCCGTCTTAATCTGGTGTAGCGTGTAACTCTCATTAACACCTATGTCCTCTCACGGGCTTGGTATGTGGCACAGATCCTGCCCATCCCGGAAATGATAGCTGACACAATATCTCAGGTGGCGTACTGGCTGCTATGGCGACATGAAATCTTGAAAGTCAAGTTGGACACATGTGTGCTTTACACCACCATGCGTGGTCTGGGCCTGATGCACTTCTATCGCAAGTGTGTGGCACTACTGATCAACCGTATGGCCGTCCCATCCCCGCACAGTTTGACAGCGGCCGTCCTCACCCTCTTTGAGCTGCCGTCAGAGGCGACTCCCGTTTTTGTGCAAAACGTTTCTTTAAAATGGTCCATGTCCGCGAATACTACTTTCACATGTGTTACGTCCTCTGGACTGCGATGCATCGCCACTGCACAGCCCGCCAGTTATACGGTAAACTGCAGGGCAGACCACCATCCCAAAAGCTGGAGATTCGGCACTCGGGGACGAACTGGCGTCTGGTGTGTGGAAATGATTTTTTTTCCTCTCCTACCGTCGACAGTCCAGTGCCTCTGGTACAGGTTGGTAAATAAAACTATCAGGACAAACCAACGACTAGCTGACATCCACCAACGCCCCTCCGGCAATTGCTTCACATGACAAGTTCCTGACACCAGAGAACACCAGGTCTTGTGCTGGCACAAATCCACAGTGTGGGGCCTCAGTCGCGGTATGGTGGTCCTACTGCGTGGGACTACGCTACAACAACTGTCCGTTACATGCTTCACGTTGCCAGAAATGAAGCCCACTCCCCGCATCAAATAAATCTCCATCATTTGGCTGACTGGACACTCGGCATATGCCATTGTCGAACAGCAGTTAAAAGATGGATTGGAGTTCATGGGATATCTGTGGACCACCCACCACCATGCCAAATGCCATCGCCTTTATTATGAGTTGGCCATTTCCTCACGGCAGCGTTGGTGCATGGGTACCAAAACGGGCTCCACCAATGATGTTTCTAGTATCGTCAAGGAAAATGACCACAAACATAAGAGATTTGTGGTTCGAACGACGGTATATAAGCATTCGTTTTCACGTCCATATTTCTAGTTGTAGAACAGAAAAGGAGCTATCGGTACAAGGTACCCTCTACTTCGCACCGTACAGTGGGTTGCGTGAAGCAGAGGTGGAACTGACTTAGAAGCTCAAGTTCTGTGAATGAATGACCTCTATTGGAGAACCTGTCTCTGTATTCAAGATAAGCAGTAACAGAAACTTCATGGGATATGTAAATGGTTAGTACTATCCCTGATTCCATAAAAAAGAAAAACTGATTCCATAAAGAATGCAATCGCCGTACAAAAAGCTGCGTCTAATTTTTTACTATCTTACAAACGTATTTGAATTTAACATGCGGTCGAAAAAAATTAGCATTTAATAAAGTGTTTAAAGCTTGTTAATGTCACAATGCTATCGCGATAAAAAATAGGATGAACGTAAAGTAAACCGACCTCATTTTAGGCAAAAACTAATTTTCTATGCATCTCAATATTTTTAATTCATATCTACTGTACTATGTGCCCTACCACGATACAATTTTTCAACGAGATTCTTTGATACGTGTTGATAATGACCGCAACATATAAATAAGTGTTAAAACGACGCGGTCACATTTTAAAATTGAGATTAGTTGCTTTACGTGACTCTAAACGAACGTCACGACTAAACCTTAATTCGACGTATATTCTGGTCAATATGAGAATTATTGATTTTGATATTTAGTCTTTTTATTCTCTTACACCCTTTATAATGTGCTTTAGTACCTTTCTCCAATTACACTAATTGTAAGTGGTTATATTTTCTCAGGCATCGTGTACCATTAGTATGGTAGTCAAATTTTGATACGAAGTCCCACCGAGTATTCTGTGTTCATCTCAGAATATTTCTACTCAAATTTGTTCTTACATATTTTGCACTCCTTCGGTATAATCCTGACTAATATTACAAATACGAATGTGTGATTTTCATTAGTTTTATACGCTCTCACGCCTTAACTACTTAACCGATCATCATGAAATTTTGCGCACACTTTTCAGGAGTACGTAGAAACAGATAGGATACCTTTCATCCTGGAAGAAATAAACTTTTCCCAACACATAGATACATAACTTTTAGGTGGTTGTCCGGCATGACAACTCGGCCTAATGACATTAATAAATTGCAACATGATGTCTGCAGTGTTGAAATATGGACGTGTGGTATCTCGGAAGAAGATCTGATACCACGACACAAAAAAAATTATTACCCAGTTATTTTAAGCACATGGTTGAGAGTGCTCTACAACAGACTTTTACACCTTTTAATCGTTCAATGTGAAATTTGGCAGATGTATCTACGTTTTCATAGATAAGGATTTTATTTTTCTTAAGCCATTGTACGCTGCATGGCGGAAGGTCCCATGCAATAAAGAAATGACAATTGGATCAATATAAACGGGTTAATGCGGGTATTTGGAGTAGGAACAGGTGAATAAGAAGGCGGACCGTTGTTTTTGACACTATTTATATAAATAATCTCTTAAATAACATCGTAAGTCCAATGAAGCATTTGCGGATGATGAATTAGTATATCGAGAAGTCGAAATACTGTAATTGGGAAACGAAATGCAGAAGGATCTGCAGAGTGTTAACGCATTGAGCAGAGAATGCCATTAACGCTAAATATGAATAATTGTAATGAAAGATCCTATTATAAATAATTAGGCAGTAGCAGTACGAGCACTGGATGCAGTTACTTCTTTAAAATGTGTGGGAGTAGACATGAGAAGCGATTTGAAATGGAAAGGCCATATAAAATCAATTATTGGTAAGGAAGATGTGACGTTCTTTGGGAAACACAGCTAGCTATTTACTCACTTGAAGTGAAGAGTGCTTGTGACAAAGTATCTCGAATCCATTCCATATTTCCAGATTTCCAGAAGACTTTTGACGCTGTACCACACAAGCGGCTGCTAATCTCACTACGTGCTTGTGGAATAGCGTTTCAGTTGCGGGATTTAATTCGTGATATCTGATGTTACCAAGGAAACGGTTATGGGGCCCGTAAAGATGCTTTATACAATATTCAAGAGACAATCTAAGGCCTCCTCTCTTAGATTAAACGCGGATCAGTCTGTCATTTATCTGTTAGTAAAGACAGTAGAAGATCAAAAGCAACTGTAAAACGCTTTAGATAAGATATCTCCATGGTGCAAAAATTGGCACTTGACCGTAGTAATGATAAGTGTAAAGTCATCAGTATGCGCAAAAAGGAAAGAGTCTAAAGGCCATAAATTCGTGGATTACTCAGGAGATACTGAACTTAATTGATGAGAGGAGAAAATATAAAAATGCTGCATGTGAAACCGGCAAAATGTGGTAGAGACGGCTGAAATATTAGGTTGACAGGAAGTGCAGACTGGCTAAGAAGGACTGGCTACAGGACAAATGCAAGTCCTTAGAAGAATGTATAACTAGGGGAAAGAGATACCGCCAACAGGAAAATAAAATAAACATTTCGAGACAAGAAAAGTAGCTGCGTCAATATCAAGTGCGCAGATGGAAAAATCAGTATCAAGCAAAGAAGGGAGAGCTGAAAGATGGAAGGAATATATTAACGACCTATTCAAAGGAAATGAAGGCAGTATTCTAGAAATGGAAGAGAAAATAGAGGATGATGAGATAGGAGATATGATACTGCGAGAAGAATTTGATAGAACACTGGAACATTTGAGTCCAAAGAAAGGAATTGATGATATCCCGTCTGAATGTTCATTCAGTCTAGTATTTATACCCCTACCTAACTGACCTACATATAATTTGTCGCACAAATTCACAACGAACAAAGAAATCAAAGTATTGTGGAAAATCAATAAAAGTATTAAAGGTTTTAATTAAATCCGAATAATTTGTGCTCATGTTTAACGCTCGGGCATAGGTATTTTTGTTGTCCATAGTGTGTTACGTTTAGT
The DNA here is from genome assembly GCA_026315105.1 of Locusta migratoria. Classification (NCBI taxonomy): domain Eukaryota; kingdom Metazoa; phylum Arthropoda; class Insecta; order Orthoptera; family Acrididae; genus Locusta; species Locusta migratoria. Next base: position 224,705,523 of record CM048748.1, on the reverse strand, counting down.
GTAAGTAGTTTGTAAGCCTAGTGACTGATGACCAACGTAGGTAAGTCCCTTAGATTTACAAACTTTTGAATATTTTTAACTAGCTGAAAACTCGGCGATGCCCAGGCATTTATTTATGTATTCCTGCCATTTTTAGGTGTATATTCATTTGTATAAGGGCTGTATGTCTATAAAATCTCTTGGGAATGCAGTTAGTAGTAAAGAAGTAATAGATTATAACTTGGTGCGGGAAGGGGCGCTTTTCCATGAACGTTATTGTTTATGTGCTCATATCTCATGAACTACGTGTCGTACTGTGACACAATTTAGAAGGTACACTCAACTATATAAGTGTGCACTGTCTGTAAAATTTACTGCGGTTACCATTTGTAGTGTAGAAATTATAAATTGTAACGTTATACCGAATACCGTAGTTTTAGTCAATGAACAGCGGAACGTTACTGTTTATGTGCTCATATCTCTTTAACTACGTGTCACAATGTGATACAATTTAGAAGGTACATTCATGTATATGTGTGTATACTGCATGTAAAATTTCCTGCGGCTAAAATTTGTGGTGTACAAAAAATAAATTTTAACGTCATAGCGAATGCTGTAGTTTTACTCAATGAACAGCGGAAAAGTAGTAAGCGAGAAACTTTTTTCCTTTCATCATTTTGGAATGGTTGTCAGCGAGAAAAAGTTTAACAAAGGTTTGAAGTTATGTTTAAAGTTTGTTCCAAGTCGCTAAGTACTCTCATTCCCAAAGCAGCGTATTTTTAAAGTCTCGCCGGATTATGTGGCAGTTTCTTGCGATTTATATTGTTTATGACGTCATATCTTCTGAACCATGTGTCGTATGGGATTCTTATCCCAGTAGCAATTATTACCTCACGATAAGGAATGTGTGTACCAAATTTGGTTTAAAAACGGTCCAGTGGTTTAGATGAAAATGAGCATCATTCACCCTAAATGCAGCAGTTTTTCGCGCATTTAATAGTTTATGACGTCATATCTCGTGAACTATATATCGTATGTGATTCTTACACTTACGGCGACCGTCTTCATGGATTGAAGCTTACGTGTACAATATTTGATAAAGATTGGAACAAAACTGTAGATTTGTATGCAACACGTACAAATAAACGGACACTCTGCTTTGTACGAGGTGCGTCCAGAAAGTAAGTTCCGTTTGGTTATATAAAACGAAAGGGTATAGATACAGAAAAAAATATTGATTGTACAAAAATCTACAACTGTCAAACTACTTTTCTACATAGCTTCCGAAATTTTGTAGGCAATTTTCGTTGCACGGCACAAGGTTTTGTGTGCCTTTTTCATAGAATGATGCTGCCTGTGTATTCAAACATGTAGTAACATGTTCTTTCAGCTCGTCATCACCGTTGAAGTGTTGTCCACCAAGGACGGATTTTAGGTATAAGAAGAGGATTACTGTCAAAAGATTTTTTTTTCTTCACGATAATGCCTGACCTCACACACCGAATGTGACCAAACAATTCTTACGGAAATTTCAGTGGGACCTGTTTGCTCAACCTCCATACAGCTCGGACCTCTCTCCTAGCGACTTTCATCTCTTATTACACCTAAAATCTGTCCTTAGTGGTCAACACTTCAACGATGATAAGGAGCTGTTACCACATGGTTGAATACACAGGCGACAACCTTCTGTCAAGGATGCATGCAAAAAGTTGTGGCACGCTATGAGAAGTGCCTACAAAATTTCGGCAGTTATGTGGAAAAGTAGTTTAAGAGTTGTAGAATTTTGTGCAATAAAAATTTCTTCTGTATCTGTGTACAATTTCATTTTATTACCAAACGGAAGTTACTTTCTGGACGCGCTTCGTATATTAGACGATCGCAAAAGAAATAAATAACGTCCCATTTGATAAGTTTCAGAACGAATACGTACAACGCACCGTAGACGAAGCGAGAGCGAGCGCTGTGTCTCGTCACATATGTGCTGCTATAGCCACATCACCGGGTGGTAAGGGGCAAGGGGGAGGCGAGCTACCAAACGCCTCGGTGCCGCTCGGTGCGGTAAGTTGACGCGCAAGCGCTAAGTGCTCGACTCGGCGTGGGCTGGATGACATTCACAAGGCTGCGACGCGTGCTGGTCATCTCAGGTGAACAGCCGCAGCAATCAGACGATGGGTAAGCGACCCACGCCCTGGTGCCCATATCTCTGCGTGGCCGCCGCATGCTAACGTGTCGTGCAGCTAGGAGCGGCCCTGCCTAATTACCAAAGGGTCAACCGCGCGGCCCGGAGCGGTCGTTCACTCTGCGCGCGATCGTCCACTGCCTCTCCCGGCGACATCTCGCCAAGAATGCGAATTTGGCGGCCATCAAGATGCGCTTCCGAGTGCGCCGTACGTGCCCATACAAAGGCGGCCGCGGACATAACTGGACTTTACTGCCCGTCCCCAACCGGAATATCAACGACGGCTGCAGTGGACGCAGCCAACGGACAGGTCTGTTGGGCACGAATTGACCGGGCGCTCCATCGCATGGCAAAAGGGGCAGATGGTGGCCAGGAGCAAGTGGATCTGAAAGACGCGCATGCACTGTTCTTTCAGCTAGTTTTGGTATTTTATACAGTGTTATAAATCATGTAATGGAGTTGGACAATCTACACTGGTCAAAACAATTACACGACATCTATGTTCTGAAGTATTGTCATCTACAGAATTAACTAAAATGGTTCGACGCCTTCCTCTCGGTTCTACGGAGTGGTGACAGCAACATTACGTTTGGAAGAACACAAGGGCAGTTGTGGAAGAGGAGTAACGGAACGATCAGCTCTTTTCGGAGCATCCTTTCCAGCCAGGTAACCACCACATTCGCTTTGACGAGACGCAAGTACAAGCGGATACTGCCGGCCGTGGTAGCCGAAGGGACTAAGGGGCTCCAGTCACGGTCTGCACGGCCACTACGGTCGGGGGTTCGAATCCCCCCTCGGGCATGGATATTTGTGCCGTCCTTAGGATTAGCTAGTTCATAAGTAGTTTGTAAGTTTAGGGACTGATGACCCCGTAGTTAAGTCCCATAAGCTATACAAACATAGCAAACAAGTTACTAAAAGAACACAGAGTTTTTATTTCTTCTCCCTGAAATTTAATTCTACCACCAAATTTCACCTTGCATAATATTTGTTCAAATGTTTGTAGAACTTATGGGACTTAACTACGGGGTCATCAGTCCCTAAGCTTACAAACTACTTGTGAACTAGCTAATACTAAGGACGGCACAAATATCCATGCCCGAGGGGGGATTCGAACCTCCGACCGTAGTGGCCGTGCAGATCGTGACTGGGGCGCCTCAGTCCCCTCGGCCACCGCGGCCGGCGATAATATTTGACTCTTCAAGAAATGTATGTTATCAAAAGACCGTACTGGGTTACAGAACATTTCTCATGGCAGCGACTTCTCCTATAGTTTCCTAATCATCTCCATCACGCTTTCACGCTCAGTAAGTGACCGTGTAATGAAATGTGTTTCGCTCCGTTGGATCTTATCTCTCATATCAACCCTTCCTAGGACGGAACCCACACTGATGCCTAACAGCCAAGTGTCGGCGGAACGACTGTTTTGTAACCTACATCCTACGTCTCTGCACTACACTTCTTGTGGACTCTTGCAATAAATCTTATTTAGTCTGGAAAATACCTGAACTACGATTAATTTACATGGTCGTTTCATTTAAAATCACTCCTTATGTCTACTCCAAGATTTTTATTGAAATAAATGCTTCCAGTGTTATGTGGAACATTAACTTTGGGAAGAGTTTCATATAGTTTCGCTTTACACAAATATGAACTCAAAAATTTCCGATTTTATTTAAACACGAATACATTTATGTGGAAGTGTACTTCAGTTTTATCCAGATTAAACCCACAAAAATCAATCATTATCAGTATTATAAGAAACTGGTTCACAAAGTGACCTGGTGGCATCGGGTTTTGAATGAAAACATGAGTAGACTGTTTCTCACTGTCGAACACTTCGAACCTCTCTGAGCTGCAGTTCTTCGCACGGATGTCATCGAATACCGCTATATAAAACAAATAACTGAGGTGACATTTCTGTTGACGCTAGACCAATAATAACCACTATTTGAATCTGGTAAACTATGTTAAACTATTTGGCCCTTTTAAAAAATCAAATAATAACTGGAAACTTCTAGTTGACGTAATATTGTGTTCTAATCTGTGATAATGTGGCACTGGAAAACGCTTTGTTCGACAGAATGCTGATTTCAGACCATTCCTTCGGTACACTAATCTCTTATCACATTTAAACGACGAAATGAGCACTATAGGCTTATTTCTTACAGATATGCAACTCTTAGATTCTAAAAAAAAAAAAAATTTCAGAAGGTGTTAAGCAATGTTCAAAGACGACTTTCGGAAATTCTACGTCTAATTTTAGCACTCTTCCAAATATCTTGAGGTTCTTTTAGAAATTTTACGAACCAAATTCTTTATTACTAACGCTATGTGAATAACGTTATTTTGTGAAGCAATGTTCAACAAAGTTGGTTAGATATCGACGAAAATGAGAGCCGTTTACAAGAAGATCAGGTTTACAGTAGACGACGAATATAAAGGGCCCATTAGTTCAAAATGTTCAAATGTTTGTAGAGTCTATGGGACTTAACTACGGGGTCATCAGTCCCTAAACTTACAAACTACTTACAACTAAGGACGGCACAAATATCCATGCCCGAGGGGGGATTCGAACCCCCGACCGTAGTGGCCGTGCAGACCGTGACTGGAGCGCCTCAGTCTCCTCGGCCACCGCGGCCGGCACCCATTAGTTATTTCGATTACACTGTTACACTGTTATAATAGAGGCAGGCATATATAGTGTAATCGTGTACAGAGAAACCTACTTGCCTCAGGATGGCTTAGTTTAGATGCGTGATTATTAGCCTATTAAAAGTTCCATTGAACGAGCAACAGAAGGACAAATTAACAGCCTTTATAAAAAAAGTGCAGTGGTCAATGGGTATGAAGTTGAAATAGTAAGAAAGTTGCTACAGGAAATTAAAAGGTACTTGAGAAACGAATAGTAGTTTGAGTAATGCACAGGATGCATTTATTCCTTTTTGTTCGGATGTATTCATCTAAATGTTAAGCAATAAATCCAGAGGGTTGTATTTGAAACTGTACTAGCCTTTAAATGCAAAAAAAGTTAAGAAGGTTTGGTATCACCTGCAAGCAGCTCTTAGAAACTTACACAATGTCAAGGCTGTGTAAAAACCTTAAGAAATTATCAGGACTAAGCTTCATGCTGCTGTAATAACGTCTTTAACATACTCGTTTTATTACCGTGAAGGAAAAGAGAAAATCACCAGCACAAAATAAGGATAGAAGTATAGATGGGTCGAACTACCGATATTAGACTTTCGACAAAACACGATTATATTACATAAATACCGGTACTTGAGTAATATTAATAGCAAGATAAAAAACAAGAATTCATTAAATATAAAAGAATATGATGGCAAAAAAAGTGAAACTGTTATAGCTTTCAAAATTTACACCTTTATTGATGTAATAAAACTGACCCTTTTGCAGCTTGAAACATGGAAAATGAAAAAAGTATGCATATCTCTTTTAACAGTATAATGAGAGGAGATGCACAACAAAAGAGTAGAGACACTCGGTGCCTCATAAAAGTCGAAACACGCAGGGCAGGATGTTTCTGCCCAGAGGTAGGCATATTTACGACAGTCCAAGAATGTTTCAAGCTGTTGCACAGACTACTGCAGAATATTATAATATTGATTTTGAGTTTAAATCGTCTGCGTCGTATCATTTCCTGTAACATTATGAGAGTCAATCACAGTTTCCTTAAAGCAAGATTTTGTTTCACTTAATCCATTCTAGATGTATGAATTTAATCAGTTGCTCTACCCGTTAAATGTTTTTTAATTGCTGCAAAAACTGGTAAGACTGCGTAGATATACTTAAATAGAAAGATTCCACAGATAAGTTTATTACAATTAAACGAATATTCAATTGTTGTTGCAAAGGTACTATCAGAATGATAAAAACCTGGTTTCTTGCGTTAAACTTCAAAGTTCATTTCCTATACTTAATATTCCTTAATAAGAGGTAACTCTTGAGGCAACGTTCCACGTAACGTGACACTTGGTCCGGAATCGTAGATGTCTACCTGCTAGATCCTAGCACTGCTGGCTCGAAACACGCTCTGTATGAACACTTTGCAGACCAGTGAACATGTTGCGGTTTGGATCAACACGATGCATTCTTCCTGCATAAACACGATGAAGTCTGACGGGTCGTGTGATCCGAAGAGTTAACCATGCAATGGCCAATCAGGTTTCTGTAAACGCGTGCTGTCAACTTCAGTGTTCCCGTGTGCCTGCCGATATTGGTGTAGTAATACTTGGTTCGCTCACAATACGCATTACTACATTTTATACATAGCAATACGTGTTTTCGGAGTTCATTCCTGTTCCTCAGTACTGTACGACGTACTCATAGATACTGGAAGGGATGTCCGAGGTATTGTTGTGGTTTTATTTTATGGTGCTAGTTTGTTCTTGCACAAGGTAAACTGCTTATAAACGGTAAGAGGTAGCCTTATAACGGAAAAGGGTTGACGAATCCTTATCTAAGATATTGTAAATGCCCTGATGATTAGTGGGAATAGGGGGTATGACAGAACACTATGGAATATACAGACCAGGTGCAAGAAAGACCATCTCCTGTGATATTGAATGATGTACTATATGACAGATTTGGTCACTTGATAGATTGTGGAACAAAAGGGAAATGTAGTCTTTGTCTTCACGGGTATTTGACTGTAAAACATGGAGTTTATTGGAATGTTCTTGGATTTGTATCGAAAGGGGCTTGTTTCAAGGGATTCACATGAAATGCTGCAAAATACCGCAGTTTGACAGCCACAGGAACAAAATTGCGATATTTATTTTGTAGTACTGACGTCGATTTGCAGCAGGGGTATGGAACATATACTTTTTTCGATCATTGTGAACTACCTCGAAGAGAGCGACATATTGAACCATAGTCAACACGGATTCAGGAAGTATCGTCCTTGGGAAACACAGCTAGTTCTTTATTCACATGAAATGGTGAGTTCTAAGGACAAGGGAGCCCAAAACGATTCCATATTTATTGATTTCCGGAAGGCTTTTGACACTGTATCTCAGAAGCGGTTTCTAATCAAAATATGTCTCAATTGTACGACTGTGTTTGTGATTTCTTGACGTAGGTCTCACAGTACGTTGTATTTGATGGAAAGTCATCAAGTGAAGTGTCATAGGGCCTTTGCTGTTTCTTGTCTTTGTAAGTGATTTAGGCTGCTGTTTCTTGTCTTTGTAAGTGATTTAGATTGCTGTTTCTTGTCTTTGTAAGTGATTTAGGAGGCAATCTGAGTCACACTCTTAGACTGCTCGCCGAAGATACTGTCATTTATTGGGTAGTAAAAGTACCAGAAGATCAAAAGCATCTCTAAAACGATTTAGATAACAATCTGCATGGTCCGAAAATTGACAATTATTGTCGTAATATAATGACAATTGTAAAATGCTCCATATGAGGACTAAAAGAAATTCGTCAGACTTTACACGATGGATCAGTAAAATCTACAAGCCGTAAATTCAACTACATATCTAGAAACTGCAATTACTAAAACATAGAAAATACCTTCGGGAAGGCGAACGAAAGGTTACGTTTCACTTTCTTTATAAAGGTGAATAGATGGGGAATAACAGCTTTCAGATAATTGCAGAACGACATGTTGACCATAGCTGTTTAGTAATTCTCAATGCTATCGGTTTCGGTTATGTACCATTGTCGAGCGTTATCAGAGATTAGCGATTCCCATTTGAATTCCCGGAGCATTTCTGTGACACTCTCGCATTGGTCGAATTTACCAGTAACGAACCTAACTGCTCGCCTCTGAGCTACTTCCATGTCTTCCTTTAAACTGATCTGCTGTGGGTCCCAAACACTTGAGCAATACTCAAGACGTAGTCATACAAGATTTTACAGATGAAGTACATTTTCCCAAAATTCTCCCAATAAGCCGAAGTCGGCTGTCCACCTTACAACTGTCCTTATATGTTCGTTCCATTTCATATCGCTTTGCAAATGTTACGCCTAGATATTTGAACGACGCGCCTGCACCAATAGGCTCATTACTAATGCTGTATTCGAACATTATGGGATTGTTTTTCCTACTCACGTGCATCACTTTACATTTTTCTACATTTAGAGCTAGCTGCCATTCTTCACACCAACTAGAAATTTTGACTAAGTAATCCTGTACGCTATTACAGTCAGTTAAAGACGACACTCTCCCATACACCACAGCGTCATCAGCAAACATCCGCAAATTACAAGTTACTCTGTCCATCAGGCCATTTATATACATAGAAATAATAGCGGTCCTATCACATTCCCCCGGGGTGCGCCTCACTATACACTGGTCTCTGATGAACACGCGCCGTCGAGAACAACGTACTGCGTTCTATTACTTAGGAAGTCTTCCAGCCAGTCGCAAATCTGTGTATTTTCAACCGTGTATTTTTTGCACCATCCGTTCTGACACACCCTTAATGTCACACACACACACACACACACACACACACACACATTTATATACATATTCAGTTGACCATTAAAATTGTTCATCTGCCAATGCATCTCTAATTAAAGTAACTCTGTATATAAAAGATGAGAATAAGTTTGCAAAAGGGTTTAACAATTTATTAGATAAAGCTACCTGTTTCTTCTGAGACCTAGTCGTCTCGCTGCTGATAATCTCAGAAGAGATCGAAACAGGTCACTTTATCTACACTTCTGGCCATTAAAAATACTAGAACTGACATGTGATTACATTTTCACGGAATTTGGGTGCATACATCCTGTAAAATCAATACCCAGAACAACCACCTCTAGCCGTAATAACGGCCTTGATACGCCTGGGCATGAGTCAGAGCTTTGATGGCGTGTACAGGTACAAATGCCCATGCAGCTTCAACACGACACCACAGTTCATCAAGAGTAGTGACTGGCGTATTCTGATTAGCCAGTTGCTCGGCAACCATTGACCGGATGTTTTCAGTTGGTGAGAGATCTGGAGAATGTGCTGGCCAGGCCAACAGTAGAACATTTTCCGTATCCAGAAAGGCACATACAGGACCTGCAGCGTGCTGAAGTGTGGGATTTCACAGGGATCGAATGAAGGATAGAGCCACGTGTCGAAACACATTTGAAATGTAACGGTCAATGCCGTCGATGCAAACAAGAGGTGACCGAGACGTATAAGCAATGGCACCCCATATTATCACGCTGGGTGATACGCCAGTATGGCGATGACGAATACACGCTTGCAATGTGCGTTCACCGTGATGTCGCCAAACACGGAAGTGACCATCATGATGCTGTAAACAGAACCTGAATTCATCCGAAAAAATGACGTTTTGCCATTCGTGCACCCAGGTTCGTCGTTGCGTACCCCATCGCAGGCGCTACTGTCTATGATGCTGTGTCAAGGGTAGCCGAAGCCATGGTCTCCAAGCTGATAGTCCATGTTGCTGCAAACGTCGTCGAACTGTTCGTACAGATGGTTGTTGTCTTGCAAACGTCCTCATCTGTTGATTCAGGGATCGAGACGTGGTTGCACGATCCGTTACAGCCATTACTGTCATCACGACTGTTAGTGATACGGGGCCGTTGGGATCCAACGCGGCGTTCCGTATTACTCTGCTGAACCCACCGATTCCATATTGTGCTAACAGTAATTGGATCGCGACCAACGCGTGCAGCAATTTCGCGATACGATAAACAGCAATAGCGATAGGCTATAATCCGACCTTTAGCAAAGTCAGAAACGTGATGGTTCGCATTTCTCCTCCTCACACGAGGCATCACAACAACGTTGCACCAGGCAACGCCGGTCAACTGCTGTTTTTGTACGAGAAATCGGTTGGAAACTTCGCCATGTAGGTGTCGCCACTGTGAATATTGTGAAAAGTTAATCATTTGCATATCACAGCATCTTCTTCATGTCGCTTAAATTTCGCTTCTGTAGAACGTCATCTTCGTGTTGTAGCAATTTTAACGGCCAGGGGTGTAATAAATTGTCCAAACGTTTTGCGATTTGAGTTTTATTCTCTTCTTTTAAAAGATTTACCAGTTCGCTGTTTTCCAAAAGGAAAATTACGTTTTCCAGAGTTATTTCTTTTTTCGTGGACTTTCTGTATGAGCCTAATAAAGGCTCGACCCCTTATGGCTACTACTCGCGTAGACCCAGAGTGAGGACCGCGCGTCTACATCTACATCTACATGGGATACTCTGCAAATCACATTTAAGTGCCTGGCAGAGGGTTCATCGAACCACAATTATACTATTTATCTCCTATTCCATTCTCGAATAGCGCGCGGGAAGAAAGAACACCTGAATCTCTCTGTTCGAGCTCTGATTTCTCTTATTTTATTCTGATGATCATTTCTACCTATGTAAGTGGGAGTCGACAATATATTTTCGCATTCGGAGGAGAATGTTGGCGATTGGAGTTTCGCTAGTAGCCCACGCCGCAGCGATAAGCGCCGTTGTTGTAATGATTCCCATCCCAGATCCTTTATCATTTCCGTAACGCTGTCTCCCCTGTATCGTGACAATACGAAACGAGCTGCCCTTCTTTGGACTCTTTCGATGTCCTCCGTCAAAACCACCTGATAAGGATTCCACACTGGGCTGCAATACTCCAAAAATGGACGGACAAGCGCAGTGTATGCAGTTTCTTTAGTAGTTCTGTTGCATCTTTTAAGGGTTCTGCCAATAAAACGCAGTCTCTGGTTCGTCTTTCCCACGACATTATCTACGTGTTCTTTCCAATTTAGGTCTGAAGCAATAGTAATTCCTAGGTATTTTGTGGAGTTTACGGCCTTCACATTTGATTGATTTATGTTGTAAACAAAGTTTAACGGATTTCTTTTCGTACTCATGTGGACGACTTCACACTTCTCATTATTTAGAGTCAATTGCCAATTTTTACACCATACTGATATCTTATTCAGATCGTCCTGCCGGCTGCCTATGAAGCCGGTCGGCCCTTTGCCCCTCGCCGCAGCCATTGGAAACTGGCGCACCTGCCCCGCAGCCCGCGCAATCGCTTCCTGCGGCCGCTCCCGCTTTGACGTCTCGTCTCGTCTCGTCTCGGCCGGTGGGTGACGCATCGCGGATTCCTGCCGCGACGTACCGGCAGAACCGCAACCGCCTCGCCTCGTTTTTCCGGTTCTGGCGGCACTCCGCTCCGTAAAGGCCCGACCGACTTGACAACTGTTTGATGAACATGAATGGAACTGACCCGGCACGCCGACGGTATATCGCCCCGCGCCGGCCACTTCCCGTTATCGTTCATCGACCCGGGCCGGCATCCATCGGCAGAGGCGTTTTATGAGACGCCGGGGCCGTGGCGTGCCTTGTTAGCCGCGCTCCCGCCGTAAAACACGGGTTCACAAGGTATTTATTGCCCCCAGGTAGCAGATGGCCGGCCGGAACATACCCGCTCCAGATATCTTCACGCCGTGGGCTGGACCAGCTGCGGCAGTCCGCTACACTAATGGTTCCTAGCTGACAACAAAGTGTTAACTAGGACTCATGATTGTTTCTACCATTTCCTTTCCGAAAATATTAATTGTGTCTGACTCTCAAAGTGTGCTTCAAAGCCTACAACACCGGATTCTACCAAACACCTAGGAGTTACAATTACGAACAACTTTGACTGGAGAGAACACACAGAAAATATTGTGGGGAAGGCGAACCAAAGGTTACGTTTCATCGGCAGAACGCTTCGAAGATGCACCAGCTCCACCAAAGAGACTGCCTACATCACACTTGTGCGTCCTCTCCTGGAGTACTGTTGCCCCTTGTGGGACCCTCACCAGGTGGGACTGACGGAAGACATTGAGAAGGTTTAGAGAAGGGCAGCTCGTTTTGTTTTATCACATTACGGGGGGGAAAGCGTCACGGAAATGTTGCAAGAATTGGGGTGGAAATCATTAAAAGAAAGACGTTATTCATTGCGGCGTGATCTGTTTGCGAAGTTTTAATCACCGACTTTTAGTTCTGAATGTGAAAATATTTTGGTAGCACCCACCTTCTTAGGGAGACATGACCATCCCAATAAAATAAGAGAAATCAGATCGAAAACGGAACGATTTAGGTGTTCTTTCTTCCCGCGCGCTATTAGAGAATGGAACGGTAGAGAAAAGTTATGAAAGTGGTTAATGAACCCTCTGCCAGGCACTTGAATGTGATTTGCAGAGTATCTATGTAGATGTAGATGTAGAAGGAACAAAAAAACCAACAGCTATATTCTGGTGTGATTTCGGCATATATTCTCTGTACAAATACGTGGCGGACAGTTAAATTACTGTGGGTGCCTTCTCACGCTGGTATCTGCTATAATAAAAGGAAGTAGATTCTTGCTAAACAAGTGGCATCCTTAGGCACTGTCTTGGACCTACAACTACCATACACAGACTTGTTATCTACGGTCAAGGAATATGCTAAACAACAGTGGCAACAGATGTGGAACGTTTCCCAGGAAATGAAAGGCTCTTCTTACGCTGTGCTGCAACCTCTGATTTCTACGCAGCCGTGGTTTATGAGGACTCATCTGGACCGATCAGCTATTTCTACCATCATTCGTCTTCGCTTCTATCACGCCTCTCATCCACAACACATACATCGGATAAACGTCTACGATTCGGCGGCATGTGAGTGTGATTCTGAAACGGAAGCTGATGTCAACCACATCCTGTTCAGGTGCCCCAAATTTGACCGTGAACGTTTGAACTTCCTACAGTCATTGGTAGAGATGGGATATCCCCTTCCCCAGTCAGCTCCTTCCCCTTTGTTTACAAAAGACATTCGTGTGTATAAAACCATAATTAAGTTTATTAAGACCACTGAACACAAACTATAAGTATCAAGTGTGTTGGTAATATATTATAAGGTTTTCTTGTGAATATGTGAAAATGTTCCAAAATTATTTAAATTGTAGTGTAATACAATTTTCGCTTTGTTTCCACTTTCCCATTTTGACAAATGTACTTCAGATTTTTTCTGTTTATTTAAATATAAGTAAATTTCCACTGTATGTTGCAGTTGGCCACATTGAGTTAACACTCAGAAGGCCAAATAAAAACAATAAAAAATAATTAAAAAAAATGACCCTAGGGTTTAGCCCATTTCTCAGCCACGGAATCTCTGTTACAACGACCGAATAATTTTAATTTTACAATCCAGCACAGGATTGGAACACTTGTGGGAAGTCACATTTGTGAGGAGTCACAGTTGTGAGAAAATCCGGGCTAGCAGGTAGCAGGTAGTCTACAGAAACTCCAAGAACCTGTCACCCACCCAGCAGCTGCCTTTCGAAATGTTCAAATGTTTGTAAATCTATCGGACTCAGCTGCGTGGTTATTAGTCCGTAGCTTACAAACTAATTAAACTAAGGTAACCTAAGGACAACACACACATCCAAGCCCGAGGGAGGATTCGATCCTCCGACCAAGAGGCCTCGCGATCCGCAACGTGGTGCTCCATAAAGCAGTCGGCACACGGAACTGAATAGCTAACGTTAACGTGCCGCTCTCCGAGATTTCTGACGTCGCATCCTGCTTTTCCAGTTGAGGAGCCATTTTCTCCCGTGAAACGCATAATAAGTTATGCGATATTTCTGTTACGTGCCACGTTAAGTCGGTCCAATAGGAAGCAAGAGTTCCGACTTTTCCTGCTTCAGTTCGGTTTATTGTTTACTTCCAGCAACATGGCTACAGCGTGGACTAACAAATGATGTTTTAATTGAAGCCACGGTGGAAAGACACTCCTTATATAATAAATAGAAAAACAATAGAAATAGCAAATTGAAATAAAGATGAAACATCGAAAAACACATGCAATGATAATGTTTTACTGTATGTAAATAGCACTTCCAGACAATGTAGGACACAATATCACCCTGAAAACAGCTCGTTTATTGAAGTTCTTGAATACGATGTAGAGCCAGGCGAGCATTTTTTCGTAATAATGAGGTACAAATACGAAGGTTGGTGAAATACCGTGCGAGAGACTAGCGAAGTGTAAAAGTGAAGTTACGTTTTGCGATGTTCTTTTGTTAACCAATTAAACCGAGGGAATGGAGTCTGTTTAGAGAAAAAAATGCTTCCAAAAAAGTACGACGAAGAAACTCTGTTCTTTTTTTTTTAGTTTATGTTAATATTGTCATTTCTATTGTTTTTTATTTAGAATTTCCCTGCCCAAAACCTCTTAATTCCCGTCGTATTTCCCGTTCCCGTGCACGTTAACGTTAACTGCTTCGTTCCGTGTGCCGACAGCATAACACACGGCTACTCCCGCGCGGCTAGCTGCCTTTCGATTCCTATACCTGCGACGCCTTTTTGCCGAAGTTGTACAGGTTCAGTAGTTTTCCACTTACTACAGTGCGATATTGCTGTTATTTTGCACTTTTGTGTAAAGGTAATGATTTCACGAAGTCTAAGACTATGTATTCTTCCTGTTTGTGTGCCTTTTGCCGTTTACAAAATGTTTTTACAATTATTTATTTCTTTATTTTACGTGTCCAGGACTAAGACGTATATCTCAATAAATCAATATACCATTACAATAAACAAATTACAATATAGAGACACAAGATTCAATAAATATACGATTATAGTGTTCAATTACAGTTAACAAATTATAATCCAGAAATGCAAAATTTAATAAATATACAATTATATTAAACAAATCACAAACTAGAAACACAAAATTTAGAAAGAGCTGACTAATTCTCTAGGGTACTGCTAGATTCTGCTAAATGGACTGAAATCTCCAAAATTCTGCTACCTTGACAGCAACATCATATGCTGCGTGTATGTCCTCAATGGTCCAGGGGTTGGGCAGGTTTCTGCAGACCAGGAGATGTTGTGGGTCCTGCACAACGCTACACTCACAGAGCACATCTTCGTTTGTGAAGCACCACTTTCTGAGATTCGTCTTTCAACGAGGCACTCCTCTCGTCAGCCTGTTTAGTTCCTTCCATGTTGCATACGGCAGACGAAATCCTTCGGCAGGTCCCTCTTTGATTTGACGAATTCTGCCATAACTCTATTCTCCGATTTCCAGGCCTGAATGCAGTTGATGTTGTGTTCACAAAGCTTCTCCTTGTTTTCAGCCTAGGTTTTTGTGGTTCACGTCCGAAAAGAGGGTGCTGGGGTCGGTTTCCTGATTGTTTTTCTCTGTTTCTGCAACTGTTCTTCTTCATATGTCTGGAGGCGCTTTGCTCATAATTTCGTAGATTTTTCTGACAGGAGTTGGTCGAAGGCAGCCAGTCACTATGCGTCCAGTCTCTTTTAGTACCGTATCCACCTCTCTGATACGTGTTGAGCTTCGCCAGACTGGTGCTGCATACACCGCTGCAGAGAATTGCAGTGCCAGGGTAGAGCGCGGAGTTATATCAGTTCCTGCATACGTCTTACTCCCAAGGAAAAATATAATCAATTTATCATCGTGACGTGACGTGCGATGCCTGCGAGAAAATGAGACATGGAAATAGCCTAAAATGTGTCGAGACATTTCATACTCTTACTTCATGATAAGCCACCGCACATTCATTCCTCTTGGTGGGTGACTATATTGAAATAAGAAAAAAAATCGTAACCACTGTTCTGTCTAGTCCTCTGTACTGTCCAGATACGACCCCTTTGAAAGGACGAAGATCTGCAACGATAGAGGATATAGAAAATTCGCAGAACGTTCTTCGGGCCATCCAGCAAGATGCGTACAAAGACTGTTTCCGGAAGTAGAAACGGTGCTGAGAACAGTGACTCTATTATGTAAAAGATTATTCGTAGGAGGTCATTCAAACTCGGAAAAAGATATGCTCAGAAAAGTTTTGTTCAGAAAGTTTCTGTAACGACCTAATGTGTACTTTTTTCATCTCGCGTAGAAGCTGCACACATTGTTTACCAGAAGACAAAAATGGGTGTTAGAATGCTATGGGTATCATATAAATAGAGATATTTAAATGAAAACATTTGAGGCTAGGCTTTACCGTGATTATTATTAATAACGAATGAAACGCCAAGGTTTACTGTTATTAGTCGTTGCGAATTTAATTTACTTCCAAACGTCTCTGAGTTCCAAACCTCACCTGTGCCATGAAACCTCACGTGTAAATATTTTTACTCTACAATTAAGAGATCTTCATTTTTTCTTTGTGAATAAAACTGTATAGATCTTTAAAATCGTATTTTTTATAACATAGTTTCGGCTTCTGGCCTCATGAGATATGTAATAGAGATTAAAGGAACATACAAGTGTTGGTTGTACAGCATCGAGAGCTCCAAAGAAATTTAAAAATACAAATTATAAAGTTTTTTCTTCTTATTTTCTTTTTCTTTTTTTAAGGGTAACGGTACTTAAAAATGCTCACTCACCCAAAAACCTCCTGATGTTTTTATCAACATTTCCACTGAATATTTACATGTATATATTGTTAAAAATATTTTTGGAGTTCACGATTCTGCTTGCCACATGAAAAGTTAATTAAAGTAACATGTAACACGAGATTTAAAATATTTGGCTATCTGTAATTTTAAATTGAAATTTACTTATGCTTTCATAAATACAAATGGTAGAAAAAGGATAATAATAAATTAAAAAAAAAAATGTAGGCATAATCCCACACTACCGCCTCTGTCAGCGAACCCGTCAATGGTTTGTAAATACTAAATGTGGATAGGAATTGCATATCCATGCTATGGTTCCCCTAATTTCTGTGATCATCACATCCCTCATCTAGCCATTCACTTTGATCCTTCATGTATCTGTGTGTCCTCTATCTGAACACTTGGCGGTGCTAGGATATTTACTTGTTCCAATATTCTATTGGTTCATAAATTTTTCCCCTCTCTCTGTCCGCTCATCCTTCCTGCTCAGTCTCCTCTTTCTCTGCCGCCGTCGTCGCCACCTTCTTACTCTTCTCCAACTACCCCTACTCTCCACCACCTCTTTCTCCTCCTACTCCTTCTATCCAACCATCAATCGCCCTCTGTCTGTCATTTCCTCCCTAGCAATTTGTTGATCTCGTTCCTGTGTATATGAAAAATTAGACATATCAGCAAAATATCATGATAATCGCTCAAACGGTTTCGAAGTCTGTAGTACAGTGCCTTCCAGTATGCATCATACGAAGTGATATGTAACCGTGTCGTTCGTCTTGTTTTGAAATTAAAGTGTGCAAAATTTTATTTCAATCGGATGAACGGTAATGTAGCGCATAAAACACGAATATAATTAGATCAGAATTAGTAGTTCCGATTTTCCAGCGCCACCTGCCGGATCCAGTTGTGAATCAAAACCATTCAGAGACTCACTTATCAAAATGAGACCAACACCAAGATTTCAGTGACGTACACACTGTTGCTTCAACGTTTATGCATCGGACGTCTTTGCTACATGAATTGTTGAGATTACCTTTTTCCGCAGCATTTTCCGTAATAAAATGAAAAACACGAAAAAATTTTTAAAGCTTTGTTTCTCTTACGCAAATATGAAAACGAAGAGTGGGCATGCGACGTTTCAATTTGACGCCACTTCAGCGATTTGCATGTCACTAACATACTCCAGTTATCCAACGGGAGAAAAGGGGACCTACAATTTAACGGGGAATCGGAATCACGTGACGTTTCTGGTGATATCTCACATCGTTGACACGCGAAGCTAGGTTAAAACCACAGAGTGAAAAAAAAAATCTGTCATCAGATCGGGTTAGGAACACATTCCAAGATCGATCACTTTAGCGCTAGCCCGGACTTACAGTGAATTCTATTGGATACTTTCTCAACCTTGATAAAACATTTAATTTTAAATGAAATAATACTCAGGTTATTAGATGACATAAATACTATCCTATCTTTTGAGATGGAGTTTGCACTCGCTGTGCAAAAAATCCTGAAGATCAGTTGAGTAGTTTCGGAGTTCATCTCGGACAAACATCTTGACAGGCGGTCGTGTCTGTGTGAGTGCGTGTGTATATGTGTCTCTTTAACCGACGAAGGCCGAAAGCTCTAATGTTGTATTCTGTTATTTTTGCCTTACTGCGGCTCACTGGACGGCTCTGTGTTGAGTATGCAACCTACCCTTCTCAAACATATATTTCCAGGACTGATCGCGTTTTATTCATTTGGATGACCGGTTTCGTAGTGTCTTAGACATCATCTTCTGGTATTCTGTACATCTCGTCTCCATGTTACATATCATGTAGGCCCTAGTTACTCCGTCTTATTAGAACTATCTCGGTGTTTCTAATAAGAGGGAGTAGCTAGGGCCTATTTAATATGTATATAAAGCATTCATATTTATGTACGTACTAGGCGAATATGTAACAAAAATGGAGGTAGCTATTTGAACTACGGCGGCTCCATCTAGCAGGGCAACCGTAGTGCCATCTGTTATCCCCCTTCATGCTAGAAAGTTTTGTTCTTTGTAGTTTTTTTTTTCGTTTGGTGCTTATTTATTTAGTTGATGAGTGTACTAGGTACTGATTTCAGTTCAGACGATTTTTCGTATGTGGTATTTTTTAATTAACTTGTAAAAAGTACTGAAATTGTCTCTCTCTTTCTTTTTTTTTTTTAATGGCAGATGTCTAAACGAAGTTACAGATACAATTATAGCGATTTAGACGGTTTCATTCACATTGACAAAAAATCACATTTAAAGCGTCACTGTTTGTAACGAAAGAACTGTATCAAGCGCCTCAACCTGGAATCTACCCGGGAGCATTGTATAAGCTGCTTTCCGGATCTCGTGGGCGAACAGATAGAACTGGATATGACATGAGGCCCAGCCTAAAATATTCGAAACGGCTGTGCTCTCCGCTTGAGTGTCGTCAGTGTTTGAGGGCGTGGTGCCGATGCTCGTGTCCCCTGGGGCCTCGCCTCCGGAATGTCCCTGTAGGTGGGCCCGTGGGCCGCGCGGTGTGTCGCGCGGCGCGCTACATGACGGCTATCGTGTGTCGCGCTTTTTCTGCCGCCGCCATACATATTTCATAGGCGGGCGGCAGCCAGCAGCCAGCAGGTAGCCGCGCGCAGGGCCCGCTATCACGGCGGCAAAGGGGACGCCGCCACAACCACCTTGCACCTGCTTGAGGTATCGTACTGTAATGCAGGAGACCGCCACTCCAGAAGGTTTCTGCGCCAATCATTAAGGTCCGAAGCAACGCGCTTAAATTTCATATAGTGACAATACACACGAGTTACAGCGCTCTTTACGGCAACCTGTGTAAATTCAGCACCACATTTACGGAGGTCAGTACCACTTCAACGAGCCTGAATTTCATAGAGTGGCGATACGTCTGCCAATTTTGAGGCAAATTGAACTGGCGTCTGCCATGTTATTTGGGGTATCAGCTGACAGCTGTTATGCCACACCCACTAGAGGAGTTTACCTGTTTACACAGTTCCAAAAAATGTTCAAATGTTTTTTTAGCTTAAGGGACTTAACTGCGGAGTCATCAGTCCCTAAACTTACAAATTACTTATGAACTAATTTATACTAAAGAGGACACAAACATCCATGCCCGAGAGGGGATTCGAACCCCCGACACAATTCCTCGTTTTAAATAAAGATTGACTTGAGTACAGATATGCATGAAGTTCCGTCGGTGTCTCCAGACGAATTGATGAGCAAGATAGTGTATTTCCTAAAAGTCAGGTAATGAAATCTCACAAATCTGTCAGTAATACACTTCCAGTTCGAAGTATAACAGTTAGCTGAGGTTTGACCCGACAAGGAAAGTGCCACTTTGAAAATATTTGTGTTAATTGTAATGCAAGTTCACAGTTTAAAAGTGCTGCAAAACTTATACAATGAATGGTAATTGTTATGATGAACAATCATTATCATAGATTTGCAGCTGTTATTAATGTGTTGTAACAACTGCTTTCATAACGTCTAGTACACAACTATCTTGTCCTTATTAAACGCAGTAAGCGTTTGGTTATGAAGTTTGGTTTACGAAATTTGAGTACGAAGACGAAAATAACAACAGAATACTGCAATAAAAATGAGCCTAGGTCAATTGTCACAAAAGCATTCTACATCGAAATAACATATCATCAATAGCTTACGTTGTTGCCACGCTGATATACGTAAATATTTATTATAAAGAACGTAGATATTTAACAAGTGAAAAAATTCTGGCTGTTACTTTTGCTTCCACGCTTTGCAATGATTATAGGTTAACCATGCTTGGTCAAGTATTGTCAGCAACAAATGAAAATATGAAGAATGTAATACGGAATACAAGTGTATTCCAAGCCACAGTTGTATTCCCTTTTACATAAATTATTCCAGTTGCACTCCTAACTGACAAAATTGTTCAAATGTCTGTAAAGCTTAAGGCACTTAACTACGGGGTCATCAGTCCCTAAACTTACAAACTACTTATGAACTAGCTTATATTAAAGACAACACAAACATCCATGCCCGAGGGGGGGGGGGGACTGGAATCCCCGACTGGGAACGGCCTTGGGCATCGTAGCATAGCGCCTCTATGCGCTAGGCCGCTCCCCCGCGGCCTTAACTGACATTGTCAGATTATATTAATTTTTAAAGAAGGTGTAAACACTCAACAGTATTTACTTCATTTTCTTATTCAGCAGATGAGCTACTCTTCAACCAACCACAGCAGCAACAGAAGAAGAAATACACAGACGCCGCGGCGGAGTGGTTGAGCACATTGAGGCGCTAAGCTCCGATGCCCGAGGCCGTTCCCCGTCGGGGTTCGAATCCCCTACCCCTAGGCTATGGATGTTTGAGTTGTCTTTAATATAAAGTAGTTCATAGGTAGTTTGAAAGTTTAGGGACTGAAGACCACGCTGTTAAGTCCCATAAGTTTAACAAACATTTGAACATTTTTGAACACACAGACGCTAGACAGAAAACTGAGCAATTTTTATCGTATGTTTTTCAACGGAATTGGGAGTTAGGTCATCCGAAGCTTCGCTCTTGGGGAATTTATGTGCCATTTGCAAGGAATTTTGCTTGTGTATAGGCAGACAGAGGTCATACAAGGCAAAACAACTGGTGTTCTTGCTCGAAATATTTGTCGTTTTTACACTTCGATTTGTGTATTTAAATGCTGAACACACTTCAGACATATTGCAGAAGCAAAGATTGCACAGAAGATATACACTAAATACAATACAAACTAAATATAGCACTTCACTTTGAACAACTTACAATGGACAGACTCCTCTCAGGTGTACTGATCACCGCCAATATGACGGCTGAGTTTGCCTAGGCTGCCGCAAAGAGCGCTGCAACTCTATGAAATTAAAGCTCGTTGGCACACTTGGGATAAGTCGGTGAATCGTATGTTGTTGTTGAGCCTCAAGTGTTGTATTTACAGTATATTGTATTTAGAGTGTATTATAGGTACCATTTTTGCTGCTGAAATGTGCCTGAAGTATGTTCAGCACCTAAATTCACAAATCTAAGTGATAAAACGACAAATACTTCGTGCATAAACATAAGATGTTTTACCTTGTGTGATCTCAGTCTGTTTATACTCTATTCCTGACTAATCGCACTTAGCTGCCTCAAGAGTGAAGCTTCAGATGGGCTATCCTGCAATTATGTTAAAGTACACGCCATAAAAAAATAAAAAATAAAAAAAAATTTAAAAAAATTTAAAAAAATGCTCAGCTTACTACCCAGTGTTGGTGTGTTTTGAGATGTTTCTTCTTCTGTTGCTCCTGTAGTTGATGAAATCATAATTTTGATTGTCAAACCCTCTTTAAAAATATTTTCTTACTTGATCGAGCGTGGTTGATATGTCACCGGTGCAAATTGTGGAAGCAGCAGCCAGAATTTTTCACTTGTATATGTCTGTGATCTTTGCAACACATAATGTACTTACTTCAGCTTTGCAACAACGAAGGATATTAATAATACGTTATACAGCTGTAGAAGGCTTTTGTGGGAGCTGACCCGGCGCTTATTTTGTAGCGGTATTCTGTTCTCACTTTCGTATTCGTATTAAAATTTCACGTACCAAATGCTACTTGTTTCAGCATGGCAAGAAGGAAAGTTATTAACGACGCCTTATTTCGTCGTGGAATGCTTTTGTAGCAGCAGACCTATGCGCATTTTTAACTGCTTTTAACTGCAGTATTTTATTGTCACTTTCGTCTTTGTACTCAAATTTCGTCCACCAAAGTTCACAACCAAACACTTTGACAGCAGTTTTACAAGTTTGTAGACTTAATTCGTCCACCAAAGTTCACAACCAAACACTTTGACAGCAGTTTTACAAGTTTGTAGACTTAATACGTTTAGTAAACACCAGCTAAATGTATATTAGACTTCATGAGGCCGGCCGCAGTGGCCGAGCAGTCTACGGCGCGCCAGTCACAGTCTGCACGGCCGCTACGGTCGGGGGTTTGAATCCCCCTTCGGCATGGATGTTTCTGTCGTATTTAGTATAAGCTAGTTCATAAGTAGTTTGTAAGTTTAGGGACTGATGACCCCGCAGTTAAGTCCCTTAAGCTTAACAAACATTTGAACATTTAGACTTCATGAAAGCAGTTGTTATATTAACAACAGATGCAAATCCATGATCATGGTTGTTCGTCATAACAATTACTGTTACTGTATGTCTCACAGCTTGGTTAGACCATGTAATTGCATTATAATCAACACAGGTATCTTCACAGAGGCACCTTCGTTGTTGTTGCAAACATCCGCTAATTGTTATACTTTGATCTGGAACTGTATTACTGACACGTTCGTGAGATTTCATTACCGCGTTTTTAGGAGGTATACTACCAAGCTCATCAATTCTCTGATTCGATAAAGTCTGACGGAACTTGATGCACATCCGTCTTCAACAGTTAATCTCTATGTAAAAAATCGTGAAACTGTAAATAGGAAAAATTCTGTAGTGGGTGTGGCATACTAGCTGTCAGCTGATATCCCAAATAATATACCTGACGACAATCCAATTCGCGTCACACATGGCGCATCTACTGCCACTCGGGAGACGGACGCCTTTACGCTGAAAAAGTGTAGCTTGACCCTGCCATGTTGCTGAGTCTTGGAGAAGTGTTCGTATTGTAGAGCTGATGTTTTAGCTCTCTATTGAAGAAACTGTCGGAGGGATAAAACTGAAATTAAAATCATTCATCAGAGGAAAATCCGCTGGACCTGATGATTACCAGTTCTATTATAAACGGAGTAACCGAAGGAACTTGCCCTCCTCCTAGCAGCAATGTACCGTAAGTCTCTAGAGGAGCGAAGCGTTCCTAAGGACTGGAAAAAAGCACAGGTTATTCACGTTTCCTAAAAGGGTAGTCGATAAGATGCCCAAAACTTTAAGCCCATTTCTGTGACGTCGGTCAGTTGCAGAATTTTGGAACGCGTTCTATGTTACAGTGTTATGACATTTCTGGAGACCGGAAATCTTTTCTGTTGGAAGTAAAATATTTTCCGAAAGCTACGATCATATATATCCCTGATCATAGTATTCATCCATGAGATCTAGAGGGCAGTAAAGACAGGCTTTCAGGTAGATGCCGTGTTTCTCGACTTCCCAGAGACGTTCGATACTGTGCGAACAAGAATTCAAAATTTGTACAGCGGTTAACAAGGAATTGAACACATTCTTCACCAAGTAATTAAAGTAATATTTTCAATAAACTGAAGAAACGGTGGCAAACATCTTGAGGCGAACTTCTTATCGCAGACGGATTATCTATCCCTCGACTTCTGAATAAGAGTTTAACAATAAACAAACAGAATATTTTCTGTGTATGACTTGCTTTTTCTTGCGAACCTATTCTATTTGGAAAACTAATTTATCGATAACTTCCTCTCACCATAGCTGTTATATTACGATATTTAAAATAATCCAGTAAACCTGTGAGTGGCTTCTAGAACGCTTAATTTTAAAGTGTTAATATTCGAAATATGCAAAATATTCGAAGATACTGGCTTTTCGGTGTGTCCAACGAGCCAAATCGCTTCATTGTTTTTGGCCCCTGGGTATCTGTGTTTCTGGGGCCATATAAGTTCCTGTCGGTCTATGCGCCTCTCAGTAGTTCGGTAGAGGATCACGAGTTACTTGCACAGGAAATCAGTAATTGGTTCATCCGGGTCGAAGGTCATTCGGTGTAGAAACATGTCCACAAATCTTTAGACGTCTCTGGTAAATGTGTTACTGATCAGTATCTTATCATTTGCCGCCTTGAATGTAACACTTGAAAGTAACATGTCGAATATATTACGCCATATTATGTTCTACCTCTGATGGTGGTACTTCATTTCAATGAGTATCGTCTTATTGAAACACGTAAAATGAGTGTATATTATTATTCAGGGCAGTTGTTCTTGATAGTGAGTTGACTGTCTTGAATGCCTGCCTGAACTCCAGGGAATATAGCAGCACATAAAGAAAAGTATTGTCATGATATTGACAGGAGGTTGCATATCACGTGGACCTAAAATATGGAAAAGACTTTGGCAATGTTAGTCTTAGAATTTTTCTGAATTGCTTTATTAGGAGCACTTTACGTTGTGCTTTGATCTCTATCAGCTTGAGGCCAGCCCTCACTATTAAGGTATCAAAACTGACCTTAAAGGTATTCCTCCTCATGGTAAACCAGCAGCATGTCCTCTGAATACTTACTGCAGTGGGATAATTAAGCCAGAAAGATTTGTGCTAGACAGCTGACTTTTCCTGTTCGGTCAGAAACTTCTGAACTACTGTTTTTGAAAAAAAATATGTAGTGTCAGCCACCTGAATGATTGAATTCATACAAAAGTGCGTGTAGATCGCAATTTATTTTACAGTAACCACCTTCGGCAATTTAAATGTTCATCTCAGACCACTAGATCGAAAGGGTTGACCATCGGATGTACTGAGTTGGAGCTCTCTATGATAGATGTCCACATCTATCATTCACACAGTTGCAACTCAGCACAGCCGATGGCCACCACAATGGTTGTAATAGTATGACGATGGCCATTTAAATGGCCGGAACTGGTTACCGCAAAATAAATTGCGATCTAAACTGAATTTTGTATTAACCTTTGCATGACTTCTGAAAATATTGGGGGTCCTGTAATCTTTTGACTTAAGTTAAGTACTGGTTCTAATTTGGTTCACCATGTCCGCCCAGTTTCGTTTATTCATCTTGTCTGGATTTCATCTAGATATATTTGATGAGTGCTGAGGTCCTTGGTAGTAGTGCACCAGTCGCCACTTTAACAATGGTAATGCACCTGCCGATGCGCAGTAGGACGGTTTTCTTGGTGTTCACCTCAGCACATCTTGCCTTTGAAAATTCTTTAATAAATTACAATGGATGTAGGCAGAGATGGAATCGCTTCTGCATGGAAGAACGCTAATGTTCACCCAAAATATTATGGATAGCTGACTGCAAGCGCGACTTGGCGGCCTGTGGCATGGTTTTGAGGACGGCTTTCAATGACTGATGGCTCGCATTTTATAACATTTTTTGCTACCTCCTTTCTTGGCTAACCCGTAGTTAAGTCCCATAAGCTCTACAAACATTTGAACATTTTTTTAAGAAGCTCCTTTTAAAATTAGAGTGGAAGCTTTTCACATATCCGAGTGGTTGATAATTTCTGCTTAGTAATTGCAACCCACAATTTCAGAGTCGTGTTGAAGCGGGATTTAATTCAAAAGACCCTCCGACAAAAACACGCAATTTTCTTCTCAAGATCGTCATCTCAAAATAAACTAACATTCAGGGAGAAAGTAGAAGGTTGCTGATTGACTTCAATACGATAGGCACAGTGGATGGAAAGACTGAGGGGGCGGTTTCATCATTCGCCGTGCGCTGCTGTATCCTTTGTGAGGCGCAAACTCTATCGATATGGCTGAACCGTGGGTGACATGAGCGAAATCCTGACGGCTACCGCGAAGTTTGTCCCATGTGTCGCAAAAGTGGAGACCCTGGACGAGGTGTTTAACTTCTTCAAAGATTTTGCTATTGGGTATTTCGTCCTTAGCAGTAATAATATAATTTAAATCCCCACCAAAGACGATGTTAACCGCATGAGGGTAGATTGATTTAAGCATTCGCTCTTGAAAATATTAGATCGTTCTTACTTCCGACTATTGCCATATAGAGCGTGGATTTTAACAATTAAAATTCCATTAAACACACAAAAATGCCTCGACCAACAAGTAAAAGCCTTGCATCCGTTATTTGGAGACCGCCAGAAAAGAAATGGCGGTGTCAGTCCACTAGAATCTTTTTTATTAATTTTGCTTATAGTTAGAATACTTCTTGTAGCAAGCAGTTTCCACTGTATTCCCCTATGAAAATTCCTAGGCAGCTCGAATTTTGGCGGGAATGCGTCTCCGATAGACATTGACGAACGTAACATTGTAAGTTCGCGTTGCCATGGCGCCTACGAAACCCCCATGCAGCCGCCGGGCTTCTCATCAGCTCTTTATAGTTTGACCAAGAAGCTTTGGTCCTTCGCTTTCAGTTGTGTTCATTGCCTCCGGCCTAACAGCTTTGGAATCTCCTGTAGACGCCTTAGGTCAAAATGTTCAAATGTTTGTAGAGTCTATGGGACTTAACTATGGGGTCATCAGTCCCTAAACATACAAACTACTTATGAACTACTTACAACTAAGGACGGCACAAATATCCATGCCCGAGGGGGATTCGAACCCCCGACCGTAGTGGCCGTGCGGACCGTGACTGGAGCGCCTCAATCCCCTCGGCCACCGCGGCCGGCGCCTTAGGTCAGATCCAGTTTTCGGTTCCCTAAGCCTATCAGCCACCTTCGAAAATTTCTGTTGTAAGTTTTGTCGCCGTTCGCAGACCTCCTGTTTTGCCTCTCTCATTTTTTTCGTGTTCAGAGAGGACTTTTAGTCTTCCGCCTTAGCATTCTCCTTCCACGCCTTTTTGTCCTATTGGAATGGAGTGTGGATCTTTCAAGTAATACGACAAGCTGGGATGGACTTTCCTTCTGCAAAGTGCTCAATGTGAGCACCCTTCATCACACACATCGATTCGATAGCCCAATTCATCCCAAATCTTCCTCAGCTTGTCTGGGGTAATTGATTGAACTGTAGTTTGCAAGACAGCTTATGTCTTAAAATTGATGATAGCAGGTACGTACGTTGTTATCACTTGGAGGAGTACAATGGGACTTAATACGAAACGCATACTGCACTCTACTTATGTATTTAGTCTTGGAAACTGTAACACACAAAGAGTTTCCTGGTCCCCATATCTTGGGTACTAGCACATCTAATGTAGGACGGAGGAACCAGAGCAGGCGCACGCGCACATACACTTGTTTGACAACTCGTTTGAGTTTGCCAATTCATTTGATGTATAATCTATAATGGTGATGTCAACGCAGTAAAAATCACAAACCTAAAACCTCCGAAATTTATATTAGTACGCCCTGCATTTGCGATGTCAAAATTGCTTCCGTATGAGCGACTGCTGGATCTGTAACCGGACGAGTGACTTTTTTCTTTGCATGTGGCTCTGCAAGACTGCGCTTGATCTGATCTAGCTCTGCTACTGACTGCTCATGTGATACCGGCTGCAACGTATCCCACGCTTGGGCGGTCACCGAGTCGCGACGTGTCAGATGGTTCAGCTAATTCGCGCATGACCTAGCCCGGCACTTCCTTATCCGCACAGGGTTTTTCCTGAGCGTCATCCTCTGGCTGTACGGGCTGTTCTACTCTTTAGACCCAAAGAAACTAGAACACCTGCTTAGTATCGTGTAGCGCCCCAGCGAGCATGCAGAAGTGCCGCAACACTGCGTGGCATGAACTCGACTAACGTCTGAAGTAGTGAAACGTAGACATGTTAGATTGAATATCTCTGACTCATATCTTTGGCTTCACGAGGCCAGTCTTTGGTTCACGCTGTCCCGCGTTTGGGCAGTTGTCGTTGTGACCTGCACTCAGACGAGTGAACAGGGAGACTGTTATACAAGAAGTAATGGAATGAATGTCGTACGAACTTAGCTCTTTGCCTTGTGTTGAATTGATCTATTTTTGGAACATGATGAAGATTGGAGATACGGAGGATTATAATTTCATTATTGTACATGTTGCTTAGTTGTGATCCATGTTTGTCTTTAAACTCAGGAAGAGTGTAATGCAGGAATGTCAACATCCCACTTGAAAGCCCAGAAAGTAAGGATAGTTTTGTTTTACAATTATGGTTTTAATGAAAAGATGTAAAGAACAGTCTTGTAAGAAAATAATTGACAAAATTGTAAGAGATTGTCTAACTTACGTTTGCCTTATGTGATAATGGATTTCATTTAGATAAAGGGATATATTTCAAAGTTATTTAATATTTGTGTCGACTTGGTCATTCACCTTAAAAAACCATTAATTTGTTGTTTCTTTGAAGACAACAAACGTGGACTATGTTTGTGTGGTAGTTAGTGTACTCGCATGGCACCTCCGCGAATTCCGTATTTAGTGTTATCTTACAGTAGTTTGGAGAGCAAGTGCACAAGCTGTTTATCCTTGCGCACAGGTAGGCCATAAAAAGGACGGTGTAAACAGTTGAGAGATATATTTCAGGAATTATTAGCGTACATCAATGTTCCTGTCAACCAGTCATTCCTGAACCTATATTTATCATATTGTTCAAGTTATGTTTAACATTTGTTACCAGAGGTCAAGATGCATATTTCATTAACACAGTTACAGGACCTGAAATTGCTTTATTGCGTACTTATGATTATTTGTTTGCTTTCCAAAGTTTACTTTAACCAACTTCGTTACAGTCAGATTAACGAGTTGTAGTGGAAGTGTAGAATGAGTCTCAGACCAGTACACACGCAACAAACAATCATATTAAACATCGCATGTAGAAACTTGTTTGAGAAGTTACCAAAGCCGAGTCAGACAACATATTATTAATGAGTTGCAATTGCAACACTAAACATTTGATAATTTTGTTAACAACTTTCATTATTATTTAACGTATTGCTACAACAATGACGAAGCTTTTAAGATTAACAGGTGGCTCTCACTTAGCGAAAGCAATACAATTACTATTATTACCATCATCTATACTTTTTATTATCAAATTTGACTCAGAAGAAGCATAATTATTGTCATTGTTGCTATCATTCATGACTATGCATTAGCAACTTTCCGCAATGCAGTCGGAAATCAACAGTATGCGTTCAGCAGGACTGTCCTTAAGACCGTAAGAGTACGAGGGGGTGAAGATTTCTTGAGAACAGCATGTTGCCATACATTCCAGATATGCTCAATAATTGTTCATGTCTGGGAAATTTGGAGGCTAGCGGAGATATTTAAACTCAGAAGAGTGTTCAGTTATTGATCCTTCCTGTTGTTGCAGGATCTTTGTCCGACCGCAGCCATGTAGAACATCAGATAATATTTTTTTTGAATTCCCGAAATTCATGGAGGATTTGTGAAATCGTCATGCAGGAAAATCGCCACTCCATTGCTACCTAGAAGATACGGTGTCCCATCTCCCATGCGTCGGAACACCACCATCAAAGTCGAATCGTGATAACCTGCAGCAATAACCTAGCTAAGGCCTGTTGTGTTATACATAGGCTTCGTTGATCGCAGCACCGTCCTATTTTACATAGGCATGCCTAAGCCAGTTGTCTTGGTTCTTCGGCGAATAAGATCGATAAAAACCCTGCGGTAAGAATACTGAGAAATGGAGGTTACATTTGCAAACCTAAAAGGGAATTAAAATCTTTGGTTTTAATGTGTTGGGTGTAAACTATACATCACTGGCTTGGCCTTGGATTTTATTTTATTAAATAACGGTTTCAAAATGTACACTGTTAAATTTCGCTGCCTTGTCTGTATGTATTAGAATTTATACTGTACGAGAAAGTCAAAACAAACTTTTCTTATAAGAAATTAATGCTGGTTTATTTAGAAACCATTAATAATCAATTATAGCCGTCTGACTCTTAACACACACCTAAGGTACAATATTAATCAGAATTTTCATTTGATGTTTCAGTGTACATAAATACATACTAGAATACAGTCACAACAAAACTGGTTATTTTTAGGAAGAAGAAGAATATTTTAAAAAAATGAATAAAACAAGGGGAATGCAAATTCTACAACCTGTTAGATCTTGGGATGCCCGATCATCACTAGGTAATATCACGGACAACTTTTGTAATTTTAATCGTAAGGAAATAGTAATCAGTAAAAAAAAATCATGTGAGTAAAGGAAAAGGATCTCAATAAACTCATCAAATTAGCTTTCATGTCGAAAGGCTTAGCACCTCAGGACTGTATGAAGTTCAAAACTAGGTAGTCAGCAACAGTCTGTCAAGGACGACTGATTCATGCCGACTTCTCTATTTTGCTACTTGTCTACTAGAGAGACAGTGATTCAAGTGGAATAAGAAGATCGTGTCGGCCTCTACATAATTATGTATTTATTAATTTCTTATTCGTTCGTATAAAGGAAAGGAGGGTTGATGACAACAATAAGATTCCGAATTTTTTTATCCCCGTATTTTAGACTGATACCTACATGAATACTTCAGAGAAACAATTATAGTGTTATTACAACTACAGATTTCGAAGTTTTTCGAAATGTAACATTTATGGCGATTACTTTGACATTTTTAAAAGATATCAAACTCGTCATCTTATCCTTGTTTGCGGGTAAGATGACGGATGTCGGTTGGTAATTTGACGGAAGAAAACACAATTGCTTAGACATAAAAAATAATTTGATTTTAAGCACAGAAGAGGCACACAGTTGTTTTGCGCTTCGTATCTGCCACAGTAAGTTCGGTACAAGCAGCATGGGCCCATTTATGGTATCATGAACAACAACATAATGTCCCTAATTTACCACAGTCATTTCTGATTTCAAAAAATTATTCTCTAACGAAATCATGATGGTCGTCGTCGTCTTCAGTGTAGTTGACTGATATCGAGGAATTAAGTAGTTCCTCATCACATTTGTTTGGTATTTCCTTCTCCTATTGGTCCTCAATTTGTCATTAATTTTTTTTTCTTTTATATTTCATTTCCCTTAGTGTGGCTTCCATTTGTGGTTTATAATAAAGACAACTTTTTCCTCTGCTTTCTCTTCAAAGTTGCAAACACAACTGCACCATTCAGTACCTCCTGCACAATGGACATCGATTGCTGTGGCTATTTCTTCCTGTTGGTTCTTCATTTATACTTGGTACACACGCTCAATACTACAACTTAATATGAGTCGTCATCTTGTCCGCACAGTAAATTCGTCAACTTACCCGAAACGGCCATTCATTATTTAAACCTAAGAGCAACACTTCATTAAATTCTCTTCGAGATTTATTATGTGTATATACATTAAAGGGACAGCATGGTTTATAGTTTGAGAAAAATTTGAAACCAGCTTGGAAAAATTTACCACACTTGTTACAGAAGCTATTTCGGCGCACTGAAATATTACAACCAACTTGTGAGTAAAGATAAAGGCTAGCGTGTCAGTGCAAATATGATGACGCTGCGATTTAGTACATATTGTAGCACCCGAAGAGTGCTAATCACTAGCAAGTCAAAACCTTCATAAGCTGCTTTGTCTCGACAGTCGCATTAAATTGATGATTCATCGTCTTAGACTCCTCGTAATCTTACCAAACCTTCCCCTATAGTTAAGAGCTACTGTCGAGTGAGTTTTCGTTACGATGTATGAAATTTTTAATCAGTATCAACAATTTGTTTCACTTCGCTATAACTGAACACAGCTATTCAATTGCGAGCCAAGTTTCATTTACGACACTCGAAAGTAGAAACTTACTATATGCTGCAAATCAGCAACTCTTCACGGCAACCTTATTAGTTAATCAATGAGGATCAAGTATTAACATGTTTATTAGTTCTTGACGAAACAAAGTGTGAGTCCTAAATAAGACTAGCCTTAACTGGGCAAGTGAACTACTATTGTCTTCTAAAAAATATTTCTACCACAACACAGCAGCATCAGCCGTACCAGTGTTCAGTAACTATGAGATGGGGAACCTCTTTAATGTTCATGGTTCAGTATGTGCATAGTGAAGTGACACCAGTTACAATTTATTTTTTCCCATACTTAGACACAGTCTAGGTGCTTCTGGGACATTTCATATAATGTATATTGGAAAACTGAAAACATCCTTGTTTTAAGTAAGATCTCAGTAACATTAAAATGGATAGATTGAACCTCTCGTCGTGCTGTCTTTTCAATCATCTGAACAGAATTCCTTTATGAATATACAGTACACAGTTGACGTCAGCTTCACTTCTGAAGCACTTCACTGCAGAAGCCACTGAAAAAATTACTTTCACAATGAAAGAAAACGTACTTAAAACTAGGTTTCTTTTAATCCTTTCATTGGAGCAGACTGTTCGGATCTTGCAAATTACAGCCGTTATCTGACAAGCTGCTAGTGGGTGATTGAGGATAAATGCGAGAGCCTTAACAGTCCCGACATTCGCTTTACGAAGCTCCCGGAAACCTCTGTCTCAACCAGAGGTTGACTCAGCCAAAATTTGAAAATGCCGTAACAGTGAATATCTTTTATATGATGTTTATCTGTGTACATATTACTGCATGAGACGAATATGTTCTACATATACTCCTGAACTACTGTACTGAACCGATTTCAACCAAACTTGTTACACAAATTGCTTACTATCAGACAACAATCGCTGTTGGGGAAAGAATCACGATATACTGTAAGAGATAGGAGGTTATAAACAATGAGATTCGCGAAAAACTGTTACACATGCGATTATATTTCACATATCACTCAAAAGTACTGAACCGATTTCAAGCAAATTTGTTACAAATAGTCTTTGTATTCACTAAAAAAATCGTTAAGGTGTTAAAAACCACCAAAAAGATACGTAGTTCAGGAGATGGGAAGTCAAAACCGTGAGAGTAAGAATATGCCCCATCACGGGACTCATGAAGAACGAGAATGTATTCGTCCACTATTTGAGAATGAAAACACTTAGCAAACTACAAAAAACTTTATACATAATTTCAAACATTCAAATAACTCTTTATCCATGACAACTCCAACAAAATATCAATCAAAAAATATAATCGCTTATTATTTTTCCTATGTTCATGTTGTAAAACAATGGAATTCGGCATGACGTTAGAATTATATATTTCCACACTACTAATTGTTTTCGTGAGTCATTTTACAGACTATATACACAAATATCATTGAATATATCTTAGAATTATAACATAGTAGCCTACGACACATAGTTCACAAAACTTGAGGTGATGACCAACTAGGTACATGAATAAAACACCATCAGGCAAAAGCTTTCGATTTATTACGGCTACACTAGTAACTCTATTCCAGACACAATTTGCATACAGTATGCACGTATGCCACTGAACGAATCCTCGAAATTATATCGTTGTACACCTCGTAGTTCATGATACAGTAGTGTACACTGTGATGGACAGAGAATACAGAAGGAAATTGACAAAAATAAGAAAGGAATAAATACAAAGTGGGACTATTGCGGGAACTAGCCTAGTCATGTGAAAATACTGTGGTCAGTCAATGGAATAATTTGAAAACAGATTTTTTTTATTTGTCCATTTCTACATCTCTACAAGTTCATAGTCTTAAGAAATATTTAGACATTTGTAGATATATGAGACCAAACTAGTAAGGTCATCAGTCCCTCGACTTACAAACTATTTGAACTAACTTAACGACAAAGCACACACACCCATGTCCGAGGGACGACTCTTACCCGTGCTAGAAGCAGCCTCGCAGTCTCTGACATTGCGCCAAGAACAGTTTTTTTCCTGGTAGTTCGGTCTTTTGCGGACGTAGGTTCGTTTTGTTCTACGTTCATCGTTGCGTTATTCACTCAGCTTCGGGCGCGGCGTAGTCTTTGCAGCAGGTTCCGTATAACCGCTGTACTGTCATTTTTCGAAAATGAAATGTTTGTAAATCTATCGGACCAAACTGCATGGTCATCAGTCCATAGCTTACAAACTACTTAAACTAAGGGTAAACTAACCTAAGGACAACACACACACACACACACACACACACACACACATGCCCCAGGGAGGACTCGAACTTCCGACGGCGAGCAACCGCGTCATTTTTCGGCTCATCTAAAGACAGATTATGTGTTTCCACTAATTCAGACCCAAAAAGAGCGTTGTAGCCTCACTTCCGTTTAGATACTTCGTTCTCCAGAATAATGCTGCTGCTGACAGATACCGGAATGTAATTGGCAATATTTTATTTCATACAGCACTAGAGGACGGAACGGAAGCAAAAAATGCCACCCCAGCCAACAGTTGTGCTGTTACTGCACGGAGGAAACGACGTTTCCGTAAAACAAATTAAATGAATTGCAGTCGTATTTTAATTTTACTTCCGTTATAGCCACGCTCTTCTGTCCCGCTCTCGCTTTCCCCTCTCTTTGTTCTGCTGATGGAATTAAGAGATTTATTGTTTTTACCGCTATATAATGCGGGTTACGCTGGAGTCTCGCGGGTAATGGCGTTGCTGCAAAGGGAATTGTGGACAGGGGAGAATAGAGCAGATTGGGAGCGGGAGGGTGCAGAATTAATTAATTGGGCGAGGGAGGAAAGTAAAACGCGGATTACAATAAATCTCTCAAATATGTCACCCGGCGCGCGCATTGGGTGCGACATTTTAGTAACCATGTTCGATATGCTGCCGTACGACAGGAAACTCCACTCTAGTAATTAAGTCACGTTACGACATTACGTTGTCGCTACGCGTTGACTAAACTTTGTCGTATTATCCAAACACAACTTACTCGTATTGGGATATGTACCGCTCTGTTCAGAAATATGGCTCTATGTAGTTTTAGGGTCGAACACTTCATGTCTTCTTTCGTGCCCAGCAACTACAATAGCTAGAAACAGTACCTTGTAACTATGCTGCTACAATTAAACAATATATACACGAAATAGCGAAAACTACTGCACATATGAAACTGAAATTTTTCAAGCATGTACTTTATAGGAAGAAGATGTCAGTTAAGAAAGTATTCTGAGAGAGGGCCTAGGTGAGGGTACTATTCCTACAGACTGACGAAATCTACAGTTTCATTCTGATCCTCAAGAAATTTTGCATGCTCTCTGAGACTGTTCGCGGATGATGCTGTCATTTATCAGTTTGTAGAGTCTCCAGAAGATCAAAAGCAACTGCAAAATGATTTAAATATCTCTTCGGTGCAAACTCGCAATTGACCCTTAATAATGGTAAATGTGAGGTCATCCATATGACCTATAAAAGAAATCCGTTAAACTTTAGTTAAACGATAAATCAGTCAGACCCAGGCCGTCAAGTCTACTAAATACCTAGGAGTAACAATTATGAACAACTTAAATTGGAAAGAACACACAGAAAATACTGTAGGGAAAGCGAACCAGAGACTACGTTTCATTGGCAGAACTCTTAGAAGCCGCGGTGGAGTAGCCGAGCGGTCTAAAGCGTCTCGCTGCGGAGCGCGCGATTGCTCGCCGTGGAGGTTCGAGTCCTCCCTGGGGCATGGGTGTGTGTGTTGTCTTTAGGTTAGTTTACCTAGGTTTAAGTAGTTTGTAAGCTACGGACTGATGACCACGCAGTTTGGTCCGATAGATTTACAAACATTTGAACATTTTTGAACACTTAGAAGATGCAACAGTTCTACTAAAAAAACTGCTAACACCACACTTGTGCGTCCTATTTCGGAGTATTGCTGCACATTGTGAGATGTACGATTAAGAGAAAATTCAAAGAAGGTAAGCTGATTTTGTATTATCGCGATTTAGGGGAGATAGTGTCACGGAAATAATGCACGAGTTGGGGTGAAAATAATTAAAAGAAAAGCGTTATTTTTTGCGGCGAGGTTTATTTGCGAAATTCCTTTCACCAACTGTCTCTTCAGATTGCGAACAATTAGAAAAATATCATAAGAGTGGTTTGATGAACCCTCTGCCATGCATTTCAATGTGACTCGTTTCGACGAGTGTCATACTCGTCATCGTCCAGGCGAAGCCAGAGAAATCTTCATCGGTTACATACGCCGGGAAAGCATACATTCGCCGGCCGCAGTGACCGAGCGGTCTGCGGCGTGTCAGTCACGGTCTGCACGGCCGCTACGGTCGGGGGTTCGAATCCCCCCTCGGGCATGGATGTTTGAGCCGTCTTCAGTATAAGCTAGTTCATAAGTAGTTTGTAACTTAAGGGACTGATGACCCAGTAGCTAAGTTCCATAAGCTCTACAAACATTTTAATAAAAAGGCATACATTCTAACTTATGAATATCTGTTTAACAGGTGGTAACATAGAGATTCTGAGGTAGTACCTACAGGTTCAAATGTTCAAATGTTTGTAGAGCTTATGGGACTTAACTACGGGGTGATCAGTCCCTAAACGTACAAACTACTTATGAACTAGCTAACACTAAGTACGGCACAAATATCCATGCCCGAGGGGTAATTCGAACCCCCGACCGTATTGTACCTACCTAGTGTGAACTTCGAAGCCCCCGAGCTGAAACGCTACAAGTAAAAGTGTAAATAAATACAGAATAATCAACTTCGCGAATGGAAGATTATAGATACCACCAAGGATCGTTTTTCTTTCTCTATAATGAAAAATAATCTCTGAAAATTCTACATTCCCTCGTTTTAGCGCCGGAGAGGAACAACAACGAACCGCTTCATTTGTCTGTCTTTTGCCGCCGTCGAGTTAAGACGCAATACTAGCAGCTCTCCGTTCGCCATTAAAATTGCTGTAAGTATAGTGCTAAATTAGAGAAGATATAACTTGAAATATATAAGTTCATTAATTAAATGGCGGATGTGTTCTTATTTGATTTCCCGCCTTCTATTGGCGTAGATATTTCATAAAAATTGCGTGTTACGGAATTGGACGCCATTACGGCTGATGAAAAACTGTGCAGTGATTGTTAAACATTTTATTTCCATTAGAATTCAGTCCTCCGCCTTCACAATAGTATTCAACTTTTTAGAACCTGCACTTATTTTTATTAAGCTATAGTATATGACGAAGTCTGAATTTTCCATCCCCGCAACATGTTACCAACCGCAAATGCGGAGCCCACTAATACAATTTATCAATGCACATAAAAATTACATCCGTCCAATTCCGGATCACGACGGTCTTTTACCTTTAATTATTCTCATTTTAATTTACAGATTTATGGGCAGATATCAATCGAAAAGATGTATGGTAACCATGAAGGTAAAGACAGTCGACTTTTCTATGATGTAGTTACCGCCAACATTTCCCTTATTTCTGACGTTATACAAAATTAATCAAAGAATATATAAAATTATACCCTCCATTTATCCTCCGTTTCTCCACGATTCAAAGCTTTCACGTAATATTTTAGTAAACCCCAACAACTGATAAACGCTACATTATGAAAAACGATCCTTGGTGGTATCTATAATCTTCCATTCTCTATTTATCTACATTTTTATTTGTAGCGCTTCAGAGCGAAGAATGTTGGGAGCTGAAGCTTGCATTCAGCTTGTTGCGCATTGGCTATTAAAACAAACCCCGCCTCTTTCTCCCAGTGCCTCCAGCTTGCGTCCTATAGCTTATAGGTTTTAAAAGAAACAATATGTAAGGGGTTAAAGAGTCACAGATGGAACACAAAATGAAGTATCACTTTAATGTTTGCGTAATGAAAAATTGGAACGTACATCAACGATATATGAATATTTTGAAGAGACTGTCGTAGTACTGAATAACAATCGGAATTTATATTCCACACACCACTTTCAAGGACAGTCTTCCTTTTTCTAAAAGAAGTAGTCAGGGTACGTGGACTTATTTTAGCAAATAACAAATTGGAAGACAATAATCGATACCCAGCACGAATCAACAATACATTGACAACTTCTACAACGTACTAATTTGGCCACGATAACATGACGATTTAGTTGGTGCTGCCGCAAGCGGAGAAAACCGACACCAATTGAAAGTTATTCTTTTATTTTCATGCACTGCCAACATTACAATGGTCTTTGACGCGAAGAATTAATGTACACATTGTTAGGGTAACGGTTCCAGCACTGCAGCAAGCAGCCGATGCTGCCTTCCGTTCGTGCAAGACAAGCTCCCAGCAACCACCGCGCGAATCGTAAAGTTATCGTGGACAAATAGTACAGTGCTGTTACGAGGTAAGGTAAAGGGAGAGCATAAACATTCCGTAGAGAAACGAACTCAGCCGACTTCCGATCACAGACGGGCCATGAAAAAGTGCTTGACGTGTTTATTATTCAAATTTTTGTGCAAGATACTGATGAATGTATGCGAACATAGAGATTTTATTTCTGATGTTGGGGCAACGACGTTAGTATTGTGTCCGTAATCCTGCGAAAGTGAGGCGAGCGCGCAGCCGGCAGCCGGCTAACTTGACGATTTTGTTGGTGCTGCCACAAGCGGAGAAAATTGACACCAATTGAAAGTTATTCTTTTATTTTCGTACGCTGCCAACATTACAATGGTCCTTGACGCGAAGAATTAATGCACACATTGTTAGGGTAACGGTTCCAGCACTGCAGCAAGCAGCCGATGCTGCCTTCCGTTCGTGCAAGACAAGCTCCCAACAACCACCGCGCGAATCGTCAAGTTATCGTGGACAAATAGTACAGTGCTGTTACGAGGTAAGGTAAGGGGAGAGCATAAACATTCCGTAGAGAAACGAACTCAGCCGACTTCCGATCACAGACGGGCCATGAAAATGTACTTGACGTGTTTATTATTCAAATTATTATGCAAGGTACTGATGAATGTATGCGGACATAGAGATTTTATTTCTGATGTTGGGGCAACGACGTTAGTATTGTGTTCGTTATCCTGCGAAAGTGAGGCGAGCGCGCAGCCGGCAGCGGGCAGTGGCGGCACGGGAGTCTGCGTAAAGCCCGCGAGCGTGGTGCTAATGGGCGGTGGAGCAAGGCGGGAGGACTGCGGGGGCGGGGGGCGGGGGCAGGGGGTGGACGCGGGGGCGGCGGAGGCGCGGGCAGAGGCGGCCGCCTCCCGGCCGGGCGCAGTTTTTCCTCTCGCGCGCTGCGAAAATGTGTGAATCGTGTACCGGGGAGCTTTGCCATTTGTTTGGCTAATGGCAAGAATATAGAGGAGGGCGGCCGGCGCTCTTTACGCTGGCCCGAGTCCACTCCAATCCGATAGACTTTTGTTCCCCGCCGACAAATCCTATTTGCGTGTTAGACTATACACAACGGGCACTAGGCGGTCTGATAAAAAGCCCCTCGGCGCGGGAATTAGAGCGGGCCGCACTTTGGCCGGGTCTTCCTCCTCCACCTCGGCCGCTCTCCTCTCTCTCGGAATAACCTAATATAGTAGGGCCGGCCCGAGGCGACTTAAAAGTGCGCCGGCCCGCGGTCGCGCTGAGTGGACGCCAGCGCCAGTTTACGCGGCGCTCCGCTGGGGTCGCCCCTGGCGCTAATCCGCGCACGTCGCTGGCGGGGGCGCAAGGCTTCGTTTTGTCTCGTGGCGGCTTGTCGCGTCACGTGCGCCCGCTCGCACCCCCACATCCCACCCCACTCTACTGCACTGCCCGCTCCCCACTAAGGGCACACCTGGCTCAGGCCCTGCACAGATCTCTTTTCTAATCTTATACGAGGCGCATTCAAGTTATAACACATCCGATTTATTTTATTATATTTATTATTTATTTCTCCCGCAAGATAATCACTCGCGAACAGTGAAACTTCTGATCATACTTCTTTCATGGCCGGCATTAAATTCGCTTAAAATTTCCGGGCTGATAGGCCGTGGTCTATAGGTAAAACTTTCCCCTAAAGTTTCGTCTTCGGCTGCGAAAGACATCATCGGAGGCGAAGTGATAACTGCAATGAGGGCTCGAGGGATCGCCGCATATATAGATGGTGTAGGGAGCGCCACAGGCCATCACGTGGCGTTGGCTAAGAGACTGTCTCGGGTAAAGCCAATCTTTTCAAGCAATAAAAAAAAAAAAAAAAAAAAAAATGGAGAGAGAGAGGGGGGGGGGGGAGGGAGAGGGAGGGAGGGAAAGAGTGGTTTGTGTCTGCTGCTTCGCCGCACTCACAAAGTGGAGATGTCACTCTATGCCGATACGATGTAGGTGCTGCGCAGTTCGACAGCGGTTGAACTTCAGCCTCGCTATGGTGACTGCCAGCTTCCGAGAACACCTCAGGGAACACCTCAGTCCCTTGTACCAAGGTCTGGTTGATAACATCAGCACTACCAACCAGACCTTGGTACAAGGGACTGAGGTGTTCCCTGAGGTGTTCTCGGAAGCTGGCAGTCACCATAGCGAGGCTGAAATGCTACCACTGTCGAACTCGCGGCTCCTACATCGCATTGGCATAGTGACATCTCCACTTTGTTACTGCGGCGAAGCAGAAGACAAAAAATCTTTTTTTTTTTTTTTTTTTTTTTTTTTTTTTTTTTTTTTTTTTTTTTTTTTTTTTTTTAATGCATGAACATGTTTGAGCACACATCAAAGTTGCTATTTTATATTGTGAGCAGGGACTACCAGTTACCAATATCCGTATCAACATTATTGGCAACCAAAGACTTTGGAGTGTACACAGAACTTATCTCCTTTCTAACGGCAGCGAAGAGAGTTATGAACTGTTATGTAAAAGATAAAACCATGTTTAATAACTATATTGTGTCATATCTGTAACTGTACTAGAGGATGTCCTTATCATTACGTATGTAAGGGGACTACTCAAAGGCCAATAAAAAAATAAAAACAACCTTATTGATAAAAGATAATCGATTGTCAATGTATTGCTGCAATGTTTAAGTCCAAATTGTCTAATATAATGCCTTCCTTTTTTCTATTAAAATTATTGCGCTGTTTGTAAATTTCAATGATATGACAGCATAGTAGTGAGAAGTTTTTGGTAAAACTCTGGTCTCGTTAAATTTAATTTCATGGTCGCTCTCTTGCTAAACATGTTCAACTACGGCCGATTTCTGTGTATGTCCCAAGTGGCAGTTTCTCTTATGTCCACTCAGACGAGTGTTTGACACTTCTTTTCGTAGTTTACAATTTTAGAATACATTTCTGGAGAAACAGTGATCGTTAATGAAATTATACTTTTAAAAACACAGTCTCGTTCTCAAGAGAATTTCAGCTATCAGTCGTCTTTTTAAGAAAATCTTTATTGACTAATCATGATTTCGGCCAGTAACTGGCCATTACCAATGCATGTATTTAACTGTAGATATCATAATGTGGAAAAACACCACGCCAAGTATGACAACTGAACTCTCCAGTTGTCATACTTGGCGTGGTGTTTTTCCACATTATACCATCTACAGTTAAATACATGCATTTATAATGGTCAGTTACTGGCCGAAATCATGATTTGCCAATAAAGAATTTTTAAAAAAGATGACTGATAGCTGAAAATTCTCAGAGTATTGGAAACACAACACAGTCATGGAGCGCAAATCATGGAAAGTAACCTAATGTTACAAATATTAAGAAGGATGTACAGAAGATGGTCTCACAAGCAGACTTAAACCGGTTGCCTAAGAACAATAAAAATTCTCTAGCGATCGAGACTGTGTTTTGAAAAATATAAAGTATGTATAATATTTTCGTAGTGCCAACGTACAACTGCTCACAGCTGCAAGGAATTTTATACACGCCCGATGTATCCAAAGGGTGAAGCGCATCTTTCTCAGATCTTAAATATTCTTTAATTTAATTGATTTTTCCGTCGGTACTTGACAGAACATGATAATAATATGAAAAAGGAACAACTTCCTGATGTTCTGCAAAATTATTTATTCGTCACAAACCGGCTTTCGGCTTCTTAGGCCATCATCAGGTGACAACTGACTGTAGATGTTCAGCAAAGGTCTGGCAGGGATGTAGCTGTTAGATTATCAGAACATGAGAGAAGCTGGAGATTAAAAAAAGACAGATTCAACCTTTGCTGAACATCTGCTCAGAGAAGGCCATGATAATGATGTAAACTGTGAGATCCTACATCCCTTGAAGAAAAGCAGAAAGATGACACTACTGGAAATATTAGAAATCAATAAATATTTGGCTCAGGATGCCAGTTTAGTATTAAACGATCAGATGCAGTTCCCCTCTACACCTCTACTGAAGTAAGTTTTATTTTCAACCTTCCTTTTCAACAAAGATAATCATATTAGTTTTGATTATTTACACATACTTATTATATTTTTTATATAAATGTTAATAACTTTCATAAATAAGTACTTGCGATGAACTTTCCTGTGAAGTATCGATTGTCTGTGATAACATCTTTGTAAACCTTAACATCTTTGAAAACACTACAGTCAGTTGTCACCTGATGATGGCCTAAGAAGCCGAAAACCGGTTTGTGACCAATAAATAAGTTTTGCAGAACATCAGGAAGTTGTTCCTTTTTGATATTCTTTAATTTTCCTGGTTGGTCTGAAATGGTTTCCACCCTATGTTTTTTCAGCACTTGTCCAATGCGATCTGTAATCTGACTAATAAACGGAAGAAACACTTTCCCGTTGGATAGTTCTGGTTCCTTTTTATTTTTAGTTTTCTCCCTATGGCGGAGAACTCGGTCTACGTTTCTGTTGGAATAACCATTCTTCTTGAAAGTCTCTCTTAAATGTTCCACCTCATCTTGTAAATAAACCAGTTCACAAATTTTGTGCGCTCTGTCGACCAAGGTTTTAAATACCCCGTGTTTTTTTTTTTTTTTTTTTTTTTTTTTTTTTTTTTTTTTTTTTTTTTTTTTTTCTAGGGTGGTGGTTGGAGCCTATCAACCCGGAAATTTTGAGTGAAGTGAAACTTCTGTAACTTTTCGACGTAATCGTCCTGCATCAGCAAACATTTTTCAGAACGATGACGACGTGATTCTTTATGAATATCAAATAATAAAGAAATGCCAAGAGCCATATTTTGCCTCGATATGTATCAGTGATATTGAATTGCAGGAGAGGCATTGAATTAAAATTTGTACCGCGGCCGGCATTCGAGCCCGGATACTTATTCTTTCTAGGTAAGCAATTTAACCTTTTTTTTTTTTTTTTTTTTTTTTTTCTCTATGGTTAGTTCTATTCGTTGCGGATGCTGATCGTGTTTTTTAGTTCTCGTTCGATGAGTTCTTGGCTCAGCGTTTTTATTACAGAGGGCGTTGAGCCCTCTGACCGGGCGCGCTGAGCCACGGCGCCCGGCAGACCACTAGGCCACGGTGATTGCATGGACTGTCTTAAAACTCGTCCGCAATACAAACGTCAATCCTGCCTAACGTTCCCTAACCAGCTCTTATGTTTTGCGCCGAACAGATACCTATAATCGGAAACGAAACATTTACCTGAGTGAGTCCTATAGTGGCGTAATTGTTTGGGCATGTTGTAGCATCACGCGGCATACACGCGGAGCAAGAGTCACGTTGGCGGATATTGTAGCATTCGAATTTACTGCGTTTTCAATTTAATTTTAGGAAAAGGCAGAATTATTCT
The DNA here is from genome assembly GCA_026315105.1 of Locusta migratoria. Lineage (NCBI taxonomy): Eukaryota > Metazoa > Arthropoda > Insecta > Orthoptera > Acrididae > Locusta > Locusta migratoria. The sequence goes on along the minus strand of CM048748.1, from coordinate 224,661,907 downwards.
CGGAATTAATTAAGCTTTTATCGGGGGCAACAACGGAATACATGCGAAACTTGTCATTTGTGGCACACAGAGTGACAGAGTAAAAAGATCACAAAATAAAAATGACAAATAGAAAGCCGACAAAAAACGGAAAGGAGTGAAAACCAGTACAAGAAACAAACTAAATAGGTATGCAAAAATTGTAGCGAGAGTTTGAGAAGTGTCTGAAAATGATTAAGGGGAAATAAAAAGTCAAGGGAGTTCGAAGATTAACGGAATGTTGCTAGATGAAAGTTATCTATAAAAAAATCTTGGTGTTGTTGTTGAATCAAAATCCCGTTTTGTATGTTTTGTCATCTGACTGCATGAACATTCACTGAAACAATAAAATTAATTGTTGGTATATCTACAGAATAAAATTGTCCTACAATGTAGTCTGGCTAAGATCGTTTCAGTTGTTGTAACTTGCAAGTGTGTGTATCGGTATTCTGTAATTACTCCTGATCGAAAGCACTCACAAAAAAGAATTTCTAAGCACCTGAAAGTTTAACAAATTAAATTCAAATAAATTTCTGGCAGTTGTGTTGGCCCTCACAATTACTGACTGCCATACAACATAGATAAACAAACAATGTATGAGGTGATAAACAGATTAATTTTCTTATTAAATTTCATTTGAATGCTACCTTTGAAGACTGTTCAGATTACTGTCGGCCCTGGAATATAGTGACTGTTACCAAACTGAGATAATTTTCTGTATATAAACTGATCATATGATAAAATATTTTCATAATTAAATTTCATTTTTTTACTTGAATAAAAAACTGATGAAGTTGTTGGAGCTGTGCGACTGCAGAGATATTCTAAAGGCTACAAATAATACTCTTTCTGAAAAACAATGCAAGCTGCCTGTTTCTCGCAGACATAAATTCACGTGAGCAGATAGAAATAGCACGCTAAAACAAAAACATTGGTTTTACGATTGACTTTAAATTGCACTCCTACGAACAAAATCTCTTGTGCTCCACCATGTTCTGTTTCAAAAACATTGATCGTCATTATTAGAAGAATCAAATTTAATTAATTACTCGTTTAATTATTTCTGTTTGTTTTGCACACACACCCATAACCATGTACACATAAGAAAAATAAGTTACATCATGCCAAGATGAAAGTCTGATCCTGAGAAATGAACATTGTGTTGTGACATTACGGTAACAATGACTATCTGAGAAAAAGTAATATGTGCTGCAAATTAATTTTAAAAAATCTTACCTCTATTCCAGAAACTTTCACGTGTCACGAACATTACTTCACGATCGTTATCAATTAGATTCCTCAAATGGTGTTAAAAATATTTTATCAACCTATCTCTTCCTACTCACATCTCTTTGGAAATAAAAACAAAAACACTATCATTACTCGATTGCATATGCCCTGCATAGCCGGTCTGCGCCAACGATGCACGACAAATCCAGAGAGTCCCTGCGACAGACATTTCAGTAGTAACGTAACCAGCGTTTATGTTGTGCACCGAACACATACATATCATTGACTTCATATTACAGTACAGAGTAAATACAAGAAATCTTTCTTAAAAAAAAGGCCAGCTCGCACTTGGTATTTAAAGGAAAGTACCTTGTATCATTACCAGTCATTTTACGTTCTTTTCAATGATTCCTCTTACGTGTCACGTCTTTAGTTTAAATGAACTGAACGTTGACAGCAGTATACTATCTTAATCGTGACCCTTGCCTCATGTTATGAGAAAGTAGTTGTTAAATAGCGGCTGTATACCCAAGACGGATCTTCAACATAACATCACGATAAGTAATACTGTTGACAAAACACACCATGTCTCAGGAAAGGTCGAATTGTGTTGAAATACAGAGTTGTTGGGTGCAAAGGATGGACATAGCTAAAGCAAGAGGCGTTTGATGGAGTAAAAAATATTTAAAAAACAAACAATCACTTTCACAATTCATAATATGAATCTGATGTTTCAGTTGCTTAGTACCCTTTTTGAGGGGTATATAAGTGGCCTGATGTGTTAAGTCCATGCTTGGTGGAAGGATACTGAACACGTGTTTCCCGAAACCGATCCGAAATAAATATTGCAGTTGTACAACTGGTTGCTGGAGATATTGGTCAACAATTGAGACAGTTTTCGAGGGTGGGAAAAATACTGGAATCAGCAACATCTACAGATTTTATTAATGTCTACAGCAAACTTCATACCTCGTGTTATTAGTTTCTATCGTAAATTTTCAGCGCTGCTGGTACACCGGAACGACGTCTGTAGTCTGTTAGATGGATTACTAGTAATTGTGAATTACAGCTATTGACCATGTGCGACTTCGTCACCAATCCGTCTGTACACAAACGAAATATTAAATTTTTGTTCAAAATTACATATCTCTTTGAAGAAGGAAGAAGGTTACTGTACGAAGTAGAAACGTGAATTTCAACTGAACTGTCAAGATAAATCAAACTGTGATTGTCTGTCCGTTAAAATCTCCTCAAAATATTGCGTGGAAAATTCTCCCGGTTGTTTTATAACCAAGGATATAGTTTATGAATCAGTTGTAAAATAAGATATCGAGTCACAAACTCGAACACACAGTTTCCCCGTTATATAAATTGCTGATGAGTTCCTAAAACTGTATAAAGTCTTGAAGAAATCCTGTAATAATCTTCAAAAATATAATTCAGCACAATATTTAAAATTTTGGGTGTCTTAATGGCTGAAATTGATCTCTTGAACACATTGTCACTTGAAGTAAAATTTTCAGTTTTATTTCCCTTTACACAAATCAGTGTAATAAAATAACATTCTAGTAGAGACTCAAGATAGTAACTGAAACTATTTGTGACATACACAAGTAGCAAAACTTTTTTAAATAATACTAATCATTCATTTTTTCTTATTTATTCGATCATGACAGATGACAACGACGCCTCTTATCAAGATCTTCTCTCGCTCCGTAGCTGTCGGCCCGCGACGTTTGATCGACAGCTATATAATCTATGGTATCGCCAAAGAACATGTTGTTCTCGTGGGTTGCACCATTGTCACCGCACATAAAACATAGGAAAACAACACATATTAAGAATCATTAACAACAACAAAAATAAACATGAAATAAAGGTTTTCGCTTGGTAGGCGATGTGAGATGTTTCTTTTATTTAACTTCAACTTTTATTTAACATCTCACATCGCCTACCAAGCGAAAACTTTTATTTCATTATAATTCTGTGGTGGGCTGGCACAAGATGGAATCTAGTTACAAAAAAAAAAAAATAAATAAAAAAAAAATAAAAAAATAAAAAAAAAAATAAACATGATTTTACCTGACAAACTGAACTGATGTAAGGCAGTAGCAGGAATAAGATTTCGTCCCACTACACTGGCAAGGGCATTAGGCAAAGTATCGTCCAAATCTTTCGGAACAGTGTTTGGGCTTGTACTTTCAACTTTTTTTATCATCAGTGTTATAAACAATTTTATGCAACTCATCATGAATACCTCTTCATTCCGTAGTAGCACTTTCATCTTACGTCGCCAATTACATGCTGGATATATTGAAAAATTTGCCTTCCCGCAAAGTTTTTACACTTTATGTCTTACATCTCTCTCTAGTACCTATCAAGTTATTTCCTGATTCCTTTAACAAATGCTCTATAAAACCATCTCTTCTTGTCAGTATTCTACTTCTGCATGCCGATTCTATGAGTAACGTCCTCATTCGTTATTTTAGCAGTCCACATAATTTCAGACACTCTTCTGAGCATCACATCTCAAAGGCTTCCATTATCTTTTATTCGTGTATTCCACTGTTCATGTTTGAATTCCACACAAAACAGCAGTCCAAAGGTACATTCCCAGAAATTTTTTCTTCACATTCAGGTGCTTATATGTTACCTGTTAGCCTCTACTAGTCTACTTTTTATGTTCTCCTTGCTTCGTCCGTTATCGCTTATTTTGTTTCTGCCTCCAAGGTAGCAGACTTTCTTAACTTTGAAGGTGACTGATCATTAGGGATGGCTGTAACCTTGGAAAAGGTGGAATAATGTCGTCGTTGGCGCCAAGGCGGACAGATGCTATAAGACTGTGTGGCTGGACAGCAGCAGCGGTATGATTTTAGTAGTTGTAGGATAGTCTGACTTGAGTGTGGACACCTTTTAAGACATTACGTGTTTGCTATGTAGTTTGAAATTCTTGTATAGAAGATATAATAATGTGAATAACTTTTCTTATCTGAAGGTATTTAAAAACAGTGGCATTGTAAGATATTTTACGGCTATTCTTATTATTAAGGTGCTCCCCATTTTTGTGTATGTTCTTCAGTTCAGTAATGATGAAAAAAAGCAAATGATGAACAACTATATTTTCTTTTAGAATGTTAAACGATAAAGTATTTCGCCGCCTTTTAGAATTTCTGTTTTATAAAATAAATCAAGGTTTCATTACGTATGGTCATTTGTTCTGTTATAAAAAATTAAAAGAAAAGAGTATTTACTTATTTCGGATATTCAGTGAACGGAGAAATATAAAGTGATATTTAACGGAACAGAGGAAACTTCTTTTCATTTCTTAAAAAGCTGTTTTCTACTGGAGGTCGTAACAATGGCTTGTTTGGTAATTACGACATCTGCTATTAAGTTTCGTGTTTTTTGTAAAACCGTTCCCGTATCTTGGTTTACTTCTCATCTTACTTCCACACAGCATGCAATTTAATCAGTACTTAAAGAGGATGTGCTGAGGCAGAAAAAAATCATTATGATAGTTTGGATGTTAAGTGTGACTTATCCTTGGGTGTATGTGTGTTGTCCTTCGTGTAATTTAGTTTAAGTAGTTTTTAAGTCTATTAACTGAGGACCAAAGCAGTTTGGTCCAATAGGTTTACAAAAATTCGAAAATTAGATCTTAGTCATACATATGGGACACAGAACCATTTTGCCTGTTTTTATGAACCGCTCATGTTTTAAAACAGGTATCACTTTAGATCTACTCTTCAAATAAGTGACATTTAATTTTATTTATTTACTTTTTTAAAATCCATGATTGACATTCCGGGTAGGAATTCTGCACGTATTGTGTCCCCCCCCCCCCTTTCCCCGTTTATCCAGATCTTACATTATGTTACAAGAATCGTGACTACCTAGTTACTAAGATAGTTATTGGCATTTCATGTGAGTTGGGGGAAGAGCTCTTGACACTAAAATTAATTTCAACACTTAATCACAACACAGTTTTTTGTTGGTGAAGTTAGATTACAATCTACAAAATCCATGTTGAACAATAATTGTCTGACATGCCACCCATGCATTCTTTCAGAATTGTCATCGCCCTCGTGATGGAATTTGTAGTACTTTGTTTAATTAAAGAATTTAGTGATTGTCAACTTTAGCAATTCAACTTAGTACATGTCATTGTGTCGTTATCTGTCACTGCCAAACATTGTCTGTTACGGTTAAAACGTTACCACCTCACAGTGTTCTTTTCACCAACTCAGTGATTGTGGTCTTCACGTCTTAACAAATCTCCACAGTGTCAAAGTTCAGGACAATTACCTTGATATCTCGTGGATGTAGAATCTTCTTAAAACACAGCATCTACATAACCTGCTTACAGGAATCCCTAGAATTCATTCAGAATACGTGCAGCTAGAGAAATGTTCTCTATTTTATGTGTGCGTCAAAATTAAGGCAAGAACTCAGAGCAAACACCAGGTATCTGAAAAGCTGTTTAATTTCATCACTTTTACCCGACAATGCATTACAACAATATGTACATCGGTGCTCAAACCGGCATAGTGGCGGCTTGGAAAGCTGTTACAACACTGCTTTTTTCGATCTTTGTGTGGCCTCCTTTTTTAGTCTGGCCTACAATACCATACATTGTTACAACTATTAAAGATATGAAAAACAATTAGTTTGGCCATGTTATGGCAATATAATAGCAGCTTTACGTTCAAAATTAAGGTAATTATTAATTTACATAGATTTATAATAATCCTGCTTTCATATATTGGGTTGCAGATCTGAAATATGCTTAACTATAAAATACAACAATACATTGTTTGTTTATACTAATATCTTGAAAAATAGTGAAGGGCAAATGTTCCTACAATGTACAGAATAATTAAATAAAGTATCAGTAGTTTTGCTGTATTCGAGAACATGGGAATATTTCATGTAGGCTTAGTTAATCTACAATGCTGCCCATGCTGGCAAGTTTATATTTGAAACATTTATTATATTTGTGTTTTAATGGCCATTTCCTACTCAAATATACAATAGAATATATCTCTAAGCATACTATTTCACTTTGTTTTCCTAAAGTGCATATTAGCAGGTTTTAGTTTCATGGCCATGTGCTCTTTTTTCCTATTTTATGATTAAATGTTATTTGTTTGTCTTTCTAGCAATGTATGTATCTTCTCTTAACCATTACTTTATCTAGAAATCATGATTCTTATATTACACACACTCTGAGCTCACAAAGTGGCATTTAATAGTTGAGGTTATAATAAAATAATTTGTTTAATTTGTTATTTGGGTGATGAAGTAGTAAACATTTAGCTCTGTAGCTTGCCTATTACATCTCACGGTATCCAGGCAAAAATTTAAGTTTGGTATCACAATTGTGATGATCTTCGGATTTTACTCTATTTAATTACTAGTATTTACTGAGCTATAGTTATTGTTATCAGTCACTGACAGGCTGATTATTTACCATGTTCATTCTTATGCTAAATCAAACAAAAAAAAAATAGCTTTAACATTTACAAGGATATGTCAGTCTGAGTCACTGTCAAGCAGAATTAGAACATACACATTCAGACAAACGATCACATATTCACTGACATTCACATTCAGGTTCTCTACAAAACATTTAAATATATATATATATTTCATTTTTAGGATATTTCAATTTCATCTACGTCGTTATCACGAAATTTCATATAAGGTTTTTCGATATTTTCATTTCTCCTACTTCTAATTAATTTTGTCTTCCTATGGTTATCTCCCTATCCATATGCTGCATTCATTACACTATTCATCACATCCTGAACCTCTTCGTCCCTTTCATAGAGGACCTAAATGTCGTATTCTCTGTTCCACCTCAGAGTTTGTACTTTAAATTTTTCTCAGTAGTAGGCTACTTAGCTAAAATGACGTAGTCTCTATAGAGCTTTCTCGTCACGAACCATCTCCGTAAAACTTTGATGTTGTCTGAACTTCCGTTAACAAATCAACCAGGCTGCATATAAATAACTGCGATATCTTCCTTTAATCCAATCTAGAAACGAATCCACTCATTTAACAATGTGTCCCACTCATACAACTTCCCGACAAGATTAGATACACCCACTCTCTTCATGAATTGTAGGCAGAAACAGAAAAAAAAAAAAAAAAAAAAAAAAAAAAACTGCAGTGAGGTAGGAAAATAAAGAGATCGGACAAGGATAAATTGAAGGAACCTGATGTTCTTGAGAATTTCAGAGGGAGTTTTAGGTAACAATTGACAGAAACGGGGGGAAATAAAGCAATAGAAGATGAATGGGTAACATTGTGAGATGAAATAGTGAAAGCAGCAGAGGACAAAATAGGTAGGACAGCGAGACATGCAAAAAATCCTGGGATATCACAGGAAACACGAAATTTAATCCATGGAAGGAGAAAATATAAAAATGCAGTAAATGAAACAGGCAAAATGGAATACAGACGACTAAGAAATAAGATTGACAGGAAGTGCAAAATGGCTACGCAAGAGTGGCTAGAATACAAATGCTAGTTTGTCGAAGAATGTATAAACGAGAAAGAAATATATACGTTTGGAGACAAGAAAATCAGCTCTATGAATATCAAGAACTCAGATAGAAAACCAGTTCTCAGCAAAGAACGGAAAGCTGAAAGGTGGAAAGAATGTATAGAGGGTATCTATAAAGGAAAAGAACTTAGAGATCATATTGTAGGAAGGGAAGAAGAAGTAGGTGAAGATGAAATAGGAGTCACTATACGGATAGATGTATTTGACAGAGCACTGAAAGACGTCGATGTTCATAGACTGCACTCCATTACCCTTGCTTTGCTTTTGTTAATGTTCATTTTATACGCACCTTTCAACACACAGTCCATTCCGTTCAATTGCTCTTCCAGGTCTTTTGCTGTCTCTGTCATCGGCAAAACGCAATGTTTTTATTTCTTCACACTGAACTTTAATTCCTTCCCCAAATTTTTCCTTACTTTCCATTATAGCTTGCTCAGTGTAAAAATTCAATAGCATTGGAGAAAGGCTACAACCCGGTCTTAATCCCTTCCCAACCTCTGCATCCCTTTCGTGCTTTTCAACTCTGATAACCGCTGTCTAGTTTTAATACAAGTTGTAAATAACCTTCCGTTCTCTAAATTTTACTCCTGCTTGCTTCAGAATTTGAAAGAGTGTATTACAATCAACATTGTCAAAAACTTTCTTCAAATCTACAAAAGTTAGAAATGTAGCTTTACCTTTGTTCAATCTATCTTGTAAGATAAGCCGTGAAGTGCGTATTGCCACCCGCGTTGCTACATTTCGTATGAATCCAAACTGACTTTCCCCGACGTCAGCTTCTACCAGCTTCTCCATCCTTCTGTAAATAATTCGTGTTAAAATTTTGCAATCATGACATATTAAACATTTCGTTGTTGTGGTCTTCAGTCCGCAGAGTGGTTTGATGCAGCTCTCCACGCTACCCTGTCCTATGCAAGTCTCTTCATCTGAGAATGTGTTCGGCAACCTACATCCTTTTGAATCTGCTTACTGTATTCGTCCCTCGGTCTTCCTCTACGATTTTTACCCCATACACTTTCTTCTAATGCTAATTTGACAATTCCTTGATGTCTCAGAATGTGACCTACGAATCTATCCCTTCTCTTAGTCAGGATATGCCAGAAACTCCCTTTCTCCCCAATTAGGTCAAGCACCTCCTCATTAGTCACGTGATCTTCCCATCTAAACTTCATTATTCGCCTGTAGCTCCACATTTCAAAGCTTCTATTATCTTTTTGTCTGAACTCCTTATTGTCCTCGTTTCACTGCTGTACAATGCTACACTCCAGACAAGAAAGGACTTCCTAACATTTAAATTAATATTGGATGTTAACAAGTTTCGCTTATTTACAAACGCTTTTCTTCCCATAACCAATCTGCAATTTATATCTCCTTTCATTCGGCCATCATAAGTTATCTTGCTACCCAAATAACAAAATTCACCTAGTACTTTCATTGTCTCATTACCTAATCTAATTCCTTCAGCATCGCCTGATTTTCTGACATTACATTCCCTTACCCTCGCTTTACTCTTGTTAATGTTCATCTTAAATCTTCCTTTCAAGACACTGGCCATTCCATTCAATTGCTCTTCCAGATCCTTTGCAGTCTCTGACAAAATTACTATGTCATCGGCGAACCGCAAACTTTTTATTTCGTATATTAGTGTAAATTAAGAACAATACTTTGTGTAAACGAAGGCTTCCGCGGCCGTTGTCATTGTTGATAAAACTCTTCTGGGTACTGCGGCCAGGTGTACATTGGAGAAACTGGGCGGCCGATTAACACAAGGATAGCCGAGCACGAGAGGTACGAGAGGTACATTCGGCTGTGACAGCATACGAAGTCGGCAGTAGCTGAACACCAGGAAGAGTGCGGCAAACAGATAGGTTTTCAGGAAGTCACTATACTGGCAAAACAACTCCACACTTTAAAAAGGAAAATCAGAGAAGCAATAGAAATAGCTAAGTGACCCGGAAATAAGAACAGAGAAGACGGGTAACAGACTCCCGGCGTCTTGGCTGCCCGCTGTAGCAGCGCTTCGCGACGACACCGCGCGCAGTGCAGCCCATATGGGCCCGCCCGGAGACTACAGCGGCCGCGCGTACACACGGCAAACAGCACGTTCTAGCCGGCGCTAGGCATCACTGCTACGTCACTGCTACCACCGCTTCTCATTCGCCAGTTTCAACCAATGGCAAACACTAATGTAAACACCAATCCTGTACTTCCTTTTCCACCAATAGGAAGAAATAAAGTAAACACCAATCATAACTAGAAACATTTAATATTTAAGACACCAGATTTCCCTCATCCATAAATCCCTCATCCGTCCTATCCCATCTGTCGCTCATCCAGCCTGGATCTCCGCTCCCCCATCCTCTGGAGATACTAAAGCGCCATGCCCTCCGCCTCGCCTTCCGTATCCCCCTTTATCCCCCCTCCCCCACGCGGATCCTCTATGATCTCATTCATTTCCCCTCTCGCTCTCTTTATTGAACATCTCCGCCTCCGTTACATATCCCGCAAATCAGATCCGCCTAATCCTCTAGTCAATCCCCTCCTCTCTGCCGCGCCTCCACCACTGTATTCCCCCTGCTCTCCACTTGTCTACCCTCCGGATCCTTTCCCGTGGCAACTTCCGTACCCTTCCCCTCCTGTATGATGTTCTCCGACCTGACATCTACCCTTCATACCAGCTGTCATCCTTCCCCTTGTTCCCTCTCCCCCTTCTCTCCCTGTGGGCCCCGACTATCCCTCCCTTCCCGTCCCTTCTCCCCTCCTCATTCCCCCAACTGTCCGTCCGGATCCTCCTGTTACCGCCCTCCCCTATCCTTCTTCCCCATGGCTTCCTGGGACATCATCCCCCCCCGTCCCTGTGGCTCCTCCCCACCCTCTCCCTCTCCTCTCATCCCCTTTCCCCCCACACCACATCTTCAATGCTGTCAGTGTTCCACCATCTATGGAACCTTCTTTGTGCTTCCATGTGAGTGCTTCGACAAGTGTGGTGCGTCTTAGCTACATTGTTTTATTTTACAACAGTGGACGGCCAACCCGCACCCGACACCGTCAGTTTTAACTTGTGTATTTCTCCGAGTGTATGTGTGGTTTTTTTTCTTTCTTTTTTTTTTTTTCTTTTTTTTTTTAACCACAATAGCGGACGGTCTCACCATAATCGCCGCCCTATGCTCATTTTAATTGTGTGTGTGCCACTGACCTTCGAGCAGCTGTTTTTATTCACCACTTTCGCAATTCCAATGCTTTTATGGCCGGCCGCGGTGGCCGAGGAGACTGAGGCGCTCCAGTCACGGTCTGCACGGCCACTACGGTCGGGGGTTCGAATCCCCCATCGGGGAAAGATATTTGTGCCGTCATTAGTATAAGATAGTTGATAAGTAGTTTGTAAGTTTAGGGACTGATGACCCCGTAGTTAAGTCCCATAAGCTTAACAAACGTTTGAACGTTTTTTGAATTCTTTTATGTCACCACCATTTTCCTCCATTTTATGTATGTTGTTTTATCTCCATTTTACATCTCCGTTTTATGTATGTGTTATCTCCAAATTTTATCTCCTTTGTGTTTTTATGTTTCTCCTCTGTCAAATTTTATTTCTGTAGGCTGAAGACCGCCAGTGTGCGCTGCCGGCCCGCCCCTTTTTAGGGGAATTGAAATCAGAATTAAAAAAAAAATACAACCTCATTCAGCAGTAAACATCTACATCTACATAGATACTCTGCAAATCACAATAAAGTGCCTGGCAGAGGTTTCATTAACCACTTTTATAACATTTCTCTACCGCTCCATTCTCTAATAGCGCGCGGGAAGAAAGAACACCTAAATCGTTCCGTTTTCGATCTGATTTCTCTTATTTTATGGGGATGGTCATATCTCCCTAAGTAGGTGGGTGCTAGCAAAATATTTTCACATTTAGAACTAAAAATCGGTGATTGAAACTTCGCAAACGGATCACCCCGCAATGAATAACGTCTTTCTTTTAATGATTTCCACCCCAATTCGTGCAACATTTCCGTGACGCTTCTCCCCCCCCCCCCCGTAACGTGATAGAACAAAACGAGCTGCCCTTCTCTGAACATTCTCAATGTCTTCCGTCAGTCCCACCAGGTGAGGGTCCCACATTGGGCAACAGTACTCCAGGAGAGGACGCACAAGTGTGATGTAGGCAGTCTCTTTGGTGGAGCGTTCTGCCGATGAAACGTAACATTTGGTTCGCCTTCCCCACAATATTTTCTGTGTGTTCTCTCCAGTCAAAGTTGTTGTAATTGTAACTCCTAGGTAAACGTAACACCCAGAAGATGGCCGCTTGCAATAGTGGCCGAAACGTCGGTGAAATATTTGATATGTTGACGATGCGGTCCAATACCCAGAAGAGTTTCATCAACAACAAGTCTTTCTTTCGCTCTTTCATTTTTCCCCCCTTGAAGAGTTAAGAAGAAAGAAGTGTAGTCCTAGGGAGGATGCAGCCATCCCCACCCTGTTTGCCTGCGCATGTGTAGGCTTGTTTGTGCCTGCCGTAGCATTTGCTCGACGCATGGCTACACGCCGGTTGGCTACCCACTGGTGAATGAGCGCATAAGAGGCGGCGCGAGCGCTTTCATCAGCGGCGGCGCACTGGTGCGTCTGATTATGCGGATGAAAGAGGTCTTGATGGCGCGCCCCAGACAGCTTCTATCTGCGGCCATCGCTTCACAGGAGGGGCCAGCGCCGTATGGAACGTAATAAACGCGGCGCGAGATGTCGCGATAGGGCGGCGGGAAACCCGATGCTGGCTGCGGCCGCTTAGCTGAGGCGCCGTTTGTTTCTGTGGCCGCCGCGATGCCTGCTGCCTGCTGCCTTACACCCACCGCCAGTCCACCGCTGACGGAAAGCCCTGTCCCCGCAAACGCATCTCACAAACCATCTGTTCTGCGCGTCTCTTCCCCCTGCTACTTCATTCATGATAAAAACGATACATATGTGGTATCTCGACTGAGCACAGACTCAATTTGATCCTGCAGGCACTATGAGGCAAAGGAATTAAACACACTAGTGTGGCGTCGCAAGTTTGAACGCGCGCGCGCCACAGACATCGCCGACGGAGACGTCATATAGAGGCGCCACATGATAGACAAGTGGAGCAGGTGCGCCTTTTGTATCCCATCCTCGTCGCCACGTTTGTATCCCATCATCGTCGCCACTTTTGTGTCTCGTTTCCGCCGGTTGTCCTGGGTGTCGGTGGCCGAGTAGAGAGAGACGGACACAGGGAAATAGGATGCACGTGTGTGCAGGTACGGAGGTGACCAGCCAGTGGGACAGCAGAAACTAGAAACACTAGAGTAAATTAGAACGAGATATATATTTCATAGAGACTTAGTAATACTTAACTTTTACATAGTTCTTGACTGCAGAATGCTGATACATAGTTTAGATAGAGGCCTCCTACTGACGATTCCTAGTGCCTATCCGATAGCCAAGTCTTAACTGGTGCCTATCTGATTCCCAAGTGAACGATTCAGCAGTCGTGGCCACGAGCGGAGTTGCAGCAGAGTGCGCTCGTGGCTGACGTAATAACGCCGCGCCGTGCGTGCATGGCGGCGCGCGGCGAAAGTACGTTGCGCGCACTTCGGACTTGTGCGACACCACAGCGCCCTCTAGAGTAATTGGAGAAACGTTGGACAGTGCCGCGGGGTAGTTCACTTCTGGCAGGAGACTCTGACTAGTGACTTGTGTTAGTGCGCCTGTGTTGGGGACTGATCCTAGACGTTAGGTTAATGTGGTACCTGCCGCCGATGACAGTGTTAATACCAAGTTAAGTGTTTGTCCAATAAATTATCATCTATTTTAAATGCTCTTGAGGTTGCAGAGTTCCAATCGGCCCTACTCCCACGTCCTCGGCCCCAGTCTGTTGCTCCGTTACGAGAGCGAATCCGTAACTGCAGATGGCAACGCGGAGGAACACAACAACTAGTACTATCTAGACATCTAGCCTCTAGCTAACGAATTCTTGCACCAGTTGTCAGTTATATAAAATTGTCAGAACGACATGTTTCGGGACCAAAATTATCCAGTTCTCAAGTTCTACAAAAAACAAGGAAGGAACGTAAAATACGACTTAAAAATTAAGATGCGAACACGCGATACAATTATCCTTTCCAGGAAAACTTACTTAAAAATTAAAATGAATCAGTCATTAGACATCGTCCACCTTAAAATATATGCAACATCGGTGCACAGTCAAGCAATAATCTGACCATGTCGGTTTGAAGGATCACTATGAAGTGCCGGCTAGCTGCACTGTTGTTCAGCGATGATCTATGAGCAGCTACAAGTCAAAGATGACTGACAGCGTGGCTCCCACGGAAGGGGCCAAGTGTGTTCCAATAAAATTATTTAAAAAGGCGCTAAAAATGTCTGAATAATGACTGCATAGTTGAAGATCTTTAATTGCCATATAATTTTTTGCTATTTCTCCAGGAGGACAATAAAAGGAAGGAAGGAAGGAAGGAATCTTAGGGTTTAACGTCCCGTCGACAGCGTGGTCATTAGAGACGGAGCTTACGCTCGGATATTTGGGTAAGCATGGGGGAAGGGAATCGGCCGTGCCCTTTCAAAGGAACCATCCTGGCATTTGTCTGGAGTGATTTAGGGAAATCACGGAAAACCTAAATCTGGATGGCCAGAGGTGCATTTGAACCACCATCCTTCCGAATACGAGTCCAGTGCGTTACCACCTCGCTCGGTCCCAGGACGACATTATAAAATGGACCCAGAAATGCCCTCTGGACAGCTCGGTCTTTTCCTTTAATACGTTGTTCGACTCTTTCTTTAGAGCGCAGAATATAGAATAGAGAGCAACCATCCTTTGTCTTCCTAGTATAATACCCTCACACTATCATTGATGTTCTCTAAGGAGCGTCGTTGTCCCTGCAGGTGCCTAGCCACCGCCGATGAGCCGTCCCCACTGTTGTGTTCATTGAATCTGAGTTTTAAACTTCTCCCGGTTTGTCCCACATACTTCATGTCGCAATCACATTTGATTTCGTACACTCCGGCTTTGTCCACCCTATTCTCTACTGTCTCGATTTTGTGTTTTATCCTCTGTTCTAATTTATTGTCAGTTCTAAAAGCTACTCTTACAGACTCTTTGTTAAATAATCCCGCATGTTTGTACGAGATGGTACCCCAAAATGGCATGACTCTATATTTCTGTACGGCTTTTTCATTTTGTTCCTAGGGCTGTCGTCCTAGAACACTAGTACTGTCTGTGGGCTAAATTAGACCAACCGCATTTACAAAGTAACGAAATTGAAAATTTTTTGAAAATGTAAGCAACACCCAAAAGAATGTTTTTCCTTTACCGCGAAAATCTTGCTTGTGCTGCTGACAACACGGTGCATGTCGTAGTTCCACCTGCTCTACCAATAGTGGGTTGTCCTCTAGACCAGTATTTTTCAGGACGTGTCGCCGTATATTTTTTCAATTTCCTATTAAAGGGTGGACTGACAGCGCAAGCAGGCGCTCTTTAGCCTACAGAATTAATAACTTTACAAGGAGACAATTGCAACATGTAAAGGTGATAAAATCCGGAGACGCACATAGCTGTCAACATGGAAGCACAGAAAAACACATACGGTTAAAAAAAACATATGGCGTCGGCTGTGGTTTGGCCTTTCGCTGTTTATTGTACAAAAACCGCACGGAGAAGATTATGCACTCCGACAAAGCGCCTGAACGTAGACACATGATGGTGATGGAGAACGGAGCCAGGGGAGGAGGCTTAGGAGAAACAATGGGATGGAGGAAAAGAAGGGGGAGGAGGAAGGGGCCGCAGGGCAGCGAAAAGGAAGGCGAGGCAGGATATCCCAGGAAGCCGGTAGGGGCGAGAAAGGGGATGGGGAATGGCTACCGGAGGAACAGGTGGAGGAAGGATGGGCAGAAGAAACAGTGAGGGATTGTTGGGAAGGTCCTGTGGGAGGGATAGGAAGAGGGAAGAAGGGGGAGGATCACAGGAAGGATAAATATCAGGGTGGAGAGCATCGTCTTGGAGGGAGAGGTTACGGAAGTAGCCACAGGAGAGAATATGGAGAGTGGACAAGTGGAGGACTGAGGGGACACAGTCAGGGAGGTGCGGCAACGAAGCAGGATCTATGAGGAGGGGATGGGCAACGGGGTTGGGGGGTCTAATTTTCGGTAGCAAAGGCGGGAGTGTTCGATTAAAAAGACAAGGGGGAAGGAGATTAGGTCATAACGGATCCACTTGGGGATAGGGGGTAAGGTGAGGCGGAGAGCATGGCATTCTACGATCTTGAGAGATGCATAGAAGGAACGCGGGGGGGGGGGGGGGGGAGGAGATCCAGCCAGGATGGGCTACACTGAGGATGGGGTTGTTAAAGGATTTGTAGTTGTAAAAGACTTTGCAAGATTGTAGACCCCTAGTTCGGCCAATGACGAGTTTCAGGAGGTGGAGGTGGGAGCGGTCGTTATTTTGGATGGTGCGGAGATGGGGACTCGAGGAGAGGGTACAATCTATGATCAGTCCTAGTGATTTAAGGGTGAGGGTAAGACGAATGGGACGACCGTGTAGGGTGAGGTAAAAGTCCTGCGCATAGAAGGAGGGGGTGGTTCGACCGACAATGATCGCCTGGATTTAGGCGGGACTGATAGGAGCCACTGGTTACATCAATTGGCAAAGAGGTCGTGGTGTTGCTGGAGGACATATTGGGAGCTGTCGAGGTTGGAAGCTGAGGTGAGGAAGGCGGTGTTATGGTGTCATCAGCGTATTCGAAGAGGTAAATGGTGGGGGGAGGGGGAGGGGGAGGGGGGGAATGGGGCAGGCTTAGTCATATTTAAGGTGTAGAGGAGGTGATTTGCTGGACTGGTCTTGCAACATCAGCTAATGTGGCTTTGCAAAATACAGTTACTGCAAACAGCTGAAAGCAAGGGGGAAACCAGAGTCGTTACTTTTCCAGAGGAGATGCAGCTCTGTATATGAATGTATGATGACGACATCCTCTCGGATAACATAATAAAATTGTCCCCCATTCGGATCTCCAGGCGGGGACTGCTCAGAAGGATGTCATAATAAAATTCAACATTAGCATTTTATGGATTGGAGTGTGGAAAGTTAGATCCTTTAATCGGGTAGGGCGATTAGAAAATTTAATAAGGGAAATGGATGAAGTTAAATATAGTGGAGATTAAAGAAATTCAGTGGAAAAATGAACGGGTTATAGATAGAAACCAGTTGGTGGTATTACATGAATAGGTCTGGCTCAGAAATCTATGTCTTACGATTATAAAATCTGTATGGTACCTTCTGGTCTCTTCCACCAATATAGTCGACTTCGTGATTCTTCAACCAAGTGTTGTTATGATTAAATTATGTTCCTTACAGTATTCTACAAGGTGCTTCCTCTTTCATTACTTATTCCCAGTCCGTCTTCACCTACTATTTTGCCACGGCGGATTAGCTGTGCGTATTGGGGAGCCATGCTGCACTGCATATGGCCGTTCGCTGTCGGGGATTCGAGTCCCCTCTCGGGCTTGTGTCTTTGTGTTGTCCTTAGGTTACTTTTCCTTAGTTTAAGTAGTTTGTAAGCTGCGGACTAATAACCGAGCAGTTGAGTCCGATAGATATACAATCATTTGAACATTTCACCTACTAATTTTCCTTCTCTTTGCTACTATTGAATTCCAGTTCCCTGTCACAGTTAAGTTTTACTCTCCATTAACTGTAATTCGCGACGGCTCTCGCATCACGTTTAGTGTGTATTTTCTTCTGGTCTGGCTTTTCTCCTAGCACTCACGACCGCCTGGATATTATGTGTAAGATGTATGAGACAGGTGAAATACCCTCAGACTTTAAGAAAAACATAATAATCCGCACTGCAAAGAAAGCAGTCCCAGATAGGTGTGAAAATTACAGAACCATTAGTTTAAAAAGTCATGGTTGCAACATTTTAACAGGAATTATTTACAGAAGGATGCAAAGGTTGGTAAAAGCTTACCTCGGGGAAGATCATTTTGAATTTAGGAAAAATGTAGGAACACTGGAGGCAATACTTACCTTACGACTTATCTTAAATGAAGGAAAGGAAAACATATATTTCTACCTATTATAGACTTGGAGAAAGCTTTTGATAGTGTTTACTAGAAGACATTCTATCAATTTCTGAAGACAGCAGGGGTTAAATATATGGAACGGAAAGAAATTTAAAAATTGTACAGAGTCGAAGGGCACGGAAGGAAAGCATTCGTTGGAAAGGGAGTAAGACAGAGTTGTAGTCTTTCCCAAATGTTATTCAGTTTGTACATTGATCAAGCTGTGAAGGAACGTAAGGAGACATTTTGGAAAGGAATTAAAGATCAGGGTGAAAAAATGAAAACATCACCTTCTACTGCTGATATTGTGATTCCGTCTGAGACACCGAAGGACCTGGAAGTATAATTGACTTGAATGAATAGTGTGTTGCAAAGAGCGTATAAGATGAACATTAACAAGAGCAAAACAATGGTAATGGAATGCAGTCTTAGAAAATCAGGAGATGCTGAAGGAATTAGATTAGGTAACGAAACATTAAAGGTGGTAGATGCGTTTTGTTAGTTGGGATATAAAATGCAAATTGGCAATGGGAAGGAAACCGTTTTTGAAAAAGAGAAGGGTGTTAACACCGAATATTAATTAAAATGTAAGAAAGACTTTTCTGAAGACATTTGTGTGGAGTGTTCCTTGCACGGGAGTGAAACATGGACTATAAATAGTCCAGACAGGATGAGGATAGAAGATTTTGAAATTTGGTGCTACAGAAGAATGGTGAAAATTGGTGGATAAATCTCGTAACAAATGAGGAGGTACTGAAAATAACTGGGTAGAAAAGAAATTTCTGGCATCAGAAGGATTCGATTGGTAGAGCACATACTTAGAAACCAGGTAATCGTGAATTTACCATTGGAGGGAAGTGTGTGGGATAAAAATTGCAGAGGTAGACCAGGAGACGAATACAGTAAGCATTTTAAAATGGATGTGGGTTGCCGTTCTTCTAAACGAGATGAAGAGGTTGGCCAGGACAGAACAGAGAAGTGAGTTGCATCATGCCGGTCTCCGGAGTGAAGACCACAACAACAACAAATTAGAGATTGGACTGAAACTTTTTTCACAGTTCTTGTTGTTGTTGTGGTCTTCAGTCCGCAAACTGGTTTGAAGGAGCTCTCGACGCTACTCTGTCCTGTGCAAGCATCTTCATCCGAGAATATGTACGAAAACTTATATCCTTTTGAATATGCCTATTATTCTCCTATTCGGCCTTCGGTCTCCCTCTACGATTTTTACCCCATATACATGCTATTTCCTCGATGTTACAGAATGTGTTCTACAAAAATATCCCCGCTCTTAGACAGGATATGCCATAAACTTCTTTTCTCCCCAATTCTTTTGACAACCTCTTTATTAATTACGTCATATACCCATCGAATCTTCATCATTTGTCTGTAGCACCACATTTCGAAACATTCTATCATCATTTTGTCTGAACTCGTTATCATACACGTTTCACTCCCAAGCAATGCTACACCACCGTCAAACAGGACCATGCCTAGTAAAGCACTGTGGTGTTCAAACTAATCTTCGGATTGTTGACTACTTTACCTTTTTACAATGCTACACTCCAGAAAAAAGCTTTGTATGTCAGCAAATTTCACTTCTTCAGAAACGCTTTCCTTCCCATAGCCATACTGCATTTTATATTTTCTTTACTTTGGCCTACAGAAGTTATATTGCTACCCAAATAACAAAACTCGTCTACTACTTTTATCGTCTCGTACCCTAATGTAATTCCTTCAGCGTCGCCTGATTTTCTAACACTACATTCCATTATGCTCCTTTTACTTTTGTTAATGTCGAAGACACTGCCCATTCCGTTTAATTGCTCTTCCAGGTCCTCTGAAGACTCTGACAGAATTACTATGTTGTCGGCTAACCGAAAGGTTTTTATTGCCTCACCCTGGACTTTAATTCCCTCTCCAAATTTCTCCTTGCATTCTTACAAAGCCTACTCAATGCATAGGTTGAACGACATTGGGGAAAGGCTACAAACCTGTCTTACACACTTCCAAACCACTGCGATCATGCCTTTCGATTTTTTGATTGCGGTCTGGTGTTTGTACAAGTTGAGTATAACTCTTCGTTCTCTACATTTTACCCTGCTACCTTCAGAATCTAAAAAAAGTATATTCCAGTTAACATTGTCAAAAGCTTGCTCCACTAAAAACGTGGTTTCCCTTTCCTTAATCTATCTTCCCTTTCCTTAATCTATATACCATGGCCGTCGGCTCTTGTGGCAACAAGACGTGCAAATACGGATTGAAATGATTTTCAAATGTTCAAGCCGCTGTGGAATGGCCGAGCGTTGCTCCACGTCGGAGGTTCGAGTCCCCCCTCGGACATGGGTGTGTGTGTGTGTGTGTGTTGTTCTTTGGTTAGTTTAAGGAGTTTGTAGGCCTAGGTACTGATAACTGCAGTAGCTAAGTCCTATAGAATTACAAACATCTGAACATTTTCAAACTTTTGGATACCGGTTGGACCGAATTGTTATCAGTCAGTTCCTATATTTACAAACTACTTAAACTAACTTACAGTATAGACCACACATACACGCCCATGCCCGAGGAAGGACTCGAACCTCCTTCTGGAGCGTTCGTCCAGTCCATAGCATGATCCTTTAGACCACGTGGCTACTGCAGCGCGGCGTAACATTTGTAAGACAACTTTCGCACCTTTTTTTACGAGATCTGAACAAAATGAAATCGTTTTGTTCCAATACACACAAATTGTAGGACAATTTAAACATAAATTAAGAAACCCTGAGACGGTTTTTCGTCTCAAATATGTCTATGACATTGAAGATGAAGCAATGAATTAAAATTTGTGATACGACCGGGAATCGAACCCGGACCTCCATGCTTACTAAGTAGACGTCTTACTCGTTAGTGATGCACTGGTCTAACGGTAAGACGTCTGTCTCGTAAGCATGGAGGTCCGGGTTCGATTCCCAACCGTATCACAGATTTTAATTCGTTGCTTCACCTTCATCTTCAATTGTAGCACAGTTTCTATCCCATGAATCTTCTTTATTTTTTTTTATTATTATTATTTTACATGTGAAGCCGGGGCAGCACGCTAGTGCATTAATAAATACCCAAACTGCTGTTATGGGAAAAATCTTTATCATCAGACGAATAGAATTATGCTCGGATGTCTCTAATTACCGAATCGAACCGCGCGTATGACGTCCTCACCACGGTTGGTCTCAATGCGCACGGGGCAGTGCTTTATTACTTGCATAGCGCCAGAGGACGGCCAATTGTCATTAGCGGCCGGGCGAGGGCAGCGCATTTGCATGCTGGCGGGCAATGTGCGCGGGGTCCGAGGGCGCGGCCGTCATTTGTTTCAGATTTAAGGTCAATGGAGGGTTAAGGGCTGTTTCCGAGGGGCGGCGCGCGGCGCTCCCCCTGCCGGCGGCGCTGATGGACGCCTGAATGGGGCGCCGCGGCCGGCCATTGGGGCGCTGCAGATATGAAATATCCCGGATTGCACTTCCGTGTTCAATTACTCAGCCTGACAAATATCGACCGGCGGCCGGGCTAGGGGCAGGCGGCGGCAGCCACCAGCCATTAAGCGAGGCACAGGCCACGCAGGCACCAGGGTCCCAGCTCTTTCCACAACTGCTCCGCTGTCAGAGCCTGTGAAGTACACTACCGTCCTTCCGTCGGTTGTAAATGTGAACAACGCAATAAGAAAAGAAAAATCTGTATTTGTTATAACTAGTGTCATCCAAACACGCTTCATCACTGCGAGGTACACAAAAGAATTCTTTAGGACACAGGATCACCAAGAAGACACATCCGTCAAATCATACCCTGCTTTGGATTGTTGCGACTGTGTCCAATGAATGGAAAGTTAGGAAAAAATATTCTCGAGAAGCAATTATTAACTGTAAAACCAGTTCAATGATACAAATTTTAGTTTTTCCCTTTTCTGCGCAAAGATACTGGTAAATGATTACCATTAACTGACATTCTGGTTACCGATTCCAAAACTCTCTCTCTCTCCTTCCCTCTCTCTCTCTCTCTTCCACCTCCGCCATCTAATCTACCTTCTCCTAATTACCTGCACCTCCTCCAACCTCTCTCCATATCTCCAATGCATAATTTCCGAAAGTTTTGATGGGTGTCGGAACGAGCCCTTCCTACCACTCCCCGCCCCCTCTCCCTCGATTATAGGGTGTACATAAAGTTCGGAAACACTTTCAATTATTCTTTGCACATGAACTAAACATTCTATAGATTACAAGCTTCCTAGGGCTTTATTTGCGGACGGAGGAGTTAGTACTCCTTCCTCCCACAAGTCCCCTAAAACCTCCACATCCTTGCGGATGCTGTTGCGTAGCAGTGTCCGTTTGTACCGCCCTACAGTACGCACGAGGTGCCGTAGTTGCTGTCGAAGTCTTTGTGGAAAGCATAGAGTTCTGACTAACCTGTTGCCTTCTATAGTTGTCCCCAGCGCAGAAGACAGCACACAGGTCGTTGGTTCTTCTACAGCATACAAGTGAGGCTAAAATAAGTTCTGTTGGATGGAAGCATAAGAAACGACTCGCGAAATGTTTCATTGTCAAGGATACCATTTATTAAATAAATAATAAAATATGAACAACTATTATTAACACGACACAGTCTATGCTGCCCGTAGTTCATGTTGAGACCTCGACTGTTATCAGAATTATACGAAACTTTACTCATAACCGGCGCGGTCCGGCGCGTATAGTGGTCAGCTCGAGACTGAAACTGCGGCGCGTTGCGAGAGGGCACCTGACGCTCTATTTCGCGCCAAAACAGGGCCGTCGCGCGCCTTCTGCAAAATCGCTCTTCTCTTGTTACAATAATAGAAGGCACCTTAAACTTTTTAAACTGTCAAAATCTAGCCTGTCCTTGAGAGATATTTATTACAAATTATCAGCTCTGAATAATTAATATTTAGTATATAATAAACAAAAATAATTTCAAAAGAAATCACGTGACGTGAAATGCAGCAGCCAATGCGAGGAGAGTACCAGTAACATAGGCGGGCTTTCCCACGGGTACCAGCACCAACTGTGCCATATACTACTGCTCCCCACCCCACATTTCAACATATGCTGCACTTCTGTCTTTCTTCCGCGTTTACGACACGTACGATGTTGGCAAAGAAACGGCCAGCGGCCAGAAATATGATGTGGCCATAGGCCAGGAATATCACAAGATGTCATACATATTGCATTTTGAAGAGAAATTCAGATAGTTATTTTTTCTTTTTCTTTTATTTTTCATTTATTTTTAACATCATCATCATCATCATCATTACAGACTGATTTTGCCTTTCAGCGTTCAGTCTGGAGCATAGTACCTCTAATAAAATTCCCCCATGATCCCCTATTCAATGCTAACATTGATGCCTCGTCTGATGTTATGCCTTTTACTTCAAAATCATTCTGCACCGAATCTAAGTACTTTCTTCATACTCTACTACCTCGACTCCTCTTACCCTTCGCTGCCGACCTCATGAGTCTCTTAGGTAACCTTGCTTCTCCTATGCGTGTAACATGACCCCACCATCTCAGTCTGTTCGCTCTAACTGCTTCATATATGGTCTTCGTGCCCAGTTTTCTTTTTTTTTTATTTTCTCATTATGAACGCCCTCCTGCCATTGTTCCCATCTGTTAGTACCTGCAATCATTCTTGCTACGTTCATATCTGTAAACTTTACCTTATGAATAAGGTAACATGTATCCACCCAGCTTTCACTCCCATCCTGTGAGAAAATACATCCCACGTACTTGAAATTGCCTACCTGTTCTGTGTTCCACCTATTTAGCACTCAATCTGTTTAAATCTCTTTCCCACAGACATTACTTTTGTTTTGGAGATGCTGATCTTCATATCATAATCCTTACACCTCTGATCGAGTTCTGAAATATTAGTTTGCAACCTTTCCATCGAATCTGTCAATACAACTAAGTCATCCGCATATGCGAGACTGCTTATTTTGTATTCACCTATTTTAATCCCGCCCTTCTTATTTATTTATTTATTTATTTTACAGACATTTGATATGGAACCATGAGTGACCCGGCAGACCTCAATACGGTAATCGAATCCTTGCCATATCTGTACTAGCATGGCATCCTCCACTGTGGCAGTCGCTTCCCCTATTCTGTACCGGCGCTCTGCTACACCACTTGGTAGGGGCGGTACACACACCAGATCTTTAATGTGTCCCCACACAAAAAAGTCACACGGAGTGAGATCTGGTGATCGGGGAGGCCATTTCATGAAACAGCGGTCCCCTTAAGTCGCATAGCACGGCCGATCAAATGTTTTCAAATGTTTGTATAGTCTATGGGACTTAACTACGGGGTCATCAGTCCCTAAACTTACAAACTACTTATGAACTACGACGGCACAAATATCCATGCCCGAGGGGGGATACGAACCGCCAACCGTAATGGCGGTGCAGACCATGACTGGAGCGCCTTAGTCCCCTCGGCCACCGCGGCCGGCGCACGGCCGATCCATCGATACGGCAGCTCCGTCTTCAGGTACCCAGCAACTTCACAATGAAAGTGGGTTGGAGTCTTATACTGCTGATAAATGAACGGAGAGTCCTAGGCCATTAGCCATTGCTGTAACATGTCCAAGTAGGAATATCCACTGACAGTGCCCACGGCGAAGAAGAATGGTCCGTACAGTTCTCGGAGAGACAAGGCACAAGAAACATTTACATTTCGGACATCACGCTCAAATTCAGTGCATTCGCGTGTATGTTTTTTACCCAATTTTGACAATTATGCTTGTTCGTTTTTCCATTAGAGTAAAAAGTGGCTTCGCCGATATAAGTAAAGCGATTAACAATGACATCCCCATCCTGATTCAACTGTTGCAAATGCGAACAAAAGTTAAAACGGGTGTGGAGGCCCTCTCCGTAGAAAACACGACCACATCATAACACCGCCTCCGAATTTTACTGTTGGCACTATACACGCTGGCAGATGTGGTTGACACGGTATTCGCCATAGCCACACCCAGCCATCGCATCGCCACATTGTGTACCGTAATTAAACAATGTTCAAATGTTTGTGTAGTCTATGGGACTCAACTACGGGGTCATCAGTCCCTAAACTTACAAACTACTAATGAACTACTTACGAACTAGGACGGCACAAATATCCATGCCCGAGGGGGGATTCGAACCCCCGACCGTAGTGGCCGTGCGGACCGTGACTGGAGCGCCTTAGTCCCCTCGGCCACCGCGGCCGGCGTACCGTAATTCGTCACTCCACACAACGTTTTTCCACTGTACAATCGTCCAATTTTTCGATCCTTACAACAAGCGAGGCGCCGTTTGGCATTGATCTGAGTGAAGTGTGGCTTATGGACGGCCACTCAACTATGAAATACTTCTCACCTTCCGCCTAACTGTCATACTAGTTGGAGTGGATCCTGATGCAGTTTGTAATGCCTTTGTGACGGTCTAGATAGATGCTTGCTTATTACGCTGTACGACCCTCTTCAACTGACGGCGGTCTGTCAGTCAACAGACGAGGTCGGCCTGTATGCTTTCGTGCTGTATGGGTCCCTTCACGTTTCCACATCACTATCACATCAGAAATAGTGGACCTAGGGATGTTTGGGGAGTGAAAATCTCACGTACATACTTCTGACATAAGTACCATGCACTTCAATGTGACTTGCAGAGTATCTATGTAGACGGAAATGCAGATGTATGATGTTCTAGGACATTGATTACGGACTGTCGATTGATGGAATCATACGCCGTTTTGAACTCAAGACACATAAAAATGACAGGACAGTTTCGAGTTATCTTACGTATTTGTTTTCAGGTTGAAAATAAGCTCTGCGCAGGATAACCCTGGTTGGAAGTCCGCTTGGTGTTACCCTATCTTGTGTTCGAGCTGCCCTTCAGTTAACTGACGAAGACAAGCTGAGAAAGTCTTGTATTCGTAAAAACCAATATTTGTAGCTCTGATGATAGGCGTATTTCTATTTCAATTGTCGACTGACGACACACGTGAGAGCCTTGTAATCGTGTGGCCTATCCGCGATGCCAGTACGCGCCTAGAGTTGCGAGAGAGAGCGCGTGAATGCACTATCGACGATAAATATAAACGACGGGGCTAGGTGCTCCTGAAATAAGCAATTTGATCATGCACTGGGTTGTTAATAATGTGTAATTCATTTTTCATAAACAATAAATTAAGTAATACCAGACTTTCCTCTTTTACAGTACCATCGTTTAGGTCGTGGCAATAATGAAAAGCTAATAACAAAGAATTTTTTTTCCTTAGTACAAAATCAACAACTTGCCTACTAATTTTGCATTATTCACCATCAACCATTCCCAGTTTTTAACAAAACCACCGTATCAAAAATTAAATTAAGTTTATTTTCCCTTTATAGGCATACCCTGACTAAAAGAAGGGATCGCTTGGTAGGACACATTCTTAGACATCGGGGAATCGTAAATTTAGCATTGGAGGGAAGTGTGTGGGGTAAAAATCGCAGAGGGAGACCAAGATACGCGTATAGTAAACAGATTCAAATAGATGTGGGTTGCCCTTCTTATGAGGAGATGAAAAAGCTTGCTCAGGATAGAGTAGGGTGGAGAGCTGCATCAAACCAGTCTCCGGACTGAAGACCATAACAACAACAACACACAACTAACGAAAATAAAACCCAAATTACTTTGTTTCTTATTATCTACATCTACATAGATACTCTGCAAATCACATTTAAGTGCCTGGCAGAGGTTTCATTAACCACTTCCATTCTCTAATAGCGGGCGGGAAGAAAGAACACCTAAATCGTTCCGTTTTCGATCTGATTTCTCTTATTTTATTAGGATGGTCACGTCTCCCTAAGTAGGTGGGTGCTAGCAAAATATTTTCACATTCAGAAGTAAAAGTCGGTGAATGAAA
Source organism: Locusta migratoria (assembly GCA_026315105.1). NCBI lineage: Eukaryota > Metazoa > Arthropoda > Insecta > Orthoptera > Acrididae > Locusta > Locusta migratoria. The sequence goes on along the minus strand of CM048748.1, from coordinate 224,635,090 downwards.
CTTCGCAAACAGATCACGCCGCAATGAATAACGCCTTTCTTTTCATGATTTTCATCCTAATTCGTGCAACATTTCTGTGACGTTTTCCCAGCAGTAACGTGATTAAACAAACCGAGCTGCCCTTCTCTGAACCTTCTCAATATCTTCCGTCAGTCCCACCTGGTGAGAGTCCCACAAGGGGCAACAGTACTTCAGGAGAGGACGCACAAGTGTGATGTACGCAGTCTCTTTGGTGGAGCTGGTGCATCTTCGAAGCGTTCTGCCAATGAAACGTAATCTTTAGTTCGCCTTCCCCACAATATTTTCTATGTGTTCTTTCCAGTCAAAGTTGTTCGTTATTGTAACTCCTAGGTATTTGGTAGAATTTACGACCTTAAGGTTTGACTGATTTATCGCGTTATCGCGTAATTGAAGTTCAGCGGATTTCTTTTAGTGGTCATGTGTATTACTTCACACATTTCTTTATTTAATGTGAATTGCCAAATTTCGCACCATGCAGAAATTTTGTCTAAATCGCTTTGCAGTTGCTTTTGATCCTCTGTTGACTTCACTAACCGATAAACGACAGCATCATACGCGAACAATCTAAGGGAGCTATTCAGATTGTCTCCTAAATCGTTAATAAACTCGAGGAAGAGTAGGGGACCAATAACGCTTCCCTGTGGAAAGCCAGATATCACTTCTGTTTTACTCGATGACTAACCGTCAATTACAACGAACTGTGTCCTTTCTGATAGGAAATCGTGAATCCAATCGCACAATTGGGGAGATATTCCATAAGCACGCAATCTCATTAGAAGGCGCTTGTGGAGTACAGTGTCTAAAGCCTTCCGATAATCCAGAAATGTGGAATAGATTTGAGATACCTTGTCGATGGCACTTATCACTTCATGTGAATAAAGGGCAAGCTGTGTTTCGCAAGAGCGATACTTTCTGAATCCGTGTTGACTGTGGGTTAATAGGTCGTTCTCTTCGAGGTAGTTCATAAAGTTCGAACAAAGTATATGTTCCAAAATCCTACTGGAAATTGACGTCAGTGATACCATTCGATCCTACACGTGCATCATAATAGAGAACAAAGGTTCCTCGCACTCGTTCACACACATGCATATTTGCCTTATGGTATTGGCAGCATTGAAAATCATCTGCGTAAGTTCGCGTATATTATTACTTGCTAAGCATTTCCTTCATTGGCGGCAGAACTAAAACTATCGTGGATTTAAATCAGGGCTGTTTTGTTCTTTGTAGTTGTGTCGTATGATGCTTGTTTCGTGGGATATTTGGCACGGACACTATAAATCGACCACCCTGTGTACGTCCATGTGTAGAGTCGCCAAAGTGCTACCCCTTCGAGTGACGTGAGATGGATGACATTTCCACGGACGGCTTACTGCACCCACGCTCTTTGCGAACTCGAAAGTCGATTGAAACCCTGGAGGGTGCACGGCACGTCACAGTGACGTCAGTGGGGAGTGTGATGGAGGTGAAGCTGCGGCGTCCCCCACGCCGCCGCCGCCATCTGTCGCGGCCGGGCTGCGCCGCGTCTGGGAGGACACGCATGTGGCCCGCGTGTTGGCACGCAGAGCGCCGCGGAATCGTAATGCGGTGTGGCAGGCGGCCCGCCTGGGAACGAGTCAAGGCCGGGGAGTCCCACGGCTGGCGGGGCCGCGCCGCCCGTTTTGGCTGCCAGAGAGCCACTGCGCGCACAACGGCCACTGACGGCCGGCGCAGGCACAGGCACAGCAAGTGTTTTCTAGCTTGTTTCAGTTGGCATCCATAATGACACCATGTATACCTTCACCTATACAGTGTAGTTCGTTTGGTAGCAGAATTCGTGGACCTATATCGATTTGGTATCAGCCTCGACAGGGGTCCTTAACGATTCCTGCAGGAAGATTTCGGGCTGCTTGAAACCTACCAAAGTGGATCATTTATATTCACTGGCTGGTATTGCTCCGCCTCACATTAGAACATCGATCCTCAGCTCTAAAGAACGGTATAAACAACTCAATGATTCGAGGCATCCACTATTTAATCATCAGCCTGTACCTAGACGACTGAAATCCAGGCAAAGTTTCATAAATGCAACTCAGCCATCTGCGGAGTCCATAGAATCACTCTGGAAACAGAAGTACCCGGACGCACTCAGTCACGAGGAAGCTCTCCCCCCTGGCTCTCACGTAGATTGGTAACATTGGAAAACTTTAAACCGACTCCGCACGCGCGTGGGCCGATGCAAACAACTAATGTACAAATGGGGTTATACGGACACAGATAGATGTAAATGCGAGGAGATACAAACAATGGAGCATATCCTGAGGTGTCCGTTGGTGAATACGTGCGGAGAATGCTCCCAGGAAGATCTTATGAGATATAACGAGACCGCTGTTCTATATACCAAATTCTGGAAGAGCGAGATATGAATTTTATCGTGTGTTTATTTTAGATGTTAAAATGTTTGTAGAACTTATGGGACGTAACTACGGGGTCATCAATCCCTAAGCTTACAAACTAGTTATGAACTATTAGTTTCTCCATCAATGGATGCTTGCTGTTGCCGCAACTGTGGTTCAAATTTTAATGAAACTCCAGCTCCAGTTGCATTTATTGGTGCTTTATTTAAGCCCACACTACCGGTTTCGGCCTCTATGTTTGGCCATTTTCAAGTGTGACAGACCTGCATATAATGTGTAACAATAAGTTTACAAAAATTACATGGTACAAGACAGAATGTTATATATGTAAAAAGGTACTGTACAGAAGCAGAAGGAAACTTACGTATGCCACAGAGAAAGCAACGTCAAGTAATTACAACAATAGAACTCAGAGAATTTAAAACTTTTGGCGCCCAACGGCGACATGAGAAAAATGGGCGTGTCGTATTTAACATTCCAAAACATTATAATCGGCATGTTCTGATATAAACATTACATCATTGCAAGCATGAAATTCTAAACATTAGTTGATAAAAGGTAAAGGTCAATAGTAAATTATTATTAATGTCAGTTAGGATAAAAACGGAACATATAGCGGCCAATGAGGCTATGTGAAAAGTTAAATGTTAAATGCTAGTTATGAACTAGCTAAGACTAAGGACGGCACAAATATCCATGCCCGAGGGGGGGATTCGAACCCCCGACCGTAGTGGCCGTGCAGACCGCGACTGGAGCGCATCAGTCCCCTCGGCCACCGCGGCCGGCTGTTTTAGATGTACTTGTCTTTTAATTTTGATGACGTACGTCCCAACTAACGGATATGTTTTTAATATATACACTCCTGTATCTACTAATTTAAGTATGATTGTACTTAATTATCAATGTGTAGTTCGTTACACGATTATATATATATATATATACACAGCAAGGGTTTCCAGTAAAGCCGACAGTCTTTGTCACTGGTAACAAGTTGATGATTTCCGCACATTAAGGGAGGATGCCAAATGCATACTCCTGTGTTATCAAATGGTGTGCCTAAGAAATTGATGATGAACAAGTAAAATTTTGTGTGGTGATTGACAATAGTATAAGCTACTTTAAATTAAGTTTACAGAATTTTTACTCGAATTTTGAAATTATTAGATAACTATATATTTTAATACATCTTCAATGATATATGTTCCGTTTCCTCGTAACCTATTAAACCAATCACTACCAAACTGTAGTTGTGTTATATTTACATCCGAACAAACAATGATACATAATTAATTTCGAATATCTCTAATAGAAATTTATTTAGAATATTTTACATATTTTTCGTGGAAATCGATGTAGTGTTCCCAAAAATTATCTGCATCTCTCAACGTAAACAAAATATTTGATTATTTAGCTCTGTGTGTTTGTTTGTCGCACTATGAGAAATACATGGACCAAATATGAAGGCATTATGTCAAATATGTACTGAGAAAACGGTACATACATTTTAGAATATGTAGTTTCTGGGAAATGAATTTAGATTTAACACATTTTTCTTTTATTATACCTTCTCATAATGTTCCAGGACTGTACTCAGGATCTTCTCTGTTATCAAGACTTGTCTTCTAACTACTTTTCTTTTGCCTTGTTTATTTGTAAGATCCTGCATACACATTTCATCTCTTGCCACACGATGACAGGCAATTTCCTTAAAAATTAGTAGAGTGAATGCACCATCCCTGGAGGCCAAACGCAGTAACATTTTCACTCTCCCTATGTCTCCATCATTATAAACAATCACAGCATTTTTGACGACTGTAGATGATGAAAATACTGTCTTGGGCCAAAGCTTCCAGATAAGCATATCCAGAGACTCATTCAGATGTTGTAACTTGCCATGAACACACTTCCTTAGTAAGTCAGGAACCTAAACGTGGGTTTGACAGCATTCATGCTACATTCACGAACGCATTTCTTGTGGGTGGAGTAATTGTTATTACATTTGCACTGTGGCAGTCGATGGAACGTACCCACAGCGATCTATCTGCTTCTAATGAAGACTGTGGTTTATCTGATTTTGAAACAAATCTCAACTTTCTTCATGTGATATAAATTAGATCTACGTCTTTTTTTTTTTTTTTTTTTTTTTTTTTTTTTTTTTTTTTTTTTTTTTTTTTGTTTTGTTTTTAAGAATCAGAATATAAAATAAACAGAAAAATTAAAAAACAAGGTTTATTTGGTTTTGAAACTAGACGACTCAATTTTCTGCTTACTGATGTTTTCTCTTTCTCTGTATTGAATGTTGTCCCACCACACAAAGTCCAACAACGAATGTTGGCTGCAAGCAATTTACTGAGTAAATTTACATGGTTATAGTTCTTTTCAAACATACACATGCAATTTCTTCTTTCCTTTCTGTTCTTTGAATTGTGAGTCATAGTTAACAACAATAGCGTTCATTGTCCCAAGAACTAAGCAAAGAAAAATAGTCGGGTGGGAGTATCCGTGTGGTCTAAAGAATCATTCAGCGGACTGCGTAGCCGCTCCCGCGGGAGGTTCTAGCCCTTCCTCAGACATCGGTGTATGTGTTATCCTTAGTGTAAGTTAAAGTATTTTGTAAGTCTAGGGACTGATGACCATAGAAATTTCGCCCAATACGTTTACAATCATTGCTAAGAAAATAACCACAAACACACCCCTCCTTCCCGTTTCTTCCACTCCAGCAACGATCCCTCATAAAGGTGGAGCCGTGGCGGAGTGGCCAAGCGCATTGAGGCGCTATGCTACGATGCGCGAGGTCGCTCTCCGTCGGGGGTTCGAATCCACCCTTGGGCATGGATATTTGTGGCGTCTTTAGTATAAGGTAGTTCATAAGTAGTTTGTAACTTTCGGGACTTAACAAATATTTGAACATTTGAAAGGTCTGAAGATATTGCCTCAGACGGACAGTTACAATTCTTTTATTTAAATTATTATTATTACGAAAGATGAAATGCCATACATGATTCAAGTTTATCAATCAAATTTGTAAGTACATTGTATACTCACTCTATGTTACTTGCCACTTCTTTTTTCCTGGATTTCAATTTAATATTACAAATTAAATATTCAAATGTTTGTAAATTTATCGAATTTAACTGTTTTGTTATTAGTCGGTAGCTTACAAACTACTTAAGCTAAGCTAAACTAACCTAAGGACAACACACATACCCATGCCCGAGGGGGGGACTCGAACCCCCGACGACGAACGGCCGCACGCATCATGGCACGGTGCACCAGTGCTCACGGCTGATCCGCCGCGGCATTACTAATTATTATACTCACGTTAGCGAAAGGTTTTCTTGAATTAAATAATGTCAAATATTTTCTGTTTGCTCCCCTGTTTTACTATCAGATGTAACATGACCCATTTACAACATTTAAGTGCAAAAATTGTTCAAATGATTGAAAATCTATTTGATTTAACTACTCTGGTCATCAGTCCTAGTCTTACAAACTACTTAAGCTAACTTATGCTAAGGACAACAAATACACCCGTGCCCGAGGGAGGACTCGAACCTCTAACGGCGAGCAGCGACGCACTCCGCAGCTAGGCGCCTGGGAACGCTCGGCCACTCCACTGCGACAAACATTTAAGAGCTCAACAGATAAGCGAACTCTTCATTAATGTTGATTGTATTATTATTTATACAGTGGTTTCCTGACTATGTAATATAACATCGAACACGGTATCTAAACAGAAAGTACTCAAAACTTAACGCTTAAGACATAATGTTTTTTACTTCAAATTAACTAGCCGACGTTCCAACCACAATCTTTTAAAAAGGTAGACATACAAACGTTTGGTCTGCCCTGTCACTTGATCTGACAGCACATTAATTTTTGAAACTTATGGTGGTATATGACAGACTCTGCTTATGTGCTCCTGTGGTCAATAGCGTTGAATTGCGAATTTCATAAGTCCAGTCACATTGGAGGAAGTGGAGGATGAGTTTGAATTTCGCCTGTACGTATGTCGTGCAGTCTGTTGAACATTCATAGTAAGTATATGAAATTATTGGCCCTGAACATAGTTCTAAACAGCACCACTAGTTCGTGTCTGTATTCAAGAAAACGGCAGGATATTTTTGTATAATCAGATGGTTCTTCATTGAGGTAGAAGATGAACTGTTGTGTACTCTGCTTATTCTATTTCAAACGCCCTATAGGCATATATGTCAGTGTCGACTTTTTAATAAGGGATGGAGGAATTCCACTAGCTCGCTCCATCTTCGCGCTCGTAAAAAGCGTCTAACAGACGTCCGTCCAACGTAGAACGAGAACAACATATCGGAAATGGCAGTACCGGTTACTGCGAGCGATGAAAGACTGCGAGCAATGAATGTGGATCAGATTCGGACTCGTTTCGAAAGGCTGTGGCCCCCCGGCATCCCGCTGCAAGTACCGCTGCCTAGAACAGGAACACCTGCGTCCAGCCGCGCCGTCCATACCTAATGGCGAGGTGCCCCATTATGGAAGCGGCCAGTAAGTAGTAACCGCGACTCGATTCATCGGCCAATGGACCGCTACCCGCTGTTACAAACGCAATAATTTGCTTGCAGAAGAATAAGGCGAGCACGTCCAGAAATTCGCGTAATTCACTTTACTAAGAAGCATACGTATCCCCTGTGGACATCTGAAACTAGGAGCGAAAGGACTCGTGTCTTAATGCAGTGGGTAACCCAAGTGTTGAAAATAAACCCATTTGCTTAGCATAATTTCCTGTTGTGGAAGAATTTGTGGATCCTCTATGTAACGTGCTTTTCGTCATTATCTTTATATGTGCAGATCATTTCATGATATCAACATTTTAGAGCAGAATGGGCAAATTTATTTATTGTCTCTAAAAACGCGATAACTATATTTCTGCTCGATTGGACACAATACAGTATTTTGAATTCTTCTTTTCATTCTTTTCAAATCTTCTAATGCCGTTCTGTGTCAGATATAAAGAATTTTCCCTTCCCAAAGGTCACTTCTGGATTTTTTAACACTGTTACAGTACTTCAATTTAACACGTTTACGAAAATATTTTATTGTGTCGATTTCTGACTTTCCCGTACACTCGTTCATTATTATGTTCTAATTTTAACTATTTCTTTTCCATTTTTATGTTTACATTTCCACTACATGTTTAAAATCCACGTGTTTCTTTGATTTTACCATGTTTGCTGTTGCCGGCCGCTGTGGCCGAGGGGACTGAGGCACTCCAGTCACGGTCTGCACGGCCACCACGGTCGGGGGTTCGAATCCCCCCTCGGGTATGGATATTTGTGCCGTCCATAGTCTTAGCTAGTTCATAAGTAGTTTGTAAGCTTAAGGACTGATGACCCTGTAGTTAAGTCTCATAAGTTCTACAAACATTTGAACATTTTATTTGCTGTTGGTAACTTCTTGGTAACTCGTTCGTCATGTATTTGTAGACTCGCCTTCTGACCTGTTTCCTTCAGACGCTCAGATCTTTCTTGCAAAAGCCTTCTCGCTTCATTTGTTAGCTAGTCTTGACATGTATCGGTCGATGACTAATCTTATGCGGAAGTTGCCGCCATTGTACTAAATCTCGGAGCTGACTTATTGCAATAGCCATGAAGTCGCATTCCCAACGAGCAGGGTACAGCGAGGTTATAATTTTTCAATTTACATCAAATTTTTCCGGAAAATTATTAGCTTAATTTTTGTTTTAAGCGTTTTCTGTTACTTCTATGGGTATACTTATCCTACTGATGAATAGTGGTTGTTCATGATTTTCAAACATTTATGCCGTTATTCAATTTACCCTCCCGATTGCACAAAAGTGCATTGAAGTGGGGCTATTCTGATAGTGGCCGGGGCTATTTGAATAAAGTACATTGTAGGCAAATGAACAACAAAATTAGGTGGAAGGTTAGCCGATAATACGCTAATTTCTATTTAACACTTGTAACCTCCAATAACAGTAACAATTACAATAGTAATTTCACATTAATTTAATTTAGCCCTTATGAAATTTTTCTGTTCTCGTAAATCGCCATCCACAGATAAAATAGTTTACGACCTCTCGCACCGACACAGTATTCATGATAGCAGGTGGTATACGTCTGTCTTGTATCCATTCATGTTTATCTTCATCTGCAACGTGTGACTATTTCCCCTGGCGGAGTACTCATTTCCATTCCATTGGCTCATCTTGAGAATTATTTAAAGGCACGACATTGTCGACACTTTTTGGTAAAAGGTTACCAACTTTTTATTTTTGATTAAATCGGCACAAACTCATATACGGCACTCCATACGTTTTATTGGCTTCTAATTGTAACAATTTTTGACGTAAGGGGTATCGCAGTGTCCTGCTGCAATTGTCCAAGTCCGTCGGTAGGCAGAATCGACACGAATAGATGCAAGTGATTAGCCAATATGTGTGCACACGTGTCACCTGACAGATTCGTATCGAGACTTATCAGGGTCCCATATCACTCCAACTGCACACGGCTCACACCACTACAGAGCCTCCACCAGCTGTAACAGTCTCCTGTTGACTTGCCGGGTCCAAGTATTCATGAGGTCGCCTCCATACCCGTACATGACCATCTGCTCGACACAATTCTAAACGAGACTTGTCAGACCAGACGACGTGTCTCCACTCATCAATAGTCCAATGTAGGTGTTAACGGACCCGGGAAAGACGTAAAGCTTCATATCGTGTAGTCAGCGACGATAAGCAATTGCGCCTTCGCTTCAGGAAGCCTATATCGATTTGTTTCGTTGAATGGTTTACCCGCTGACACTTGCTTGCGGCCCAGCACTGAAATCCATAGCAAACTACGGAAGGGTTACATTTCTGCAGCGCTGCGCTGAACGATTCTCTTCAATTCATCAGTCGTCGTTGGTTCCGTTTTTGCAGAATATATTTCCGGCAGCAGCGATGTCGGAGATGGGATTTTTATCAGATACCCGATCTTTATGGTGCACTCGTGAAATGCGCATACGGGAAAATCCCTACCTGATCGATACCTCAATGAATTTGTGTCCCATAACACCGCGTTCAAACTCACTTAAATCGTGGTAACCTGCCACTGTAACAGCAGTAACCGATCTAACACCTGAAGCAGACACCTGGCGTCTTTTATGGGCGTCGCTGACCGTAGCATCTTCTTCAGAGTGTTTACATATCCCTGTATTAGCATATGCATGTCTGCACCAATTTCTTTGTGTCTTCATTGTATAACCGTAATGAGTAAATGTGATGAATGGTGAAAACAGGGGAGATACTGCTTAAACTTGTCACAGAAATGAAAATCTGTTAGTGAACTACGTTGCAACAAAGGAATTCAAGAATCAAAACCTCAAAATCGGAAGAGTCATTATGTGTCACCACTAGTGTAGAAAAAATTATAGGACATTCCTTACGCATTGTTATGCAAGCGGACACTACACCACCACGCAGACACAAAACTGAATGTAGCGGTCAGACACGTCAATGACCGGATGGACAATTCACAATTTTGAGAGAAAAACTTTGTATACCAAGTTATTTGCACACGGATCTCCCGATTCGCAGTCCAAATCCATGAAAGTTATATGATGTATATCTAGCAGGCGTAGACTGGCGCGAGAATGAAATAAATCGCAATTTGCGATCAGTTATGGCTTCGCTGTACTAGGTTTAGATGGATGTACCAAAGTGCGGCGAATGCAAATTTGTGCCTGGCCGGGTTTCGAACCCGGGATCTCCTGCTTACTAGGCGGACGCTTTGACCACTCCGCCACCGAGGACACAGTAACCAGCCTGACTGCAGAGGACTCTTCCCTGCACGTCTCCCGCACCCAAATCTCCATTCGCCACGCTGTCTCTTTCCTATTACCACAGCCCATTTGTTCTGTAATGCTCGCAGCCTGAAACCTGTATTCCCGCATCAGGGAGAACAGACCATGAGGTATCGAGACACAATTACATGTCTTCAGGAGCCCAACGTCGGCTTGTATACAATTATATATTTTTGACGACGTTACAGCGTTCAATGAACGGAAACTTAAGCTAATACATTACCATATATTTTAGAATATAGATTAATGAAAAGAAAAATAACATTTTTAGCTTTTGTAGGTTTTGGGGCAGCTTAGGAAAATATTAGCTGTAACAACTCTTTCAAATTCTGAAGTTAGCAGGGATAAAATACAGGGAAAGATAAATTGTATACAACTTGTACACAACCCAAACAACAGTTGTAAATAGTCGAAGGGGATGCAAGAGACGCAGTGGCTTGGACTGGAGTAAGACAGTGTTGTAGTCTTTCCTCAGTGTTAGTAAATTTGTACATGGAACAGGCTGTGAAGTAATGCAACGACAAATTTGGCGAAGTACTAAAGTTCAGGGAGAAGAAATAAAAAGTTGGCGGCTTGTTTATGACATTGTAATTTTCTCTGAAACAGCAAGAGCAGTTCAATGGAATGGAAAGGGTTATGACAGAAGAGTGTAGAATGAACATTAACAAGATCAAAACAAAGGTGATTTAATATAGTCTAAGAAAATCTTTCGTTGTAGGAGGATTAGATTAGGTAACGATAAATTAAAAGTGGTAGATGAGTTTTGTTACTTGTACAGTAAAATAACTTACGATTGTCCGCAGATTCTCACCATAAAATATTTCTGTGTTGAAAAGTCTTTTCTGAAGGCACTTGTGTGGAGTGTAGCCTTATACTGGGGTGTAATGATTAAAAGGTGGGAAAACACGAAGATAGGAGCATTAGAAATGTGGTGCTACATGCGAATTATGTACATTAGCCGGGTAGATCGAGTAGCTAATGGGGATATACTGAAAAGAACTCCACTAAAGGAAGTGATCGATTGGTAGGACACAGTTTAAAACATCAGGAAACCGTCCGTTTAGTGTTGAAGGGAAGTGTGTGGGGTAAAAATCGCAGAGGGCGACTAATAGACGAATACTGAAAGTAGCTTAAAATAGATGTTGGTTGCCACACTTATGTGGAAATGAGGAAGCTTACGCAGGATGAGCAGGGTGGAAAGCTGCATCAAAACAAGTCTCCAGTCTGTAGCTTGGAACGTTCACTGCTCATATTTTGCATCTTTTTCTAACGATTCAGTGCATCATCTTCTTCTTTTTACGTTTGATTTGTATTCAGATTTTGACTGGCTGTGCTCTGAGCTGTCGCCTATCTTACCGCAAGGGGTTAGGGAATTGAGAGATAGGGTAGATGCGATAGGGAGTTTCAAAAAAATTCCGATGTTTCTAAACATGGACCAAACTGCAGTGGTCATCATTCTCTAGACTTACAAACTACTTTAACTTATGCTAAGAACAAGACACACACACACACACACACACACACACACACACACACACACACACACATACCCGAGGGAGGACTCGAACCTCCAACAGGGAGTAGCCGTCCATTCCGCCATACCCGCGCGGCTGGGATGAGACCGTTGTTAGTGTGACGCAATATATGTTGATGTTGCGCGCAGGTTTTTTGTCAACTATTTACTATTAACGATGGATATTATATTTCACCTTTTTTTCCAACTTTTTTTTCTCTTTTCTTTTTGTTAACTTCCTATTATCAACACATACTTACAATTATTTATCACATAAGAATCTTGAAATGATCTCCATCAATTATTTTCAGCCTTTGAAGAAAGTGTTATAAAAGCTGGATGTTTAGTGTGGACTGATTTAAGGATTCCAGGTTGTAAACTTCATCTAACACAAAGCTAGTCGTGGAAGATACTCTCACTTGATTGCTATTCCACAAAGGACATCGTAAAGTTTCTTTCTAACATACTTGGTATGCCAATGTTGGATCATGAAATAGTTGGCAACTATTCAGATGAGGACTTAATGTCAGCGATGCCTGCACGTGAATAACTACAACGTGCTGCGACTACCAAGTTGGTATTCTTATAGACCAAAAGGCACTCTTTCCTCTGTCCATGTGGGCAGACATTAGTTGCAATAGGCAGAAAACCATAAACGACTGTAAAAGTTACCTGTTTACCTGTAGCCTACCAACCCACCCACCCACACACACGCGCGCGCACACACACACACACACACACACACACACACACACACACACATATGAATATATATATATATATATATATATATATATATATATATATATATATATATATATGAGTATTGAAGTAATTTCAATATGACAGTAAAGTTCCTAAAACTGCACTGACTACAGTGGCACACCTTCAGTCCGTCCCCTTGTTACTCGCGGAAATACGCCGAGTTCAGGCGTGGTTTCCATCTAAAGGGAAGGGATCATTGGCGTATCATCGCTATAATTATATATGTATTGCCTCTTCTTTTGAACATGTCTAAAGACCGTAAATTCAACTATCACATAGGAAATAAAACACAGATAATATCGTAGGGAAGGCGAACCTCAGACTGCTTATTGGCACAACACTTAAAGGATGCAACAGAACTACTAAAGAGACTGCCCACACTTCCTTGTTCGTCCTCTTTTGGAGTATTTCTTGCGCGGTGTCGGATCCTTATCAAGCGGGACTAACGGTGGACATCTTAAGAGTACAAAGAAGGGCAACTCGTTTAGTACTATCTCGATACAAGTATGTGGTTAGTGTCACGGAAATTATGAAACAGTTAGGGTGGGTATCACTATGACAACGGTGTTTACGGATCGCCGACGTTCCCCTTCGACTGCATAAATATACTAGTATTTTGTTAATTCCCACCTACAGAGGGAGAAATGATAATCACAGTAAAGTACGAGAAATCAAAGCTCGAAAAAGATGTAGGTGTATAATGGGTTTCTTTATAGATGACATTTCTGTTACCAGTCACGATTTTATTTCGCGCGATGCGCTTCGAGAAATAATTCCCATTTTCAAGTGCGTGTTTTGTGCTATATCATCTTAGCTGCGGTGCTTCTGATATGGGATAGCACAAAAAGGCCTTTAAAAGTGGGAATTATTTCCCAGAACAAGTTGTGCTAAATAAAATAAAAAGTGACGGGTACCAGAAGTGATTTTATAAACCAGCCCGTTGATAGCACAGTCGCAGGCTATCTAAACTCATTTTCAGACGGATAAAATCAAGTATTTATATGTTCTTTCCTCCTTAGAAACAAACAGGCTAGCAGAAGCTTACAGATAATTACGAAATAACCTCTCTAGAACACTGGAAGATACCAAAATACCTCAAACTGACTCTGGACCGTGCTGTTAAATACAAGGGCCACTGGTTAAAAACAAAGCGGAAAGTGGCTGCCAGAAACAATGTTGTTGGGAAACTGACAGGAACTACATGGGGAGCACAGCCAAATACAGTGTGAACATCCGCATTAGCTGTATGCTATTCTGCAGCTGAGAATTTCTGCCCAGTATGATGCAGGTCCACACATGCCAAGAAAGTTGATGTAGCTCTGAATGAGACATGTTGCATCATCATTCGCTGTCTAAGAGCCCCACCCTTGGAAAACCGTAATGATCATCTGGAATAACACTAAATGAAAAAGGCATTAACATCCAAAGCCCACTCACTGAATGCCCATCAACCGGCACAGCAATGACTTCTGTACAGAAAGATATTTCTGCACAGCACAGAAGCAATCGCCGAGACACAAGGAGAAGAGACGGCAAGCCAGATGCTGGAATACGGAGGAGTACCTGATACCGTAAGAGGCCACACAGAGAGATGGTCCACATGGGAATCTCCCAACCGCCTGAGTTCCTGTGTTACAAGATTGAAAAGAAATCTGCAGAGATGGGGATCCAGGTGGATTCTCTAAAATGTGACTGTACAGCTGCCGGTGCAGACATCGACATATCATCTACAATGCACATTAACTCCAACCGTGTGTACTTAGGAATATCTTGTAAATGCTGCATAAAGTGTGCTGGACGTTGCTAATTTCGGGCATCGACTGTAAGATAAAATTTAAACAATGTTTGCCTTTAAAATCTATGACTGTATGTGTTTCTTTTATTCTTTGACTAGTTTAATCTACATAATACGAGAGTAGGAACTTAAATAGTGGCAACTATTTATTCACAACCGATACAGAAGCTGAGAATGTTGAACAGATGGGGCATAACAGTTTTGAGATAATTGCAGAACGACATATTGACCAAAGCTGTTTATTTTTTCTCAGTGCTACCGGTTTCAGTCATTTACCATTATCAAGCGTTAGCAGAGATTAGCTAATAGCTTAACATGTCGTTATACAAGAATTCAAAATTATAACATATTTGCTGTCATTGTTCTAGTCATTGATAGTTCACAGTCGCTGACTGTTACAGACACAACGTGGCACCTATACGGCAAGGCCGATTCCCCTCACCCCTCTTGAAGACCTTGATGACGCTATCGTGCTTACGACCTCTGGCACATTCAATCTTGATCCATCTGCGTCGTTCCTGCTTCGAAAACATAGTGACACCGCTAAGTTAGACCGCTCGCTCACAAGTGACTGTGCGCACGCCGGTGACGTGGGAGGTAAAGTAGGTATGTCAACAACGTGTGATATGAGCGACAATAGTAGATTCCATTGCATGGTGTCTCCACAGCACTGTTGCCAGTGTTCCAACCCTCTTATTACGTATGTAATAATGTTTGTAATAACGTTCTTGTTTGCTTCCAACACGATTAATAAAATAATCTATGAATGTATTGGGAGACTTCTACATCCACATCTACATGGGATACTCTGCAAATCACATTTAAATGCCTGGCAGAGGGTTCATAACCACCGTTATACTATTTATCTCCCATTCCATTCTCGAATAGCGCGCGGGAAGAAAGAACACCTGAATCTCTCCGTTAGAGTTCTGATTTCTCGTATTTTATTCTGATGATCATTTCTACCTATGTAAGAGAGAGTCAACATTATATTTTCGCATTCGGAGGAGAATGTTGGCGATTGTATTTTCGTAAGTAGCCCACGCCGCAGCGATACGCGCCGTTGTTGTAATGATTTCCATCCCAGATCCTGTATCATTTCCGTAACGCTGTCTCCCCTGTGTCGTGACAATAGGAAACGAGCTGCTCTTCTTTGGACTCTTTCGATATCCTTCGTCAAACCCACCTGATAAGGATCCCACACTGGGCAGCAATACTCCAAAAAAGGACGGACAAGCTTAGTGTATGTAGCCTCTTTAGTAGTTCTGTTGCATCTTTTAAGGGTTCTGCCAATAAAACGCAGTATTTGGTTTCGCCTTTCCCACGACATTATCTACGTGTTCTTTCCAGTTTAAATCTAAAGTAATAGGAATTCCTAGGTATTTTGTGGAGTTTACGGCCTTCACTTTTGATTGATTTATCTTGTAAACAAAGATTAACGGATTTTTTTTCGTACTCATTTGGACGACTTCACACTTCTCATTATTTACACTCAATTGCCAATTTTTACACCATAGTGATATCTCATTCAGATCGTTCTGCAGTTGGTTTTGATCTTCAGATTATTTTACTAGACGGTAAATGACGGCGTCATCTGCAAACAACCTAAGAGAGCCTACTTAGATTCTCCCCGAAATCGTTTATGTAAATAAGGAACAGCAGTGGTGCAATACCACTACCCTGTGGAACGCCCGATATCGCCTTTGTTTTAGTCGATGCCTTACCATCGATTACTACGACTTGTGTCCCCTCTGACAGGAAATCCCCTATCCAGTCGCAAATTTGGGGCGATATACCATAACCACGCAATTTGATTAAAAGCCGTTTGTGAGGTACGGTGTCAAAGCCTTCTGGAAATCAAGAAAAACTGAATCTATTTGCGAACCCTTGTCGACAGAACCCAGCACTTCGTGTGAGTAAAGAGGTAGATGTTACATGTAATTTGCAGATAACCCTATGAAGATGTAGAACACACAACATATAAACAGTAGAAATTTCTGTTGGCAAGTACGATAAGCACAACCTCGTCGTTAAATTAGCTTCACAGAGAGGTCCTCAGTTAAGTATTCAGTCTTTAAATGGAAGTTCACTGCCCGCGTTGTACTCCCGAGTAATGGGTAACGTACTTCACTGCTGCGTGGGCCAACACGTCACAACTATTCCGTAAATTCGGCCTCCTTAAAAGTGGAAATTGGACGGAGGAGAGGGAGGAGGAGAGCATCTCTTTGTTCTGGACGAGAGCGCGCAGTTGGTGAGCGGCCCCGCCACGCGCCCTAAACGGGGCCACCGCGCGCACGATTGCCCGTGACAGCCGTTAATTGAAATACTTGTTATTCTGAAACATATCATCCCGGCGGCAGGTCGCCGGTGTCAACTGGTGATTATTATAATTCACTCGCCTCCGCTGGGAGCCGCTCCTTTCCGCTCCCAGGCGAGAAGCCTCTTACATACACAGGGTGCTCGGAAATTCCTGTTACAAGTGTCTTGTAGAGGGGATTGAGCATATAATATTTTGTTAAGGAACTCTGCGATATTTTCTAATGATGGTGTGGTGTACGAGAAGATGGCGACATTGAATGTAGTAGGATGCCGAATGACTTGTACAAAAATTCTTGTTAGTGTGGGTATACTGTATTCTGATTACAGAATCATACAAGGTAATGCAGATAAGTGGGAAGGACAATACCATACACAACATTAGTAGTGTTCTGTTTGAGTATTTCCTTATTTAAGTATCTAGGTGTAACGATGCAGAGCGATATGAAATGGAAGGAACATCTGACAAAAGTCCTGAGGAAGTCAGATTGCCGCGGTGGAGTAGCCGAGCAGTCTAAAGCGCTTCGCTGCGAAGCGCGCGGTTGCTCGCCGTCGGAGGTTAGAGTCCTCCCTGGGGCATGGGTGTGTGTGTATATTTGTTGTCCTTAGGTCTGTTTAACTTAGTTTAAGTAGTTTGTAATAGACGGACTGATAACCACGCAGTTGAGTCCGATAGATTTACAAAAATTTGAACATTTTAAAGTCAAATTATCGAATTAGGTATATCGGGAGAATTTTGGAAAGATGAGTTCATCTGTAATGAAGGCCGCTAAAGAAACGCTTGCGTGAACCCACCTTAAGTATAGCTGAAGTAGTGCGTGGTAGTGGCCGCTAAGGCATCATGTTACGGACTGGGCGCTCCCTGCCGACGGATATTCGAATCCTCCCTCGGGCATGGGTGTCTGTGTTGTCCGTAGTATCACGGAAACAGAGCGAGGATAGTAGTATACCTATAGAGTGTCCACTCAGAGAATTACTGAAGCGCACTATCCAAAAAATCCCGAGAAAAAGGGCTCTAATGTTTTAAGTACAGTACATACACTCCTGGAAAATGAAAAAAGAACACAAGGAATTCGTAGAACCAGAAGAGGTAAATTCTGTTAACACTTGCTTGAGGATGTATACAACACACAATCACACAGACAAAGCCATACGCACGAGAGTACAGTCACCAAAGCGAGCACCATATGGACGCTAGTAGCGTGTATACCCTCCTTTTGCAGCAATGCAAGCTGCCATTTTCGCATGGAGACGATCGTAGAGGAGCCGAATGTAGCGTTGGGGAATGGCATTTTTCACCCGGTGCCTCTGTTGTGACAGATTTCGTGCCGGTCATGCAGAGCGCGGAAGATCCTCTACCAAACACGTTTAATCGGGTGGGGGGGGGGGGCGATATGGGGATTGTATCAGCCATAGCATTTTTCTTGAAGATCTCTTTGTTGGAAAAGAACATTGCCTTGTTGGTGCATGAACGGTAGCAAGATGGCTAGAATGATGGTTTCAATATACCTTGCACTGCTCCATGTTCCCTCGACGATAACGAGAGGAGAGCGACCAGTTTAGGATAAGGCTGTCCACACCAAAGATTGTTCCCAAAACTCTTCCACCTGGAACAGAACTAAATATGTATACACCCTTTGTATTTTTTATCATTATAAATATATAATTACCTAATTATCTTATCTTTTCTTTTGTTACTTTTGTATTTCATATTATTGCTTATTATATCTTATTAGCAAAGTGAAATAATGTGTGCCTATTCTTTGTTATATTGTGAAATGTACTATCTGCTTTTAAATATTAGGCAGCATGTACAATCAATAAACAATAAATAATAATTTTCTGACGCTTCAAGCCAAGAAATTTGGCCTCAGAATACGTACTTTTGAGAGTATATTTATTAAATGTTCATACTATGCCATATTTTTCTGTTGTTCTCTTTCCTTACGACGTCGTAGGGATGGTGGATACAGATGAAACAATCGGTTTTTTCATCTATAGTTTAACTTTCCTATAGAAACCGCTCAATATAACAATGTTTTTAAATAACTGTTTTTATTGCTTCCAGTAAAAAATGCAGAGGGCCGCGGTGGAGTAGCGGAGCGGTTTAAAGCGTCTCGCTGCAAAGCGCGCGGTTGCTCGCCGTGGAGGTTCGAGTCCTCCCTGGGGCATGGGTATGTCTGTTCGTCCGTAGGTTAGTTTACCAAGGTTTAAGTGGTTTGTAAGCTACGGACCGATGACCACGCAGTTTGGTCCGATAGATTTACAATCATTTGAACATTTGAAAAATGCAGAAGTCAAAAGTGGAAAAATTGTAAGACTTCTACAAACGTTTGCATTATACTTTCCTTCAAGATATGTAGAATCAAAATATCTGGTAAAATAGGGAACTGAAACAGAACTTAATCCGTCTACGTTCGTTGCTTTTGCTGAAAAGTAATGCGGCTTTGAATTCTACAACAAAATCACTAGTTTCCTAATTCAGATTATGAAACTAGGCTGAAAATCATTTTGTAATCAGGAATCACATTACTATTTGGGCACTGAGTTTTGTGTCCCGACTTCGTCGCCACTTTTGTATCCCATCCTCGTCGCCACTTTTGTGTCCCAGCCTCGTCGTAGGTGTCGGTGGCCGAGTGGAACGAGACCGACACGCTGGTGCAGGTACGGAGGGGAGCAGCCAGAAACTATAAACACTCGAGTAAATTAGAAAGAGATATATATTGCACAGAATGTAACAATACTTAACATTTACATAGTACTGCAGAATGTTGATACATAGTTGTTAGAGGCCTGCCTAGTGCCTGTACAATAGCAAAGTCTTCAATGGTGCCTATCTGATTACGAAGGTCCTAACTCGTTGCTATCTCAGTCCGAAGTGACCGGTGTCTTTCCGTGGTGGCCACGAGCGGGGTTGCAGCAGAGGGCGCTCGTGGCTGTCGTCGTGAGAACGCCGCACCGTGCGTGCATGGCGGCGCGCGGCGAAAGTAGGTGGCGCGCACTTTGTACTTGTGCAACACCACACCCCTCCCCCCCAAACCGCCGCGCCGTCGTGGCGTAGGGCTGAGGGCCACGGCGACGGCACTGGGAGGAGGGCCTGGGCGGGGGCGTTACTGGTGGGACGGGCGTCGTAGCTGAGGCTGGGATCGAGACGCCGTCCGCGCCCCGGCATCCGCCTTGCGATCCTCCAGGGAACCCGCCGAAACCTGGGGAAGGGCGCCCGCCCCCGCCCAGAGGGAGCAGGTCATCTTCTTCTGAGGTGCGTGGCCCAAACGGGGGGGGGGGGGGGGGCGCACGGTCCCGGTGTCCCTCTCGGTGACGCTGTCATCTGCGACGGCGACAGCGGCGGCGTCGCGTCGATCTCCATCGGGACGATCTCGTAGTCCGGGGACGAACGATGTGGTTGTGCTCCCTGGCGGTGAACTGGGTCTGGAATCAAGAAACCCGAGACAGGATCGCGTGGCCTGTGCAGGCGCAATTGGTTTGCGTGGCGCCGCAGCTCCGACCCTGTGGAAGAACGTACAACATACATATTGCTACCGAGCACGCGCTGAATGGTGCCCGGCAGCCATGTCTTCTTGTTTCCAGCAAACACCCTGTACAGCACCGGCGTAGAAACCTGAAAACGCGTAGCGCCATACGAACCGACTCGGTGCGTGGGAGGCTGCAGCAGGTGAAGGAGAGTGCGGTGACGGCGGCCGTGTAGCAGCGCGGCAGGAGACGGGCCGTCACGTGGCATGCACCGATATGTAGACAGGAAAATTTGAAGAGCTTGCTGCCTGGAGTGCTGACCTTTCATCTTCCCCATGTGAGACTTGAATGTTCGAACGAAACGTTCTGCTTCACCATTGGACTGAGGGTGAAAAGGTGCGGTGGTTATATGCTGAATGCCATTCACACGACAAAACTGTTGAAATTCCGCACTAACAAACTGTGGTCCATTGTCACTGATGATAGTTTCAGGCAAACCTTCGATGCAAAACACTGACGTTAAGGCACTGATTGTACCAGACGCTGTTGTTGAGTTCATGGCAATCACAAAAGGAAACTTGCTGAAAGTGTCTACAACAATTAACCAGCGCGTATTCCAGAAAGGTTCGGCAAAGTCAATATATAAACGTTGCCATGGTCCCTTGGGGCGTGGCCAGTCTGAGAAACGTTGCGGAGGAGCCGCCTGATGCTCCGCACAAACAGTACACTGTGACGTCCCAATTGCTTTGTCCTAACAATACCCCAATGTCCTTGATGCAGGAGGCGTAACACTTCTCGTTGCAGGGAACGAGGAACAATCACTCTTGCTTGGTCGTTGTCGGTATGCAACAACAGTACACCCTGACTTAAAGATAATGCATGACGTTGTGCAAAATAACGTCGAACCAGAGGCCGATCAATGTCTTTGGCTCTGGCAGGCCACCCTGAGCGAACAAAACGTGCTACCACACTTAGGTCTGCATCCGCAGCTGTTTCCTGTGCAACCCGACGAGAGTTCAAAGGAAAGTCTGCGACAGCGGAAGCATCTCTAGAGTCTATCTGACAACATGCCATTTCTGAAGAATCAAATGATACATCCTGGCCAACCGGAAGTCGGGAAAGTGTGTCCGCGTTAGCATGTTTAGTGGTAGGTCGGTACAAAATCTCATACTGATAATTAGACAATATCAAGGACCATCTCTGAAGCTTTTGTGCCGTACGTGGCGGAATCGGCTTTGTGGGTGAGAACAACGACGTGAGAGGCTTGTGGTCTGTCAACAAATAGAATTTTCTGCCATAGAGATAATGATGAAACTTTGTGACGCCGTAAATGATTGCTAAGGCCTCCTTTTCTATCTGACTGTAGTTCTGTTGCGTCGGCGTCAGTAGCTTGGATGCAAAGGCAATAGGACGATCGTGACATCCAATACGATGCGACAGAACGGCACCCAGACCGTACGACGAGGCGTCAACTGCTAACACTACAGGCTTCTGTGGGTCAAAGGGAATCAAACATGCATCACTGAGTAGTGCAGACTTTAGTTTGTCAAAGGCAACCTGACAATCTTTAGACCATACAAAAGGAACATTCTTCCTACGTAAGTGATGCAGTGGAGCTGCAATCTGAGAGGCATTGGGAATAAACCTGAAATAATAGTTAAGCTTTCCCATCACTGCTTGCAATTCATGCACATTCTTAGGAGGAGGCAAGTCTTTGATTGCTCTAAGATGTGACTGTAAGGGATGAATTCCTTGGGCATTAATCACATGGCCCAGGTACTCTATTTCAGTTTGAAAAAACGAACACTTTGCTTTATTACAACGTAGACCTGCTGCAGTCAACACTTTGAAAAGGCACTCCAGGTTTGCTAAATGTTCTTCAACTGTACGTCCGGATACCACAATATCATCTAAATAGTTCGAACAACACGGTACAGAAACTGTCAGCTGTTCCAAAAAACGCTGAAAAATAGCGGGAGCGGAAGAACTGCCAAAGGGTAGGCGTTGAAATTGAAAAAGGCCCATGTGAGTATTAATGACGAAAAACTTTTTTGACTCGTCATCAAGTGGAATCTGTAAGTATGCCTCTGCTAAATCAATCTTGGAAAAGAAGCGAGACTGTCCTAATTTGTCCATCAGTTCCTCAGGTCTGGGCAGAGGGTAAGTGTCTACAATTGTTTGACTGTTCACTGTTGATTTGAAGTCCGCACAGAGACGAAGTTTTCCTGACGGCTTGGGTATAATTACTATAGGCGAGGCCCACTGACTCGCAGAAACAGGAGAAATCACCCCACTATCTTGCCAACGTTTAAGTTCTTCGGCAACTGTATCACCCAAGGCGATAGGCACTGGTCTAGCTTTACAAAATTTTGGAACTGCAGATTCTTTTAAAGTTACATGTGCCACGAAGTCTTTTGCACAACCTAGTTCCGGCGAAAACAGGTCACTATATTTGTCACACAATGCATTGATTTTATCCTGAGGCACTATTGACGAAATTTGAAGCACATCTCTTTGAATTGATAAACCAAACAAGTCAAAAGCATCTAGTCCAAAAATGTTCTGTGTCGATTTGGCCTGAAGAACGACAAAAGCAACTGTTTTTGTTACACCTTGAAAAGAGGCGGGCAGGCTACATGTTCCTAGCACGGGAATATTTTCACCTGTATAAGCTGTTAACACTTGCTGTGACGGCGACAATTTTGGCGAACCCAGAAGTTCATAAGTATCTTTATTAATTAATGTAACAGCGGAACCAGTATCAAGCTGAAATTGCACAGTCTTATTCTCTATGGAGAGATTTACAAAAAGTTTGTGCTTCTGGCGCACGACAGGTGCGTGAATGTGGGCAACGTCTGCTACGGTTTGTGTGCTGCATATGCGCGGGCCGCGTAGTGAAGGAAGCGGCGCAGACTCGGCACGCAGGGGATTAACAACACTGTCACTAGATGGCACTACCGCCGGATCGGCGTCCGCGCAATGCGAGGCTACTGCACTAAAATTACTTTCAGTATCTACAACAAGTCTACTGGCACTATCTACACAGTACTGGGCACTATTACAAGGAGCAGTTGCAGAAGGCACTATTTTCACTACAGGAATGCACTGTTCATAGTCATTTTGCTTGTCCCGAACCCGTTTCCGTTCCACTGTTTTACGCGCTCGTCGGCGCTTGCTACGTGGTGCACTATATAGTTTTGCCATAGGCGCAGAACTACTTTCTTGAAATTGAGATCCAAGGAAAGCACTGTTCAATTCCACAGCCCGTATAACATTTACAGAATGAACTGTTCTCGCACTTTGCGAAGCACCGTTTCTAACGTTACTGTTCTTTGAGTTTTTAATTTGCATACACACAGACTGCACATGTCCCGATTTGCCACATTGATAACAGGTTGCGTTGCGACTTGGGCACTGTGCACGTTTGTGGCGAGATACACACTGGGGGCAAGACTTACGTACATTTTTCTGAAATGAGCGTTGGCGCCCGTTATTCAAATTACTTTGTCTAACACGACGGGGCGACCTTTGTGTCGCACTTTTACACTGGCTACTGTTCACTGTCTGTTCAGCACGGCCGATAGAGAAATAAGAATCACTAGGACTACACTGAGAACTACGGCTAGGAAAGCGACCGTTGCGGCGCACTGAATTAACACTGTGGCTTTGCATTTCTACATCTGCTAAGTCAAAAGTATCATGCGCATCTATAAGCTGCAGTACACTGTCTAATGAGGGGTCAGACTGTTTCAGAATTGCTGCTCTAATTCTGGGGTCCTGAATATTCTGCGTAATCGCATCCCTCAACATCACGTCACTATACGAAAGTCCACAAGAGCAAGTAAATTTACATTTGCGGGTTAAGCCCTTCAATTCCGTAATCCACTCTTGGTGTGACTGCTGCGGTAATTTTTTAAGTCTGAAAAATCGGTACCGTGCAGCGGCTACAAGAACTTTTCTCTCATAATGAGCATTTAGTGCCTCTACTATTTGTTCAAAGTCTACATCACGAGGAGATGCTTGCGGGAATAGTTTTTGCAGTAATACGAAGGTTTTGGGGCCCACCACGGACAATAAAAGATGCTTAACAGTCTGACCTGTAATTTGATGAGCCGCGACGAGTTCTTGAAACTGTGCGAAATAGTCGCTCCATTCTTCCTCACGTTCGTTGTACTGGCGGAACGTAGGAAGCGTTGCGGCGGCTGGTGTGGGCTGCTGAGGTGACGGCTGTTGTTGTTGGTGAGCAGCCTGTGAAGTTAACTGCGACACCGCCTGCAGGAGTTGAGTGATTTGCGCCGTCTGTAACTGAATAATTTCCATTAAGTTTGGGTTCGGGGTAGTGGCCATGCTGACCGATTAGGCGCCGCGTATACAAGTAACTTATAACAAAACACAAATGCAATATGAAAGCGGACGCTCTGCAACAAAAAAGTCCACAAAACACGTAACAAAATATCTTCCCCCAAAATTCTTATAATAAGGGTGGGTGGGCGGGAGCAATTTCTGCGTGCTCCGGCTGCTGCTGTCTGGCTGCTGTAAGCGGGCTGGTCCAAGGTTCTATCACTCCTCGTCGCCACTTTTGTGTCCCGACTTCGTCGCCACTTTTGTATCCCATCCTCGTCGCCACTTTTGTGTCCCAGCCTCGTCGTAGGTGTCGGTGGCCGAGTGGAACGAGACCGACACGCTGGTGCAGGTACGGAGGGGAGCAGCCAGAAACTATAAACACTCGAGTAAATTAGAAAGAGATATATATTGCACAGAATGTAACAATACTTAACTTTTACATAGTACTGCAGAATGTTGATACATAGTTGTTAGAGGCCTGCCTAGTGCCTGTACAATAGCAAAGTCTTCAATGGTGCCTATCTGATTACGAAGGTCCTAACTCGTTGCTATCTCAGTCCGAAGTGACCGGTGTCTTTCCGTGGTGGCCACGAGCGGGGTTGCAGCAGAGGGCGCTCGTGGCTGTCGTCGTGAGAACGCCGCACCGTGCGTGCATGGCGGCGCGCGGCGAAAGTAGGTGGCGCGCACTTTGTACTTGTGCGACACCACACCGAGAATAGTCAGTACTAAAGGGTGAAAACTAAGGTTGGCGAATTCTATCTTTCGTGTTAAGCTGGCCGTTTCGAAGGGCTACAAACAGGTACAAGAATATAATGTAGACACACGCAACAGACTATATTTTTTCGGTTTAAAGTTTCAACCAACGAGAGATGAAGGTATCGACACTGTTCTTGATGATCCAACAGTAAAAACAGTGAAAACACAAGATAACTCATTTGTTAAAATTGCCGCTTTCGGTACATTTAGCCGGTCACTATCAGATAAAGAACACCATTTCCAACCAAATGATCTGAAGATGATTGACTAAATGCGCCAAAAATGGTGATTTTAATGAATGAAATATTTGCAATCTCGATTGTTTTTACTAGTTGATTTCTTCTATTTATATCATAAATTATGAATGAATTCCTTAATTTCTAATTTATTGCTGTTGCCATAATATTCTTTATCTGATGTTCTTTCACAGAAATAGCAGACAAATACGAAGTACTTTCATTTAAAACACAACCCATGTCCGGCGAGAGACAGCGATGAACTGCCTTCGACCAGACGAAGGCGTGTGCAATTCACACTGCTCGTGCATACGCGTTGTCTAATGGACCTCGCCACATGGCAATAGGTCCACTCATGCCTGAACAACAGCTGTACCAATTCTTATGCCGTGCGTTTGTCGCTCGTTCCTCATTCGGGATTGTTATTAAACTATCACTGATCGCCCTTCTCAGATTCTGCGAAAACCTAATATTTCACAGCAGCTGAAGTTTTCGGAATAATTATTACCAGGTTTTAATAATTTAAAAACAAAAGGCATTTAGAAGCAACACTACATAACGCAATTATACCGGTGCTTTTACACTGTTATGGCAATAAGTACAAAATAAAAGAAAAAGATACAATCGATACCAAAATAAATACCGAAAAAAAGTCAAGACTCAGAATTAGAATCTGGTATTAGAGTTAACCGGTCGCTGTTTCGCATCCCTGTGACGTATAATACCTCATCCTACATCTCCAAATGTCTTCCGAGGGCCGGATTGAAACAAATCACTGGTCGAATTCGGTCCGCGTGCCGCCGGTTGCCCACCCGTGACCTAGACCAGTGTTTTCCAACCTATTTGAATACGCGATTCCATCCAACTAAAAATATTTTAACGACCCCGAACCATAACACATCTATGTGTATAATGTCAAAGGCAACGAATTTAATTTTCTTTTATTGATCGAACTTGATCAACTTCTATTGTTCCAACAGTATTGTACACGAGGTGATAAATTTTAGTACAATTTACAAACATTTGAATGTCGAATTGATGAGGAACAAGAAATGTCCTAATTTAACTATAAATTACAGTTCACTTTTCTTAGGTATACGTTTTTGCAGTACATCCTCATGATCCACAGACATTGCCGAGGTGGGGTGGCTTGCGTGCCTCAAAGATATAGATAGACGTACCTTAGGTGTAACCACAGCGGAGGGGTATCTGTGAAGAGGCCATGCAAACGTGTGGTTCCTGAAGTGGGGTAGCAGCCTTTTCAGTAGTAACAGGAACAACAGTCTGGGTGATTGACTGAGCTGGCCTTGTAACAGCAGATAACACGGCATTGCCATGGAGTTACTATCAACGGCTGAAAGCAAAAGGACGCTACAGTCGCTAATTTTCTTGAGGAGATACAGCTCTACTGTATGAATATATGATGATGGCATCCTCTCGGGTAAAATATTCCGGAGGTAAAATGGTCCCTCATTCGGATCTCCGAGCGGGGACTACTCCGGAGGATGTCGTCATCAAGTAAAATAAAACAGGCATTCTACGGATCGGAGCGTGGAATGTTCTACCCCCTAATCGGGTAGGTAAGTTAAAAATTTGAAAAGAGAAATGGATAGGTTAAAGTTAGATAAGGTGGGGATTAGTGAAGTTCGGTGCCAGGATAAACAGGATTCTTGGTCAGGTGAGTACAGGGTTATAAATACAAAATCAGTTGGTGGTAATGCAGGGATAGGGCTGATAATGAATACGAAAATAGGAATGCGGGTAAGTTACTATGAGTAGCATAGTGAACGCATTATCGTAGCAAAGATAGACACGAAGCCAAGACCGACCACAGTAGTACAAGTTTATATGCCGACAAGCTCTGCCGACTATGAGAAGATTGAAGAAATGTATGAGGAGGTAAAAGAAATTATTCAGACCGTTAAAGGAGAAGAAAACTTAATTGTGATGGGGGACTGGAACTATGTAATAGGAAAAGGAAGAGAAGGAAATACAGTAGGTGAATATGGACTGGGAAAATGAATGGAAGATGAGATCGCCTGGTAGAATTTTTGGCAAAGCACAATTTAATAATCACAAACACTTCGTTTAATCATCATGAAAGAAGGTTATATTCGTGGAAGAGACCAGGAAACACTGGAAAATACCAGATTGACTTTATAATGGTAAGGCAAAGGTTTAAAACCACGTTTAAAACAGTAAGACATATCCAGAGGCAGGTATAGACTTTGACCGTAATTTATCGGTTATGAACTGTAGATTGACACTGAAGAAACTGCAGAAAGGTATGAATGTAAATAGATGGCACATGGAGAAATTGAAGGAACCAGAGGTGGTTGAGAGTTTTAGAGGGAGCATTAGACTCGGATTGTCTGAAATGGGGGAAGAAGAATGGGTAACTCTTAGAGATAGAGTAGTGAAGACCGCAGAGGATCATATAGGTAGAAGGACCAGGCCTAATAGAAATCCTTGGATAACATAGGAGATATTGAACTTAATTGACGAAAGGAGAAAATATAAAAGTGCTTTGAGTGAAGCAGGCAAAAGGGAGCACGGATGTCTGAATAATGAGGTTGACAGGAAGTGTAGACTGCCTAAGCAGGAGTGGCATGAGGAGAAATGCAAAACCGTAGAAGAATGTA
The DNA here is from genome assembly GCA_026315105.1 of Locusta migratoria. Lineage (NCBI taxonomy): Eukaryota > Metazoa > Arthropoda > Insecta > Orthoptera > Acrididae > Locusta > Locusta migratoria. The sequence goes on along the minus strand of CM048748.1, from coordinate 224,606,999 downwards.
TAACTAGGGGAACGATAGGTACCACCTACAGGAAAATAAAAGAAGCAAGTGTAGACAAAGGTGACAATTACAGAACTGTCATTTAACAAGTCATGGTTGCAAAATACAAACAGGAATTATTTACAGACGAATGGAAAAACTAGTGAAATCCGACTTATAGTAAGATCAGTTTCGATTTAAGGGAAATGTAGGAACACCGAGGCAAGACTCACATTACGTCTTATCTTGGAAGATAGGTAAAGGAATGGAAAACCTACGTTTTTTATATCAAATTCTGAGGGTAGGAAAGGTACAATATACAGAGCGAAGAGTCATATTTAACTCGTACAAACACCAGGCAGCAATTATGGCATGAAAGGGTCGAAGTGGTTGGGAAGGGAGTACGGCAGGGTTGTAACCTTTCACCAATTTTGTTCAATCTGCATATTGAGCAAGCTGTGAAGGAATGCAATGTGAAGTTTGGAGAGGGAATTAAAGTCCAGGGAGAGGGCATAAAAACTTTGCAGTTTGCTGATGGCACAGTAATTCTCTCAGAGAGATTAACGGACCTAGAAAATCAATTAAATGGAATGGACAGTGTCTTGAAAGGAAGATATAAGATGAACTTTAACAAGAGTAAACGAGTGTAATGGAATATGATGTCAGAAAATCAGGCGATGCTGAAGGAATTATATTAGGTAATGAGACGATAGAAGTAGTAGATGAGTTCTGTTAATTGGGTTAGCAAGATAACGTTTAATGACCGAAGTAAAGAAGATATAAAATGCAGAATGGCTATGGGAAGAAAAGCGTTTCTGAAGAAGCGAAATTTGTTGACATCCAAGATTTGTTTAAATGTTACGATGACCTTTCTGAAAGCATTTGTCTGGAGTGTAGCATTGTATGGGAGTGAAACGTGGACGATAAGAAGTACAGTGAAAAAGATGACAGAAGGTTTCGAAATATGGTGCTATAATGATTAGTTTTGGTAAATCACGTAACTGACGAGGAGGTGCTCGACATAATTGGGGAGAAAAGGAGTTTCTGGCATATCCTGACTAAGAGAAGGGATAGGTTTGTGGGACACATACTGAGACATGAAGAAATCGTAAGTTTACCATTAGAAGGACGTGTGGGTAAAGTTCGTAGACGGAGATCGAGGGATGAATACAGTAAGCAGATTCAAAAGGATGCAGGTTGCCGTTATTTTACTCAGATGAAGAGCCTTGCACAGTACAGTGTAGCATGGAGAGCTGTATCAAATCAGTCTACGGACTGAAAACCACAACAACATCGTTTTTGCAATACGGAACCCCTGGTATTCATACATGCACTGGTGTGGTTGTTTTATAGTGCAACTGCTGTACTTCCTCCTGTACGGCGACCCCCTGAAAGAAACTTTGTGACCCCCACCCCACCCCGTGGTGATCGCAACCCACAGGTTGAGAAACACTGCCGAAAAACATCTAATAACCCGTATAAACTGTCGAGCCTTGGTGGCATGATAAAGATCTGCAGAATCTCCTGCCGCGCCTATTACCAGACTGCTATTTTTGCAGCCTTCTAAACTCGGAATCTCCGCGGTGTCGAGTGCAGATCGAGCAGATCGAGACACCCAATGCCGGCCGTAGCTTCCGCGCGGCTCCTTTACACAACATCCGCGTGGAACTCTATAGCATTCACCCCTCAATTCCCCGCCTGCCTCCAGCAGAGATTATACACCTTTGTCACGTTCAAAAGAATTATAAACTTGGCTATTGGCATACCACTGATATATCAAAAGACTTTCTACAGCAGTCCTAATTTTACGGCGGGAAATTAATTAATCCGAGAAGGAATCTTATTAAGTATGGCAATTACTAAAATGTTAATAACAAAAAGTGACTTAGCTATCGGATCAAAAGCATTGCAGTAAGCGACCGAACCTCGATTGGTGTAACCCGGTCAATAAAAGACATACGATCAATTTGTTTCCTATTTCACTGAGGTATCGTTATATCATAGTAGTAAAGAGTAGAAGATTGGAGTTCACATAAGGCACAGCAGACAGGCGTAAAAACTCGCCGTCGCGTGGTCTAAGTCATCATTCTCCGAAAAGGGTTTGTGTATTGTCCTTAGTGTAAGTTCGTTGAAATAGTTTGTAAGCCTAGGGACTGATGACCACTGCAGTTTGGCCCTACAGATTTACAAACTTTTGAATATTGTTATAGTGTTGGCCCCTATGAATTTTAATTAGTGGTGTTGCTGTGAATATTAATGTCCCCGGTTTGAATCAATTTCGTCTTTTTCTAGATTAATATTATCGCTATAGAAGTGCTTCCGTACGCAGAGAAGGTTGTTTGTTGTTGATAACGAAAGTCCCTATTCATTGAAATGTCCTTAATAAAACTGTAGTCTGCTTTAAGCGCGGGCATATGTATCTTAATGTACATCATATAACACGATTACACAATCTGTATGTTTAATTGAGCTAGTACGCAAACGTTAGTTCAACTTGAAGAAATGCATATTGTCAAGCACTACCTGTTGATTATAGTTACAACTTGACCAGTTACGGTTCTAAACCATGTTCAGAGAAGTAAACTATACACATTGCTTAACTTGATATATTATCTGCTACCTTATCCATGTAAAACAATAAAAAATTCGTAACATGTCACTTGACATCAATTCTTGATGAAAGATAAAAACAGAGCCAGGCTGTGTTACAGTGAACCAAGGGTATAATCTTGATAGATCCTGGTTTACCATAACAGAGCCTGGTACTGTTTTTATCTTCGATTAAGAATTGATGTCAAGTGACATGTTACGAATTTTTTATTCTTTGACATGGATAAGGTAGCACAATCAGTATACAGGGTGAATCACCTAACACTTGCACCGCAAACATTGCGGAAACGGAAAGTGCGATTGATGTGCGGTTTTCACAGAATGGATTGGTAGTCAGGGTCATATTTTTACGCAACAAACACATTGTAATATTACTTAGAAAGTGTATTTTTTATGTAATAACACCGTTTTTAAATGGAACAATGATTGATTCTATCATGCAATGAAATTTTTGACATCAGCTGTGTACAAAGAATTTTGAGTGACAATTTTATCACGTTCAGTTTGGCAGCTACAGCCGTTCAAAGTTTCGGGGGCGATAGCGTAGCAGCTGGCCAAGTGGCTAGCCTCTGGGGCACGTCCCACTGTCTCTTGACCACCAGCCAGTCAGATACGCTGTCGTAGCCTCCGCCTCAAAAACTTTGAATGGTTGTAGCTGCCAAACTAAACGTGATAAAAATGTCATTCAAAATTCTTTGTACGCAGCTGGTGTCAAAAATTCCAGTGCATGATAGAAACAACCATTGTTCCGTTTGAAAAATTGTATGTTTGCATAAAAAATACACTTTATAGGTATTTTCACAATCTGTTTATTTGCTAATAATACAAATCCTTAACTATTAATCCATTCTGTGAAATCCTCACATCAATCGCATTTTCCGTTTCCTCAATATTTGCGGTTTGTAAATCTATCGGACTAAACTGCGTGATCATCAGTCCATAGCTTACAAACTACTTAAACTAGCCTAAGGACAAAACACACACCCATGCTCCAGGGAGGACTGGAACCTCCGACGGCGAGCAACCGCGCGCTCCGCAGCGAGGCGCCTTAGACCGATATGTGGTGCAAGTGTTAGGTGATTCACCCTCTTGTATTGTGGTCTTCAGTCCGCAGACTGGTTTGATGCAGCTCTCCACGCCACACTGTCCTGTGCAAGTCTCTTCATCTGAAAATACGTTCGGCAACCTACATCCTTTTGAATCTGCATACTATATTCGTCCCTCGGTCTCCCTCTACGATTTTTACCCCATCCGCTTCCTTCTAATGCTAAGTTGACAATTCCTTGATGTCTTAGAACGTGTCCAACCAATTTATCCCTTCTCTTAGTCAGTATATGCCAGAAACTCCTTTTCTCCCCGATTCGGTGAAGCACCTCCTCATTAGTCACGTGATTTACCCATCTAATTTTCATCTTTCGTCTGTAGCACCACATTTCAAAAGCTTTTATCATCTTCTTATCTGAAATCCTTATCGTCCACGCTTCACTCCCATACAATGCTACGCTCCACACAAATGCTTTCAGGAAGGACTTCCTAACATTTAAATTAATATTGGATGTTAACAAGTTTCGCTTATTTAGAAACGCTTTTCTTCCCATGGCCATTCTGCATTTGATATCTTCTTTAGTTCGGCCATCAGAAGTTATCTTGCTACCCAAATAACAAAATTCATCTACTACTTTTATTGTCTCATTACCTAATCTTATTCCTTCAGCACCGCCTGATTTTCTGACATTGCATCACATTACCTCCGTTTTACTCTTGTTAATGTTCATCTTGTATCTTCCTTTCAAAACACTGTCCATTCCAGTCATTTGCTCTTCCAGAACTTTTGCGGTCTCTGGCAGAATTACTATGTAATCAGCAAACCGCAATGTTTTTATTTCTTCTCCCTGCTCTTTAACGCCCTCTTCAAAATTCTCTTTTCATTCCTTCACTGCCTGCTCAATGTACAGATTGAACAACATCGGGGAAAGGCTGCAACCCTGTCTTACTCCCTTCCCAACCTCTGCGTCCCTTTCTTGCCCTTTGGCTCTAATAACCGCTGTCTGGTTTTTGTATAGGTTGAATATAACTCTTCGCTACCAATACCTTACCCCTGGTAGCTTGAGAATTTGGAACAGTGTATTCCAGTCGACATTGTCAAAAACTTTCTGATATCAGGCTACTCATATAAATATTATCACAACAGTTGTGTTGTAATCGTATGGTTCATAATTTTTTATGATCCATATTTTTTGTCCGACATCTTTGTGTAAAATCATAAAACTACAAGAAAATCTGAAGTGGACAGTAAAACAAGCCAACGCGATTTTTTCTTTCCTTCGGTCGATAGTACCTCCAAAGAAATTTTTGAAAACAAAGATCTGGCAGAAGAAGAGACGTGTTGCGTAGCATCGAAGATGAATAACTGCAAATACACTCCTGGAAAATGAAAAAAGAACACCATGAATCCGTCAACCTAGCAGAGCGAAACTTTATTGACACATTCTTGAGGATGTATACAACACACGATCACTCAGTGAGAACCATACGCACGTCAGTACAGTCACCAGAGCGTGCACATTGTCGACGCTAGTATCGTGTACATCCTCATTTTTCAGCAATGCAGGTTGCAACTTTCTCATGAAGACTATCGTAGATGTGTCGAATGACGTCTTACGGTATAGTCTGCCATGCAATTTCCATCTGATGCCTCAGTTGGACCAGATCTCGTGCCGGTCTTGTAGACCGCGCCAAGGTGACGTTTCATCCGGTCCCAGACATGCTCAGTGGGGGGACAGATCTGGGGATAATGATGGGCATGGTAGATGACGTACACCTAGAACAGCACGTTGGGTTGTACGGGATACGTATGGACGTGCATCGTCCTGTTGGAAAAGCATATCGCCTTATCGGTGCATGAACGGTGGCAATACGGGTTGAGTGATGGTTTCAGTGTACCGTGTACCGTTCAATTTTCCCACAACTAACACCAGAAGAGAGCGGCCAGTGTAGGATATGGCTCCCCACACCATGATGCCATGTGTCGCCCCCTTTTGCCTCTGTCACGTACACGCCAGATGTTCGCGCTCCCCTGCACGACACCACACACGCGTACGACAATCATTGGCACCGAGGCAGCGACGACTCTCATCACTGAAGACGACTCGTCTCCATTCGTCCCTTCATAAGCGTCTACCATGACACTATTGGAGGCGGGCTGAATGATGAGTGGAGGACACACTAACGACATACATGACCGTGCATCATTGTGAGGGGAATGATATTCTAAACTCACCATTCTCCTCTAGTGATCGTCTAGAGAACATTGAACAGTGCACTGTACACTGAAACCATCATTTAACCAGTCTTGCTAACACTCATGCACCAACAAGGTGATATGCTTTTTCAACAGGACAGTGCAGATCCACATGTATCCCGTACCACCCAACGTGCTCTTCAAGGTGTACGTCAACTATCCTGGCCAGCACGATCCCCAGATCTCTACCCCATTCAGCATGTTTGGGACCGCATGAAACGTCATATTGGGCGGTCTGCATGAGCGGCACGAAATCCGGCCCAACTGAGGCACCAGATGGAAATTGCATGGCAGGCCATTCCACATGAACACATTCGGAACCTCTACGATCGTTTCCAAGAAAGAACTAGAGCTCGCATTGCTCCAAAAGGAGGGTATACAAGGTACTAACGCCAACATTGCGGACGCTCTGGTGACCGTACTCGTGTGTTGTATACAACCTCTAGAATGTGTCAATATAATTTCCCTCTGCTGGGTCGACGAATTCATGGTTTTCTTTTTTCATTTTCCAGGAGTGTAGCACTCAGAATGAAACTTTCACTATTCAGCGGAGTGTGCGCTGATACGAAACTTCCTGGCCGATTAAAATTGTGTGCCGGAACCGGGACTCGAACCTGGGATATTTGCACTTGCCTGAGGCTGGCGCTGACGACATCACAGCCTTTACTTGGCGGTGATGTCTAGTGCTGGTGCTGGCAGGCGACGGCAGCGCCGGATTCGGCAGCGGGCAGGCACATCAAGCATGCGTCCTGGCACGGGAGAATGGGCCGCGGCGGGCGTTGACCGCGTCGCGCCGCGTCCCCTCATTGCGATGCCCCGGGGGTCCGGCCTTGAGCGATGCCTGCCGGCTGGGGACGCGGCGGCGGCGGCGGGGGCTGGAACGGTACCGGGGCCGCCGGCTCGCCTCGCTAAATAATGCAGCAGTCGCGGGGCCAAGGACTCGCAAGGACCTTGCTGGCCGCGCCCTGCGGAAGCGCCCGCGCCGTGGGACTCGGCCGAGGCCGCCATCTGGGTCAGCGGCGGGACTCTAGCCACTAGCAGCACTTTCACCCCACACGCACGGCGTCCGATGCTCGCCACTGGGGCCATGGTTCTGGGCGAAACAATCGCTCGAGTCGACCACTGCAAATGGCTTTGAAACGTGACGTCCAAGTGGACTTTTATAAAACATTGATGATACACAATATATCTATATCTATAAATGTGAAAAAAAATGTTCAAATGTTTGTAAAGTCTATGGGACTTAACTACGGGCCGGCCGCGGTGGCTGAGGGGACTAAGGCGCTCCATTCACGGTCTGCTCGGCCACTACGGTCGGGGGTTCGATTCCCCACTCGGGCATTGAAATTTGTGCTGTCCTAGTTCGTAAGTAGTTCATAAGTAGTTTGTAAGTTTAGGGACTGATGACCCCGTAGTTAAGTCCTATAGACTACACAAACATTTGAACTTAACTACGGGGTCATCAGTCCCTAAACTTACAAACTACTTATGAACTACTTACAACTAGGACGGCACAAATATCCATGGCCGAGGGGGGATTCGAACCCCCGACCGCAGTGGCCGTGCAGACTGTGACTGGAGCGCCTCAGTCCCCTCGGCCACCGCGGCCGGCTATATATGTGAATGTCTGTTCGGTGTACGTTTATCACGTCTGAACCACAAGACATGAAGAGCTACAGATTTGTACACTTACTAATGTTTACCCGGGGAAGGCTTTAGGCACGGTTTTATGGCGATCGGGTAGCTATTTATCTATATACAGGGTGTTTCACTAAGTGTGTTTGCCTCTGTAACTTATAAAATAATAGGTGACGGGAAATTTTAATGCGGTCGGTCAACACAAGAAATGTTATACTTTCTGCGGAGCTATGAACATAGTTTATTGTATCATTTTCCAAAGAGTTACACCACAAAGATATAATTTTTTTTAAATGGAACAATAGTTTCTTCTATCGTGCATTGGATTCGTTGAAACCAGCTACGTCGAAATCAATTTAAACTACATTCCTCAAAAAAAAAAAAAAAAAAAAAAAAAAAAAAAAAAAAAAAAAAAAAAAAAAAAAAAAAAATTCAAATGTTTTTATAGTCTATGGGACTTCACTACGGGGTCATCAGTCGCTAAACTTACAAACTACTTATCAACTAACAAAGACTAAAGACGACACAAATATCCATGCCCGAGGGGGGATATTCAAACCCCCCCCCCCCCCCGACCGTAGTGGCCGTGCAGACCGTGACTGGAGCCGGCGGCAGAGGAGACTGAGGCACTTCAGTCACGGTCTGCACGCTCACTACGGTCGGGGTTTCGAATCCCCCCTCGGGCATGATAATTTGTGCCGTCTTTAGTCTTAGTTAGTTCATAAGTACTTTGTAAGCTATAGTCCCATAGACTGTACAAACATTTGAACATTTCTCCTCGGCCACCGCGGCCGGCAACTACATACCTATTACTGTTAGTTTGGGAGCTACAACCCTTCAAAGTTTAGGGGGTGGAGGTTACGACAGCGTAGCTGACTGGCTGGTGGTCATGAGCCAGTGGGCCGTGCCCCAGGGGATAGCCACTCGGCCAGTTAGCTACGCTATCGCAGCCTCCGCCCCCGGAACTTTGAAGGGTTGTAGCTCCCAAACTAACAATGATAGGAATGTAGTTTAAATTGATTTGGACGCAGCTGGTTTCGACGAATCCAATGCACGATAGAAAAAACTATTGTTCTATTTAAAAAAATTATTTCTTTGTGCTGTAACTCTTTGGAAAATGATACAATAAACTATGTTGATAGCTCCGCAGAAAGTGTAACATTTCTTGTGTTGACCTACCGCATTAAAATTTCCCGTCACCTATTATTCTATAAGTTAGAGACGCAAACACACGTAGTGAAACAGCCTGTATATTAATGTGAATGTCTGTTCGGTGTACGCTTATCACGTCCGAACGACAAGACGCAGAGACTTAAATATCTGTTCAGTTACTAATTTATACCTGAGGAAGGTTTTACGCACGGTTTCATAGCGATCGGATAGATATTTAGTAATCTGAAGAATATAACGCGAAATGCGAAACAATATTCTTTGAAAATTATATTTACTCTTTGAAAATGGTTTTATTGGTTGCATTGTTGCTTGAGAGTTGATTATGATAAAAGGGTGTAGGGATGCAAAGTTATCGGTATATATAAAATTCTACGCGTGTGTGAGTGAGTGTTAATATTTCGCTCTGCAGCGAAAACTACAGAACGTAAACGAATGGTCTGTGTGTAATTGTTGTCCGAAGTCTTACGTTGTACACCATAGCCGTTCTATGCCGATAGCTATAAGGGGGTGCAAGATATGGTGGTTGAAAGTCGTCAAATTATAAAAAATTCGGACTGAAGGCCAGCGATGACGTTTGCGACTCTATAGCAAGGAGGTTACATAGAGCGAAAAGTGATGCCACAGACCATATCTTTGGTCTGTGCGTGCTACAATCTATTCAGCTCTTTCTCTGTAAGGATAAATAAATAAAGCAGTAAAAAAGAAATTTGTTTTAATACATCTCTTTAAAAAAATCGATTCGACGTTTCCGATCTGTGATATTATTACAATCATTGTTGAGCTTCGTGATTTGATTCTTCGAAACGTGTGCAATTTTTTGGTGTGATTTGATCTACACTACTTACTTTCCTGATAAACGGTAAGTGCATAGACTTCTGCAATCTGATAGGAATATTTTTCAGTTCCGCTTTATCAGCGACATTTCCTCAATTGTATTTCATTCCATTCTTCAAAACCAGTCTCAGAGCATACTACTGAAACATAGCTTATCTATCATATCCAACACGCGAGCGGAGCCGCGGGTTTAAGCTATATTTTTTGAAAGAAAGTCTCGATCGTAGGATAATTTTTTATTGTTTTTAGGCAACCGGTTTCAGTCTGATTGCGAGACCATCTTCGGCCGACCATGGCAGCCGATCATGGACCGGTTAGGAGCCATTGGCCGTAGCAGCTGATTTCCACGACTAACGGTTCCTGACACATCCACAATCGGCTGCCATGGTCGGCCTGAGAATGGTCTCACAAGCAGACCAGACTGAAACCGATTGACTAAAAACAATAAAATGTTCTCTTGCGATCGAGACTGTGTTTCTAAAAATATAAATTTATTAACGATCGCTATTTCTCCAGAAATGTTTCTTAAAATTGTGACAATATGTACAGTTATACACAGTAAATGGCATGTCACCTTTAATAAATACAGTCTGTGAATGGGAGTCTGTAGCTAAGGTAGAATATTCAAAGTTTTTATATATTTGCATTGATGGGAAATTTAATTGGAAACAACACATTGATGGTCTATTGAAGTTCAGCCACTTGTTCTATTCGTCTTATAAATGGATTCTTCCGGCACTTCTTGGTAGAACAATTCAATATTTAGGGTTGAAAACAAACAATCTGTTTTTGTTCTACTAACCTATGTTTATTTACGACCTAGTTTTCGACTTACTAGGCCATCTTCAGGTTAACATTTGACAGGCGTCGGCACTAGAGTTTTGGCCAGCCGCAGTGGCCGAGCGCTCTGCTACGCGCCAGTCACGTTATGCACGGCCACTACGGTCGAGGTTTCGAATCCCCCTCGGGCATGGATATTTGTGCCGTCCTTTGTATTAGCTAGTTCATGAGTAGTTTGTAAGTTTAGGAACTGATGACCCCGTAGTTAAGTTTCATAACCTCTACAAACATTTGAACGTTTTTAGAGTTTTGCCGACACCTGTCAAGTGTTTACCTGAAGATGTCCTCGAAAGCTAGTTCGTAAATAAACATATTTTACTAGGACAAAAATAAATTGTTTGTTTTGAACCCTAAAAAATTGTGCTATTCGGGTTTTTGCAAATTTCGGTGACCAGTATCTCAATAAATTAGTTTATTATATTTGTTTTCATTCCCTACTGGCGTATTTTGGTTTAATTCGTCATCAGCAGAAAGGTATTCATTGCGCAAAAGCGTGTAATTAGAATAAATTCTGGAACCCACCCAAAATCTTCCTGAAGAAACTTATTTAGGGATCCAAGTATCTTCACGAAATTTGTTAGTAATAACCCAACCATAATTAAAAGTAAAAGCAGTTGCATAACTACAACAATGAGAGAAAGGATTTATTCAAGGTTCAATTAACTTTGGCACAGAAGGGGGTGAATTATGCTCCCACAAAAGTCTTTGGTCACTTACCAGAAAAGTAAAATATCTGACAGATAGCCATCACCATTTAAAAACAAATTAAAGAATTTCTGAATGACAACTCCTTCTCATCAGTCGATGAATTTTTTCACAGAAATTAGTAATTTTACGAAGAAATGTATGTATGTAATGTTGTCCTTTACAATACTGACACGTTCCACATAATTCGAAATCTCGTATTTATGATGTATGGAACATATATCAAGGTCATGTAATATAAAGTTATGATGTTATGGCGGGGCTAATAAGATATACCGGCTCTCAAGCACGAGTTACAACACGGAAACTACAGGCCATCGCTATCAAATAGAGTTATTGAAAAGGCTGTATATTCAAGGTTAATTGATAATTTTAGTTCGCACAAATGACCATAAAAGTAGAGTTTGGTTTGAGAAATGGATTCCTGCGCGAAAATACTGTATTATCTTTTCTTTCTGGGGCACTGGATGTATTAAACAGATTATTGCAAACACAAGGCGTATTCTTTGATTAACAAAGGCAAGGTGTTTAAATGTTTTGAGCATACATTATTATTGGAGAACTTGGAACATTATGGAATAAGGGAAACAGCTGAAATGTGCTTCATCTGTTACTTTAATAATAGACAGCATTGTTGCAAATCGTTATGATATGCAATCGCTTTGGGACTCAGTTAGGAGGGTATTACCACAGGGTTCTGTTCTGGGGCCACTGCAGTTTCTTATTTATACAAATGATATATATTCTTTCTAGTATAACAGGCAACTCTAAAATATTTGTGTTTGCTAATGAGACCAGTTTGGCAGCCTAGCGGTCTTCTATTTAATCCATCGAATCCCTCACAAAAAAAAAGAGAATTCACAGTTTCGGTTGGTAAGCCACTCTGTAAATTATGGGAACTGACATGAGCAATTAAACTTTAATACACAGCCTTTTCAATAACTTTATCAATACTGACGCCGTATCAAATAAAGCAGTTCAACAAATAAGTTCGTGGATTGTAGAAAATAAATCGATGCTAAATCACAGGAACATTCAGTTATTATAGTTTCTAACACAAAAATTGACTTTCTGATTTCACAGAAGAGGCATATGATAAGTGGGACTGGACAATTCAGGATTCTAGGCGTTCGAATAATGTAGATAGTAACTTGTCGTGCAAAGCTCACGTTGAAGATGTTGTTCAAAAACCAAATGCTACGTACTTTACTGTTACAACAGTATATGAAACACAGAAATAAGGCTACTTTCCTCATTTTTGTTTCGCTTATTACGTATGTTGTAATTTTTTGGAGTGACTTCTATGATTTACAAAGGGTAATTATTACGCAGAAGCGGTTGTTTCGAGTGCTACAACCTGAACGTTTTGTCGGCCGCTATTCAGCAGCTTGGGAATTCCATCATTGGCCTCTCAATTCATATTTTCTTGAATATCGTTAATAGAATCTGCTTATTTCCAAGAATTGACAGATTTCACTCTGTTTATACTAGACAGAAATCGAATCTGCGTTTGGATCGCCGGCCACAGTGGCCGAGCGGCCTTTGGCGTGTCAGTCACGGTTTGCACGGCCACTGCGGTTGGGGGTTCGAATCCCTGCTCGGGCATGGATGTTTGTTCCGTCTTTAGAATAAGCTAGTTCATAAGTAGTTTGTAAGTTTAGGGACTGATGGCCCCGTAGTTAAGTCCTATAAGCTCTACAAACTTTTGAACATTTTTTGCGTTTGGATCTCACAGCCTTGACGGTTGTGCAGAAAGACACGCTGAAATCAATCGCATCCATTTTCAATAAGCTGCCAGAAAAACTCAAACACCATAAGAGCAATCGACCCACTTTCGAGACTAAACTAAAGAGTTTCCTCGTGGCTCACTGTTTACACTATGTCGAGGAATGTCCTGAAAAAATAATCTCTTTTTCGTGTTACACTGTTGATTCTCTTTACTTATGCTTAGGCCTGTCGCGTGCATAGGATTACCATATGTTTCATTCTGAGTATTACTACTCTTTTGTATAATTAAATGTACTGAGTCGTTGCATGACTATGGAGATTTGCTTCTTAGTTAAGAACTTCTTACCATACTCTCTAAACTAAACTCCGTCGCAAGCAGGTCTCGAAAGGTCCATAGGGTACCGACCGGTCGCCGTGTCATCCACCGCCGGAGGGCGTCAGCAGATGCGGCATGGACAGAAGACGGGGCCAGCGCCCCGCATTCCCGGCCGTTGTGTCGGTTAGCGTGACCGGAGCCGCTACTACACAATCAAGCAGCTCCTCAATTGGCCTCACAAGGGCTGCATGTACCCCACTTGCCATCAGCGCTCGGCAGACTCGGAGGTGGCCCAACCAAGTGCTAGTCAAGCCTGACAGTGCTTAACTTCGGTGATCACGGGGACCGGTGTATCCACTGCGGCAACGCCTTTGGCTCCTGTGTAATATGATAAATAAAAATGAAAAGTAAAGTTAGATACATTTCATTGGTATACTCATTTCTTGTGTGAGTAGCAGAGCTCTTCCACGATATGTGGTGGGCAACGCAACTAGTGTGACGTCGCAAGTCCCTATTTCCTTGGGAATCATTATCTTCAGTCACTAGAGTGTCCAGCCTCTGGCTGGGTCCGCTATGAACATAGCTCCCTATCCTCCAACCACTTTTCCTCTTGCACTTTGTTCCATTCTGCTCTCTTCTGTACTCCTTCCTTTACTCCCAAGAACCATCGATCTCTTGGTTTTCCTCTTGATCTCCTGCCTCCTGTTTCCATCTCACGTCCAGACCATCTCGGTCTTAACTGGTTTATTGTTTCTTGGGGAGGTTTTTCCTTCACCATTACCCTCATCTTCTCGTTTCTCATTCTATCCGGTCTGGAGCGACACGTTGCGGATAGCGCGGCCTCCCGCGTCGGAGGTTTGAATCCTCCTTCGGGCATGGATGTTTGTGCTGTCTTGTATAAGTTAGTTCATAAGTTTATGGACTGATGACCCCGCAGTTAAGTCTTATAAGCTGTACAAACATTTGAACATTTAACCTCATTCTATCCATTCTGGTTACACCAATCTTGCTTCTGTGGAATTTCATTTCACACGCCTGTATTCTGCTCACTTGCCTTTTCCTCATAACCCACGTTTCTGATCCATACTTGAGTATTGGATCATAATACCGTCGGTATATCACCTGCTTACTATTCAGGGGTACGTCTTTGCTCGACACCAGATTTCGCACACTATGTATAAATTTGTGGGCTTGCTTCCACTTTCACTAATATCCATATCATTCCTCCATACTTTCTTCGATCACACTTCCCATATACTTAAAACTCTTTACTATTTCCCCTCCTATATTTTCATCTTCTGCCGAACTTTCTTTATTCCTTGTTATCATCATAATTTCACACTTGTTATTATTAAATTTCATTCCATTCTGAGCCACCACCCTCGCCCACGCATATATTCATTCTTGTACTTCTCGATTATCTCTCACCACTGTGTCATCTGCAAACACCATCGCTTTCATATCCTCACCTACTAGTCTTGAAACCCCTGCCATTATTTCATCCATTACAATGATCGATAGTAGAGGAGACAGAGCACTCCCTTGCTTCGGTCCATTCTTCTTATTCTCCAAGAGGTTAGCCTCCCGATTCCCCATTTCTTCAGTGCTTCCAATACTTTCCTTCTTTCCACACTATCATACGATTTATCCAATTCTTGGGTAATGAGACGTTCAGATATTTGTAATCTTAAGAGACTAAACTGCTTTGGGCATCGGTACCTAGACTTAAGAACTACTTAAACTAACTCATATTTATGACCGAGGGAGGACTCGGAACGCCGACGCGGGAGGCTGTGCGATCCGCAACTCGGCACTTCAGACCGCTCGGCTACTCCCGCGCGGCAATGATTTGAATACTTTTATCAACAATATACCTTTCCCAAATAGCAAATCAGATTGCGTTTCGCCGAAAAATGTTTCCAAAACTCAGTATTTGTTACAGTTTTATTATTTCTTAAATCATAAATATTTCATATTTACAGTAAAAGATCAGCACGTAAAATACCTTAGATTAGTTTATACCACTGAATTGCCTTCCAATAATAATGTATTGTTGTAAAGGCAGAAGAGGAAGTACAAATATAAACATGACTAAATGAAAAGCAGTGACTGTTGAATTTTACGAGGGTTTCTACGCAAAAAATTGCTTGTCTGGTTTGCACAAATTCCAGAGACAACAGATTCCAATTAACGGAATTATTAGGTTCAAAGTACAAGGTCTGTGAGAAATAGTCGGACACTTCTAACAAAGTTTCATTATTAGCCTAGCAAGACAACACAAAAGATTATCGCCGTCAGTGCTGGAAATTGCAGCATTGGCTGTGGGACGGCGAGGCCCGGATGAGAAATCCAATACGTAGGCCATCTTCCCAAGTGCTTGTTCGTCATAACCTGTTATGTGGGAACCGCCAGCTGCTGGCTGCATCATCACCACCATCATCATTATGGCCACCGCTGCCACTAATATCGCCCATACAGCCTGAGGCATTTGTGCAGCTTCCTTCGCTCCTCGCTGTCTAACACTAATGTGGTGGCGTTAGAGTCTTTCATAGCGTCCTGCGTCCAACGACGCTGTTTTCTGTGTGCATGCCTCTGCTAAACAGCGGAAGAAGAACAAATGGTATAAACGACTTAACGGAGGGTATCTGAGGAACAGTTTCACATAGGAGCGAAACATCGAGAACAGCAGATATATTAGGCTGTTAGACGGCTGACATACGCTGTTTGCAACAATTTCGCAGAGGTCAATGTGCTCGTTAATACCATGTCTGTTGTAAAGTAGGATTTATTTTCTTCAACATTTCAGCTGCCAACAATATTACATCAAAGTTATCAGTTTATTACTTAACGATTCGTGTAGAGAATGATTAGTCCGTAATTAGCAATCAAGAGTATTCAAATTACAAACAATTCAAACCTCCAAGTGGTACTTCAAAAAAGCACAGTAAAAGGTTTGGACTATCAAATAAATAAGAGACATGTACCACATATGCTGTATTAAATATAAACTGCAGTAAGTTAATAGAAGCTCGTCTTATCCATCTGCCACAAGACGAATTGTTAAAATTTACAAACTGTTATTAATAAATACTTATAATCTGTAGACTTCATTTTCTTATTTTCCTCCCTCCCATCTCAAAGCAACCACTCTCTCTCTCTCTCTCTCTCTCTCTCTCTCTCTCTCTCTCTCTCTCTCTCTCTCTATCTATCTATCTATCTCGATTTTCACTTACTCCAGGGTCAGATAGTTAAACTTTTTTTTATATTTTCGCCTCACATGATGAAACACTGAGGTGTTATACAATTCATGACAGTTTTTTTTCTGCGCTAATTTCTTAGTTCTAATGTGCACCTCGCCGTAGCACTTTACCCCTCCGCTTTTTATAATAATTGTAGTTCTATCAGATCTGTTTGTGTACTTTTCTGTGTCTGTCTCTGTATGGTCTCGTTTTTTAGTGTTGTCAACATTACATTTTTATTACTTTAATTTTGTTTTATTTTATTTTCATTGGTACTTCTGTTATTATTAAATTACGTTGTTGAGTATCTATTTCGATTTAAGGGGATGAAACTACAGTTTTATGCTAATTTAAGTTGTTGAGGATGAGGGTATGAAAGGGTGGGAGGTAGAGTGTATTCCCTCTCTAACTCAATCACGAAGGTATTTGCCCGGAAAACGGAAACTGGATGTTCAAATGTTTGTAAATCTATCGGACCGAACTGCGTGGTCTTCAGTCCGTAGCTTACAAACTACTTAAACCTAGGTAAACTAACCTAAGGACAACACACACATCCATGCCCCAGGGAGGACTCGAACCTCCACGGAGAGCAACCGCGCGCTCCGCAGCGAGACGCTTTAGACCGCTCGGCTACTCCACCGCGGCGGAAACTGGATGATCGAAGGAAGATTTGAAGCACCATTCTCCCGAATGCACGTCCATTGTGTTAACTGTATCGCTTCGACCGAGCGAAGGATGCAGTGGTAACACACTGGACTCGTCGGGAGGAAGGTGGTTCATATATCCACCTCCGACCATGCAGATTTTGGCTTTCCGTGATCACGCTTTCAACGGGACGTTAATTCCCAAGCTTCCTTATTTCTTGCATAGCATGGATGCGCCTAAGGAAGATAAAAATTAGGGGCATTAAGTCAGTAGTAAATAGACAAGTTGAGTATCTGGATGTGACGAGAGTCTTGCTTGACCATAGCACCTGTGGCGACCAATGTGTCGGGGTGACATAGTTGTCGGTGCCCCACCTTAGTGAGCAGGAGACCCGAACTCCAGACCAGTATAATTTTTTTTAAATCTCCCATTGATGTAATTTAATGTCCACTCGCAGTTAAGTCTTTAATTCTTCTGTGACCTGATCCAAAGTGGCAGGATAAAAAATGGTCTGGTATTTCTGAACAGATATATAAGAATGGCGCAACTCCTGTTAACCTCGTCCGTTTTGTCTTCCGCAAGTGCCTCCTCTAAGGAGACATGATGTATAATCAGTGCCAAAACTTCGAGAATTCTCCAAATACCATCATCAGCCCCACCGCTGCTAAGCGTGTTTACACTACAATGCAATTATAAGTAACACGATTCCCCAGTAGTCGCTCTTCTATAACCTGAAACCATGAATAAAACTAACTACTTTTCACTACCTCTCCAACGTCTTCTCCACCTGTGAAGACCTCATTTTGATTACTCCCTTTTCCCTGAAACCAGAAACTCACGAACACCACCTCACTACAGACTTTGAGAAACTACCCACTTGTCCACCCCCGAAGACTAAGTCCTCTATTTCCGTAAATAGTTGTTAAAATGATCAAATGTTTCTAAAACTAATGGACCAAACTGCTGAGGTCATCGGTCCTTAGAATGACAGGAACTATTTAAAGTGAGATATACTAAGAACAACACACACACCCATGCCCAATGAGGACCACGCGAGTGTCCGTGCATTCTGTGACGTAGCGCCTGAGACCGCACGGCCATTCCAGCGGGGCTTCCCCTCCTGTCATGCCACATCTCAACATACTCCGTGAAAGGTAGAGCAAAGTCTTGAAGTACGTAACCTGAATTTAGTGTCCCGATTCGCCCCACTGGTGACCTGGCAACTCTCACTCCTTCCGTCCAACAGCTACTGCTGAAGATATCATCAACTTAATGAGATTCGTCCTCCAAAACACTAATCCATATACCGACCCTACAGTTAATCTCCCTTGCATCCATACAATATCCGTGTTATTTCTTCCCACAACCACACCTACTTAAACTTTATCCACCTAAACACCCTTTTTGAAACTTCCCGTAGTCCTCACCTACACTAACAATACCAATTTATTATAATGTCCAGACAACATTACAATATCCTGTACGGAACATCTACTTCCTACCCACCAACAGCATAATTTCATGCAAAAAGTGGAGAAAGAGAGAACGAGCGTAATTGCGGTATCAAATTGATCTGGAAATAAATATATTATCCTCCTCCCCTCTGACAGTCCTAGGTCGCCCCTTCCACATTCTTCTCCTTCACCCCTCCCTGTGAACACATCACCTCCTATTGCTGATTTTCAACAACATTCTACTATACGTAGTGTTTATTTCATAAATGAATTAAGTTACCAGACATTCCAGCTGCATAAAAATGTTGTCTTAATTCTATAAGAAAGCGTCTAGTCTCCAAAACAGCGTTCGTAATTAACATCTGTACTACATACCGCCTTTACGGCTGCACGCAATGTTTTCACGATATAATAAGTTACAAACGATCACCATGATTTTTCATGTATCATAGGAAGTAAGACGTGTATTATATTAGAAATCACGAGTTATTGTTTGGAACTACAATAGCACGACACCGTTGATCTTCCAGCTCGCTCGATGTTGCTAACTTCAGCTTGGTCGGTCAACTATTAATATTTTGCTGGGCTGCAACAGCGGGTTGCTCTTGTAAGAGAGATGTATGACCTTCGTTCAAAACCTGAAACACCGCTACTATTAAATGCTAATTGCGAGTTCTGCTTCTGATTGAAATTGCAGTTGGATGCTTTTCCAAGTGTTCAAATGTTTGTAAAACTGAGTGACCATACCGATGAGGTCATGCTAGGCTTAATAACTTCATAAAATAACTTATGGTAGGGACAACATACCCATGTCTGAGGGGGGACTCGAAACTCCAACGGGAGTGGCCACGCAATTCGTGACGTTGCGCATCCTAGATGCTGTAGAGTTGTTATTGCAACAAAACTACTATAACTGTCACAGTTATTTATAACACATACGCGATTACTCGTTCACCGCTAGTAGCTACGAATATGAGTACTGTAGAGCGGACCACAGTGTTCTCTCAAATAGCGCGGGATGGAAACCGCAGACAGAGCAGGTAGTGTGACTCAAGGTTCTTACAGAGAAGTGGGTATGAGCTTCGGTTTTTCATTAAATCTGGAAACGAGACAGCGGCTGGTCAAGAGTAGGAAGGAAGTGAGATACCAACAGCCTTATGTATGATAAAATATTTACTGTATCACAAGGAGTTTCGGCATTCCACTATGCCGTCTCCAGGTCCCTGCATCATAGCATAATATCCATTAAGTAGGGATATCAAAACTGGTTTCGTGGACTTCTGTCTCTTAGTGGGAACCAACAACAACAGATATTATGCTCCGGCTGTTGTTGGTTCCCACTAAGAGACAGAAGTCCACGAAACCAGTTTTGATATCCCTACTTAAAGGATATTATGCTCCGATGTAGGGACCTGAAAATGCCATAGTGGAATGCGGAAATTGGTTGTGGTACAATAAATATTTTATTATACATGCGGCTGTTGGTATCTCACTTCCTTCATATTCGGTAGTTTCAGTTGCTACTTATGACTGCAAGTTGCGAAAGAAATCACAGTTACATTCCGTAAACTCCTTATTTTGAAAACTGACTCTCAATCAGTCTGATTTTTAAGAGATAACGCAATTTCTCACCCACCCCTAGCAGCGGGACAAACGAAAATTAGTGATGTGGAGGGGAATTCGTTCGAATTTCACGGGGCGACGGTTAGCCGAGAAGCCTAACGAGGACCTGTCAGCAGGGGCGGGTCTTATTTTGGAGTGAGGCGCTCTTTGGGAGCCGCGGCGCGTGCCGACCTGGCGGTGGGCCGCCCTCCAGCCCCAAACTGACCGTGAAATTAGTGCCGGGTGGCGGGCGGCGGCTGGCGGCTGCTGGGGAGGTTCGCGCCTCACTGGCCGTCGAGGGCCTGCCTGCGCCGCGGGCCGCGGGCACTACCACTACCAGCTATTGGGACGCGCGGCAGGAGGCCCGCGGAGCACCATAAAGTGCGCGCCGCTGCCTCCGTGCGGCCCTTGTGGTGACTCGTTGGCCACTCCAGCGGTAGGAGGTCTCCCGCATGAATGGGTCGGTGGCCACAGGACTGGCCAAGTGCTGTGACAGCTGTACGAGGGCCAAGTGCGAAACTTGCTGAGCGGCAGTCAATGTTGTGACAGATATTCAATGGTTGCAAAATTTTAACACGAATTATCTACAGGAGAATGGAAAAGCTGGTAGAAGCTGACCTCGGGGAAGATCAGTTTGGATTCAGGAGGAACGTAGAAACCCGGGAGGCAATACTCACTTTACGTCTTATCTTAGAAGATAGATTAAGGAAACCTTCATTTTTAGCTTTTGTAGATTAGGAGAAAGCATTTGACAATGTTGATTGGAATACACTCTTTCAAATTCTGAAGTCAGCGGGGGTAAAATATAGGGAAAGGAGAGTTATTTATAACTTGTACAAAAGCCAGACCGCAGTTATTAGACTCGAAGGGCATGAAAGGGAAGCATCAGTTGGGAAGGGACTAAGACAGGGTTGTAGCCTTTCTCCGATGTTATTCAATTTGTACTTTGAGCAGGCGGTGAAGGAAAGCAAGGAAAAATTTGGAATAGGGATTAAAGTTCAGGGGGAAGAAATAAAAAACATTGCTTTTTGCTGATGACATTGTAATTCTGTCAGAGACAGCAAAGGACCTGGAAGAGCAGTTTAATGGAATGGACAGTGTGTTGAAGAGAGCGTATAAAATGAACATTAACAAGAGCAAAACAAAAATAATGGAATGCGGTCTTAGGAAATCAGACGATGCTGAAGGAATTACATTAGGTAACGAAACAATGAAGGTGGTAGATAAGTTTTGTTACTTGGGTAGTAAAATAACATGCGATGGTCGCAGTACAGAGGATATAAAATGCAGAATGGCAATGGGAAGAAAAGCATTTTTGAAAAAGAGAAATTTGCTAACATCGAATATTAATTTAAGGGTAAGGAAGTCTTTTATGAAGGCATTTGTGTGGAGTGTTGCCTTGTACGGGAGTAAAACATGGACGATAAGCAGTGCGGACAGGAAGAGAATAGAGGCTTTTGAAATGTGGTGCTACAGAAGAATGCTGAAGATTAGGTGGGTAGATCGCATAACTAATAAAGAGGTACTGAACGGAATTGGTGAGAAAAGGAATTTTTGGCATACCCTGACTAAAAGAAGGGATCGCTTGGTAGGACACATTCTTAGACATCAGGGAATTGTAAATTTAGCATTGGAGGGAAGTGTGTGGGGTAAAAATCGCAGAGGGAGACCAAGAGACGCGTATAGTAAGCAGATTCAAGTGGATGTGGGTTGCTATTCTTATGAGGAGATGAAAAGGCTTGCTCAGGATAGAGTAGGGCGGAGAGCTGCATCAAACCAGTCTCCGGACTGAAGAACATAACAACAACAATATTCAATTCAGTTCAACTATTCTCCAGTGAGTAAATTGTGTTCCTGAGGCACTGTTCTGCGACCATCCTTTTCGTTCAACTCAAAAAAACTTCCCACTCACACGTTGGCTGATGGCTTGGAAGTTTGTATCAATGAATGAGATGATAAAGTTATTCGTTAGTTTTACAGTTATGGAAATGATAAATTCTTACCTTAGATACTGATGAAAGCTTTTTTTTTGTGGTTTTAGGGCGCTCAACTACATTGGTCATTAGCGCCCGATTCTAACCCTAGATTGATTTAAAACAAGGTTAGAAAAGGTGCCGTTGAGGAGAATTTCAGAACATCACTAAAACGTGAAGTAAAAAAATAGCATTAGAAGGAACTAAATGTCCTTGGACAGATTTGTCATATGTATAAAACGCAAAACTCTAGCAGCTGTCCGTGCGTCATCAGCTGAAATGTCCTCCAAAGTGGACGGCAGATTTATTGCAACATGAATATGAATAAAAATGGGTCAGACATTAAAACATAGCGCACTGTCATCGGGTGAATGCAGGAAGATACTGGTGGGGGGTCGCCTGTTACTAAGAGTCGTTGGCTGATCCGGCAATGACCGATTCTCATCCGGGCCAAGATTACCTCCTCCCGCCGGGAGGGGCGGGAGGAGGGCTTCCAAGCTGTCGGGATCGGTTTTATGGTTCTGAGCTTATTTTCCTGAAGCAAGGACCACAACCGATGCCATGATGCAACAATACGCCTACAAATAGCGCCTTGAATGTCGTTTGACGGGACACAAACGGTAGCTGTCCGAGGTAGGAGAGTGGCAACCCTGGCCGCAGCGTCAGCAGCCTCGTTGCCTGGCACACCTACGTGGCCAGGTACCCACAGGAAGCGAACGCGAAAGCTGTCTTCGGCTACCAATTAAAGGGATCGTTGCAGTCTGAGTACAAAAGGATGGACTGGATACGAGTCTCTAAGACTCTGAATGGCACTGAGTGAATCTGAGCAGATGACATAAGAAGGGTGGCGGTGGCGGCGAACATATTGGACTGCATGATAGAGAGCAAAGAGCTCAACTGTGAAATTTGAGCATTGGTCGATGAGCTTGTATTGAAAGCTGTCGAACTCGACGACAAAGGCGGATCCGACACCATCAGTGTTCTTAGAGCCATCTGTATAGATGACGATGTTATCATCAAGCTGCGAACGAAGTTCGACAAACCTTGAGCGATACACTGAATCCGGGGTACTCTCCTTTGGGAGTGGCTGAGTTCGAGGCGGACGCGAAACTTTGCCTGAAACCACGGCTGATGGAAGCAATTCATTTAAATACACATACATGTTTTCCCCGTATTGTGTTAGGCTGCTTCACTGTTAACTATATCATGTATCAATGACGCTGAGCTATGTGCTGTAATGTAAGCATAACATTTCCTCGAGTACGTAATGAAGTGTAAAGACTTTCAGCAGGGCCGGCCGCAAAACGTACCCGCGTGGCCCACGACCATCCTCCCTTCCTCACTGCACACATTCCTCAAAGCATCGGAATTCTGTCTCAGCGGGAACTTTGAAGTAAAATATTGTAGGGTCGTCGGTTAAACGGTAGAACAGTCGTGCATGGGAAACGAGATCTCGTGTGTAATACATTTCATGATATTCGTAAAACTAAAGCTATAGACCATAAAGAGGGGCATGACAGCGTTATTAACTGTTGTTAAGAAAGAAAAATAAATAAAATAAAGTTTGTTTTGCAACTGCACTGCACTAGTAATATTGTGGGAGCCGCGTTCTTGCATGGTTGTCGGACGCCGTGGCTCAGCGCGCCCGGTCACAGATCGAAATGCCCCATGTAATAAAACACTGAGCGAAACACTTAAAGAACGAACTTGAACAAACGACCACAAAGCATCGATCTATTTGAAGAATATAATGGAACCAATGGTCGAGGTTTCGATCCCCCTCAGGTCCTAGGATTATCTGTCACTTTCCATTTCTTTCACTTCTGGCATTGTTGCTGATGTGAAAAATGTCGACTAACACCGTGGCTCGGAATCCACGTTAAACAGCAGGTCCCCGTATAACTGGCCAGGTAACTCAGTTCAAAGATCGGAGGAAGGCAACGGCATGCCTAGTAAAGCACTGTCGTGTTCAAACCAGTCTTCGGACCGTTGACGGCTTTAACGTTTTAACTGAGGTATAAACAGAGAGACAAAAACAATAGGTAGTCTGTATACATTATTAGGGAAGTAAAATTATCGCAACTACGTGAGAAAGACGAAAAAGGTATTACCTACACGTCTCTATCGGCATTGTCCTCTTTACAGTAAACACAGTTTGTCACATAAACATATTGAATTACTTTTGTTAAAATGCTCCCGAACGGAAATGTAGCCTCGATCGCTTGTTTACAGCTCATGTGATGTAACATAAAATATTTAAAATTTTCTTTCATGACTTTGTGCATTGTTTGCACATGAAAATTTTAAGGTTACTTCAAATATGTACAAGCGAATGACCAATATTCAGTGGGCAATGCTGATCTGACGTTAGTTCATCGAAACCGATAGTCAGACACTAAAGGACTGTAAAGAAGCAATCTCGGTGGCATTCCCATTTGAGCGTTGTTACTTAACTCAGTTACATCTCCTTCAATGTCAGGTAATGGTAGATGTTTGATGTTCAGAGGTTTGTAAATCTATCGGACCAAACTGCGTGGTCATCAGTCCGTAGCTTACAAACTACTTAAACTAACTAATCTAAGGACAACACACACATCCATACTGCAGGGAGGACTCGAACCCCCGACGGCAAGTAACGCGCGCTTCGCAGCGAGGCGCCTTAGACCGCTCGGCCACTCCACCGCGGCAGGCAATGGTAGAATTGCCGCGGCGGAGTGGCGGGCCTCGCTGCCGAGCGCTCGATCGCTCGCCGTCAGAAGTTCGAGTCCTCCCTGCAGTATGGGTTTGTGTGTTGTCGTTAGGTTAGTTGACGTAGTTTGTAAGTCTAGGTACTGATGGCCATAGCAGGTCAAATAGATTTACAAATTTCAACGGTAGAATTACTTTTTATTCGATAAAGACGTAATAAAATTAAGATCTGGTAAGACCTGTTGGCACACTGGCAGGCAGAGGTGTTTTTTTTTTTTTTTTTTTTTTTTTTTTTTTTTTTTTTTTTAGAAACTGCCTCGTAATAGTTGAAAAAAAATAATCAACGCACGTATGTTGAGCTAAACATGAATACAACGTATACAGCCTCATTAGGGACATTAGGAAACTGTCATCAAGGAAATCCTTCCTAAACCTCCTGAACTGTTTTAACGTATTATAAATTGTCTTACAAACAAAATTCCTGTTGAAATATACCAGTTTCATCAAATAGTCCTGACTATTTACTTTCAAGTAATACAGAAAATGGTCTTGGAAACGTCGCAAAACGAGATACTAAGCTGGCAGTTGTAATGGGATGGATTTGCAAGCCTCACGAAAAGTTGCAATGACCCTGATAACATAAGTAGCTGAACTCAAACGTTTCAGCTGATCTTCAGTGTGTTTCTTCCAATTCAATCTCTCATCAATACAAACCGCTAAAATTTTTGAATGTTCTACCTCAGCTACAGATTTCTGTTGACTATATTTATTAATCGTGTCATGCCGTTTACTGTATGAAACTGTATATACTGCGTTTTATGACAGTGTAACGAGATGCACTTAACAATTTTCTCAAAAATATCATTTACAATTTCATCAGTTAATTCCTGTTTGTCAGGCTTGATAGCTATACTTGTATCATCAGCCAAAAAACTAGCTTATCTTTGTGAATGTAGAATGGCAAGTCAATAATATGTATTAAGAACAGCAAAGGACCTAAGACCGAACCTTGTGGGACCCCATTCTTGATAGCTCCTCAGTTAACTGTTTCTTTCATCTTCACCATAAAGCTATAATTTATCGAAAAGTTTCGCAATCTTACTAGTTAGACAGATGCAATGTACGTGTTAAACAATAATTTTATTAGCGCAGAAGTATAGTAGTTTGAATTGCTGTCAGAGTTGCTACACTGAAAGCAAAGAAGAGATGCACGTTATATTTGCTGCTTCCTGAATCCAGCCGTTTTATCTTTCTCGGCCTCACACTTGAGCACATTCCAGGCTGATGAGTGACGCTGGTCACGTAATTTCTCTCTGCGAGCGTGAAGTTTGCGCGAACGGCGCGCTTCTTGCCGGCAGCTATTTGCCGCTAGGCGCCGCGCCGCGCCGCAGGACGGCGAGGCGGCCGTGAGGAATGCGTCACTGCGCCGTTCCACGTCGCCGCCTCCTGCGGCGTTATGAGTGACGGCAGCAGCAACAGGTGTCCGTTGCCTTGAGGGGTCGGGCAGATCCTTTGCGGGGCTCCAAAGGAAACACATCTTCCCACGTCTGTCCCTTTCTTGCTTCTGGGATTGATGATCACATTCCCGTAGACAATTGTGTAGATATGAGAGCGATACTTATCCTAACAACCACGTTGTCCTTTATTGCGCCATAAACGAGACATTTCAAAGGGAGTAGATATTTTTGCTGAAATTAGCCAGAGCGCCGCGTAGCGCGTTAGCGTAAGCAGTGGTGCAGTCAGGATTTGATTCTTTTTAAAAATAGAGCCTATTGAATTTATTAATCTATGACTTATTTTTACACTTTTTATATTGTTGTTGTTGTGGTCTTCAGGCCGTAGACTGTTTTGATGCAGCTCTCCACGCTACCCTGTCCTGTGCAAGTCTCTTCATCTGATAATACGTTCGGCAACCTACATCCTTTTGAATCTTCTTACTATATTCGTCCCTCGGTCTCCCTCTACGATTTTTACCCCACACGCTTATTTTTAATGCTACGTTGACAATTCCTTGATGTTTCAGAATGTGTCCAACCAATCTATCCCTTCTCTTAGTCAGGATATGCCAGAAACTTCTTCTCTCCCCGATACGGGTAAGCACCTCCTCATTAGTTTCGTAATCTACCCATCTAATTTTCATCATTCGTCTGTAGCACCACTTTTCAAAAGCTTCTATCATCTGTTTATCTGAACTCCTTATCGTCCACGTTTCACTCCCACACAATGCTACACTCCAGACAAATGCTTTCAGAAAGGACTTGCTAACATTTAAATTAATATTGGATGTTAACAAGTATTGCTTCTTTAAGAAACGCTTTTCTTCCCATAGCCATTCTGCATTTTATATCTTCTTTACTTCGGCCATCAGAAGTTATCTTGCTACCCAAACAACAAAATGCATCTACTACTTTTATTGTCACATTACCTAATCTAATTCCTTCAGCATCGCCTGATTTTCTGACATTGCAATTCCATTACCTTAGTTTTACATTGGTTAATGTTAATCCTATATCTTCCTTTCAAGACACTGTCCATTCCATTCAGTTGCTCTTCCAGATGTTTTGCGGTCTCTGACAGAATTACTATGTCATCGGCAAACCGAAATGTTTTTATTTCTTCTCCCTGCACTTTAATGCCCTCTCCAAGTTTCTCCTTCCATCCCTTCACTGCCTGCTCAATGTACAGAATGAACAACATTGGGGAATGGCTACAACCCTGTCTTACTCCCTTCCTAACCTCTGCATCCCTTTCTTACCTTTTGACTCTAATAACCGCTGTCTGGTTTTTGTATAGGTTGAATATAACTCTTCGCTCCCTATATTTTACCCCTGATACCTTCAGAATTTGGAAAAGTGTATTCCAGTCGACATTGTCAAAAGCTTTATCCAAATTTGACAAACGCTAAAAACGTAGGTGTGCCTTTTCTTAGCCTTTCTTGTAAGATAAGTCGTAATGTGAGTATTGTCTCCCGTGTTCCTACATTTCTCCTAAATCCAAACCGATCTTCCCCGAGGTCGGATTGCACACGTTTTTCCATTCGTCTGTAAATAATTCGTGTCAGTATTTTGCAACCATGACTTATTAAACTGATAGTTCTGTAATTTTCACACTTGTCTGCACTTCCTTTCTTTGGAATTGGCATTACTAAATTCTTCTTGAAGTCTGAGGGAATTTTCCCTGTCTCATACATCTTGCATACCAGGTGGAACAATTTTTTCATGACTGGCTCTCTTAACGATATCAGCAGTTCAGACGGAATATCATCTACTCCAAGGGCCTTGTTTCGACTCAAGTCCTTCAGCGCACTGTCAAATTCTTCTCGCCGTATCGTATCTCCTATCTCATCTTCCTCCACTTCATCTTCCATTTCTAGAATACTGCCTTCAAGTTTATTTCCTTTGTATAGGCTCTCTTTTTATAATTTTATAATTTAACCAATTACAATACGAAAACAATTGCACAAGAAATAAAATGAGTAGGCTCGCATTAATTTGCAAGTTGAAGAGGAGCAACGTGGGAAAATTGCGTGTATATAGTCAGCTCGTAAAATAATTAAGCAGCTGCTATGTTACTAGCCAAAGAGAAAGGTCTTCACAGTTTAATTAATGTAAGATTCCATGTGCAAAAATTGAACTAAAATAACACTATTCTTGTTCCCAGTTTTTGGCGGCCTTCATAAAGGTGCGTCCACACTACTCGTGCTCGCCAGACTTCTGTTCGTCATACTTGTCTGTCAGCAGGCTTGTCAAACTTGTCTGACTTGCGCTCCTGCCGTACTGACAACAGCCGGAGCCAGACAAGCCACATACTCGGGCGGCTCACAAGCCTGTTTCGCGGCGAGCCCTCGGAGCATACCTCCACATTACTCGTAACCCTCTCAAGTCACAAATACACCAGCCACGCGAGTAGTGTGGACGCCAAGTGAAAATTCCACTCGGTGGCGCCGCTGACCTGCTAAGCAGCGGGTCGTCTCATATGAACAATCGACATAGCAGTAACAATAGCAGCAGCATCAAAGCAGGTCGCGGCGACATTAAAGCATCTCACAAAAACAGCAGCAAATGTTCTCAACGTTCAAACGTTTAAATGTTTGTCAAGCTTAAGGGCCTTAACTGCGGGCTCATCAGTCCCTAAACTTATGAACTACCTAATACTAAAGATGACGCAATCATCCATACCCGAGGGGGAATTAGAACCCCTGTCGGGTAACAGCCTCGCGCATGGTAGCACAGCGCCTCAGTGCGCTCGGCCGCTCCGCCGCGGCTCTTCTCAATGACGGTATCAGGCTGGCGACCCATTGTCACGTTCACTTGTGCTTGCCAACTTATAGTTAGGTCGTGATTTATGACAAGTGTACTATTTCAAATTTCTGGTGCCGACCTGTTAAAAATAGAAATGAAAACAATAAAAGTAATAAAATTAAAAAATCTTTGGGAGGTGCTTTCGAGGGGGTGGAGGGGGCTTCTCGCCGGCCGCGGTGGCCGAGGTGACTGAGGCTCTCCAGTCACGGTCAGCACGGCCACTACGGTCGGGGGTTCGAATCCCCCCTCGGGCATGGATATTTGTGACGTCCTAGTTTGTAAGTAGTTCATAAGTAGTTTGTAAGTTTAGGGACTAATGACCCCGTAGTTAAGTCCCATAAGCTTAACAAACATTTGAACATTTTTGAGGGGGCTTCAGATCTACTAGCCCCCCCGTGGCTACGCCACTGAGTGTAACGGAATGTGATCACTTAATGTCGCAACTATCAGACATCGTAATAGACGACAAAGCGAGGATACAGAAAACCGCTGCACGGCTTCTTTGACTAAGGTGTCACACCGAATGTTTTATAGAAACACTAAAAGCGTATTCTGTTTTGTATTTAGAATACATAGCTTTACTTCAGATATGATTAGTGAACTATCACATATTAATCGTTCTGTATAAATCAAAGCAGGTAAACAAAAGGTTGCACCAGGTGGTCACAAAATCAGCGAGTAATTCACAGATAACAACAATCTATAGTTCCATGCCGGTATTAAAGAGGGGGGATGTCTACACGGGTATTTACTACTTGTTCCGGACAGCAGCACATTGATAGCCAACATTTTTATAGACATAGATAAATTTAACATCAAAAATTGTTGTCCTGTTGAGAATGGTCTTTCTGATCATCGTGCATAGCTAGGTACAGTATATAACATAGCTCCGTTCAGAAATTCGAATCAGTTCTCCAGAGCTGTGCGCTCAATTATTGATTTAAGAACTACAAATTTCTGTGAAAATCTACAGCAGTTAGACTGGTATGACGTTTATAAGGATCAGATGCTGATTTAAAATATAACTTATTTCATGATACATATGTAAGGCTTTCTAAAAAATGTTTCCCAAGAAAATAGTTAAACATAATTGCAAGAAAACATGGATCACTAAAGAAATAAAAACATCTTGTAACCAGAAAAGGGAGATGTATCAGTCCGCAAGATAGAGTAATGAACCAGAAACACTCTACTATTGTAATAACTACTGTGTTACATTAAGAAATGTTATTAAAAAATCCAGAAGCATGTGCATCTTGTCTGACTTTAGTTCCTCTGATAATAACATTAAAACAATTTACAATATTATTAAAAGGAAGACAGGGAAACCAAGAGCACAGGAATAAAGCACTAGCATAACAGCAAATGAAAAGTTTACTAATGACAAGGCAAAAGTTGAAAACGTTGTTAATGATTATTTTTTAAATTTTGGGGGGAAAATAGTATCTAAATGGTCATTAGAAGTAGCAAGGCAGTTAATGGAAGAGGCCATACCTACACAATTTGATGCAATTGAAATTCTCCCTCTGAAATTAGGAAAATAATTTTTTTTTTTCAAGAGTAATAACTCACATGGAATTGATAACATTTTCAGCAGTGTATTCAAAACTTGTTTCCAAGAGATAAGTAGGATTCTTAGCCATATATTTAATAGCTCTCTCAAACAGGGTATTTTCCCTAATGGACTGGAATATTCTGACTTTAAACCAGTGCATAAATAAGAGATAAGGCTGATGTCAATAGCTATCGCCCAAACTCGGTTCTGACAGCTGTATCCATTTTTTTTTTCAAAAAGTTTTTTTTTCCAGATTTTTCAATTTTAGTAAAAATAGCTCTAACAAAATGTCAGTTCGGTTTTCAGAAAAGTTTTTCAACAGAAAATGCCATATCTACTTTCACTGATGACACACTGAATGGTCTGAATAACCGGATATCACCCATTGGGATTTCTTATCATCTCTCAAACACTTTTCATTGTGTAATTCATGGAATTCTTCTAGATATGCTTAAGTGTTGTGGTATAAGTGGGACAGTGAACGAGTGGTTTAAATCATACTTAACTGGAAGAGAGCAGAAAAAAAAGAAAAAACAGTCCATTCCTCTAACTTGAGAAATATTTAAAAAAAAGGTGTCCCGCATATTTGGGTCTTGGGTCCTTTGCTATTCTTAATATACATTAAAGACTTGCCATTCTATATTCACGTGCTTGCTAATCTAGTTTGTTTTGTTGACAATATAAGAATAGTTATCATGACTGACAAATAGAAAATAACTGATGAAATTGTTAAGTGCTTCTCATTACACGGTCATAAAACGCAGTATATACAGTTTCATACACTAAACAGCATGAAACCATTGATAACTATAGACGTGGAACACAAATCTGTAGCTAAGGTGAAATAGTCCAAACTTTTAGGTGTTTGCATTGACGAGTCATTGAATTGGAAGTAACACATTTAGGATCTACTGAAATGTTTGAGTTCAGCTACGTACGCTATCAGGGTCACTGGAACATTTGGTGATACACATCTCAGTAAATTAGCTTACTATGACTATTTTCATTCACTGCTTTCGTATGGGATTATATTCTAGGGCAATTCAACATGGAGTGAAAAGTATTCATTGCACAAAAGCGTGTAATCAGAATAATTGACAGAACCCACTCAAGATCATTCTGCAGACATTTATTTAATGATCTAGGGATCTTCACAGTAGCTTCACAATGTATGTATTATCTTAATAAATTTGTTATTAATAATATGACCGAGTTCAAAAGTAATAGCAGTGGCCATGGCTACAACATTAATAGAAATGGTAATCTCCACTATTCAAGATTAAATCTAACTTTGGCACAGAAAGGAGTGAATTATGCTGTCACAAAAGTGTTTGGTCACTTACCAAGTAGCATCCAAATTATCACAGATAGCCAACTAGTATTTACAAAGTAATTAACAGAATTTCTGAATGGCAACGCGTTCTATACATTAGATAAAATGTAGATAAAACTTAGGAATTTCTATAAAAATAAAAAAATAAAAAATAAAAATAAAATAAAATAAATAAGAATCTTAAAATATTGAGTGTGAAGTAAAGGCAGCTTTTAGTTAACTGATTCGTTCCGCAGCATTACGAAATGTCGTCTTTATGGTCATGTAACAGGTATTAATGTAATATAATCTAAATTATTCGTCAAAAAATTGAACCCAATGTCCTACATCTTCCATGGCCCAAAACATTAGCAACCAGCAGTTTACGTTTGCTTTTGGTAAGTTACGGTGTCTGCACATAACATATGTTTCCAATACTAAACATTACATTATATGAGGAAAATGTAATCAGAAAGGCAACTTCTAACGTTATCTGTTTTCGAATGCGTACATGTTTCAGCAATACGACACATATGGTATCTTTAATGTGACTTTTTTTGTTTTATAGATTCAAAAATCTAAGTAATAAGGTACGTAATATAAAAGGATTTAGCTGCTAGCACTTTGACTGCTTAGAGTGGTAATTCTTTGATTAAAACCGTCATCTTTTGTCGTTTCAGGTAAGCAGAGTAGCCATTCACAAATCATGGTAGCATGCCTTACTTCTTTTCTAATTCTACAAACTTATGGGCCATCAAGATGAAAGTTGCTTGCCGTCGGAGGTTCGAGTCCTCCCTTGGACATGTGTGTGTGTGTGTGTGTGTGTGTGTGTGTGTGTGTTGTCCGTAGATTAGTTTACCTTAGTATAAGTAGTTTGCAAGCTACGGACTGCTGACCACGCAGTTTGGTCCAATAGATTTACAAGCATTTGAATTTGAATGGTCATAATACCATAGTCTAACACATACAGTCGCGATACTCACTACTGTGACAATTGTTATCAAGTGACAGTTGCAAGGACACTAGCGCACCTAGCGGTGGGCGAGCCACCGAAGGACATGTTTGTCTATAATTAATTTTGTACATAATTAACAAAATAGTTAGTATAATTTTTGCGTTACAAGCATTAGTAAAATATCAAGAGACGTAAATAATACGGAAATTAATTTAAAAACAGCCGAAGTTAACTGATTCAGTAGTATAGAGAACAGCTTCTTCATGAAGGACTACGTACGATTGTATATTTGCAGCTTATTCCGGTTAAAGTCAGTAAAATATAAACATAAGAGAATTATAAATTTCTACTATGGTCTGTTCTTTATATGACAGGCAGTTTTTTGAGTCGTATCAATTCGATGTGAGCTTTAACGATTCGCACAATTTTACACCTCACTCATCTTTCTTATATGATCATATTCTTTGGAGTGTAATTACTTTAGCTTGAAAAGCCAATGTTTTGACGTTTGTGGTTCAGTTGTAGCAACAATTATGGAATAGGGTTCTTCTTTGTCGAAAAACATTTTGATTGCTTTTTACGTTTTATTGCCACGTCTGGGATGTTTACCTTCAGCTACAGCTGTGGTGTCTGATTTGGTACGTTAAATACTGTAGCTATTGCATTCAATATACGTTTCCTAAGTTCCACCCTCACCCATTTTATTGGAAATGTAGTGAAGAAACCTTGAATGAGTTGATAGCACCGTAATAAAAGCGACTATCTGGTTTGTTGTTTTTGCGAGTGTCTTATAATGTCACGATGTCATGGCAAACCAGTCGATTAAGTGGATGGAGTTAAGTGAAGTGAATAATAACATTTCTTTTACTAATTACAATACAACCTGACCCACCTACGTTCACCAATCCACCGACTGAGCTCCATATTTAAATTAAGACACTAATCATTTCAAACAATGATCATTTTCCTTTTTCTCTTAAGCACGCGTCATTATTTCTTACTATACAGACTGATCCATTTACGTTCACGCATCCACCTACCGAGTCCCATTTTTAATTAAAAATACTAATTATTTGTAATCGATATTTCAAATCCATTTCATTCCCAATCTCAATCTCCTCCTCCACTTCTCTCTGATCTTATTTATTGTTATTGGGAACCTGATTAGTAATATAAGTAAAATGGATGGGTAAATCAATTGGAAAAGGGTTATTAGATAAACATTTCGAGTTGCTTTATCTGTGAGGTTAGCAGCTTTACTGGCCCTACTTTTAATGATTTTATTGTACGAACAGGCGTGATTATACGTTTAAGCATTAGAACACTTTCCTGTTGCATATTGAAAATGACTGAAAAAGGAAAACAAAACCGCACATTTCTACAGCACAGCTTAGCAAGAGTTTCTCGCAGCGAGCAGAATAGATATGCTTTTTATAACTTGTTTATACCTTCTTGAGAGCCAATGAGTTCAGTACAAAGTAATTATAGCATGATCTTTCTTATTCTTTGTGTTTCGTTCATTGTAACGTTTGTTGATGAACGATATTTTTTGTCTTTCCGCGCGGAGAAAAAACAAACAGTGCAGATGGTTTACCAGCTCTCGAACACGTCTCGTAAAACTGCCCATGTGAAAAACACGGCGATTCAAGATTTAATCCACAAATTTCCAACGACTGGTCATGCGCTTTGTTAATCGTCATCGCCAATGCAAGGCGAACGGTTAACTGGATACGCTTAAACTGAAACGGCAAGTAGGTTGGAATCAGAGGTATTCTTGAAATCAGAACATCCTCTCCTTCTAACTTTCCTGTGATTATCGTTGCTTCAATCACATTGTTCATCAGCTTCTTCACAGAAAGTCTTGTTCCATTGCATAGTTTCGGTTGGCTTAGATTGCGTAACATGATTATCACAGACCCAACCTCAATTTGCAAATCGTGTAGTGGCATTCCTAGCAAGTCCAATGAATTCAGGAATTTTGTTGTATAATAGACGACTTCAACAGGATCGGAAATGGAAACCATCGAAATAAATGAATGCAAATATCAAAAATAATACATTTCCTTAAGACAATATTAATAAATGTATGTTATTGGCCAGCGATTTGGCTTTGAATTTTTATGTTCAAATCGTCTATGTCCTTATTTTTCGCTGCCAAAATGGCTAGTTCGCTCAACCAGATAGTATGGTTTTTTTATTTGCCAGCAATATTCGTCTGTTTCCTGACCTGTAAGGAATCTAATTGAAACACGGTTAATAACATTGTTGTATACCGGTAAAATTTTACAATCGGCGACACAGCCGTGGTATAGCTATGTTGGCAACAGCTGCTGGATCGTGGGAATGAAGCCGACCAATCGCGGCAAAGCTTGAGATAGCCAATGAAATTTTAGATGGCAACAGTTGTTTTCTCTTCATAGTTAATAATATTATTGTGATATCCGTATAGTAATTTAGTTTCAGACACATTAAACTTACTGAGAAAGATGATGTTTCTCATGTATTCTCAGCATCGATAACGCCGTGTCCCTTTTACTAATCTCCTTGGCGTATTTGTTTGCTCCGATGCAGCGTATTTTGTCGCTAGGCGAGTAACGAATGAATACACTGATTCTTGGAGAATCTAGAAAATGATCCGATCCGGAAGCGTACTTTCACGTAACATGGGAACGCGGTCGAACGGGACAAAAAGTATCCTATGTCCGTCTCCTGCTTCTAAGCTACCTTTTCACCAATTTTGAGCCAAATTGGTTCAGACGTTCTTTATATATATAATGAGTGTGTGTGTGTGTGTGTGTGTGTGTGTGTGTGTGTGTGTGCAATTGAAACATCGGTGTTATAGGACATCGAGTTTTTCCTTTCGATATTTGCCTTTTAACGATGTTAATATATATGTCAACGATGATGCTTTTCTAATATCGATCATTCCTCCTGCAGATCGGGGTAGCTATTGCTTTTTGTTATTTCTGGTTGGATTGCGCACTGCGTTTGTCACTAATCAAATGTAACAACTAAAGTACGAGAATTTATCTCAGACTGTAGAACTTTGGATCAGTAAAATTCGTAACGCTCAAAAATAGTAAGGTTGGCAACTCCGTACTTATCGGTCGTATTGTTCTTTCGTGCTTTGCGTCCTCTGAAAATATGTTTTAAATGATTCAGTACGTTAATAAAAACATGAAGTTGACATATGGTACGACTTATGGTAGTAGAAACATCAAAGAACTAGATGTGAGATCTATAAATAAGTTTGATTCACAACTAGTGTTTCTTTTATATATCATTTAATGAATAGGCCTTTATTACAGTGCTGCAGACGATACTTCTCTTGTTCAGTTCTATATATGGCTCATATTTATAATGTTTTTCGTTTTGAGCTCAATGTGCGAAAATAAACGCTACTGGAAAAATCATGCGTGGTGGCGCCATGGGCTACGATAAACCTGGTATGCTGCCAAATTTTGTGTGCTACGGTAGAACCGCTAACGCTCCCGTTACACGTTATCTCAACTTTAGCTCCTTTTCAGATCATCTGACATACACTACTAGATTGACAATACCGCATATAGTATCACTGATGTCACTGTCACTTTAAAGGGCGAGTAAACAACTATTTACGCCCGGGTAAAACGGCCGTAAGAAGATGCGATAAACTGATATAACGTCGGTCGTTAAATTTTACTTATGGCGTCGTCGTAGTGTGCTGATGTAGGTCTCAAACTGTTAAACTGTTCGCTTCCCTAGTAGCATTTGTCGGTCGCTGCCAACTTTTGCATACTCCACCGCCGCAGCCATCAGTAAAATGTTACCCTCCACCGAAAAAATAGATCATTTATAATTAATTAAGAATATTACAAGCGATCTCTGCTGTTTCTCATAATAAACGAAAATTTTTATTACATCATCAAGTTTAATTGTTGTCGTTGTTATTGGAGCCCATCAAGTTTAATCTTTAA
This sequence comes from Locusta migratoria, assembly GCA_026315105.1. NCBI lineage: Eukaryota > Metazoa > Arthropoda > Insecta > Orthoptera > Acrididae > Locusta > Locusta migratoria. The sequence continues at coordinate 224,570,195 of CM048748.1, read as the reverse complement.
CCTGGAAGTACCGATGCACCGATGTTGTTTCCATACTTTCGATGTTTTAGAGGACGTAACATCGATGTACATATTTTGTTTTCATACCATCAATGTTTTAGAGGACATAACATCGACGTTTTCGATCTCAACATCGATATTAATTGAACAATGATGAAATATCGATCATCCCTAATCTGCAGTTTATGTAAGTCTCTGCAGTAAACTGAACGGCTTGTAATTTTAAGCGGTGAGCAGAGCAAAACGAAATAAGTAACCAGTCTCTTCCTGCAACCGTTATCCTATAGTGTAATAATGCTAATCATACCTTAATATGTTTACGTTGCTGCACTTTCTTATTAAGGAAGGCGGTAGTGATGCTCGCTGAAATTCGTCCATGTGTTAGCTACGTCGATCATTTTCTCTCGGGTTTCGGCACAAGAATAGTATCTGTATCTCTATGAGATATCAGTCACAAGCCACTTCTCACATCAACAACAAAAATAATCGTCATTGATGTCAAAGAAATACAAAAAACAGTGGCAGTCGGAGGTGATGGTTGTATGACTGTGTTGTGTGTCTGTGTGATTGCGTGAGTGCTCTATTTCTGAAGAAGGCCATGGCCGATAGCTGAATGTGTTGTATGTGTGTGTCTTTTGTATGTGCCTGTCGCAGCTCGTCGCCACGTCTTTGCGGTGAGTAGTAAACTGTCCTCACTATATTATTTATTCCAACCTGGACTTTCCATTATTATATAAATACAAAAAACAGTTGCATACAGAGATACTATGCATCGTCAGGCGTAAGGCCGGTATTAGTGTCATATTTCTTTGTCAAAAATTTACGTCATATATTTACATCATAAAAATTTGATCTTAGACATATCTCTGCTTTCGTAAAAAAAAAATTTGATCATATCTAGTGCCTCACAGTGGATTTGATCATAAAAAGTCGTTTGTTTTTTGTTCACTGCAATGCATGTAACTGCTTGGAGCGCTAGCATCGCTGTAGCTCTTGGACTGCGCTTATTTGAAAACAAACATCCTTGTCTGTGAACATGACGTCGAAGTTTATTTGGTGTGTGCCGTTTTTTACTAAATTAAACGAACTTTCTGAATCAGACGAAGCACTAGACACCCTGAATAAGAGCAGATTAACCATTTCATTGCCAGTGTTGTTCCTGGACAACGTATTAAAAGTTTATTTATTCCATATTTTGTACATCATTCCTTAAAGTTGCATTTTTGTTGATGAACAACTTGCTTCTAGTACTACATTTTGTCGCTCGGTACGGCGTTTAGCCACTTCTGATGCATTAATTCGTCCGTTTTGGAGGTTGTGTTGTGTTGCCGTCTGTACGTTGCTGAGAGAGTGAGCATGAGTGTGGTTACTTTTATTTTATTCTAGCAGTGAATTGTCTTGTCTTTGGTGCTCTGGCGAAGATTATGCTAGCATTATTGATCTGGCAGTGTTAAATATCAACAAAATAACGTCCATGTAATATAATACCTCGATACAAACGTCTGTGTTGTGCATGAAATATGACAGAAAAATCAATAGTTCGACTAAAAATTTTATAACATATATTCTTATGTTTACTGCATTGTATTAATAAAGAAAAAAAACTTAATTTTAATTTTTCCTAAGCTGATTTCATAATGTGAGACAGAGAGGTTTAAGCAGACTCTAAAGTTACAAGAGAATGGTGGAGGTGCTCAACAGAGAAATTCGTCCTGGGTGTACAGCCGAGAATATTGAGAAGAAGATTAATGGCCTCGTGTGTTACATCGACCACAAAATTAATAGAAATATATGAAGCAGATATTTATAAGATCTCCACTCTTCTCAAAATAATAATAGATGCTGTTCTTGCTCTGTTGTTGAATGATGCTTGTATGTGCAATTGTCCGGCCAATTGTGCTTCTCGTATAGCGAACATTTCGCTGCCGGCATTAGCATGTTACGGCGGCGCGCCGAAAGTAAAATTTATCCCCAGTAGTAAGAAACTGCTGTGTTACTGTAAACCTGTCTTCTGCCGATATAGTCTTCTCAGGTGCGTACACTGGTTTTTAATGTGTGGAGTCACTTTACTGAGTAAATACCGATACGTTTTATCATCCATTCTCCAGTAATTTGTATATGACATGGCGCCCTCCGTTTGCAGCTCCCGCACCAAGAAATGATTTCCATAGTTTCACCCAAGTAGCCCCTCCTTTTTTTTCTTAAAAATGCAGTTTTCGTAGTAGCAATGACAGTGTCTGATAACATGTGTTTACTGTCAGCCATATTGAAATATGATCAAAAATATAACGACAGTGTAATACCCCATTTTAGCGTCACGTCAAAGATTTACAACAACAAAATATTACGAACTTTTGATGATATTTTTATGTAAAGGATTTGATCAAAAGTTTGACCGTGTAATGCCGGCCTAACGTCTTCCCAGTGATCTCCATCCCACCTGGATGTATAACTCTGGTCTCTGAGCACAGAAATGTTCAAAAAAATGTTGAAATGTTTGTATAGCTTATGGGACTTAACTACGAGGTCATCAGTCCCTAAACTTACAAACTACTTATGAACTAGCTAACACTAAGGACGGCACAAATATCCATGCCCGAGGGGGGATTCGAACCCCCGACCGTAGTGGCCGTGCAGACCGTGACTGGAGCTCCTCAGTCCCCTCGGCCACCGCGGCCGGCGCACAGAAATGCTGCATGCCTGTCCACTTAAGCATTTTGTACATAATTTTACGAATTTCTATTTTGAACTTACTTCTTGTTTTGAACTTTATGACAATATTCAATGTAATAGCCTCGATATGGGAGAAGAATCAAAACTTACTTTTTTCTGTTCTATTTCGCAACAAATGAATTATGAACATCTATGGACGGAATGTTCCGACGTTTATAAGACATTCGCCGTGATAAATAACGCCGACATGACTATCGTTAACGACAAGGAAACGTTAAGTAACTCCAACAATTGCGAAATTAAGAGCGCTCTTCATGGTGCACATTTGGTACAAAGTAATGTCCTGGTGCCCTGAAGCTAAACGTTAAGTGACCCAGGAGTACTGACGAGATCAGAAAGGAATAAATATGCAGACGATAGTGTGGAGGGTATTGCTTCATCAGGTGCTGTATAAACTCGAGTTTTCAGTTGTTCATCCTCGGAGCCTGGTGATTAGATCTGTATTAATGAAACCGATGGAAGGCCCGATATACTAAAAGGAGGAGGCCACGACGTCCAGATCACGGATTTACCCTAGTTCAAATTTTGTACACCTTTAGCAGTGCATTTCTACATAAGATTGAAGTAATAAGGTGAACGACTCGATGAATTTAAGACCACAAGAACAGTGTGTGACGTATATATTTATGTAACTTTGTCGTGCGAGGCTGACTACAAGAAAATTGGGGTTACGTAGTTAGCGTTCAACTTCCGTGTCCTTAGATCACTGGGCGAAGTTCCGGTCATATCGCTTATTACCGTGGTTGCTGTAAGTAATTGTAGTATTTAATAAAGTCATTTACACCTTTATTTACGTTCGAACGGGTTTCCATGCCTGTCCCTCGTCCTTGAAACTTGGGTGTGTTGGTCGAAGCGGCCTAGTCCACAACAGTTTCAAGTACCCTTTCCGACTCCAGGTTTACGGGATTTCACAAATCAGAATGGCCATACATTTCCAGGAAAACTTTATACGGCGTGGAATAATTTTCGCTAGCAGTCACAACTGAAAAGTTTTTATTCATCACACCATTAGTTTCGAACTTGTGCTCATTTTTAGCTGATCATTCATTTATTTACACTTCTCCTTGCTAGATTGTAATATAACAGAGGCATCCATTGTTGGCATATACATTTGTCATAATTTTGTCACAAATATTTCGTTTCCTAAATATTATTTTCTTACTAGTCACTGCAGTATAAATTCTATCTTATATGTCAACGCTTTAAATGAAATTCTGGCACATAACACATTAGGAACAGCAGGTATTCACAGCATCTGCGTCTCTACATTTGAGTTTAGCTCAGAAGAAATTGACTCTGAGCACAAAGTTTCAGCGTAAAAAGGAACACAGCAAAGGAAATTCAGTACTAAGCCGACTATAGAAAGAGTTGGGACGTTTGGGTTTCCGTCAGGAAGTTTCTGAAGGAGGAATCGAAGCCGTGCTGCTGGAATGTCTTTTATTTCATCCGAGAATTTCTGCTGCAGTTATTAAAGACTATAAGGGTTGTTGCAATATACCTCATTGTCAAGCTTGTGCTCCACAAGCAACGTAATCGCACACTGACGAATATGGTTGGCCAGGTATGGCCGCATCCAGATTGACCAACTCTTTGTCAGGCGTGAAGATTGTATAAATATTCTCCAAGTTTCTGCGGGCTGCATGGACAGTTGCTCAATCATGTTGTAGACAACTGTAGGACTTTTCCTCCTCCGTTACTGCTGCTACATATGGTTCCAAAATGGTAATGTAACGCGTTGATGTCATCGTCTGATAAAGTAAGATGTGACCAAAAGTGCGGCATGCAGACACAGCAAACCAATTTCCAACCTTCTGATCATTTATTGCTGTCTCGTGCAAATTAGGCGGATTATCCATTGCCCAGAACCTGTGATACCCTGACATAGTTCCTCATGTGAAACCAGGTTTCATCAGACGTAAAGATCAGATCCCTGTCCAAGTCATCAAAGCATTTGATGTTTTTTGTATATAATGTGAAGCCAACAATAATGTTGGCGAATATGATTTCAACAGTTTTTATTTGTGATGATCTGAGGAAGGAAATGAAAGATCGGAAGAAGGCAGTTAAACAGCGGAAACAGGTAAGCTGAATAAAAAATTAAAAGCTATCTTGGCTGTTGTCCTTAATAAATGTTTATTTATTTATAACTTTAAAAGGTTACTTATACTGCAGCAACCAGTCACAAATTGTTTTACAACTGTAAAGATTGTTTATTTACCTACATGATTCGAGACTGCACCTACTCTTCAGGCTATTCTGGCATTACTAAAATTAGAGTAATATTTTACATTAGCAAAATCTTGGTGCCTTTAGCAATGAACCTGTGGAAAACAAAAAGATAACCTATGTGATGTGATTACTCTCTTGACTATCTATGTGATCGCAAATGTTTTACCAACTCGCTTTGTTGAAGATGAGTGCCTCACGTTTCTGAAGGTAACTTCTGGGCTTGTTAATCAAGGAACACAACACTAGAAAAGAGATGGAAAATGGACATCTTAAAGGAATTGGAAATCTTCATCCATGTGGATAACCGAAATGACAGAGTTCAAAAATTCCTATTTCTTCAATAATTTCTGTCAAAATAAAAATTTCGGCACGTATCTGGCGCTTAACAACAGATCTCTCATATTTTAGGATAAAGTTTTTTTCTGCCATAGTGAACATAACTACATCATAACATGTAATTATGTAACCAACCACGTCCGTAAAGTGTAGCAGGCCGCGGTGGCCAAGCGGTCTGGCTGTTTGTGAGTTTAGGGACTGATGACTCCGTATTTAAGTCCCATAAGCTCTACAAACATTTGAACATTTGAATTTGGTAAATTATAGCAAGACAACAGAAGACTATCCAAGCGCCTCACAGCTCGAAAATCGATATTTTAATCCAAAGAAGCATTGTTTTGTCCGCCATCTTGTTTCCAGCAACAGCTGTGATGACAATGAAATCGCTATTTCGTTTCAAGCAGCAGATATGTTTATAGTGAAATTATATTTTTCTGAGTTGTGTTTTGTGATTAACAAACACAGAAGATAAATTGTACCACCTTCAAATTCCAGGAAACGTGAGCTACTCAGCATAAACAAAGTGAGTTAAAAAACAAACATTTACAATCAAATAGGTAGTAAAAAACACACATCACTTCTCGTAGGTTATCGTTTTATTTTTCACAGGTTCATTCCTATAGGCAGCAATATGTCGCTAATGTGAAACCATTGTAAAGTATATTTGCAAGCCTGAAGATGAGCGCAGACTTGAAACATGTAGCTATATAAACAATATTAACTGTTTTAAAACAATCTGTGATTGTTAGCGGTAATATAAGTAACTTTTTAATTTTACACATACTGTCACGCTCAAAGAAAATGGGTGTCGCGAATTCTGGGCCCAGTGAATTCTGGGCCCACTGAAATCTGGGCCCGGAAAAGGTCGGGCCACTAATCCTCCTCCCCCCCCCCCTCCCTCACGCCGGGGTGGGTGCCGGCACTCCGTGCTGCCGGCCGGCAGGTAGGCGAGCTGACTTCATTATTTTGCGCCGGTAGCTTGGTTCACGTAAACACATTCGGCCCTGAAATACTTTTCTACAAACATTACAAGGCAACAATGACCGGCATTGTTATAGTACATGTGGCTGCAATTCGAGTGGTACCAATGTTGCCAGAAAACATTGTGGGCCAGTGTTGTCGGCAATAACAATTTTTATGGCCCATGCAAACGTAGCTATACGTGCTGTACTGATGAAAGAGGTGTGGAGATGATCAAACGAGAACCAAAAGTGATAAAGTTGAAAGTGGTCATGTAATTTCTGTTTGACAACTTTTACTTATGATTGGATATTCAGAAGCTACAATGGAAAACCTGGAATCCAATTTACAAACACAGAATTTTAAAATCACGTCTGTTTGACAAAGAACATTTAAATTAACGTAAAATAAAATCTGTTCCACACCCATCGACCTGCGAATGTTAGATCTACATGTAATGTACATGAACCAGGAGTGTACACGTATAGGTGAAATTATCTGCGTATTGCTTCCCATCTCACTCATAGCGCTAAATGTGCATGGCCCCTACATATGACTTCGAAACAGGAAAACCCTTTCTATTTTGTAATTATAATCCTGCATAACGTTATTAGTATTGCCAAATGTAAAATATATAGAATCAGCAATATGAACTAGCGTATTAAGCGAGAGTGTGTGAAGCATAAAATAATTTACATACTAAGAGTGCGTGTTTACGGCTACAATGAATGGTATGATTTTCCATACCATGACAGAGAATGCATCGTAAAACAAGGGAAAAGAGGAAAAAATTAGAGCCAGTGCAACACGCGTTTAAAAGAGGGAATATCGTTGAACATTATGTCAAAATTCAACGTTGTTCTTCCGGCAGCAGGACATTTTGTTCCATTGGTGGTCATGTGAAGGGCGGTGTTAACGCGGCTCTGACAGGACGGCGTAACATTATAAAGTAGACATTAGGAGACAATTAATTTTGCTCATTTCTTTTTGCAATCTGTATCTCCAACGTAGAGTCACTTTTGTGCACCATTTCCATTTGATCTTCAGTATTATCTATGCTAAATTTCTCCTTTTCATAATGCAAACCTAATGCAATTTTCTTGCTACCATAAGTATTTTCCGTATGAAGGACCTTCGAGTCTGGCCAGTGGAGGACTTCTCAGCGACAGGACATTCATAAACCCCGTAATTAGCATATTTGGCTTCTTTTGTGGTATATTATCACGCAATCGCACTTTAATATTGTGTCGTTCTGAACGCAGTTTTAACGCTTTGCTTCCAAAAATGTATGTTTCAGTTTTTCTGATGGCTTGCCAGTTGTTATTCTGTTTTGAAATCACGTACAGGGATATGCGCATGTAGTGGTAGAAGCGGGAGAAGAAGCCATGTACAGCTTATGTCACCTACGCACTGTATGTGAGTTATATCCAATGATCTTTAATTATGTGCATAATTCTACCCTTTTTTCGTACGCCATTATATATTATGTTCTTTACATTACATATACCATCCAAACGTATGAGGAGTATATTATTTTATATTTATTTTAATAGAAAGTTTTGTAAAGAAGACTAGATACGATTTTTAAATTACATTTTTGTAGTTAGGTTTTAAGTTTTCCATTGTTTTTGGAGGTAGTTGACATTGGCTGAAATTGGTCATAAGTGAAACCTTTTTGAAGATTTATATGTAAATGATTGCGTCAGAGAGACAATATATTATAAAAAGTCACAGTGCTCCGTATAAGAAATTAGCTTTTTCCAGGAAGTGATCATGTTATGTTTACGGAATTTTCGTAATAAACAGACTCCCATCACACTTTATCCAGGCTTTGGAATGGCTAAATGACAAGAATACATTGTCATGCAGGCGTGTTTAAAATCAGTATTTGTATCTTTTTTTAATTTATTTTATTTTATTAACTTTTAAATTATTATTTATTTGTACCTTTTTTCACATACGTTGTCTCAAAGTAGACCAACGAATTTATTCAAATTTTTGAAGGTAAGAGATCGCTTTCAAACAGGGCCTGGTGTCACCATCCTCTTCGTACTTTTGTACTATTTTTGCCATCCTTTCATCGAGTTTCACATGTTTTTTTTTTTTCTTTCGTTTTCCCTCCATACCTAACTCTAATCTCATTAAAGCACGTGCCGAGTTCTCTGCTTCCGTCTTCATGCACTTGATTATGTGTTTAATTGTAGGATTCTGTTTCCCAAGCAAATTATTAATCTTGTTGTGCCAACCTTCTACAGCGTTGGTGGTACGATGGCGCAGTCTGTAGCAGCTCCAAACACTGATCGGGACTTCATCGTTTTCTAACCACCTGTCTACGAAATAGTCGAAAAACTGAGACAGCTTGGGGATATCTGGTGCTTGTGAATGGATTTAGAGCCAGCCATCGCAGACATCTTCCGGTCGAAGGAATGCCAGAGAAGCACGCATCTGAATCTGCAACCTTACTTCTTCATTTTCTCTGTATTCGGAAGCACGTCCCAAGTCTTGCACTTTCCTCCAGAGAGATTTCTTCATGTGTAAATGGCAGCCATGAACTTGAACCGACGGGGGCACAACTTTTAATGCAGAAATAGCAGCTATTTCAAAATCAACGGTGACATTTTAAGGATACCATTCTTTTATGTTATTTTTAAGAGTGCTGAGAAGACGAATATATGTCTCTTTTCTTTTGTTGGGTAACAGTGCAAAGGCCACCGGATAGATATTTGTTTCATACTTGGAACTTCCAAAGTCTGCATGTATCGTATATATTTGAACAAATTGCTTGCTACAACATTTGAAGGTCCCATTCATAAAAAGTCTCGTTTAGTCTTTAAAGCCTCTCTTCCTGCTTTTCCACTAAAGACTATCACCCTGTGTCCAATGTTGTCATTGCTCAAGAGAAAACTTCTACCGTCATCCATATTTAGTAGCTCAGGCGTAAGATCGACTTCTTGTTTCGTCTCTGGCTCCGCGTGCTTTGGACCGATGCTTGTATAATATCCGCTTCGTTGATAGCTCTTCTGGCATTTCAGACACAAAATGATACCCTCGATTGTGGAGGTCACCTAATTCTTCAGTATATATTTTAGAAATCGAAGTCTCTTCGTCTCTCGATCTCTTCTTAGCCCGATTTACTGCCTTCTGCATTTCTATGCGAGCGTCATCCGGTGCTCCACATTAATGCTCGTTTGAACTAAGCATCCCACAGTCTTTCATCTCAAGCATTCCTCGGTAATACTTTCTTTGCTTTGAACAGCGACAAATCACAGTCCCATCTGCTTTGGTTATCCTTATGGTATATGAGTAGCCATCATAGTGCGCACATGGCTTACCACGGATGGTCATTGACACTTCCATTTCGAACTTAAAGCACACTGTGAGAAAAGATGAACGAACTGAATACTACGCAAGTTAGAATCGCAGTGGCAGCACAGAGTAACATATATATTTGTCTGTTCTGTGCTGGCAGTGACTGTCTAAGCGGTCAGCCTCTGCGTTGGACGAGACCTTCAGGACCGTGACTGACAAGGAGCGTTTCGGTGGACGGTGACTCCCAGGGGGGCGGGAGGCTCTGCCCTCGCGCAGGTAGTTTCCAGGAAACTGGGCCCAGAATTCGCACATTTCTGGTTGGGCCCAGAATTCACTGGGCCCAGAATTCAGTGAACCAAGAAAATGTCATTATGGTTTTAAATAGTTTTTTGACTTTTTCCTTCTCTACGTTAAGTACTGTTATATCGTATAACTTAGAGCAGCGGCAGGCAATTTAAAGGATTTGCAGATTAGGATATTCGTTGTCTCTGAGGGACAGTTAGTCGTTAAAGCTTCCATCAGTTGTGAGGCAGAATTTCGAGAAGTGAATTTCACTCGGTCTGCCGCTCCATCGATATATCCGTGAAATGAGCTCTTTGTTCGCAACTTGCGCAAAAAAAAAGGTTCATCAATGTTTTATAAAGCCTGCAATCTGTGTAACGAAAAAAATTTAATTAAAAGTTTTTCACATTGTTGAAACTGTATAGCAAATTCAATATTTTAGCAGCAGCTCGCAGAGGTAGTCAAAAGAACAGTGCATTTACAGAACATAATGTATTCGCTTTCGACGACAAAACAAATTTAATTACGGCGGGCATTTATTCTCAAAGCAAATGTCACAGACGCATTAATGTCCGTCTGACAACATAAATATGTAACGGTGTGAGGGCCTGCTTTTCTCTTTTTTTATTTATTTCCCGATAACTGCAGCTCAGTCTCGACAGCGGGAGTTCCACCAATACGGCAACTTAACGAACGCGCCCGCTGAGCGGAAGTAATTTGGACTCTCGCTTTGTGCCGCGCGACTAGCAATTTCCATTAAACCGAAATTTCTGAATCTGCCTCGCTCGGGGGGTGGGGCGGACGTAGCGGCGGCAGGGGTGGTGGGGGAGTAACAGGGGCGCATTTATGGACGTCCCGCGTGTGGCATACGGGCTGCCAAACGGACACGTCGCGCTCGCCATTTGAGCCGGTGTCGGAGCAGCTGGCGCCGGAAAAATGGAACTGCCGATTACTGGGCGACACGATAAGCCGGCGAGAGTTTCGCAGACAATTGTACCGCAAACGAATGTCGTCGTAAGTGTCCACAACTGCATGACTATGCTAAGTGCCTGGAAGGGGGTTCATCGAAACAACTTCCATTCGGTTTCTTTGTCATTGCACACTGTAAGCAGATCGCGGAGGGAAAGTTCTTTTGTCCCTAGGTAGACGAGTGGCAACAATGAACACTCGTCTTTCGTGGAGAAAATTGGTTGAAATTCTATAAAAACGTACTACCTTTATGTCGATTTAGGTGGTTACGGCGAATCTTGGAGCTTAAGTTATATCGAGTCAAGTCATGGTGTTCTGCGACTATTTTTTCAACATGTTCCTCATTTATCATCTATGTCTGAAGACGATAAGTAAGAAACTTGTCGAAACTTTCCCCCATAATAAATATTAAAATTTGTGTGATTACCCAAATTTGTAAATTTCGTTTTACGGGGAGGAAAGAAGAAGTCTGAGGAAGGGAAACAGTGACAGTGGCGAGAAGTGAAAAGGTTATCCAGGCTGGGGTTCGAACCCAGGTCTCCCGCTTCGGCCCAACAGTCGACTTGACTACTCGTGCTCAACTCCCGTATGTCAGAATTTGCCAAGACACGCAGACTACGGCTATTTCGGATTCGCGTACGAGGTCGAACGTTGTTACTGCATTTCTAATATGTATTTATACTCGATGACGGGGTAAGGGTGATGTACTTCATCGCAGATGCGGTAATAACGCGGTTAGCCAAGTGTTAAGGCGACCGCTGGTCACGAGACCCGTCCGGGAGTAGCCGAGCGATCTGGAGCGCCATGTTACGGATCGTGCGGCCCCTCGTGTCGGGGCATGGATGTGTGTGTTGTCCTTAGGTTAGTTTACCTTAGTTTAAGTAGTTTGTAAGTTTAGGGACTGATGACCAACGTAGTTTGCTCCCATAAATTACAAACATTTTATTATTATTATTATTTTATTTTTTTGCTTACAAGAGGGAGACCCGGGTTCGAATCCCGCTCCAGCTCATATTTTCACTTGTCGCCATTGAGTTATTTCAATGCTCTAGTGTAGCTAAAGTTATTCCTTTCGTTTCACATCCTTCTTCTTAACATAAAATTTGCAAATACTAGATGCACACGAACCAGATTTGGTGATCGAAATAACAGACACCTTATGTGTGTGTGTGTGTGTGTAACCGAAATTTGACGGATTCTTTCCAGTACTCTCGTGGATAATCTCAGACTTGTCATTATTGAATTGTCACTTGTCGCGCCATGACGGTGTCTTATGGATATCATTTTGCAATTATTTTTGAACATTTAAGACTTTACTTGGCGGTAAATGATAGAATCATCAGTACGCAATCTAAGACGGCTCTTCAATTCTTTTCTAAGTGATTGGTATAGTTTAGAAACAGCGGTGAACCTACGATAATTTGTTAGGTAACGCCTCGTAACACATTGAGTTTACATGAGTTTACGTCAATAAGTGCAATTGTGACCTTTCTCTCGGAGAATCATGAATCCAGTCGCAAAATAGTGATTATACTCCATATGTCGTTAATTACAGAAGTATTTGACTAATAGAACACAAACGGTGATTGTTGTAAGCACATGTGTCACAAATATGGGAATAGGGACCTGTAACGTTCTCAACATAAATACATTTATCAGGAAGGATCACCAGCACATCACTGATTATTCTATTGACTGCAGAAAATATCGTTGTTGGTCGATTTACTTCATGTAATGACAATCAGCTTTAAAAGTCATAAATTTAAGCTATTATTTATAAGATAAAATCCTATACTATTTTTATTACAGGTAAGAGATAATATTAAGCTTGTTATATCTTGTATGTGTGTGTATTAGTAATAGGTCATACCAAATGGGACCGACAATTATTATTAGATAAGTGTTGGAGCTTGACAACAGATACGGAATAAGTTCAGAGATGTGTCACCAGGTTCGATACGGGTCAGGAAAACTGCTAAGGACATCGCTGATCTGAACTGTATTACGTAACTTTATTGTTTACCTCTCAGCAACAATATGAGCTTAATACAATTCCTAGTGCAGTGCTAATTTGATCATTTATTTCCGGGTCTGGACATCGCCCCTGTAAAATGATACTCATGAAAATGTCAGTGTTTCACTTGTCTTTTTAGCTAACCGAATTTCGAACAAACAAGTAAGCTTTTGTTGGTCAATACTGCGTTCAAATTCAGATCACGAACAATAACTCATAATGTCATTAAATGAGTGTAAGAAGGTATATGACTTGTAACTTATTAAACAAATGTTACTGTCTCTAGTAATGAGTATTCTAATATTCTTTATGTGTCGGTTTCGGTTTATTTGTGGACTGACTACCATAAGGATCAATGTTTTCCTTTGTATTTTCCGTAACTATCGTGTGTAGTCAATGACTGTACTGCGCACGGTTGCGACGACCTCTGACACAGCTATGCTATGTTCATTTCATGCTGTCACATTGGAATTCAGGGGTAACCCACTTTTTTTACTGACAAGTGGACGCCATGAAGGGTGACAGTCTGTCGGCGCTTATTACGTCATGGGTTGCGTGGGCATCATTAATTCCTCCGCCTCCCTTTGTGCATCTGCATAAACATGCGTGCCGACTGAAATGGCATCAGACAGTGTTGTCGGACGAATTCAGGAGTTGTCTGTTCTGTTTCCTTGAAAAGTTCGGAAGCATTTTGCTTCGCCACTGACCAGGACAGTAGCATCACAGTCATTGCAATCGCGTAAGACATACAGCCTCATCTTAAGGCCTTATGTTACGGGTTGCTTTTGGGATAACCACAAATCACAGTACAGGACACTGTGACCAGTTTAAAGAACTTATGCGACATCTTGCGAACCCTCCCCCCCCCCCCCCCCCCCCCACACACACACAAAGGAAGGAGTAAGAACCCATTGTCATAGAACGAATCAGTACATCAAATTGTAACAAAAGAGTAGTAATAGATAAAGTGAAACGCATTGTTTCCCATGCACACGACAGACTTAAACATGAGTAAAAAGAACCCACAACGTAACACAAAAAATAGCTTGATTTTTTTCATTTTTCCAGCACTTCCTCGACAGAATAGAAACGGTTAGGAATGAAGACACTTTTCATTTTAGACCTGAAAGTCCGAGGATCACTACTAAGCATTTCTGATTATTTTGGCGTTTATTAAAATGGATGCTGCGCAGTTCTGCACACCGTTCTAAAGAAGGGCCAAGGAGGTGTAATCAAAATGTAGATTCGATTTCCGCGTAGTATTAATTGTGTGAAAGCTGCTAACTCTTGAGAATAGCCAAATATTAATAACAAAGAACGACATTTTAGATAATTCGAGTAGCTACTGAGAGGCTAATGTTAGAATTCCCAGGCTAGTAAACAGAGGTCGACAAGAAGTACGTGAGCTTATCCTACATATTGCTCGAACCGCCCGTTTCTGCGGAATAAATAACATTGTTAAAACATTACCCTAAATAATAGCGCCACATATCGTAAACGAATGAAAATAAGCGAAACAGACTTCTTTCCGCATTGAACTATCACTTGTTTCACAAACTGTATGAATGGTAATTAACTCAGCATTTAGTTTTTGATCAAGATCCTGAACAGAGACTTTCCACGACAGCTTAGTACCAATGTAACTGCCTAGAAATTTGAGTGTTCCGTCTCTCTTATCATGTGCCCATTCCGTATAATTGAAATGTCAACTTTTGTTGAATTGGGTGTTAGAAAATGTAAAAACTAAGTCTTACCGTAATTTAAAATAAATTTATTTTCTACGACCCATGAACTTATTTCTATAATCGCTTTATTTGATACTTCATCAATACTGCCAACTACATTCATTACTATCAGGCTAATGTCATCAGTGGCCCAACAGGGCCCTAGGGCATCCCCCATTTAACCTTCAATAAATATCCTTTTTTGTAACTTTAGGTAACTGATGGCATAGAAACCCTTTATCCGTTTTTATAAAGTGGTTTCAGTTCTCAGTATTTCAGTGTGTCAGGAAACTGACAGTTCCCAAAGAAGAAATTAAAATTTCGCTAAGTAATGTGTTAACAGAGGCGGAACCATACTTAATTATTCTGCTAGATACCCTCTCATATCCATAAGAGTCCTTAGTTTTTTGTTATTTAATTATTGACTCAATCTGTACCCTGCCAGTGTCACGGAGAACTATTTCAGGTAACAGTCTCGGTTATATTATTACGTGTAGGACCTAAGGTTCCGTTTAATTCACCAGTTATATTAAAAAAGTAATTATTAAAACTGTACATATATCTCCCATATCAGTAACAGAACAGTTTCCAATAAGCACTTACTCAGCTATATGCTCCTGAGATTTAGCGATTCATTCTGAATAATTTTTGCCTTCATAATGACATTTTTGGTAATTTACAAGAGCATCAGAATAGGCGCGCACCTATCGAATTATCGAACGTGCGAGAGTTACGGCATGTGTTATGTCATTAACTACTGTCACAATACAAATACTAGTATATACTGTACCTACGTTATTCCTGAGTGGCATTTTCGTCAGGAACGAAGCCATTTGATGTGTAAGCTATCGGCAATAGCCTCAAACCATGTGTTTCTTCTTATCGTTGTTTTCTTCCCACATTTCTTGCAAACCAACAGAAATGGAATTTCCTTATCTACCGATTTAACTCCTACGGTAAAAGTCTCCATCAGCGGCATGACCTAATGTACTTACGTGACGTAGTGCGGCAGTGTTGGCAACAGTCGCTATGGATGCTGGGACGAATGGCGGCACACAATGTTTACAAGAAGTGAAAATGAATGTGTTAACATCATGTTTCAATGATCTTACTTTCGAAATAAATCACAGTATTCGAATGTAGAACATCGCACACTACAAAACTACGTTTCTATACATGCACAGTCTTTCTGTTCAGATGTAACACTTTGTTGTTACGTAAATCGAAATACGTCTGTCTGTCTCTCAAATGACACAAAGTTCTATAATTTTTTCAGTGTTCCTAATTTGGTAGAACGCTTGCAACAATTTAATCTATACTCTTCGGTTCCTGCGTAACCACGTCCGTTACAATCTTAACATGTTCGTAAATATCATACATCAATTGAAGGTGTACTCTTAGGTTCCTGCCTAATCACAATCTTTAAAATCATGACATATCCGTAAAATCAAAGTTACAAGCCATTGGTTTATCGAAATGTAATACATTGCCAACCTAACGCTGTTAGAACTCACCGCGATGCTCCGCACGCCGCTGATCGAGGTTTCAGCCAACACCTACTCGCACTGTCTGAATACTTTCGCAATTAATGAAACTTCGAAGCCTGTCATCAGGTAATAAACCGTACAAAATTCCACACTTCTGTCCACGGTCGACAAAGAAGGAATTAAACTCTTCCACGTTAAGCGTTCGCCCGCCGAAATTGTATAACTCGAACTCATATCAGTGACAGTAGAAAACACGTCAACACCTTCAGTCACACTTAATAAAACAGAGTTAGGGAATGCGTCCCTTGTATCACCAGTAAACATTTAGAAATTCTCGCGTCATCGACCATCGCGCACGTTCGATATATCGATAGGTGCGCGGCTATTTCGATGGAAAGCTTTCTTGTTAATTACCTTACAATACTGCAGCTTGATTCTGACTGCATCTAACATTCTGATACAATACCAGCTTTGTTCTACACGATATTCTTATTCCTCTTGTGAACCACCCAGGCTGCCTGTTGGCGGTAGTACCTTGTCAACGGCGTTCCAACGGAAAGCAGCTTTCAATGACCCTGAGGAATGTGATAAGGAGAGCATAATATTTACCGTCTATATTATCAACTCAATAAACACCCTGCCAATCTTGTTCCTTAATTAGGTATGAAAAGACCTCTATTGCAACTGGATTAGCTTTTCCATATAGTTTACAATTACATTTCACAGATGTTTGAACTCAAAATCTTTAAAGTTAAAATTTTTGCATCGTGGTTTAAAAGGCTCTGCACTATTCTGGTAACAGAATATCTCTGTAATCATACGGAATGGACAGAAATATTGTCTATAGTTGTGCTGCTGTTTCCCTGCAGTCTCGCTGGTATGAATACTGTTTACATCAGATAGATCTTACACAATCCTCTTGCACAATCACTTACAGTATTAACGTTAAAATCTTTTACCACGACGACATTTTTCAGTAGGATAATGCATGTTCACATCATACTGTCGGAACACATGCCTTCTTGGTCCGCCCGATTACCAGACGTGCTGCCAATCGAAAAAGTTTGGAATATGATGAAACGATGGGAACAGAGCTGTGTCCTATTGCCAACTACCACAGATTAACTTTTGGATTAGGTGAACGTAGCTTTGATGTAAAACACAATATGCTCCTTATACGTGTCCATGCCATCACTTAAGGAACTAGTTATCAGGAACCATGGCAGACATTGTCTCCACTAGAGCACAGGACATTTGCTGACTTGATAATAAACATTTCTGAATATCAGTTTCTGATGTCTAGTCTTCAAGATGTTCTGTTTTATCTTTCTTTTTCTTCTAAACAATATATACAGGGAGTCCCATTCAACCTTTACACCCTAATTATCTCTGGAACTATATTAGATACTGAAAAACTGTTTGAGAGTCATGAATGTACGGCAGGCGCTAATGAATGTAGGTGTTACGAAACACTCTATAACGTAAACAAATATTTTGGGCTGAAAACAAACTATTTGTTTTTGAGCTACTAATTTATGTTTATGTATGAACTAGTTTTCGGCCTATTAGGCCATCTTCATTTGACAGGTGTCGGCAAAACACTGGTGCTTATGTCGCAAACATGTTAAATAAAGATACACACAACAAAATTTTAGTTCTTTGCTTATGACATTAGTTGAAGTTGTTAAATTGATAAAATATTAAAAAGGCCATTTATATCATATGTACAACTTGCAAAAATCACACTAAAAGTGACGATCTGAACATATGTCAGAAGTTCATTAATTTCTCCGTAACGTAATATAATATTAAATATGTAACGTTTTTCACTGAGTAAAATTACAAATTAGAAGGCATTTATCACACAGCACAAACCTACATGGCGACTGATCAATTTGACAACTTCAATTAATGTCATAAGCAAAGAACTAAAGTTTTGGTGTGTGTATCTTAATTTAACGTGTTTGCAACATAAGGACTAGTGTTTTGCCGACACCTGTCAAATGTTTACCTGAAGATGGCCTAATATCCCTAAAACTAGTTCATAAATAAACATAAATCTAAATCTACATCTACATAGATACTCTGCAAATCACATTTAAGTGCCTGGCAGAGGGTTCATTAACCACTTTCATAGCCTTTCTCTACCGTCCCATTCTCTTATTTTATTAGGATGGTCATGTCTCCCTATGTAGGTGGGTGCTAGCAAAATCTTTTCACATTCAGAAGTAAAAGTCGGTGACTGAAATTTCGTAAAAAGATCTCGCCGGAATGAATAACGTCTTTCTTTTAATGATTTCCACCTCAAATCGTGCAACATTTCCGTGGCGCTTCCCCCCCCCCCCGTAACGTGATAAAACAAAACGAGATGCCCTTATCTGAACCTTCTCAATGTCTTCCGTCAGTCCCACCTGGTGAGGGTCCCACAATGGGCAACAGCACTCCAGGAGAGGACGCACACGTGTGATGTAGGCAGTCTCTTTGGTGGAGCTGTTGCATCTTCGAAGCGTTCTGCCAATGAAACGTAACTTTTGGTTCGCCTTCCCCTCAATATTTTCTGTGTTCTCTCTAGTCTAAGTTGTTCCTATTTGTAACTCCTAGGTATTTGATAGAATTTACGACCTTAAGGTTTGACTGATTTATCGTGTAATTGAGGTTCAGTGAATTTCTTTTAGTGGTCATGTGTATTACTTCACCTTTACTTTATTTAGTGTTAATTGCCGATTTTCACACCATGCAGAAATTTTGTCTAAATCGCCTTGCAGTTGCTTTTGATCCTCTGTTGATTTCACTAACCGATTAGAAGAACAAAAACAGATTGTTTGTTTTCAACTCTAAATATGGAATTGTCCTACCAAGAAGTGACGGAAGAATGCATTTATAAACTAATATTAGTTTCAACACAAACTTATATATTTCTAACGCAATCAATAACAAGAAAAGTCACAAAAAGGTTAGCGTTATTTGCATCGCAGTAAATCAATTCCATCCGCAGAAAATGCAAAGCTGACGTCTGAAATAAATGAACAGCGCATTAGCGCGTCCCGAGACTCAAGCGAGACTCACGACCGAGCCTCAGGAAGTGCACGTCATTTATTTCTAACGTCAACTTCGCTTTCCATTTTCGCCGGATGTAATTGACGTATTACGGTGCAACCAAAGCTACTCTTTTTGTGATTTTACATGCTATTGTTTGCATGAGAAGTCATATGGCGTATCCATTAAAAACGTAAGTTTATGTTGAAAATAATATGTTTACTTTTTAGACTGTTTCATAATACTCACTTTCATAAGCCTCTGGCGTACATTGAATAACTCGAAAATCTTTTTACGATATTTAAGTCGGACTTAAGAACGGTTCTACTGTCGCCAACCTACATGTCGCGCAAAGACCACAAAGATAAATCTGGGAGATTACGGCATTCGTTTTCCCTCGTTCTACATGGGAGTGGAATAGGAAAGTAACTGGAAGTAGTACTGAGCTCTCTCCGCACACACCTTTGGGTGGATTGCGGAATATGTATGTAGATGCACAGCGTGGAATATATATCTAATAATAGTGCTTTCTTAGCAACAACGAAGTACACTACTGGCCATTAAAATTGCTACACCAAGAAGAAATGCAGATGATAAACGGGTATTCATTGGACAAGTATATTATACTAGAAATGGCATGTTCTCAAACGGGCCCTCTAAATTTCTTCACCAGTGTTTCTGGAAACGAACGTCGTCTTCCCTCCAGCGACTCCCACTTGTGGGACTGGATTCGCGATTTCCTATCTGAAAGGACACACTTCGTAGTAATTGTCGATAAGTCATCGAATAAATCAGAAATTAAACCTGCCGTTCTCCAGGGAACTACCGGTTCTTCTTCTACTATATTACTTTTCTTCAATTCATCCAATCCTTGCCGAATGCTGCTTCTGAAGCTCTCAACCTCCCCTGGTTCCATCTTCTAACTTAGCTAGCTTTCTGCAGTCTCTTAAGTTTTAATCCGCAGTTCATAACCAATAATATATGGTCAGAGTCTATATCTACCCCTGGTTTCTAAATCTATTCCATACCATTATAAAGGCAATCTGGTACCTTCCAGTATTTCCTGGTCTCTTCAACGTCAACAGAGGACTTCACTAACCGATAAACGACAGCATCATCCGTGAACAGTCCAAAGAGAGCTATTCATATTGTCTCATAAATCGTTTCTAAACAGAAGGAAGAGTAGCTGACCTATAACGCTCTGAGAGATAGAGTAGTGAAGGCCACAGAGGATTCTATAGGCAGAAGGCCTAATAGAAATCCCTGGATAACACAGGATATACTGAACTTAATTGAGGAGAAGAGAAAATATAAAAATTCAGCAAGTGAAGCAGGCAAAAGAGAGCATTTAGTTTACATAAACTAAGTGTTTGAGTTCTAGTGGACAGGGTAAATTTGAGAATTTGTATCTGATGGGAGGTGTACTTGAGTAATTCCGTGCAGATGTGGTCATCGCTGTGTCCCCAGTGATGAAGGGGTTTTCGCAACTGCCTTTAAAGCAGGAGACCCGGGATCGAGTACGGGCAGAGTACACATTTTCAACTGTACCCATTCGCAGTTAAATAAGCGAGTGAGTGAGGGAGACAGAGAAAGAAATGTTTCTACTTCTTTCTGCTGTGCAAACTCAACGAGGAATATCATTGCCTTTTACAGCTAGGGACTGCGCAATTCAGCCTGTGTCTGATCGGGAAAAATATTCTAAATAACTTTCTGGGAAGCACAGTGAGCGACCGCGGTGCGACGTGTGGAGACCAATTAAAAGTGCCCCCGCCTGGCAGCATACCTGTGCTGCACCAGAGGAGGAGGTCTCGCTGTCGGCCATGATTTGCGGCTCGCCCGGCTATGGTCCGACAAGGCGGCGAGCCGGAGAGCGCGATATGGCGGCATTCTCGGAAGGCGGCAGGAGGAGGTCGCGTTTTTGTCGCCGCCGACGCCGCCGCTGCTCGCGATGGCCGCTGTGCTGTGGTCGTCACTGCCGTGTGCTCTGGCGCTCGGCCGTTTAATTTATAAGGGCGCCTCCTGAGGCACGCCGGATTCGCCGAAGGGAGGACTCACTTTCTTCGCTTTAGGCGACCACTGAACCTCCCTAGTCACCGACACACAAGGTTGCCTGTCAGCGGACTGCTTTATATAAAATGAGCCCACTGAATTATTTTGCACCCATACAAAATTATATATATACATGTGGCGTCTGTTCCGAAACAGACGTCACTTCTGATCCTGCAGTTGTTATTATTTAATATTCATAGAATATATGGCATCAACTGCGATTGGGCAAAGCTGAAAATGTGTACCCAGCCGGGATTCGAACTCGGGTCTCCTGCTTTCTAGGCAGTTGCGCTGACCCCTACACCACTGGGGACACAGTGATCACCGCACCTGCAAGGACTACCTAGGCACGCCTCCCGTCAGATACAAATTCCCAGCTTCGCCCTGCCCACAGTACTCAAACTCGTAGTTATGAACTAATTCCCGTAAGAGTAAGGGCTTTCAAATTAGGGGGTGGGCAAATTTGAAAGCCCTTACTCTTACGGGAATTAGTTCATAACTACGAGTTTGAGTACTGTAGGCAGGGCGAAGCTGGGAATTTGTATCTGACGGGAGGCTTGCCTAGGTAGTCCTTGCAGGGGCGATCACTGTGTCCCCAGTGGTGTAGGGGTCAGCGCAACTGCCTAGAAAGCAGGAGACCCGGGTTCGAATCCCGGCTGGGTACACATTTTCAGCTTTGCCCAATCGCAGTTGATGCCATATATTCTATGAATATTACATACAAAATTATGTGAAACTTTGCTGCCAGTATTCAAACTGATCACGTTTCGCCCACACGATCCAAAAAATGGATTAGATTAGTATTTCGTTCCGTAGATCCATGGTGAGGAGATCCTCGTGGATGTGGAACATGTCAAGAAACAAAATTTACAAGCTGAATAATAGATAGGGTAAGGTGGTACAAATTCGATATAGGTACAATTCTGATCAACATAAGTTTTCAGTCTCGTACTGTTGGTAGCACTTGCCTTTGTGTGGCGTTGCAGTGTAGCAGGTTTCTACAGCTACTCCTGTCTTTTCCAAGAATACAACACTCTGTGCTAAGGAGATATAAATTTTTTTCCTGTAAAAATGTACTTGGAGCTACTTCGTCAAACACGCTCTTATAAATGTTGTAAATTCATTATTGTGCAACGTTTGGTACCGCAAAGTATACGCTGGTGCCCGAAGGAAAAAGTGCTTTTTATGTGGGAAAAGTCAGTGATCAAAATTGTACGAGGAAATGATCATAATTGTACCTAGCGAGGTACATTTTCTATCGATTTTTCTCAATTCTGTAACCTTTTTTTGTGTTCATACCAACATTTGTAATTGTCTAATATTTGTGTTACATATTCATTAAACATTCAAGAACAAGTGCCATAGTTAAAATTATTTCTTATCTCAATATATTTGCAGTTACAATTACATTTGTCCGAAATGATCGAAATTGTACCACCTTACCCTAATACTAATAATACAAATACAGATACATACATCTTTAAGTTTTTATTATTTTTTTTAGCTGTTAATATATTAATACTAATACAGTATGAGTACCCATACAAGCATCATTTGGTACAATTTAGAAATTCATTAATGGAGTAGAAGGAGTTGGCCATTAGAAAGTCTTTCAGGTTCCTCTTAAACTGATCTTTATTTGTAGCTACACTTTTTATACTTGGTGGTAAGTTATTGAAAATGTGTGTTCCTGAGTAATGGACCCCTTTTTGAACTAAAGTAAGTGCTTTTAAGTCCTTGTGTAGATCATTTTTATTCCTAGTGTTGTATGTATGAACTGCGCTGTTTGTTGGGAAAAGGGATATATTATTTATGACAAATTTAATTAAGGAATAAATATACTGAGAGGCAGTAGTTACGACCTGATCCCTTTTCATACAAATGCAAAAGATTTCAAAACGGCGAATTTTAATGGAATGTACATGTTTGTATTCATAACTCTTTAAACAGATACTTATTAACAGATATGGACTGTGGGTGCAATCTACCGAGTGCCATAGAGCTTATTGGAAGACAGGATTCGAAAGAAGTAATCAAGTCATCAGTCATCAGAAAATCTGACAGTGACGACAAATCGACATATAGATTTTATACAATGCATTGTCCGTGTTTTTAGTACTTAACCAAGTAGATGTCCTTCAGATATGTTTGCGAGTGTGGAATTTGGATATATGAGTGGGTATAGGCTTGTACACGGATAGACCTCTCGCTAAACATCTGTGGCTAGACTGATAAACATTAGTAAGATACCGTGAAAAGTCTCAAAGTTGAGTTCGTAACTAGAAAATGCTCTAAATTTCTAGCCGGTTGTTACTTCAGACAAAAACATGTTTTGCTGATACTCACTGAGGATACCTTGTAAACAAGGTGAAACGCATCTGGGTGAAGATTAAAAGCCACGGTGGAGTAGCTGAGCGGTGTAAGGCGTCTCGCTGCGGAGCGCGCGGTTGCTCGCCGTTGGAGGTTCGAGTCCTCCCTGGTGCATGGGTGTGTGTGTGTTGTCCTTAGGTTAGTTTACCTTAGTTTAAGTAATTTGTAAGCTACGGACTGATGACCACGCAGATTGGTCCGATAGATTTACACACATTTGAACATTTTTTGAAGATTAAAAACAAAACACTTCATCATCAGTATAAATTAAAATTTTTCTTTCAAAATTACTACAGTGTAAATAAATCAAAGTGTGACTAAGTGCACAAGTAAAATAGTGGAACCGTGGTTCGGAACCCACGCTAAACTTTAGGTCCCCCTTTAACTGGCTGGGGAAGTCAGTTCGAAGGTCGGACGTAGGCAACGGCATACCACCTCCAAACAGGACCATGCCTAGTAAAGCACTGTAGTGTTCAAACCAGTCTTCGGATTTTTGACTGCTTTACCTTTAATGTGCAGCATACAAATGTCGTTTTCCTCTTAAACTATTGATATTTACAGAAATATTAAAATCATAGCTGCAGGAACGACAGCAAATCATCATAAATAAAACTAAATTATACAAATTCGACTTGTCACTAGAGAAGTGAATCTACTTGTAATATTACGCTGAGTTATGCGTTCGTCCACCGAATAAATTGAATAAATGTTTGCAAGTCAACTACAAACTGCCCGTATTCCATGTTTCTTATTCGTTCTTTGCTCTTATCCAGAATGATTAGGTTTATACATGTGTTATTCCAATGAAATAACTTTCTTCTTTGGACAAATGCTTTGATGTTTGATTTGTATTAAACATTTCATGAAATATGACATGTGTCACTGTCAAAGGCGTTTAAATTTTTGTTCACGGATGCACACAGTTGCTGCTGTTCAATATTACGGGTCTATGTGACGTTAAAGAAGTTCTTATCCGCTCGCGGCTTCGGTATTTCTATCTAGGTTCAACATTAAACTGGAAGTTTATGACTGTTGCCTTGGAATTTCATCATGTGCTTTGTGTTGGAAATTATTGCACTCCACATAGCATTGATGCCCACCAATATTAAAAAGTAAAAAGTCAAATATATGGTATATTATTTACATAAAATGAATGATTGTAAAGCGCGGAATTAGTATTCTCGTACTGATACTCATAGTTACTTACATAAATGTTTTGTTATAGCACATTTACGCAAATCGACAATTACTTAATTCTAGAAATGTATAATTACTATTTCTTTTAATTGAGGGGGATGCCCAAACATCAGAAATCATCATCAGATGCAAAGAAAAATTATGTTAGTGCTTTGAACTCAGACTCAGTCATTTAATCTAATGTAATCTATGAGAATTTTGACGACTGAACTAATTTAAAATATTGTTAAACTTTAGCGACTAGAATGACGTCTCCCAATCTACAGCATTGTAATAGTAGGTCTTAGTTTCGTTACCAGAGTAAATTTTTCTGGAGAGTATTTCGATGCTATGATATTTTTGACTCTTTATGTTTGCTATGTGCTTTGAAGCGTAGCGTTAAGAGTGTTACTGAGGTGTCAGATGTGAATCTAATACATGATATCTTAGAAGACTAAATTATGTTGTGTAAAGACTAGTTTTAATAACAATACAAGAGTAGTGGAGGTGTGTAACGAATATGATACTATAATATGTACTTACTATACTGACAATATTAAAAATATTTTAAAAAGTAACATTGCATTCAACATAAGTAATATTCTTCAGTTATCATTAATATGACCGATAGGCCTTTGACACTTTGTTTACTGTTAAGAATTCAATAACAAGTAAGAAAAATTGACCAAATTATGTATGGCAGCATGTCAGAAATATTGTAACAAATTTCACCTGACTGCAATACAAAAATGTCAGCACAAAATTTTAAAAATATAATGAGTAATACATATCCAAACTGTGAACTAAATATTATACTCGCTAAAAGTATCTGATATTCTAACGAAATTAATTGTTACTTCTTCCATTTACAGAAAAAAGCTGAAACCTTTGGTCCTAGCACACTATCGTAAGAAATTAATCACATTAAAAAGATATTTCGAGACAAAATAGATAACACCAGTGTTAAACATTTTAAAATATATCACATTATATAGTAACAGTAATGAAGTAGATTTAACACTACTGTTTAATGCTAATATTTTGTAATAAATTTTAAATATTAAAATATCTAAAATATTTAAGACAATAAGTCACTCAAATAACTATCTGCCATCGTATAGAATTTACAATGAAGTTCTTAAGTTGTAAATATGATTACCTGCATTTACATCACCTTTGAAATATGTTTGACAATGTTAAGCACAAACACTCGTTTCTAAACACTACTATTGTGGGATAAATGTCGTTCTGTGGTTTGTGACTCATTCAAATAATAGGAAACAACAATTAATTTGAAGAAACACAATTAATTTTCGTAACTTGTTCCTAATAATTCTGTAATTTGAATGGGAAACACATGTTTGTATAAAAAGACAAAAAATCGTGACAAGGACATAAAGATGAAGAATACGGTGGTGCCGGAGTGTTAGCACACATTTGCACTTGGAAGGACGGCTGTTTTAAACTCACCTTCGTTTAAACCGGTTTGCATTCATTTCCCTAAATGGCCCCAAGAAAATGTCAGGAAGGTTGAAATGGAATGGACGATTTCCTTCCACATCCTTAAGAAAAACAATCTGAGGTTTTGCTCATGCCTAATCGGTGAGACACTGAACCCTAATCGTCCTTCTTACTTCTTCTGTGAAGTCACTGAGTTAGTTTCGGCACTGGTGCTCACGTAACTGGGGAGAGTTCCGTAAAATAAACATAATTACTCTCAATCACTGCAAGTGGAAGTACCCATTTTTCTTGGGCGGTCTATTGATAGCGACCGGGCCAAATATCTAAAAACTTTAGCATCAAACGAAAAAATAATCAAAACTTTTTTAGCTCTAAGGGGGAAAACAGATGGCGCTGCCACTGGTGAAATTGATATAAAAAGCATTTTTATATAGGCAACTCCATTTTTGTTACTTGTGTAGTACGTAATACCTCTCAGCAGCGAGTAGTTCGCCTTCAGTGCATGCTTCATATGCATTCACAATGCGCTGGCGCATGTTTGCAGACTTGTAGGTGAACTACGATAACAAATATCTCTTGAACTTAGCACAATCTTAAGTTATTTGTGTAACCAGTCTGTTATAACGGGAACATTTCCTGATTGGCTAAAATATGCAGATATTAAACCTCTCTTCAAGAAGGGGGATAAAGAGATACCATCAAACTACAGACCCATTTCACTTTTGCCAGCATTCTCAAAAATTATAGAAAAGGTAATGTACAAGCAGCTTCTCAACCACTTAACCACAAATGGCATATTGTCTAGAACACAGTTTGGATTTCTGAAAGGTTCCGATATTGAGAAGGCTATTTACACTTTCAGTGAGAATGTACTTAATTCATTAGATAATAAGTTGCAAGCAGCAGGTATTTTCTGTGATTTGTCAAAGGCATTTGATTGTGTGAACCATAACATCCTTTTAAGTAAATTAGAATTCTATGGGGTCACGGGAAATGCTGCAAAATGGTTCAAGTCGTACCTCACTAACAGGAAACAAAGGGTGTCAGTGCAAGTGACTAGTGAATTAGGCCAACAGTCATCATCGGGTTGGGAAGAAATTACATGTGGTGCCCCACAAGGATCCATATTAGGGCCATTGCTTTTTCTTGTGTACATTAATGATCTCTCATCAGTTACACTACCAGAAGCAGAGTTCGTTTTGTTTGCAGATGATACAAGTATTGCAATAAAGAGTAAGTCAAGTATATTGATAGAAAAGTCTGCTAATGATATTTTCATGAACATTAATAAATGGTTTAAAGCCAACTCATTGTCATTAAACTTTGAAAAGACGCACTACATGCAGTTCAGAACATGTAAGAGATTTCCTGACAGCATATGCATTAAATATGAAGAAGAGCAGATAGAAGAGGTTGACAGAATTAAATTCCTGGGATTACAGCTTGATAATAAATTTAGTTGGGAGGAGCACACCACAGAACTGCAGAAACGACTCAACAAATCTGTATTTTCAATACGAGTGTTATCAAACATAGGAGACATAAAAATAACAAAGCTTGCATACTTTGCTTACTTTCATTCCTTAATGTCATATGGTATAATATTTTGGGGTAACTCTTCAAGTCAGTCAAAAGTCTTCAGAGTCCAAAAACGTGTAATACGTATTATTTGTGGAGTAAATTCACGGACGTCTTGTAGAAGCCTCTTCAAAGAACTGGGTATATTAACTACTGCCTCTCAGTATATTTATTCCTTAATGAAATTTGTCATAAATAATATATCCCTTTTCCCAACAAACAGCTCAGTTCATACGTACAATACTAGAAATAAAAATGATCTACACAAGGATTTAAAAGCACTTACTTTAGTTCAAAAAGGGGTCCACTACTCAGGAACACACATTTTCAATAATTTACCATCAAGTATAAAAAATTTAGCTACAAATAAAGATCAGTTTAAGAGGAACCTAAGTGACTTTCTAGTGGCCAACTCCTTCTACTCCATTAGTGAATTTCTAAATTGTACCAAATGATGCATGCACTCATACTATATTAGTATTATTATATTATCAGCAAAAAAAAAAAAAAAAAAAAAAAAAAAAAAACATTAAAAAATTATGTATCTGTATTTATATTATAAGTGTATGTATTTATATTATTTGTTATTCAACTTGTAAATTTTGTTTCTTGACATGTTCCACATCCACGAGGATCCCCTCAATATGGATCTACGGAACAAATAAATAATCTAATCTAATCTTTCATTTGTCCTCAAAGAAAGATATCCAGAGGTGTAAGATCCGGTGAATGTGCGGACGATGCAATTGATATAAAAAGCATTTTTATATAGGCAACTGCATTTTTGTTACTTGTGTAGTACGTAATACCTCTCAGCAGCGAGTAGTTCGCCTTCAGTGCATGCTTCATATGCATTCACAATGCGCTGACGCATGTTTGCAGACTTGTAGGTGAACTACGATAACAAATATCTTTCATTTGTCCTCAAAGAAAGATATCCAGAGGTGTAAGATCCGGTGAATGTGCGGACGATGCAATGCTTCTACGACCAATACACATGTCATTAAATATTCTATTTAATACCGCTTCAACTCCACGAGTTCTATGTGCCAGACAACCATCGTGTTGAAAGTACGTCTCCATTCTGTCATGAAGTGAAACAGATTGTAGTACATTCGGTAAAACATTAATTAAGAAATCGGCATACATTACATCATTTAGCCTGCCATGGA
The DNA here is from genome assembly GCA_026315105.1 of Locusta migratoria. Taxonomy (NCBI): domain Eukaryota; kingdom Metazoa; phylum Arthropoda; class Insecta; order Orthoptera; family Acrididae; genus Locusta; species Locusta migratoria. The sequence goes on along the minus strand of CM048748.1, from coordinate 224,541,310 downwards.
TAAAATAAAGGCCATTAATTTTTCCTCTCATAACTACATATCATAAATGATGTTCCACTTGACAAAGCTATCGTGGATTTCTCATTGCCCAATAGTGCATACTATGTCATTTGACGTTGTGAATGACGCTTCGTTACTAGATACAACTATTGAAAATAAGCTGTTATTGAATCGTAATTTATTTTGTGCCCAGTGGGAAAAATTTACACGACGTTCAAAATATTCGCAATGAAAATACTGGGGCAGAGAAATAAGGAAAGTTTGAAATGTATGATGCAGACTTCTCAAAATCAAGTTTTTGAAATTCCCGATTCTCGCTCAGTTCGTCTGCTACTGATGTGAGGATTAGCCTCAACTACAGCAAACACACTTATTTGGGCATCTACATTTGTTGCAGTTAGTACTATAACAACAACGGTATCAGCACAAGGTACCATTTCGCTACCTGGGAACACTTCCCCCGACCCCCGGTACTTGGTCTTGGGCGATCTCCACCCCCGGGGACCCACTATCCCCACCCGTCCGCCCCCAGCAGGCGCATTGGGGATCGACCCGTACCCAAGTTACTCTTAACACGTGTAGACATCTAGAGAATGTCAAGATGGATACACACAAGTTTGTGGTGATCGCTAACTGTACATTCTAACGTGCATTATTTCTTTTTCCGGCGGCTGTTGCACACATCGTCTATAGCCTACTAGGCTACATTTATGTTGCCCGGGCACCTTAGGGAGCGAACGATTTGCGAAAGATGAAACATTTTTTATTTTGGATAGTCCTAAATGTATGTTTTTAAATGATTGTCGATTAATCCACAGCATAAACCTGTAGCATTACACCGAGTTTCTTTGTGCTGTGTCTATATTGCGAGTTGTACTTAAGGTTCGATATATGAAACTGATGTACCGACGTAATATTCTAATTGAAACATAGGATGTAGCAATTAATAAGCAAATTTGGTATAAAAAATAATTGGGGGTTTCGGCGGGCGGGGACAGTAGTAATTTGTTTGGGAAACTCTCAGGTACATGTTCGATGTTATTCCAGGTAATTATACTGTCCGAAGTATGGAATAATTGACTCTTTTTTCCAATGTTGGTGTAATTCGATATAATAACTTTTGTAAAAAAGAAATGTTATTTTATTTTACGGGCGCGGGTTCGAGTTCCGGATTGGGTCGCGCGGGGGCGGAAATCTTTAGGACTGTCGGTGGGGCGGCAGAGGCGGCGGGGACGGCGGGGGCGACGGAGGCGAGGGCGGGGGCGGATGGTGGGGGCAGAAGTTACTGTTAAATTGATATGAAAACTTAATACGGAATGTTCTAATAATTAATGCATAAATTAAGTTGATATGAAAATTAGGAATAAAAAATAATAGGGAGCAGTGGTGGATGGCCTGGGGGCGGAGGTGGGGGTGGCACTTACACAAGTGTAAACTTGTGAAGGCAGACATGTTCGATGTTATTCCAGGTAATTAATTGTACTGACCGAAGTACACAATAATTGGCTGTTTTTTTCCAATTTGGTGTACCTTGTACCTTGATAAGTAATAACTTTCGTAACTATTTTTTTTGGGGGGGGGGACAATCATTAGGGATGTCGGTGGGGTGGAGATGGGGGCTGTAGCAGGGTCGGGGGTGGGGGCTGTGCTGACACAAGTGCTTACTAGGGGAGGCAGTTGCCCTTGTTACTGATAAAAGATAGGTTGTTACACTTAAATTGATGTGCAAATTTAATTTAATTAATTGGGGGTGGAGGTCGGGCAAGTGGGTGCCTGCTGGGGGCAGGGTAGGGGAGGTGCCCAGGTAGCGAAATGGTACCCTGTGCTGATACCGCTGTTGTTATATTACTGCAGTTCGTGGTTGCTTGTTCTTCTTTAACGGAACACTCCTGTTTATTTAAAGAAATTCACTATCCGACTAAATGTCCGAGCATAATGAAACTTCCACTCTGCAGCGGAGAGTGCGCTGATATGAAACTTCCTGGCAGATTAAAACTGTGTGCCGGAACCGGCACACGAACCTGGGACCTTTGCCTTTCGCGGGCAAGCGCTCTACCGACTGAGCTATTCCGACACGACTCACGATTCCGCCCCACAAGTTAACTTCCACCAGTACCTCGCCTCCTACTTTCCAAACTTCACAGAAGCTCTCTTGCGAACCTTGCAAGACTAGCACTCCCGGAAGAACGGATATGTGGAGACACGGCTTAACCACAGCCTAAGGATTGTTTCCAGAAGGAAACTTTCACTCTGCAGCGGAGTGTGCGCTGATATGAAACTTCCTGGCAGATTACAATTGTGTGCCGGAACCGGGATTCGAACCTGAGACCTTTGCCTTTCGCGGGCAAGCGCCCTACCGACTGAGCTATCCCGACACGACTCACGATGCCGCCTCACTAACTTACTTCCACCAGTACTTAGCCTCGTACTTTCCAAACTTCACAGAAGCTCTCCTGCGAACCTTGCAAGACTAGCACTCCTGTAAGAAAGGATATGGTGGAGACATGGCTTAGCCACAGCCAAAGGGATGTTTCCAGGTTCGAGTCCCGATTCTGGCACACAATTTTAATCTGCCAGGAAGTTTCATAGCTCAAGCATGTTGATCACAATAGCCATTAATAAAAACTGTAACTACTTTTACTGCGATTGTTAAACTTTCATTTTAACAAGAATATTTTTTCCACGTAATTATGACTAGACAATTATATTATTTTTCTTTATTGTAATTTCAGTTACCGTAAGCGGGCCGGGCTACCAGCGTACGCAAGCGCTCTTCAGCCAGGAGATAAAAAAGATCAATGAATAGGAGTGCACAGAACTAAGAAATGGTGACGAAAACAGAAATCATTGAATTTATTATGCAGACAGAGTTGAAGAAATGATATATGAGTTAAAATGGGGAAAATAATGAAGTCTTTACTCATGAACACAGCGACAATAAAAAAAGGACAAGTGTATTTTCATAAGTAATTTAAGTAATGAATTGTAACAAACCGCTATAGGGTGCTTTTCTAAATGTGTGTGAATGTTACCTCGACATCCATCACAAAGCGAAAAAAAAATATTCCTAATAAAATTTTCATATTTATTTACGTACTATACGAATAAGTAATAAATACGTGAGTACCTATTTAAATAAACGCAGTTTGTTTCAATTTCACCTATAGCAGCACCATGTAGTGGGCCACCCATAGCGCCATCGGTTTTCTCCGTAAAACTCGAAAAGTTTTGTCCTTATTATTTTTTTCGTTTGGTGTAGGCTTCTTGAGATATTTGCCCCGGTCACTGTCAAAGGAGCACCCTGTATATTTTCGTTCCCAGCTATATGTTTGAAAGATAAGATGCTATGGAAAATTACTTTAGTAGTATTGGTGCGTTTTTAACGCTAGCAGGAGAGCATGGCATACAAAGCAAATACCACCAAATGAAACGAACTTATTTAGGTCTGGAGAATACATTTAGATAATTTTACGGTTTTCAAATTACAACTTAGACGCATCTCGGCATAAAAGTTTGCAATGCGTTGTGTTGCTACAGGAGCCAGAAATACATAAATTTTTACTAAATGGCTGCTTCATTTGCCAGCAGTCTGGTTTAGATAATAGTCGGTGTACCGCTTCAGGTCATCAGCACTTTGCACCATCGCTATGAAGTAAGTCGTCATAGCAATAAGAATCTGGAAAAGAAAAATTACAATTCACAAGTGAAATATTTTGCAATCAGTAACCGATAGGCATAGAAAATATTTAGTTCTCACGCAGCTTTCCAGCCTACATTTACAATTACATAAGAAACTTCTCAGAATTAATCTAAGTCATAAAAAATCACATCCCATCAACTACAAAACTGATATCCTTTCATGTGAAAGATATGTCAGTCCATTTCATGACACGATTAACCTTATAACACTATAACTGTTATGCGGCCCAGAAATCCCAAAAAGCAGTATAGCAATACTCATACAAACCATAGAAACAACCACCGCACAAAACTATTATCCATTTAACAATAGATTAGTCTTACAGAACGAAAGCCTGCCAATGGGAGGCATAGGCCTAGTATTATACACATTAGCAAATATTCCCATGAATGACGTTGCAAACTGAATTTTTGCAGGAATAATAGAAGACAAATTAGATGAATTAATGTACTGGTACATATATATAGACGTTATGATATGCCTCATAGATGAATCATAAGAAAACAGGAACAGAGGCAGAGAAATAATCTACATCGTAACATTCGACTCACTATGGAACCAACAGAAGAGGCAGTCCATTGCCTTGAACATGGAATCTAGCAACTAGTATAGTTTCAACGTTTTACGAAGGAAAAAAAAAGATAAAATGAAATAAATCAGCCACACATTCGATACTTAATTAATTATCTAATCAGCCAGATTCTTAAAAGCTTGCAGCCATAGGATATACGGTCACACCCATCCAGAGTACCTCTAATAAAACAATATGAACATTATTTAACGATGATCATTAGCTAAGCAAAAAAAAAAACCAAAAAAAAAATGAAACAGCAACAATATAGCGCACAAACTAAATGGCGTGATCAAAAAGAAAATATAGAAAGCCAAAAGCAAGGTTAAAAACAATCCAAATAAATACACACAAATACATAAAATGACAAAATATCCGGTACCATGGCCAGCTCACCTACAAAATTAACAACGTTTCAAAAAGGATAACATTAGTATGTCCTACGAGAGACATAACGAAGTACAAAGGAAACGAAGAACTGTGACACAAGAGAAAATGAATACAGGAGTTCAGTATTATATAAAATTACATAAAATAGTGGGCACGAAATTTACACAAGAAAAATGTGTTGCTTCAGCTTGGTTCCAAGATCTCCTGAACACTGTTGTTGCGCAGCCTTTTACGGGAGCTAAACAGGGATGGTAAATAGTAAAGATAACAAGAGGATCGAAGATTGCGAATTGAGGTGCTACATTCAAATGCTGAAGATCAGATGGGTAGATCGCACAACTAATGAGGAGATAAAGAACAGAATTGGGGAGAAAATAATTTTATAATATATCTCGACTGAAAGAATTGATCGATAGGTAGGACACATTCGGATACATCAAGGAAACGTTAATTTACCATTGAAGCTAAGTGTGTGGGGTAAAAATCATACACTGAGTCGAAAAGACGAATACAGTAAGCACATTTCAATTGATGTGGGTTGCTATTTTTATTCGGAAGTGAAAAGATTTGTACATGATAGAGAGGACAACTACATCAAACCAGACTGAAGACCATAACAAAATGATAAATCATAGCTGAAACCATTTTTGGTGTTTTTTTTTTTTTTTTACGTAAGATACATTAGTAAAAGAAGTAAGATGTGCGTTTTGTTGTTCGTGTGTGGATGGTAACTTACCGACACTAGCACTCCCCTGTTGACGATGCAGAAGCCAGCAGCGGACACGTGCACTGGTCTGGCTGTCAGCTGCATCATGAACATCAGCACCTGCAGGACACACGCGAACTAGAGCCATGCGGAGACTGTCTCATCGTAAGTGTGATGGTTTGGCCTTGCTTGGAAGTGAAACATTTCACCCAGTCTATCCTGCTTTTTTGTGAGTAGTTTGTCAAAGATTACTTTACCTTAGATTAGTTGTTCGTTCCATGGATCCATGTTGAGAAGATCCTCAGTTAATATAATAACACTAACATGTTGAATACAGACATATGCATAATTTAGTTCTATTTGAAATTTCGTCAATTGAGGTGGCCACTTAATCTTTATTTGTACCTACATTTTTATGACCAATCCACGGGACACTGAGCACATAGTAGCGGAATATTTCGCTGCAGTCACTTCCACTACTAGCCAGGTTCCCGCTTTCCAGAGCCACAGGTTGTCTATGGATAGGGGCAATTTGTACTTCAAGTCCACTTATGATGAAGATTACAATCACACTTTTTCGATGTGGGAGTTCGATTCTGCGCCATCTGCTGCTCGTGTCATATGTCCTAGTCATGATAGCATATAATTATAGTATGTAATCTTCAATTTTCAAGGTTAAATCTAACTTTGGCACATAAAAGGATGTCTTACGCTAATTTAAAAGTCTAAGGTTACTTATCATGCAGCATAAAAAGTCTGACAGATAGCCAGCTAGTATTTAAAAAGAAAAGAATTTCAGAATGGCATCTTCTTCCACAGAAGATGCATTTTTAGATAAAACGTTGTAATTTCGCTGGACAAAAAGAAATAAAAAATCTGCTTAAAATATTGGGCGTCATGTACAGATATTTTTTATTAAACTGACACATCCTACATTATTGCGAAATGTCATATTCATGATCTATGGAAGAAGTATGAACCTAATCTAATCTATCTACGGCACCAAACAGAGATAAACAAAGAAATCCTTCTCGCTCTTTTAAATGTGATTTTGGTATCTGTTCACTTTCCCGACTCATGGAAAGAAGATATATTAATTCATGTTTTAATGGCTGGAAAATACTACACAAGCACGAGTAGTTACCACAGTAGTGCCCTCACAGCCGTATAGGAAAGACAGAGCGTATGGTCAATCATCGCACATCGCCTTGTCTGAATGTTAGAATCCAGGCAGGTCTTTAGTCACTTACGGAGATATAGAGCCACCTTTGATAATCTAAACTTTCTGGAGGCGGCTACATAAATGCATATCCTGCGACGGCATCACTTTTTGAGAATATTGTTTTACAGTGCGAAAGCCTACATTACCACTTGAAGGCTTCTAATTCTCAGGCAGATACACGAATGGGGTTTCGTGATAATCTTCCACTATTTATTCAGTTTTTATTCTCTTCACGCCATTTTAGATTTCGACTCGTTGACGCCATTTTTGATCGGATCGGGTAGGAGAATGGTGACCTTAATGTTGTGTTTTAAGTGTGACTGTTTGCCATTGCTTTTAATTGTGTAACGTTGGTTATGAAATGTCATGTCTATTATTCTCTGTTGATGGATGCGTTCTCTGTTTTTCGCTCTTCTTCCTGTCTTGTAAGATATACTCGTGAGATGCGACTATAGTTGGTATCATATAGGAAGGCGCTCCCGCGCATGTAGCTGGAGCGATAGGGGAAGCGTGAAGGGGAGGAGCTACGGCCGAGCGCCAACAATTGAGCCGGCTGGAGAAACAATGCGTATCTCGCGGCCAGTCACGCTCCTGAAGAACGAATATTATTGGCTGCCAGTGCGGTAATGGATGGGGGTGCGCAAAACGGCTGAAAACTGGGCTACTCTTAGACGGTAGGACGAATGGGGCATAGAACACTGTGTGCGTTCTTTTTAACCATTACCGTTCTGTTTTTAACTTACCTGAACTACGGATGACGGACACTGTTCTGATTTTTAAAGACACTGTGCATTTCCTGTATTTCAGATTGACTGTACACTTCCGTGGTTGCCAAACCTTAAAGACTGGAAAAAGCCGGTGCCTCAAAGCACTAACACTTTTAAAATGTCTTACAAGGAGACCACATGGGTATCCGATTTTAGAATTTTTTGATATTCATGGTACGTGAAATTCAGAACACAAATAACAATCAGCCATAGCCATTCCATGTAAATCTCAAAATATCTCGAGAAAATCGACTTTGAATTTTTGCAGATACACGTAAGTACCAATGAATAAAACAATTGCAACATTTGTCGCTCAGCTGGTAGCATTCTTAGGATGAGTGGTTTGAATCTTGCAGTGACAATTTATTTACTTTTTTTCGTTCTGTTTGAATACTTACAAAATTGTAATGTCTAATGGTAATTTTTACGAAAAATGCACGTAATTTTGTTTATTCGTAATTTTCTACATTTTATAAAAGGTTGTTAATAATGATGGTTTCAATCGAAAAACGTAAGTTACATTTTTACACCACTGGTTTCACTGTTAGTTGACGACGATTGTCTTTGATTGTTCAGTTCGTGAAGAGCTATGACATTCTTTTTGGAAAGCTACTAGTAGCTTTCCAAGCATCTAACCTACTCAACCATTGTTTTAGGTGACGACAAGGTGTTCAACATAAATTTAAAAAAAGGCGATTTGGAATGAATCTCGAATTTCCCTCCGGCGGCCATCTTGCACCCGCAACCATATGAGACTTGCTATTGGTACCAGAACTGATGTGATGCCATCATGGATGGCGTCATTGTGACGTTGCCATAGCCATAACTGTGTAGTGGTACGTAATGTTAATCATCTACTCACTTCCTTGTTAAGCTCAGTTTTGCAATCGAATTACTTGATTAATAATGTGTTTATTATGTTTCTGATGATATTTAAAAAATATTTAGAACAATATCTTTGTGAAATATGTTTGATTTTATCTGTTGCATGTTGAACAGCGACTACGCAGCGGCACACTGTGGATGTTTCTCCGCCAGCGACAGAGATATGTACCTTGTCATTGGGTGATGTTTGCCGAAGGCTGTCAAGGCGAAGAAGATCCCGCAGCATGATTTCCACTGAAGTCGACAAATTTTTTGTTAATTGTTAATAACGTTAAAAAGAAATTCAGTTCTTAATCTCGATTGGAGAAGTGATACTCGTTGAATACTATTGTGAAATTTATTATTGATTATATGTATTAAGAGGAAAATATATTATTTCAACGAAAGTTTATTTCAAGATTAATTTGAATTTATATTGTGATGTCAAGTGATTGAAATGAATTTTTAGGTACTTTATTATTTATGTAGAATGATAGAAACATGTGGGAACTTTACTGAATGTTTTTGCGCAAACTTTGAAAATAATTTGCGCAAGTGGGTTACGCAAGCAATATAACTTCTTTGCTTTTAATCTTCGTGTTGAATTTTTGACAGATAACGAAATAACTTCTGGATGAGATGATTACTTTTGGTGGGATCAGGAAAGAATTTGTAATATGAATTAGTATTCCTGAAAGAACCTGCAAAGACTTTAATTTTGAATTGGTATAATCATGAATAATAATATAAATATATATTTTTTGTGTTGATATCAGTCCACGGAGAAGAAGTCCCGAATAAGTTAAGAAATATAGGGCTGTTTCAACTACATATGGCTAACACGTGACAGGAAATCCAATCAACGAACTAAATACAGTATGAATACAAGAATAGAAGAATATACCTATATCTATAAATGTGAATGTCTATTCGGTGTACGTTTATCACGTTTGATCCACGAGACATAAAGAGCTAAAAAAAAATTTCTGTTACTAATGTCTACCCGGGGAAGGCTTTAGGCACGGTTTTATGGCGATCGGATAGCTATATTGTGAATGTCTGTTCGGTGTACGCTTATCACGTCCGAACGACAAGATGCAGAGACTTAAATATTTGTACAGTTAATAATTTATACCTGAGGAAGGTTTTAGGCACGGTTTTATAGCGATCTGATAGATATTTAGTAATCTGAAGAATATAGCGCGAAATGTGAACAATAATTACTCTTTGAAAATTATGTTTACTCTTTGAAAATGGTTTTATTGGTTGCATTGTTGCGTGAGGGTTGATAATGATAAAAGGGTGGAGTATATTGGGATGCAAAGTTATCAGTGTTCATGAAATTCTAGGTGTGTGTGTGTGTGTGTGTGTGTGTTTTAATATTTCGCTCTGCAGCGAAAACTACAGAACGCAGACGAATGGTCTGTGTGTAATTGTTGTCCTAAGTCTCCCGTTGTACAACATAGCAGTTCCATGCCGATAGCTGTAAGGGGTTGGAAGATATGGTGGTGCCGATAGCTATAAGGGGGTGGAAGGTATGGTGGTTGAAATTCGACAAATCATAAAAAAAAAAAAAAAAAAATCGGACTGAAGGCCAGCGACGACGTTTGCGACTCTGTAGCAAGGAGGTTACATACAGCGAAACGTGATGCCACAGAGCATATGTTTGGTCTATGCATGCTACCATGTCTTCACCTTTTTCTCTGCAAGGATAAGCATACGAATAAGGAAATATAAGAATAAATAAATTAAGCGGTAAAAAAGAAATTTCTTTTAATACATATCTTTAAAAAAATCGATTTGACGTTTCACGCATTACATCAAGTGATCGATCTGTGACATTATTACAATCATTATTATTGAATTTCGTGATTGGATTCTGCGAAACGAGTGCATTTTTACGTGCGATCTGATCTACCAACACGCGAGCGGAGCGGCGGGTGTAAGAAGGAGAAGTCTTCAAGTCGCCGTGAGCCTCCGTCAACCTTAAATTACAACAATATGGGGCATCTGACGGAGTGCAGCCTAGGTGGACGGACTCGCAGTTTCTACGAGTCAACACCTATTGGGTGGCAGCAACTTGCTGTTCCCCGAGCATTCTGGTTTCTTTAATAAATAGGCCCTGTGTGTCGCTGGGGTTGCTGCCTGGACAGCGAGCTGTAGGAGTTGCTGCCGCGCTAGGAAGCTGCCGGACGCAGAGGCGACTCCGGTTCTACATCTTCACGTCACGAGGCCATCAGACGCGGCGACACCACACCGCAGCCGACCTCACCATAGCTGATCGTCGGTAACAGTAGCAGCCGATAATCGCATAAAAAAAGAAATAAAAGATTCTACTCAATAATTATAAGATATAAATCCGGTGAATTTATTTCAAACTGATAAGAAGTATTAACTGTGAGAAATACAGCCTGTGTTATAACTGTGTGTGATATAACTGATAATTGATTAGTGTACACACTATCTTCAGTCGAGGTATTACGTGAGGATGTGCCTCTACCGACCGGATTAATGCAGGACATATTACTACAGTTTAATTCATTTAAATCTGAAATTTCTGAAATTAATAATAAGTTAGAATCTAACATGTCATAACTAAAACGTCAAGTTACTGAAATTAATTATAATTTAGAATCGTTTCAAAAAGAAACCCAAAGTGAGTTGGTTAGTGTAAGACATAGGCTAGAGGAGCACATTCAGGAACCTAGGGAAGAAAAACTACAAATGAAAAGGGATATTACTGAGCTCACTAAAAGTTCAGATAGTTTTAATGTAATAATTAATCATGAAATACAGAACAATAATGTTAAAATAAGAGAAGAAATAGCAGTAAGAACTAAATCACTACGTAAGGAAATTTTAAAACACGTTTATGAAATATCTTTTAAGTCAGTTAGTATTTCTCACGCTAACAGAGAAAGATTAGAAGTCATTAATAAAAGAATAGATGAAGATCAACTAGAAATACAAAGTATGAAGGGTGTAATTTCTAACATGTTAGATAACAGTAAATACCAATCAGCTGATCGTACAGGGTATTTAAATTGCGAAACGGATAAAGAAAGCTCTCTGATTGATAGGATTTAGAATACGGAAGTACGTTTAAAAGAAATTTCTGAGCAAATGTCGACTCTTGCCAGTAACAGCGTAAATAAAATAAATAATTTTCCAGATAATGATGCAGGTAACAGAAATAGAAATGAGAATCGGATCGTTTTCGTTTGCGGAGACCTAAATACTAATTCAAATAAAGCAACAAACAAAGACGATTAGATTACAAACAGGCAAGAAACGATATCTCATAAAACCTCACCGTCTGTCTGGAGAGAAGAATTTAATCGAATGACTAATCGTATCATGGCATATCGGTTTCCCGTTTTTAATTCGAATGGAGAGCTTCATCCGATGATGTTTATCAAATCTTTTGAAAGTGCATTGCCATTCAAGTAAGATAGTGATAAACGTATTCAGTTTGTAATAAATCAGCTTGAAGGTCAGGATATCAAGTGGGCATTTTTAAACAGAAACGATTTTAAAAACTGGGGAGAATTTATACAGCATTTGAAAGATAAATATTGGTCGATAGAAGAACAGCAACAAATGTCTTTAGAATTATTGCATTCTCGTCCTTATTCTAAACGTTGGGGAGGGTTCCGTAAATATTTTGAGTGATATCTAAATAGATTTAAGCTTCTAGATGAACCTATTAGCGAAAGCCATTTAATTAGAGATTTGGTTAGCAGTTTACCGTATTATCTTAAGAAAAAGATAAGAGAGAAAGAATGGTATCGCATTCGTGATGTATTAAGCCAGTTAGAAAAATATGACGCTCTCAATGCGGAAAGAGAAGAGGAAAAGTTTAGATTTGGAAAAGAAAATAACCAGGAAGGTAATAATGAATAATTTCTGGATAGTATGATTACTTTTCATGGGGTCAGGAAACAATTTGTAATCTGAATTAGTATTCCTGAAAGAACCTGCAAATACTTTAATTTTGAATTGGTATAATCGAGAATAATTATATATTTTATTATTTTTTGTGATGGTATCAGTTTTCGGAGAAAAAGTTCCAAATCAGTTAACAAATATAGGGTTGGTTCTACTGAAACTGGAAGGGGAGAACATCTAGCAACATTGCATTCTCTCTCAGAAAAGGCACTTACTCTAAACTGAAATGAGAATCTGAACAGGTATATCACTAGTTTCGATATGACTGGGTCAATGACATGCGATACGATTGATTTCTACTGAGAGGGCCTCAGATTGGTTTGCTGGTATGTGTTTGATTTAGGTCAGTCAAGATATCTGTCATAACCGTAAGTAATGATTTCAGTGTCAGAAATTGGAAGTAATATTTCTTACAGAACTGACCAGGTAATATGCACATCATTCATATTGCTGCAGTTGTATCTGCCAACAGACAACATGAGAGCCATATGTTCGCCCCAAACTGTCAACGCACTGATTGTCTATTGGCTATGAGGTATACTGTAGCACTCAAGCATGTTTGTCAATCTTCTAGTGACTTTTTTTATCAGTTGTCTTACAGCCGAAAGCCAAGTTTAATATTGACTGTATAACTAAAATATTATTTTGAAATTAAATGTATTCGAACTTTTCAACATACTGTGATTTTTTATGATGGTAACGGTAATATTATGGTACTTTTGTTTGAATGAAGTGCAAGGACAAATTTTATTTTCTGTTTATCTTCTACCGAAATTACTGTCAGCAGTTGCGTCTAAAAATTATGTTATTTTTGATTATCCGCTACAGAATTTACCGTTTAGCCATTTATCAAGGTATAGTCTTCCAAATGTAGTCACAGAGATAATATTCCAGCTAAATGATTCCACACATTCCTAACATGGAGTGGGTTTCTCTGTAATTGAAACTGAGCTACATGATACCCAGTGTTCCTAGAAGTAAAGATTCCTAAATAGACCATATTTTAATTCAAACAGTGAAAATCAGTGTGGCACACTGCTGCCATACATACAAAAGTTTTATATTTGACCTTGGAAAAAGACTTCTCCAATGTTTCTAATTTTCGGTAAGTTTAATGAAGTTGGGATTTATGGCAATATTATCATTATGATGCTTTCCATATTACTGTTAAATACATATAAAGATGAAACTACATGCTAAGTTGGAACTCGACGCCAGGAACTCTGCCTTCGATGGCAATTGCTCTCCACATTCAGTCAGATCCTCACCTCCTCTCTTCCAAGTAGTTCCACTCCGACTAGAAATAATGGAGTGTAGGAATGGCTTAGTTACAGCATTATTGATGGTTTCCGCAACGAATTTTTCAGTCCATGCTGTAGTATGCGCTGATATCAAACTTATTGGCTGATTAAAATGGTGCACTGTATCAGGAGTGAAATCCAGGTCTGCGATTATTAGATAAGTTTTAGATAACGATATCTATGCTCAAGAACGTCACCTTCAAGCACGATAGGCGTAAGTCCAGAGTTCGACTCCCTTTCTGGCAAAAAGTTTAAATCTTCCACGAAGTTTAATGTCAGCACAGACTTCGTTGTAGAGTTGAAAATTCTTTCTGAAAATATTATAAGAATATAATTGGATGTTTTATCCAGTGCAGCAACTGTGGTTTATAGGTTAAAAAGGAAACAGCAACTGGTGGATGTTTACTTTTTACATTATAATTGTAGTATGTATAACGGCAGCTAAGATGTTCTCCTTTTTACTTCTAGTGATGATGCACATTATCATTTAATTATTATTGATTTTAAACACAACAATAATGTGTATTGTTTCAAATGATGTATTTGATTGCAGATTTACTTACTTAGTTGCATAACCAAATTAAGCAAGAGACTCATAAATTAGCTCCTTTAAAGTGAAACTTTAACGAAACGTCTGATCTTAAATGAATTAACCCTTCTGATAAAAATCTACACTCTCTAATACCATTATTCATGTCTATAAATTCTCTAATTTTTTGCTTGTTGTCTGATATTAGCACTGCATCACTAATACATGAAGTTTCCTACAGGGTGAGATACAGAATTTGGTCATTTAGGATATCACGACAAACCCAATCAAGAGCTGATAAGGGCACTGCCTAATGCACATTAGAATTTACATCGAATTCCATAAATTAACATCTGTGAGCAAATTGGTGAACTTAGTCAACGTCATAGGTGACATTATCAACATGTTATACCTGAATTTTTCCTTCCATTGGCACCGTGGAGAGTTCAGTTGCTCGAATATCTTCCACGAAGCTCTGGGCCTGCACCAAGAATAACTTTACGGCCTGACCTTAACAAACCCAACGTGAGATAACAATATAGATCCAGAAACATTTATAGAGCGAAGGGATACATTCGTTTAGCTTCAGAAGAGGGTCTGGGGATCTACTCCGAGCAGAGTTGGTTCAAGAATATTTATCCACATAAGCCACTTAATGTCAATTATTGGTACCAACTGTGATCGCGCTGAAAATGATTCTTTCCAATCCATCTCACAGATTGTTATCGGAAATTGCGGATTGTATTGCTTAGAGCTTAAACAGACCTTGACGAATCCTGTATCAATATACATTTTCCAGCAGCTAATTCCCTTCCTTTACAATGCCCCTCCTTCTAATATGACATTGGTATTGGCAAAATGTTTAGAATTCTTGCACTGTAAGACGAACATTACCTACAAATACTCAAAAGAAACACGATGTTCGTCCAGAATACCGTAACATTTCGTCAGCAATGTTGTGACACAACAAACAAAGTTGTACAGAAGGAACCCTATGCCAAGAATCACACTACTAACAGGACAGGTAATAGTGAAATAATTACTCGTTTCGACTCGGAGCAGTGCACTATGAGGGACATTGCTTTGGCTTCATTTTCAAACATCACGAAAAATTACAAGTTGAAGTATAGCCAGATTTGAATTCAAGAATACATTACTTGAATCTCTAGTAATGGAATTTTGCCAAAAACGTAATCATCTTAAGTTTGAATATTAACTCCAATCACACCGGGAAAGTTTACTTACTAAAGTTAGAGAACAAGGAGAGATGTTTTTTCATATCTCTCATGTGTCTTTCCTGTAGCGAAATCAAGACCGAGATAAAGCTACTTTTAGCAAGCAAAGAGATATCTATACAGCCAGTATATGGCTCTCTAACAGATAGAACAATACAATTTAAATGGATCGAAGAGTCCGTGGATATACTCTTTGACGATTTCCGAGAACACCAGAGTCGTAATAGACTGATATATCGCGACAAGTCACACTGTGAATTTTGGGACATACATCGAAATATTTGTAAAGCGTCTTTAAAGAGTCCATCGAATTTCGCACGAGAGTCGACCTTATAAACCGAGACTGCGGCTAAAATATTTAAAGTCTTGGTCAGTGGCTTTGGGTCTAATCAAAAAGACACTTTGCAATCAGGACGATGGGGCGACCAGGGCGGACGATGCAACTACATCATCGACAACAACATAAGCATACCTGCAATCACCGACACGCGCCCTCGGGCGCTACGGCGGATATGTGCCTCGCGGGAACCGAATAAGCGACCTCCAACGCGCGCTCCATTGCGGACCGCTGTGTAAAGGGATATAAGGCGTCCACGAGGCCTCACGAGCCCATTTAGTCAGTGCAGCTGACGATGGCGATTTGTAACATCGACTAATTACAGGTTGTACACTAACACCGGCAACACTTTCGATTATTTATTGCACAAGAATCAAACTGTGTACCGGTACATATGTCATTTTGAAGAGAAACCCCGAAAGTTTTTTAATTTAATTTTTTTAAATATATAACGCCACAGCATATTTCGGTAATTGCCAGTAATAAGCGCTAGTCGCCAACATGGCGCGTTCAGGTGCGGAACGAGCTTTCTGCGTGTTGGAGTTCGACAAAAACAAGTGTGCAACAGCTTTTCAAAGGGTGTTAAGAAGCCGCAGCGGATTAGCCGCGCGTGCTGGAGTGCCGTGTTGCGATGCGCGCGGGAGTCCGCCGTCGTGGGTTTAGGGACTGATGACCCCGCATTTAAGTCCCTTAAGTCTTACAAACATTTGAACATTTTTGGTGTTAAGAAGCCACCAACATGGAAGGCCAGAAGAACTTCATTGGGTCGGCAAAGAGAAGCGTGTGAGTGAAGTAAATGTGGAGCGCATACGAGAGACATTCGTAAGTAGTCCAAGGAAGTCGGAGCGTCGTGCATTCTGTGAATTCTAAATGGCTCCTATGACAGTGTGGAAGGTCCTGCGACAGGAGCTGTCTATGAAACCGTTCAAACTGGAGCTAGTGTAGAAGCTCAATGACGACGACAATGACAAGCGTTTTGAGTTTTGTTTGCAGTTGCAACAAATGAAAGAGGATGGGGATGGCATAGTTGATCGCTTAATTTTTTGCGAGGATGCCACTTTTCACACTAATGGGAAAGTGAACAGGCACAATTGTCGATTCTGGGGAACAAAGCATCCACACGAATGCAATGAATCTGAACGTGATTCACCAGAGGTAAATGTTTCTTGTATCTTCTGTCGGGCCATTGTTCTTCGCCGAGAGCAGTGCCAATGGATATTATTACTTAGACATGTTGCAACAATAGCTGATGCCGTTCGTATTTCAGCAGGATTGGGATCCACCCAATTTCCATCGTGACGTTCGTAGGTACCTGAACACCGAGCTGCCGCATCGATGGATCGGCCATACTACAGTTGGGGACAGAGGTTTCATGACATGACCTTTTTCAATCACCAGATCTCATTGTGGAAAAAAAGAACTTTCAGTGTTCCTTCTCAAAATGCATTATGTATAACATCTGTACAATGTTTAGTTTTGTGCAATAAATAATTGTGTTTCCGGACTTTATGTAGTCCCTGTATTGTGCTCTTTGACATTATAAACCGGCAGTACACCCGCGGACACTTCGATCATAAAATATGCTGGGAGCAACTGAAGAATCTTTGTTGAAAGTAGACTGTAGACTACATAAGATAAGAAGAATGAAGATGCTCACGGTTTGAGAGAGGTGTTCGGAACAGAAGCAAAGTGCAACAATGAAGCTGAGGTTGAATACGTTGAACAAGAAATTTTCTGCGGACGCGTAGGGCTTCAAGTAGAACAATATGTAAATGTCGAAGAGCATTTCGAGCGTCACGAAGACGAGGTAGAGGGCGATCCTGGGACCGAAGCAAGCCTGCAGAGCTTCGACGGCTGCCTGTAGCCTCGAGTGCTGCAGCCGCAGCTGAATGGAGCGTGCCTGAGGAAGTGGCGCGGTTGCGCAGGTGTCGGAAACGTCGAGCCACAGCCAGGGCGAGCAGCATGTACGTCAGTAGCGACACCTGGCGAGGAATCAGCGCCATCGCGTCTGCCGTCGTGGCGACCTGCGACCCCAGGTCCGGGCCAGATGGCTTCAGCGCCACATTCGTGGCGGCGAGGAAGAGAGTGCTGAGCGAGGCCAGAACTGTGAAACTCCTGGCCAGGTGTCGGTCCACCGGGCACAACTCCCACGTTCGCCACTTATACTTCAGGAAGCCATCAAACTGTCCGACGGCCCGAATGACATTCGGCAAGTGCCTGTCGCACGCCGCCCCGACCAGCAGGAAAACGACCGATCTCACCGTCTGCCCGCGCATCTTCAGCCTGTGGAACTCCATCGGCTCTCCGCAGACGTTGCACAACAGGAGCAGCGCCCCGTACACGAGGACACAGGACGCGAACCGCCAGCTCCGGCAGCTGTACTTGAGGCCGGGGCTCTCCTTCTGAAACGGAAACACGCACAGTAGCCTGCAGGTGGTGACGTAAGGCCCCAAGCTGTCGACGAGCGAACCCTGCTGATCCGAGGGGCTGCCCGACCACACGCTTCGCGACCTTCGTGCGAGAGAAAACCGAGCATCCTCACTGGCTGGGACTGGAGTACTGTTGAAACGCATATCGGTGCAACAAGTTTTCGCTCTGAACTGCTGGTTCCGAGGCGCGGCGTGTTCACCTGGACATGTTATTGTTATCGACGTTTCAAGTGCAAAATAGCAAACCGTGGGGCGATCAATACCGTGTTCTGTGTCGGCTTACCAGTATGCTAAGCCCCTATAAATGAATTACCTTGAAATGAATTAACTACTCCAATCTAATTAATTAAATGAAAGCTATTAAGAAATCATGCATTATCTTCCGAGAGTGAACTGCGCTCGTCGTATACACATAACCTCCCATCAATCGATCATGACTGGCACTGTCAGTATAGTTAATGTTCTGTGTTGTTTTGTTCCCACTATGTTCTTCAGGCAATCGCGTAACAGCCTTGAAGCTTCTCCTTTCTGCGAGTTTCCTACACTATGTAGCATGTCACGCATACAAATTTCCGCCTTCAACCTTGCCACTCTTCTTTTTACATTACTCCATCGTATAGGGTCCTCCTCACCTCATTGTTCCATTTATCTGGGTCTTCGTATCTGCTGAATCGCGGAGATCTCCTGTGAAATATTTTAGACGGCCATAACCTTTTTTGACAATAAATTCGGTATAAAGGAAACGTGTGTCATATACGAGTCTGTAAACTTCACTTTTTCTCAGAAAAATAAAGCCGTCTACATAGTTAAAATTATATTTATTTATTACGTCGTTTGGACATATGGATTTGCAAGTAGATTTCAGGGTGAATAATAAAATCTATACTTGGTAAGACCGTCACCTAAACTTTCTCAATCTTTCTGAAGTGTTCACAATATCTCCGACGTTTGTTTTCAACTATATCATACAATATTATTTACTCTTCCGACCTGATATTGAAAAATGCGTTTCTTATTTCGTCCATGGTATTTCACGACTTCGCCGCAAGTACATTATTTCGATTGCCTTCAATCACTTTTTATTGACCGCAGAGACGATTCAGAACCATATAGAGCAAGCCTGTCAACTACAGCCTTTTCAATTTTATAGTTATTATCTTGGGATGCAGCTGATGGAGAGCCTTTTTTTTTTCATTCATATCCTGTGATTTCTCGTTTATTCACCATTGTTAGAGAAGAACTGTTTCCATCGTCAAATACCCAAATTAGTAGGTGTTGTAACCTATAAAAGGTATAACAGTCAACAATCCGAAGACTGGTTTGAGCACCACAGTGCTTTACTAGGCATGGTCCTGTTTGGAGGTGGTCTTCCTCAGACCTTCGAACTAACTTACGCAGCCAGTTTTAGGAGGACCTATAGTTGAACATGAATTCCGAACCACTGTGTCACTCAATATTTTTCACATCAGAAACATTGTGAAAGAACTGGATAGTGACAGATAAAAACCCTACGACATGTCGGGAATCGTACTCACGACCTTGGGATTCATATGCAGGCGGTAATTCAGGCGCTGATTTTAGCCTCCATTCGATCAAATGATGGCGAATACTATTTTAGGGATACATTATTCAACGCTTAATCAACCTCTTCACGTAGTTCTGGAAGAGTCGTGGGTTGATGAGTCGGACGTGTCAGTTGTCGTCCCATCATCTGACGTGTGTCAGATGACTAGAAGTCCAAGGATCATGTTGGCGACGGAAGATACAGAAGGTCTTGCAGATCTCGTGGAGTTTCACGTGTAGCGTGTAGGAGAGCACTATCCTGTCGGAGCAACACATCACCTTCCTGTCACAAGCGAGGGAAAAGAACAGGTCTTATTCTGTACTTACCAATCACTGGAGACTGCTCCAACTACAATCACGAAATGTAGACGAGAATTGTAGTTCATCGCCTGTGGTGGGGCCAGTGTGATTTGATCGAAAGCACTACACGTGGCTGTGTTCATCATGTCTACGTTGTATGCGCAAACGACCATCCCTTCACTGTAGGCTGGATCTACTGTCATCGCAGAAGACAAGGGTCGGCCAGTCCATTTTCCAAGTGAGCCATGAAACGTTATCTAGGCGATCTAGATCTATTTGGCTGTTAGAGTGTGCAGACTTTCACAAATATGTGCTTGTGTACCACACTTGGCTATCAGTGAGAAGAGAGTCATTACTGATGCCAACTCACGTACCTTAGAGCTTCAGTAGTTTACTTGAAGGATCTTGCATGGGTATAACTCACGGAGCCTTTGTTCCTTAATTTTAATGTTTTAGTGTTCTTGGGTGGATCAGAGAAACAACTGATGTGTCCCATTGAAAAACGCCAACTGAATGACTGGTCGTGTTCCATTTTGATTTATTCATTAGCCTAAAGTGTTTCTGCACCATTAATGTTATCTATCTGTGTGTTAACTATTTTATTCTTTTAATTAATGATCAGTGCCCCATTTTGATGTATGTTTGCCCCATATTTATAAATGTTTCCATCCGTGTGATTGAAATTGTGTCTTCACGTGAATGTGAATGTGTGCTCTTAATATTGACTGACTGCTGCGCAATGGCTTACCGTCGCCGCCTCGCGTTTAAGGCCTCGTTTTGCTGTTGTTAAGAACCTATGGCTTCGTTTGTCGTCTTTGCTGGCGTCTGTTGGCTGGCCAGAGACAAGCGTATTTGGCAAGGTGGCGAGATGGCCGTGTTCTTAGTGTCGTACCAAACTTATCTTGGAAAAAAGAGGTGACAGGAGGCTTCTCTGGGAGCGGTTGAAGAGGGAATTGTCTTGGCCAGGTAGCAAGGGTTGGTAAATACTAGTCTCTGAATGCACTCTGTGTCGCTTTTAGCGCTCTCTACATCCGGTGTTTGGCGGGGGAAGTTTTTCCGAGGCCTCGGAGCTTTAGTCTTGACTCTTCATTCTAGTTCAGATGACTGAGAAAATACGTACTCTGCCAAATAATGCTGAGGGAAAGACATGCTGTTAGGACTTCAATTTATTTGTGATAAAACAGTCTTGGTTTCTCAGTGATAGTTCTTTTGAGTAATTCTTTCGCTATGAGAGGCGAAGTGTTTCTTAATGTACAGAAATCGAGTAAATTCAATGTAGATTCATTATTTGCATTTTCATTCCAGTGATGATTGTGTGTCCGGTTTTACTTAAGTTAGTATACACGTGTGTGGCCTTCAGCCTTTGTGCAAACCTAGTATGTTTGAATTTCCTTCGTGTTTTTAACTAACGTTTTCTCATTGTTTCTGTATCTGCAAGTATGCTAAATATTTCTCAGATTTTCTGATTTGTTTCCATCTTTCCTATCTTGTATGACCAATTGCACCATGTGCTTTCGTAACGGTCATTACTTTGGCCTTCAGCCATGGTTTTCTTAATACTAACTTTTTTCAATACGAATTCTTGTGTGTGCTCTATTCACTTATTCTGAATTAATTTCCTTTGGAAATTATACGTAATTCACGATGGCCACACACCATGTGGTACTTAAAAACAGTATGCCGCTGTCTTCCCACATATGAGTTCGTTAGTGCACAGTATAATTTAAAATTTTGTGATCAAGACGCCGGCCATCTATTCAAGACGCTACCGACGCTTCGTTTCGCCACTGCTACCATGTTTTCCAGGATTGTAATGAACTGCCAAGCTTTATGCGTGTGTCTGTGAATGAATGAATGTGCTTTCAGCTACCCATTGTGTTTTTGAAAATTTCCTCCCATGTTGCCTCCATATTCATAAAGGGCAGAAACAATTTTAATATGGGCTGTAATTATATGTTTATATGTTTTAATTAACTTTTGTACAAGGTGTGTGCTTAATATGGTCTCCTCGCACTTATTTGCTTGTTATTTTACTGAATAGATTATGATTTTAATGTATCAAACCTCTGCATTATGATTTCGTGCTCCCTGTCCCATGTTTAATCATCTGTTCTTTTATTTTTTTAACATTGATTTGGTGTTTGTTAAAACGTTGGCTGCTTCCTTAAGGAGTGATCAGTTAGATAAATTTTCGTTGTGCATAGACTGTGGCCACTCATAAAGTAATTTAGAGCAGCAGTGATCGTTTTAACTTACATTCCCAGATCTCAACTTCCCGAGATTTTTCTTATTTTAGTAACTGGCTACTTTCACTATCTTCCCAAATAGAAAACATTTCATTAAACAAAATAATATAAACAGTTTTATTTGGGTTAAACTAAGTCTTAGAAGGCTGTACTCGGTAGTTAAGTGCCATTGCCCACGAAAATAAATGTTTATGACTGATTAAATAGTTGGTGCTGTACAAACAAAGAGGACAATTTTCAGATTAGTTTGTAAGGTAATGTAAATACCTGACATTTAAGGGTTACACAGCATGTTTCCTTATAACAAGTTTATGTGTATAAGTCATTTTATCTATAATTCACCGTATTTATAAAATCATTGTTTTGAAAAAAAGTAATATTTTAATAACACTTTGACATTCAAAAAGGTACTGTACCGTACAATTAACAAGATTCTGGTTAATTAACATTCTAAACAAGCGATTTAAATTAAAAGTATTTTTGGGAAAACAACATGGTAGTCATTAAATTTCTTACCTATTATATTTCAAGCAAAATTAGTTTCTTTTAAAATGCGACATCGCTGTGCACTGTCTTGTGGAATGAATTACTTTTTCAAAGTACTTTTTAAGAGAAACCTGAGAGATTTCAGTACTGCCACGTTGCTTTCCAACAGTAGAAGGACAACGTAACCTTGTTAATTTTATTAGATTCTTCGTAGGTTATCGATTTAATAACTTGTGGCGAAAGAGAAATATTCTGAAATATTATGTTACTTGGTAGTGTGAGACCTGTAGCAGGGAGGAAAAACACACATTCGGAGTTAATGGTGACCGGTGTCGAGCTTGAGGGTGGCTCTGTTATTCGGACGGTCAGCGGTTCTCAGAAGACGCCTTACAGCCGAAGGCCACAGCAGGTGGGACTGAGGCGTGAGCCTTTCAATTATTGCTTGAATTCTGACAGTTCTTATTCATTTGTCAACAGATAACACACGAAGATGCAATTTTAAATTGCGAAACTGGTTTCGTGTCCTCAAATAAAATATTTTAACAGTTCTTGAAAATTTGGAATCTTTCGACTGTGATTGCCCTGTATACAAAATATCAGATCTTGGTACGGAAACTGACCGTGCGTTTAAACACGAGTGTCTTTTTTTCTCTTTTTTTTTCCTTGCCACTAATTTAATTTCTTGCATTTGAATTTAACTTCCTAAATAAGCTGGTGATGCAAAATCAGGGCGTTAAATCGAAGCCGAAGCAGCTGATCACTGTAAGACGCGCTATGCAGAACGTTTGCGTCGTCATCGGGGAGACAATTAGTGACGCTAAGTGATCATCAGAAATAGTGATGAACCGTAAGCTTTCATACAGTACAGCCATAACTAAGTAAACCATCTTAATTCATAATAATGCATAATGCGCAGTTCTAGACAGCAGTGCTTGGATTTGTTCGTAGGTCACAAAGTTTATAGCTTTTTCTAAGATTATCTGTTGCTTCCTATTTCGCGGATTTTTGCTCGCTGCACTCTCACATAACATATAAAATGCAGAATTGCTATGGGAAGGAAAGCGTTTCTGAAGAAGCGAAACTTGTTAACATCCAAAATTAATTTAAGTGTTAGGAAGCCCTTTCTGAAAGCATTTGTCTGGAGTGTAGAATTGTATTGGAGTGGACGATAAGGAGTTCAGACAAAAAGATGACAGAAGCGTTTGAAATGTGTTACAGAAGAATGATGAGCATTAGATGGGTAGATCACGTAACTAATGATAAGGTCCTTAACCGAACTTGGAAGAATAGGAGTTACCGGTATATCGTGATTACGAGAACGGATAGATTGGTGGGACACATTCTGAGACATCAACGTATTGTCATCTTACGTTAGAATGAAGTGTGAGGGGTAAAAATCATAGAGGGAGACCGAGGAACGAATACAGTAAACAAATTAAAAGGACGTAGTTGTCGAACGTATTCTCAGATGAAGAGACTGGAACAGGACAGGGTAGCGTGGAGAGCTGCATCAAACCAGTCTGCGGACTGAAGACCACACAACAACACTCTCACGGCCACGCACCGCGACCAAACCACCGTAGTGCATAATGCGAATCTGAAAGGTACTCCCATGCATAGCCGCAGTTCGTCTACAGTAAATAGTTTCGGCTACAAAGTGAAATATACAAACTTCCATTTTATATATTGACTGATTACAAATTTCAACAACTGCATACCTAATTTCTAATAAAATTCAGTCTTTGTTGCAATAAAGACTTTCAGTTTTATTAGATGAATACCTCAGTATTAAATAAAAGCATTCTACTCTACATGAACTTCTGAAATACGAAAAAATTGATACATTGAAGGTGATCTTCCTCATTGGGGGAGGGGGGGGGTTTAAAATGGTGGATGAGGAGAGAGTGTTACAGAAGATTCAAATGTTGTCTGATGCTGGAGATATTATTTCCTACTTCTCGTATAACATATTATTTAATAATATATGTTCATATTCATTCTGTCATTTTGAAGAATGAAAGTGCTGCGGAATAGCCGTGGGTACTGACGCGTTGTCCTGCGGTGCGCGCGGCTGTTCTCCGTCGGGGGTTCGAGTCCTCCTTGGGGCATGGATGTATGTGTTGCCCTTAGGTTAGTTTAACTTAGTTTAAGTAGTTTGCAAGCTAGGGACTAATAACCAAGCAGTTAAGTCCCATATATTTATAAATATTTGAACATTTTTGTAGAATGAAAAATTAAGTTTAAATTAATTAAATATCAACGCAAAGTACTCGTATTGCCATTTTAGAAAGTTCTTCGATATTTTGTTTACAGAGGAGGAATTCCTCTGGTAAATACTAACGGCCAGCCGCAGTGGTCTGCGGCGCGCCATTCACAGTCTGCACGGCCGCTACGGTCGGGGGTTCGAATCACCCTTCGAGCATGGATGTTTGTGTCGTCTTTAGTGTAAGGTAGTTCATAAATAGTTTGTAAGTTTAGGGACTGATGACACCGCAGTTAAGTCCCTTAAGCTTAACAAACATTTGAACATTTTGTAAATACTAAAGGTAAAGGAAAATACTATGCGTTCAAATAACTAAGTAAAAGAAGCACATTTTTTACTACGTGTGGATTCCAAATATTGTATTTAAGAATTACATATATCATTACAGAGAGTCTTTGGAATTGAAAGTTAGGAATTCCTATGCGAAGACTTCGCGTTTGGTGTGGAACAGGAGAAAGTATTTCTATACTTCTCACTTACGTCTAGGAAATTAATTGCTCTCACTAGAAATGATAAAACCTAGGTAGTATAAACAAAACTTTGCTGGTTGAAATTGTTTTTGACATGTAGAGAAATACCACTTGAAATGAAATATTTACAGAAATCAAAAACGAATAACAACAGTCCTGTGAAATCAGATTAGCGCTTATAGAGCTAAATACTGCCGAATAATGCAAAATTCATTGGGTAGGTCGTATAATGTATTACATTTAGGTATCAAAACATATGACAAATCTTTTGTCCAGTTCTATATTAGGCGCTCCACTCCATAAACGTAACCAGTTATTCAACCTTTCGTGAATGTAAGACACTCTTCGTTCTTCGCCCGCTGCCTCACTGGCCAGCGGTCTCGTTTAGGTACTTGTCAGTGTACCGCTTCAAGTCGTCAGCACTTTGCACCATCGCTATGAAGTACGTAGTCATAGCAACGAGGATCTGAAAAAAGCAAATGAAAACAATTTCAACTTACTAGTAAATATACATAAAGAGTTTAAGGCCAGTAAGGCGCAGTTCACACTGATTCAAAACGATATGGTACATAGTAATAAACGTAATGCGATTCGACGCTTATCGGTCCGACACTCCAGCTACGATAAGCGTTTCGACCTAGGTTGTAACAAGTAAAAAGACTGCATAAAAATGTACCTGTTTCACTTTCCTTACCGTTATCTTAAGTTGAAGAAATTGAAACAGAAAAGGGGTATCAGGTGCACACCGAGAACGGTATAGCCGCGGTGGAGTAGCCGAGCGGTCTAAAGCGTCTCGCTGCGGAGCGCGCGGTTGCTCGCCGTGGAGGTTCGAGTCCTCCCTGGGGCATGGGTGTTTGTGTTTGTCCTTAGGTTACTTTACCTAGGTTTAAGTAGTTTGTAAGCTACGGACTGATCCGATAGATTTACAAACATTAGAACGATATAAATAACGTTGTTCAGATTTGGTTTCTCGTGAGCCCTAATAACACGTACTCAAATTCCAGGGATTGTACAAAAAGAGTTCCCACTAGTGTCAGATGCTCGGACATACCAAGATACAATTTTTCGACTTGCTACTTCCCCTGTTTGTAAGAACTACAAGAAAGAGTCTGAATAACTTTAAAGATGTCACTACGAAGATTTTATTTTTCGATAGGACCACTAGACATGCTACTTCTCTCGATGTAGCATGATTATATATAATAGTTACATATTAATAAGGCTGGAATAGTATTTCTAGAGCTGTTTGATAAAGTAGTATAAGTTTCAGATTGAGGGATGTTGTGAAGGAATGTTTGTAGATTTGAAGAGGCTAGTCATCAAATTTTTGTTGTACAGGTTTGTTTATTACGTGAATCGATTTCCGGCTGCTTAGGCCATCATCAGACATGATAAATCCTTAGGTATCGTTCTCGCCTTCGTCCAACTGCTCATTCAGAAGTATAATAAATGCAGTTATTGCAGTTTCTTGGAAACAAGACGCACAAAATGATGATTTCCAATGCCCTTCTTTCGGTTTGTGCCGACAAGAGAAGAGACACAGCAACTCGACACTTGACACAGCAAACCATAGCCAGGAGCAACAGCCAAAGAACAACACTGTTTTGAACGAAGTTCAATATATCAGTATGAAAAGATGCAAGACATCAATGTCAGAAACACTGTGGGAATGTTAATTACATTTTGTATGTAGTAATGTATGAAATGAATGCACCAAATTTAAAATGACCACAGACTACATTTTCGTTGCAAAATTTTAAAAATGTGTTCTGTGCTTTACTTGAGCTTGGAATATCACAATAACGGTGGGCAGTAACGTAAATAAACCAGTTCAATATGAAGCTTTGATATGGGGCATGAGATGTGGAAAATTATTAATATTTACCGAATAATTTCCTCAAAATTAAATGATAACGGTTGCATACCGGAGAAATCACACGAATAAAAAGAAGTGTTTTTTTAATATAGTTTTATAGTGTTTTATAGTGTCGCGATTTTAATGGTGTTCGTCTCGCCTGGTTACTGGCTGAATTCATATAGCTTCGGCACAATTTTCATATTTTCTTCTTCATTTTATCACTCACTATTAGGAATTCGATTGTTTACATCATATGTTTTGTGTGAAGGAAGTGGGCCTTTATCTATTTCATCTATTAATGTGAGCAGTGAGTTGTTTGGTATGTGTAATTGATCAATCAACAGGATTTTCTTTTGTGCTCTAGTTTTTTGGACCTAATAATTTTCTTGTCATCTTAGAAGGCGTTGTATTTTGTTTATTCTAATAATTTTCGTGTCTTCTTCTCTGGATGTTGGTTTTAAGTTGTGTGTTCTTATGTGTTCAGCAAATGTGGGATGCTTTGTTCAGTGCTTTCAGTTCTTTATATTTGATGTCAAACTTTTCCTTCTCTTCGCAATGTATCTCTCAAGGCACAATAATTGACACGGTTGACCAGAACGTGGCTGATACTCGTCGCTTTTCTTTCCATCACTAAACACACTTTTTACTCACTGCATCAACGCCATATACTGGCACTAACATCCCAACGGTCTCCGTCGCCTTTTTGCCTAATTTGAAACAAGACTTATTGTTAGCGCATTGGTGCATTTTGCGCTCCACGTTGCAATGAGCCGAGTTCTCGCGCTGACCGTGTTTGCTGGATCGCAGCGTCACTGCAGTGCTTTGAAAAATAGGGACGCTTGTTGACATGTCCCTCAATGCTTATGTGTTGGCACTTCATCCTAGGCAGTGCGATCTCTAAAATATATGACCATTCACGGAAATTTTCAAACACACCTTATATTATTATTATCATTTTATTGTTATTATTATCTTGGATAGTATTATTACCTGTAAGACATATCCACGGACAGATATAGACTCTGACCACTTCGTGGTTAGGAACTGTAGATTAAAACTTAAGACTGTGAAAAAAAAAAAATTACTGAGATGGAATCTGGAAATATTTAAGGAACCAGAGGTAGTTGAGAGCCTTAGTAGGCGCATCACGCAAGTATTGTCTGAAACGGGGGGAAAGTAATGCAACAGAAGAAGAATGGGTAGCTCTTAGAGATAGATTAGTGAAGACCGCTGAGGATCATATAGACAGAAGAAAAGGCCAAATAGAAAACCGTGGTTATACAGGAGATACTGAACATAATTGACGAAAGGAGAAAATATAAAAATGCATCAAGTGAAGCAGGTAAATGGGAGTACAGACGTCTGAAAAATGACGTTGACAGAAAGTGCATACTCGCTAAGCGGGAGTGGGTTGTGGAGAAATGCAAGACCGTAGAAGAATGTATAACTAGGGAAAAGATAGAGATACCGCCTACAGGAAACTAAAAGAGCTATTTGCAGGCAAGAAAAGCAGCACTATGAATATCAAGATCTCACATGGAAAACCAGTACTAAGCAAAGAAGGGCGAGCTGAAAGGTGGAAGGAATATATGCAAGGCCTGTACAAAGAAAATAAACTTGAAGCAGTATTCTAAGAGTGGAAGACGTAGTAGAGGAAGATGAGAAGGGAGATACCATACTGCTAGAAGAATTCGACAGAGCATTAAAAGATTTTATTAGAAACAAGATCCCTGGAGTAGATGATGTTCCATCCAAACTACTATTATCGTTAGGAGACCCAGTCATGAAGAACCTGTTCCACCTGGAATGCAAGATGTATGATACAAGGACAACACTCTAAGATTTCAAGAAGAATATAGTGAATCCAATTACGAAGAAAGCAAGTACAGACAAATGTGAAAATTACAGAACTATCAGTTTAACAAGTCATGATTGCAAAATACTAACACGAATTATTTACAGACGAATGGAAATACTGGTGCAATTCTACGCTGGAGAAGATCAGTTTGGAGTTAGGAGAAATGTAGGAATAAGAGTGGCAATACATTACGACTTATCATAGAAGATAGGTCAAGGAAAGGCAAACCTACGTTTTTAGCATTTGTGGATCTGGAGAGAGCTTTTGATAAGGTTGACTGGAATACACTCTTCCAAATTCTGAAGGTAGCAGGAGTAAAATATAGGGAGCGAAGAGTTATAGTCAACTTATGCAGAAACCAGACAGCAATTATTAAATTCAAAGGGCATGAAAGGGTAGCAGTGGTTAGGAAGGGAGTAAGACAGGGTTGTAGCCTTTCTCCAATTTTTTTCAATTTGTACATTGACAAGGGAATTGAGAAGGGAATTAAAGTCCAGGGAGAGGGAATAAAAACCTTGCGGTTTGCTGATGACATACTAATTCTGTCAGAGAAAGTAAAGGACTAGGAAAAACAATTAAATGGAATGGACAGTGTCTTGAAAGGCACATATAAGGAGATCAAGAGTAAAACGAGGGTAAGGGAATGTAGTGTCAGAAAACCAGGCAATGCTGAAAGAATTAAATTAGCTACTGAGACGATAAAAGAAGTACATAACTTTTGTTATTTGGGTAGCAAGATAACTTCTGAGGGCCGAAGTAAAGAAGATATAAAATGCAGAGTGGCTATGGGAAGAGAAGAGTTTCTGAAGAAGCGAAATTTGTTGACATCCAGTATTAGTTTAAATGTTAGGAAGTCCTTTCTGAAAGCATTTGTCTGGAGTGTAGCATTGTATGGAAGTGAAACGTGGACGATAAGAAGTTGAGACAAAAATATGATAGAAGATTTCGAAATGTGGTGCTATAGACGAAGGATGAAGATTAGATGGGTAGATCACGTAACTAACGAGGAGGGGCTCAATAGAATTGGGGAGAAAAAGATTTTCTGACATATGCTAAGAGAAGGGATAGGTTGGTGGGACATATTTTGAGACATCACGGAATCGTCCACTTAGCATTAGAAGGTAGTGTGTGGCGTAAAAATCGTAGAGGGAGACAGAGGAAGGAATACAGTAAGCAGATTCAAAAGGCTGTAGGTTGCCGTATGTATTCTCGAGGAAGAGGCTTTCACGGGACAGGGTAGCGTGGAGAGGTGCATCAAACTAGTGTGCGGACTGAATACCACATTATTATTACAATTATATTCTAGCAATAATCTTAATTATTTAACATAAATATTGGTATTACACGTGGTATGTTTGCACTACACAAACTTTAATTGTTCTGTCTGAGTAATCCTGGTTAGGTGTAAGAGAGGACCTGAACGCCCTAATTTTGCCAGTTTAAATGTATGCATAAAAATGAATTTAAAAAAAGTAGAAATTAATTCCAAGGCCGACTAAACAGGACCAGTATGAACACAGATATTCCGAGAAAATATATATTAGTAGCTGTAAATTACTATAACGAAATCTGTTTAGCATTTTGCCTGACTCCCACACTCCCCTTTTTTAGGAAGTCAGTGTGCTCTCTAATAGCTGTACAAATTCCAAAAATTATTGCATTTCATCTTGTCGGCCAAAATGATTTATGTTTATTTAGAATGGAAAGAAAAGAATTAAAGAGAGAGAAGATCGTATGGCGTTGCATGAGTGTGACTAGCGACTCACCGAAACGAGCATACCCCTGTTGACGATGCAGAACCCACCAGCTGAAACGTGGACTGGGCTGGCGGTCAGCTGCATCATGAACATCAGCACCTGCAGGGCACATACATAAACTGTCATAGTATACAAATGTCAGTCGAAAGCTCGTGGATTGTAAACAACATGACACGGATGGGACCCCGTTTAAAGGTTTATCATTAGAAAAATCAGTTAACAAATAAATTGATGACATGAGGGATTCCAACAGCTGTTCTTTTCTTTATAAAACTCATTAATTATTTAACCAGTTTCAATACCAAAATCGTGTCATCTTCTGGCTCCTACCCAACACGGGACAGCAGTACCCATCAATTGATATATTAGAGTAGATGCAGGTATATCGTCCCGGAATCGTGGGTTTCTAAACTGTATGTGGTAGCTATTCAAATGCATCAGTAGTTGGATATCACTATTCGGCGTAGCATGCGGTCGTAAGTATCACACTACCAGAGTTTAGAAAATGACTGCGTAATTAATAAGTTTTATAAAAGTAAGGCTGTTAATAATTCTACGTTTTAAGAGCAGTCGCAGTCCAACGTCCATTCCAAGGATGGACGTTCTGAAACTTGTAAATTAGTCCTTAACGTGAAACTTCACCAAAACTCTGACTGTAAAGAATAATTCCAATGATGATCAAGCCCACATTTTATTATTAAAACTATATTAACACTATATCATGCCATTGAAAGGATTCGAGTGGGTAAACTTCTGGCTTTAGTACTGAAGTTATCACGAGAATTTTAAATAACGTAGAGCAAAGAATTTATTTTTAACAATGGATAATTCAGATTGTAATGGCAACAATAGAGGACAGATAACAACTCACCGTAAAGACGATCGCTGATCCACATCCAGGCCAGTGAGATTTAGAGTCATATTCACACAACTTAAATGTTCGGCCATCGCCTTCATCAGAAAAAGAAACACACAAATTCACACGATCATCCAGACATCGATGGGCACACATGACCACCATCTCGGTCCGCTCCAGCGCTGGTGAGAGTGGTGATTTAATATCTAATAATAAAGCTAAGTTTCTACAGGAATTACCTGAATTTTCCCTTCCATAGGCACTGTGGAAAGTTCAATCGATCGAAGATCTTCCAAGAAGCTCTGGGCCTGCACAAGAGTGAATTGTACGGTTTAACTTTTAAGTGGGCCTTCATCACAAAATACTATAGCTTCAGAAACGGTGTGGGAAAAGGGATAGAGAGAGAAGTGAGCCAGTGCTTAACTTCCGCGGTATTTTTCTGTCTACTCGAGGACTACTGTCATGGTCATTAACATATCCCCAATGGGAAAAATTTCCTGGTGGTTGAACCGTCGATTACTTTCCCTTACGTTCCAAAGTGTCTTTCTTCACACTGAAGTTCATTATTTGGTACAGACTAAAAATTATATCCACCTATTAGCTGGTGATGTCGTCTGTAAATAATTTCTTATTTAATCCGCATTATACCAACGATGTTCTATCATCACGAAAGAAGTTTTCGAAACAATATTTTTTTTTTCAACAACTACTACATTAACCGTACCGAACGGAAAAGCAAAACGGATGATTAGGGCTGCTCATACCAAAACTCTTTGTTTGGAATTTCATAATCCTTACACATCAAATAGAAAAATATATTAAATCCTCAGGGTACCAGGACATCGGGTATGTTTGTGCAACAAAGCTTTGTTTAAAGAAAATCTGTATAATTATAATGTCATGAAATGCAGATATCAGCAATCGGTACATAGTTATTGTAAAGAAACCCGAAAAATTCTTCATATGACCTTAAAAATTCATTAAGTTTCAAACTGAAAACAAATGAAAATTCTTAATTTCCGATTTAGCTATATACAGTTTTTTTTAATTTTTTTTATTTTTTTTTATGAGGCAACAACAGGTTTGACACCGAAATGAATGCATCTTCGGGAGATAATCTATGCTGAGTACAAAAATGACGTTTTATAGAATGGTGATAATGCATAGTTTATAATGGCGAGAAAAAGGGACGGCTTTTTACTCACAACATTTCACTTAATAAGGGTAACAGGAAATCTAGGAAGGAAGATTTGGGTTTAACGTCCCGTGAACATCGTGGTAGTGGAGACAGAACTACGCTTGGATATTTCTTGTCAAGTATGGGGAACGTAATCGGCTGTGCCGTTTGAAAGGGGCAATGCTAACCAAACTGCAATCTACATTAAAAGAGGAGTATAGTTGTCACTAGTTCTCTGCGAGGTGGATGGAACCGATGGATCACGTCAAGAGAAACAAGAAACACAACAGTTTGAAAATGTAATAGGTAAGCATAAATTGCCAGAGAAAAGGAGTAGTAAAGCAACATTTGTTAATCGCGAAGGACTGATATTTTGACCAGCAGTGAAATGGCAAAGACGTCACCCCTTATTAAAGTCCACGAGAAGCCTTCCTCAAGAATTCCTTCACCATTAGGACTACACGTACATAAAATATTGCCTTTCGGAATAGCGATAGGATTCCCTATTGTTTCAAAAGCTTCGCTTTATGGAGCAGGTAAGATAAGACCAAAAAAATTATAGATAATTGGTCAAGTGGATGATGTTTGCAGATATGCAACATTTACGAAGTTGATCAGTCACTGATACGATCGTAGCCCCCTACTTGATTGTGAGTTCACACTAAAGTGAACTAACCGTCTGCAGAGTGGACCTTTGAAATCACGTCTGATCCGCACTGATCAGTTACGAAGCGTCCCTCACTGTCAGGGCATAAATTCTGAACTCGATCCACCAAAAGACCGTCCTTTGGTAGCACCTAGCATGCTTTGTTGAGAGTCAAATTGATGTGGAATGAATGAGAAAATAAGGAAGGAATTCTTATGTTTACTGACTTATATATATATATATATATATATATATATATATATATATATATATATATATATATATA
This sequence comes from Locusta migratoria, assembly GCA_026315105.1. Taxonomy (NCBI): domain Eukaryota; kingdom Metazoa; phylum Arthropoda; class Insecta; order Orthoptera; family Acrididae; genus Locusta; species Locusta migratoria. Next base: position 224,507,545 of record CM048748.1, on the reverse strand, counting down.
TATAATGAAAAAAAAGGTGTTGCATCACCACGATTCCGAAGGTCCTTATCCGTTACACAAAAATTCAATAGAGCTATACAAGAACAAAGTTTTTATCTTTATTTCCCATGTATACTAAAATTGACCATTTGTATGACAATAAAGTAGACATTCTGAGTTTGTATTCCAGATTGTAGCATACGCCATTACCCCTAATACTGGGTTACAAGTCCTCTCGCATTTTTGCATGCCTGTATTCGTCGCGGCATACTATCCAATCTATCAATAAGGGAATATTAGTCCAGATTGGACCACTCCTCAACGGCCATTCGCCGTAGCTCTCTCACACTGAGTTGTGGGCCGTGTCGTCCTAAAGCAGACCATTTCAGTGTATCCCAAGCAGGGACTTCATGCCTGGAGAATATGCGACCATCTGTTGAGAGAGCGGCTGCCCCTCCGTATATGACGCCTTCTTCTTTCAAAAGACAATGCTGTTAAAACGTATAACGACGCATCAAGTGATAAGCATGCACTGCGGGTTGTGGACATCTGCTCGCTTCGCTGGGTGTAGATGCTCTTATTGATGACTTGACCACATTACTGTAAGTTGCGTCTAATCAATACCACTTTCTGGGCCAATACATCAATGTTTATTATCGCTATTGAAATAAGTGCCAGAATCAATTTGAGCAAATGAAAGTTATTAGGTACACAAGTGTTTTCTTTACGTAGGCTTCCGAGGCCAGAGTCAGATGACATAAAATCTTTCTGGGTGTTGTAACGAGTCACGATGTAAGAAGGCTATTACTTTAACAACCGACGTTTCGGCCAACGTTACAGTGGACTTCATCTGGGTATACTTATGTGAGCTGGTTGTTACTATACTTTATGTTTACTTTCAGTTAGACATTACGTCAAAATTTTTAAAATGAACAATGTTATTGGTGGTTTTTGGCGGAAGAATGGAAACATTATGATAGGATGCTGAGGTGGAGGGAGTGGGGGTTAGCCGTTGCCTATTGCTTCTTGCATAGCGAGACATGATTGGTGGTCATCGGCGAATGAGGTGAGGGCTTCCGTTTCTCTCCTGCTGGCCGTGGGCCGCGGCGGTAGTTGGTTTCTAGTGACGCTCGCGTGTTGTGTTGTCAGTGCTGCCTATTTCGCTGTAGCCACGAGGGGGCAAGTCTTGAGTCCATCTTCTCTGTTCATGTTATAGGATGTTTTTCAGTTTACAATTTCGATGGCTTCCTTTATCTTGCGTTTAACCATCCCTCGTTGCTTGGCGAGGATTCTGCCATCTTTAAATTTTATCTTTTTGCTGCAATCTTACTGGTGTTCGGCTAAACATCCTAATAACATGAACAGAGAAGATGGACTCAGGCTTGCCCCCTCCTGGCTGCCAGGCATCACAGCGAAATAGGCCGCACTGACAACACAACACGCGACCTTCACCAGTAAGCAGCTGCCGCCGCGCAGCCAACCTCGAGCAGGAGAGAAACGGAAGCCCTCACCCCATTCTCCGATGACCACCAATCATGTCTCGCTATGCAAGAAGCACTCCCTCCACCCCAGCATCCCATCATAATAAAGTTACCATTCTTCCGCCAAAAACTACCAATAACATTGTTTATTTTAAAAATTAAGTACACTCCAAAAGAAATAAAAACAACCTTCGTTGAACCCTTATTGTGAAACATCGGCACTCAAAAACCTTAATAGTAACAAAACTGAAAATACGTGCAACACCTTCCTAATAGTAAGAAAAGAAACATCTAAATTAACCCGACAGAAAAAAAACCTACGTAAATGTCCAAGTTTATAAACAAAAAAGGACTTCCTCAAGAACAATACCATAAGCTTTTATAAACGATTCGAAACAAAACTAACCGGTTAAGAACCTCATAGTCTTCGAATCCAAAATGAAAATCTCAGATTGGCTCTTAATAACTATGAGCATTGCAAGGTAATTTATAATTATTTGGAATAACTATTAAACTGTCTAGAACCAGCGGACGAAAACCAACTACAGCGGAATACTAACACCAACCCTCAGAAACCTAAAGAAATTGAAATAACTAAGGAAATTAAGAGACTTAAAACCATTAATGCATCCGGACAAGACGATACAGTTGCAGCTGGCCCTAATATTATAAAGGAGATAATTCAAGAAAACTGGAAAAGCTGCCATCAAAGCTCGCTGTCAAAAAATGACACTTGCATTCAGATTAACACAAAATATTTCCAATAAGAGATCACTTTTTAAATCTACTAAACTTTGGCATTACAGCAATGTAATCAAACCTGTATGTCTTTATGGACCAGAAACTATAATTTTAAATGCATAGGTGGATATCGAAATAACCGAATAGTACTTACAGAATGCTAAGGCAAATATTAGGCCCGAAAATGACTGATAGTATATCTTATGAACTGAGAATAATAAGTAAGAATACACTGACATACGTGGAGACATGAGAAAATTTTGTAGGCACTTAAAAAAGAATGGCACCCACTAGGTGAGAAAAAGAATAATAGATGTCTACGAAAACTGAAGTAACGCCAAAACTAAGCCAATTAAGAGGATCTTAACCTAGCCAGTATAACTTAGGCGTTGCAGATAGAAAAACATTCAAACAAATCATATTTGATTGGAAAGGTGGTCAGAGAATAATTAGAAAACGGACTGGAATACCATGGTCTGAAGATAAAGAAAAGTATCCTGTATTTATCTCAATTGTTTTATACCTCATAGCTGACGATGATGATCCATGCCCGAAATTGATTCTTGTTTTTATTAAACCAGCTGATGGTTTTTGAAACTCATTATATAAAAGTTTTACTTTACGTTTACTATTCCTAAAAGTGGTTGCATAGAATCGTTTTAGATACATACTTTCCAGAAATGTTACGGTGACGTTTCCAATGATTTAATGCCAGTCATGTAAATGAATAACGGTTATTCTCCTCATTTTATGAACAGTAATTTTTATGTTACGGGGGAGCTGATGGACACCGCATTAATAGTCGACGTTCTAAAACTCACACAACATTACGCTACAATTATCTTTTGTAGTGACTTATCAAGGAAGTTGTGGAATTACCCTCGAGATCGGTTATGTACAATGCCCGTCTGAATGTTCGATGAATGGTGTCAGAAAAGGAAGGAAACAAAAATTACAAACAAATTACTTTTACTGTATATAGCTCAGTCAATAAGTTTCTAATAGCCCGCCGCGGTGGCCGAGCGGTCTGCGGCGCGCCATTCACAGTCTGCACGGCCGCTACGGTCCGGGGTTCGTTCCCCCCTCGGGCATGGATGTGTGTGTCGTCTGTAGTATAAGGTATTTCGTAAGTAGTCTGTAAGTTTGACTGATGACCCCGCAGTTAAGTCCCTTAAGCTCAACAAACATTTAAACATTTTGTTTCTAATAACATTTGTAATCCTATTCTTGTGGAAGCGCAATTAGTACGGTAGTCACTCGTTATTGAATATCAGTATTATTACATTAAGTTAAACAGAGCGTATAGAAGGCTTTATCTTGCCCAAGGTATAGGTGAAGACAACATCCATCAGAATAGTTAATATTTATTTGCCAACTAGATGGACAAATGAAGAAGAGGTGGAAAAATGAATAATGATATAAATTAAATTACTCAAATAGTTACAGGACTTTTGGACACTAAAGAGAAGGAAAATAAGATAAATATGCATTTGAAGAAAGGAATCAGGTACAATTCACAAAGAGCACTGTCATGGTCTCGGTTATAACTTTGATAGGTCTGACGTGCACTAATGACAAGCGGTGTGCGCTTTGCCCTTTTCAGAAAAAGTGGACTGCAAAATAATTGCTCAGGCCATGAAAACTGACGACATGCTTCTCCACACTGCATACGACAACGCCTTCGGGCTGGAGTAACATGGCGACCGAGAGTACCGTTGATCTTCCAAGGATTTCTTCGTACGTAGTTTAGTTTCAGAGGAACTAAAAACATCTGTGTGAATATCAGAAACTGATATAGGAAACTGGGACCAAGCAAAGAAGGTAAACCTGAAAGAGGGAGGTATTTCCTTCGCGAAGTATGAGAACTGTTATTTAAATGTCTACGTTAAGTGTAGGTGAAGATTATGAAAGTGTTGAGTTAACGGGAGGAGAGGGTGAATCCCGGTAGCGGCACATAGCCTCTCGAAAAGCACCAAGGGGCGCGAAAATCTTAATGACCCCATCCGACGAACGGATCACCATCAACAGTGTCACATACCATCACTCCATGAGACATAGCGTAGAGGTTTGCAATTTAATCCAGGACGTTGGTTAAAGACTGGTGTTCAGAGACTTTGCACCACCACCCCTCCTGTCTCCTCTGCCTTAAGACAAAGGGAAAATTGTCAACAGCATGTGCCGTGCGCGGGTCACCCATTCAAATACTAACCACACGGGACCGAGCTTAACTTTGCTGATATGGCGGAAAACGGTGTATCCACCTCGGCATAGCCGTTGGCAACTTCAGTGTATTATCATACAAAGAGAAGAGGGCAAAGATCGAGATTACATAGGTGATTTTTTTACTGGCAGGACGATTTGAAAGAGAACTGAATTACACAAGTCGATAATATACCTCTGAAGTAGATGACATTCCCTTATTACTACTGATGTCGTTCGATCAGCCAACCATATAAAACTGCTTAATTTGGTTTGAAAGACTCCTGAAGCAGCTCGAGGAAAAAGTCATAATTCTAAATACGGAGAAAGCCGATGCTGACTGGAGTTAATATATTGCCTGAAAAATACTAACAAGATTTATTTATAGATGGATGGACAAAATGGAAGAAAATTCGAGGAGAATTCGTGTGGAGAAATGAAGAAATGGACATAGTCTCGAAAGAAGGATATGAGACGAAAATTAGCAAAAACCAAGCAAAGTAATGGAATGGACTCTAATGAAACAGGTGATGCTGAGGATATTAGAGTAAGAAAGGAGACGATACAATTAGTATATGGATTTTGATGATTTTAAACATAGTTTGTCGACTGCAGAAACTGTATGTTTACAAATATTTGACAAAGTTCAGCCCAACCAGTTGCACACTTTGATAAAATACCTTGATCTAGAGTTCGGCACCATCTAAGGGTGCCTTAATCAGAAGAATAAAAATTGATGGCTTTCGGTTGGCTATTGAGCAGCACTTTAAGCCGAACATAGGCGAGCTGCCTTTATTTTATTTTTAACTTGCTAGCCTTTTGCTAGCATGTTGCATAATTTTATAAGTTTTGACTTGAGCACACTGCTCGTAATTGCACGTCTGATGTTTTAATTTTTATTCTTCTGATGAAGGCACCCTTAGATGGTGCCGAAATCTAGATCAAGGTATTTTATCAAATTTTGCAACGGGTTGGGCTGAACTTTGTCAAATAATTATATGGATTTTGCTGTTTGCGTAGTGTGCAGTGTGGAGGACAACTATTTCAAAAAGTAAGATAAGATACTGAAAGGTTAAGTTTACCTGACATAGTCGAGTTTGGAGGCGACCTGATCGTTCTTTAGTTTTCAAAATGAAAAGCCAAGATCGCACATTAATAATTTATTAAATGACGACCGGTTTCGGTACACTGTGTCACTATCATCTGGTTCACATATATGTTACAAGCTGGTCATCTTGTTGAAAAAATTGGGTTCTTTGTAAGCTGTCATGTTTTTAACTTGTGTATTATGTTTATATAGTAACTAAGTGCAAAGTTGCACTTGTTATTTTATACCCATTTTTTTAACAAGATGACCAGCTTGTAACATATACGTGACCAGATGATGGTGACACAGTGCACCGAAACCGGTCGTCATTTAATAAATTATTAATGTGCGATCTTGGCTTTTTATTTTGAAAACTATATACTCAAAGGTGTTACTATAACATTATCTTAACGATTCGATGGGAAATTCATGTACTAATTGGGGGGGGGGTTAACATAATTGGTTACAAAAGAAATTTGTTACGTAAGTTGATTAAAATAAGGGGTATGATGATAAGACAGTATCTGAGGATGACTACTGTGGGACGTGTGAACTGTAGTAGAAGATAAAGAAAATCCTGAAGGATATAGGTTGTAGTAGATATCCATGACGAATAGAGTTGTGTATCAAACCAGTCTTTATAAGTCACAACAATAAACAAGGAAAGTGAGAGCTTGTGCTTCTAATAATTTAGGGGACTCAGTGATAGACAGTAGCACGGTGTTCATAATCTTCCAGACTTGTTTTGGGTAGGAATTCACGTTCGATCCAACCCTTGCACGCGCCAGGCACAGTCTGCACGGCCACTAAGGTCGGGGGTTCGAATCCCCCCTCGGGCATGGATATTTGTGCCGTCCTTAGTATTAGCTAGTTCATAAGTAGTTCGTAAGTTTAGGGACTGATGCCCCCTTAGTTAAGTCCCATAAGCTCTATAAACATTTGAACAACCCTGGTAATAGAAGATGGTGATAAACATCCTCGATTTCGAAACTGTCTGGTGGATTAAGCCCATGTCCTCTTTCGCGGGCAAGCGCTCTACCTGCTGAGCTATCTCAGCACGCTTCACGGTCGGTCCTGACGGATTTAATTCAGCAAGTAGCTCCTCTTACTTTTAAACGCAAAAGTTCTTATGTGAATCTTGCAGGACTAGAATCCTAGAAGAGAGGATATAGTGGAGACATGACTCAGTCACAGCCAAGGGGATGCTTCGAGAGTGATAGTTTCACTTTGCAGCGGAGTGTGCGCTAATCTTGCTAACTACGAAGGGCGGTAACGGTGTATTGTTTGTAGCTCCTGTTTCCCTTGCATTATGACTCTAGTCACTGATATTTTCAGACGTACCTAGTATATCATGAATAGTAATTGTGCTAAGACACTGACTTGCATGGCGCTCAGTGATGTGCAGGATGCGTGTGTAAAGAAAACGGAAATGCTCACGCTTCGAGAGATGTGTTCGGAGCAGAAGCATATCGCAACGATGAAGCTGAGGTTGAAAGCGTTAAAAAGGAAGTTGGCTGTGGACGCGTAGGGCTTCATGTAGAATACCATGTAGAGGTCCAGGAAAATTTCGAGCACGACGAAGACGAGGTAGAGGGCGATCCTGGGACCGAAGCAGGCCTGTAGGGCCTCGACGGCTGCCTGCAAGTGTGAGTGCTGCAGCCGGACCTGCTCTGTGCAGACAATGCCCGAAGAAGTGGCGCAGCGGCGAAGGTGTCGGAAACGTCGAGCCACTGCCAGGGCGAACAACATGAACGTCAGCAGCGATATCTGGCGTGGCACCAGAGCCAGCGCGTCAGCTGTAGTGGCTACTGTCGACCCCAGGTCCTGGCCCCAAGGGTTCCACGACGCGTCGGTGGCACCGAGAAACAGAGTGCAAAGTACGGCCAGCGCTGTGAAAACTCTCGCGAGCTGCCTGTCAGCCATTTGCAGTACCGACGTTCGACACTTCCGTTGCAGAGAGGCGTCAAAGTGTCCAATGGTCCGCACCACCAACGGCAGGTGTCTGTCCCACATGGCCCCAGCTAGCAGGAACAACGCAGACCTCAGAGTCTGGGCGCGAACCCGCAACCGGTGGAACTCCTGCATCTGCCCGCACACGTTGCTCATCAGCAGCGCCGTGCCGTACACGAACACGCCGGAAGCGAACCGCAGGCTCCGCCAGCTGTACTTCAGACCGGATCCCTGTATTTCGAAAGGAAACACACACAGTAGCCTACAGACGGTGACGTAAGGCGACAAGCAGCTGACGAACGTCCCCTGGTTGGCAGACTCGTTGCCCGTCCACGCTGTACGAGACCTTCCTCGGAGGGATAATCTAGCGCCCAGTTTCGCAGTAACCGAGGCTGAGAGCCTGTTGAAACGCATCCTGACACACGGAGACTGCTGTGCAGTCTACAGCCAGATAGGAACTGTCTGTCCCGCTGGGCACAAAAATTGATCTCATTCAAGTTACGCGATCAATACCTTTGGCAGGGTCAGCTAAATTAACTTAACTGGGAAATTATCCTTAATTGCAATAACTACTCGAAACGAGCAGACAGGCGCGAGATATTAAATAACAAAGTATTGTCTTTGGATAATGAATTACTTCCCTTCCTTTATACAAAACTCCTCATCAGTCATTTGCGATTGGAAATTTTATTTTTATTTTCTTTCCGTTTTGTTCCTTTCTGTTCTCCAGACAATGGCTATTCACCATTCTGCAACAAAATATTTAATCTGTTATTAATTCCAGTTTCATTTCACATTCTGAGGGCAGCTGGCAAAGACGCTAGTGTAGTGTATAAGTCTTTATCTTCATAGGTGTAATGGAGTACTATTACAATTTCTGTGACGAAATCAATATTTACGTTTCGTGTGTTGCAAATTCCCTTTTATGATAGTTACTCCTGAAAGACCGTGACGACTAATAATGTAAGAATGGGCGGAGATATCTCACCCAGATTTCATTAATGTACAGGGTGAATCTAAATCCACGCACTCGGACTTCGCAGCGCGATTCCTCACATTCAAGCAATAAAGAATTGCCTCTCACAAAATTTCGTCCCGCGCTTATTTCCCGCAGTAAATGGACGTCGAAGATTGAAATGGGTGTGTGTCCCATACATCATTGTTTCAGAATTACACTACTACACCAACAAACTTCTAGGAGATATCGGAGGTGTCTTGAGGAACAAAGTGATTTTCTATCGATGTTACGGCCTACTACATTCATATAAGTTTTTCAAGGAGCCTCTCTCGCACATTTCTTGACCATTTGCCTTGGTTTATATTGCGTTTTCTACATTTGTTTGTTGCGTTTAGTGCACTAGGACACACGCTAACACATCTAACACTGGGTATTTTGTTGCGACATACGTTATTCCAGAGAGACTTACTTTTGAACGTTCGTTAAAAGAATCCAGAGGTATCATAATCGTGTCTTAATAGCACCAATCGATTCCAGCAGGGAAGTGCAACATTACTATGTATACAACCAACACCACCTAGAGATAAGGCCGCGGCGCTCTCGTGTGACGTCAGGCAGAGTAGGTTGCGCGCGCATAACACTGGGCAGCCGCTGAGGCACGGCCCAGCGAGCCAGTCAGCTATGCGCGCGCAACCTACTCTGCCTGACGTCACAAGAGAGCGCCGCGGCCTTCCTCTAGGTGGTGGTGATACAACTCAAAAGGGCCAAAAACGTATATACAACGTTGTTCCGGGGGACCGTTCATATGACGCGTGGAAGATAATGAAATCAGAATTGAATATTGACGCTATTGTCGGGTGTAAGCTCAAATAGATTCTGCATGTGTTGTTGAGGTATAGCAATCTATTCTGCTTCATATATTGTCAAAGTTGAGTGGGTATTACAGTCGGTGGTTTATCGTGGAACAAACGTTTCGTAATCAACAACCAGACGTTTTCAATAGGCGAGATATAGTGAGAAGAATGAGGTCAAGGAATAAATGCAATGCGGATGTCGGCAGGATCAAAAAGTTTCAGATTACCGCTGCTCCAACAAGTCAGAGAGATAATGCAGTCTGGTTAGTGTAGAAGCAACATGTACTTGGGCAAAGGGGAGTGGAGTCCATTACTAACGCAAACAATAATGGGCGCACGACTGGTATGGTTTCTCCAGACTCTAATCTGACCATCGTAGTGGTGCTATCAGAATTGGAGTTTTCTCCACTCCCGACGAAAGTAGAATTAGTGCCGAGATAGAAGAATATCGTTTCTTATCTATGAGGATCTGGAGGAACACTAGTTGTTATTTTCATAACCATCCACCCCCATGAACCACAGACATTGACGAGGTGGGGGTGTCCTTGCGTGTCTCAGTGATGCAGATAGCCGTACCGTAGGTGCAACCACACCGAAGAGGTAACTGTGGAGAGTCCAGACAATCTTGTGGTTCCTGAACAGGGGCAGCAGCCTTTTCAGTAATTATAGGGGCAACAGTCTGAATGATTGACTGATCTGGCTTTATAACATCAACTAACATGGCTTTGTCATGTAGTTACTGCGAACGGCTGAAAGCAAAGAGAAACTACAGTCGTTTCTTTTCCCGAGGACATGCAGCTCTACTGAATGTATATATGATGAGGGCGTCTTCATGGGTAAAATATTCCATGGTAAAATAATCCCCCATTCGGATCTCCGGACGGGGACTACTCAGAAGGATGTCGTCATCAAGAAACACAAAATAGGTATTATAGGGATCGGAGCGGGGAATGTTCTAAGCGTTAATCACCTAGGTAAGTTAGAAAGTTTGAAGAGAGAAATGGTTAGATTAAATATAGATGTAGTAGAGATTAGTGATATTCGGTGGCAGGATGTACAGGATTTCTGGTCAGGTGACTATAGGGTTATAAATACACAATCAGCTGGTGGTAACGCAGGAGTAGGTCTGATAATGAATAAGAAAATAGGAATGCGGGTAAATTACTATGAACAGCTTAGTGAACGCATTACCGTAGTAAAGACCGACACAATCCTACAACGACCACAGTAGTTCAAGATTATATGCCAACTAGCTTGGCCGACGATGAGGTATCGAAGCAATGTATGAGGAGATAAAAGCAATCATTCAGAAAGTTTAGGGACACGAAAACTTGATTGTAATGGGGGACTGGAACTACGTAGTAGGAAAGGGAAGAGAAGGAAATGTAGTAGGTGAATATGGACTGGGAAAAATGAATGAAAGAGGAGATCGCTTGGTAGAGCACAATTTATTGATCACCAACACTTCGTTTAAACAACATCAAAGAAGGCTGTATCCGTGGAAGAGACCAGGGGACACTGGGAGGTACCAGATTCACTTTATAATGGTAAGGAATAGATTTAGAAACCAGGGACAGATATAGAGTCCGACCATAACTTATTGGTTATGAACTGCGAATTAAAACTTAACAGACTGCAGACAGGTATGAAAATAAGGAGATTGAACCTGGACAAATTGAAGGAACCAGAGGTGGTTGAGAGATTCCGATGGAGCATTAGGCCGGGATTGACTGAAGCGGGGAAAGTAATACAGTAGAAGAAGACTGGGTAGCTCTGAGGGATGGGTAGTGAAAGCCGCAGAGGATCATATAGGCGGAAGGTCAAGACCTAAAAGAAATCCCTGGATAACACAGGATATATTGAACTTAATCGATGAGAAAAGAAAATGTAAAGAATGAGGAAGTGAAGCAGTACAAACGTCTGAAAAATGAGACTGACAGGAGGTTCAGACTGGCTAAACAGGTGTGGCTAAGGACAAATGCAGAACCATAGAAGAATGTATAACCAGGGGAAAAATAGATACCGCCTACAGGAAAATAAGAGAGATATTTGGAGACAAGAAAAGAAGCTGTATGAATATCAAGAATTCAGACGGAAAACCAGGGGGAAAGCTGCACTATGGAAGGAATATATAGAGGGCATATACAAAGGAAATGAACTCGAAGGCAGTTTTCTAGAAATGGAAGACGAAGTGGAGGAAGATGAGATAGGAGTTATGATACTGTGAGAAGAATTTGACAGAGCGCTGAAAGATATGAGTGGAAACAGGGCCCCTTGAGTAGATGATATTCTGTCCGAACTGCTGATATCGTTAGGAGAGCCAATCATTAAAAAATTGTTCCACCATGTATGCAAGATGTATGTGACAGGGGAAATACCCTCCGACTTCAAGAAGAATATTGTAATTCCAATTCCAAAGAAAGTGCAGACAAATATGAAAATTACAGAACTATCAGTTTAATAACGCATGGCTGCAAAAAATAACACGAATTATTTACAGACGAATGGAAAAACTGCTGGAATCCGACGATGGGAAAGATTTAGTTTGGATTTACAAGAAATGTAGGAACACGGGAGGCAATACTCACATTACGACTTATCATAGAAGATAGGCAATGTCGACTGGAATACACTCTTTCAAATTCTGAAGGTAGAAGGGTAAAATATAGGGACCGAAGAGTTATATTCAAGCTATATATATATATATATATATATATATATATATATATATATATATATATATATATAAACAGACAACAGTTATTAGAGTCGAAGGGCAAGAAAGGGAAGCTAAGGTTGGGAAGGGAGTGAGGCAGGGTTGTAGCCTTTCTCCAATGTTGTTCAATTTGAACATTGAGCAAGCAGTGAAGGAACGCAAGGAGAAATTTGGAGAGGGAATTAAAGTTCAGGGAGAAGAAATAAAAACTTTACTGTTTGCCGATGACATAGTAATTTTGTCAGAGACTGCAGAGGATCTGAAAGATCAATTGACTGTAATGTACAATGTCTTTATCCAAAAGACACAACACATTATATTTTGAGGATCAAATTTGACGGTTCTCCAAAAAGAACAGTCATTTAATGTGTTCATCGTGCGTTCCCTTTTTGTCAACGCACATTAAATGGCCCCACAAATAGGTGTCAAGTAGTGTGAGATAATGTGACCTCGGTGGAAATCCCACTGAACCGCGTGGACCAATCCAATGACTAAGAAATTGACTGTCTAATCTCTTATGGACAATTGATCCGTATATTGGTCGAGCCCCAATCTATTGAAATTAATAGGGAAAGTTGCCATCTTCATTCAGATCTAATGGAAACATCACTACCTGCAAAATTTCCGGGTAGCGTTGAGCATTTAGGATATGGTCACTGAAATGGATCCACAATGCCCCAGGTACTCCTTAGTGCTTAGATTATCAATTTCATGGTCGCCGGATTGGCCATGGCGGTTCTTTGGAATGGACACACAGATCACTTGATGTTAAGCGTCTTAACTTTCATCTTGGGGCCAATATCCAATCGTATATGAAGAGAAAATGAGAAACAGACACTATCTGGACAACGCACAGAAGAAGCGTGTGCACGACGATTGTATTCAGCGACTTCAGATGGGTGTTTATCAGAGGGGACAGCATGTTGAACAGTATGATGAACACATTAAATTACTGTTCTTTGAGGAAAAGAGTCGAGTCTGTACCTCCATACTAAATGTGATGTAACTTTTGAATCATAACTGCTACGTCGAATCTTTTTAAAGGAATGATCCTTGCAGAAAATGCTGATATTATTTGATAAATCACACGACCATCCAGATTCAAGATTTTCTTCAATTATATATATATATATATATATATATATATATATATATATAACATGGTGCTCATATTCATTACATACCGTAAGGGATACACAATCTCTCCGATACCTTACCGGAATATTCAGTTTTCCCAATTTATGAATTGAATTATAACCAGATATGACGTGAAAAACTGTTTTCTTTGCCTGGCGTGTTACGCCAATGGAGAGAGATCTGTTTAAATGTTAATAAAATACACGTCGTTCGGGTTTTCGTACCAAGATCACAAATAAAATATATCTATTTTCCTTAACCGGTTTCAGTGATTTAAATGATCATCTTCAGAATGGTTCACAAGGTCAGCTCTTAGGATAACGTGTCAAAGAGTTTCTCGCTGAGACATAAAATGAATAAAAAAACATGGTCAACATGGCAAGAAATCTGTCACCGAAACGGATCGTCATATTAGATTAAAAGATAAAATGTGACTAATTCTGACGTAAGTATAAGACAGTCTATCGATCAATTATGGTGACTATTTTGACCATGTTGACCATGTTTTTTTATTCATTTTATATATCTACGAGAAATTATTTTACGTGTCCTCCTAAGTGAAGACTTTGTAAAACATTCTAAAGATGATGATTTAAATAACTGAAACCGCTAAAGGAAAATACATATATCTTATTAGCGAACTTGGCTAACAACCTAAAGAAGGTGTATTTTTATTAAAACTGTTTTCGTTGGAGGTTTTTTAATCGCGTCTCCTTTACAGTTTAAAATTTTACAGACTGTTCAAACTTTGCATGAAGAAAAATGGAGAAAGCAAAAACCAGTTGTCTATCCTGTGGTTGGTGAAAGTGAACCTAAATTTAGTACGTCGTTATTGAACGACGAACCGGAGCTAGTGATCATGAAAATTTTGCGAATCAATTAATTACTTTTACAAAACATTTCAGTTGGGCTGAAATTAAACTCAGGATATAGCACAATTCTTATTTGCAGTGTTACGATTTTATTTTAGATCCAGGACACCTATTTTATGTGTGAGGTTCTTGAAGTGTTTCACTTCAACACTTTATCTTCTTTGAATCGGTTTAAAGATTTAACGACGAAATAGATTAAATGTAGACGATTTTTTGGCAAAAACGATGTAGAAGACTGTGATAAGCTAGACATGGTCGCTGAACATTCACAGCTGTAAAGAAAAAAAGGACCCATGACGCTAAGAGTGTCCGAGGAAGTCTATTACATGCAACGATAACTAATTCATTAGTAATAGACATACACTTATTGTACGGTTTTCACGGCATTTACTCTGGGCATCGTTTGAAATGGGAAGCCAAAGCAATAAACAGTAATCATACTTCGTTTTCCAATTTTCCAATTTTTACATTCTTATTGTATTATCAGAAAATTGTTTATAAGCTTCTCGACTAATTTAACATCTTCAAAAATCCTTTAAATACAAAAACTGGTACATTCGCGCTTTTTTACGAATTACGAGTTCCCCAGTACAGTGAGGTCTCGAAGAGGGTGCATATGTAGTAGTAACTGTCTCTTATGCATGCATCCGAAATTCAATGGCATGTAGTTTCATAATTCACATTGGATGGAGGTTAAATGACATTATGACGTGTACCATATTATACGATTATGGCATTATCAAACGCTAATCTGTCGTGACTTATTTTTATTTAAATGTTTTTTAAGTTGCTATATAAGTCAAAACTAGATGTTCTCTTTAATATCCTTGAATTTGCCCAGAACAGATTTGCCTATTGTTGTATCGTGATGGCAGCATTTATCTTTCTGGAAATATATAAGCTTTGATTCCACTGGAAGAAATTTGCATCCCGTCTTAATAAGACTACATTACGATAAATAAAGCTCCTGCAGTAATCACATACCTGTTTCTTGCTCTCTGAGTCCAATTTGATGATTCTAATTCGTTGGACCTCTTCAGTAACTCTTTGTGCCTGCAAAATGGAATATCTTCAGTGGTACGATGTTGCAGTATAACACAAATTTAAATGGACAGTGGTTTGTGGAACTCTTCGTTACAGCCATTGACCTTTCTCCTAAAAATTTTACATATATAATAAGAGGAGCAACTAATCAACACGTATATTGTCCAATTCCGAAAAAAAATGAGTTTGATATGGTTTTCGGAGGTATTTTATGTGCTCTACACGCTCCTGCATTCAGATTTAATCTATTTGTATATTTTAATACTGAAATAATATGTTGAAAATGAATGGTTAAAACAAATCGTATATTGTCCACATCACTGAATGAATCAGAACATATAATGCCCACCATTTACGTTTCATTTTGCTTCCCATCCGTCTAATTTGGCAATTCTGTCGAGTTTAACACGTGCCAGGGCTTACAATGCTTCAAAGCATTAAATGACATTGTCACCTTCGGGCATTGTTTGACACTAATTGAGCCGTTAACAGTGCACAGCGGCAGTATAGTGTTGTGGTTTGTGTGTATCGATCCCAATGGATTTAGAAAAAGAATGTGTGGTTGTTGGGAAAGATGGTATAGATCGTTGGACAAGAAAAAGAATGAAGAAGAAATCAAAACGAGAAATGGAACCTGGCAACATTGGAAAGAAGAAAACCAAATTAATTTTTTCGTGTCTGCTTTAGAAGTTCCTTGCAGCAGCTTCACTCCTGAACATATTCTGATTGCTTACATGAAGAACCTGGAATGGACACAATGTATTAAATTTACTGTACCTTATAATGTTCTGCGTGTAACAGATTGTTGTATTGATCCAGTTTTTCACAGTAATGTAAAGTTTTGTAGCATTCCTTGAAGTAAAAATTAATCTTCAATTATTGTAAATGTGAAGTGCGAATGTCTAATATAACATTTTCAAATATGAAAGTTAATGTGAAGTTAAGAAGGTATGTTACTAAAAACGCGCCGCGGTGGAGTAGCCGAGCGGTCTAAAGCACCTCGCTGCGAAGCGCGCGGTTGCTCGCCGTGGAGGTTCGAGTCCTCCCTGGGGCATGGGTGTGTGTGTTTGTCCGTAGGTTAGTTTACCTAGATTTAAGTAGTTTGTAAGCTACGGACTGATGACCACGCAGTTTGGTCCGATAGATTTACAGACATTTGAATACTAAAAACGCATCAAAACATGTACTGTCCTATATGACGGCTCAAAACGTATATTGTCCGAAATATAAATGGATTTTCTAACATAAATAAAAAAAAATCTCTTGCAAGGTATATTCTAGTTCAGTAGCTCAAAACTGAACAAACTGAGAAAACAGCTTAAAATGTTATTGAGTAGTTTAGAAGATATCAGTTTTTTGCTTCTCCTGAAAAATTTGAATCAATGGACAGTATACGTTTTGATTAGTTGCTCCTCATCTTCATTTTAATCTTCTTCTGACAAATGTTGGCGTCCTCGACTTACTATCGCCGAAGACGTCTTTGCACGATCACAACTCTATGGAAAACTGCAACTATGATGACAGCGATAATCAATCACAGCTATTATAAGGCACAAAATATAATTTATTAGTAAGAGGCGTAAACGTACCTAATGTATGCTTTTCCCAACATTCTGACCAACATCGTCTGCAGATGGAAGCCAAACTAAGAGGCAGTAATCGTACTTTCTTCTTTCCCATTCTTTATATAATTGGTTATAGCTTGAAAACTTCATTTGACGTTTTTGTTGTATGATGATATAAGACTTTCATTTACAGATTTGTAATACGCAAACTTTTTAATAAATTTTAGAGCACGGTTACTGTAGTCCTTTCAAAGTTTATGAAGCATGGATACGTCTGAGTGGTCAAATAAGGTGGTTCTGGGAGTTGGGATACCAGTTACTTTGGAATAGGGTGTGACATCTCCGACACATTCTGAGTTGTGGCCACCTTTATGCTCAGACGGGCAAGACTACCAAGTCCAACGAATAGTTCCTCGTCAGTTACGGGTAGTACCATTTGGACCCTGTGCAGTAAGGCTATCAAGCTGCCTTCCAGGTACTTCGATCTGATGACGGCAACAATCAGAGCAAAATACCTCAACATTTGGAGGTGAATAATTCCCCACCTCCAGTTGACAGAACAGGGACTCCTCATATACAACTTGGCAAACGACCTGAAATGTGATGGAGACCTATTAACATGAAGTGAAGCTATAATGGTAAGAAGGCAGAGCTGGGGTTAGACGTATTAGGTGTTGTGACATTCGAGTAAATGGAGAGTAAGAAGACGGAGTGGGAAAATACAAGGTCAGCCATCAGACGTCAAAGCAGCAAAAGCACAGTGGGGTGTAGGCTGTAGGTGATTTACATATGAAAAGCAATTGAACCCAGCCTGATGACAGTAACCAGTAATTCAAGTATGTGTACGACTGATGTGAATAAAAAAAATGTTCAAATGTTTGTAGAGCTTATGGGACTTAACTACGGGGTCATCAGTCCCTAAACTTACAAACTACTTATGAACTAGCTACTACTAAGGACGGCACAAATACCCATGCCCGAGGGGGGATTCGAACCCCCGACCGTAGTGGCCGTGCAGACTGTGACTGACGCGCCGCAGCACGCTCGGCCACCGCGGCCGGCTGATGTGAATAGATTTGGCAGTGTCAAAGAAGGAAAGAGAAATTTCTAGTTTATTCGCCCTGTGAAGGGACTGAGATGAGATGAACAAATTCTAGGACGCACTCAGTGATATTGTTGTTAATGGACAAGGTCAGTGTTTTGCTCACGGGAGATTTGAATGACAGGATAGGAAATCAAACAGAATGGTATGAACAGGTAACGGGTAAGTATGGAGAGGATATGGAGCCAACAGGAACGAAAACCAGGTCAATGGTTTGTGTGCCATTAAGGATTTAGCTATCACATTTTATTAAGCACAAGTACATTTATCGTCTTTCTTGGGATGACAGGTGAACCATGTGGGTCATTGACTACATAATAACATTATGGACTGAGGAAGCCAGGGACAGAGTGTTTTGAGGATTCTTTGACGATACTGATCATTGTTTAATCTGCAGCGAAATTGCCCTTGTGAGGCCAAACGTCAAGGCCTTATGCAAAAGGATAAGACTGAAGAAACTTCAGGACAAGAAAATCAGACACAATTCTGTAACAGTGGGCGCACGAAGATACCAGTTAGCTGAGTGTAGTCATTTACAGTCATTGGAAAAACAATGGACAAGATACATGGACACTCTCGTAGAAGTGGCTAGAGAATGTCTTGGAACAGTAGTTTGTAAAGGCAGGAACAAGCAGACAGGATGGTGGAATGAGACAGTCAAGGCAGCCTGTAAAAGGAAAAATAAGTTTCTTCAAAAATAGCTCCATTCTAGAACTAAGGTAAACAGAGATACTTAGGTTGAAAAAAGAGACAAAGCCAATAATATGATTGCAGCACCTAAGCAGATGTCATGGGAAGACTTTGGGAATAGGTCGGAAACTTTGGGTCAATACGTTGAAACTTCTTTTCGGTGTGATATTAGCAGTCTTCCATAGGGAGGGCGGGAGGGGGGGGGGGGGAAAGAAGAATTTGACACGTATATTGGGCAGGTCAGGACGGGTGCTAGTGAAGCTAGTGGATATCTTGGGCAGAAGGAGGGAATAATTTAAAGATTTGCTAAACGTACGGAGACGATCAGTAATGTTTTAGATTCCGATGTACAATGGTATAGAAATGATGATGGAAATGTCACATTTGAAGAAGTAGAGAGAATGGTCAATAGATTGCAGTACATTCAGGCGGCTGGAGTAGACTAAATTGAGTTCGAACACATAAAATACAGTGGAATGTCAGGTCTCAAATGGTCACATAGGATAATATGAGACGGGAGAGATTCCGTCTGATTGGACGAAAGTAGTAATCACACTAACGTTCAACCAAGGAAACGGAAAAGATCGACAATTAAAGAGGGATCTCTTTAAGTAGCGCAATGGGCAAAATCTTGTAGACGTGTTGTTCAAAGGAGAGTACGAGTATTAGTAGAAGACAAGTATGGTGAAAATCAGTTTTTTGCCTCTTAGAGGCTGTCTGGACCAGACCTATACCTTACGGCAGAGAAATCTTATGAGTGGAACAGGGAATTGTATATATGTTTTATAGATGTACATAAGGCTTACGGTCGTGTTACTAGGAGGACGATTTTGTCAGTTCTATAAAATTATGGAATAAGAGGCAAACGTCTGCGGAAATACTTCTCTGGGTGATTTATCTCAGAACGGACTTTTCTTTATAACTTTGGATCCAGTTGTTTCTACATCCGAATTTCCTATTGCAAATTCACACTTTTCTCCCTTCTTTATCACTGGAATTCTGTGACATAGTCATGGATAGACACTTTACGTAGGATTAGATTTGACGAAGAATTTCTAAGAAATTTACAGATCTTTTGCCTTATTTCTGAATTTGGTTGTTTGTGTGAATGTCTGCCTACTTCAGGTTACAGTTTCCTTTCAGCGTGTCATCAAAACTAATGACTGTTTTTATTCACTTCCCATAGTAAAATGTAATACATAAAATTGAAATTAACTCATTTTAACAAATGAACGACTCTTTAGTGTAAAGAGTATTCGTTATGATTACGTTACTTTCATTGCCATACTGTTACTGGAGTGTTATACATAGCAAGATTCTCTTAATACTTCAATTTTAACTATTATGTCACGATAGTTATATCAAGTATTCCTTCCAAAACTCATTTCTCCTTTTGGACTCATACAATAAATAAAGAGATATGTATGTAATTTGGAAGAGCAACGAAATATATTTAAGTAAAAAATGTTTTTTAAATCAGTCAGCTTGAAACAGCAATTTTTTTCAAACGTACACGAATAGCGTCGAACAATATGAAGATCTCGGCGGTAGACAAATGGAAGGAACAGTGGATGACAGATAGATTTACAGCTTGTAAAACATTGTAACTGAATGTTCTGAAGTCATATTATGTGACAGTTGAACGATAAACTGAGAAGTAGATTTTCCGTAATTGCAACTGTGTCAAAGTATGTGCATGTAAATAGTAGTGTATTCCAAAAAGATTGCCAGTTCTAACAGAGCGTGCGGTGTTCCTACCAAGAAAATACTTTTCAGAGACTAGAATCACGCAGATATTTCTGAGTGAGATGAGGAGTCAGTATACGTCTCTGAAAGAAAATGCGTTTCGATGCTTGTAGCGAATTGCCGAATTTCGGGGAGAGCTTAACATGTTACAAAAATGGCATTATTGCAGACTTATTTGCAAAGAGTGACATATCCGCATCAAAGAAAAATCCTGCATGTAATTAAAATTAGAGATTTCAATGTTATTTTACTGTCGAATACCCGAAAACTGCCAATTGTCCTTTCCCATGGCTTGCGACTCCGTCTTCACTGTCACAGGAATGGCCAACCTTGCAAACATTCAAGGAGAGGGCAGAAGGAGGCTAACTACCTGACGGAGGAAGGACAATGAGGAGGGTTCAGAGAGAAGGACAGAGGAAAGGTTAAGAAAGCGTAGAAAGAATATCAGCTGGAAGCGTGATTAAGAAGAAATAGGGAGAACACTTGTTGACAATTCTGCCGCGATGTTCCTCGATACTTGGGGTGTCCGACTGAGCAAGAGCAGCAGGTTTCTTTGTCGCTTATAACTTTTGTTTTCTATTTATTTTTTGTCAAGCTACATAAAATTGCCATCCTGGACTCCTTTCAGATTTATGTATTGTACTTACTATTCTAGCCTCCCAGCCATCACGAACGCAACACCAAGAAGGAACGAAGATATCGCAGCCAAAGTGGTGGTCCAGACAGAATGGGAATGGCACATTGTTTTCGATATTCCATAATGCTGCGCCTGGAATTCTGTGACTGTTAACTGGAGGAAATATCTTTTGTGTTTGTACAGATGACACCGACTTGAAGGATTTGCGAAAGGCCTGAGGAGGCCATCCCCAAAACAGTCGTCAACAATAAAAAACCTATTTCGAATATTTTGCTCTTGAAGTATTTAAGACACAGTTGTTGCCGAGGAATCCCTCTTCTGACTGCACGATGGTCGGATTACAGTTTGGAGATAACGCTGTCAGAGATTATAGAAGTGCAGCATTACGTATTGTAAAATGTAAACTTTCACGGCCGGAATGGTCAAAATTACTAAAACTTTCCGGGCTAGTATGCCGTGGTCTAGTGGATTTATTGTCGAAACTCACCGTTTCGTCCCCGACTGCTGAGGACATTCTCAAGGGGCATCGTAGAACTTTCAGTGTCCGATACACACCCTCGCTCGCTACTGACTGAAGCAAAACTCCGTTTACGAGGGCTCGCGCGCAGAGGTGTGACGTCAGATGTTTGACATGCGCGCGCAATTCGTCGTTGCTGATTGCCGTCGTCGGTTGATATCGTCCCATGGTGGAAGACTGTTACATTTCTTCTTCAAAACCGGAATCCAGATTTCATTTAATTTCACGCCCTCCTCCATCCTATTGAAATTATTGGGGTGTTTTACAATTTCTATGTTTTTCAACCAGGGGACCACCTTATTCAATTTGATAAGACTCAGGTTTTAGCAGCCACAAATGAATACCACGAAAGACTGTACTAAGAGGCTATAGAAATTGTAAAACACCCCAATAATTTAAATAGGATGGAGGAGGGCGTGAAATTAAATAAAATCTGGATTCCGGTTTTGAAGAAGAAATGTAACAGTCTTCCACCATGGGACGATATCAACCGACGACGGCAATCGGCAACGACGAATTGCGCGCGCATGTCAAACATCTGACGTCACACCTCTGCGCGCGAGCCCTCGTAAACGGAGTTTTGCTTCAGTCAGTAGCGAGCGAGGGTGTGTATCGGACATTGAAAGTGCTACAATCCCCCTTGAGAATGTCCTCCGTAGTCGGGGACGAAACGTTGGGTTTCGACAATAAATCCACTAGACCACGGCATAATAACCCGGAAACTTTTAATAATTTGAGCATTACGTATTGCCACACTGATCCTGTACTCAGAAACATTGTTTGGCGTGTGTTTGAGTCTACTCCCCCCACTGCCGTATCGTGTATTACCGGCACATTAGGTATCCAGAGTTATTTGTGTGAAATGTTGGATCCTGTTGTCCTCTCATACCTTCGACACTTCTCTCTCTCTATTCGTTTACTCGAATCCGACTCTTCGCGACTCCATGAACCAAAGCACGCCACTTTCCTCTGTCCTGCAATTTCTCCCGTCGACCTTCCAGGTTGGAATGCGTTGCTTCTGTGATGCCATCGATCCACCTCATCCTCCTCCGTCCTCTTCTTCTAGTGCCTTCGATCTTCCCCAGCATTAATTTTTTTTCCAGTGAGGCATGTCTTAGCGTTATGTGTCCAAAGTAGGTCAGCTTCTGTTTTAATATTAGACCTTCCAGAGAGCAATCTGGTTTTATTTGCTCTAATATAGATCTGTTTGTTCTTTTTGCCGTCCATGGATACCTAAGAATTTTCCTCCAGCACCACATTTCAAAGGAGTCAATTATTCGCCGTTCAGACTTTCTAATGGTCCAGGTCTCGCATCCATACATTACAACTGGGAAGACCATAGCCTTCACAGTACGTATCTTTGTTGTTAAAGTTGTGTCTCTGGATCTTATAATCTTTTTAAGGTTTGACATCGCCTTTCTTCCGAGCAACAAGCGTCTCCTGATGCTAAGGTGGCTAAGGCGCTCCAGTCACGGTCAGCACGGCCACTACGGTCGGGGTTCGAATCCCCCCTCGGGCATGGATATTTGTGCCGTCCTAGTTTGTAAGTAGTTCATAAGTAGTTTGTAAGTTTAGGGACTGATGACCCCGTAGTTAAGTCCCATAAGCTTAACAAACATTTGAACATTTCGTCTCCTGATTTCATTGCTGCAGTCGCCATTATCAGAGATTTGGGAACCGAGATAATTGAACGTGCACACCACCTCCGTGAATTCTGCTGCTATATCCCATGATTTAATAGGTGTAGTTGCCACAATTTTAGTTTTCTTCACATTTAGCCAGATACCGGCATTTTCACATTTCGACACTTACCGAAGGCTTTATTGCCACAGGATAATGCACGAAACACAGTAGGTATGTGAAATGTACAACCTCTGACCATAAAGTTTGGTGAATAGTGCTGTAACATAAACGCAGATGGTCTACGAACTACAGTTACCTTACTGACCTTCGAAATAGTCACCTCCCACAACTATGCACAGCTGAGCTCCGCGATATATGTCCTGGAAACATTGCTCGAAGTCTTCCTTTGGGATGGTATTCAAAAGCCTCGTCACGTTTCGTTGGATGCCAGGAAAATCGTCAAATCTCTTTCCTTTCAAACCTAGTTTGAGTCGAGGGAACGGGAACGAGTCGGCAGCATTGACATCAGGCAAGTATGGTGGATGTGCAGTACCACTGCCTTTTTTTGTCAGGAAATGTTTGATGATATTGGCAGTGTGTGGGCGAGAATTGTCGTGAACAAAGAACCAGGAACTTGTTGTTCACCCTGGGATCATACCCTTAGTGGACTTTACATGGCCGGCAGCGGTGGCCAAGCGCTCTGCACGGCCACGGCCACGGCCACTACCGTCGGGGGTTCGAATCCTTCCTCGGGAATGGATATTTGTGCCGTCCTTAGTATTAGCTAGTTCATAAGTTGTTTGTAAGTTTAGGGACTGATGACCCCGTAGTTAAGCCCCATAAGCTCTACAAACATTTGAACATTTTTGACGTTACATTAAGCAAATTTTTATTGAGACGTGTGGCAACAGCCGTAATATACTTTAAAAATGCATATTACCAACCATCAGCTGCTTGTTATATTTATAACTTTATCGGTTTCGGTTATGAACCATCATCAGAAAAGTAAATTAAACAAACTTATTACGTTGGTAGATTGTCTGTTACCTTATCCAATCATTATTTTACTCATCATCAGGACCTAATGTCCAGTAACATCTTACGTATCTTTCATTGATTGACTTGGATAAAATGACAGACAATTTACCAACGTAATCATTTTGTTTAATTTACTTTTCTGGTGATGGTTCATAACCGATACCCGTAAAGTTATAATAAACTGCTAATGGTTGGAAATATGCATTTTTATAGCTGCATAAAACTAGTCAAAATTTCCACGCAGCATGCAGCGTTCAACGATGTTTCCTCAGGTAAAAATTCTTTGCGGCTAATGCCTTTCGAAAAAGGTGATGAGCCTCGTTTCCATGCGTGCTTTATCGGTACGAGTAATGTCGATAAACGATATTCCATGCTCTGTCGTTTCGTTTCTGGATCGTACCGGAGACACCAGGTTTCATCATCGAAAACAATACGATGGAAAAAATTGAATGTCGTATCCGCCGTTTCGACAAAATTGGGTGAACTCTAAATTTCCCATTTCCCGTCAGCCAGGTGATACGGCACAAGACGACAACACGTTCTTCCTCTTACCTAATTTCTGGATCACACTGATTCACGGTTAATCTGCAGTTCATCTACTATCATACATACAGTTAATCAGCGATCGGTGGTGATGAATGTCCGAACATTCTCATTTTTTTCGTCACTTACGGTGGTTGCCGGTCGTCCGCTACGGCGATTGTCAGAAACACTTTCCTGGCCTCCTCGAAAAAGGGCGAAACCACTCTTACACATATTTCACGGACAGTGTTTGATCCCCAAAAGCACATATCAGCATCTCCAGTATCTTGCCAAGCTAAAAATAGATCTTTTGGTCAGTGATACATATGTGGTGTCTGTTCAAATGTTTGTGACGCATAAGGTACTTAACTGCGGGGTCATCAGTCCCTAAACTTACAAACTACTTATGAACTACATTATACTAAAGACGACACAAACGTTCATGCCCGAGGGAGGATTCGAACCCCCGATGGAGAACGGCCTTGCGCTTCGGAGCATAGCGCCTCAATGCGCTCGGCCGCTTTGCCGTGGCGTGGTGTCTGTTCTTTCGGACCTAAACAATGTGCCTATGACGGATAATGATCCTTTTTTTCAGTTTAGGAGGCACTTCTAGGCCCTTACACATACGAGAGTTCTAGTGGGCAGGGTACAGTTGTGAATTTGTATCTGATGGGAGGCGTACTTCCGTGCGTAATTCCGTGCGTGCGCTGGTCGCTGTGTCTCCAATAATGTAGGGGTCAGCGCAACAGCCTAGAAAGCAGGAGACCTCGGTTCGAGTCCCGGGTGTGTACACATTTTCAACTTTACTCATTCGCAGTTGATGTCACCCATTTCGTGAATACGATGTATTGGTCGTTCATTATTCTGAAATGAGTTCAGAACAAACGCACTAAACAAGTTTTCGTCCAGCAGGTGTAACACGTAACACACACACGATGATTAACTGAACTGTCGCGGTGGAATGATGGAATGCTTGCTGCAGAGTGCGCTGACATTTCCCGTCGAAGGTTCCTCGGGCATGCGCGCGCGCGCGCGCGCGCGCGCGCGCGTGCGTGCGTGCGTGCGTGTGTGTGTGTGTGTGTGTGTTGCTCGTAGGTTAGTTTCAGTAGTTTGTAAGCCTAGGGACATTACCTTAGTAGTAGTCATGTCCCATAGGTATACAAACTCTTTCTTACAACTGATCTACAGTGGGGGCACGTTGTCAAACATTGAAATTCAAAAGTTTGTAAATCTATCGGACCAAACTGCGTGGTCATCAGTCCGTAGCTTACAAACTACTAAATCTAGGTAAGCTGACCTAAGGACAAACACACACACCCATACCCCAGGGAGGACTCGAACCTCCGCGGCGAGCAACCGCGCGCTCCGCAGCGACACGCTTTAGACCGCTTGGCTACTCCACCGAGGCAGACGTTGTCAGCACCAGCCGCTATGCCGCTGCAGAGTTGTGAGTCGCCTGTGTTTTCCAATCGACCGATTCGCCGAACTTTATTGTCAGAATTAGTACATGACTTCTTCGGCCTACATCGGTTTGCATTGCTATCTTGGCCTCCACGTTTCTCCAAAATGTTCAAATGTTTGTAAAGCTTATGGGAGGGGGGATTCGAATCCCCGACCGTAGTAGCCGTGCAGACCGTGACTGAAGCGCCTCAGTGCCCTCGTCCACCGCGGCCGGCCACGTTTCTCCGCTTGTTC
This sequence comes from Locusta migratoria, assembly GCA_026315105.1. Taxonomy (NCBI): domain Eukaryota; kingdom Metazoa; phylum Arthropoda; class Insecta; order Orthoptera; family Acrididae; genus Locusta; species Locusta migratoria. The sequence continues at coordinate 224,481,392 of CM048748.1, read as the reverse complement.
GCGTATCGTAAACGTTGATGATAGTGATGTGGGTCACACAACCCGGTGTTACACCAGATCGCCTTTGTCAATATGTGGAAGTAGGATACACTTCTACTGAATTGTTCAAATGATTGTAAACCTATTGGACCAAACTGCTGTGATCATCAGTCCGTAGACTTAAAAGCTGCTAATACCAGCTTACACTAAGCACAACACACACACAAACACACACACACACACACACACACACACACACACACACACACACTTATGCTCGAGGGAGGACTAGAAACTCCGGCGGGGACTGTCGGCCAGTCCGTAGCTTTAGACCACGCGGCTATTCAGCGCAACTTGCACTTCTATAACCGAATAAGGTATCCAGAGCCTCTTAGATTCAATGTCGAGGCGTGTAATGGCGAAATGGTGGCAACACTCAGTATCAAATTCGTAATCTTCTACACTTCACATCATACGACCTCAATGCAAAGTATTATCTTCCAAATGAAATTGGTTATGATATGTATGGTCTTTCTCGTGTTGCATTTTGGATAGTCAGCAGTGTGTATAAGTGTGAAATAGCAAAATTTCGTTCTATGCCCTCCTTCTTAATGCTGCAGTTTTAATGACCAGCAGTGCAGTAAGCTGAAAACTCACAGCGGACTGTAGGCTGTGGCCGCAGAAAGCAATGGCGAAGATCAGTGCGATGTGGAGCACAGTGAAGAAGAACAGCCCTCCCAGAGAGAGCCACTCAAAACGGAAGACGTCCAGCAGTATCTCCACGCAGCAGGTGGCAATGCAGCCTGCGATGCCGCTGCCGAAGACGCCATTGAGGCGGCCGGCAGCGGCCGACAGCAGTCGGTGAGCTTCACGCAGCTCTTCGAGACGCGCGGCGGTGCACCGCGATGACGTCAGCGGATCAACCAGGAGCTGGCGGCAGGAGACCGCCAGGCCCTCCATCCTGCGTCGCAGGGAGTCGCTCAGGCACAGGAAGAGGCTGACGGCTGCCACGCTGCCCACATTGGCCTGGACGCCCGTCGTCACGCACCACAGGCTCCTCCCACCTTCGGTCTTCCAGCCGGATATCCAACACAGCGGATACAGTATGAGGTTGCCGGCCGTCAAGAGCCACCCGCGACAGGCCACGGTCTTGCCTGCCAGACGGTCGTATTCCTCCAGTTCGCGGACTAGCTGTGGGAAACCCTTGGCAGCGTGTATGCTCCAGACCACCATCAAACAGTTTCTCAGTGTAAGGTACGGCAGTATAACCTTATACCAGCCGAAACTTACAATTGCGAAGACAGTGCTGCAGCCGACGTTGAGGGCGACACTGTACAAAGTTGGCCAGGCCATCCAGCGAAAGTTAATGGCAGAGGAGTTACGGGAGAAAGCATTTTGCATCGGAAGCAGTCCGAGCAGCATCGTCAGAGCAGCCAGAGGGCGCACCGATAAATATACGTTGTTATGCATTGTCCGACCTGTTGTCATTTGATAAGTCGTATTATGGACTGCCAGAGACGGTCGAGTTAGGGCGTTAAATTGTGGGCAGCCTGCTAATCGATAGTACTTCATCTGGCAGAGTGCTTTCAGTCTTAATAGTAGTCAGACTAACGTTTTATTGATTTCGCATTTATTATGTAAACCTTTTCTTCATTTTACCCTTCCCACTCACTGACATCCTGCTGCTTACCGTGAGCCACGGATATTTCACGACTGACAGTACAAACAAGGCTGACTTCTTTATCCGTTATATGTTGACCCGTATCCGCACCAAATAAAAAGTTACGACTTCGGCTTTCGTCTGAAAGGTCATACCTCGTCCTGTGTGGAAAAAAAATCCTCCTCTGAAAGAAATGATGGGGGTTATTCCCTGATGTCTTACCTGATGTTCTGTGATCCTGTCGCTTTTCTTGTCGGTGTTTTTTTTTCCCTTATTCTTTTGGCAACATAGCGAAAGGACTGGAATCGAGGTGCAACAAAGCTAATGCAGTGAATCCTCAGCTAAGATCTGCTCTCTTCTGCAAGAAGGAAGTTAGTACCAAGTCTAAGTTAGCAGTGCACCGCTCTATCTTTCGACCAACTTTGTTGTATGGGAGTGAAATTTGGGTGGATACAGGTTACCTTATTCATAAATTAGAGGTTACAGATATGAAAGTAGCAAGAATGATTGCAGGTACTAATAGATGGGAACAATGGCAGGAGGGTGTCCATAATGAGGAAATCAAAGAAAAACTGGGAATGAACACCATAGATGAAGCAGTTAGAGCGAACAGACTGTGATGGTGGGGTCATGTTACACGCATGGGAGAAGCAAGGTTACCTAAGAGACTAATGAGCTCGGCAGCGGAGGGTAAGAGGAGTCGAGGTTGACCAAAAAGAAAATACTTAAATTCGGTGCAGAATGATTTTGAAGTAAAAGGGATAACATCAGACGAGGCATCAATGTTAGCATTGAATAGAGGTACTATGGTCCCGAATGAACGCCGAAAGGCATAATCAGTCTCTAATGATGATAATGATGATGATTCGTTTGGAGAATGTCTTCGTTTCTTAGGAGTACAGCCAATTTTAAGCATCTCAGCCGCTTCGATACACTTTTGTTCCATGCAATGTACACCAAACATATATTCTCAAAAGTAAATTTAGGTTCATGTTTGATACCAGAATACTTATCGTGACCTTGAATAAACTTTTAACTCAGACTACTTTTGACATCCGCATTGGTTCGACCGTTGTAGGTCCTACACTTCGTCTACTTAGTCATCACCTATTATTATGAAATTTCTCGCTTCTGTCAGTCCTCATATCTTTTGTCTTTTCAAAGATTACTCTCAGTCCATATTCTATACTCATTATACCATTGAATTCCTGTCTTCTTCTTCCTTCAGATTCACGAGAATAGTAATTTTTCAGTTTCACCCTAAATTTTCATCCCACTATTGTAACTCTTTGTTTTCGTAATTGATGTATAATGTAAACAGTGGGAGTGAAGTACTGTATCATATTTCTATACCAGTTATATCCGTATTTACTTTTAGCTCACTCTTATTTTCCTTAGAATTTCAATCATTTTGTATCATTATACATCGTGCGACACTTTTTATACCGATTTTTCTTGTAATACATGGTAGGCCCTACTTCTGTGTCACTTCTCCAATCTCATATCCCAAGTACCTCCTTTATTTTATTTTATCTTTACCGAGCAGCAACCAAACGCAACGTTTAATGTTAAAAATATATGCATGGGCAGATTCTTCTTTTTATGGAAATTCTATCACGTCATTAGGAACATTCCATTCAATGTAGAGAAGAGGAGTTGCTATACAAGCAACGTGGAAATAAATGTTCAGAGTGGTAGAGTCTCCATCGTTCTTCTTTCTTTCTACTCCTTACAGTTTATTCAGTAACGCTAATTTAACTTTATTTATTTTTATCGTTAAATTATTTTAATACGTGGCATCAAGCAAAGCTATTAAAATCGAATTAATATCATTATTGACTATGCTAATTCACGACAAATCTGTAAATTTAGTGAAAATTATTTGTAAAATTTCCGACCTGTTTAATATTAGCCATTATGGTATTTTCCAGAAATATGTTCAATAAATAATCAAGAGGGGAGTGGACAGACTTCTTGAGCAACTTCATGTACTCTAGCATCTTTCCTAATTCTAAAGATTTTATTCGCTGTGCAGCTTACAAGACATGAGAATCAGTTATCATCATTTCATCTTTGCAGTCTATTACAGTTTAGTTTAATGCTTCAAAACCATTACACAAAAGTGCCTCCGTATAAATAAACAGTTTCTTATCAGTATAAGTTATTCTGTCCAAAATAGTCTCGATTGACTCCCAGAGATTTAATAATTTACTGTTTACAGATGACTCGAAATTTCTTTTAGGCACTAACTCTAACTGATAAATCTTTCTTTTGGGGACTGACACTTAACAGACCAGCATTGTTGTAGACGACATTGCATAGTCTCCTATGCGCCTTTTCCAACATTATCTACCATTATCTACCTAGTCCGCAACAACTCCATTTTCTAAATAGTCCCTACGTTAGGTGCGCGACTTTTTGATGGCCGACCTGCTCCCCCAGACTTTTCCCCTACTAAGCATCTTAAGACCAAATGAAACTCTTGATGGCCCGCTTGTCACTCTGTACTTGATCCGTAAACGCCTGCTCTAGCCTTGTCGGTCAGTATGCCTCAGGACAACAACAGACGTCCAGTCAAGTCGATGCCGTTCGGATTATGTCGACAGTATTGCGAAAGCTTCATCTGATGCTCAGTTGTGAAGTCTTCCGAATGTCTTACATCCCTCAGTTTCTCCCATTTCCGAAGAATTTTCTATCATCGTGTCGTTCTCATATTTTATGTTAACATTTATACGATTTTTTTTTTTAATTTAGCATAATCTTATACGAATTTTCCTTCAAACCTGGTACAGGACATAAGCGCTATCAATGGACCGGTCACAGATGAAGCATTTAGGTCTTCAAGACGAGGATCTCTGGAGCTTGTAGCAAACGAGACTCAGCTATCAGCATTTCATCTCTGCAGTCCATTCCAGTTTACTTTAATCCTTCAGACCATTACAGAACAATACTTCTGTTGAACAAAATAAACGGTTTCCTTTCAATCTAATCCTTGCGCATCAGATGGACCACCTTTCTTGAAAGCAGGAATGGCCTGCGCATTTTTCCTTAGGAACGCTTATCTTCTCTGGAGACCTTCGGTACATTTCTGTCAGAAGGGGGGCGGGCGAGGGGTCATTCGCATACTCCGTGTAAAATCTAATTGATATCCCATAGCCGGCCGCGGTGGCCGAGGGGCTGAGGCGCTCTAGTCACGGTCTGCACGGCCATTACGGGCGGGGGTTCGAATCCCCCCTCGGGCATGTATATTTGTGCCGTCCTTAGTCTTAGCTAGTTCATAAGTAGTTTGTAAGTTTAGGGACTGATGACCTCGTAGTTGAGTCCCATAAGCTAAAAAAAAAAGAAAAGTATTTTCTTTTGATCCCATATAGAACGAGGGAAAAACGAATACTTGTATGCATCCGTACCAGCCCCGATCTGTATGAAATTATTGTGGTCTCTACGCGAAACGTACGTTGGCGGCAGTAGAATCGTTCTGCAGTCCGCCACAAATTCCGGACCTGTAACTTTTTTAAACAGTCTCTGCAGGTTAAACCGCCCTGAGAGGCCGTGATCCATTCTTCTCGCTGAAGTTTCGTTTCCAACTGCGGGCGACATCGTCTGAGGTCTTCCGGCTACTGCCAATGTGACTAGAGGGGCTCTCATTTATAGACAGCATACAGGACGCCAAGGTAACCACGTGATACAGACTATGTGGTTATCTCTGGATGTTGTCGTCATTCTCGATTACTTTTAATCGATTGTCGTTTTGTTGGCGTATAGTGGACATCCATATTTTGTCTAAATTTAAACATTCTTCTTTTCTGATAAAAATGTTGTGGTGTTTTTGAATATCAATGGTTTTCCTATAGCCGCGGTGGAGTAGCCGAGCGGTCTAAATCGCCTCGCTGCGGAGCGCGCGGTTGCTCGCCGTGGAGGTTCGAGTCCTCCCTGGGGTATATATGTGTGTGTGTGTTGTCCTTAGGTTAGTTTACCTTAGTTTAAGTAGTTTGTAAGCTACGGACTGATGACCACGCAGTTTGCTCCGATAGATTTACAAACATTTGAACCTTTTTTTTCCTTCCTATAAATGCGTACATAATAATGCGATGTTCTTGCTAATACGTTCGTCTCACTGAAATCTACTTGGTTGTGGTCAAGTATATATTGGTACAACGAAAAAAAGTGGAAATGACCGTATGGCTTTCTTGGCCGGTAGATCCCTTGCTGGATTGTTCGGCCGCCTTTGTGTAAGTCTTTTTATTTGCCGCCACGTGGGCGACTGACGTGCCAATGATGATGATTAGGACAACACACAACACCCAGTCCCCTGCCGGGAATCGAACCTGGGCCACCTGCGTGGTAGTCAGCGACGCTACCGCTGAGCTACAGAAGCGGACTGGTACAACGAAAAGAAGTGTCGAAACCCGTTTAACGGAACATAAGAGGAACTGTCGCCTGGGACTTACCAAAAAATCTGCCGTAGCAGAACATCTTTTCCGGGTGGAAATCATGAAATAAAATTTAAAGCGAGAGCCCCTCCAGCCACATTGTCAGTAGCCGGAAAACCTCGGACGATGTCGCCCGCAGATGGAGACGAAACGTCAGGAAGAAGAAGTTTTATACATGGACCACGGCCCCTCAGCCCGGAGGTTTTACCTGAGGCAAACACCGGCCGTGAAAGTTTACACTGTATGTTCTTCAACAGTGTTTCTCGAAAAGAATGTCGTCTTCCTTCCAGCGACTCCCGTTTGAGTTCCCGAAGCATTTCAGTGACAGTCGTGCATTGATCGAATATACCAGTTACGAACCTAGCCGCCCGCCCCAGAACTGCCTCTGTGTCCTTTAAACCGATTTGGTGGGGATCCCAAACACTTGGGCAATACTCAAGCGGGTGTCGTACAAGCGTTTAATTTGTGGTCTCCTTTACAGACGAATTACATATTCCCAAAATTCTCTCAATAAACCGAAGACCGATCATTCGCGTTCTTCACGGCTGTGCTTATATACTCGTTCCATTTTATATTGCTGTACAGCGTTACGCCTAGAATATTTTATTGACGCCACTCTGTCAAGAAGCACACTAGTAATGCTGTATTCGAACATAACGGGATTGTTCAAATAACTTATGGGTATGCTGCGGTAGACGTCGTCGACAACTGCCGATATTTCGACAGGACGACACCCTGCCATTCTCAAGACATAACTGCACTCAAGGAAGTAATGTGCATGCGTATTTAATACCTCGGTTTGCAAAGGGTAAACGAGGAAGATAACACTTTCAGTACAAGTCACTGCAGAGTCAACATAACCAAAGATGACCAAACATAAAAAAATATCGATAGTGACTATTATTCAACAGGTGAGGCAGCATTAATTTTTTCCCTCTGTTTTTTGACGAGAGACAGTGCCGAATTCCAAGCAGAATTTAAACAAAAACCACACCTCTGTTTATAAGTCGCTTGCTAGTTCAATTTCAACAGCTTTCTTAATAACACTATCCCAACAGGTGGAAGTGCATGCCTGAATCTCCGTGTTGTTTTATTCCATAGGATGACCGGTGCCAAGGCAGTGTTCTACAATAGCGAATTTGTTTGGCTGTGTAACGTTTGTGTTCAATACACCGGTCTTCCACAGTCCTGATTGTCTGACCAATATATGACAGGGCACAACTGCTGAGTTGTCCCATCTCGAGGAGACCTTTCGTCAGAATTGTTATAGTGAGAGACAGATAAAAGGTGCATTGCGCTATCAGCCTTCTGTGCAACGGGTGGGTGACGATAGTAATGAAGTGGCATCTAAATCTATGGCCTTTTTGCCTTACGCAGGAAGCATTTCCAACAAGATTGGTCGTATCTTGCGGAAATATGATATGAAATGTGTTTTTCGACCAGCTTCTAAGATAAAGGCCCTGTTGGGGTCCGTAAAGAATGATCTTGGTTTGCGTAAGGTAGGTGTATAACGTATTCATTGCAGTTGTGGCATGTCATATATTGGTCAATCAGGACTGCGGAAGACCGGTGTATTGAACACAAACGTTACACGCTCTTACGACAGCCAAACAAATCCGCTGTTGCAGAACAATGTCTTGTTTAAATTCTGCTTGGATTTCGGCACCGTCTCTCGTCCAAAAACAGAGGGACAAAATTAATGCTGGCTCACCTGTTGATTAATAGTCAATATCGATATTTTTGGTGTTTGGTTATCTTTGGTTATGTTGACTCTGCAATGACTTGTACTGTGTGTGTTATCTTCCTTGTTTACACTTTGCAAGCCGAGGTATTAAATACGCTTGCACATTGCTTCCTGGAGTGCAGTTGTACCTTGAGAATGGCAGGGTGTCTTGCTGTCGAAATATCGGCGGTTGTCGAGGACGTCTACCGGCAGCATACCCGTAAGTTGTTAACATTCATTACGCCGGGAAAAGTTAAGGTTTCACATAACGGGGTTTTTCTCCTACTCACAATACGGCTGACATAGTGGTCATCGTACGCGTCTAGTGAGAAAGAGACCGAGTTCAGAACTGGTCAGGCACTAACATTTGACCTTCTCCATTGATGTAATACAATGCCGGTGACTGTAAATGTCTTTAATTCCTATAAAGTTCGCGTGGAAAACGTGCGAAAACAGACGTGCTCGGTGCGGTTTCCCATCGCTTGTGCCGGGGGCGTTGGCCGGCTGGGACGCATACACACTCGGCGCAGTGTGTGCGCGTCTGCCCATAAAACAGAGAGCACATAGGAGGGGGAGGGGGGCGTCTCAGGCCGAGAGGCGCGGCGCGGCCCGTGCCGTAACGACGCTCTCTCTGCGCCGCACCGCGCCGCGGCGGCAGTAAACCTTTTGTGGCCAGCGTCTCCGCGGCGGCGCTGTCAGCCAGTGTTCTAGCGCCGGCTCACGCTCTGCGGGAGACTCATCCACACCACAATCGTTATCGAATCGACGCACCGCCAAGTACCTTATACTAGCTGAAAACCCGGCGTTGTCCGGATATTTTTTTATTCGAACCTTGAGTTAGTACTTTTCCTATCCACTCCTCTGTCCATCTCCTTTTTTCTAAAAATATGTTACATTTATCAGAAAATGTTCAAATGTTTGTTAAGCTTATGGGACTTAACTACGGGGTCATCAGTCCCTAAACTTACAAACTACTTATGAACTACTTACGAACTAGGACGGCACAAATATCCATTCCCGAGGGGGGATTCGAACCCCCGACCGTAGTGGCCGGCACATTTATCAGAGAACATATAAGAAATCGTAGGTAAAAATGCACTCGTTTCGAAGAATTCAATCACGAAATTCAACAATAATGATTGTAATAATATCACAGATGGATCACTAGCTGTAATGCGCGATACATCAAATCGAGTTTTTTTAAAGAGACGTATTAAAATAAATTTCTTTTTTACTGCTTTATTTATTTATTCTTATATTTCCATATTCGTATGGTTATCCTTACAGAGAAAGAGACATTGTAGCACGCATAGACCAAAGATATGGTCCGTGGCATCACGTTTCGCTCTATGTAACTTCCTTGCTATAGAGTCGCAAACGTCATCGCTGACCTTCAATCCGAATTTTTTTAGAATTTGACAACTTTCAACCACCATATCTTCCACCCCCTTATAGTTGTCGGCATGGAACTGCTATGGTGTACAACGGGAGACTTCGGACAACAATTACACCATTCTTTTGCGTTTGAAGTTTTCGCTGCAGAGCGAAATATTAACACACACATACGCACACATACGTAGAATTTTATATATACTGATAACTTTCCTTCCCAATATACTCCACCCTTTTATCATTATCAACCCTCAGGCAACAATGCAACCAATAAAACCATTTTCAAGGAGTAAACATAATTTTCAAGGAATCATTATTGTTTCGCATTTCGCGTTATATTCCTCAGATCACTAAATATCTATCAGATCGCTATAAAACCGTCCCTAAAATCTTCCTCAGGTATAAATTAGTAACTGTACAAATATTAAGTCTCTGCGTCTTGTCGTTCGGAAGTGATAAGCGTACACCGAACATACATTCACATTAATATATGTAGATAAATAGGTATCCGATCGCCATAAAACCGTGCCTAAAGCCTTCCTCGAGTGGACATTAGTAACTGTACAAATTTTCAGTGCTTTATGTCTTGTGGTTCAGACGTGATAAAAGTACACCGAACATACATTCACATTTACAGATATAGATAGAAGACTAACTTAAACCAGCGGCTCCGCTTGCGTATTGGTTGATTATGATAGATAATCTATCTTTCAGTAGTTTGCTATGAGACTGGTTTTGAAGGATGAAATGAAATACAATACCTTCTTTAGATACAAACTTTTTTAATTAACATTCAAATAAAAAAAGTGAAGTGCTTAATGATTTACAATAGATAATACTTATATTATTCCTTATAGCCTGTGTTGCAATATTTCAACCCGTATGTTGAGAGTAATGTCCAAATTAATTTTAATTTCGTTTTAGGGCATTCTGGTAAATTACGTTATTTGTAGTATTGTTTGGGGCGTAAATGTAGAGATTTTTTGGGTTGCCCACCCTTGAGCAAGCGACGTATAATTGACCACGTGAAAAACATGAGGTCTGTAAATGGATTCCTGCGACGTTTAATGATTGTAATAATATCACAGATCGATCAGTTGATGTAATGCGTGAAACGTCAAATCGAGATTTTTTAAAGAGATGTATTAAAAGAAATTTCTTTTTTACTGCATTATTTATTTATTCTTATAAATCCTTATTCGTATGCTTATCCTTACAGAGAAAGAGGTGAAAACATTGTAGCACGCGTAGACCAAAGATATGGTCTGTTGGCTTCGGTGGAGTAGTCGATCGGTCTAAAGCGTCTCGCTGCGGAGCGCGTGGTTGCTCGCCGTGGAGGTTCGAGTCCTCCCTGGGGCATGGGTGTGTGTGCTTTCCTTAGGTTAGTTTACCTAGGTTTAAGTAGTTTGTAAGCTACGGACTGATGACCACGCAGTTTGGTCCGATAGATTTACAAACATTTGAACATTTTTTTATGGTCTGTGGCATCACATTTCGCTGTATGTAACCTCCTTGCTATAGAGTCGTAAACGACATCACTGGCCTTCAGTCCGAATTTTTTTATAATTTGACGACTTTCAACCACCATATCTTCCACCTCCTTATAGCTATCGGCATGTAACTGCTATGGTGTACAACGGGAGACTTCGGACAACAATTACACGCAGACCATTCGTTAGCGTTCTGTAGGTTTCGCTGCAGAGCGAAATATTAACACACACACACACACACACACACACACACACACACACACACACACACACACACGTAGAATTTTATATACACCGATAACTTTCCATCTCAATATACTTCATCTTTTTATCATTATCAACCCTCATGCAAGAATGCAACCAATAAAATCATTTTCAAACAGTAAATACAATTTTCAAAGAGTAATTATTGTTCCGCATTTCGCGTTATATTCTTCAAATTAGTAAATATCCATCAGATTATAAATAGCTATCCGATCGCCATAAAACCGTGCCTAAAGCCTTCCCCTGGTAGACATTAGTAACGTACAAATTTTTAGCTCTTTATGTCTTGTGATTCCGACGTGATTAACGTACACCGAACAGACATTCACAATTATAGATATAGATTACTGTTCACATTTGATTGTTTACAATAGCCAAATTCATGAGACAGTAATCAGTGAGAATTTCGAGCATAGTATGTGAACTCTGAGTGGAATAGTACTGGAATGTCTGGTTTTGTACCATGGTCGCCATCAAGGTGACCGAGTTTCCTAAATTTCTGTGGTTGCATCAGTTCCGTATGCAGGAGATGAGGTCTAATGTAGAGGTTGGTCCACTGATGATGGCCGAACCAAATATCTCACGAAATAAGCATCAAACGAAAAAACTACAAAGAACAAAACTTTTCTAGCTTGAAGGGGGAACACAGATGGCGCTATGGTTGGCCCGCTAGATGGCGCTACCATAGGTCAAACGGTTATCAACTGCATTTTTTAAATAGGTGCCATTTTTATTACATATTCGTCTAGTATGTAAACAAATGTGAATGTTTTATTTGGAACACGTTTGTCGCTTTGTGATAGATGGCAGTGTAATAGTCACAAACGATGAAGTTCGTGGTGTCGCCTAACACTTCGCCAGTGCGGACGGTATTTGCTTCGTGATACATTACTCGTGTTAAAATGGACCCTTTACCAGTTGCAGAAAAGGTAGATATGGTATTTACGTATGGCTATTGTGATCAAAATGCCCAAAGGACCTGTGTTATGTATGTTGATAGTTATCCTGGAAGACATCATCCAAGTGTCCGGACCTTTCATCGGATAGTTACGTTATTTAAAGAGACAGGAAGTGTTCAGCCAGAAGTGAAACATCAACCACGACCTGCAACAAATGATGCTGGCCAAGTAAGTGTTTTAGCTGCAGTTTCGGCTAATCCGCACATCAGTAGCAGACAAATTGAGCGAGAATCGGTGTTGAGAATTCTAAATAAACATAAATTTCATCCGTACCATATTTCTATGCACCAGGATTTGCATGGCGAAGACTTTGAATGTCGTGTACAGTTTTGCCGCAGGGCAAAAAATAAATTACGGGACGATAACAGATTTTTCTCACTCGTTCTATGTAGGGACGAAGCGTCATTCACAAACAGAGGTAACGTAAACCGGTATGATATGCACTATTGGGTAACGGAAAATCCATGATGGCTTCGACAAGTGGAACATCAGCTACCTTGGCGGGTTAATGTATGGTGCGGCGTTATGGAAGGAAGGATAATTGGCCCCTATTTTAGCCATGGTGATCTAATGGAATGTATGCTGATTTCTTAAGTAATTTTTTATTAATTTTACTAAAATATGTTACAATGCATGACGAATGGCGATGTACTTTCAACGTGATGGATGTCCGGCACATGGCTCGCGTGCAGTTGAAGCGGTCTTAAATGGAATGTTCAAATGTTTGTAGAGCTTATGGGACTTAACTACGTGGTCATCAGTCCCTAAACTTACAAACTACTTACGAACTACCTTATACTAAGGACGGCACAAATATCCATTCCCGAGGGAGATTGGAACCTCCGACCGCAGTGGCCGTGCAGACCGTGACTGGAGCGCCGCAGTCCCCTCGGCCACCGCGGCCGGCCTTAAATGGAATATTTAATGACAGGTGGATTGGTCGTAGAAGCACCATACCATGGCTCGCATGTTTACCGGATCTTAAATTGCCGGATTTCTCTCTGTGGGGAAAATTGAAGCATAATCCTTATCGTGATTCATCGACAACGCCTGAAAACATGCGTCAGCGCATTGTCAGTGCATGTTAGAACATTACTGAAAGCGAAATACTCGCTGTTGAGAGGAATTTCGTTACAAGTATTCCACAAATGCATTGTAATTGAAGGACATCCTTTTGAGCATTTACTGAAGTCATGAGGTAATTGCAGGTAATCACGCAGTAACAGCATGCGTTCTCATAATGTATGATGATTTCACAAAAGTACATGTATCACAGTGGAACAACCGAAATAAATTTAATTTAAATTAAGTTTAATTTCAAAAACATACCTCTTACCCACTGTTCATCTAAAATTGTGAGCAATATGTTTGGTAATATTACAGCGCCATCTATCACAAAGCGACAAAAGTGTTCCAAATAAAACATTCGTACTTATTTACGTACCAGATGAATATGTAATAAAAAATGGGGGTACCTATTTAAAAAAAATGCAGTTGATATCCGTTTGACCTATGGCAGTGCCATGTAGCGGGCCAACCGTGGCACGCCATCTCTTTTCCCCCTTCAAGCTAGAAAAGTTTTGTTATTTCTAGTTTTTTCGTTTGATGCTAATTTCGTGAGATATTTAGCCCGGTCAGTATCAATATACTCTTTCTGTTCTTTCTTTATTTATTTTATTTTTATTTATTTATTTATTTTTTGCTTTTGTAGAAAACGACACTAAAGTCAGTCACATTCCCAGATATGGGATTCCTCACTGGGTTTTTATTGGTTACGGAGCGATTATGACTGACGACACCAACGTACAAAAGTACATTACACTTTTGCTTTGATGTTCAGATTTAAAAGAAATTTTTACAGCATGGCACTGCATGACAGACTCATATAAGGTCTTCATCGGGTGACTGGATTGCCGCGCGACCGAGACCGCGTACATACGTCGTACATCCTTCAAAGTGTGACGTCTCTCTTCGTTGACATATTGCTACCCATTGTAACATCTCTGGAAAGGTCGCAAACAGTGGTTGATATGAGCGGTCGCGATACGGGCCGCCAGAGGGCGCCCGCGAGTGTGAGCAGAGCAGAGCAGAGCGCTCACGTGTAGTGGGCTGCTGACTGCTGAGGCGACAGCCTGTCTCTCAGTCGCTCTCCGTCGTTCTCAGTTGCTGTTGAGATCTACTAGCAGTCGTTTTTACTTTGAATTGGATATTGGATTGCTGCTAGTATTATTTTGTCTAAGTTTATATATATATATATATATATATGTGTGTGTGTGTGTGTGTGTGTGTGTGTGTGTGTGTGTGTGTGTGTGTTTGTGTGTAGTTAGCAAATGATGAACTGTAGTTTATGCCAATTTTGTATGGACCGCGCGTGTTGCGCACTGATGGTTACTTGCTATTAAAATATTATGTTCTCAGTTTCAGACAGTAACCAACTGTACTACTCCCCTCTCCCCTGTTCCCATACGTGTTAGCCTGTCCCGAATCCATGGCATCGTACCTGCAATTTTATTAATCACTGTGCTAAATATGAGCTCAGGGGCATGGAATTGTAAGGAAACGGCGTGGTTGCCTTCCACACATAACTAATACGGTAATTATGTATTTTTACGAAAAAAGGGGTGTTATACCATCTATTTAAATTTGTAGGAATCAAGCGAAGTAAAGTTTTCGTTTTATAGTGCTGATGACCAATAGCCTTCTGCTAATGTCTGTATGAGAAAATACGGTTAATTGTTAATAATAAATGACATTTTTCCACTTCGCGCCCTGACGACAGCAAGAGCGTTTCTCACGTTTCGGCTGCTGCTCCGCCCCTTCTGACTCAATGGCGTCATATGCTCCTCCTCGTGCCTACTCCGGCCTGAAAACCCGTCGCCAGCCACTCTTGAATCAGCTACTGTGCGCTGCCTAGCTGATCTAAGCCACGCAGGACTATTTTCGTGGGATCATACAAACTTTGTTAAACACGGTAAAAAAAGGTAATTTAATAAAATCTCTCCCCCACGTAACAGCTTTCAATGACTTCAGTCAACAATAAAAGCTTCCGTGTCCTTCCAACCAGGGTCTCAATAAACACAAGTATAACAATCCAGATTGCGTGAAAAAAATTGCAACTGGAATCTTAAACCACACCGCTGCTGTGTTCTAAAATAATATCAATCAGCTTCCTCGCATCTCGGATTGTTCTTTATTAGTGCTCAATACTTGCAAGGAGATATTTGAACAGAATGGCCGACGAATGGGATCAGGCGTATTGCAGCGTATCACTTCTCAGGAGACATGAAAGCAAGTCGAAAAGAAGGGAATCTATTCTTTGCACAATGCCTCCAGAAAAAAAAATTAACATATTTTTAGAGGTCAGAAACTTTAACTTCCACGTCATTGTTTTAATAGTTCGTTACTTTTTGTAAAGAAAAATGAGAAATATAAAGTCTATTTATATCAAACTAAAAATTTTGTGCTTGTGGTTGCTGCCTCCCCGGCGCACATGATCGCCAGTAGTGTGTTTGAAACGATATAGTACAGGATGTATTCACTTGAGACCCTTGTGGGATCACACCTAATAATGCAGATATAACTAAAAAGATAGAATTACAGGACGTAGAATTGGTAAGTTGTACAGAAGTCTTAATAATAACATATTGTAGCCATTCAAAATGTATATCTAGGATACTATATCACTTATGGACAGAACGTTGTCATAGACTAAAAGTCAAATAAATTTTCTTTAGTGTGAGAATCGATTTAAAATAGATTGAAGATGGGCTATAGTAAAGCACCAAAAATTGGAATTTAAATTCAAGAACTTAGGTTTACAAGACGAGAAGTGTACTAGGGAAGATCGTGAAAGAAAAAGTGATATAACATAAACGAAAATGTAGAGGAAAATAAGAGAAAATGTAAGGACTTTATAGACCGCTTAGGTGGAGAGAGACTACCGGAATTGAATGTCAAACCGGAAACTTGTTAATCCTCACTCCCTAATACTACTTAATAATTACCACTGCGGCGAATGTTTTACCCACCCAGAAACTGCTCTGGGAACACTTCCGCAATTATGGAGCGCTCAGTATTCATGCAAAGGGCGTGTAACGACTTGATGAGTTCGTGACCACGAATTTACAATTTTAGAATGTTCAAATGTTTGTAACGCTTATGGGACTTAACTACGGGGTCATCAGTCCCTAAACTTACAAACTACTTACGAACTATCCAATAATAATAAGGACGGCACAAATATCCATGCCCAAGGGGGGATTCGAACCCCCGACCTTAGTGGCCGTGCAGACAGTGAATGACGCGCCGCAGAACGCTCGGCCATCGCGGCCGGCACAATTTTAGAATTTTTTTCCTTATATCATGACAATGTTAGATAGCAATGTTTTATGTCAGCACAATGTGAGTGCTGAAGTCCCCAATGATTTCCGAATGGAATGTCCCTTACACCAACTGCGATTCTGCGTTCAGAACCTAGATTAATCTATGACGCTAAGAAGAAGATAGGAAAAGAATAACAACTGATGAGTCTCTAAGTTGTATTGCATGTAGAATCGCTGCTGCTTCAGAACGCTCGGCCATCGCGGCCGGCACAATTTTAGAATTTTTTTCCTTATATCATGACAATGTTAGATAGCAATGTTTTATGTCAGCACAATGTGAGTGCTGAAGTCCCCAATGATTTCCGAATGGAATGTCCCTTACACCAACTGCGATTCTGCGTTCAGAACCTAGATTAATATATGACGCTAAGAAGAAGATAGGAAAAGAATAACAACTGATGAGTCTCTAAGTTGTATTGCATGTAGAATCGCTGCTGCTTCAGAACGCTCGGCCATCGCGGCCGGCACAATTTTAGAATTTTTTTCCTTATATCATGACAATGTTAGATAGCAATGTTTTATGTCAGCACAATGTGAGTGCTGAAGTCCCCAATGATTTCCGAATGGAATGTCCCTTACACCAACTGCGATTCTGCGTTCAGAACCTAGATTAATATATGACGCTAAGAAGAAGATAGGAAAAGAATAACAACTGATGAGTCTCTAAGTTGTATTGCATGTAGAATCGCTGCTGCTTTCTCCTGGTACTAGAACACCCATCCTAGTGTTCAGCAAAAGCTACCGTGCTATTACTCTCAACTTACGTGTCTCCGAGCCTCTTAACGATGCTACAGACCCGTTTCTCACTATGTCGAATGTGGCAGCAATAACCTGGATATGATCGCAGTGTTTACTCAAAGTCGTGCGTGTAATTTACTGTCCGTTGCTACTGTGCCGCTATAGTGCATGCCCCGCTCCCTCCCCCCTGCAATGCAAACCACAAGGACAGTTTAAATGTCGGGCAGCGCAAACGGCCAGCCAGCTCGGCCCCTGACAAAGTGCCTCCATCCCGCGCACGACCCTATTACACGCGAAGTAACGCGACGCCGCAGACGCTGCGCGACCGAACGTCTGCCCTGTATGACGCATGTGGCCATAACTGTGACTTATCTGTAGCCATAGAGGGATGTTTTACCGACTTCGGCGGACACCGAACAGCGTAGCTCGGCGGCTACGCAGGTATCTCGCACGTACAGCAGATGGTATCGGGCTGGTTTGATTCATCAACCGACACGAGCTGTGTTTGCTTTTGCTTTATGAGCTCTCTTCCCAGCCATCCGGGAGTGTGCGAACACCTGCCGTGAGACAATGTGTAAGTAAGCAGAGAAATAAATGGCCGAAAAGTAAAATTTATAATGGGTCAAGCAATAACAAGGAAATGGAAACTTCTTGTCTTGATGGAGTTGTGATAGAAAAATGGACTTTTGAACCAAGAATGAACGGAGTTCATAACTGATACTAAGCCAAGAAGGAAGGGGGTCATGACTGATGAGTTCAATAATAAAACAACTGGCAACATACGTTTTTTGTTCTTGCCGGCCGCGGTGGCCGAGCGGTCTGCGGTCTGCAGGCCGCTGCGGTCGGGGGTTCGAATCCCCCCTCGGGCATGGATGTTTATACCGTCTTTAGTATCAGGTAGTTCATAAGTACTCTGTAAGTTTAGGGACTGATGACCCTGTAGTTAATTCCCATAAGGTCTACAAACATAACATAATTTCTTGTTGTTGTTGTTGTTGTTCTTCTTCTTCTTCTTATTATTATTATTATTAGGGGAAAGTTGCCGAAGATGGACCGTTGCCTAAGTTGGACCACTTACGTATTTCACAGTGTGTTGGTAACTTAAAGTTCTAAGTTCGCTCAACTGGTGAGAAACATTGTCGAAGTCACGTAGCTCAGTCGCCAGTCGACGATAGTCATTGGAGTGAGAACAGTTTCCATTATTGCGTTTTCTTCGATGTCGCTGTAAGTTTTCTGCTACGTAAGCTTTCCTCTGCTTTAAAAGTAAGTAAAAATATTATCAGCACTATAGTTCAAAGTGCCATTCATTAGCTAATAATTTAATATCGTAAAACTAGAGTTGAGCGTTTTTTGTTCCTACAAAGTTGTCTTTACTTATGTGGCGTCGAGTTGCCGAAGTTGGACCAAAGGCTGTTTCCTAATTTGGACCGGTCCCATTTAGGGATCAATCGTAACAAATAATACTTAATGTCATTTAACAATAGGTAATAGGTAGATGTTACGTTTTTATGTTTATTTTTTTAGACTGCAAAACAATTTAAAAAATAAGGTGTAAGTATGGTAACCTTTTTAGATTTGGAAGATTCCATAAGGGGAATGTATGGGAAATGGACAGAAGATGAAGTGAAGGTAGCTGTGGAAGCATACAGAACGGTAACCATGAACTTAACGAGTGTGCTCGTATATACCGAGTACCAAAAGCTACAATTAAAGAGATATGCTGATGGTATAAGCATGTTCTCAAATGAAATTCAATTATTCGGAAGACAATCAACCTTTCATGGATGGAAAAAATTGTCTCAGATCACCTTCTCTTATTTGAAGAGAGGTTTTTTTTGTCTTCACAATCAAAGATGTTCGTAAACTTGCATTCGCCATAGCACAGAAATATTCTTTCAGCATAGAAAAGAAAATGGCTGGTAAAAGGTGGTTTTCTTCATTTATGAGACGAAATACGCAGCTTTCCTTCCGTCAGCCAGAAGGAATATCAATGGCGAGATGTTGAAATGAAGCTTTTCTTAATATCACGGGTCTTATTTCCTTTTTAGTCATTGTTTTACCATGCGGTTCAATTTAAGCAACTGAAAGTCCAAATTAGGCAACCGGTTTCCTAATTTGGACCGTTTGTACATTTTTAAATTTTAAATAATAACGATTTATGTTTTGTGTTTATTCACAGTATAAAATTAGCGGATGAAAGTGTACAATACATAGCTTCTTTTCAAGTATATTTTGTTTCGATTAGATACATATTGTAGACTTTGAATCCCAAAATAAAAAAGTGCTCCAATATCGGCAATCTTCCCCTATTATTATTATTATTATTATTATTATTATTATTATTATTATTATTATTATTACCGAATGTCCACATTCGAGAACAATAAGCAGGTGGTTTTTCAGTATTTCATAAGGTTCTTCTTACTTTCCAAATATTTCTTCATTTTCTCCCCTAAGGACTTCTTCCTTGATTCGGTCCACTTTGATCAGTGTGGTTATGGTTTCGTCTCTGCAGTAAACTTCCAGTTGTTAATTTTTCTTTTGAATGTATCCCTATCTGGTGCGTTTATTACCATATGTCAATTTCTGATTTCGTCAAATCCTTATTCACCTCTGTTAACCTGGGTATTGTCGCTTTAACCCTTTAATGCATAGTGTAGCTGAACAGCTACACACCCTATTTTTTCCATTAACTCTCGAACTGATCAACACTCTTCCACAAATTCATTTGCAGCTGCTTGTATACATAGTGTTACATATGCTAGTAGCTCGTCCTAGAAATTATAAATTGCAGAGTACTATTGAATCAGTTTGATAGTTAGCTGTATTGAGTGACTACTGACGTGTGCACTTTAGTATTGCTTCTCTGCCATGTAAAAGTAATCAATCACATACTACTGTTGCATTATGACTTACTTTCTGGAAAAATGAGAGATATAATAGTGACATTTACTGCATTGAGTACATCATGAAAGTACTATATAGCTGACCAACTACGAACGTTTGTTGCTAGTATGCATAATAATTTTAAGGAAAGTTATATATATATATATATATATATATATATATATATATATAAGTGATATCACATAGTCCAATGGACGTTTGTTACCCTGTTTCAATGTAATCTGTCCATAAAAATTCATTCGTCTCTTTTTGATGTCGATTTGCATGATTGATACTTTTTCGGTTGTCTCGGTGGACCCAATTCTGTATCCTTCTTAAGTGTATCGTGGCCCAAGAATATACCTAATCATTTTTTTTTACTTTTTTAATTTATTGTAAATCTAGTTTTCTGTTCAGTGAGAGTGTTTCACTTGCATATGTGACTGTTTAATAACTGTGTTGAAGAGTCTGATTTTAAGAGCCTTGTGACAGGCATTTTTGTCATATGTATTCTTGAACAAATTCGAATGCTTTCATGGTTTTCTGTAATCGGTTTTTTGTGCTGTTTTCTCAATTCTTGTTGGTTCAATAACTTCACCGAGATACTTAAAATGTTGAATTCAACATAATTTGTTTTCAGTTTCAGAATATCTAATTTGTAGCAGATGAATACAGTCTTCTCAAAGAAGATCTACAGGCTAATCTTCTCTGCACATTCTTAGAGGATCTCAAATTGTTTTATTGCTGTTCCTTCACTGTCAGTTACAACTACTAGGTCATCTGCAAAGGCTTAATAAGGGATGTTCAAATTTTCCTTCACTTCTTCATTGTTCAATTGGCTTCGAGAAATTTTGTTTCCTTAGTTCAATTTTCAATTCTTCCATTACTATGTCTAAAACTGTCTATAAATGTCAATGTCTGTTCGGTGTACGTTTATCACGTCTGAACCACAAGACATAAAGAGCTAAAAATTTGTACAGCTACTAATGTCTACCCGGGGAAGGCTTTAGGCACGGTTTTATGGCGATCGGATAGCTATATATATATATATATATATATATATATATATATATATATATATATATAATGTCTGTTCGGCGTACGCTTATCACGTCCGAACGACAAGACGCAGAGACTAAAATATTTGTACAGTTACTAATTTATACCTGGGGAAGGTTTTAGGCACGATTTTATAGCGATCTGATAGACATTTAGTACTTTGAAGAATATAACGCGAAATGCGGAACAATAATTACTCTTTGAAAATTTTATTTACTCTTTGAAAATGGTTTTATTGGTTGCATTGTTGCTTGAGGGTTGATAATGATAAAAGGGTGAAGTATATTGAAGTTATCGGTGTGTATAAAATTCTAAGTGTGTGTGTGTTAATATTTCGCTTTGCAGCGCAAACTACAGAAGGCAAACTAATGGTCTGTGTTTGTTTCCGAAGTTCCCCGTTGTACACCATAGCAGTTCCATGCCGATAGCAATAAGGGGGTGGAAGATATGGTGGTTGAAAGTCGTCTAATTATAAAAAAATTCAGATTGAAGGCCAGCGATGACGTTTACGATTCAATAGCAAGGATGTTACGTACAGCGAAACGTGATGGCACAGGCCATATCTTTGGTCTATGCGTGCTACAATGTCTTCAGCTCTTTGTCTGTAAGGATAAGCATATGAATAAGAAAATTTAAGAATAAATAAATAAAGCAGTAAAATACATCTCTTTAAAAAAATCGATTTGACGTTTCGCGCATTACCTATCATAATCAACCAACACGCGAGCGGAGCCGCGGGTTTAAGCTAGTACTGAGTAATAGTGACAAGAGTTTCTCTTACTGCCGTTTTAATTAAGAATGGTTACGAAATTTCATCTATGAATTCAATTTTTGATTTTGCTTCTCTCAGTGTTTTTCCAATCAGTTTTTGGGTTTTGGTGTCTAGGCCACATTTTTCGATAATGATAAATAGAGACTGTCTGTCTATGAACTCATAGGCTTTCTTAAAATCAACGAATGTGCAGACTGTCGGAAAGGACACAGTACGTCGAAACTGGCGGGAAGTCATCAAGTAGAACAGAAGTGATATCTGGCGTTCCGCAGGGTAGTGTTACTGGACCCTCACTTTTCCTTATTTTTATAAACGAATTTAGGAGACAATCTGAGGATCTCTATTAAACTGATAGCGTATGATGCTATCTTTTACCGGTTAGTAAAGTCACTATAAGATCAAAAGCAACTAATAAATGATTTAGATGTCACCGTGGTGCAAACTTTGGCAATTGCCCGTTGATAATGATAAGTGTGAAGCCCATCATATGACTACAAAAAGAAATCCGTTAAACTTCATTTAGACGATAAATAATATCTACAGCCTCTAAATTCAACTAAATAACTAGGAGTAACAGTTACGAACAACATAAATTGGATAAAAAACACATGGAAAACGTTGTAGGTCAGGCGAACCAAAGGCTGCGTTTCACTGACAGAACACTTAGAAGATGCAACAGTTCTAGTAAGGAAACAGCCAACACTATACTTGTGCGTCCTATTTTGGAGTATTGCTGCTCATTATTGGATTCACAGCAGGTAGGAATGATTTACAGAAAATTCAGAGAAGGCAGATCGTTTTGTATTATCGCGATGTAGGAGAGAGAGAGTGTCGCGGAGTGATACACGAGTTGAGGTGGAAATCGTTTAAAGAAAGGCGTTATTCGTTGCGGCAAGATTTATTTGAGAAATTTCTTTCACCAACTATCTCATCCGAATGCGAACATATCTTGTTAGCACCCACCTACATAAGAGAAATCTACAGACAAATATCATGAAAGCGGTTCGATGAATCCTCTGTCAAGCACTTCAATGTGACTCGCAGAGTGATGATGATAATTTTTACATCCACATCTACAGAGATACTCTGCAAATCACATTTAAGTGCCTGGCAGAGGGTTCATTGACCACTTTCATAACTTTTCTCTACCGTTCCATTCTATAATAACGCGCGGGAAGAAAGAGCACCTAAATGGTTCCGTTTTCGATCTGATTTCTCTTATTTTATTGGTATGGTCTTGTCTCCCTCAGTAGGTGCGTGCTAGCAAAATATTTTCACATTCAGAACTAAAAGTCGGTGATTGAAACTTCGCAAACAGATCACCCCGCAATGAATAACGTCTTTCCTTTAATGATTTCCACCCCAATTCGTGCAACATTTCCGTGACGCTTTCCCCCCGTAACGTGATAAAACAAAACCAGCTGCCCTTCTCTGAACCTTCTCAATGTCTTCCGTCAGTCCCACCTGGTGAGGGTCCCTCACTGGGCAACAGTACTCCAGGAGAGGACGCACAAGTGTGATGTAGGCAGTCTCTTTGGTGGAACTGGTGCATCTTCGAAGCGTTCTGCCAATGAAACTTAACCTTTGGGTCGCCTTCCCCACAATATTTTCTATGTGTTCTCTCCAGTCTAAGTTGTTCGTAATTGTAACTCCTAGGTATTTGGTAGAGTCTACGACCTTAAGGATTAACTGATTTATCGCGTAATTGAAGTTCAACGGATTTCTTTTAGTGGCCATGTGTATTACTACACACTTTTCTTTTTTTAGTGTCAATTGCCAATTTTCGAACCATGTAGAAATTTTGTCTAAATCGCTTTGCGGTTGCTTTGGATCCCCTGTTGAATTCACTAACCAATAGACGACAGCATCATCCGCGAACAGTCTAAGGCACCTATTCAGATTATCTCCTAAATCGTTTGTAAACACAAGGAAGAGTAGGGGACCTATAACACTTCCTTGGAGAACGCCGTTATACCCAAACTGAGGTCGTGTTCGGCCTGCCTGATACAAGTCTTCTTATCTGCCACTTCGGCGATTTGCGTTCAATGATGATGAAAAGACGACGAGGACGACACAACACTCAGTCCCCGTGCGGAGAAAATATCCAACCCAACCGGGAATCGAACCCACCACACTGCCCACTGTCTATGGAGGCGGCCCTTGCAGAGTATTTATGTAGACACCTTTAGCGCTAATTATCCTCTGCATATGAATAGGATCACTGATACAAAATATCATGGATGTTTACTATTAATGACTTAATTTACCTTTAAATTAATCTTGTCTCTTCCCCCACCCCTGCCGGAAAATATATGCTATTATTTACCACTGGCGCTCCTCGCTGCGGAGTGCGCGGTTGCTCACCGTGGAGGTTCGAGTCCTCCCTGGGGCATGGGTATGTGTGTTTGTCCGTAGGTTAGTTTCCCTAGGTTTAAGTAGTTTGTAAGCTACGGACTGATGACCACGCAGTTTGGTCCGCTAGATTTACAGACATTTGAACATTTTTACCACTGGCGTGTCCCTAATTTGCATATCACCAAGCCGCCCTTTTCCATCCAATGGCTAAAAGAGCTTATGTGTTCTCCAATGAAGTATCCTGTAACAAGTTTCCATGTTCCCACCTGCATTTTAGGTCCCCTTAGCCAATGGCAGACTAAATTAAATGGAAGTAAAAATGTCTGGCTCTTCTCACGATTTGGTGCGGTCGTTACATGATTACAGAGAAAATCTTTGCTGTCTCCAGGGCGGATTCACACGAGGATAGGGAATTTTGTAAAGTTTTACGAATATAGACACTTCTGCGGGTTCTTTGACGTCCATCGAAAGCTGCCGTTCGACGGACGACGACGCCAAACGAGAAATCTTTGCCCAGCAGGGGTCCGAGAACCGCTCTTTCGAAACGGTGCCACTCCACTTAACCCTTTATGCTAGTGTCTCACATGTTCCATGCTACCATTGTGAGCCGCTTAACAATCCCACTAGTTACTTCGTGTGACCGGCTACCCTCTTTCCCACAGCCACGGAAACTCAGGCCTTACTGAGCCAACACCAACATCCACAACTGCAACAAACAATACCAAACGGTTATATGCAACTCTATTATTTAATTCCCGACTTCTCATTTCCGCGCAAATGTTATTCATTCAAATGGAAAATTGAGAGATTGAATTAGAAGTTCTTAAATGAAATGAGGTTGATCTGCAAGATTCGTTTTGTTCAGAAAATGTGAGAAGCAAACCCTGTAAACAGTCAGCCGCCTCACATCGGTTGCAAAGTAGTAATACATTAGTGACAATGTTTTCGTCCTTGTGAGGCATCAGCAGATCATGTAAATATGTTATGAGAATTGAGATTTATCCATCGGTTGCCAATAAACGGCATTAAAAAAGATCTTTAGGAATTTAAAGGTGTAATAGACCTTACGCAATGCAGAAGCTGACTTGAACAGGGATTGTGCCGCACAGAACTACGAGACCTGTACACTACTACAGACTGTCCGAAAGTGTCCACCCAACAGAAATTCAGAATTGCATTACATCTGTTTTTATGAAACAGAGACGATGCTTTAATTACTGGAAAAACATTCCGTTGCATTTAATTTGCGTTGCTGATTAACAAAGGCTGAAACCGAAGAGCAGAAAGCTTTTTCATAGAAAACCTTTTAACAAACATTACATACATGGGAAACAAAGCTAATTGAAACGTTAAAAGGCAACGAATATTAAGTAGATGTTGTGAAATTGTGACACGACAGAGTCTGCCATAATTTCTTTCGATTCAGTGAACAATCGCAAACCCACTTATCCTGGAGCCCACGTCTTCACTATCAAAACGGAAGGAGGAATTGTTTTAATATGAAGATTAATTTTTATTTCATATTTGTTACCACAAAAGTTTAAAAGGGAACACTTGATATTAAATAATAATGAAACATTATATAAAAGAATCTTGGATCATTTTCTCTTTCATTGATTACCATAACCAAGAAAATTGATGTTCGTCTCTGATTCGTCTGTACTCACTTCTCGCTATATTACTTGTATAACATTTCAAAACTTAACAGTACTTTTATCACGGGGACTGATGACCTAGCAGTTTAGTCAAAATGTTCAAATGTTTGTATAGCTTATTGGACATAACTATGGGGTCATCAGTCCCTGCAACAAAAACTAACACTACTGCTTTTATCACATTCATGCTATATTGGGGCCATTCGTAAAACAAATCTGCGTGCTCTACAACTGAAGTAAGTCTGCCTTTTCTGCGCATACTATCACTGATGTGAGTCGACAGTTGCTAGATGACCTATAGTAATTCCTAATTATAAGAAGAAAGTAATACAACGGCACTTCCTGAAAAGATGGAAAGACTAGCTTTCCAGAAAGGTCTCACTTGTGGCAGTCAACCCATGAACATTTCTTAGCAGTGGAATTCTGTAGTACGTTAATGACAAGATCTAATAAATGTACGTAAACCAACAGATCTGTTATTTGCTCAGAATTTCAGTGGCGTTATGTGCAAAATCGATTGCATTGAATTTCTTAAGAAGTTCTCAAACTGGTTTCTACATATCGAAATTCTCATCTAAAAAATACTTTTAAAATCTTCAGTAGTTCGCAAAACAAGATAGGCTATTCAGTGTTTCGCTTAAAATTAACAAAACCAGTTGATAATTCTTTTTCAGGTGTTTTTCGCAATGATCTTCGATATCCTATGCACAATAGTAGTAAAGAAATTTTGTGTCATTTGACTATTAAATAATTTTCAAGTGTCACAACTAACAGCAGACCTAATACTGAATCTTGTAGAAGACAAATGAGATCTCCACAGTGATGAAAAATATCTGTCTTCTTAAAATTTACCGAACAATTCTTTAAGTGTGTGGTCAATACTTTGATTGACAATTATGAGTGGTATTTCATGTCCCCCCCATGCATCACCTCCCATTATGAGATCCCATTTTTCTGTTTTCTCCACAATTGTTTATCACTCTGTCGTGCTCAGCATTATGAAAATTTTAATTTTTTCAAAACCAAATATGTCACTAACATATGTATTTGTATATTTTTTTCGTTTTAACTAAGTGTTTTATGTTTTTGTAGCGCTCTAAGCATTGTATTTTCCTGACTTTTTTTAGCATCGAATTGACCAACTAGGATAACGAAACAGTTTCGTTTCTCTTCTTTCCTTGTTACTTCCTATTCTTCCAACACTCCTTCATATTCTCCCCTGTTGTTTCCTTTCTGCTGTCCATTGTGTTCTTGTTTACTTACATTTTCTGCCTTGAAAGCCTTCTAAACTTAATATTTTTTTTTATTAAAGGAGTTACTGTCTGCTTTTCCTGATTCTTTTGTGTAGTCTCTTTATAGCTCTTTCCTTACTTTATTCATTTCTTTGTTTAGTCAGCCTGTTTTCATTCATTCGGTAGAGATGAACAAAGAAGATTAATTTATGCTTTGCCAGTATGTCTGATATTTTCTCTATACTTTCATAAATCTCCTTGTGCTTCTCATTTTCCAACCATCTGAAGTTCGTATCACAGCCATTATTTTTCTTAAAAACCGTCTTTCAAGAACCTCTATCCTGTCAAGCTTAAAGTTCATAGTAATGCATTCACTTGCATATAAACATTTCAGTCTTACTACAGTGATATAGTGCTTTAGTTTTGTTTGTTTGATTAGTGTTTCTTATTGTAAATATTTTTGTCAAGCCACATGCTCTTTCCGGTTTAATGACTCGTACATCTATTGCAAAATTTTCTAGTCCATTTTGCTGCATAACTTCTACAAGATATTTAAATTGACTAACTCGCTCCATTTCACTTAGTTTCACTTAGCTTTAGTTTTGTGTGTCTTTTATATTGGTCATGAATTTAGTTTTTTCAGCTGAAATTTTGAGACCGGTTCTATCTGACATGTTTTCCAGAAGACTTGTCTGAGTAGCTGATTCAATCAGAGTTTCTGAAAGAATTGCAAAAACGTCCTCAAAGGCCAGGCAGTTGACCTTGATTCCATTTTTTTATCTTTCCCAGATTTATTGTTTGAATCTTGTGATTTTGTAGTTCCAAATTCCATGTTCTTACACTTTTTTCTGAAACATACTTAAACAGTAAAGATGATAGTCCAGCTCCTTGCCGAACATCAGTTTTTATTTCAAATGGCGGAGATAGTTCTCCCATTAATTTAACTTTAGATATAGGTTATGTTTTTGCTCATTTTCTTTAACACCAAATTCTCTTTTTGTATTATCTAAGATTAATTTGCAATAAATGCTCAGCTGTGATTTCATTTATTAGTTCTTCAAACTCAGTTGCAAGTGGCCTTTATGAAATCAATACCAGATTAATGTATGCCTTACGATCCATTGCCAAGGGCTTGCGGCTAGCTTTGTTCAAGTGTGATTGCGAGCAGTTGTTATAATAACATTTGCAATGCTTGTTTACGTGTGTTTTGTTGTGTTTATTGAAGATGACGAAACGTAAATTCCGAGAAACGACAATTTAGAGGAAACAAGTTTAGAAAGCTTCCTGTACAAGAAGTTATGTTGCCTGGCAACGATGTTAACTCTTCTTCAACTTAAATCCAAAGCAATCGCTAGGCCTTTTCTCTCACTGGCACACTCACAAATTTTCACTCTCTGTGACTCACCACACTGTCTACACAGTAATTCTTCAGCAAGTGCATCCTCCCTTTCCATGAAACTACCATATACACGTACACATCTCACCATTTCCATTTAGTTACAAAGAATTTATTGTAATATACATAGAATATATGACATCAACTGCGATTGGGCAAAGCTGAAAATGTGTACCCAGCCGGGATCCGAACCCGGGTCTCCTGCTTTCTAGGTAGTTGCGCTGACCCCTACACCACTGGGGACACAGTGATCACCGCACCTGCAAGGACTACCTAAGCACGCCTCCCGTCAGATACAAATTCCCAGCTTCGCCCTGCCCACGGTACTCAAACTCGTAGTTATGAACTAATTCCCGTAAGAGTAAGGGCTACAAACTTTGCCCACCCCTCCGTACTAACGATAGGATCATTGCCCGTCACCGGCATATTATATATATACATGTGGCGTCTGTTCCGAGAGAACAGACGTCACTTCTGATCCTGCAGTTGTTATTATGTAATATTCATAGAATATATGACATCAACTGCGATTGGGCAAAGCTGAAAATGTGTATCTGACGGGAGGCGTGCTTAGGTAGTCCTTGCAGGTGCGGTGATCACTGTGTCCCCAGTGGTGTAGGGGTCAGCGCAACTGCATAGAAAGCAGGAGACCCGGGTTCGAATCCCGGCTGGGTACACATTTTCAGCTTTGCTAATCGCGGTTGATGTCATATATTCTATGAATATTAAATAATAACAACTGCAGGATCAGAAGTGACGTCTGTTCTCTCGGAACAGACGCCACATGTATATATGAATTTACTGTAAGTGACAAGGAGTGCACTAACATTATTATAAATGCGGGAATATTAACAGATGCAATCTCTACAATCTACATTTATGTAAATAAGGAACAGCAGAGGACCAATGACTCTACCCTGCGGAACGCCCGATATCACCTCTGTTTTAGTCGATGCCTTACCATCGATTACTATGAACTGTGTCCTGTCTGAGAGGAAAAAACGAATCCAATCGCACAATTGTGGCGGTATTCCGTAGGCACGCAGTTTGATTAGAAGACGCTTGTGAGGTATAGTGTCGAAAGCCTTCCGGACATCTAGAAATACGGAATCTATTTGACATCCCTTGTCTATAGTACTCATCACATCATATGAGTAAAGAGCTAGCTGTGTTTCACAATAAAATGGCGCCGATACACAAGAATAGGTAGCTGACATTACTGGCGTGCTGGGAGGGGATTGGTGAGGGGTCAAGCTTGTTTGGCGGGGGGGGGGGGGGTAGGAGTGGCAAGCAAGTGTTGACGCACGGCGTCAGCCTCCGGCTCGCAGCGGCTGGTAACAGCGGCTGGTAACAGCGGCGGCGGCGGTGGCGAGCTCCTGGTAGACCCGTGGCTGCGGGCGGGCGGGCGGTCGCGGCGGCCTGTTTTATTGACGGGGGCGGCGGCGGCGGCGGCGGCGGCGGTGGCGGCGGCTTCGGTGGACCCGCAGACGCCGCGGCAAGGAGCGACCCGGGGAGACACGGCCCCGCTTTTAGGCGTGCCCCGGGGCCGCTATGGTTTATACGTGCCCGGCCCGCTGTTAACACGGACGCCGGCCTCCATACTGTATGCCGCGCGGCTGCCCAAGACACACCAAGGCGGCGCCGCCGCGGCGGCCGGACGCCCGGCGCCATTTTCTTGCCCGAGTCGCAGCTAAGGTCGCCTATGCACGTCCGCGGCCGTGTCCGTCCGCCGGCGGCATTACTATTTGAGGACCCCTCAGCCATCACACATTCCGTCCGGTCGCGACTGGAGATGCCGGGGCCTGCTACTGGGGAACCTGCTCCACAACGTGTGACCCAGTGCCCACCCTCCACCAGACTGAACCTCCACAAGGGGTGAATACTAGTGATGAAATATATGTATGGCACACACATACTGTCTGATACGCTATATCGAAAGATTTGAAAATGAATGAAAATTCAGCCAACGAGTTTTCTATGTTACTAGTTACTGGCCACAATCGGGCGTACTGCATTCAGGCTGAATAGGTCTCAGCGCAAGAAGTCAAAATCAGGCATAGAATGACTTTACAGTCAAGTTTAATTCCATGTAGAATATACGAGCTCATCGACTGTTATAATATGTGCGTTATGAAAAGCATTCAAAGAGTTATATATTATCGCACATCTAACATTCAATCGCCGCATGATTAGTATCATCGCTTAAAACCAAGTTTAAAAAGTACAAAAGTTTCCAATTTTCGTGTTGAGTGAAGATGAAATACGAGATATTGTTGTAAGATATGAAGTTCGCAGAGGATTGAAAGACTTAAGTCGAAACAGGGTCCCTGGAGTCGGCGGCATTCTCTCAGAGCTACTGCAGTCACTAGGAGAACCAAACGTGACAAAACTATTTCATTAGGTTCAATGGTCAGATGTTTGTAAATATATGGGACTTAACTACTGAGGTCATCAGTTCCTTGGCTTAAATACTACTTGAACTAAGCTAAAGACAACACACAACCCATCCCCGAAGAAGGACTCGAAACTCTGACAGGGAGCAAGCGTGCGATCCGCTGTTAGTCGCCTTAGAAAGCTAGGCCATTTCACCGCGCCTCTTACCAGGTGTCTAAGATCTATAAGACAGGCGAAATACTCTTAGACCAAGAAAATGTGGTAATCCCAATTCCCAAGAAAACAGACGCAGATAGGTGTGAAAATTGAAGAACTGGCAATTTAATGACATCGGGGCGGGCTGTACGCTGGTATGGGTATCCCTGAGAAGAGGGGAAAGAAAGAGAGAGAGAGAGGGAGAGAGAGAGAGAGAGAGAGAGAGGAGGAGGAAATGGATTGTCAGAGGTGCAAGAATAAGATGGACAGTGAAATGTGAAGGAAAAATTGGAGAGATTGAAGTGGTAGGGGATGAGTTTGAGAGAAATGGGGTGGAACGTGTCGTCAACGGAACGACACGATTCCGGCACTCAGCGAATTGTATGATACCGAGCCTCGCAAAGTGAATGCTAAGTATCGCACTCTACATATATGTCGATCGACGGTCCTTGTAAAACCACATAATATTTTTCCCACTCTTAATTAGAGGCTCACAAGACTACCACTTAGCTATCGGATTTTAAAGTTTCTTGATATTTATTGTGTGTGAAGTTCAGAACAATCAACCAAAGCCATTCGGCGCAAATCAAAAAATTCTCGAGAAAATAAACTTTCAAGTTTTGCAAGTTATATATATATATATATATATATATATATATATATATATATATATATATATATATATATATATATATATATATATTCTATTTTAGCTGCTTGGAAAGCCATTACTAGCTATGGAGATGACTTTTCAAAAACAGCGTTGTAGCTTTTCACAAAATGAACGATCATAGACAACCAAGGTCAACTAATAATGAAGGCAGTACTGTAAGAAACGTAACTTGTTCTTGTTTTTTGTTTGAAACCATCATTTTTAACAACCTTTAATAAAATATGGGAAATTACGAATAAGCAGTGAAGTCCCGTAAGCTTTACAAACATTTGAACATTTCTAATACCATCTCATACCATTCCCTAACTTAATTAGTCTCAGACGGAATGAACTGAGTTTTGACTTCGTGAGAAGATGCTTGGAATGCTTATATCTCAAGAAATGCATTTAAATTATATCTACATATACATCTACATACATACTCCGCAATTCAACCGTAAGGTGCGTGGCGGAGGGTACACTGCACCACTACTAAGCATTTCCTTTCCTATTCCACTCTCGAATGGAGCAAGGAAAAAAAGAATGTCTATATGCCTCCGTACGAGCCATAATTTCTCTTATCTTGTCTTGGTGATCTTTACGCGAAATGTAAGTAGGCGGCAGCAAGATCGTACTACACTCAGCTTCAAATTCCGGCCCTCTAAATTTACTTAAGAGAAATCACGAAAAGAACGTCGTCTTTCTTCCAGCTATCCCCAATTGAGTTGCCGGAGCATTTCCGTGACACTCGCGCATTGGTCGAACCTACCGGTATCAAATCTAGCTGCTCGCCTCTGAACCGCCTCTATGTCTTCCTTTAAACTGATCTGCTGCGGGTCCCAAACACTTGAGCAATACTCAAGACGTGGTCGTACAAGCGTTTTATACGCGGTCTCTTTTACAGGTGAAGTACATCTTCCCAAAATTCTCCCAATAAACCGAAGTCGGCTGTCCGCCTTACTCACAACTGTCCTTACATGTTCGTTCCACTTCATATCGCTCTGCAATGTTACGCCTAGATATTTGAACGACGCGACAGCATCACGAAGCTTACTACTAATGCTATATTCGAACATTATAGGATTGTTTTTTCTACTCATGCGCATCACCTTATATTTTTCTACATTGAGAGCTAGCTGCCATTCTTCGCACCAACTAGAAATTTTGTCTAAGTCATCCTGTATGCTATTACAGCCAGTTTGAGACGACACCCTCCCATACACCACAGCATCATCAGCAAACATCCGCAAATTACAACTTACTCTGTACTCTGTACTCTATATAACTACTAATTAGTCAGCGTATTTTTCTCGAAGAGGAAATCCTCTCCTTCTTGCCATATAATTCAATATCAATGCAGATGAGCCACAGAATCATCGAGATTAAAGCTGAGTATTTGAAAATATTATAGTATTGTGGTACTCTGGTAATAGCAGCATAGTTAGGACGGTTTTATGCTTGGGAGAGTGGGGATTAGTTGGACAAAGAGAGACAGAGCAGCTTGAGATAGGTAGAGAAAGTGAGAGGAGGGAGGAAGTGACAGATGGGTGGAAGAGGGGAAAGACGGAGTGATGAAGAAAAGACAGGGGAATTAGGTAGAGATAAATAAAGAAAATGGGGAGGAGAAGATGTGTGTACTGTATGAGTTGTCTGGACTGTGTGCGTAACTGTCTACCAAGTAGCAAAACGCAAATGAAGGGCTAATGTTTTGAATTATGTTAAAAGAAACTGTTAAACACATCAGAATGAAGACAATTTGTCTCAAATTGTTTTACATAGGACGTTTGGCACACCAGGAAATTATAGCTTAAAATGAGAACCTAGAATAACCTGTAAGTCGCTTTCTCTACATATGGGGAGTTAAGACTGAGTTTCATTAATTCACTTGTAGAAAATGTATCGTTCCTCGTCAGATACGTTCATCACAATCAAACACATTTCAAGTGACGTTAGTCGTTCACCTTGCACTGTCTCACTTGTAATGACACAACTCTTACTCACTTTCTCTTTGAAAATGTCACGTAATATCGTGTAGGGCCTCCTCTGGCCCTGTGAACCGAATTGAGACGCCGTGGAAGTGTCTATAAGTCCATGTTACTGCTCTAGACGCAGCTGATTGTATAACGGCAGCTAATTATGATAATATAATGAAAAAGTGCCAAGATCGCAATGTTTAATTTTTATTTTTTATGCAATACGACCGGTTTCTATACTCAATGGTGTCATCTTCTGGTCTCTGCTACAGTTGGCATTTACCGGTATATTAAAGTGATCCACATACTATTTTGAAATTATACTAGTGTATAGTTAAATATAAAGTTTTGTGCTGGTGGTAAGTCAAAAATAAAATAATCAAATTGATGTACACCGTAGTGCACATTGCTGGCTGAGCGCCGTCAGATAACGGCGGCGTTGCATGTTAAACAGATCATTTGCAGAATCACTTGTCAGAAGTCTCCTATACAGCAGCAGCTGCGAAAACAACAAGACTTCGCCATCTGTGCCGTACCATCCGAGCCATTTGTTATGTGAGTGCTTTTCGATTCAACTCTATTGGTGCCCCATGGACTCGGAAGAGAACTCTATACCACTGACAGACAAACTCTGTCTTCGCAAAACAGCGCACTGTCTTGCAGAGTCTTTCGTTTCCATGTCAAGTAAATTTAACTTCCCGACTTCTTTTCCATTTTTGGTTATGATCTTCAGTCCAACGATTGGTTTGATGGAACTCTCCGCGCTATCCTATCCTATCGCCTCTTTATCTCTCAATAAGAACGGAAACATACATATTTTTGAACCTGCTTACTGTATTTCTCTCTGTCACCCTCTGCAACTTTACCCCACACACATGCATCGATTGCTAAGTTGTCGAGACCTTGATGTCTCAGAATGTTCCCCATCAATCGATCTTTCCCTTTAGTCAAGAAATCGTAGAAATTCCTCAGCCCCCCTACTCAGTTGAATAATTCCTTATTAGTAACGCGATCTACATCTCTAATCTTCAGCATTCGTCGGTAGCACCACATTTAATAACATTCAGTCATCTTTTTGTTTGAAATCCTTATCGAGTTAGACACCAGGCAAACGCTTTTAGAAAGAACATTCTTAGATCTCAACAAACGTCTGTTGTACATAAATCCTTTTCCTTCCATAACCATTTTCAAAGTTATATGTTCTCTATTTCTGCCGGCAGAATTTATTTTGTTACTGAAATAACAAAACTCATCTTGCCTCGTTTGCTAATGTTATACCTCCTGCATTGTCTGATTTTCTTAGACGATATATTCTGTTACCCTTGTTTTTCTCGTGTTAATGTTCATCACGAATCCTTAATTCCATTCAATTGTTCTTCCAGGCGATTTGCTAAATCTCACAGAATTATATAGTCATGGGCAAACAGCAAACTCTTTATTTGTTCTCCATGAAATTCAATTCTTCTAAAAAATTCTCCTCGTTTTTCGTCACACCTTGCTCAGCATACGTATTGATAATATTGGGGAAACGCTTCCTTCCCAAACACTGCGTCCTTTTCATGCCGTTCCACTCTTATAACTCTGTCTGGTATTTGCGCTACTTGTATACAACTTTTCGCTCACTAGTTTTACCACTGCTATATTCAGAATTTCAGAGATTGTATTCCAGTCAACGTTGACAAAGCTTTCTCTATATCTAAAAATGTTAACAATGTTGTTTGCCTTTCCTTAACCTACCTTATCAGGTAAGGAAAGTATTGCCTACATTTCTCATAAATCAACCCTGAGGATAGATCTACCCGTTTTCATTAGTCTGTATATAATTCGTGTTAGTATTTTGCAACTATGATTTATGAAACTGATAGTTCTGTAATTTTCACGCTTTTCTGCACTTGTTTTCTTTCGAATTGTAATTATTGATTTCTTCTTGAAGTGAGAGCGTTTTTTCTACTGCCTCATACATCTTCCACGAAAGGTGGAATTGTTTTTTCTTAACTAGCTCTCCCATCGATATCAGCTGTGAAGAGGAAATATCATTCACTCGTGGAAGAAAATAAGTCAGTGCCGTATCCATGGAGCCAGGGGAGGGGGGAGGAGGAAGGGGGTGAGCGTTGCCTGCTGCAGCGACCGCCTCATAAAAAAAAAAAAAAAAAAAAAAAAAAAAAAAAAAAAAAAAAAAAAAAAGTGTTTTCGTCTTCTGAGATGCAGATCAGTTAATGATGTGCCTGTATTCCGAATACTGTGTTCACTATCGCTATCACTGATACCGGATTGACTTCCTGGATCATTTTCTATGCGGTAATACCAAAATAGTGGATAAACACTTCTGCTGTCATAGCATGTCTGTCGATACCAACAGTTTTGTAACACAATGTTGCATCACACACCAATTCAGTAAACAGAACGAAGTATGTCACGATTTACACTAACACGATTCTTTGATGACAATTGACTTCTAAGAGAATACAGAAAACGTTTTGAGCAAGAGCGGCACCATTCCAGAGATAAATTACATAATATTCATGCTGGGGTCAGAAATGAAATGTTCAAATGGTTGTCCCATACGCTATACAAACATTTGACCATTTGAATTTGACCTTGAATTCCAATATCAGTTCTCCTTTCTATCCCAGTCTCGTATTGTTCGAGAAAAGAGAGATTGTCAGTATGCCTCTGTGGGGTAGGCTCTAATCTCTCTTATTTTATCTTCATGATCTCTTCGCGAGATATACTTAGGAGGGAGCAATATACTGCTTGACTCCTTGGTAAAGATATGTTCTCGAAACTTTGACAAAAGGCGATGCCGAGCTACAAAGCGTCTCTCTTACAGAATCTTCCACTGCAGTTAATCTATCATCCCCGTAACGCTTTCACGATTACTGAATGATCCTGTTGAATCTTCTCTACCTCCTCTATCAACCCCATCTGGAACGGAACCCACACCAGTGAGCAGTTTTCAAGCAATAGGCGAAAAAGCGTACTGTAACCTACTTCTTTTGTTTTCGAACTGCATTTCCTTAGGAGTCATCCAATGAATCTCAGTCAGATATCTGCTTTTTCGACGATTAATTTTATATGGCCGTTCCATTTTGTATCACTCCTAACGCTACTCTCAGAATTTATGAAACTAACTGCTTCCAGTTACTGACCTGCTAAAGTGTAGCTAACTGAGCAAGGATCTTTCTTTCTATGTATTCGTAGCACAATTACACTTGTCTACGTTGAGATTCACTTGCCATTCCCTACACCATGCGTCAATTCGTTGCAGATTGTCCTGCATTTCAATACAATTTTTCATCGTTACAATCTCTCAATCCACTACAGCATCATCCGCAAAAAGCCTCAGTGAACATGTGATGTTATCCAAAACGTCATTTGTATATACTGTGAATAGCAACGGTCCCACGACACTTCCTTGTGGCACAACTGACATCGCTCTTACTTCGGAAGACTTCTCTCCAATGTGAATGACATGGTGCGTCTTGTTATCTAGGAACTCCTCAACCCAATCACACAATTGGTCTGACAGACCACATGCTCTTACTTCGTTCATTGAACGACAGTGGGGAACTGTATCAAACGCCTTGCGGAAGACAAGAAACACGGCATCTACCTGGGAACCCGTGTCTATGGCTCTCTTAGTCTCGTGGACTAATAGCGCGAGCTGGGTTTCACACGATCGCCTTTTTCGAAACCCGCGCTGATTCCTGCAGAGTAGATTTCTAGTCTCCAGAAAAGTCATTATACTCTAACATAATACGTGTTACAAAATTCTACAACTGACCGACGTTAGAGATATAGGGTA
The DNA here is from genome assembly GCA_026315105.1 of Locusta migratoria. Lineage (NCBI taxonomy): Eukaryota > Metazoa > Arthropoda > Insecta > Orthoptera > Acrididae > Locusta > Locusta migratoria. The sequence goes on along the minus strand of CM048748.1, from coordinate 224,444,001 downwards.
ACTCGGGATGAGTGGGGCCACTGGGTGAGACGGATCAGTGACGTATTTCGTGAATGCGCCGGTAGAGAGCAGCACCGTGCACTTGTGAGTAAGCTCTTTGTTGAACGAACGTCGTGCAAAAGAGTTGTTGTCATTATCGTCTTAGTTAAGGAGAAAAGTCGCATTTTCTGTTCTGCTAAGTCGAAAAGTTTTATCATGTAGTTACGTTCTTTTAGTATTATAGCACAGTTTGCACAGTATTCCTGCAGTTTTAATACTAAAAGCTTAACAAATGTTTTGGCATGTAGCTAACCTAAAATTGCCAGCGAGCTCTAAAACTACAGACTGAAATCGGGATGGTCCATCTTTCCCAGAAAGTCGGGATAGATGGACCACTTCTATTTGTGAGTGATGGACCAGGCATTTTAATTAGGGAGAGGTGGACCACAATTAGATATATATTAAGTGATCATGGAAATTACGTTAATATTTTAAAAATTGATCGAATAACATATTTCTGCATAGTTGGTATTTTTCTCTTTCAGAAAAGCGAGGTCAATGGACCGAATATGGATTCATGAAGGCTATACATGCTGTGCGGGATAATATCATGGGTGTCAATGCTGCAGCTAAGGCTTTTGTTATACTTAAAACTACATTGAAAAGAAGACTGCAGTCAAAAAATTATTCTCAGGGTATTATGGGACCTCAGCCTTCACTGGGTATTGAGAATGAACGAAAAGTCATCGCTCACATTAAGAAACTTCAAGAGCGAGGTTTTTCACTATGTAGAGAATCGGTAAAAAGTGTGATATTTGAATTAGCTGAAAGGCTAAATATACAACACACTTTCAATAAGGAATTAAAAAAGACTGGTTACGACTTGCTTCATTCCTTTCTTAGACGTAATCCCAATGTACCTGTAAGAAGAGCGGAAGGTGTGACAGCAGCTCGAGCCAAAGACACTGTGAAAGAGTAGTTCAAGCTTGTAGAAGATGCTGAAAATAGCTTTGACGAATGAGATGAAGAGGAATGTGTGAGGTGTGGTGAAATATATTACGAAACCAACAAAAAAGACGATTTGATTCAGTGTATTTCCTGTTCACGATGGTCACAGGAATGTTGTTCATCATTTGCTTATAAGTGTAATATCTGTCCTAGGAGAAAAATATCCTGAAGTCTGCACAAACAGCTGATAAAATTGTTTTGGTTTAAAATGTGTTACTGTATTCATTATTACATATTCCAATAAAAATATGTCATTTCCATTCACTCTTTTCTTCATGTGTAGCAATTATTTACGTGGTCCATCTCTCCCACTACACTGGTCCATCTCACCCATACACCTAAGGGTGAGATGGACCGTTAATGACAATCTATAGGAAAATGCTGCCAGAAGTTAAAAAGAATTAAATACCGATGAATTTCACCCTAAAGAAAAAAAGTAGTTTAACTCTCCCTGAGTTACCCTAGGCCTATTGCTTTGATTTGATTTGATTTTCTCAGGGAAGCCAAAACAGTCTCGGTCCAACCAGCCACTGCCCGCACCGAAACTAAGTTTATTGTGCGGTATCGCTCCCTGTATATCTAGTAAAGCCAACCAATGCCCTTGAACAGTGCAAGGAGTCCCTTTACCAGTTATTCATTAGAAACAATTTCTTCGGGTTTGGTTGTCCCAAATGTTCTGTGCCTTTTACTCTCGAATGCAATGCATTCCAAGATTAGATGTGATGCAGTTTGATCACTGTCATCACAGATCCTACACTTAGGGTCCTGTTCTGTTATTTCCATTGTATGTAGGTGTTTTTTGAAATTCCCATGGCCTGTCAGCAATCCAACCATGAGTCTACTCTCTCTCCTGTTCAGGCCCAGGATTGCAGAGCTTCTTTTAAATCATGGGTTTGGCATCATTACCTTGCCATGTTTTTGTTGCTAGACTTTGGTCCAATATTGTACGTGCTCTCTTCTGAGCCGGTTACGTAGCTCCAATTTGATCATTGCCTTGGTGATTGTCAGGACAGTTTCCGGTCCAACAAATGGAGTCTCCGCCCCCATCCTGGCTAATCTGTCGGCATGTTCGTTGCCACTGATCCCCGAGTGGCCAGGGACCCACAATAGGTTTACTCTATTGCTTTCCCCTAGCTCCACCAGAACCCTGTGGACATTCTGCAACAATTTTAGACCTTGTTGCAGGATCTGCCAGTGATCTCAGGGCTGCCTGGCTGTCTGAATAGATATAGATGCTACGGTCTTTGTAGCACCTACGCAAATTCTCCTCCACACATACCCTGATGGCAGTGATACCCTAGGTCTACAGTTCTGCACGTATGTTTGCGACCCTTCTTGAAAACGGGGATGAACTGCACCATTTTCCAGTCTTTGGGAAGGCTACGCTCTTCTAGACACCCACGGTACACCGCTGCAAGAAGGGGGTATGTTCCTTCTAGTGTTGTTGTTGAAGTCTTCAGCCCGGAGACTGGTTTGATGCAGCTCTCCACAATACCCTATCCTGAGCAAGCCTCTTCATCTCCACATAAGAACGGCAACCTACATCTGTCTGAATCTGCTTACTGTATCCATATCTTGGTCTTCCTCTGCGGTTTTTACCCCACACACTTCCCTCCAACGCTAAATTCACAATTCCTTGATCTCTAAGAATGTGTCCTACCAATCTATCCCTTCTTTAGGCCAAGGTATGCCAGAAATTTCTTTTCTCCCCAATTCTGTTCAGTACCCCCTCATTAGTTACGCGATCCACCCACCTAATCTTCAGCATTCTTCTGTAGCACCATATTTCAAAAGCCTCAATCCTCTTCCTGTCCGCACTGTTTATCGTCCATGTCTCACTCCCATACAAAGCAACACTCCATACAAATGCCTTCAGTAAGGACTTCGTTAGGCTTAAATCAATATTCGATGTTAACAAATTTCTCTTTTTCAAGAACGCTTTTCTACCCATTGCCATTCTGCATTTTATATCCTCTGTACTGCGACCATCATTTGTTATTTTACTGCCCAAGTAACAAAACTCATCTACCTTCTTTATTGCTTCGTTACGTAATCTAATTCCTTCAGCATCACCTGATTTTCTTAGACTGCACTCCATTACCCTAGTTTTGCTCTTGTTAATGTTCATCCTATATGCACCTTTCAGCACACTTTCCATACCGTTCAACTGTTCTTCCAGGTCCTTTGCTGTATCTGACAGAATTACTATGTCGTCAGCAAAACGCAATGTTTTTAATTCTTCCCCCTGAACTTTAATTCCTTCTCCAAATTTCTCCTTGCTTTCCTTTATAGCTTGCTCAATGTACAAATTGAATAACAATGGAGAAAGACTTCAACCCTGTCTTACTCCCTTTCCAACCACTGCATCCCTATCATGCCCTTCAACTCTGACAACCGCTGTCTGGTTTTTGTGCAAGTTGTAAATAATCTTACGCTCCCTATATTTTATTCCTGCTTGCTTCAGAACTTGAAAGAGTTTATTCCAATCAACATTGTCAAAAGCCTTCTCCAAATCTACAAAAGCTGGAAATGTAGGTTTGCCTTTTTTTAATCTATCTTCTAGGATAAGCCGTAAAGTGAGTATTGCCTCCCGTGTTCCTACATTTCTCCTGAACCCAAACTGATCTTCCTTCTAGTACTCTGTGTAAAATCGAACTGGTACATATAAAACTCGACAGTGTCCGTTGCGAGATGGGATATTAGACTCTTGTGTACTTTCCGGCACCTCGGCACCTCGCAGCGAGTTCTGAAGACAGCGGAGATGGGGTCGGGGCATCGTCGACCTGCAGGATGCGCCGGCAGTTATCTGCGGCCGCCGCAGCGGTCGCGGCGCCGATGTTGCATTGTTCTGCTGGTCGAGGGGGGGAGGGAGGGAGAGCGGGGCTTAGCGGCCAGTTGCCTCCACCCTCCACCCTCTCTCTATCAATCCAATTCTGGAGCTGCGGGAGGATTAAGGCGCACGCATAGCGGCCGCTGCGGTGTTTGTCGCCTGTCCGGCGTGACAAATCCCGGCAGCGGCGTCTGACGCCACCAATATGGGGAAGATCAGCTGGCCAGATAAGCGGCGCCCTCCGGCACGACGGCCCGCCTCCCTATTAGGGGCAGACGCCACCTCTGAGTTATGTCGCGAGTCCTGCTGCAGGGGGCGCTGCGCGAGAGACGCCTCTCCACTCCACACCAATTTCATGTTGGCCTTTACTTTGCCTTGCGCATAAACTCTTGTTATGTTATTTTAAATATGGAACTCTGCCTGAAGATGTGATGAGGCGCGAAACGCAGGACATTGTTGTTGATGCAGCTGTCCACCTACTCCAGCCTGAAAGAGGTTCTTCATCTCCTCATAAGAAAGGTGAAGTACATCTATTTGAAACTGATTTATTCGTTTCGTGGTCTCCCTTACAGTGGCGGATACAAGGGGGAGAGTCATGGTGGTCATGACCACCCCTCCAAAGAAAAAATATTTGTAAATGAAACATTTTTATTTTTAAATACGGAAAGTGTACAAAATATTTAGGAGGTATTTAAAGAATTAATTTCAGTTCCACCCTCATAAACGACAAACATTGCCGAGGTGGGGTGGCTTGCGTGCCTCAGCCAACACCACCTAGAGACAAGGCCTTACAACAGGCCGTGCCTACGTCACACTTAGAGGCCGCGGCCGCCACCTCACTGGCTGGCCGCTGGGGCACGACATTACAACCGCCGCGCAGCGGCCGACCAGGCAGATGGCGGGCGCTGCCTCTAAGTGTGACGTGGGCACGGCCTGTTGTAAGGCCTTGTCTCTAGGTGGTGTTGTCTCAAACATACAGATAGCCGTACCGCAGGTGCAACCACAGAGCAGGGGTATCTGTGGAGAGGTCAGACAAAAGTGTGGTTCCTGAAGAGGGGCAGCAGCCATTACAGTAGTTACAGGGACAACAGTGTGGGTGATTGACTGAGCTGGCCTTATAACATCAGCTAAGATGGCTTTGCCATTAAGTGCGAATGGCTGAAATCAAGGGGAAACTACAGTCGTTAATTTTCCCGAGGTCATGCAGCACTACCGTATGAATATATAATGATGGCATCCTCTCGGATAAAATATTCCGGAGGTAAAATAGTACCCCCACTCGGATCTCCGGGCAGGGGCTACTCAGGAGTAACACACGGGCATTTTACGGATCGGAGCGTGGAATGTTATAACCCAAAATAGCCTAGGTAAGTTAGAAAATTTGAAGAGGGAAATGGATAGGTTAAAGTTAGGGATTAGTGAAGTTCGGTGGCAGGATGAACAGGATTTCTGGTCAGGTGAGTACAGAGTTATAAATACAAATCAGTTGCCGGTAATGCAGGAGAAGGTCTGGTAATGAATAAGAATAGGAATGTGGGTAAGGTATTACGAACAGCATAGTAAAAGCATTATTGTAGCTAAGATAGACACGAAGCCAACACCGACCATAGTAGTACAAGTTTATATGCCAACTAGCTCTGCTGATGATGAGGAGATCGAAGAAATGTATGAGGAGATTTAAGAAATCTATTGGAGATAGAAGAAATTATTCAGACTGTTAAATTCGAGGAAAACGTAATTGTGATCTGGGATTGGAACTCAGTAGTACGAAAGGGAAAAAAAAGGAAATGTAGTAGGTGAATATGGACTGAGGAAAAGGAATGAAAGAGGAGATAACGTGGTACAATTTTGTGCAGAGCACAATTTAATCATCACCGACACTTGGTTTAATCATCATGAAAGAAGGTTATCTACATGCAGGAGACCAGGAGACATTGGGAGTTTCCAAAGTGACTTTACAATGGCTTGCCAAAGGTTAAGAAATCAGGTGTTAAACTGTAAATCATCTCCAGGGGCAGATATAGACTCTCATCATAACTTTTGGTTATGAACAGTAGTTTACAACTTAAGAGACTGCAAAAAGCTACGAAATTAAGGAGAAGGAATCTGAACAAACTGAAGGAACCACAAGTGGTTGAGAGTTTTAGAGGGAGCATTGGGCAAGGACTGTCTGACATGGGGGAAAGTAATACATTAGAAGAAGAATGGGTAGCTTTGAGAGATAGAGTAGTAAGGCAGAGGATCATATAGGCAGAAGGAGCAGGCCTACTAGAAATCCTTGGATAACACAGGAGATACTGAACTTAATTGATGAGAGGAGAAAATATAAAAATACCCCAAGTAATACAGGCAAATTGGAGTACGTCTGAAGAATAAGGTTGACAGAAAGTGCAGACTGGCTGAACAGGAGTGGTTCGAGGACAAATGCAAGACCGTAGAAGAATGTAAAACTAGGGGAAAGATAAAAACCACCTACAAGAAAATAAAAAAGACATTTGGAGAAAAGAAAAGTAGCGGTATGAATATCAAGAACTAGGATGGAATTATATACATAATTATATTATATAAGATCAGTTTGGGTTCAGGAGAAATGTAGGGACACGGGAGGCAATACTCACTTTGCAGCTTATCCTAGAAGATAGATTAAGAAAAGGGAAACCTACATTTCTAGCTTTTGTAGATTTGGAGAAGGCTTTTGTCAATGTTGATTGGAATAAAATCTTTCAAGTTCTGAAACAAGCAGGAGTAAAATATAGGGAGCGTAAGGTTATTTACAACTTCTACAAAAACCAGACAGCGGTTGTCAGAGTTGAAGGGCATGAAAGGGATGCAGTGGTTGGAAAGGGAATAAGACAGGGTTGTAGTCTTTCTCCATTGATATTCAATTTGTACATTGAGCAAGCTATAAAGAAAAGCAAGGAGAAATTTGCATAAGGAATTAAAGTTCAGGGTGAAGAATTAAAATTATTGCGTTTTGCCGACGACATAGTAATTCTATCAGATACAGCAAAGGACCTGGAAGAGCAATTGAACGGAATGGACAGTGAGCTGAAAGGTGCATATAAGATGAAAATTAACAAGAGCAAAACTAGTGTAATGGAGTGCAGTGTAAGAAAATCAGGCGATGCTGAAGGAATTAGATTAGGAAACGAAGCAATAAAGGAGGTAGATGAGTTTTGTTACTTGGGCAGTAAAATAACAAATGATGGTCGAAGTAAAGAGGATATAAAATGCAGATTGGCAATGGGTAGAAAAGCGTTCTTGAAAAAGAGAAATTTGTTAACCTCGAATATTGATTTAAGCCTAAGGAAGTCCTTTCTGAAGGCATTTGTGTGGAGTGTTGCCTTGTATGGGAGTGAGACATGGACGATAAACAGTGCGGACAGGAAGAGGATTGAGGCTTTTGAAATATGGGGCTACAGAAGAATGCTGAAGATTAGGTGGGTGGATCGCGTAACTAATGAGGAGGTACTGAACAGAATTGGGGAGAAAAGTCATTTCTGGCATACCTTGACTAAAAGAAGGGGTAGATTGGTAGGACACATTCTTAGACATCACGGAATTGTGAATTTAGCATTGGAGGGAACTGTGTGGGGAAAAATCGCAGAGGATGTCCAAGTGATGGATACAGTAAGCAGAATCAGACAGATGTAGGTTGCCGTTCTTATGTGGAGATGAAGAGGCTTGCTCAGGATAGGGTATTGTGGAGAGCTGCATCAAACCAGTTTCCGGACTGAAGACCACATCAACAACAGGATGGAAAACCAGTACTAAGCAAGAAAGGAAAAGCTGAAAGATGGAATGAATATATAGAAAGACTGTACAAAGGAAATAAACTTTAAGGTAGTATTGCCGCGGCGGATCGGACGAGCGCATTGAGGCGCTAAGCTACAATGCGCGAGGCCGTTCCCCGTTGGGTGTTCGAAAAAAAAAAATCACATCTCGGGCATGGATGTTTGTTCCGACTTTAGTATAAGCTAGTTCACAAGTAGTTTGTAAGTTTAGGGACTGATGACCCCGTGGTTAAGTCCCATAAGCTCTACAAACATTTGAAGATTTTGAAGGCAGTATTCTAGAAGTGGAAGACGAAGTAGAGGAAAATGAGATAGGAGATACTACACTGCGAGAAGAATTTGACAAAGCACTAAAAGATTTGAATAGAAAATAATAAGGCTGCTGGGCAGATGGTGTCCCGTCTGAACGGTTATTATCGTTAATAGAGACAGTCATGAATAAACTGTTCCACTTGGTATGCAAGATGTACGAGACAGTGGAAATCACTCAGACTTCAAGACGAATATAGTGACTCCAATCCCTAAGAAAGCAAGTGCAGACAAATGTGAAAATTACAGAACTATGAGTATAATAAGTCATGGTTGCAAAGATATATTAACATGAATTAATTACAGACGAATGGAGAAACTGGTGGAATGTGACCTTGGGGAAGATCATTTTGGATTCAGGAGAAATCTAGGAACACGCGAGGCAATACTTACGTTAAGACTTTCCCTAGAAGATTGGTTAAGGAAATGGAAATCCACGTTGTTAGCATTTGTAGATCTGGAGAAAGCTTTCGACATTTTTGACTGGAATACACTTTTTCAGATTCTGAAGGTAGCAAGGGTAAAATATAGAGAGCGAAGAGTTATATTCAGTTACACAAAAACCAGACAACAATTATTCGAGTCGACGGTCATCAAACAGTCGCAGTGGTTGGGAAGGAAGTAAGACAGGGTTGTAGACTTTGCCTATTGTTGATTGTAGCTTAGAAGGAACGTAGAATACATTTAGCTCATAAAAATGTTCTAATGTTTGTATAGCTTATGGGATTTAACTACAGGGTCATCAGTCCCTAAACTTACAAACTACTTACGAACTAGCCAACACTAAGGACGGCACAAACATCCATGCCCGAGGAGGGATTCGAACTCCCGACCGTAGTGGCAGTGCAGTCCGTGACTGGCGCGCCGCCGGCCGCGGGGACTGAGGCGCTCCAGTCACGGTCTGCACGGCCACTACGGTCGGGGGTTCGAGTCCCCCCTCGGGCATGGATATTTGTATCATCCTAGTTCGTAAGTAGTTCATACGTAGTTTGTAAGGTTAGGGACTGATGACCCCGTAGTTAAGTCCCATAAGCTTAACAAACATTTGCACATATTTTGAACTGGCGCGCCGCAGTCCCATCGGCCACCGCGGCCGGCGTACATTTGGCGTTCGGACGAGTGACTACAGCCTGGATGGAATACAGCGTGCATTTGGCATTCAGAAATAGGTCACGTGACTGATTTCCGATTGCTTGGTTTACGTGAAATCAAGTGACAGTGTTAAATCGCCGTTACTTTTGCAAATGTCTTTGAAAGGTGCGAGTTACGGAAATAACATAACAGAGCAATGTTGTTGAGAAATTTCTCCTCTGGAAATTCCTTTATTCAATTTTTGTTTCCCATGAACTGTTACGCCATTACTTTAATTTAGATTTCGAGCTGTCGAAAGACGATCGCAAAGGCTCAATTTTAATATTACAACAGTAACCTAAAACGGGCCACAAACAAGTAAGGTATCTGAATTATTTTGACGAATGATGCATGAAGGTATCGCGTTGGTAGAATGTTATACTTCCCTGCATTGGTGACGAAAGCAGGGTGTTACTGAAGTTCGTGCCATATATTTTTTATGATTTGGTATTAACAATATATGAAGGTTGATCTCAGTAAAATAAAAGGGGGTTCAGCACAAATTATCCTCTGAATATGAATAGCAAAATTGGTACAAAATATCATAAGGTGTCTGGTTAAAAAAACGTATCTTTACATTAATCTTGCTCCCCCGACTCGATTGTATGTAGTGTATCAAAATGGATGGTGCAAAATTACACGGTTTAAAGTACACAATAATTTTCCAATAAGAATCGAGTCGTTTCCGAGATAATTACGAATGTGTACTTCCAAGTGGCCACTGACGTCATTGTAAACATCGTCCTAGTTAGTACACTAACCCTTTCAACCCCAAATTTTATTAATTGATGAACAAAAATATTTGTTTGCATATACATATAAATAATGTATATTTAACGGAAGTTTTGTTGATTTTTAGATTTTGGAGGGAAATTTGCGATGACTACATATCGCATCATTGGGCAGGATATGTTACCTTTATCAAAACTAATAACATTTTCAAACTGTTTACTAATAATATAGACATGGGACAATTTTTAGTAATGAAATTTTTAAATTACTTTGTTTCGTTTACCTTGATATAATTATTTGAAAGTCTTGCTGCATGTACTCCAACTTAGACATTAAGCGACGATACACATATTGACAATGCATTGTAGCCTAATGCTCTCTGTTTCCTCAAGGTAATGGTGGACAAACTAGTCGCAATGCATGTTGCAAGTCCTGCAGTGTTGTTTACAATCTTTGAACAGGTTGTTGTGGCTAGAGGAACAGATAAAGATGACGTTGCCATATGGCAACACTGAGAGTGAAAGGGTTAATTCTAAATTTATATTTTAGAATCTTACGGGATTAATCATCGAATGAAGGCTTTCACGGCAGGTGTCGTCATTACTTAAAGCTTCCGGGCTGAGATGCCATGGTCCATATAAGAAACTTTCCCCTGACGTTTCGCCCTCATCTGCGGAAGGCATCCTCGGAGGCAGTACGCCGTTTTACCTCCGAGGATGCCTTCCGCAGACGAGGGCGAAGCGTCAGGGGAAAGTTTCTTATATGGACCACAGCATCTCAGCCCGGAAGCTTTAAGTAATCTTATGGGATTGTTTGAGGATGTTCCCCTTTAGCATGTTGGAATTCTGGCACATATCACTGATACTGTGAAACGGCATCTAATGCGTAGATACTACCAAAGATGGTTAGGTCAGTGCGGATCTGTATCTTGGCCTCCAAGATGAGCTAAATGCTTTGGATTTTTCTGCCTGGCGGTCACCTCAAAAGCGTGGTGTACAGCACACCCGTTAACACGATCAAAGAACTAGACCGGCAGTAGTACACGCTTGTCAAGAATTCCTAAATGAGCCAGGGATTTTCGAAAGAATTCGACAGTATTTGTAGAGACGAGCACAGTATGGCAACTAGATGCAAGGAAGACATTCCGAACACCTTCTTTAACATGTAACTCATGCGTGACGTTTCAATTAAATATGATGTAAAAACCTAACAGTGAAGTACTCTTAACCATGTAAGTAATTTTTTTTTTAATAGCTTATGGGGCTTAACTACGGGATTAGCAGTCCCTAAACTTACAAACTGCTTACAAAATAGCCAATACTAATGACGGCACAAATATCCATGCCGAGGGTGGATTCGAACCCCCGACCGTTGTGGCCGTGCAGACCGTGACAGGAGCACCTCAGTCCCCTCGGCCACCGCAGCCGGCTGTAAGTTTTCGCCATCCCCTTTGGTACCTCCTGTTTATGCTATTTTCACCACAAACCTGGATTTCTTGCTTTTTTCCGATCATTAGCGCTAGCCACCTCGTTATCCACGCACGACATCCAGGTATTTAGCGGTCGCGGATAGCGGAGAACACGGGTTCGCGTCTCGATCCGGTACAAATTTCTATATGTCACTGTTACATCGGATAACTGGTGGTAGCAACAGTGAATGCACTTCTTGTACTCGTATAAGAAATTGTAGACCGTTTCACTGGTACATTAGCTGGTAGAAAAAGACCCGCTATAGAACTTCCACGCCGGATGCAGTGAGAGACGGCAGGTGACGTACGGCAGAGGCGGCGGCGGCGGCCGTGACGTCGGAGCTCACCTGTCGCTGGCGGCGCGGCGGTCCATAATTGAGGCAGATGGGTATGTGGGCGGCGATATGACGGGCGGCGGCGGCGGCGGCGCTGCTGCATAAGGCAGGCGGCGCTAATGCCGGCGACAGCGGCGCAAATGGCGGGCCGCTGTCCGGCTAAGCGGCCGTGTAGCCTCACTTAGCGCTGATGGCCGCTAACTGCGCCACGACGCCCGCCGCCAGCCAGCTCATACCTGCTGCCCGCTGACCGCTGCCACTGCCCGCGGCCCTGCCGACAGCGGGAGAGCGCCTCAGGCACCAGGCCGAGGACCACACATTTATCGGAAAACTAGCCTCAACACTCCACATTGCTCACTATTTATTTATTTACGTATTTACTCAACCCTTTAGTTATTGCTTCTCCTATCCCTTCTCTCTCTTTATCTCTTTCCATCTCCTTTTATTTTTACTAGTATTGTCTGTGGTCGAAAATCGACCAATTGCGTTTACACTGGTCACTGGGGGTAAAATTTTACGTATCACGTCGGCGGCCTCGCGTGATTATGTTGGAAACATCAACAACACGATAGAAAATCTTTGCCCATTTTTTCGAACCACATAGAATGACTCGATTAGTGTATCGTACAGACCATGAAGTAAACAAATAATGCTGTTCCTGCTTTATGGTTGACAGCTTCTTGTATGTACCCACGTACGCTCAGTAAAAATAATTGCCCGCGTAAAGCGAAGATTTAATGAGAAAACATCAGCTTTGTCAAGCGATTCGCTAAAATGAAGACTCACAGGATTCTCACTATTCAGCATCTGTTCCCAACATTATCATAGGAGGCCGCCGGGATATATGGTAAAATTTAACCGGCACTGGGAGGTATGAAACGGTATCTTTTACGTGTTAATGAAAATGCCTGACACAATAACAACACATATAAACGGAAGTAAATACTTCTCATGCCTTTAGCCTAATCTTTGAAATAGAACAACAATTTCGTTGTTCGTATATTTATACAACGCCAAGATATAATGTTACTTCGATACTGCGATATTCAGAATTCCACAGCTGACAACATGTCGACTTCGTAGTTCCACCTGTGCACCGCTACATGACTCTCCCGGCGCATCATCATTTATATCGGCATTCTCGACTTCGTAGTTCCACCCGAGCACCGCTAGATGCCTCTCCCGGCGCATCATCCTTTATATCGGCATTCATATGAAATCATCCATTTCCTTTAACTACTCTTAATCATTGCGAAAATGAAGCATTTGAACGGCACAAGAAAGTGAGTTGCCAGCACTCCAAGTTTCGATATTCACTTATTTTAATACGTTATTTTAATACTGCAGATGCGCTGCAGTACAGTATCTTTGATCGAGGCGAATAGCCAATCAGTAAGCTGATTGTTGGAGAATGTAGAACTTGATCCAAGCTGTAGATAGGAAAATTTCTACTTTCTTTTACCACTTTTAATGCCTAAATGCATACATAATACTTATATTCATGAAATCTACGACAATCTTTCGAATTATGTAACTTTCATTGGCCTTCTTGTACGAATAAATTAGTAATCTGTACCACAATTTTCGTGTTAGCGTATTTATATAATGATTTATTTATTTTCTAAAACTATGTTATACTTTCGGGGAAGTATTTAAGAAAAAAGGCTGTCTTGTATAATCTACGACATAATAATTGCAGTATCAAAACAAAGAAAGGTAGTCATCAAGATGCAAATGATGTGTAATATTCATACATTCAGGCTCCAAGCCACCTCATTCCTTATAACCTTTACCAGTTAATTCGTATCCCTCATCAATTTCATTTGGTCCTTTTCAACCCGGCAAGTCACCTTTCTGGATGTTAAGCTCCACCTCACTGACGGCTCCATCTACACCTCTGTCCACATTAAACCTACTAGTTACCAACAGTGCCTGCACTTTGATAGCTGCCATCCATTCCACATGAAAAGAGTCCCTCCCTTTCTCGCAATAAAATATTTAATTACAGAATTTCAAAGTACGTTTGGGTAGAAGCTGTTGAACTTGGAGGCGTAAAACCATATAGAAACTATATTCAGAATTGGAAGAAGGACTTTCCTGAATGAAATGTACAGTCGGCAAAATGGCTGAAACATCGAGCCTAACTTGACTTTAAACTGACAAAAGTTACAGATACGTTCGAGGCTATCACATTGAATGAGTATTGTATTTCCTCTTACTGTTGGGTGTGTTGAATGCCTAAGCGCTTTGCACACGGTACCGTTTGTTGCGATGACTGCAAGCTGGGTCTTCGTCCCTGAAACAGACCTAACTTTTCTGCCTGGATGGACTTCTGTCGATCGAAATAACTATGTCTCAATGATGTTGAGAACACTTAACACTCTGGTCTCGCTACTGGCATGGTACGCTGATTACACAAATCAACCCTCCGTGGTGCCGATACAAGTCGCCCACAGGCATTCTACTTATTCGCATCAGACAAGAAGCGTCTGACCAACACATCGAATATCTGATTACTCTTAAATCAGAGATCAGATCCGCTTGTGACAGAGCTGCGCTTTCCAGTAAAATACTAAAAAAGAGTCTTCTCTCTCACTTCTCCGTACAAACTCGAACATGCGCAAAATGCGCCCACAGAGTGCTCACAGCGCCAACACAGTCTCGCTCGCCAGACGAATAGCCAGACCAAGCGCCGATTATATCCTCCTTGCCTGTCTTTTTCCCCACTTCTCGCCCCAGCTTGCGCCACGTCAGCGGAGCCTCCACCTAGCAGATGCGATTTCTTATGGCGGTAAACTCACCCACGAACCGGCCAATCACGGACCAGCTACTACAGCATTTAGGTTCGCCCACGCTTACGTCTCGTGATGCGCAGGGACATTCGCTCGCAGACGGGCGGACAGTGTATGTTGCACCACAGTTTGCAACCAGATGAAATACAGTTGCCAAGCACTGTCTGCAGTGGCCTCCTAAATGACTATTACCTAAAATATTCCCTCTATGTATTTGTTACTGTTAATTGCTCCAGCATCGAGATAAGTTAATTATCATGCTTGTGATTGAACGCTATACTTCGACTAACTAGGAGACTACACGGGTATCGAATTTTAGAATTTCTTTATATTTATGGTACGTGAAGTTCGGAACTTAAAGAACAATCAACCTAAGCCATTCGACGCAACTCTCAAAAATTCTCAAGAAAATAAACTTTGAAGTTTTGCAAAGTACGCCTAAGTATCAATAATTAAAACAGCTGCAGCATCTCTCAGTGTAGCTAAGGTAGTAGCGTTGTGGACTCACAAGAATAGAGTCGGTGGGCGAATCCCATTGAGACAGACTTTGTTTTTCGATTTTTAATTCAGTTATGATGGTTCGAATCCTACTGTGACAGATTTTTTTCCGTTTTCGAATTCAGTTATATGAAACATTTTGGACTCTTTTAATTCCACGTGTTGTGTCAGTTTTTGTTTGTGTGTATGTAGACGAGCTGAAAACCTTATCGATAAGTAAAACAATGGTTGAGTAGGTTAGCTTCTTCGAAAACCATTAGTAGCTATGGAGATGAGTTTTCACAAACCTTGTCATAGCTATTCTCAAACTGAACAATCAAAGGCTACCGTTGTCAACTAATAGTGAAGCCAATACTGAAAAAATGTAACTTCTGTTTTTTTACTTAAACCATAATTATTAACAATCTTCTATAATATAAAGAAAATTACGAATAAACAGAAATACGTGCACTTTTCGGAAAAATTATCAATTGATATTAAAATTGTGTAAGTAATCGAAGTAAAAAAAAAGAAAAAAAAAATGTTACCTCAGGATTCGAAACACCGACCTTAGTGTTGTTACACCACAATGCTACAACCTGAGCTACGCCGCCAGATGCTACCAGCTATTTAATGACTGTTACTTACGCTGACTTGCAAAATTTCAAACTCAATTTTCTCGAGAATTTTTGAGAGTTCCGTTACCCATGTGGTCTCCTGGTAAGAGTTACTCTGAAACAAATTAATAAATGAACTAAGCCATCAAGAAATTACTTGCAAGAAATAGATACTGTTTCAAAGGTCTGAATATGCATGGAAATATGTCTCAGTGACCGGAAACCTTAAAGAAGCTACAAATGAATTTCTGGTAAAATGTTGATCAGTTTGAAAGATAATGGACAAAATTAGGTATGTAGCTGATCACCTACACTATGCATTAAAGGGTTAAATTAAATGCTCATTCTATACGGACTAAAAGTGTTGTGGCGTAAAGTCAGAGCCACACGCCTTACACACGAAAACGATCGTGAAGAAGGCAGCGGACGACCGGCAGCCAATCACACTCCTGCCCCGCGCCTCCTGGAGGGAGCCGGCCGCGGTGGCCGAGGGGACTGAGGCGCTCCAGTCACGGTCAGCACGGCCACTACGGTCGGGGGTTCGAATCCCCCCTCGGGCATGGATATTTGTGCCGTCCTAGTTTGTAAGTAGTTCATAAGTAGTTTGTAAGTTTAGGGACTGATGACCCCCTAGTTAAGTCCCATAAGCTTAACAAACATTTGAACATCCTGGAGGGAGAAACCTAGAAGCGCGCCCTCTACAAGCAGCTATATCTAGGCCGACAAGCGTCTGGAAGGGCACCTCTGAACTCGGCTACGAAATAGGCAGTTACTGTGATACAGCGCAGCACAGCTACAGGGTGTCCAGAAAAGGACTCCCTGATTTCAAAATTATATATCTCGAAAGAGGATAGAGGAATGCAGTAAACGGTATGTTTATTGTGAAAGCTATAAGAAGTTTATACAGCAGTTTGAAATAATAGTTACCAAAGCTGCTAACAGATGGCGCTGTAATCGCCATACGTAATGCCTAGTATAAATAATCATCTGAAGCCCAGAGCGATCAGTTCCACTATTGAAACGTGTAAGGAGGTTAGCGTACCGAAGGAAGAGATTAAAACCATGTATTGCATTGAACAACGCGTTTTTCTGGTGCTAGAGTACCACAGGTTAGAAGAGAGTCCTACGGCAACAAGGCGAAGTTTTCAAGCACGATTTAATGTTCCAAAAGGACCCGATGCGAAAACCATTCGTACGCACTTCGCAAAATTTCAACGAACAGGCAGCGTAACTGATGATATAATGGGGCATGTTGGCCATAAGCAAACCGCAGTTACGCCTGAAAATATCGCCACAGTATCTGGAATTATTCAGCGAAATCCAATGTCATCCGTCCATAGAATTGCATCTGAGACTGGTTTGAAGCGTTCCAGCACACAGAAAATAGTGAGAAATAGCCTACACATGTTTCCACTCAAAATTCAAACGCACCAGGCCATACCCGTACGAGCTGTGCAACAAAGGGTTGCCCTGGCTAATCAGATGCTCACAATGATTGATAGTGAAGGATTTGATGTTGGCTGCATCTGGTTTACAGATGAAGCACACTTCCACCTGCATGGATAGGTGAATAAACAGAACTGGCGATTTTGGGGTTCCGAAAAGCCATATTGGTGTGAAGCGAAACCCCTGTATTGTCTTAAAGTTACTGTGTGGGCTGCAGTATGCAGCAGAGGCATTACTGGCCCTTTTTTCATTCAAGAAACGGTCACTGGTTGCAATTTTGGAACAATTTGTTGCCACACAGCAAGCGTTAGAGGATCGACCAGGTACTGAATGGTTTATTCAAGATGGAGCCCGACCACATCGGACCGAACAAGTGTTTCTTTCGCTTTCTTGAGGAATACTTCGGGAATCGAGTCATTGCTTTGGAATATCCCAAATTTACTGGTGCAGGCATGGATTGGCCTCCATATTTGACGGATTTGACTCCCTGTGACCTTTTTTTGTGGGGAATAATGAAAGACATGGTCTACCCGAAATATCCCGCCACGCTGGACGAGCTTGAATCGGCGATCTCTGTGGCATGTGAATCCATCGGTTGAGGCAATACGAAATGTGATGGCGAATTTCATTCTTGGTTTGCGCCACCTCTGTAGTGCCGATGGTGAACATTTTGAAAACATTGCGATGTGATTGTTTGCAAAGAGTGTTTTCATAAGATTATTTCACTTATGTATGCTGATATGAGCTGTACTATTTGTAACTATTATTTCAAACTACTATACAAACTTCTTACAGCTTTCACAATAAACATACCGTTTACTGCATTCCTCTATCGATCTTTGTTTTCGAGATATTTAATTTTTAAATCAGGGAGCCCTTTACTGGACACCCTGTAGCATCGTGCAAGAAGACGCCGCCGCTAGAACAGACATACTCCCTTTAAGTTGAGTATTTGGATACTTTAGTAAATAAATCTTTTATTACTGATCTGTATAGCTATTTTAGTTGTCCGCGCATCCTGCGTCCTGAGCAGATCGTTTGCAGAAAGATAGGCCCAAGGTACGTAGAAAGGTATGCCAGTTTGGGCGTCCTCCCTGTCATTGGTTAGCGCTGTATTCCGTCACTCGGCAGCAAGCCGCTGTACTATAAGGCCGCCGTGAACTCGTTTTCTCTGTCTTCTCTTTACTCATTCGGTAAAAAACATTGCTTTTAAGCGGTGGAACACGCTTGTGATTAATATATATGTAAACTAACATACAAAGGACTGGAAAAGAAAAGCTTCAAAGAGTATTAACAACTACCTAACCCGTCCCGCCCTGGGACTTGGCACGGGTAATATTTAAACGTCCTTAACTCGAGAACCACTGCACGTATCGTGTATCTTGATGAGGTGCTTTTTTCTAACTTTTATAATTTCCAATAATCACTATTAATGTAGTCTGAAGCCATCAGGCGCCAGCGCCTTAGGAAAGAAAAACGGTACATATGCTTCACTTGTAAAAGTTAGACATATGCTCTCGTGGACTTTTTTTAGACCTTTGTGAGATCTACAATTTAAGAGAAACCTCATCGCGATACGTTCAGTAGTTCTCGAGTTATAGAAGGTTAAAGGGACAGAAAGAGAGAAAATGTGCTTTTGTTTTATATAATAACTTCGTGGCGACGTTCCCTTTCTGTGAAAACGTTGCTGTGAACTTGCAACATCAGATTTGTTTTCATGCCAAATTGGTATTTTTTCGATGGAACAGCATTTGCTTTAAGCAGCTTCTCTGTAGGTAGACCTAACAATTCATTCTGCAAGTCTCTTTTGTAATCGGCTTCACAAAAATGTTCGGAACAAATTCTGGCATTTTTGACATTTATCTCGTCTTGTCATTTACAGCGAGAGATCCATATGCCCTGAAGTTGCTCATCTTTTGGAAAACGATGGTACAAAATGCCTTCCGTCTTGGATCCACTGTTATTGCACTCCACAAGAGCACAACACGAAGTATTCTTACTGACAATTATAGAAAGAATATATGGAAAAATTGTTCCCTAATACAAGAAAGCTTCTTTCTATTCGAACACATAACAGGTCACGAAACGAGAGAGAGCAAATCACAACTTCCTGCTTGCACGTTTCATAAGGGTACTGTGGCAACTGCTCGGCACTTGCTGCTAGGTGACGTCACAGAAGCAAAGCGTGCGAGTCTAATTTACACCCCCCTGAGATAGGCCGGAGAGGACAAAACAAAAAGCTAAATGTAGTAAAAGAAAAAGGAGACGGCCGTTACAACTGTTCTCCAGACGTCGGGCACCGCGAGTGCTGTGAGACACGCGTAGCCCCGTCGTCCAGCGGGGCGTGGCCTCGCTGCGCGGGAGACCACAAGAGACCAGTTCGGCGCCCGGGGCGGGGACAAAGCTGCGAGCGCACAAATATTGCCGCAGCGTTACCCGCGCCGCGCCGCGCCGGCCCGATCCGCGCGCGCTGTTAATCGAAATTAATCCAATCCCCAATCAAGAGCGCGCGGCGCTCGCGCAATTCACTTATATCATTACCGCGCAAACATAAACAAACATCACACGCGGCGGCGCTGATTCCGCTGGCTGCGGAGGCGGCGGCGGCAGCGCCAGCGCCCGCCCAACGCAGCGCAGCGCGGCGCGGCGCGGTACCAGGCGCGGAGTTCTGCACAAAGCGGCGCGGCGCGGCCGGCGGCCGATTGCAAACGCGATTGTTTGGCCGGGCCGGCGGCCGTGATCACTGATAAGTGTTTGCCGGCCGCGCGCTGGGATGGCGCCGCCACCACAGCAGCCGGCGGTCGCCCTTCTGGCGCTGCGAAATGACGTTAGCTGCTGCCGGGGGCGCCGGCGGGATCGCCAGGTTTGAGCCACGAGTCACCACCGCCGGCGCAACTCTTTCCTCACGGACAGACCACAAGAATAGCATGCACTGAACAAACTATCCTAAGCAATGCTGTCTACAATCTGAAAATTTAAGCGATTCTCTAATTCTACATCTACATCTACATAGATACTTTGCAAATCACATTTAAGTGCCTGGCAGAGGGTTCATTAACCAGTTTCATAACTTTTCTCTACCGTTCCAGCGCGCGGGAAGAAAGAACACCTAAATCGTTCCGTTTTCGATCTGATTTCTCTTATTTTATTGGGGTGGTCATGTCTCCCTAAGTAGGTGGGTGCTAGCAAAATATTTTCACATTCAGAACTAAAAGTCGGTGATTGAAACTTCGCAAACACATCACGCCGCAATGAATAACGTCTTTCTTTTAATGATTTCCATCCCAATTCTTGCAACATTTCCGTGACGCTTTCCCCCCCGTAACGTGATAAAACAAAACGAGCTGCCTTCCTCTGAACCTTCTCAATGTCTTCCGTCAGTCCCACCCGGTGAGGGTCCCAGGAGAGGACGGACAAGTGTGATGTAGGCAGTCCCTTTGGTGGAGCTGGTGCATCTTCGAAGCGTTCTGCCGATGAAACGTAACCTTTTGTTCGCTTTCCCCACAATACTTTCTATGTGTTCTCTCCAGTCAAAGTTGTTCGTAATTGTAACTCCTAGGTATTTGGTAGAATCTATGACCTTAAGGTTTGACTGATTTATCTCGTAATTAAAGTTCAGCCGATTTCTTTTAGTGGTCATGTGTATTACTTCACACTTTTCTTTATTTAGTGTCAATTGCCAATTTTCGCACCACGCAGAAATTTTGTCTAAATCGCTTTGCAGTTGCTTTTGATCCTCTGTTGACTTCACTAACCGATAAACGACAGCATCATCCGCGAACAGTCTAAGGGAGCTATTCAGATTGTCTCCTAAATCGTTTATAAACACGAGGGAGAGTAATGGAACTATAACGCTTTCCTGTGGAACGCCAGATATCACTTCTGTTTTACTCGATGACTTACCGTCAATTACAACGAACTGTGTTCTTTCTGATAGGAAATCGTGAATCCAATCGCACAAATGGGGAGATATTCCATAAGCACGCAATTTCATAAGAAGCCGCTGGTGGGGTACAGTGTCAAAAGCCTTCCTGAAATCTATAAATATGGAATCGATTTGAGATCCTTTGTCGATGGCACTTAACACTTCATGTGAATAAAGGGCAAGCTGTGTTTCGCAAGAGTGAGACTTTCTGAATCCGTGTTGACTACTGGTTAATAGGTCGTTCTCTTCGAGGTAGTTCATAATATTCGAACAAAGTATATGTTCCAAAATCCTACTGCAAATCGACGTCAATGAAATAGGCCTGTAATTTTGGGGATCACTCCTATTGCCTTTCTTGAATATTGGAGTAACTTGGGCAACTTTCCAGTCTTTGGGTACGGATCTTTCGCTGAGTGTTCGGTTGTAAATTATAGCTAAGTACGGGGCTATTGCATCAGCATACTCTGAGAGGAATCTAGTTGGAATACAATCCGGCCCGGAAGATTTGTTTTTGTTTAGTGACTTAAGTTGTTTTACTACTCCAGCAATATCTACTTCTAAGTTTCGCATGCTGGCATCTTTTCTTGGACTGAATACTGTAGTGTTCACTTTGTCTTTTCCTCACATAAGCCGGAACTCGTAAAATACAGTGGAATATCAGGTCTCAAATGGTTACACAGGATAATTGAAAATGGGTGGGAATCGGGACAGGTTCCGTTTGATTGGACGAAAGCGGTAATCACGCCAATTTTCAGACATGGAAACACAAAAGATTGCAACAACTATCGAGGTATCTCCTTAATTAGCGTTGTAGGCAAAATATTCTCAGGTATTGTTGAAAGGAGAGTGCGAGTATTAATTGAGGACAAGTTAGATGAAAATCAGTGTGGGATTAGGCCTCTTAGAGGCTGTCAGGACCAGATCTTTACCCTACGGCAAGTAAAGGAAAAGTGCTATGAGTGGAACAGGGGATTGTATCTATGTTTCATAGATCTGGAAAAGGCTTATGACCGGGTTCCTAGGAGGAAGCTACTGTCAGTTCTTCAAGATTATGGTATAGGAGCCAAACTTTTGCAGGCAATTAAAGGGCTTTACGTAAACTGTTCAGGCAGCAGTTAGAGTAGATGGCAAATTAACCTCATGGTTCAGGGTAGTTTCAGGGGTAAGACAAGGCTGTAACCTGTCACCATTGTTGTTCATACTATTCATGGATCATATGTTGAAAACAGTAGACTGGCAGGGTGGGATTAAAGCAGGTGAAAACAAAATAAGCAGTCTCGCATATGCGGATGACTTAGTTGTAATGGCATATTCGATTGAAAGGTTGTAAACTAATATTTCAGAGCTCGATCAGAGGTGCAAGGATTATGATATGAAGATCAGCATCTCCAAAACGAAAGTAATGTATGTGGGAAAGAGATTCAAACAGATTGAGTGCCAGATAGGAGGAACAAAGTTAGAACAGGTAGACAGTTTCAAGTACCTGGGATGTATTTTCTCACAGGATGGCAACATAGCGAAAGACCTAGAATCAAGGTGCAGCAAAGCTAATGCAGTGAGTGCTCAGCTAAGATCTACTCTCTTTTGCAAGAAGGAAGTAAGTTCCAAGACTAAGTTAGCAGTGCACCGCTCTATCTTTAGACCAACTTTGTTGTATGGGAGTGAAAGTTGGGTGGATACAGGTTACCTTATTCATAAGGTAGAGGTTACAGATAAGAAAGTATCAAGAATGATGGCAGGTACTAATAGATGGGAACAATGGCAGGAGGGTGTCCATAATGAGGAAATCAAAGAAAAACTGGGAATGAACACCATAAATGAAGCAGTTAGAGCGAACAGACTGAGATGGTGGGGTCATGTGACACGCATGGGAGAAGCAAGGTTACCTAAGAGACTCATGATCTCGGCAGCAGAGAGTAAGAGGAGTCGAGGTAGACCAAGAAAACAGTACTTAGATTCGATGCAGAATGATTTTGAAGTGAAAGGCATAACATCAAACAAGGCATCAAAGTTAGCAATGAATAGGGAATCATGGACGAATTTTATTAGAGGTTTTATGCTCCAGACTGAACGCTGAAAGGCATAATCAGTCTCTAATGATGATGATGAAGCACACGGAAAGGCAAACCTACATATCTAGCGTTTGTAGATTTGGAGAAAGCTTTTGACAATGTCGACTGGAATACACTTTTCCAAATTCTGAAGGTAGCAGGGGTAAAATATAGGGAGCAAAGAGTTATATTCAACCTATAGAAAAACCAGACAGCGGTTATTAGAGTCGATAGGCAAGAAAGGGACGCAGAGGTTGGGAAGGGAGTAAGAGAGGGTTGTAGCCTTTCCCCAATGTTGTTCAATCTATACATTGAGCAGTTAGTGAAGGAATGGAAGGAGAAATTTGGAGAGGGCATTAAAGTGCAGGGAGAAGAAATAAAAACATTGCGGTTTGCCGCTGACACAGTAATTCTGTCAGAGACCGTATAAGATCAAAAGACCTGGACGAGAAATTGAATGGAATGGGCAGTGTCTTGAAAGGAAAATATAAGATTCTCATTAACAAGAGTAAAACGAATGTAATGGAATGCAACGTCAGAAAATCAGGTGATGTTGAAGGGATTAGGTAATGAGACAATAAAAGTAGTAGATGAATTTTATTATTTGGGTAGCAAGATAACTTCTGATGGCCGAAGTAAAGAAGATATAAAATGCAGAATGGCTTTGGGAAGAAAAGCGTTTCTGAAGAAGCGAAACTTGTTAACAGCCATTATCAATTTAAATGTTAGGAAGTCCTTTCTGAAAGCATTCGTCTGGAGTGTAGCATTGTGTGGAAGTGAAAAGTGGACGATAAGGAGTTCAGATAAAAAGATGACAGAAGCTTTTGAAATTTGGTGCTACAGACGAATGATGAAAATTAGATGGGTTGATCACGTAACTAATGAGGAGGTGCTTAACCGAATCGGAGAGAAAAGAAGTTTCTGGCATATCCTGACTAAGAGAAGGGATAGCTTGGTTGGACACATTCTGAGACAGCAAGCAATTGTCAACTTAGAATTAGAAGCAAGCGTGTGAGGGACGAATACAGCTAGCAGATTCAAAAGGCTGTAGGTTACCGAACGTATTCCCAGATGAAAAGACTTGCATAGGCCAGGGTAGCTTGGAGAGCTGCATCAGACTAGTATGCGGACTGAAACCACAACAACAACAAAGCACACGGTCTCTTAGTAGCATCACCATGTCGCCCATGAGGCAGACAGACAAAGAGTTACGATATTGGTGTGGTGTCCAGCCATATTGCATTTGAAAATTATTGGTAAAGTAGGGGAAGGAAGAATGATTAGAAAAGGAAGGAATGGCAATGGCTGCATTCGTGCATTGAAATGAAACAATGGCGGCCGCGGCGGAATAGCCGTGCGCATTGGGGCGCAATGCTGAGGTGCGCGCGCCCGTTCGCCATCGAGGTTTCGAGCCATCACTTGGGCATAGGTGTTTGTGTTGTCCTTAGATTAGTTTATCTTAGTTTAAGTAGTTTGTAAGCTATGGACTAATAACCCAGCAGTTCAGTCGATAGATTTACAAACATTTTAACATTTATTTATTTATTATTATTATTATTAAACAATGGCGTCAAGTGAAAATATGAGACAGGCCGGGAATCGAAACAGACTCTCCCACTCGGGCACTCGGGCCAGAGGTCGCCTTAACCACTTGGCTACACTTGCTCGCCTCCCATTCGTCTCCAACTTCCACAAGTGGCACGCTATGGCTGTAGCACCCCTATCGTCCATGCCTTCTTACACTCCCCATTACAGATTCCCATGCGATGTCGAACGTATGACTGCATTTGTGGTGAAGTAATTGAAGCTAACAACGTCATTTCTTAAATAACAGATACCACACAACTGTAGTAAGAATTTACAATGCCCTAATGTCATTCTTTTGTAATCCTTCTTCCTTCCTTAAAAATATTACGCAATTATATGGCGCCACTGTGTATCCAAAAAAAGAAAAAAAAATGGTCGCCGTGCTGTATTGTCCCTTTCTATTTCCATGGCATGGTCTGTGGGGTTCCAGCTCGACAACCCCGCCCCCCCTTTCCGGATACGCCACTGGTCGCCACCAGGTCGGGGTGTGGTACCAAGGCAAGTCAAGATACCAAACATAGGCCGAGATCTGTCGTAAACACTGAAAGAGGGCTGTCTGCCGTCTTCCCTAGGTTTGTAACCCTGTAAATTATCTAAGATCACTAGATGGCCTTTATTGCTAAACGAGATCATCTCTCTTTCGGAGGCATGAGGAATAGCATTTCATTTGATGTTTTTAAGTGTTAGTTTCTGTAATATTGTTTTGATTTTATTATGCTAATAATTTGTCATTGTGTTCAAGTTTTTAAATGTTAGTTTCTGTAATATTACTGGGATTTTAGTATCCTAATAATTTATCATTGTGTCTATGAATGTGGCAAGATGAACGGTATCTCCGTGACGCCACTTTCTCTGTGAGAATGTGTACTTGCTTTATGCTGTATGTGCATGTATGAGGATTTTCTAGCATGGCAGTCTGAGTGTATGTATGAGAATTTTCGTTGTCGTCTGCTGGCTGCTAGCTACTAGTGTTCTCTTGCTCTGTATCGATAGGTAGTCGTTACCAACCTCTGCTTTTGATTCTACCAAAGAGGTTCCTCCACCCTTTGGTTATAAGTTGGGTTGATAATGCCCACTTAGCGAGCCTCGGTTGGACGTGTGAGTTTCAGCTCTTTCCCACCACCCCATTTTCCTGGGTTTTGCCGATTTCTGCTGTGATTTCCGGCGGCTGGTGGAGGGGACTGGGTGACAGCACTTGGACCTGGTAAGACGTTCTGGATTTTCTAACCTCCCATGAGATGGTAGCGATTCGTTGTTTGGTTTGTTAGACTTCAGATCTTAGGTTCATTTTTCGGGATAAGTTTCCCCAATCATGTACAGAAATGTATTCAATTTAGTTTCGGTGATTTTGCATAGGTAAACGTGGTGAATAGGCAACTAATTGGATTTGATAAGGGCTGCGAATCGGTAACTTGTGTGAGACTAGCTGGCGGTATATGTACTCTGTTTAATTTCTGTCTTTGTGGAACGGGAATAATATGCGGGAATTTTTTTTTCTGTATAGTGCATGTGAAATATTCTTTTCCGTTTTCTCCTTCCGCGAGTGATATGTACTCCACGTGGTGTTTTCTTAGAACAAAGCCATCAGCTCACACACCAGTGCCTTCCTATTGTGTATCCTTTCTTTGTAATCTGTGATTCCCTTGGTTTTTGTTGAAATGAATACAATTTTTAAGCACTTTCCTTCAGTGGGTTGTGAATACGTAATGTAGCAGACACGCGCAGTGTGTCTCAATAATTCCGCATGCTCACGGTTTGATTTGAATGGAAATTAATCTCGCTATTATCGCGTAGCGTCCCAAGGAAAGAAAGACCAGAGTGACCTACGAAGTTTACTTCTCTTGTGTTGTGTGGTACATCCTGGTACGCTGAATTTCGCCTACGATAGCGGCGCCTGCTTCTGCTTCGTACCAGCACGCTGAGTTGGGTGAGTTTCGCTTTGCTTCGCGTGTGTGAATGGCTGAATGCTTGTTGATTGTAAATCCCTCCTCCGACGATGTTCAGTTCAGATTACTTTAAGTTATTTTAAATGGGAATGCATTTATATTGTTTAACAAAATTGGTATGCCCGTTTGCTCATGTTTGAAGTGAATAAATAATTTATTATCAGTGAAATATTGTTCTTCTTTTGTATATTAGTTAATGAATACCCTCCCTTTTTTATTTAATGTTTTTTTTCACAGTGCTGAGAACAAATTCAGATGCATGTTATCATAATTTTAATTACGTTGCGCCATAAATGTTTTTATAACCATCTTCATGAAATGGTATAGTTCGGGGTGGCTTCCATATCAATGATTGTGTGTAATTCTCGTGATCTACGATGTATGTCAGCCACCGTCTCTTTGTCTTCCTGCTGCTAAAGAAATTGTTGAGTCAACTCTAAAATTCTGGGCCAGGGAAGAAGATTCTGTTGCAGGAAGTAGTCAATAGTTCACGCGAATCCTTTAGCTGGTTTTACGGCCAGAGATATATGTTTAAAGTAAACTTTCAACTGGCTCCTTTCAGCCAGAGTTAATTTGACAATTAACGGTGGTTTTTCCACTCCTATCATCTGCTAAAATCTCGTCCGTTGGGATTGCCCATGACTACCCTGCTAGGTAGAATACTTCTCCTCTCACGAAACATGATTCCTTGCCACGCCATACAGTTTAACCCTTTCATTCCCAGTGTTGTTCCGGAACAACAACGTCTTAAAGGGAGATTTATACCGTATTTTATGTATTAGTCTTTAAAGTCACATGGTCGTTAATGAACAACATGCTTCTAGTACGATATATTGCCGCTTGGTACGGCTTGTAGCCACTTCTGAGGCATTAATTTAAGTCTTGGAGGTTGTGTTACTTTGCCGTATGTGGCCACACGCCCCCCCCCCCTCCCCCCACCGTCTCTTTTTCGTCGTGTTGGCTCGTGCGCAGTCGGTCTCCAACTGACATCAGAGCCCGTTTGCGGCTGTCAACCACCACGCTTCACCCTCTAGGCTTACTCGCGGGTCGGCACACCAGGATCTGACGATCGCAGGGCGCACAATTCAAATGAGCCGGGCGACACGGCTCACAACGGTTGCAGACCATGTGTACCCTTTCATGTCTGTTTTACAGCGACA
The DNA here is from genome assembly GCA_026315105.1 of Locusta migratoria. Lineage (NCBI taxonomy): Eukaryota > Metazoa > Arthropoda > Insecta > Orthoptera > Acrididae > Locusta > Locusta migratoria. Next base: position 224,416,414 of record CM048748.1, on the reverse strand, counting down.
GTGACATCTTTCAGCAAGATAAAGCGCCATGTCACAAGGACAGGAGTGTGAAGAAGTGGTTATAAAAACACAGTGGCGAGTTGTAACTGATATGCTGCCAGACGTGAACCCGAGCGAACACATCTGCAATACCACTGAACGGGCCATCATAGCTCACAACTCACGTACCGTAAATTCCAATAACTATGCTCCTTAAGCACAACTATGGTCCAAATTGGTTTTGAAGACTCTGCACAGTACCGTTTAGTGACAGCCGAGCCCTTCCGTCTATCTCGAAACACTGAGGGAGTCTGCCGTCCTCTGGCAGGATGATTAACTGTGAGGTCCCGCACGGTAAAGCGTCACAGTAGCCATAGCGATAACGTGAAGAGGCTCTTTTTCAATTTAGTCGTCGAACTTCCTTTCGTACAGAGACCAAGGTAGGAGATAGTTATTTTCAATTTTCTTTATCTGTCTATTAATATATTTAGAGTATATCATCTTTAGCTTGGTGCTTATCTGCTGACGTTATACATGAGAAATGTGCAATAAAATTAAAACGTGTAAACTTGAGCAAATCTATGGTCCACTTTTCCGGGATGGATTTTAATTTTCATATTCCCCAAGAAGACTGTGACTAGTAGTGGTGATGAAGATACAGCATCCTTTGTAGCAGATGACGATGATACCTTTCATTTGATCACATAAGATATTGGCGACGGTGTAATGAAGTTTGTTGATGCAACAATAGTGTTCATGCCTCAAGTGGGTGACGATGTGATAATTCAATATAAGAGGGGTTGGGGGCGGGAATACTGGCCTGGTGGTATTTTGAATATGCATAAATCATGCACCACAGTTAGCTGTATGGAGAGAAGTGGGAAATTTTGCAAATGGCGAACTGTAAAGTAAATTTTAACGTTCGAAATGTCAGATATTGTATGTAAAATTAGTGTGACAAGGGATTCATACAGTATCCCAGAGCTAAAAGACAAATGGAGTGGAAAGGGGTAGTTTGTTTTTCTTATAATATTGTGCCAGCTGTTGTTGGAGACTTTTTTTGAGAAGGTGTGTCATTTATATTGTGACTTTATTTTTCATTAAAATACTTTCATGGTCATGAGTGTAAAAAGTAGTGAAATATATAGGTAAAGTAACGGCATCATTGATCTAGCATATAAAAATCATAGTGAACTATAGTTGGACATTTGCCGTATAACAACGTACCACCTTCTGGCATGAGGTTTCACCAACACATTGACAGTGCAGTTTAATTTCTTACATTAACTACTAAAAAAACGTAAAGCAGTCAACAATCCGAAGATTGGTTTTACCACCAGAGTGCTTTACTAGGCATGGTCCTGTTTCGCGGTGGTATGCCGTTGCCTTCCTCCGACCTTCGAACTGACTTACCCAGCCAGTTATAGGGGGACCTACAGTTTAACGTGAGTTCCGAACCACGGTGCTACTCGGTATTTTTCACATGAGCAATACTGCCAGAGGTGAAAGAAGTGGAAAGTGACAGATAAAAATCCTAGGACCTGACGGGGATCGAACCTGCGACCTTTGGATTTGTAGTCTGGCTCTCCACCACTGTATAACCAAGGCGCACATCTGTGTAAAAATTAAATAATAAAAAAATAAAAAATCGTGGCTTTCGGAAATTATACAATAAGGCTACGAATAAAAATATGTCAAAAGTGGTATATAGTTGTGGGAAGTTACACTATCCGGAATTTACGTGAATGTTGTGGGTGCGTTTGTGGTGTAAACTACCTCTAGGAACATATCAAAGCCTCATTTCATCCATGCCGTGTCGCCGCTGTTATTTGTGTCAAAGGTAGACGTACGGCTATTGAGTATCCACGAAGATTTACAATTTTCAAAGAACGTCTCAGCTATAGAAACCCACCTCTGAGAGTGGCTGAACACCTGCTAGCTTCCAACTTCAACAGTGGCAATATATGACACGACAGATGTAGTGGTAGCCTCTCTTGCGAGAAACGAGACCTCATCTACCCAGTAGAGATACCTCAGGATTCTGAACTTCCACGACAGCTTCTGTAGAGCGTAAATATGTGGACACTGTTTCCACAAGTGGGGGAGGAAGCTCTAGATGTGACTATCATCTGTCAGATGATGTTTCTGACGCCACAGTATTTGACATTTGAGGGAGAACACTGCCATCCACCATTCGCCAGTATCGCTGCTGTTGTGGGTGCGTTTGTGGTGTAAACTACCTCTAGGCACATATCAAAGCCGCATTTCATCCATGCCGTGTCGCCCCTGTTATTTGTGTCAAAGGTAGACGTACGGCTATTGAGTATCCAAGAAGATTTACAATTTTGAAAGAACGTCGCAGCTATAGAAACCCACCTCTGAGAGTGGCTGAACTCTTGCTAGCTGCCACCTTCAACAGTGACAATATATGACACGACAGATGTAGTGGCAGTGTCTCTCCCGACAAACGGGACCCCATCCACCCAGTAGAGATACCTGAGGGTTCTCAACTTCTACGACAGCTTCTGTAGAGCGTAAAAAGAATCCGAATATCTAGACACTGGATGAACCTTTCACTCTGCAGTGGAGTGTGCGCTGATATGAAACTTCCTGGCAGATTAAAATTGTGTGCCGGAACCGGGACTTGAACCTGGGACCTTTGCCTTTCGCGGGGAAGCGCTCTACCGACTGAGCTATCCCGACACGACTCATGATGCCCCCTCACAACTTTACTTCCGACAGTACCTCGCTCCTACTCTCCAAACTTGACAGAAGCTCTCTTTCGAACATGCAAGTTTGGAAAGTAGGAGGCGAGGTACTGGAGGAAGTAAAGTTGTGAGGCGGCATCGTGACTCGTGTCGGGATAGTTCAGTCGGTAGAGGGCTTGGCCGCGATATTCAAAGGTCCCAGGTTCGAGTCCAGGTTCCGGCACAGAATTTTAATCTGGCAGGAAGTTTCATATCAGCGCACACTCCGCTGCAGAGTGAAAGTTTTATTCTGGAAACATCCCTTAGGCTGTGGCTAAGACATGTCTCCACCATATCCTTTCTTCCAGGAGTGCTAGTCTTGCATGGTTCGCAGGAGAGCTTCTGTGAAGTTTGGCAAGTAGGAGGCGACGTACTGGCGGAAGTAAAGTTGTGAGGCGGCATCGTGAGTCGTGTCGGGATAGTTCAGTCGGTAGAGCGCTTGCCCGCGAAAGGCAAAGGTCCCAGGTTTGAGTCCCGGTTCCGGCACACAATTTTAATCTGCCAGGAAGTTTCATATAGACACTGTTTCCACAAGTGGTGAGGAACCTCTAGACGTGACTATCACCTGTCAGATGATGTTCCTGACGCTACAGTATTTGCCAGCCGCCATTCGCCAGTACCGCTGGTGGTGGACAGCGTCTCTCAGTGTGAGTCAGCGGCGCGGCGGCCGGTGGCTGGGCCCCGCCCGCCGTGCTCCACCCTACCCTACCCTGCCGCGGCCGGCGTCTGCCCTCCGATGTGGGCCGCACGTGCCACCCGGGGCGACCGCTGCCGCCTAAACACCGCCTCGTAATCACCGCCACCCCGCTGTTTGTTTAACCGCGCGTCCCGTCGCGCTTTCGCACTGACGCACCTTACAATAATATATAGCGCGCCGGGCTACGAGGGAGGCGGCCCGCAACCCTTCCGCGAGGGGCAGCTGTCATCTGACTGTCAGCAGCCTCCCTCCCTCCCTCCGCGCCTACCCTTCTACTAGTCGCGGCAGCCACTTGGCATTCACATGTCTGTCCCACGCGCTATTGATCACGGTCTGTCGCCACACGTTTTGACTTGTCAATTTTGCATTTACCAGTGTTGTATCAATCTGGAGTCTATACAGTGAAGTTAGCAGCCAGTAAATAAATCGAGGAAAGGTTTTAGTGTATCAAACACTACATGCTGTCTGTGGTTCTACAAGATGCCCAAATGAAGTAGTTTTTTATATATTTAGGGAGGTTTTATTGGGACTGTTACCGTCCTGGGCTTTTTATTTTGCAGGTGAAGGCCCAGACAGAAACTTTACTAAGGACATCACCAGTTGGGATTTTTTGTGATCTCTCAAATGCCTTTGATTGTGTACATCATGGGATTCTTCTAGATAAGCTTAAGTATTGTGGTATGAGTGGGACAGTGCACAAATGGTTTAAATCATACTTAACTGGAAGAGTGCAGAAAGTTGAAATAAGCAGTTCACATGATATAGATGAAACAATTAATTCTTCTAACTGGGGAATTATAAAAAATGGGGTTCCACAAGGTTCGGTCTTGGGTCCTTTGCTGTTCTTAACATATATTAATGACTTGCCATTCTACATTCACGAAGATGCTAAGATAGTACTTTTTGCTGATGATACAAGTATACCTATCACACCTGACAAGCAGCAACTAACAGATGAAATTGTAAATGATATCTTTCAGAAAGTTATTAAGTGGTTCTCTACAAATGAACTCTCATTAAACTTTGATAAAACCCAGTATTTACAGTTTCATACAGTAAATGGCATGAGACCATTAATAAATTTAGACTTTGGACATAAATCTGTAGTTAAGGTAGAATATTCAAAATTTTTAGGTGTTTGCATTGACGAGGGACTGAATTGGAAGAAACATATTGAAGAACTCCTGAAACGTCTGAGTTCAGCTACTTATGCTATCAGAGTCATTGCAAAATTTGGTGATATACATCTCAGTAAATTAGCTTACTACGCCTATTTTCATTCACTGCTTTCATATGGTATCATATTCTGGGGCAATTCGACATTGAGTAAAAAAATATCAATTTCACAAAAGCTTGTAATTAGAATAATTGCTGGAGCCCACACAAGAGCATCCTGCAGACATTTATTTAGGGATCTAGGGATACTCACTGTAGCTTCACAATATATATATTCAACCATGAAATTTGTTATTAACAATCCTACCCAATTCAAAAGTAATAGCAGTGTGCATAGCTACAACACTAGGAGAAAGGATGATATTCACTATTCACTGTTAAATCTAACTTAGGCTCAGAAAGGGTGTGAATTATGCAGCCACAAAAGTCTTTGGTCACTTACCAAGTAGCATCAAAAGTCCGACAGATAGCCACCTAGCATTTAAAAAGAAATTAAAGGAATTTCTGAAAGGCAACTCCTTCTACAATGTAGATGAATGCTTAGATAAAACTTTAAAAAAAATAAAAAAATAAAAAAAATTAAAAAAAAAGAAAATCCTTAAAATATTGATTGTCAAGTACAGAGAACATTTACTAAGCGGACACGTTCCACATCATTACGAAATGTCGTATATATGATCTATGGAACAAGTATTAATCTAATCTAATCTGTGCAGAGGCAAACCTCTGTGCCTAATAAAAGCTCTGTGAACCGGCACAGAAGTGTTTGCAATGGAAAAGAAACAAACAAACGGTGATTGATAGTGTGTTGTTTTCAAATTAGTTACCATTGTAAAAGTTGACCTGAGCATAGTGAGGTCACAAGACTGTATATGAGTTCTGGTCGTAATATTGTAAATCAGAACTGTAAGTCGGTTTAATCATTGTAAAAAGGGAAAAATAAACCCAAGACGTGGTTACGTTGAAAGGAAGACTCTTCTCATTTCATGAGTGAGAAAGTGTGGTGTGCTCAAATCTCTCTCTTCTATGATTTTTATGGAGAAAAAGCCCGAACAAATTTAAACTGGAGGAACTTATTTAGAGGCACTGAGTAGCAAGACCTTTAACTAGAAAATCTCGTCGACTTAGTGGAGTGAATATCAAATAACTAAACAATAAACTTTAAATATGTGATGGTATTCCTAAATAGGTGGAATTGCACGGTTCCATCGCAAGGTCCACTAGTCCCAAAGAGTTGGATGTGGCCAACGATCGGCTCCGGACTGTTCGGTGCCAGTATACAGCACAGCTAGGATGACCCCCTGTGCCGGACGCGGTGGCCGAGGCGACTGAGGCGCTTCAGTCACGGTCTGCACCGCCACTATGGTCGGGGGTTCGAATCCCCCCTCGGGCATGGATATTTGTGCCGTCCTTAGTCTTAGCTAGTTCATATGTAGTTTGTAAGCTTAGGGACTGATGACCCCGTAGTTAAGTCCCATAAGTGCTACAAACATTTGAACATTTTTGACCCCCTGTGCAAAAAGTTGCAGCACTCCAGCCACCACCACCTAGAGAGAAGGCCGCTGCGCTCTCGTGTGACGTCAGGCAGAGTAGGTTGGGCGCGCATAGCTGACTGGGTCGCTGCTTCGGCATAGTGGTCCGTGCCCCAGCGGCTATCCAGTCAGCTATGCGCGCGCAACCTACTCTGCCTGACGTCACACGAGAGCGCCGCGGCCTTCTCTCTAGGTGGTGTTGCTCCAGTCCACCGTTAACTGGAGCCAGGTGTGGGGTAACATCATTAGCGCGGTCCTGCTTCTGAAGTATCATCCATCTGGTACTGCCTTGTCAGAAGTATTCACAGTACTTCTTTTTCGTATAAAGACACTTAAAAGGTTAATACTCCACCACTGAAGCACCTTCAGATAATTTATTCACCTATCCTGATGTTATTTCCTATTGATTTGTTTATCTTCTCAACTCTTTACAACTAATACAAATAAACAATCCCAGAGACGGATTTACGTCTCAAATATGTCAAAGACATTATTGATAAATCTGAAGCATTGAATTAAAATATGTCTTTGACATATTTGAGACGTAAATCCGTCTCTGGGATTGTTTATTTGTATTAATTGACATTTGTATCACCTTTAACAGAATTGTTCCACCATGTTCATTGCCGAGGTGCTATTCCGCTGCATGGAGAGCCTTGGCAGCAGTGCCAATTATCTTTGGAACACGGAAGCTGAATTAAAGTTTGTGATGTGGAGGGAAATCGTACATAGACTTTTCCAAGGCGCCTTAATCGTTAGTAGTGTGGTAGGCTAACGGTTAAGACGTCTGCCTACTAAGCATGGAGGTCCAGGTTCGATTGCCGGCCGCACCACAAATTTTAATTCAGTGCTTCAGATTGATCAATAATGTCTTTACTACTAATTGTGAAACGGATAAAGTTACAAATGCACAAAAAGCAGTGTGCGTGAATGTAACGAATATCCACTCACGATGGAAGCACTCGGCTAACACCGCTTTTGCTGAAGAATTTTTACCTAACTACAAATATAAAGCGACAGTCGTAACGTTTCTTTTCTTGATGTACAACACGATATACATGTCGATAAAATATGCTCATTTAACAATTTTCTACAAATGCAGTTAATTTTGAGTCGATTTAGTATCTTGGAGGCTCAGAGCGATGTTCTCAAAATGTGAGCGGTAGTGAGATAAAATATCCAACTGTCGGTCATTTCTGTCCATAAACAAACGACGCGAAATCCTTCCTTCGCAAATAACAAGCGGAAAAGTGATCTTTTTTTTTAAATTTTGGACGAAACGTACTTGTCTCTGGAGCGTAGGTTATATAAATACTTTATACTCGTTAAGTAACTGAAGACTTCGGTTGTAAATGCTACTATAACAAGAAAGGGTTGTCATGTAATAGAAACACGTGACGGGACGTAAAACCATAACCTTCCTTTATTAGGAATTTGCGACACCCCAAATCAGTCAGACGACTGGTGAAACTCCTACCCCACATAAAAAGAAACTGACATTGTAGCAGAGCAAAGAATTAATCCAGGTCCGATGGGAAATGTTTCAGTTAACTCCGTGGTTCCATGTCTTGAAATGTATGTCGCGCGTGAAACATCGACAAAAAAGCATAAATCCTGACTACGGCCACGCGGGAAGAATAAAGGAAACATTTCGAAGGATCTGGTTTCTTGAAGGAGTCGTTCTTAAAGGTTAAATTTTGAAGTAGGAATGCGTTGCCTTACGAAGTGAACATTCGGATGCGAAATGGTTAACGAAAAAAAAAATTTTTAAATTAAATTAAAAAAAAAACCTCTAATAAGCCACATCACCTCCGAAGTAATGCATGATTGAACGAACGTTAAGTTTCCTGTATTTTTAGATGTTATTATATTGCTTGTACAAACATGTTTCGTTCAGAAGACTCAATTAATTTTGTACACTTGATTCATACGCACCTTAAAAAGTTACATTTATTCTATGTAATGAAATTGATTTAAGAGTTTAAAGAGATAAACGCTCTCCATTTCTCTTGTTTACAAGAGCATCATAGTTCTACCGTTGTTACGTGTTTTAATAAGGGACGAAGGTGAGATATCATGATTTTCTAGTTTCTCTGCATTATTACGTCAATTTACGCGTTGTAAAATAGGGGGCAGTCTTCCCCGTACCCGAAATGAAGGTGCTACAAAAAATCAAATTTTTGTCTGTGAGATTATGCTTATTTGTTACGGTAGCCTACTCTAATACACTGAATTTGTCCGTTTCAACTTTCTGGCATAAGTGTATATGTAAAATTTTAATTGGATTACCGTAGTACATATAATTTTTCAACACAAATATGTTCATGTTTCATGTGTATATTCAGCTGCACTTAATAGTAATTCAAATATGACACAGCCATGGCGGAGTGGCTGTTGGCTATGCCAAACGTCACCAGATGATTTAGTAAAATGTTTTTGTGGCTCGCCTGAAACGTGAACTTAATTTCTGGTATAACTTTCATGTTATTTTCAAACTGTGAATAGCAGTTAACGGATACTGTGCTTCAGCACTGCTTTTACCTCACCTAGTTCTTCAAATACATGGATACGGGATATACACTCTCATTTTTGAACACAATTATTATGTTCTACTATACTTACAGTTTACTAAGTCAGTTTCCTTCTATGGATTCCGAGCTGCCCATATCGACCCAAAAAAGAATACGATATAACAAAACAGATTTTTTATCAGTTATTTAATGCATTGCTCATAATTTTCGATTTGGTGCTTCCCCCCTTACGAGAAAATCGAATATTATAGACGTCCCTTGCAGAAAATTTAATGTACTTTCACATGGTGTGGTAGTTTTGTTGATAACATGTATATTTCTCGAATTGTAGGGCATGCGAGTGAAAGTTTCTGTCGTTCCTGCAGGAGGACCAGAAAATCGCTCTTCTTCGGCAAGCTCTAGCACCGATACCGTTTGTCAGAAAATAAAATCTGAGTAAAGCATTTTGTAGTAAATTATGTGTACTTCAATTTTGTGCAGAATGTACATCTCCGAGAAACACATATTTTTCGAGAAACTGAAAAGGTGCGAAAATTTTGAGGTTTTTTGCGTTTTTTGTTGTGAAGCCGAGCTCATACGTGGCAGCAAACTTGACATACGAGTTCAGCGCCCTAAAAACTTACTAAACCGTTGAGGAAAAAAATTACGAAATAGGCAGTCTTTGATACAAATTGACTGGACTAAGGAGGAAATAGCGAGAGAGATTGCAGTGGACAAGATGGTCAACAAGAGAAGGAAGGGGAGGAAGAACCAGACAGAGATTTTCAGAAAAAGTTGGGGCAGGAAGATAGGGGGAGAAGAAGATGGACAAAGAGTGGAATGGCAAGTACACAGACACAATGACATTGTACACTCTAGAGTTGTGAAACCGTCTGATTAGTATCTTTATGCAGAAAACAAGCAAACGAAATAAATTTAACCAATCCATAGACTTTACAGTGTAATAAACGACAGTTTACTCAGAAAAGATATATTTTTCTAACTTCCCTCTCTTTCGATATAGGCATGTTAAGCAGGATACATAATGATTTCTTTGATTTATTTTCTCGGTGAATCTAAAATATTTTGGCCTTAAATTCCTCCTGTGAACAGGCGTCATTCAGTAACGATTTTAATACGTAGAATAAATTCTTGTGCCAAAGTATGATACTAGAAGCTCCAATCCAGTGTCCACACAGTTTCAGGCAGACGTGGGCGTGCTCTATGGAACACTTCACACTCGTGTGGCGACTGTACCTCCCCAGCGCGCGAGCCTTTAATATTTACAGGTAGATGATTGTCTTCCCTTTTATGGCGAGGGTGTAAAAAGGGGAAGGTGCCCGGCAGTAAAGCGACGGCGTCGAGTCGGATGTAAGCCTTGACCTACAAAAAGCTTTTAGTTTCCGAGGCGATGTTCGTTATCAGATAGAGCACCCTCCTTATACACTCGCGCCGCGCCGCGCTGTCCCGTTGTATACGGCGTTGGTCCGCGTGAGAGCTTTGTCGTGTCTCCCTCGCGGTATATAAGGTCGTAAATAATGCCTGTAAATATGGCCGCGTTGTTTTTTTTATTAAATTTGAGCTCTCCCTAACCTCTGCTGTTGACAGAGGAATGCGAAACGAATCACGGCGCACCTCACTGTTCCCGACCTTATACCTGCCGTATGCCGTTCTAATTGACGCTAGTTACTACAGACGACGGTTTAGGACCGTTTCCTCTCCCCGCTAAGGAGCGCGACATTCCTGAGACGTCGTTGCGATGGAGGAATGACGCTCAAAAACACTTACAAGTTATTTCTAAAGGGTAGCGGGAAACGACGTAAGATTCCTATCACTGGACTCACGGTTAAGCCCTGCCAGATGTGAACTTTGGTATCCGGTTAACGTTTGCAATTCCGTCCATTGTTAGCATTTTGGTAGACTTATTAAGTTTCATTCAAGTGGTAATCCCAATGAAGGAGCTAACAACACAATTCAGTGAAGTTACAAAGGTCGAAGTATACCGAAATACACAAGTAGATACTGTGATAGTTTTTCCTGCACGTGGTATGAAATAATGATGCATTGGCAGACCTTTCACTTGTACTTCATTCATGTTAAAGGGTTTTCGATCTCATAATGGCCGCTTAGGCGGTATGGCCGTGAGCATTAAGGCGCCTTGCTACATGGGAGGTTCATATTCACGGAATTTAGGACATTAACTGCGAATGGGTAGTTGAAAATGTGTACCCAGCCGGGACTCGAACACAGGTCTCCTGCTTTCTAGGCAGTTGCGCTGACCCCTACACCACTGGGGACACAGTGTTCACCCCCACCTGCAAGGACTACCTATGCACGTCTCCCGCCAGACACAAATTTGCAACTTTACCCTACCCACTAGAACTCAAACTTGTAGTAACTTAGTACTGATTCCCGCAAGAGTAAGGGCCTAGGAGTGCCTCCGCACTAAAGAAAGGATCATTGCCCGTCATCAGAAAATTGTGTAAGTTACATATATTTGGTGTCTGTTCTTTCGGACATGTCTGAAAGAATAGACACCACATGACGGGCAATGATCCTTCTTCAGTGCAGAGGCACTCCTAGGCCTTTACTCTTGCGGGAATCAGTACTAAGTTACTACGAGTTTGAGTTCTAGTGGTCAGGGTAAAGTTGCAAATTTGCGTCTGGCGAGAGACGTGCTTAGGTAGTCCTTGCAGGTGCAGTGATCACTGTGTCCCCAGTGATGTCGGGATCAGCGCAACTGCCTAGAAAGCAGGAGACCCGTGTTCGAATCCCGGCTGGGTACACATTTTCAACTACCCATTCGCAGTTAATGTCAAACATTCCGTGAATATGAATAGATAATAACTTTAGGATCAAAAGTGGCGTCTGTGACACCACATATATATAAAATCGGAGGTTGCCATGTCGGGGGTTCGGGACCTCCCTCGGGAATCGGTATGTGTGTTGTTCTTAGGATAACTTCGTTTAAGTAGTTTGTAAGTTTAGGGACCGATAACCACTGCAGTTAGGTCCCATAACTCTACAAACATTCATCATAATGACCGCTCGACGAGAATTAACAGTCATTGAAAGCGTAATAGTAGTCTGATCTAGCCGCATGTACCACTGCATTTCAGAAATCGTTTGGAAATACATTATTCCAAGATCTACACCGACCTACATCGATACCTCTCCTCAGGGTAGCACTGCGTGAAGAATATGCTGCCATTCACCAAGGAACCTTCGACCACTTGATTGAACGTATGCCTTCGGGAGTAAAACTTTCGTCCAGGATAAGGGTGGGCCAACGCCATATTGATTCCAGCATTACCGATGGCGGGCGATACGAACTTTTAAGGCATTTTCATCCAGGTATCCGATTATTTTGAACAAATAATGTATATTGCCGAAATGATGTACAAATTCAGAAGGAACAGCCGACTGTTGTTCATTGAATATCATAAATAAACGGTCGCTGAAGAATATCGGCTATTATCGAGATCTATCTAATGTATCAAAATTTTCTATCTGATTATTTTTAGACCTGAAAGTAGCATTGCCTTTCCCTATGAATCACTAACTTCAGTCTTGGATTGTTATGGTCTTCAGTCCGGAGACTGGTTTGATGCAGCTCTCTACCCAAGTCTATCCTGAGCAAGCCTTTTCGTCTCCTCATAAGAACGGCAACCCACATCCATTTGAATCTGATTACTATATCTGTCTCTTGGTCTTCCTCTGCGATTTTTAACCCACACACATTCCTCCAATGCTAAATTTACGATTCCTCGATGTCTATGAATGTGTCCTACCAAGCGATCCCTTCTTTTAGTCAGGGTATGCCAAAAATTGGTTTTCTCACCAATTATGTTCAGTACTTCTTCATTAGTTACGCGATCTACCCAACTAATCTTCAGCATTCTTCTGCAGCACCACATTTCAAAAGCCTATATTCTCTTCCTGTCCACACTGTTAGTCTTCCATGTTTCACTCCCGTAAAAGATAACACTCCACCCAAATGCCTTCAGAAAAGACTTCCTTACACTTACATTAATATTCGATATTAGCAAATTTCTCTTTTTCAAAAATGCTTTTCTTCCCATTGCCATTCTGCAATTTATATCCTCTGTACTGCGACCGTCATATGTTATTTTACTACCCAAGTAACAAAACTCATCTACCACCTTCATTGTTTCGTTACCTAATCTGATTCATTAAGCAACGCCTGATGTTCTAAGACTGCAATCCATTATCTTTGTTTTGCTCTTCTTAATGTACATTTCATACTCTCTCTTCAACACATTGTCCATTACATTTAACTGCTCTTCCAGGTCCTTTGCTGTCTCTGACAGAATTACTATGTCATCAGCAAGACGCATTGTTTTTATTTCTTCACTCTGAACTTTAATCCCTAATCCAAATTTTTCCTTGCTTTCCTTCACCGCCTGCTCGATGTACAAGTTGAATAACATCGGAGAAAGGCTACAACCCTGTCTTACTCCCTTCCCAACTAATGCTTCCGTTTCATGCCCTTACAGTCTAATAACTACGGTCTGGCTTTTGTACAAGTTGTAAATAACTTTCCTTTCTCTGTATTTTACCCCTTCTGACTTCAGAATTTGAAAGAGTGTATTCCAACCAACACTGTCAAAAGCTTTCTCCAAATCTACAAAAGCTACAAATGTAGGTTTGCCTTTCCTTAATCGATCTTCTAAGATATGTCGTAAAGTGAGTATTGTCTCCTGTGTTCCTACGTTCCTCCTGAACCTAAACTGATCTTTCCCGATGTCAGATTCTATCAGGTTTTCCATTATCTTGTAGGTAATTCGTTTTAAAATTTTGCAACCATGACTTATCAAATTGATGGGTCTGTAATTTTTACACCTGTCTGCGCCTGATTTCTTTGGAATGGGGATTATTACATTTGTCTTAAAGTCTGAAGGTATTTCGCCTGTCTCATAATTCTTACACACCAGGTGATACAGTTTTGTCATGGCTGATTCTCTTTGAGACTTTAGTAGCTATGAGGGAATGTCATGTACTCCCGGGGCCTTGTTCCGCCCTAGGTCTTTCAAGGCTCTGTCAAATTCATCTCTCAGTATAGTATCTCCTATTTCATCTTCGTCTACTTCTTCTTCCATTCCTACAACATTGTTTCTAAGTTCATTTCCTTTGTAGAGTTACTCTATGTACTCTTTCCACCTTTCAGCTTTCCCTTCTTTCCTGAAAACAGGTTTTCCATCTGAGTTCTTGATATTCGTAGAGCTGTTTTTCTTGTCCCCAAATGTCTCTATTTTCCTGTACGCTTCATTTACTTTTTCCCTTGTATTACATTCTTCTATATATTTGCATTTGGCTTCTAGCCACTCCTGCTTAGCCATTTTGCACTTCATGTCAATCTCATTTCTTAGTCGCCTGTACTCCACTTTGCCTGTATCATTAACTGCATTTTTGTATTTTTCCTTTCATCAATTAAATTTAGTATTTCCTGTGATGTACAATGATTTTTTGTAGATCTTGCCTTTCTACCTATTTTGTCCTCTGCTGCCTTCACTATTTCATCTCTCAATGCTACCCATTCCTCTTCTACTCTTTTATTTCCCTCCCTTTCTGTCAATTGTTTTCTAAAACTTCCTCTGAAATTGTTAAGGACTTCAGGTTCCCTCAGTTTATCCAATACCTATCACCTTATTTTCCTACCTTTCTCGTTGGTCTACCTCGACCCCTCTTACCCTCTACTGCCGAACCCATGAGCCTCTTAGGTAACCTTGCTTCTGTCATGCGGGTAACATGACCCCGTTTGATCAATGGTGTTATTTCCCAGTTTTCTTTGATTTCCTCATTATGTAAACCCTGCTGACATTGTTCCTATCAAAGCTAGTATTATCTCTGTACCTCATCCTTATTGATAATGTAACGCAGTTCATGAACCACGGGCAACGTGTGAGTGGCCTAGTAATTTGTTCTGACAGTCGGAATACTAGTTACTTTGGAATAATTTTGGACATCTCGAACATATTCAGAGTCGTGGCCACCTTCGAGCTTAGACGGCAAGGATTATCAAATCCACCGGTTAGCCCCTCGACTGTTGAGGATAAAACCCAATGGGACCCTGTACAAGTAAGGCCAGGAACCTGCTTCCTAGGTACTTCGATATGATGCTTGCAACGATCACAGCGAAATGCCTCAGACCTGTGGAGTTGATGGAGTCCCACCTCCAGCTGACAGATCAGGGACTCCTCAGACACAACTTGAAAGGAGTACGCAGTATAATTTTTACTTATTTTTTGCCTGTCATACAGCCCTGAGCTTGTTTTGTTATAAAAACCTTAACTATAATTCTGTAGAAAACAAATTTATGTAATATTTTGTTCCATTTCATTAATCGATATAACATACTGTACTTATTTTCATATCTTTGGAATATGTCTTGCACTCACAGTTGCGTTTAAAAGTCGTTGTGTGACCTTCGTAGAGAGGGGGAGTCGATGTGTGACTGTCGTGGAGAGCAGACGTTGTGTGATTATGGTAGAGTTGAGTCGATGAGTAGTAGTCGTGGGACTGTCGAGTTAGTCTGTCTGTGTATTAGACTCGAAGAGTAAAAATTCTGAAAGTGTAAGCCAAGTCTGCAGATTGTAATTTTTGTATGGAAATTAATCCGTCTCAAATAAAGTAAAACTTGTATTTTTCTATTGTTATGTGTGGTAGCCTGTATTTGAACTATTGTAGTTGATGTTTGTCTTCTTTTGATAATGAATACTGTTTAGTGCAGCTTGCATTTATCATTTAACCCTGAGTCATTTTACCAGTTCCTTGTCCTCTGGGGTGGCCGAGGAGACAGGCGCTTCAGTCACGGTCTGCACGGCCACTACGGTCGGGGGTTCGAATCCCCCCTCGGGCATTGATATTTGTGCCGTTCTTAGTTGTAGGTAGTTCATAAGTAGTTTGTAAGTTTAGGGACTGAAGACCCCACAGTTAAGTGCCTTAAGCTTAATAAACATTTTACTTTACATTTTTTACTTGTCCTTTTCACCAATTTGAAATGCAATCCGTCCTGATCATTGTTTCTTGTAATATTGTTGCATAATTATTGTGTTTGAAAATTTATGTGTTAATTAGAACAGTTCAGTGTTGGCATTTTGTCATGATCAATTGGTCTATTGATGAGAGCAGGGAATATTTTGTTCATAAATCCAGTAAAGTTCATAGTTAGAGATTTTCTCAGTCTTAATGAAAGTTCAAATTATTAATTCATTTAATGTTAGTAACAATTACTGTGATTTGTCTGATCAAAAGAGAAGTAGATCAAGTAAAGAGATAAAAAATACTTGCAGTGAGTGATACTTGCCAGATTTGTAGGACAGTTTTTATTACGTTGAATCAGTATGGAAATTGTTGTTCAGATGATCACATTATCAAGTGCAATGATTTTTGCTATCCAATTAATATCAAATATGTTTGTCTCACATCCTGTTTATACAAGTGACAAAAATTATCGCAATAGTAGCTCGGTGCTTTGTTGGCTCTGGCATTCGAAATGTGCATGTATAGTCTGGCTACTGTTATTTGGTGCACGCTAGCAGATCTGCACCTTTCATTTGCTCATATTGTTTCTCACATACGAGATTAATGTGTAGACCAATTAACAATTTAATTACTGTTAACTTAAGAACTACTGTACAATTTAAAGTGTTATCCGTTGCGCATCAAGCAAAACCACATACACGTAAGATTATTGCATTCCATGTCAGTTGCAATTTATTCTAACAAGGCAAAGGAAGGTACTAAGTATCATTGCTTAGACAAGTTATTTTGTAGCCAAAACCACAAAAAAAATTTAATTGTGAATTTTAGCGGGCACGGTCACTTAACACAGTGACACGCTTGTTCCTACACACACTCACACACACACACACACACACAAACACACTACTTTTATTATTTCATTCTGACAAACACACACCACTTTTAAACTTGGCATGTGATATTTTTAAATCACACCACCAAGCTGGGAATTTTTCTTTTTTTATTAGATATTTTTCCCGCTTGCTGGTTATGACAGTTTATATTCCACGTTTGTTCAAACGAGATAGAATAGCTGGCCGGTACTTACCTTTCTGCTGTACCGCCGATAGTAACACAAATGAAGAAACAGAAAAAAGGTGACAAAAAGGACAAGCTTTCGGAACACAGTTCCTTCATCAGGTGGGAGAGAAGGGAAGAAGAAAGGATGTGAACGGAAGGGAAAGGTAATTTACGACCTAGGTCATGAAGGTGGTGTTTCAGGACTGTGGACGTCAGGGATACTGCATGTACGTACTGAGCCAAGCCAGAGAGGATATATATAACCAAAGAGGAAAGATCAAGTAGTGAAGAGAAGAGAAGAGAAGAGAAGAGAAGAGAAGAGAAGAGAAGAGAAGAGAAGAGAAGAGAAGAGAAGATGCTGAGGGGTGTAGGAGGGTCGGGGGGTTGTCTAGAACGTTTTTCATAAACAGGGAAAGATGGATGGACACACACACACACACACACACACACACACACACACACACACACACACGCACACACGCACACACGCATGGAGAGAGAGAGTGTGTATGTGTGTGTGTGTGTGTGTGTGTGTGTGTGTCCACCCATCTTTCCCTGTTTATGAAAAACGTTCTAGACAACCCCCCGCCCCTCCTACACCCCTCAGCATCTTCTCTTCTCTTCACTACTTGATCTTTCCTCTTTGGTTATATATATCCTCTCTGGCTTGTCTCAGTACGTACATGCAGTAACCCTGACGTCCACACTCCTGAAACACCACCTTCAAGACCTAGGTCGTGAATTAACTTTCCCTTCTGTTCCCATCCTTTCTTCTTCCCTTCTCTACCCACCTGATGAAGGAACTGTGTTCCGAAAGCTTGTCCTTTTTGTCCCCTTTTTTTCTGTTCTTTTTTCTGTTTCTTCATTTGTGTTACTAGCGGCGGTACAGTACAAATGTAAGTACTGGCCAGCCATTCTATCTCGTTTGAACAATATTTATCATCTCTGAGGAGAATTTTCATCATTAATCGTATATTCCACGTTTAGTAGACTTTTTGGCTTCGAGTAATCGTCCCTGCCATCTCAGCGAATATTGAACATTCCTTCTGGGGCGCCTCTGTATATCGTTATTAAAGGACCATTGCACGCTTGGCATTGTGGATGTCCTGTTTCTTTTACGCTCCCACTGGACGGCACGCCTTCTTTGTAGACCGCAAGAACAAAAGAAGAGCCCGCCCGCAACATGCGAGGCACCGCATTCCGGCACGGGACGGCCGCGGCGTGGGAAGTGGAGGTGGCAGTGGTGCTACCTGCGCGCACAGCCCCCTTTATTGCCGGGAATATTTAATATGGCCGGTCCGGCCCCGGCGTCACTCTTAACAAGTCATAAGGCCGGTCGCGGCGCGCCGAGATAGCATCTGGCGGGCAGCAGCGCCGCCGCTGCCGCCGACTGTCGATGGCGGGGACACGCCACACTTCCACACCTGAGGCCGCATGAGAAACGACGTCGTTCCGGCAGGGCCCGGGCCCGGCCCGCCGCCGCGCCCCCGCCTTCACGCCCGGACACTCCGCGGTATAAATCTTAATTTCATTCCCGCCAACAATGCCATAAATCCACATTTCCCGGCGTCGCGTCCTCATTAATTTGTGGACCAGGGAGGGGGAGAGGGGGGGGGAGAAACTTTCCGGCAGAGCTTGTTAGCACCGACCCGGGCAGCCGTCGAGTGCCGATACACAGCCGCTCGGCGGATGGAACTCGAGGAAACACGCCGAAAGTACGCGCGGGATAAGCGCCGTGAGTTCTCCAGAAACCCATAACCCCCACACACCCAACCACCACCATCACCATCACCACTCAAGAAGCTTCAGACGTCTGATTACAAATGAGCTACGCGGCACATCTCATAATCAACGCAGAAATTAATATTAGTGACTAACAATTTATTTATTGGAAACGCACCCAGCCGCGGTGGAGTAGCCGAGCGGTCTAAATCACCTCGCTGCGGAGCGCGCGGTTGCTCGCCGTGGAGGTTCGAGTCGTCCCTGGGGCATGGGTGTGTGTGTTTGTCCGTAGATTAGTTTACCTAGGTTTAAGTAGTTTGTAAGCTACGGACTGATGACCACGCAGTTTGGTCCGATAGATTTAGACATTTAGACATTTTTTAGACCTTTACAAACATAAGAATATTAATTACAAAATAATTAGGTTTATTAGTATTTCACATACAATAACACAAAAGAAATCGCCGCCTCTTAGCAAGCCTCCTGAAGGGAGGCCAGTATCCATCCCCATGACGTGGACGTGGGCGGGACTTACGACTAACAAAACCACAGCTTTCAAAAAAATGTTCAAATGTTTGTATAGTTTATGGGACTTAACTACGGGGTCATCGGTCCCTAAACTTACAAACTACTTATGACCTATCTAACACTAAGGACGGCACAAATATCCATGCCCGAGGGGGGATTTAAACCTCCGACCGTAGTGGCCATGCAGACCGTGACTGACGCGCCGCAGTCCCCCCGGCCACCGCGACCGGCACTACTGCTTTCTCTTGTTAGTAATGTATAAGTAATTAGCACAAAAACTCAACACCACTCTACACTACTTGTGGTGAACTACTACTATCCACCTCTTTTGCACCACATAACTACCATAAATAAATCTACAATTTGGTTGGGAAGGTAACGAGGCAGCCATTACCAGAAAGCATATTCCTGTCACTTCTCCCTGAAACCTCGCTCGCGCAAGGCGGGGAAGTCGTCCAACTCCTAATTATTTGCAACTACTAACCTTCCAGTCATGTTCGGTAGTCATCCGAAGGCGCCGGTCCGACGTTAGACGGCCAGACGCCTAGGATGGTGTTGTCAAATTAGGTTTTAATGAACATATATTGCTGCTAATGTATGCCTCAGGCATATACGCCTTTTCTCACCTGTGGTTTCGCAGCAGCAATCATCGATAGATCTGCTTCGCATGTACTGAGATTTTCTCTGTCATATGTATGATAATCTCTATTAATTCATCACTACGAAGTATTTATAAACATTTCTGGTTGGTATGACTTGCCTCTCTACGGAGGCAGCTTGTATGTATACTGGGCATTCAAAGGTTATGTTTTCCGGAGTGCCTATCTCAGCACCACCTTCGCAGACAGGATCAGGCCGTTTCCCTATTCGATGCAAGTGCACCGGTTAAGGTCCGTGACCTGTCAAGAACTGCATGAGTCCCTTAGTTGGAAGAAACTTTAATTTCAATCTTTTCCTCAGTGATGGTAAAAACGAATGCACTCGTCTTGCTGTTGTACACGAATTACAATGCTGCTGCCAAATATCATTAATAGCTTCATTAATTTCCCTTGTGTTCTGGTAAGCCCTCCCTATAATCCTTTCCACTTGAATTAAATCATCCTTCTTAATCCAGTAAATAGCCGCCCTCTTCCTAATTATTAAATAAATGGGATGAAGTCCCATGACCACTGTGAGCCCGTAGGTAGGAGTTGATGATCTGATCTAATTATAATGTTTCTCTGAACTGTCTAGATAGTCAACGAGGGCCTGACCAGTCTGAATCTATCTCGTACCATACGCCATAATGGCAAGTAATAGCAAGTAATAGCAAGTAAGCTATAATGATATAATTTTATCACACTCTGAGGGAGATGAAATCTCCTCTGCCCAAATTAAATTATTTTGTTGTACAGAGCTGTTGTGTTATTAGCAACTCGCTCGATATGCGCATCATAGTGGAGTCTCTGGTCGAGATAGACACCGTGTATCTAGCGACAGTTTGTCTTCCAATTCGCTTGCCTGCTAATCTGATGGTGGGATCTCGTTGTAAATTTCCTTTGAACTGCATGAAATTTTGCAGAATTACACCATCTCCGAATATGTTCCATGGCGGTCATAGCTCTGTTATCCATCTGGCGTCTGAGTTCGATTGATCCCAGAACCAGAAGATCATATGCATAGGCCACTGCCCCCGGTATCCCCGCCTCCTGCTGCAATGTGTTCAGTAGCGGCTCCATATTAATGTCCCAAAACACTAGGCCGAGAACGGAACCCTGTGGGTAAACTTTGGTTATCCCCTTTGAGACGGTTCCACCCGGAGACACTAGCTGCACAAGTCTCTTATCGCAGTAGGTTCTCAAACAACCATATAGCGAGCCAGGACGCTCCATTTCCCTTATACAGGAAAAGAGCGCCGGTCACGAAAGATTATCGAAAGCTCCCACTATATCAATCATGATCCCGGTTACATAGCTGCACTCTGATGAATTGACAAGTCTAACCACTTGCTTGATGTCATTCTCGGTGGATTTACCCTTCCGGAAGCCGTATTGCCATTCATTCAGACCATGCAAGACCCAGTGACTCGCCATTCTGTCACAAAGTAACTTCTCAAAAAGCTTACCTAGTACGTCAAGAATACCAATTTTACGATTCCTTCATGTCTTAAGGTATTGTGTTCACAGTACTAGTGTGGCTGGTGTACTTGTGAGACTTGAGAGCCTTACGAGTAATGTGGACAGAGGTATGCTCCGAGGGCTCCCCTGAAACAGGCTGTCGAGCCATCCGAGCATGTGGCTTGTCTGGCTCCGGCTGTTGTCGGTACGGCAGGAGCGCAAGTCAGACAAGTTTGACAAGCCTCCTGACAGACGAGTAGGACGAACAGGTGTGTTCTATCAATCGATCCCTTCTTTTAGTCAAGGTGTGCAAAAATTTCCTCTCCTGGCCAATTCTATTCGGTGGTTGCACAGTGGTAGAGTGCCAGACTACAAACCCAGAGGTCGCGGCATTCGATCCCCGCTACGTCCTAGGATTTTTATCTGTCACTTTCCACTTCTTTCACCTCTAGCAATATTTCTCATGTGAAAAATACTGAGTAGCACCGTGGTTCGGAACCCACGTTAAACTTATAGGTCCCCCTATTACTGGCTGGGTAAGCCAGTTCGAAGGTTGGAGGAAGGCAATGACATACCACCTCCAAACAGGACCATGCCTAATAAAGCACTGTGGTGTTCAAACCAATCTTCGGATTGTTGACTGCTTTACCTTTTTTTACCTCCTTATTAGTTACGCGATTTACCCACCTAATATTCAGCATTCGTCTGTAGCACCACAGGTCAAAAACTTCGATCCTCTTCCTGTCTGAAGTACTTGTCACTCAAATTTCCGTACCGTACAAGGCAATGCTGCACACAAAAGCCTTCACAAAAGACTTCCTTACACTTAATACTCGAAGTTAACAAATTTCTCTTTCTCAAAAACGCTTTTTTACCCATTGTCATTCTGCAGTTTATATCCTGCGACAATCTTATGTTATTTTACTGCCCAATTAACAATATCTAACAGCTTTATTGTTTTGTTAATTAATCTAATCCCTTCAGCTTCGCTTGAGTTTCTTAGACAACATTTATTACCTTGTTTTGCTCTAGTTATGTTCACCTTACACGTTCCTTTCAAGACACTGTCCATTCCTTCCAATTGCTCTTCCAGGTCCTTTGCTATCTCTGACAGAATTACAATGTCATAAGGAAACCACAATGTTTTGATTTCTTTGCCCTGAACTTTAATCTCTTATTCAAATATCTCCTTGCTTTTCTTCACAGATTTCTCGATGTACAGATTGAGTAACATCCCAGATAGGCTACAAATCTGGCTTACTCCCTTCCCCACTAATGCTTCCTTTTCACACTCTTCGATTCTTACAACTGCTGCCTGTCTTCTGTAGAAATTGTAAATAACCATTCGTTCCCTATATTTTATCCTTTCTGACTTAAAATTTCAAAGAGTGTATTCCAGTCAACAATGTCAAAAGCTTTCTCCAGATCTACAGAAGCTAGATTATAGGTTTGTCTTTCCTTAACCTATCTTCCACGATATGTCGTAATGTGATAGTTGCCTCGCTACATTTCTTCTGAATCCAAACTCATCTCATTCATCTTACTGTAAATAATTGGCGCTATTATTTTGCAATAATGACTTATTAAACTGATGATTCCCTAACTTTCACATTTGGCTGCATCGGCTTTCTTTTGAATTGGGATAATTACATTCCTCTTGAAGTCTGAGGGAATTTCGCCTGTGTGATACACCTTGCCCCCCAGGTGGAATAGTTTTCTCATGGCTGTCTCTCACAGAGACGTCAGTAGCTCTGACGGAATTATTCCAGGGGCCTTGTTTCATCTGAGTTCTTTCAGTGGTCTGTCAAATTAGTTTAGTATCTCCAATTTCAACTTGATCTACGTCCTCTTCCTTCCTTCAATATTGGCATGTAGTTCATTTCCTTTGTAGAGTTCCTCTATATATTCCTTTCACCTTTTAGTTTTCCTTCTTTGCTCAGAATTGGTTTACCAACTGAGTTCTTGATACTCAGAGTTCCTTTTCTTGGCTTCAAAATGTCTGTTTTATTTCCTAGTAGGCGGTATCTACGAATATCTTTCATCTAGTTATATATTAGTCTACAGACGTGCATTTTCCCTCTTATTAGCCATTTTGCACTTCCTATCAATCTAATATTTAGTCGCCTTTACTCCATTTTACCGGATTCATTTACTGCAGTTTTCTATTTCCACCTTTCATCAATTAAATTAAGTATTGCCTCTTGCATCCACGGACTTTCTGTAAGTCTTGTCTTCCTACCTATTTAGTCCTTTGCTGCCTCCACGATTTCACCTCTCAAAGCTACCCGTTCATCTTCAACTGTGTTACGTCCCCTCGTTTCCGTCAATTGTTGTCTTTAGCTACCTCTGAAACTCTCAAGATCCACCTGTTCTTTCAATTTAACCAGGTCCTATATCTTTATTTTCCTACCTTTCTGCGGCTTTTTCAGTTTCTATCTGTAGATCATGACCAGTAGAATATGGTCAGAGTCTACGTCGTCTGTCCCTGAATATGTATTACAGTATAAAACTTGATTCCGAAATCTATGAGTCACTATTGCAAAATACATGTGATACCTTCCGGCGTTTCTGGCCTCTCCGATGTATAAAACGTTGTTTAATTTTTTTCTTTGTTTTATGTGTTCGTTATATTATCATATATATCATTAAATTATGTTCAGTTAGCATCCTCTTTCGTTCGTTTTCCCCAGTCCATATCCACCTACTATGTTTCCTTCCCTTCCTTTTCCAACTATCGAATTCCAGTCCTCCATAACAATTAAGTTTCCTTTTCCGCTAACTGCCTAAAGAATTTCCTTTATCTACTCATACATTTTTTCTATCTCCTCATCATCTGCAGAGCCAGTGAGCATATAAACTTGTACTAATGTGGTCCGAACGTCACTAATCCCGACCATATCTAACTTCAAGATATCCATTTCCTTTTTTAAACTTTCTAATATCTCTACGCCAGAAGAGATATAACATTCCACGCTGCGATCCATAGAATGCCTGTTGACTTTTATGATGAGGACATCGCCCTAAGTAGTTCCCGCCCGGAGATCCGATTGGGGGACTATTTAACTTCCGGTATATTTTACCCAGGTAGATACCATCATCAATTATTCATACAGTACAACTGCAGGTTCGAGTCGTCCCTCGGGCATGGGTGTGGGCTTCTTGTCTTCAGTGTAAGTCAGTTTTAAGAGTTTTTAAGTGTAGGAGTTGATAACCATTGCAATTAGGTCCAATAGGTTCACAAACATTTGAACATTTCTTCTCTCCCCTCTCCGTATCGATCTAATTTTGTACCCTCCTACTGCCTGTATGCTCTTCCTCCACTGCCTGTTACGTAGAAAGAACTATTGATGTAACTAGCTTCAATGTAATGTTCGCCTGTTTTACACTTCCTTTCCTCAGGAATAATCCTAATTTATACATACACTCCTGAATATTAAAATTGCTACAAGACGAAGATGATGTGCTACAGACGCCAAATTTAACCGACGGGAAGACGATGCTGTGATATGCAAATTGTAAGCTTTTCAGAGCATTCACACAAAGTTGGCGCCATTGGCGAAACCTACAACGTGCTGACAAGAAGAAAGTTTCCAACCGATTTCTCATACACAAACAGCAGTTGACCTGCGTTGCCTGGTGAAACGTTGTTGTGATGCCTCGTGTAAGAAGGAGAAATGCGTACCATCACGTTTCCGACTTTGATAAATGTCGGATTGTAGACTATCGCGATTGCGGTTTATCGTATCACGACACTGCTGCTCGCGTTGGTAGCGATCCAATGACTGTTAGTAGAATATGATACCGGTGGGTTCAGGAGGGCAATACGAAATGTCGTGCTGGATCCCAACGGTCTAGTATCACTAGCAGTCGAGATGACAGGCATCTTATCCGCATGGCTGTAACGGATCGTACAGGAGTCAACAGATGGGGACGTTTGCAAGACAACAACCATCTGTACGAACAGTTAGACGACGTTTGCAGCAGCATGGACTATCAGATCGGAGACCATGGCTGCTGTTACCCTTGACCCTGCATCACAGACAGGAGCTCCTGCGATGGTGTACGCAAAGACGAACTTGGGTGCATGAATGTCAAAACGTTATTTTTTTCGGATGAATCCAGGTTCTGTTTACAGCATCATGATGGTCGCATCCGTGTTTGGTGACATCGCGGTGAAAGCACATTGGAAGCGTGTATTCGTCATCGCCATAGTTGTATCACCCGGCGTGATAGCATGCGGTGACATTGGTTACACGTCTCGGTCACCACTTGTTCGCATCGATGGCACTTTGAACAGTGGCTGTTACATTTCAGATGTGTTACGACGCGTGGTTCTAAGCTCCATTCGATCCCTGCGATATCCTACATTTCAGCAGGAAAATGCACGACCGCATGTTGCAGGTCCTGTACAGGCCTTTCTGGATACGGAAAATGTTCGACTGCTGCTCTAGCCAGCCATTCTCCAGATCTCTCACCAATTGAAAACGTCTGTTCAATTGTGGTCGAGCAACTGGCTCGTCACAATACGCCAGTCACTACTCTATAAACTGTGGTATCGTGTTGAAGCTGCATGGGCACCTGTACGTGTACACGCCATCCAAGCTCTGTTTGACTCAATGCCCAGACGTATCAAGGCCGTTATTACGGCCAGAGGTGGTTGTTGTGGGTACTGATTTCTCAGGATCTATGCACCCAAATTGAATGAAAATGTGACCACATGTCTGTTCTAGTAAAATATATTTGTCCAACGAATACCCGTTTATCATCTGCATTTCTTCTGGGTGTAGCATTTTTAATGGCCAGTAGTGTATATATCCTTACGAACCACGGATATTGCCGAGGTGGGGTGGCTTGCGTGCCTCAACAATACAGACAGCCGTGCCATAGGTGCAAACAAAGAGGAGAGGTTTCTGTGAAAAGGCCAGACAAATGTATGGTTCCTGAAGATGGACAGTAGCCTTTTCAGTAGTTACAGGGGCAACAGTCTCAATGATTTACCGATATGGTGTTGTAATATAAGCTAATGGCGCTTTGCCATACAGTTACTGCGAACGGCTGAAAGCAAGGGGGAACTACAGTTGTTAATTTTCTCGGTCAAGGACAGGCACTACAGGTATAAGTACATAAAATATGTAATATTTAATTGTATTATAAGTACTTACTTGCACAATGAGATCGTAAATGCTGTTCTTCAATTACGTTTTACTTATGTGCTGCCGGCCACGACTGCCGAGCGGTCTGCGGCGCGGCAGTCAAAGTCTGCATGGTCGCTACTGTCGGGAGTTCGAATCTCTCCTCGGGCATGGGTATTTGTATCGTCTTTAGTATAAGGTAGATCATAAATAGTTTGTATGTTTAGGGACTGATGTCCCCGCAGTTAAGTCTCTTAAGCTTAACAAACATTTGACATTTGAACTTATGAGCAGTCAAATTTTGTTTTTATATTAGCGATCTGTGTGTCAGTGATGTTGAACTTTATCACTGTCAGAGATATAATGTGTCTTAATTTTTTATCATTGATATAAATTGATCTATATTATACGTAAAATGATGCATTAAATAGATTATCAATAGCGTATGGACTATGATTGCTATTACTGAAGCCAGAATTTTTTTCTTGCTGCCAGCTTTAGATTCTGTGGGTAGTCTTCAATAAGTGACGTGTTTTGCTGTAATTTTTGGTATCTCTCCCTCCACCCCCCCTTCTCTCTCTCTCACAAACACACACACACACATACACACAATCACATTTTTTTATATTTTTATTTTTATTTTGAAGGTCTAAGATCCGGCGTCAAGGTTCAATATTAAGTGTGACTTTGCCAGTGTAGTCATTGTATGTCTTTCCGCAAAACTCATAAAATCGCAGGTACCGTGACCACTCATTGCAATGCGTCTTGTGCAATTTGAAGCTGAAGAAGAGCAACCAAGAGATACATTAAAGAAAGAATGTTGCATTTGTTTCATCAACTAAAATTAAAAACAAGTACCTGTTGAAGATCAGAATACAAAGCGAAACTCCGTAGACTCTATGTATACTTTTTCTTGAATGAGATTTTGAAGTAAATTTTTCGCATATTCGTCGAATAAGGCGAAAATTTCCTTCACTTGTTGGACAATTAAGGAGACGGTACCGAGGAGGGCTGTGATTTCACGCTACACTGAAGTGATTAATTATGAAAGCTGCAGTTCGCTAACCTCCTCCGAGTTTAATCACGAAATTTCGTGTGAAAGAGGTCTCGGTATTAAGGAAGAGGCGGGAAGCAGACTCCGGCGGAACAACTTCTCTAAAATAGACGGCTTCCTGCATTATAGCCGCGCGCGTTGCTTTTAAGCTCGCCGACTCGCGAAGAAGTTCTCGCCCAACTATCTCAAAGTAAGAGACAAGTCGCCGACTTTGAAATGAGTCTCCTTTTAAAGCCAAATTGCCGCTCGTAATTTATCTGCTGCTTCAAGGGGAACTTGTATTAGTTCAAACACGAGAAATAATTTGAGTACAAGCGCAAAGTGAACCGATCTGCTACGTGATGACACCGGTAAATGATGGGCGCGAAGTTTCTTGTAGCAAAGCCTTTACCTTTACTTGTCGTATACCGTCATTCCCGTGAAGTACTTGGATGAAGAGACATATTACTGATATAGAGATGTTAAATTAAGAGTACAAAACTTGTAACACATAATACTAAAACACTGAACTTCCCCTTAACCAAAATTTAGGTTTTCTCTTATTTTATGTGTGCCCCGCTACAGCTGTTTCAACTCTTTCTCCTTTCTCTTCTTCCATATTTCTCGCACCATTTAATAACATTTCTCTCTTCTTTTTTCGAAGCAACTGGCTCCAGACTTCGGTTTTTCATGGAAAATTTTGGAGTCCTACAGTTTCTTTCTGAGTGCCAGTTTTATCTCCATATCTTGAGTAATAAGTTGGAGGTTGTCCACGGTCCTTCCAATTCTTTATACCAAGTGCTACTCTTTTCTAATCAGCTCAAGTGGGAGAAAAATGTTTTTTGTATATCTCTTGGGATTCATCCTTTTTATATGAGCGTAGGTAGCTATTCCTCTTTTCCAAATCACATGGGTGATTTATTATTTAATCCAAGTATGAAGTTCACTCTTATAACTTATACAGTATTGCATCGGATCTTTAAATGGCACCAAGATTTTCCTTATAATATTTATTTCGGTGATTTATTAGTAATTCCGTCGTCGCGTTTTTGTTCAGAACAAAACTTTCTTCTTCTGGGCGAATTACTTAGTGTGCAAGTTCAGCATTAATAGACATTAATATATCGTTATACATATCCCAATGTATAACTCTTCCTTTAATGGTTTCTTTGTCTGAAATGTATTCTTCAGATACTTCTGCTATATACTTGAGCTTTTTTCTTCTGTCAGTTTAACGAGCGAGGTGGTGTATTGGTTCATATCCACCTGCAGGCATACAGATTTAGGTTTTTATTTATTCCCCTGAGGCACTCAAGGCTAATGTCTGAATGGTTCCTCCTAAAGGTCACGGCCGGTTTCCTTCCCCATCCTTACCCACAAATCCCAAAGTGCAAGGACCACGATGTCGATGGGACGTTAAACTGTTATCTTCCTTCCTTCTTTCTCTCAGTTTTTCCATATTTGGCAAAAGTTATGTTTGGGGTTGTTTAACGTTTGTTATAAATTTGGTTTCCTCATAGGGAATTTCAAAGCCACCTAGTTCTTTGGGCATTTCTATATATCTTCGACAGTGATAGCACGTAAATATAGATGAAGCATGCTGAGGATTCCTATAAGCATGTTATTAATTGCGTTTGATCATATTACGAAGATTACAGTAGCCCATAAAATACACACACTCATCAATTTTATGAATAAAAAAAGGGTAAAGCGGTCAACTATTCGAAGATTAATTTGCAAAACCAGGCATCGTCCTGTTTGAAGAGGTGTGCCTTTAACATTCTCCGACCTTCGGACTGACTTACCCAGCCATTTGCTGGGGACCTACAGTTTACGTGGTTTCCGAATAACGGTGCTACTCGACATTTTCCACATCAGCAACACTGCCAGAGTTGAAAAAAGTGAAAAGTGACAGATAAAAATCCAGGGACACTTTTTATATATAACGTTAGAGCGGGTATCCAGCCCGTGAAATATGAATTCATAGTGTTAAACTTTACCACTGTGTTACCGAGCCACCGATACAGAACGTAAATTTCACTCTAGTGAAGTGTGGGTTGGTCAAATGTTTGAAATTCTATGGGACCAATTCTAAGGACAACACACATATCCATGCCCGAGGGAGGATTCGAACCTCCGACGCGGAAGGTCGCGCGATCCGTAACGTGGCGCTCAAGACCGCTCGAATACTCTCGCGGGGCAGTGGGCGGGTCGCTAGTTCATAATAAAGTTGCTGATACCTTCTTTCAATCTCCATATTTATTTTATTTATGTATTTAACTCATTGTTCTTTTGGGCGATCTGAATCAATTTATACAAGTTTCCAGCCAAGATAGCATTATTTATTTATGGATGGCCGGTTTCGACGTTCAAAGACGACATCTTCTGATCTCCAATATTTTGCAATGTCATATCTTATATGGTCCTATCTATATATTTTCATTAGATCGGTCATCAATAAATAAATAATGCGATCTTGGCTGGAAACTAGTATACATTTATTTTATTTCTTTTATATTTTAGATGTACTTGAAATAGGTGCTTAGGGCGCAGCCTGGAGACCCATAGTCCCTTGTCTTGGATTGCCACTGTCGTAGACAAACAGAACCTTAACCACTCAACTACTGATACAGGCCATAAAACTGTAACCAGAGCTGTATTTTGTGGACCGAAATCGGATTACTATGCTGCCTTCTCCTCTCTGTTCTCCCGGTCTTTCGCCTATCGAAAACGTACGGTCGTCGACCTCTACCTCGACCACAATTCACCACCCGTTGCTACACCAGATCTTCTTCGAGAATGTTTCAAAGTAGATAATGACACATCCAAAGATTCTTTGATTCAATGCCATGGTGTATAGCAATGGAGACAGTCTTAGCATCTTCGAATTGTGTCATATTTTCAGTTATGCTATTTTTGTGGAACTTGTTATGTGCAAAATTAATTTTACAGTGGCTCTCCGGTCTTTGATGGTGGCGCTTTTTGATTGTTCTGTGTATTAAAGAACATATATTTACAAAATTTAAGGCGAAGGAAGTCAGCGCACATGCACACCATGCTCCAAAGCTTACGGGATCGGCGAAATAGCGCTAGTACTGAAGATAATGAGTAGGGGTACTTCACCATTAGTGTTTGGGTAAGTTGAACATCTGGGTCTCAAGGCAGGAGATTAGCGTATTCCCTGCGGGTGTTGTGAATTCACTGTGTCCAGATGGTATAGGGTACAACTGACTAGGAAGGAGCAGATCCAGGTTCTAGTACCTGCCCAGCTGTTTCTACTTCTCCCACTAATGTATGTCAGTGGCAACTTGTAGCTAATGTGTTAATTTCATTTGTGTATTATCGAAATATTAGTATCGGTATGTGAACAGGACAGAGTGGTTAGTTTCCAGAAATCGAATTCATGTGCTGTGATTGGCAAGTGCCTTGCTACAACTGTGAGGCGTTTGTGGAACAAACGGATAGGAAGGAATCCAGCCATGACAAAAATATTCCACCTGGTACGTAGTATGTATGAGAGAGTCGAAATACCCTAAGACTTAAAATAAATTTTAATAATCCCCACTACAAAGAAAGCAGGCGCAGACAGGTGTGAAAATTACAGAACCACCATTTTAAGTCATGGTTGCAAAATTTTAACACAAATTATCTACAGAAGGATAGAAAATCTGGTAGAAGCCGATCTCGGGAAAGATCAGTTTGGGTTCACAAGAAATGTAGGAACACGGAACGCAATACAACTTTACGATTTATCTTAGATGATATTTTAAAGCAAGGCAAATCTTACATTTCTAGTTTTTGTTGATTTGGAGAAGGTTTATGACAATGTTGATTAGATTACAAGCTTCAGATTCTGAAGCAAGCATGAGTAAAATATAAGGAACGGAAAGTTACTTACGACTTATACAAAAACCAGACAGCTGTTATCAGAGTTGAAGGGCATGAAAGGGATGGAGTGGTTGGGAAGGGAGTAAGACATGGCTGTCACCGTTCTCCATTGTTATTCTATTTGTACATTGAGCAAGCTGTAAAGGAAAGCAGGAAAAATTTGGAGAAGGAATAAAAACATCGCGTTTTCCCGATGACGTAATTCTGTCAGAGACGGCAAAGGACATGGAAGACCAGTTGAACAGAAATGATAATGTAGTGAAAGGAGCGTATAAGATGAATACAAACAAGAGCAAAAGTAGGGTAATGAAATACAGTCTACGGACATCAGCCAATGCCGAAGGAATTAGATTAGATAACGAAACAGTAAAAGAGGTAGATGAGTTTTGTTACTTGGGCAGTAAAATTACAAATGATGGTTGCAGTACAGAGGATATAAAATGCAGAATGGTGATGAGAAGAAGAGCGTGTTTGAAATAGAGAAATTTTTTAACATCGAATATCAATTTATAAGTTGTTGTTGTTATGGTTTTCAGTCCGGAGACTGGTTTGATGCAGCTCTCCACCCTACTCTATCCTGAGCAAGCCTTTTCATCTCCCCATAAGAACGACAACCCACATCCACTTGAATCTGCTTACTATACGCGTCTCTTGGTCTCCCTATGCGACTTTAACCCCACACACTTCCCTCCAATGCTAAATATACGATTCCTCGATGTCTAAGAATGTGTCCTACCAAGCGATCCCTTCGTTTAGTCACGGTATGCCAAAAATTCCTTTTCTCACCAATTCTGTTCAGTGCCTCTTCATTAGTTATGCGATCTACCCACCTAATCTTCAGCATTTTTCTGTAGCACCACGTTTCAAAAGCCTCTATCCTCTTCCTGTCCGCACAGCTTATCGTCCATGTTTCACTCCCGTACAAGGCAACACTCCACAAAAATGCCTTCAGAAAAGACTTCCTTACACTTAAATTATTAGTCGATGTTAGAAAATTTCTCTTTTTCAAAAATGCTTTTCTTCCCATTGCCATTCTGCATTTTATATCCTCTGTACTGCGATCATCGCATGTTATTTTACTACCCAAGTAACAAAACTCATCTACCACCTTCATTGTTTCGTTACCTAATCTAATTCCTTCAGCATCACCTGATTTTCTAAGACCGCATTCCATTATTTTTGTTTTGCTCCTGTAAATGTTCATTTTATACGCTCTCTTCAACACACTGTCCATTCCATTCAACTGCTCTTCCAGGGCCTTCTTGTCTCTGACAGAATTACAATGTCATCAGCAAACCGCAATGTTTTTATTTCTTCCCCCTGAACTTTAATCCCTAATCCTAATTTTTCCTTGCTTTCCTTCACTGCCTGCTCGATGTACAAATTGAATAGCATCGGAGATTGGCTACAACCCTGTCTTACTCCCTTCCCAACTGCTGCTTCCCTTTCATGCCCTTCGAATCTAATAACTGCGGTCTGGCTTTTGTACAATTGTAAATAACTCTCCTTTCCTTGTATTTTACCCCTGCTGACTTCAGAATTTGAAAGAGTGTATTCCAGTCAACAATGTCAAAAGCTTTCTCCAAATCTACCAAAGCTAAAAATGTAGGTTTGCCTATCCTTAATCTATCTTCTAAGATAAGACGTAAAGCGAGTATTGCCTCCCGGGTTCCTACGTTCCTCCTGAATCCAAACTGATCTACCCCGAGGTCAGCTCCTACCAGCTTTTCCATTCTCCTGTAGATAATTCGTGTTAAAAGTTTGCAACCATGACTTATCAAACTGACGGTTCTCTAATTTTCACACCTGTCTGCGCCTTATTTCTTCGGAATGGGTTTATTACATTTTTCGTAAAGTCTGAGGGTATTTCGCCTGTCTCATACGTCCTACACACCAGTTCAAATAGTTTGGTCATGGCTGGCTCTCCCAGAGACTTTAGTAGCCCTGAGGGTATGTCATCTACTCCTGGGGCCTTGTTCCGACCTAGGTCTTTCAAGGCTCTGTCAAATTCATCTCTCAGTATAGTATCTCCTATTTCATCTTGATCTATTTCCTCTTCCCTTCCTACAACATCGTCTCCAAGATCGTTTCCTTTGTAGAGCTGTTCTATGTACTCTTTCCACCTTTCAGCTTTCCCTTCTTTGCTGAGAACTGCTTTCCTATCTGAGTTCTTGATATTCGTAGAGTTGCTTTTCTTGTCCCCAAATGTCTCTTTTATTTTCCTGTAGGCGGTATCTACTTTTCCCCTTCTTATACATTCTTCTACAGATTTGCATTTGGCTTCTAGCCACTCCTGCTTAGCCATTTTGCAGTTCCTGTCAATCTCATTTCTTAGTAGTCTGTACTCCATTTTGCCTGTTTCAGTTACTGCATTTTTATATTTTCTCTTTTCATCAATTAAATTTAGTATTTCCTGTGATATCCAAGGATTTTTTGTAGGTCTTGCCTTTCTACCTATTTTGTCCTCCGCTGCCTTCACTATTTCATCTCTCAATGCTACCCATTCCTCTTCTACTGTTTCTAGTGTTTTATTTCCCACTGTTTCTGTCAATTGATGCTTAAATCTCCCTCTGAATTTCTCCAGAATTTCACGTTCCTTCAATTTATGCAAGTCCCATCTCCTTATTTTCCTACCTTTCTGCAGTTTTTTTAGTTTCAGCCTACAGTTCATGACTAACAAGTTATGGTCAGAGTCTATATCTGCTCCTGGGTATGTCTTACTGTTTATCACCTGGTTCCGGAATCTATGTTTTACCATTATAAAATCTATCTGATACCTTCCGGTGTCTCCTGGTCTCTTCCACGTATACAACCTTCTTTTGTGATTCTTAAACCACGTGTTTGTTACGATTAAATCATGTTCCGTGCAAAATTATACCAGGTGACTTCCTCTTTCACTCCTCCTGCCCAGTCCATATTCACCTACTATTTTTCCTTCTCTTCCTTTTCCTATTACCGTATTCCAGTCTCCCATTACAATTAAGTTTTCCTCTCCCTTAACTGTCTGAATAATTTCCTTTAGCTCCTCATATATTTCTTCGATCTCCTCATCATCGGCAGAGCTAGTGGGCATATAAACCTGTACTACTGTTGTCGGTGTTGACTTCGTATCTATCTTGACAATTATAATGCGATCACTGTGCTGCCCATAGCAGTTTACCCGCATTCCTATCTTCTTATTCATTATCGGTCCTATTACTGTGATACCCACAACTGATTTTGTATTTATAATCCTGTACTCACCTGACCAGAAATCCGGTTCATCCTGCCACCGAACGTCACTAATCCCCACTATATCTAACTTCAACCTATCCATTTCCCTTTTTAAATTTTCTAATTTTCCTACCCGATTAAGTGATCTAACATTCCACGCTCCGATCCGTAGAATGCCTGTATTGTCTTTCCATCCTCTTGAGTAGTCCCCGCCCGGAGATCCGAATGTGGGACTATTTTACCCCCGGAATATTTTACCCGAGAGGATGCCATCATCATATTTTCATACAGTAGAGCTGCATGTCCTCGGGAAAAGTAACGGTTGTAGTTTCCCCTTGCTTTCAGCCGTTCGCAGTAGCTGTGTGGCAAAACCACATTAGCTGATGTTACAAGGCCAGCTCAGTCAATCATCCAGACTGTTGCCCCTGTAACTACTGAAAAGGCTGCTGCCCCTCTTCAGGTACCACACGTTTGTCTGGCCTCTCCACAGATACCCATCCGCTGTGGTTGTACCTACGGTACGGCTAGCTGCGTCGTTGAGGCACGCAAGCCACCCCACCTCGGCAATGTCTGTGGTTCATGGGGGAGGAATTTATGAGTATGGAAGTCATTTCAGAAGGTATTTTTGTGGAATGTTGCCGTATACGGGAGTGGAACTTCGGAGAGGAATAGCATAGAACCTTTGAAATGTGCTACAAAAGAATGCTGAAGATTAGGTAGGTGAATCGCGTAACTAATGAGGAGGTACAGAACAGAATTGGGGTTAAAAGGTATTTCGGGCATACCTTGACTAAAAGAAGGGCTCGATTGTTAGGACGCATTCTTAGACATCAAGAAATCGTGAATTTAGCGTTGCAGGGAAGTGTTTGGGGTAAAAATCGCAAAGTGAGAGCAAGAGATGAATACAGTAAACATATTCAAATGAATGTACGTTGCCGTTCTTATGAGATGAAGAGGCTTGCTTAGGGCAGAGTAGGGTGGAGAGCTGTATCAAACCATTCTCCGGACTGAAGACCACAACAATATACTATGTGTCCAAAGCGGGATCACCGCCACTTTGTTGAGTCGACAATGGAGAACGACATCGTCTCAAATATTCAAATATTTATAGATTTAAGGTACCAAACTGCTCTTGTCACCGGTCGCTAGACCTACAAACTGCTTAAACTAACTCATCCAAAGGACGACACACACATGTTCGAAGCCGGACTAAATCCAACGGCGGAAGCGAAAACTTGTTATATAGAACTTTCCGAACACGAGGAAGTCATGAGCCTTTTTGGTCGCCTTGGTCTAATATCAATTTTAAGTACTATCTGTTTTCAGAGCATAAAATATTCATAAGTAATGAAAAGAAGGCTGGGTATTCCATGCTATATTTTTCTAAGATGTAATAGGGATCTGTTGACAGGCAACATGAACTACAAATAAAAACGATCCGATAGGACGTGAAAGATTTGGTGACAAGTTTTTTTTTCTTTTTTTATTAACTTATTGTGTAATAAGACCTCCCCCGGCTTTGGAAGTGTAAGCAGACTAGACAGAACATATCCTTCCTCCTTCGAATCGGAACTACATAACTTCCTCTTTGTAAATATCCATAAGAATTTGTAGAATTGGAAAAGGCTTTTGACAATGTTGAGTGGAATACACTCTTTCAAATTCTGAAAGTAGCTGGGGTAAAATACAGGGAGCGATAAGTTATATTTAGCTTGTCCAAAAACCAGACGGCAGTTATTAGAGTCGAAGAAGATGAAACGGACGCATTGGCTGGGAAGTGAGACAGCGTTGTTGCCTTTATCCAATGTTGTTCAATCTATACCTGGAGCAAGCTGTGAAAGAATGGAAGGATAGATTTGGAGAGGAAATTTAAAGTTCATGGAGAAGAGATAAACACTTTGCATTTGACTCATCACATAATAATTCTGTCAGTGACATCAAAGGAGCTGCAAGAGAGTGTCTTGAAAGGCAGGTATAAGATGAACATTAACAAAAGTAAAACAAGGAATTCATGACGCAAATTGCGTCATTGAAATATCTGGGGGGGGGGGGGGGGGATTAGTACTTTTGGTCAGCCTGGAGGACGGTCATTTCTAAAACAGTTTACAAAACGTGAAATAAAAGATATTTACTTTCAATATTAAATGGAAAAACAGAACCTAATATCTAGTTGGTGGGGTGGTAGTAGTTTGGGGGAGGAAGTCATTGGCCAAGGGAGGGGGCCACCTCCGGACAGTAGTGTTTACAACTATGCGCTCTGAAATGCACACGGATGTAGGCGATACAAGTAGACTTCTATAGAGTTATAAGGTAAGGAAGAAAATGAAACAGAGTATAACCAACCAATACCCATTATTTACGATAGATGTGACTTTTAATTTCAAGAGAATTCAGTTTCCAGTGAGACTTGCAGTTTCTATTACGGTTAATAAACCACAGGGCAGTTTATTCAGTACAGTGTAGTCGATTTCACATGCCCGTCCTTCTTATACGGACAACTTTATGTCACTTGCCCTGGGGTGGCCTCACCAAATAAATTATTCATATTAGATCTTGGATAAGTAACAAGAAATATTATTTATAGTTAATTTGTGAGTTAAATAAATGTATGAATGTTACAAATCATTTGTATTTTGATTACTATATATCTTTGTTTGGATACTGTACTTAAAATTTTGCGTATTATGCAAGACAGCTTTATTTCTAATGTTGTATCCGATAAATATAACATGTTATTAGAAAGAAGGAGATGGGCAAAGACAGAAGGAATAGGAGGAGTACTATCTCAAGAGTTGAATAAATAAATAAATACCCAGAAAATGCCGGGTTTTCAACTAGTAATAAATATACAGCCCATGTGACCGGTGCTGGACCCTGTAGGACTGTCGAAGCTGTTTTCTGCCCGTAAGTTGGTAACTGCTCCAGCGGTTACCGACTTACGGTCAGAAAATAACTACCACAGCCCTACAGGGTCCAGCACCGGCCACATGAGCTGTATATTTATTATTTCTGAAGATGACGTATATTCGGCTGAAACCGGTCAAATAAATCATTTTTACCTCTGCGATCAAGCCTTATTACAATACAAATATGTATCTATATTTTTACCAGTAATTACTTTTTCAGTGAAATGTGTCTGTTTTTCTCAGGAAGTCCGTATTGTGACTTGATCCTGTTCTACTTCCAGTGGCCGCTATTCATCTGTACGGTTTGATTCCACCTGCTGTGGTATGTGTGCCGTAGTGTCGTCTTTCATTAACACAAGCCCGCACTGTAATGAGCACCTAAACGCTTGCACTGGCGCGCAGAATTCCAAACTCTGTTTTTCTCAGACGAGTCCTTTATCAACTTCACTCGCTATTCTTCTCTGTAGATACCCAACACCAGCGCGGTACCGGCAGCACCGGGTGAAAATATCGGGTAGCCTCCCACACTGCGCAGCTCCTCACGATTTCAAATCGAGCTCGAGGAGCGAAGAAGACTGGAAGAGGAACAGCAGCCAAGGCCGGCGGACGTGCAGTTAGACAATAAGCGCCGCCACACACGTCGCGCGGCCGATCCCCGCCCAGATAGAGGGCAGTATAAATTACGACACGCCGCGGGACAGCCTGAAACTTCATACAGCATCGCGAGGCGCGGGCGCTCATCTAGGGGCGACGCGCCGCCCGGGCATTCTCCTACCTCCTCTCTTTAACACTGCTTGCCATCCGCCCTCTTACCCTCAATTTTTCAACTTTTTTTCGCTTATTTCTCATTCCCCGGGACTCGGCTCTCTTACGTCACCGTTCCGGTAGGAGGAAAAATGACAGAACGGCGGAGGCGGCGGTATTACGGCGGCAGTCCGGATAATCCATCAGCGGGGCGAGGGCTCAGTCAGTGTCAGCCGCGTGCCTTATTGTTATTTAGCCGCGTCCCGCGCGTGGGAGGCGGGAGGCGGCGGCGGCCGGCCAGGAGCCACGGTGTCGGGGGGCGGGGGGCGGAGGCGGCGCCGCTCGTTACGCCGTCGGCCGCCCGGGGGCGCCAGCCTCGCAGCGGGAGCACCCGCGCTCCAACAGGTCGCAGCGGGGCGCCGCTACCGCCTGCCACGCACCTGTCCGCACCTCGCTATTATTTCTATTTGTAACGCCGACGCCGTGGCCCGGCGTCCATCGAGAACCCAGCCGCACAGCGGTGCGGTAAAAAGCAACACTGTTCCACCCGTGGCAAACGGTTTCAGAAGCTATCGTTCTTGTCAATCACAGATGGCTGCCGGCCGCGGTGGCCGAGGGGACTGAGGCGCTTCAGTCACGGTCTGCACGGCCACTACGGTCGGGGGTTCAAATCCCCCCTCGGGCATGTATATTTGTGCCGTCCTTAGTTGTAGGTAGTTCATAAGTAGTTTGTAAGTTTAGGAACTGATGACCAGGTAGTTAAGTCCCTTAAGCTTAACAAACAACAACACAGATGGCTGTTTACTTACACTAAGCGATAGTGCT
The DNA here is from genome assembly GCA_026315105.1 of Locusta migratoria. Classification (NCBI taxonomy): domain Eukaryota; kingdom Metazoa; phylum Arthropoda; class Insecta; order Orthoptera; family Acrididae; genus Locusta; species Locusta migratoria. Next base: position 224,377,622 of record CM048748.1, on the reverse strand, counting down.
ATCCACAAGTGATCTCAAATCGATTCCATATTTATAAATGTACTTTATAAATTGTATCACAGTACGACACATAGTTCATGCGATAGAAGGACAATAACAGTAACGTTCATGGTAAACCGTGAAACGTGTCCATAAAAAATTATTTTTGTAAGAAAATGTCCAATATTGTGCCTCCTGTTTTGTATCGAGTAACTTGCTTGCAAGAGAATGTATAATATCGCTTCTACTGTATGTATCGATATGTGTACTTAACTCTGTGAAGTTTCATCTTTGGCAAAGATCATGTATTGCATAGCATTGTAGCTCGCGCTGAGAGAGAGTAGCACTTGTTTTCAGCTCGCTTAGAGAGCGGTTGAGTTGTGTGTATGGCTCCGATGTAGAGCAGAGGCTGCTTTGCCAGCAAGTCAGAAGTTGTATTATGTAGGTAAAGTAATGCTGATTATTAATAATAAGTAACAAAGTTGACCTTTATTTCCTGTTTCATTTACGTAGTTAGAAAATTAACCTACTTCCTTCATTTGATAATTAGTTATTAGTGGATTTAAAGTGCAGTATTGATTTTAATAATATTGTTGAACAGATTTCGTTATTGGTGCCATAGTAAATTATAGTTAATTGACTATGATACTAAATTTCAATAATCAGAAACTGATCTGCATAAAATTCTCACAGTCAAGCATTAAGAAAGTGGTTTGTGATTTTTTTTAATATCTTTCTCGCAGTCAAAATTTTATAGTATAGTCAGTGTCTGTTTCAAATGGTGACTTGTCACAGTTGTTTTGTGTTTAAAATATCCGTTGCGCACATAATCAGTTTAATGCACTGTTTCTTATTTAATAATATATACATCAATATCAGGGCCATAATTAAACCAAATTGCTGTGTTAATGAACAATTTGTTACCTGATTTAACGATAGGTTCAACATCCACAACACACACACAGCTTTTAACCGCCCCATCACACATCGGGTTTTAATCTATTACTACTTTACAGTTAACTCTGTTCGCAACGGATTTTACCGACTTACAGCACTTCTAAAATGAATATATAGCTGCAAAATTATACAATTGTACAATTTATAATTCAATAATGATCGTATATACTGCGATGGGTAAAAACCTGTCACATCGTGCAACACGTATTCCAGTCAGCTGAAGGAAATTCCTGGAAAGCTGACAGTAGCAGAGGTGCCCACAGGGTGGTGGGGGGGAGGGTGGGGGGTCTTGACGCAAACTATGATCACAAAACGTGAAATAAATTATATTTAATTTCAATATTAGATGGCAAAACAGGACCTAATATCTCGTGTGTGGGAGGGGGGGGGGTGTCGGGTTGATCGTAGTTTGGGGAGGAGGGAGTCATTGGCCAAGGGAGGGGGGCAGCCGAGGCGGAGCGGCCGAACGCATTGAGGCGCTATGTTAAGATGCGGGAGGCCGTTCCACGTACCTCACAAGAAGCTTCTAATAAAATTGCGTGCTTATGCAACATCGCTACAATTGTTTCGAAACTCGCCGCGGTGGAGTAACCGAGCGGTCTAAAGCGTCTCGCTGCGGACCGCGCGGTTGCTCGCCGTGGAGGTTATAGGGCTCCTGCAGCTCCTTTATAAACTACTATGGTAGCTGAAAACCCGTCGTTACCCGGGTTTGTATTTATTTATTTATTCAAGCCTTCAGTTAGTTTGTTGTGGTCTTCAGTCTGCAGACTGGTTTGATGCAGCTCTCCACGCTGTCCGGTGCTAGTCTCTTCATCTGAGAATACGTTTGCCAACCTACATCCTTTTGACTCTACTTACTGTATTCGCCCCTCGGTCTTCCTCTACGTTTTTTACCCCACATACTTGCTTCTAATGCTAAGCTGACAATTCCTTGATGTCTCAGAATGTGTCCTACCAATCTATCCCATCTCTTAGTCAGGGTATGCCAGATACTCTTTCTCTCCTCAACTCTGTTGAGTACCTCCTTTTTAGTTACGTGATCTACCCATCTAATCTTCATCATTCGTCTGTAGCATCACATTTCGAAACCTTCTTACATATTTCTGTCTGAACTTCTTATCGTCCATGTTTTACTTCCATACAATGCTACACTCGAAACAAATGCTTTCAGAAAGGACTTGATATTGTATGTCAACAAATTTCGCTTCTTTTGTAATACTTTTCTTCTCATGGCCATTCTGCATTTTATATCTTCTTTACTTCGGCTATCAGAAGTTATTTTTCTACCCAAATAACAAAACTCATCTACTACTTTTATTGTCTCATGACCTAATCTAATTCCTTCAGCATTGCCTGATTTTCTAATACTACTTTTCATTAACCTTGTTTTACTCTCGTTAATGTTTATCTTACATCTTCCTTTCCAGACATTCTCCATTCCATTCAATTGCTCTTCCAGATCCTCTGCAGTATCTAACAAAATTACTATGTCATCGACGAACTGCAAAGTTTTTATTTCTTCTCCCTGAACTTTAATTCCCTCTCCAAATTTCTACTTGCATTCCTGCTCAGTGTACAGATTGAACAACATTGGGGAAAGGGTACAACCCTGTATTACTCCCTTCCCAATCTCTGCTCCCCTTTCTTGCCCTTCGACTTTTAATAACTACTGTCTCGCTTTTGTATTGTTTGAATATAACTCTTCTCCTTATTTTTCTAAAATTATGTAATATTTATAGGATAACATTTAAGAAATAAAGCCGTCTAGCATTATATACAAAATAGTAAGTGCAGTATCCAAACAAAGAAAGTTACTCATGAAGATACAAATGATATGTAACATTCATTTACTTCAAAGTATGATTATAAACAATACTTATCGTTAGTTTTCCAAGAGCTAGTATGAACAAGTTCTTTCTTCAATAAAGCAATGTCTTAGTTGCAAAATTTTTTATTCAAATGACGCGTTTCGCCCGATTAGGGTACCTTCAGATATCTGACAAAGAAAAAGAATGAACCAGAACTTTCAATATTTACATGATAATATTTCAAAAATTTTAAAAATATTTGAGCTTCAAAACTGCGCTGAAATCGGTAATAAGGAACTGCAACAATGTGCGGTACTGAGGTGAAGTGAATGAAATTACAAAGTAGCTGGAATTACTCACAGCCCATTATTATTTTTCTTTTGAGAATAAGGAAAAATATGGTTTGGAAATGAAGAGTTGTTTATCGGGCTTTTCAGTAGAAGTTTTTGCCAACCACATTGAGTGCGAATACTTCACAATAAAAATCTATGTTGTGCAGTAACATTCTGTTTTATAGGAGATATGTTGCCGACATTTTAATTATTTTTTCAAGACAATAAAGCTGATAGAACTTCCCTGGTTAGTGAATTTAACAGCCTTAATCCAAAGTTATCGTACACTTATGAATCAATAGATGTGCAGGGCATCTTGAATTATCTAGACATGCCTCTACAGCTGGTGGAAAATAAAATGCAGTTCGACATATTTAGGAAGCCAGGGACGAGTGCTTCAATAATTCACTCGACTTCTTGTCGTCCTAGAGACTACAAGCTAAGCTTTTTCAGCTATATTATAAGTCTGCAGTATTCACTAGATTCCCCTGTGATTTTTATTCGTAAAAGAAAATGCAAGTCCCTAGAAGTTACATTGTTAATATTTTTGTAACAACTAACAGTGACGAGAGACCTCTTTATATGCAATGTCGACCCGTAACAAAATCGACACACATTCAGCCTGGGTTACACGGTAACGGCCGCGCGGTGCTAGGCGCCATGTCAAGGTATGCGCCACCACTCCCTCCGGAGGTGTGTTTATTGCGCATGGATGTGTTTGTTGTCGTTATAATAGGTTTAATTTAGTTTAAGTAATTTGAAGGGATTATTCATACAGTTAAGCGATAGGAAAACTTGATTGTGTTGGCGGACTGGAATTCTTTAGTAGGAAAAGGAGGGGAAGGAAAAATAGTAGGTGAATATGGACTGGGAAAAAGGAATGAAAGACGAGGTTGCCTGGCAGAATTTTACACAGAACATAATGTAATCATAACAAACAGTTGGTTTAAAAATCATGAAAGAAGGTTGTTTACAGGGAAGAGACCAAAAGAGACATGAAGGTACCAGATAGGTTTTATTATGGTAAGACACAAATTCGGGAATTAGGTGTGATACTGTAAGACATATGCAGGGGCAGATATAGACTCTGACGATGTCTTACTGGTTGTGAACTGAAGACTTAAACTGCAGAATGGTAGTCTGCATATGTTTTTACAATGAACACCTTTTTTAATATCTATGTGCATTTATGTGTCTAAGTGTGGCTGCCGCTCACACAGCAGATGAATATCTTATTATGGAAATATCCGAAACGCGTCATATTAAAGTCATGCTGTACTGTGCTGTAATTCTGCAACATGTCAAGCTTCTCTGCAGCACTGCCGATTAATTTGATCATTGCCGCCTGCCTCCTGTCACATGCACAAAAGACAGCGAATTCCATTTCGAAGAAACATCTATTACTAAAGGGAGCAATGGTTCCGGAAAAAGCGTTGTAAACGAAGCAGTACAAACTAAAATATCAGACACGACCTTCAATAGAGATGGTTGACTGAAGCTGGGTACGGTCGTGGACCCCTGTGATTTGAAATCTCAAGCGGTAGTGGCGAGAACGCTACCAGGATATTATCGTTTGTTTATTGAATTAAGAACAAAACACTTCAAAATTATTTTACTAAACCATCATTTACATCTCTCCATTGAAGCCAGGACTGTTTACACAAAACATTTCAAAATGTATATTACCAGAACAACTACACTCATACCACAAGATAATACAATTTTACGTGAAAACATTGGCATGAATGTATGTATGTACTACCCGTGTAATAACAGTTAAGATTTTGATACGGATAGGTAACTTTAAAGATAACATTAATAGACTCTACGGGAATTAAACTGACACCTTTGACTCGTGACCAGTAAGTAAAGTCAAAATTATTATTTTTTTTCTTTTGATGAACAGAGGAATACTTTAATTACAGTATTAGAACATAATCACATCCTATCAGAATTTATTAAAATCGATAAATCTGGTTAAAAGTCATGTCCTTGTAACTAAAGCTCTGTCATTAAACGAATGGAACTTGGTGAGTGAGTGATTGCTTAGTATCTGATAAAAGAAAACATCTAAGGAATCATGAGAGACGGCAATAAACGATGTCCTCAAGGGTTCGCTGGGAGATACTCATGCATAGTCAACAACCTAACGAAAAAATGTTTCTTCGAATGAAGACACTAATGTGGGGGGAGAGTGATTTTGTTATGGCTTGTAATGATGGCAACATTGGTAGGCTGAAAGTGCTACAGCATATGGGAGTCAATCCTGGAGCAAACTGCAGCAGAGAACTTGAACGGATGGACAAGGTTCGCATTGATAAAGCAGAGTGTGCGGCACAATTGGCCACTAAGTTGTCCAGAAATAAAGAAAAAAAAAAAAAAAAAAAAAAAAAAAGGAACAAAAACCTGGAAAAAGATCTAGTGGATGATATACAGTATGGTGTTGAGTGCTTCTGAGCGACTAAATATAAGGATTAAACATATATTGAGTTGCAGTTTTTTGAAAATTTAGATGTCTTGTCTGTAAATTTACTATTTCCGTTGCAGTTTCCTTAAATCTCAGAAATCACTTCGAGTAGAGCATTCATATAGTCAGGGAGTATTAACATACAGATCCTGAATCTACTGAACTAAGTGAAGAACATATTGGTATGTACAATTAAAATTATTGTTTAAGATAAGTCACAAAAAAGTACAGAAACTTTTTAGCGTTTCATTCAACAATTTTATTTCTGGAAACAGTGGCTGTAAGTGTTATAGTTCAGTAAACTTAGATCATACAGTTTAAGGTCCTGTAAAAAATTCATGTCAATGGCTACAGTGGTTCCTAAAATACAAGGAAGTCAATGCACTAAATTTACCTTTGTCGGAATAGGGTGTAACAACTCGCCTTAAGAGACTCGTGTTGAGATTTTCTCGAAGGGAAGGATATTTGAAAATCTCATCTACCTCTCGCACGTTTTCGGCAGGAAGCCCCAGGTACGTGCGCTACTACATATAGGAAAAGTTGCGGAATTCGTGTACGGGTATTATTGAGGCCTACCTCGACGGCATCTGAGTTGCGGAGTTCGAGTCCTTCCGGCTGTGCAGCCATCCTATTTACTCCTGCGGTAGATGCGGTGTACTCAGGAATTGCAGTTCCGTAGAAACGGCCGACTGCGTTGATTGTAAACGCCATTCCTGCCGTTACGCCGCATCTGCCGTTTACATCGCATTACACGTCGTTTTAATTCACGGAGTAAGTAGCGCTGAGTACTGTTCGCCTCCTATTTTCGGAGGGAGTCGTGGATGCCGGAGAGAACTATGTCAGTTACGGGAGGCGGGCGTCTTAAATTGAGACGGCGCGCGACGTGCAGCTGCGTGTGTGGCGGTGCTGTACATGGCGCGACGGCATTCCTTATGGGGAGCCCCGCGGCCGCCGCCGCTCAAACGAGCCGACGCTACGCAGTCGCCGCCGCCGCTGCCGCCGCCGCCTCAGCCAGTGTCGTGAGCGTCTGCACTGGACCGGAAACTGTCAGCCAGGGGCGAGCACGCCTTGCCGCAAAGTTATATTTCTGGGTGCCAATAAAATGAAATGAGCGTATGGCTTTCTTGGCTGAGAGATCCCTTGCGGGATTGTTCGGCCGCCTTAGTGTAAGTCTTTTTATTTGACGCCGCGTGGGCGACTTACGTGCCAATGATGATGAGATGATGATGATTAGGACAACACACAACACCCAGTCCCCTGCCGGGAATCGAACCCGGGCCTCCTGCGTGGTAGTGAGCGACGCTACCGCTGAGCTACGGAGGCGGACTGGGTGCCAAAAGTCATGCGATAGCGATTTGCCCAGGTATCTGGCCGTAGTATCACGTACACAATGGTATAATACCAGCAAATCTTAATATATACATATATAAAAATTGATGTGTTTGTGACTATATTTCACTCTACAGCCAAAACTACACATCGCAAAACGAATAGTGTTTGTATATAGTAGCATGTATCAGTCTTCCATAGTGCACTATGGTGGTAGAGGGTTGATAACGATAAAAGGGTGGAAGATATGGGAGTTACCAATGATAATTGCTGGGTGTTCTGAGCTTGCTTGGTGCTGATAAGGACTATTCATATGTACGTTTTCTTGCATATTTGTTGCTGTGTAGCAGCAGCTTCTAATGTTCAAATGTTTGTAGAGCTTATGGGACCCAACTACGGGATCATCAGTCCCTAAACTTACAAACCGCCTATGAAATAGCTACCACTAAGGACGGCACAAATATCCATGCCCGAGGGGGGATTCGAACCCCTGACCGTAGTGGCCGTGCAGACCGTGATTGGCGCGCCGCAGTCCTCTCGGCCACCGCGGCCGGCAGCAGCACCTTGGTGGAAGAATTTGCCGGTACTAACAGTTGCCTAGGGATCGCCCGATTGCTGTCATCACAATCTTCGAGAAGGCTTCTTCCTTGATTCCGCATTCTAGTCGGAAAGCATGGAGAGCCTTATGAGAAAACTTGGTACAGACTCAAAGCTCTCAGATAGAGTCGCACATGTGAATGCAAATTCTGTTGCAGCAAGACTAATGAATATTTCGAAGTCTAAAGTAGAGAAGGCATACACACGAGCTGTGAAAGAGGAACTGCACATATAAAGGTCCCAGCTAGAGCCACGTCCTGACTCTTGACGCGAATTCAGCATTGAGGAAGTTGAGACAGCCTTGGATGGTAAAGATAAATAAAGCTCCTGGTTTTGATGGGGTGTATCCAGAGTTTCTGAAAGCTGCCGGCACAAAAACAAAATTATGGCTCACTGGCTTTTTCAGTGCGATGCTAAGAATTGAAAAACTACCAAAGCTTTTCAAACAGGCTAAGATAAATGTCATCTTGAAACCAGGTAAAGATGGAACAGATGCTTCTCACTATCGACATGTATCGCTGCTCAGTATGACCTACAAGCTACTTGAAAGGCTCATCCTAAACCGCATACAAGAGCCCATTGACCAAATCATCCCTGCTGAACAAGGTGGCTTTAGGAAACATCGGAGCTGCTGTGACCAGGTCTTAACTTTGACATTAATAGAAACTGCGTTCCAACGGGGTCGTAAATCAGCTGCAGTTTTTGTGAACCTCACAGCAGCTTATGACACCTTGTGGAGGAAAAAACTGATGTTGAAGCTTATCCAAATCATCCCATGCCAAAAGCTTGCATCCCTAGTGAACAACATGCTCTCGGGCAGACGCTTTAAGGTATTTCTGAATGGACAATCTAGAAGATGGAGGACGATAAATAACGGCCTTCTCCAGGGCTCTGTTATGGCCCCCGTCCTATTTAACCTATATATACATGACATGCCAGACACGAACTCCACGAAAATCCAGTATGCAGATGGCATAGCATTAGTCTTCCAGAGTAAAGACCTCAAGTACTGCGAGCAGGTACTGACGAGTGACCTGATTAAATTGATTACTTTCATAAATGGAGACTTCAACCAAACTCAAATAAAACTGAGATTACTGCATTCCACCTGAATGAGAAAGAAGCCCAAAGGAAGCTACATGTAACTTTTGATGAAATTGAAGTAGGAACATAACTACAATCCGGTATACCAAGGTATCACTCTAGATCGGTCCATGACATTCTTCGCAAGATTGCTGGCAGCAATTGAGGTGCGGACGCCAATACCGTGTGTATTCTGCTGGGGAATACTGCGCGCCAGTGTGGGAAAACAGCGCTCGCACGACAAAGATTGACGTCCAACTTAATGAAGCCATGAGGATTATCACTGGCACTGTCAGATCTACGCCCATTCAGTGGTTACCTGTCCTGGCTAACATTTCTCTGCAAGATCTGAGGAGGAAAGTAGCTAAGGTAAAATTGATAAAGAATGTCAAGGCTTACAAGAATTCTCCCTTGTATGATGCTCTAAAGGATCCCCCAGCATTTCGTCTCAAATCACGAAAACCTCCCTGGTGTGACACAGAAAGCACCACTTCCTTCGATGTGACCTCCAAGTGGCAAGAACGCTGGAACGAAAACTCCACCGCACAACGACCACCTCGTGCAAGATCCATCAAAGAAGGTTGAGGGATTCCATCTACCACGCCAAACCTGGTCGAGGCTGAACCGCATCAGGACTGGTCAAGGGAGGTGTGCTTACAACATGAAGAAGTGGGGTTTCCTTCTATCTTCTGACTGTGACTGCGGGGCAGATGGGCCGCGGTGGCCAAGGTGACTGAGGCGCTCTAGTCACGGTCTGCACGGCCACTACGGTCGGGGGTTCGAATCCCCCCTCGGGCATGGATATTTGTGGCGTCCTAGTTCGTAAGTAGTTCATAAGTAGTTTGTAAGTTTAGGGACTGATGACCCCGTAGTTAAGTCCCATAAGTTGTACAACATTTGAACATTTTTTGAGTTCAGCGTCTATAGCTGTAAAAGGATGGAAGATATAGTGGTTGAAAGTCGTTAGCTTACATAAAATTCGGACTGAAGACCAGCGATGACTTTTGACACTATAACAGCAAACAGGTTGATACAGCGGAACGTGACGCACGTTCTTCAGCTGTTTTTCTGCAACAAACGTAAGAATGCGTAACTTTTGTAAGTGTTCTTCACTTATATTTTCAGTATAATGTTTCAAAAATGCTCAAATGTTTCTAACCCTGTCGGGCTCAACTGTGTGGTTATTAGCCCGTAGCTTACAAACTACTTAAACTAAGGTAAACTAACCTGAGGACAACAGAAACGTCCATGCCCGAGGGGGGATTCGAATCCCCGACAGCGAACGGCCGCTCGCTCCGCAGCACGCTGCTCCAGTACGCACGGGAAATCCGCCGCGGCTGTTTACAGTAATTATAGACATTTACAAGGCAGAACTCAACGCTTTAAGAGTTTGAACAGAACAAGTTTCACAGTCTCTACAGAACTGCTATGGCACACGGAATGCTTTAACACTGCTTGAAAATTATCATAGAGGTTCCATTACATGAAAAAAACCTTGCTGTGAAATCTATTCTGACGCAAAATATATCACAGTACGGCATTTCAAATTTTAACATCATTTTATACGAATAAATTTTGTGTGATTATTTCATTAAATAATTTTTAAAGTGCTAACGGACCGCTGTACTTTGTGACACCATAAAATACAATATCTTAATATTGCTATATTTCATCAAAATGTATATATTTGTTGCATAACGATTTCTTTTCTATAATTGTATTAATGTATGTGTAGTAATGTTCTATGGATGAGATGTCTTTGTACTCACAAAAGCTTTGAACATTTCTATAATTTTATTAATGTATTTTAAAAATGTGTATTTTAATCTTGCGTGGATTGTAATACTAATAATTTTGAAACTACTTTATTGTAATAGTTTTATTGAGGATCTGGCTTAGGAATTTTATAAATGTATGTGTGATGTAAAAACCTGTGGAAAGAACTAAAAAACGGAGAGGGCATGCGTAAATGGAAAAGGTGGGGAAAGCTTACCAAAGCAGCGCTGGTGCGCGCTACGAACATTCTAGTTGAGAGAGTAGAGTAGTGTCTGAGACTTCGACGGGTGAGCAGTGTTCAGCTGAGGCAGTGTTTTATCAAGCCAGTATTGCAAGATTTTGTGTAAATGGCCTCGGATGACGAACGCTGCAAATTTTGGGCAAGGGCGCAAATATTGGTGGCTTAATTGTTTTAAATTTTCGAAGCCAAGAAGATTGCAAAAGCACAGCACTGTACGTAAGCCCAGTCATGTGAGTCACCTCCTGTTCACTGCCTGTACAGTGATGTAGGCGGTATAGCCTCTTCATGTTGTTCTGTGCTCGCTGGTCTCGACCGCTGCTGAAGCGGTTTGTCATTGGGGCCGCAACTGCCGGCTCCTTGGCCGCCGCAGTGAGCCCGACGTCGCAGAACAGTTTACACGACGGCGACGACGACAGACAGTGCAGTGTGTGTGAGCCGATACGACCATATGCATGCAATACACATGTCTGAAATGTGGCGGCAAACGGAGAAGTGTGGAACAAGGTAAAAAGAATCCATCTTATAACATTGATGATACATTACTTCCTTTATTTGCGCCTTAATTCTCCTCCAGATTACATGATCACTCGAAGAATTGCTTCAGCAGATCAACAAGAGCCCGAGCATGATACAGAGATAGATATCCATGAGAAGTGTCTCAGCGTCCATCAGGAAACTACCACGTCACCTCATTAATAAAGCAACATTTCACATTTTGAACTAAGTTACATCGTCCGGCCTCCCGCGTCGGAGGTTCGAATCCTCCCTCGGGCATGGATGTGTGTGTTCTCCTTAGGTTAGTTTAACTTAGATTAAATAGTCTGTAAATCTAGGGACTGGTGACCAACGGAGTTTGATCCCATAGAATTAGAAACATTTGAGCATTTGAACTAAGTTACGAGACTTGAATGTTCTTCTGACTCTTCTCTCGTCTGACTAGATGCCTCCAGGAGTCTTTCAAGTTCTTCTTCCCTTCAATCTCCTCTATATCGAATCGACTTGCGCATAATAGTTCGCGATCGGGAGCGCTCACTTTAGTTCGCTCTTTTACTTCGTCCGCTCCCAGTGACGGCTGAGCGGCGTGTCTGCGCGTGGAGGTGGAGGGGGAAGTTCCCCCACCTAGCTGCTTCATGCGCTTGCTGCTTGAGCCGCTAACGATATCACGCAAACCAAAAGATACAGCCTGAGGATAATTTCTCGCATTTAAGTTTAGAGCTATCTCTATATCTTGGCATTATGGAATTTATTAGTCAGATATTGCAGAGTGCAGAACACATCAAAACAGAAATTTTGTAGCACTGAACTATGTAATCTAGCAGGCAAACGCTCACCTCGAAATGATTCATCAGCAGAAGGCAAACACGTGATTTTTAATTCTGCTACGCGTCCTCTCGCTATTGTCCGTCGGTCTTCGGAAAAGAATCCAACGAACTAAGAAGCGAGATACTTTTGGCATAATAGTTCGCGACCGATCGCTCATATTTTAGTTCGCGACCGATCACGCATATTTTAGTTCGTCCGCTCTTTGCTCTTTTTAGTTCGTCCGCTCTTTTTGGCTTTTGCTACCGCTACTAAAAGAGCTCTCTTTTTACGACAGCTTTTTTATGTAATGAATCAGTGTTGCCAAAGCGTGCGCTATTACCCGTAGTTTTGGGCAATTTGACATCAAATACTAGGCAAATAAACCAGTTATTTACACGTGTGGGTGATACAATGCTATTCAACTACTTTGCAAACAGAGAACTCGTAGTAATTTATTTATAAAATGGATTTCTTGTGACAGTGAACTATGAAACTACAGCTGAGCTGCATCTCAGCTCGAAATGAAGGTAACTGGCAGAAGGGAATCACGCAATTCTGTTCCCCGTCAGTCTTCGGAAAAGGAGCGGACGAACTAAGAGTCAAGGGATCTACGAACTAGTTGGCGTAGTTCGGCTGTGGGAGTGCTCTTCCGAACTAGTTCGTTCGCGAACTACACAAGACTAATATCGAACTTCACAACAATTACATGATTCGTCGGTTGGAGACAAATGCAAGTTGTACTGTTAGTACTTCTGAAAATATTCATTAGTAATATTGTAAACACAATGTAAAAATTACAACAAACTATAGAAACACTGAGTCATTTCCATAAAAAAACTATTACCTTCATAGACATTTATCTTATTACATAGACATGCAAAATTATCAGTATTAAGCTGATTTTGATGAATACGTATTTCTTTATGCAACTACTTAACGTAAAGTCAGTACCATTTCTTCATCATCTTGGAATAGAGTTTACACTGTACAGATAACCGTACGTGCTATATTTTCTCTCATGAGACTTAAAACAATATCGCACTGAGATGGGTGAATGCATTAAGGACAAGATATTGTAAACACTACAATTGCTGCCTCTTTTTTTTATTTTTATTTTTTTTTTATTTTTGTCCTCTAGCAGAAGACATAGAATGATAATAGTACACGTGTGATCTTTCACAGAGGTAGGACAACAAAGTACTCGGGCAGTGGCAGTCGGCAGTTACGGCTGACAGCTACTACCGGTCAGTACGGCGAACAGTGGCAGCCAAATAGTACCTTAACGGACCTCGCTGCTGACGTGATCAGTCCCTAGAGTTACAAACTAATTAAAGCAACTTAAGCTAATAACAGCTCACACACCTATGCTCGAGGGAAGACTCGAATCTTCGACGAAACTGGCCGGGCAATATGTCACATGCTGCCTCAGACCATTAGACCATTCCCTAACGACGTTATATTTTCAGTCATGCGATCTTTGTACTGCATTTTATCTCCCAAACACATTTGCCAGTATTACGTTCGGTCTTTCTTGGTGCTGAATTCCCGATGGCCAGCACAGTACACATAGTACACGTCCTCGTTCCACAGTTTTCATTAAGTGCCTTCACGGTTTGGTAATGCAGGGGCAAAAATCACGAAAGAATTGTAACTGGGAATAACTTCTTGTTATTATTTTCTCCTTCACTGTGTTTCAGATAGCGGGTACGGATTCTATGCAGGACAGCGACTATGAACTTTGTAAGGAAGACGATGGGTTAATGGCGGAAATAAAGTTGACAGGGCTGGTCGCGAGTCATGCTTGCAGTATCTAGCCAACGGACCACTTGCACGGGAAATTCTAAGGAGTGGAGTTAAATTCTGGGAAAATTTAATGTTTGGAAGAATCTGTCTCTAACGATGTAGCAAGAAATATGTTCTCTTTTATACCTATTCAAAGACTTGGTATTTTGATAGCTCGTAGCTTACTTATTCTAGGTTCTGTTTAACTTCAATTAGTATGTCGTGACTTCGGTAGCAAAATTCAAATGTTTGTAAATCTATGGGTCTTAACTACTCTGGCCATCAGTACCTACCCTTACAAACTAGTTAAACTAACTTATGGTAACAACAACAAATACAACCATGCCCGAGGGAGCAGTCGAACCTCCGACGGCGAGCAGCCGCGTGTGCCGCAGCTAGGCGCATTGGAACGCTCGGCCTCTCCGCCGCGGCGCCGTGGATAGTATCACGGTTAGAACATTTTCAGATATTTTCAGTAGGGTAGGTTATGTTTGAACGTGAACGCTTACGGTATTGCTTAATTGCTGTGTGGCAGTTAAAATATAAAGTTACTAAACTGCAGATTTTATGCTTTTTCCAATTTGCGTCGTATCTGCGGATCAGAAAGTATTCGGTGCAGTTTCATATAACACTGCAAATTATTAACCCCATACAGACAAAGTTGCATGCAAAGGAGATGTCTCAATACGACGACCGTAATAAGGCTAAGTCTATATGTGTTGATAAAACGTCGCACGCCAGTGCCACGGATTACATTTGTTGTTCCACATAATGTAGACGTCCATAAAAAATACTTTACTACGAAAACCATTTTCAAGTAGTCTAACTTTAGACTACCGTACTGCAACAAAATAACTAAATGAAACCTAGAAAATAAGCTTTCTCAAGCGACCATATACCGTATTGACGCAATAGATTTAAGAACGTGGTTGATTCAAATACCGTACTGACGCAGTAAATTTAAGGACTTGGTTGATCCAAATTGATTTGTCGTTCAGTAAACAGAAGTTTGAAGGTCGTTATATGTCTGGTGGCAAGACTTCTGTTGAAAGTTCAGTCGTAGTCGAAACTGAGGAAATCTTGTAATACGGTACATGCCAGTTCGAAGTAAAGCATACAATGAAGCACACACACAAAGTGGGTGCATATGCTATTACCAAGGTAGCGTTATTGGCACGTGATGTACTTCATTCACGAACAGATGGAATGCAATGTGAACTGTGCACATTTCTTGCAATTTACTACTACTCGGCATTTAACAGAAATTTCATCAGCTGTAAATACTCTTCTGCGGATATAATATGACAGAAATTAACAGCACTTCATCAATGACACATTATTCAAAGACACAGTGAATCTGAACATAGAAGTAGTACGTGCCCATTATAAAAGTTGGACCACTTTATGTTACGGTAGTAACACTAAAAGTGGGCCTTTGCGATCTCCTTTTGACAGGTCGATATTGAAATGAAAATAACGGTCTAACGGTTCATCTGACTTGAATGAATGACTAACCGAATTTGTAGAGGAGAAAATTCTTTACAACTTTGTTCTGTTATGTTTTCTTCATATCTCGTATCGTTTCAGAGGTATTTACAAAAATAACGGCGATTTGGCACCGCTTCTTGATTTTACGTACACCAGGCGTTAGGAAATGTCATAAGACATTCCTCGTCCAGAACTCTCTCTCGCATACGCCATCTTGCTTCTTGAATTTTATGATTTTCTTATTATAACTTACGTGTTGTCATTTCAAAGCAGTGGCGCATTGAAGAATTAAAAAAAAAAAATATAATCTAGTGTCTAAAATGTCATTTTAGCATCAGTTAACAACTGCCACATATAGTAAAAGAATTAAGGAAGAGTTTCGTAATTGTTTGCCGTAGTTTAGCTGGCAGCACGTTAGACTGAAATAGCAAAGCATGTGGTCGGTGGTTCGAAACCCGTCACTATCATGATTTTTTTAGCCTTTTCCCCCAAAAGTATTTCGGGCACTTAAACAGAGCTATGTTCTGCAATATTTAAAGTTGTGCATATGTAAGAATTCTCCCTCTAAAATGTGCGTATGTTCTATTTCATTAACATACCGTGAAATACGTAAAAACAGTGTTTATATAGTTCTGAAGCATATGCACGTAAACGGAGAGAACTCTGTGATAATGAACAACGTGCTGATACTGGTAGTTTAAATATATAAAGGAAGCTCTAGATTTCTGTGGCAAATGTCGTTCCTTAATGAAACGGAAGGGTAGTGTATACATTGCAACAAATTACCTTGTTTTTTTTGTTTGTTTTGTTTTTCCTAAGCAGTTATTTGCTATTTATTGAATATACTGAAAGTCATAAATTAGAATCAGTGCGTCTACTAAAATGTTTGTTTTTGAAATGGTTACTATGGAAGCTTATAACGTAGATTGTATTACCTTTTCTGTAGTTCAATATGACTGTGTTCATTTTGCTTTTTACTGCGCTATATAACATTATGTTTCAAACTGTGATTACCTTTTCTTTTACAGCTAAAATAACAAACAGAATAAGTGTGAAAATACTGAATTCCACATAAATCTAGCACTTAATCTTTATACAAAGCTTTGTTCAGTTAACAAGTGTGTGCGAAACCTATTACGAAGCAAAAAAAAAAAAAAAAAAAAAAAAAAAAAAAAAAAAAAAAAAAAAAAAAAAATTGCCGGCCGCGATGGCCGCGGGGACTGAGGCGCTTCAGTCACGGTCTGCACGGCCACTACGGTCGGGGGTTCGAATCCCCCTCGGGCATGGATATTTGTGCCGTCCTAGTTCGTAAGTAGTTCATAAGTAGTTTGTAAGTTTAGGGACTGATGACCCCGTAGTTAAGTCCCTTAAGCTTAACAAACATTTGAAATTTTTTGAAAAAAAAATGTCAGTTGTGGTTATATTTCTTTCCTTTTTATATTTTTTTGTTTTTGTCTTCAGGGAGATCGATGCTTTGCCGTCGTTTGTTCGTGTTAGTTCTGGGTATTTCGTTGAATATTTGCTCAGTTCTTTTTATTACAGATGGCGTTGAACCGTCTTTTTCTTTCTTTCTTTTCACTGGATCTTCGGTTTGATCGGTACTTTGTGAACGTTGGTATTTTTTGTTCTATTTTGATCGTTTCGTCGTTTACTCAGTTTTCTCGTTACAGAGAGCGCCGAGCTACCATGCCGGCAACCCTCTGACAGAAGGTGCTGAACCAACGCGCCCTAGCAAGTTTCACCATCTAACGTGTTCGTACATCACAAACTAATTCGTCGCCCATTAAGCTACGGCGAACAGCTGACAGAGTAATCCGTAAATCTCGTACCATCGATGGCAGGTGTAAACTGCTAAAATGGCATATTTAAACAACAGACTGCAGTTAATTCTCCTAAGAAGGGCGTGTTTTTGATCATTTTCAGTGCTCCATTGCTTTGAAATGACAACGCTTGAGTTATAATAAGAAAACCATCAAATACAGAAAGCAAGCTGTCGTAAGCAAAACAGAGTTTTGGGCGAGGGATGTCACGTGCCTGATTACCGTTCGCGAAATATACGCTGTGTTCCATCCAGGCTATAGTCACTGGTCCGAACGACAAATGGACGCTACATTCTGAAAGTGGTGTGAGTGTGTGTGTTTGAAAGGAATGCTAAAGGTAGTATGAGTATGGGGCGAGCGTGTCACTGTTTGTGTTAAGAGACCGTCCTCGCTAAAATTCACAAATAAATGTTCTCTTGTGGTTTTGGTTACAAAATAATTTGACTAAGCAATGAGACTTAGTACCTTCCTTTGCACTGTTGGAATAAATTGCAACTGACATGGAATGCAATGATCTTACGTGTATGTGGTTTGTTTGATGCGCAACGGATTACACTTTAAATTGTACAGTAGTTAATAAGTTGACAGTAATTAAAACTCGTAATTGGTGTACATATTATTCACGTGTATGAGAGACAATGTGAGCAAATGAAAAGTGCAGATCTGTTAGCGTGCACCATATACCAGTAGCCAGACTATACATGCACAATTTGACTGCGAGAGCCAACAAAAAGAGCGTGCTACTACAGTGATAATTTTGTTGGTTGAATAAACAGGATGTCAAGCAAAGATATTTGAAATTAATTGGATATCAAGATCACTGCACTTGATAATGTGCCTATCTGTACAACAATTACCCTACTGATTAAACGTAATAAAAAAATGTTCTACAAGTCGGGAAAAGAATTCAAGTATCACACACAGCAAGTATTTCTTATCTCTTTACGTGATCTACTTCTCTTCTGATCAGACAAATCACTTTAACTGTTACTAACATTAACTGACTTACTAATTTGAACTTTCGTAAAGACTGAGAAAATCTCTAACTATGAACTTAACTGCATTTATGAACAAACTACTTCCTGCTCTCATTAATAGACTAATTGATCATGACAAAATCCCTACACTGAACTGTTATAATTAGCACATAAATTTACAAACACAAAAATTATGCAACACTATCATAAGAAACAATGATCAGAACGGATAGCAATTCAAATTGGTGAAAGGAACGAGGAACTGGTAAAATGACTCAGGGTTAAATGATAAATGCGAGTTGAATTAAACAGTATTCATTAGCAAAAAGATAAACACCAACTACAATAGTTCAAATACAGGCAACCATACATAACAGTAGAAAAGTACACATTACCTAATTTGAGAGAGATTAATTTCCATACAAAAATTACAATCTGCAGACTTGGCTGCGACTCTTCAAAACTGTCTGAAATTTTACTCTTCGAATTTAACACAGAGACAGACTAACCCAACAGTTTCACGACTACTGCTCATCGACTCAACTCTACCATAATCAGACATCGACTCTCCTGCACGAAGGTCACACACCGACTCTTTAAACGCAACAACTGCGAGTGTAAGACTTACTCCAAAGATAAAACAAAGTGTTTGGTTTACAGCAAAGATATGAAAATAAGTACAGTATGTTATATCAATTAATGAAATGGTACAAAATATTACATAAATTTGTTTTCTACAGAATTATAGCTTAGGTTTTTGTAACAAAACATGCTCAAGGCTGTATGACAGGCAAAAATTAGGTGAAAATTATTTTGCGTACTCCTTTCAATTCCTTCCTGGCCATAGTCATTCGCCGCCAGTACAGACAAAGAAAATAAACTTTGAACAGACTACTAAGGCAAGACAGGTGATAATATTTTAACGAAAAAATGTAATGAAAATGTGGGAGAGTTATTAAAATAATAGTTTAAAGAGGTAAAAGTTTAAAATAAGAGTATGTTTGTCAAAGTTAAACTCAAATATAAAATAATTTTGTCTGTTTGTTAAAATATGGCCAGAAAGAATGTTACGTGTTGGGTGCATAGATATTATCGCAATAGTAGAGCCGTAATGGTATCACCCATAATTTTTTTATTATTTACATTTTTATTGTTTTTGTCCGAAATGATTGCAAAGAATCATAAAACTACAACCAAATCTAAAGTGGGCCGTAAATCACGTCAGTGCGATTTTTTTCGTTATTTCGAGGCTTTGAAATTATCCGCGGATGTCCTCTCATCTAATTAAATGAGACAAAAGAGCCATACATTCGAAGTAAAATTTTTCAGTGTCTATCTTCCCGTCATTCGCGGCGGCTTAAAGCAAAGACTTGACGTCCTTCAGGAGGTGAAGGGAAGATGATACCGAAATAAAGCTAAAAATAATTTCAGTGGTGCGCGCCATAAACAGCGGTGTTTTGTGGGCATTCCTGGCCGGCCGGACTCTGCTCGCTACATGAGGCAGGAATTTAATAAAGGAATGTAAGTGATGATCGCAGTGCCGGCATGTCAGCGCGTAAAAACAGGAATGCCCGTTGTGAGCTTTCCAGTTAGGATGAGCGTAATTGGTAGCCCCGTGTTTATTGCTCTCCCCTGGAATCCCATCGTCTAAAATTCAAACCGTATGGTCCGATTTCAAACGGTCTGCCACAATCGGATTTGTTCTATACTGATGTCTGCATTTCTAAATGACAAATTAGGCTGATACGTTTTTAGCAGAATTACAATACCCGATACTTTTTAACGAACTATTTATACCAGTAACAAATATATAGCCATTAGATTACGTTAGGATAATCAATTTTAATGATTTAATTTTACCTCGTTTTACATCCACTCGTGGCAAGCCTGAATAATGAGCAAATCCTCCTCAAAATTGAGTAATTTAAGTACATCACTCTGGTAAAGAGACTAATCAATGATGGGTTTTCGGAAAGTAAAATAAAAAAAAAAAAATAACGTTTGATACTGATTTGACAAAAATTAAACATAAAACCAATACCACAAGAACAGAAATTCCACTGTTCCACATACATAATGGAGAGACAGAGTTGCTAATTTCCAGTGATTTATTAAAAAAAAAAAAAAAAAAAAAAAAAAAAAAAAAAAGAGAGAGAGAGAGAGAGAGAGAGAGAGAGAGAGAGAGAAGGAAACCAGTTACCTTTACATAGTGTTTTACATGAAATCAGTAATTCGGCACATGTATATATACATATGTGGAAAATCAAAATAAACATCGAAACCTTACAATAATTAATGGGTGAGATTAAAATACAGGCATAGAATTCTAAGAGTGGGTTTATTTAAACATATCGCGGACTTAATCTATTCGTCTGGTACAGCTACCATACAATGTGAAGTTTTGGTTACGAAGATATTACTTTAATGGCGAGTTTTCCTTTTGCAGTGCATCATCAGATTATCATAAACTTGCAATATTAACGAAATTATTATCCTATGAAATAAGCGTAAGTTAAGAGCGGGCTACCTTGGATTAAGTAATCCTGTAGCTGCTTATTCTGAATGCTTCCCTTATTAAATATCCTTCATCGCCGGTTATACAGAGAACCTCCTCATTTTTTATCTCATGGGTCCATCTAAAGTTCAAAATTCTTCCGTTGTACTACTTCTCAGATGCTTCTATTCTCTTCTGTTCCGGTTTCACCAATGTCCATGTTTCACTTCCAGACGAACATCAGCTCATATTGCACAATATCAGAAATTTACTCATATGAAAGTCAATGTTTGATAGCCGTGATTATTATAACCTTGTATGCCCTTTTTTTCTTTACTAGTCTACTTTTTTTATGTCCTCTTTGCATTTTCCGAGTTATTTTGCATGCAAGGTAATAGAATGACTTAGATTCACGTCAATATAACTAGTTTTGATGTTAAGTTCCTGACTTCTTTCACTTCTGCCGTTTCTCATCCTTTTGCATTTTTATTTTTGGGGTGTAACCTTCATTCATATTCTGTAATCATTAGACCAGTAGTTCCCACTAGTGGCTCACAGGAGATATTCAGGTGGGTTGCTTGACGACTTTAAAATATAGCACTAAACCATCTTACCAACTGAAAAAAAAAAAATTAAAGTCTGTGTCAAGAGCAAAGTGTTACAATCTAAAAAAGTTACGTAGAAAACCCGTTCTGAACCAGAAACAACGTGGCTAATAATGTACTCAGAGCGATAAGAGAACAACATAGCTGTAGCATTCGTTTATAATTCTGACAAGACGACTCTTAATCTATTTGCGAAAATTCTCAGATGAGTGACTTCCCACTGATTTATTACTTCTCTGACTGTGAGAGTGCGCCCTATTTTCTTGTTGTTCAGGGTGTGTATCAATGTTTATAGTGACTGTTTGTTTTATTTTATACTGTATATCCATCTTCTATTTATTTCACTATGGACGCCCGGATTATGATTAGATCGTCTACATCCAGAGGCACCGGAAAGTATCAGCTGTTTACAAATGCAGATTGGATGAATTAATAGAAGCCACAACTATTCATCATGGGAGAGTGCATTTTATAGTTTCCTTTTTGTATACTAAGAATAAATAAATAACTTAAAATAGAAACAAACTTTACGTGGTGAAAGACTTGCCCCTATACTAACGAGTTTCTATTCAGAGATAGAACAGACTGCTAACCCGAAAGAACAGACACCACACCAATACAATAACTACCATATATCTCATCGCGTTTACCAAGGAGGTTAAAATAAGGAGAACTGGCGCTACTATCCAAAGCTCAGCTTGAAGCCAGGCCATCAGAGCACAAGATTTTTCCAGTAATGACAGTACCAGGCTCTATCATTTTCATAAGTTCAGTACTGAAAGGGACGATTTTGATGTTGAATACATGCAAAATTTCTTGTTACAGGTCCCACGTCTTTAAATATTCATAGTAAAATTCTTTACCACCAGGCCTTAGAAATTGCAACATAACCTAATCTTGTAAAAGTGAAAATTAGAAGTCATTGATGGGAAAGCAATGTAACAAACAGTAAGTATAAATTTAACAACAAACATTTTCTGTGTAAAATAGCAGATGACTCTCGCATTCCTTGCACACCCGTAAGTTATGCCAGTAACCATTCTTCCTTTTTTGATAAAGTACTACTTTCAACTCAGACTGCAATGAGTACACACGTAACCACAACTCTTATTGGCTCCGCAATATGGCGATAATGGCTTCACTTCTCTGGCGTTAAGGGCATCTTCCTCAATTCTAACCTCCGTAGCGTTTACCATTTAGCGTTTTGTACAAAATAACTTTTTATTGGAGAAAATATTTGTTTTAAATAAATGTTTCGTTCACCAGCGTCATAAGTCTTATTCGGCAAGGCACTTACATATAATAATAACTTACGTTTCATAGTAAACATTGTTTTTATGTTACAAATTTAAATAGTACATAGTAATTATTAATTGTAGAAAATATTTTTTTTTTTTTAAATAAACGTTTCCTTCACCAGAATCAAAAGTCTTATTCCAGGAAGATTGTGGGTTCCATTAAAAAGAGTAAAAAATAAAATTAAAGAAAACTATGAAACATCAATCGAAATTGGCAATGTATACTTAACAGAATGTTCCTACCAGTGCCTGTATTTAGTGTTACTTTGATATTTTATGTAGATAATGTTGTTTATATCACATACCAAGTCGTTTTACAACAATTCTGCGATCTGGTGTGTGCTATCGACAGGGGTTATCAAATTGATTTCGTATTTGTTGATTACCAGAAGGTTTTTGACACCATACCTCACAAAAGGCTTTTAATCAAATTGCGTGGTTATAAAATATCACCCCAGATTTGTGACTGGATAGGGGATTTCCTGTCAGAGACGCCACAGTTTGTAGTAATCGATGGTAAGGCATCGACTAAAATAGAGGTGACATCTGGCGTTCTACAGGGTAGTGTTATTGGTCATCTGCTGTTCCTTATCTACATAAACGATTTGAGAGAAAATCTGAGCAGCTCGGTTCAGTTGCTTGCAGATGACGCCGTTATTTATCGTATAGTTAAGTCATCTGAACATCAAAACAAACTGCAGAAAGATCTAAATGTGGTATGAGTTTGGTATAAGAATTGGCAGTTGACTCCAAATAATGAGAAGTGTGAAGTCGTACACAGAAGTGCCAAAAGATATCCGTTAAACCTTGTTTACAAAATAAATAAATCGAATGTGAAGGCCGTAAAATCCACTAAATACCTAGGAATTACTGTTACATCCGACTTAAACTGGAAAGAACACGTAGACAATGTCGTAGGAAAGTCGAACCAGAGACTGCGTTTTATTGGCAGAACCCTTAGAAGATGCAACAGAACTACGTAAGAGACTGCATACACCACGCTTATTTCTGCTTATTTGGAGTATTGCTGCCCTGTGATGGATTCTTATCAAGTGGGTTTGACGGAGGCCATTGAAAGAGTCCAAAGAAGGACCGCCCGTTTTTTATAGTCACAGTATAGGGAAGACAGCATCACGATAATGATACAGTATCAGTGATGGGAATCATTACAATAAACGACGCTTATCGCTGCGGCGTGGTCTACTTACGAAACTCCAATCGCCAACATTCTCCTCCGAATGCCAGAATATATTGCTGACTGCCACCTACATACGTAGAAATGTTCATCAGGATAAAAAAACAAGAAATCAGAGCTCGAACGGAGAGAATCAAATGTTCTTTCTTCCCGCGCGCTATTCGAGAATGGAATTGGAGATAAATAGTATAAAGGTGGTTCGTTGAACCCCCTGACAGGCACCTACATCTACATCTACACAGATACTCTGCAAATCACATTTAAGTGACTGGCAGAGGGTTCATTAACCACTTTCATAACTTTTCTCTACCGTTCCATTCTCTAATAGCTCGCAGGAAAAAAGAACACCTAAATCGTTCCGTTTTCGATCTGATTTCTCTTATTTTATTGGGATGGTCATGCCTCCCTAAGTAGGTGGGTGCTAGCAAAATACTTTCACATTCAGAAGTAAAAGTCGGTGATTGAAACTTCGCAAACAGATCACGCCGCAATGAATAACGTCTTTCTTTTAATGATTTCCACCCCAATTCGTGCAACATTTCCGTGACGCTTTCTCCCCCGTAACGCGATAAAACAAAACGAGATGCCCTTCTCTGAACCTTCTCAATGTCTTCCGTCAGTCCCACCTGGTGAGGGTCCCACAAGGGGCAACAGTACTCCAGGAGAGGACGCACAAGTGTGATGTAGGCAGTCTCTTTGGTGGAGCTGGTGCATCTTCGAAGCGTTTTGCCGATGAAACGTAACCTAATATTTTCTGTGTGTTCTCTCCATCAAAGTTGTTCGTAATTGTAACTCCTAGGTATTTGGTAGAATCTACGACCTTATGAACCATTTGCCAGGCACTTAAATGTGATTTGCAGAGTATCCCATGTAGATGGGAATGTAGATCTGCAGTGTTATAATTTTAATTTTAGCATATACCCGGGCTGCTGAAACTTTGCCGTTTACAAATAACAAGTGAAGAGCAAGAAGCGCGAGGCGCTAGTCGCCAGGAACGATCCAATCACAACGCGATAAACACTTCCAGTGATCATGTGCCGGGACGTCAACATTCCCGCGTTGCCGGCTTTGTTCAGTTCTACCGTAAACAAAGTTGTGTTCTGTATCGTGTTGATCGAGTGTTTATGTTGTGTGTGCATTTTTTCGCTGCGATTTGTTTTACTGTGAGTGGTATAACTTGATATTCCGAGTTCAAGTAATTGGACAATGTCACCGAAAAGACGTTTGTCTAGCGTCGTTTCCTTATTAAGTTCTCAATTCGTATGAATTAAATCTTCGAAGCTTATGCTCCGAGGAGGAAGTTCATTCTCGCTTCCAACGATCGGAAAGAAGTTACGGTGCAGTGATTACAAGAATGAAATATTGCTGCAGATATGTCAATGTCAAAAATTCTTTTATAATCGCTCGTGAAACAAAATCAGCTTATTACATCCACTTATGCAGTAGACGAAATCGCAAAGGAGCAGCGTCACAATGTAATCTGCCACCCATTTAACCCTATAAAATTCGTATGGAGTGACGTGAAGAATTACTAAAGGGACAATAAGTCTTTCACAATAACAGAGGTGGAAAAGCTGTTTCCAATATGGATGCTGCATCTTGGGGGGAAAAAAAGTGTCGAGCACATTGAAAAACTGATTCGGGCAGCGCAAACAATGGAAGGGATCATCAGTAATCATGAACGGTTAATGATTTGTCTTGGTGATGACAACGATTTTAGCGGTGACGACAGTGAAGATGGGGAACTGGATGTAATTGTACCATTCCCGCCGTAAATTGGTGAGTGAAAAGCATTCTGATTATAAAACGTAGAGAGAAAAGTTACTATCTTGATTGTTGTTTATTTGGTATCTGTCGTGATTCAATGCTTATTTTCTATATTGCTTTGCTACTTTATTGAAAGCGTGTGCATTGTTGTGCTTTGGTCTTCATTAATATGCCGTTAATTAATTGCTGCTCAATAACGTGTTATATGCACTTTTATTGCGCAATAGGTCACATTTACGAGATGCAACTGAAAACCGTTTCGTCTGCTGTATGTATAGAGGATAGTGTTGCAACGTCGCTAAATCAGTGCAGCCAACTTAACTCGCCGTAACGCGAAACGTCAAGTGCAATGTTTCGGGTATACTGCATATGTTGTGTAAGTCTGTATAGGACACAGGTGGATCCCTAGGACATTGAGGCAAGGTGCCGAGGCACCTCGCAAACTGACGAGAGCAGAAGTGAGAGCGAGCAAACAGCTGACAGAGCAGAGTGGACACCCCTGGCCGGAGCTGATGCCTGACGGGCGTGTGTACAAAGGGCGGCGGCGATGAAGGCCGATCATAAAGCGGACAAAGTGGCCGCGTCACGCCGGCCGGAAGCGGCAGGTGTGGCCGCCGTTCGATATTATTATTGCGCTTTTGTCTGTGATTGGGCGAAGCTGCACTCGGATATCCGCTCCTGCGCCCACTGTATCATTTTAAAAGCGGCCGGCGACCGGGCAGGCAGGCTATTGACGCCCACGCCGGCACCGTGTCAAGGCTAAATGTTTATATCCACTCGATTACACGTTCTGCGTTGTCCCGAAAACACGGCGGCGCCGGCGGGCGCACAATGTGTGCAGAGGAAGTGAGCCTTCCGCTGGGCCGCCCCCGCCTCTGCATATGAATGTCAGCGGCTCGCGTGCGCGTCCGTCGCGGGTCCTAATGACAGCCGCCAAGGCACAGGCCGGCTTCATTTCCGTGCGCTGCCCTCTATGGCTCAATCACCGACGGGCATTCTGTGCGCCTATTGAACGCGACGGTTTGTTTTGTTCATGGCACTGTGTTCGACAGAGAGAATACAACGCGCATTTTCAAAGTTCCGTGAATGGTACTGTAGAGATCAGAAAATACGGGGGCTCATCAACAAAGTCTGAAAAACATTGATACTTTTTCCTGTCTCCTATTTTTTTTCTTTTTTTTTTAAATCTGTCGCACCAAACTGCGACTGCGTGGTCATAAAAAAAAAATTCAAATGTTTGTAAATCTACCGGACCAAACTGAGTGCTCATCAGTCAGTAGCTTACAAACTACTTAAACCTAGGTAAACTAACCTACGTACAAACACACACACACCCATGTCCCAGGGAGGACTCGAACCTCCACGGCGAGCAACCGCGCGATCCGCAGCGAGACGCTTTAGACCGCTCGGCTACTCCACCGCGGCGCGTGGTCATCAGTCCGTAGCTTACAAACTACTTAAACCTAGGTAAACTAACCTAAGGACAAACACACACACACCCATGCCCCAGGGAGGACTCGAACCTCCACGGCGAACAACCGCGCGCTCCGCAGCGAGACGCTTTAGACCGCTCGGCTACTCCACCGCGGCACGTGGTCATCAGTCCGTAACTTACAAACTACTTAAACCTAGGTAAACTAACCTAAGGACAAACACACACACACCCATGCCCCAGGGAGGACTCGAACCTCCACGGCGAGCAACCGCGCGATCCGCAGCGAGACGCTTTAGACCGCTCGGCTACTCCACCGCGGCGCGTGGTCATCAGTCCATATCTTACAAACTACTTAAACCTAGGTAAACTAACCTAAGGTCAAACACAGACACCCATGCCCCAGGGAGGACTTGAACCTCCATTGCGAGCTACCGCGCGCTCCGTAGCGAGGTGCTTTAGACCGCTCGGCTACTCCACCGCGGCCGTGTCCCCTTTCCCCACAGTTGCTTCTTGTATTAATATGGAGATATTTATTTACGTAAACCATATATGCAACTGAAACAAAAGAAATATATGTGACAAATCCGCATCCAGTCACTGTTTCAAATCCTTTTATTCCATAAACTAGTTTTCGAACATTTAATTCCATTCCATGATGGTGGTGGTTGCGGCTGGTACAGCAACAGTGTTGAATAATTAAATAATTCTCAGTCTCTGTTGCAATATTTTTATTACTCCAATTACGCATTTCGCGCTGTTAGCGCATCATCAGAAAAAGACAAATGTTTTATTACAGTCCGTGTACCTGGCGGGCAGCGAATCTAATGTGGCTAAGGTGAGTAAATTTTGAAATGTCAGACTTACTTGGGCGGAGATGGAGCCACAGAACTATCTATTCTGTGGCTCCATCTCCACTCAAGTAAGTCTGACTTTTCAAAATTTACTCACCTTAGCCACATTAGATTCGCTGCCAGCCAGGTAGATGGACTGTAATAAAACATTTGTCTTTTTCCAGTCTGATGATGCGCTAACAGCGCGAAACGCGTAATTGGAGTAATAAAAATATTGTAACAGAGACTGAGAATTATTTAATTAGTTTTCGAACCTTTTAAGGTTCATCATCAGATGGTGTGGTACAAACACATTTACACATCCATATGGATAGCAGCATTCTGGGTGCTGGCTCTGTTACAAAACACATAAATGAAGCTTAATGAATCGCCTTTGGTGTTGTTTATATGACGATTTATAATGAAAATTTGTCTGTGACTATTACAAATCGCCATATAAACAACACTCAAGGTGATATATTAAACTTCATTTATGTGTTTTGTCACAGAGCCAGCACCCAGAATGCTGCTAACCATATGGATGTGTAAATGTGTTTGTGCCCCACCATCTGATGATAAACCTTAACAGGTTCGAAAACTAATTTATGGAATAAAAGGATTTAAAACAGTGATCGGTTGCGGATTTGTCTATTTAATAAACAGTCACGGGTTCTAAAAACGTACAATATTGGTACGTTTAATGTTAATAAAAGAAATTCTTTTGCCTTATTAAACTCTTTTGCCATAGGCGTTTCGCCTTATTTGTAAGTCATCTTCAGTGGCAGTTTTCGTAGATCCTGGTTTACATGTGTTGTTTGGTGTCACAGGTTGTTGTGTTTCTTTTTTCCTTTCTTTCATATGGATCTTTCAGTCCAGCACTAGCCACATGTCATCTTATTTATGAACGATGGCGTCGTCACGGCGTTGGCGTGCTCCAACAGCTGATGACACCCTCTTAGCTTCCGACCCACCTCTACTTATGCTGCTTTTCCGGTGTGCGTTTCTCCTTGCTTTGGCTTTTGGTCACATGTGACCCAGCACGACCTACTTAATGCTCGTGACCGCCTTGTGCAGTTGAGTAAACTATTTCCACACTGATGCCCACAAAAATCATTAATAATGTGCTGCTTGGCCACGTCCAAATAAATTTGCATATCACAGTTAAAGAAAGATCCATCTGGACAACGAGCAGAAGAATTCCAGTGGCTGGGTGGAGTGGAAGGAGGAGGAGGAGAAGGAGGAGGAGGAGAAGGATTCAAAAAGCTTGTAAGCGAGGAAATTATTTCTAAAAAAAAGTGTCTGCCATTAGTTTCTTTACAGATAATAACTGTTACCTTTTTTGGTGTTGGAGCATCTGACGATATCACTGAAGGCTAGATCGTTTTCCTTCAGGATCACAATGGTGCAGCCACGACTCAGCACTGGGGATAATTGATTCAAAAACTGCGTAGTGTGACAGCATCTCAGACATTGAT
This sequence comes from Locusta migratoria, assembly GCA_026315105.1. NCBI lineage: Eukaryota > Metazoa > Arthropoda > Insecta > Orthoptera > Acrididae > Locusta > Locusta migratoria. The sequence goes on along the minus strand of CM048748.1, from coordinate 224,348,585 downwards.
ATTGCACAGAAGTCAAGAAAATCAAGTTTAAAGCTATAGGACTAAGCTGCAGTGATCATCAGCCCTAGACTTAGAAACTGCTTGAACTAACTTATGCTAATGACAACACAGCCATTCATGCCTGACGAAGGACTCGAACCACGGACAGAAAGCAGACGCGCACTCCGCAACAAGGTGTCTTGCAGCACACAGCCATTCCCGTGCAGTGGGTATTCAAAACTAACTGATATAACTGGTCGATAGAAATCGCTTCGGAACAGGCCTGCTCTTGTAAAATAATGTAGGCTATTGATACAGCAGCGCTTTTGTTACACTAACATAATTTAACAATGTTCCTAAGACTAAACTCCGTCTCATGCAGGCCTCGAGGGGCTCAAATGGACTTGAACGACAAGAACGTAGCTCTCTTGCACCTTGACCACCGACCTGACTAGACCTGTTTTCTTGAGCTACGATGTTACCATAACTTTCCTCTGATGTACCTTTCGGGACAGGGGTCGACCTCCCACCGAGTACCATGTAACAACCAATTTCCAAATAAAAACCATTCTAATAACACCATAACGTCTCGCCTTTCTCATTTAAACCCAATGCCCACACCACTAGGATATCCTAGCACATAAACGTCCTTCACATGTAGGTGTCTACCATTGTCTTTATATTTTCTTACTTATATGTTTAGCTACTGCCTCCAATCTCTTTTTACTCTCCGATTACTCTCACGTCTGCGACCCAGCTTCCTATTGCGCATACACCTCGTGATCCCTCCTGTGGCTTAGTCCCCTCTTAGACATCCCGTAGGAAAAATCTATCTTCGGATCAATTATAGATAAATTATAGACCATAAAATCAGGTTGCTTCCACAAATATTCTCCATAATGCCATTAATGGCAGATCCTGCCAATATTTTCTGTAAGTAACGACGTTGTCGACTCGAGTTTAATCTATGTACAACATGGAACTTTCTATCTTGCTCCCCTAATTTTCTTACTTCGAACAAATATTAACACTGCACGAAAAGAAAAATCGATTTTTTTTTTCATTTTGTCTGTAATAAGAGCAATCCTATAATTAATTTGTATATGCTCCCAACAGGCAATTAACAGCTTCTACGCGGATGCGTGAATACACTGGAACCCTTGCCGGTACACAGAATACAGAACGGGCTGCGACGAAGAGGAACTATTGGGCAAAAGTACTGCCAGCGTAGTGTGATGTAAGGTAATAATTTGGGCAGGACCGGAAGCGTGTGTGCATAGCCTAATTCGTGAAAACTGTTTGGAACCGTAATGGTCAGCGCTTTGTATTCCGAATTTTGTGGTGAAAAAATTGAGCCAAGAACTAGACGAACAACCTAGAACAAACAGAAACGTACGGACGATAGTTAAGAACCGGTCTAGTCTCTACTACTCGAAAAAAGAAAAAGGAGGGAAAAAAGGCGACTGATGGCCCGAAATAGGAAATCCGGTTTAGACTCGCGGTCCAGCAAGAATTTTCGTCTTTGCCATTGAACTTATTTCAACGCCCTGAAACTGTGGAGATGTTTCGATATTTCCAAATCTTAGTTCTTTTACAGTCGCTTCTTTGTAGTAGGCTTAATCACATTAGAGACCACCGAAAACTAGATGCTCTGAAAATATTTCTTCCTATTAATGCACGTGCTACGCAGTACGCTTATCCATTACTTATGAATGGGTGAGTATATAAACACCTACACGAGATGCACCCTGAAAGTATGTTTCGTAATGTCGTTTCCTTTTAAGTAGACGTGTCTACTCGGAAACTTGCGCATGCGCAACAGGTATTTAACGTGATAATTCAAGTTATGGCTCCAGTACCACGGCATTAGTAACCTGAAACTGAGCCTCTTATTAGTTCTCCTCCAGCAGCGACGTTCGGTCATTGAAAAAGCTCCTTAATACAAAAAACAAAGCTCGTATCGACTTTCACCGTCAGATCTGTGTGGATGAGCTAGTAGATGGTGCGACGCTGGTGTAGGCTATATATATAGAAATGTTTGTAATCCTAAGTGTCCAAACTACCAGGGTCAGGGGTCCTAGACTTATAGCTAGTTAAACTGACTACTGTTACGGACAACATGCACACCCACGCCCGGAGGAGGACGTGAGCCTCCGACTTGAGGGGCAGCTCGCTCCACACCACACGGTCATTCTCGCGCGGCGTAGACTTTCATCCGAAGGTCGTCGAAGCATCAATGATGAAGATTGCAGATCATCTGGCTGCGCTGGTAACAATAATAATACGTTTTTTCAAATGTTCAAATGTTTGTTAAGCTTAAGGGACTTAACTATGGGGTCATCAGTCCCTAAACTTACAAACTACTTATGAACTAGATAAGACTAAGGACGGCACAAATATCCATGCCCGAGGGGGGATTCGAACCCCCGACCGTAGCGGCCGTGCAGACCGTGACTGGAGCGCCTCAGTCCCCTTGGCCACCGCGGCCGGCAATACGTTTTTCTGTGCCATCGGGCCAAATTGAGAGTAAGACTCAATGGTCATGGAACAAGTTAGTACATGAATGAAGCTTTGACTGCAGCAGAGTGTGCGCTGATATGAAACTTCCCGGCAGATTAAAATCGTGTGTAGGAACAGGGACTCGGACCTGCGATCTTTGCAAAGGACTCAGGTTTGATTCCCGGTTCCGGAACACAATTTTAATCTGTCAGGAAGTTTCATTGTAGTACATGAAGTTTAACATAAAAATGTCAAAATAAAAAACGCGAAGTAGTGTTACGCACATGACAATCTTAAGCCTAAGTAAAAAAGAATGAATCACGAATAAAAGAAATTAGATTATTTTTATATTTTTCCAGGAGTTCTTCGACAGAATGAAGGAGTGAGCCATTGGGAAACTCTTCAATTTAGATTTAATAGCGTGTAGGTTAGTATTAACATCTGTGAATAATTGTGGCAGCTTATTGAAAATGGGTGCTACATAATACTGCACACCTTTCTTTAAAAGAGTCAAGGAGATGTGATCCAAAAGGAGATTCGATTTCTGTCTAGTATTCACACAATGAAAGTTGCTAACCCGTGGGAATAAGCTGATAGTGTTAACAACAAACGACAGTAAAGAAAATACGTATTGACACGACAATGTCAGAATTCCCAGACTACTGATAAGAGGTCGATATGACGGTCGCGAACCACATATTGCTCGAACCGCCCTTTCTAAGACAAAGATATCCTTTTTAGTTCAGTTGAGTTACCCCAAAAAATAACGTCGTACGTCATAAGTAACTGAAAGTAAGCATAGAAGACTATTTTGCGTGTTGAAAAATCACTTATTTCAGATATTGTTCTAATGGTAAATGAAGCAAATTTTAGTTTTTGAATATGGGCTTTTCACGACAGCTTACTGTCTATCTGAACACGTATACGATGGAACTGTTCAGTCGCAGTTATCATATGCTTATAATGTGTAATAAAATTGTTAGCTTTTCTTACATTATCTGTTAGAAATTGTAAAACCTGAGTTTTACTGTGATTTAACATCAATTTATTTTCTACAAGCCATGAACTTATCTCTTGAACTGCATTCTTTAATACTGGGTCAATATTACAAACAACATCCTTCACTACCAAGCTGGTTTTATCAGCAAAGAAAACTGTGCGCCTTCGATACGAACCGCTTCGATACAAATCGTTTGGAAGCCGCCGCCGGGCTATGTAACACATCTTCAAAATTACCAAAAGTGCTTAATTTAATAAATAACTAGCGTGCTAACACCTCTTGAAATCTACAATACACAAACACTTATTGGAACTTATCTTTCGGAGACCGCTACTGCTGGAACTGCTCGCACCTGGTGTAAACAAAGCACAGCGCACTCTGGAGAGCAGTTGTGTCACGTTTACGGAGCTCAGCTGCTGTTTTCCGCAGATATCACAATCCTTGTAGCATGAAACTTTCACTAAGCACCTACTGGTCAAGAAATTGTGTGCCAGGTAGATGGCGAGAAACCTGGTACCCGAGAACAAAACGAAACTCTTAGAAGTAGCACTGACATTACTGCAGTGGTATCATGGCGATGGAGGCAACTTTCTTAGCAGCAGGTTCGTTCAAAGAGCTGCAGGACTGCAGCTTCCTGCAGCAGCAAAGCAGGCACTACCGCGCATGCGGTCAGTCAGTCAGGCTGCAGGAGGAAATTTTCCCTGTAGCTCATGCAGCCAGCAAGCTGCAGGACACTGGAGGTGGGAGCTTCCTTGAACGGCCGGTAGGCTGCAGCAAGCTGCAGGATTGCTCTTTGAACACGAATTTCCGTACTGCGCTTGCGCGGTTGCTGCCCTGCAGCTCTTTGAACGAACCCAGTATCTTCACGAACAATGATACGTGGATTTACCATGTTACCCCGGAAACCAAACAGCAGTCAATACATTTTTGTTAAAATGGACTTCAGGAAAAGATTAACAGCGTACAGACTATATAGTTACAGATAGTGTTATGCACGTTATTCTGGAATTTAAAGGACATTCTGCTCATTGACTTTCTGCTCGGACGTGAAACAGTGAACGTCGGTTGTTACGGTGGAACATTGCGAAAACTGCCATTCAGGAAAAGAGGCGTGGAATGCTTGCCGCATATGTTACGCTGATCACGACAATCCTCGTCCCTATACGGCTCAGCACGCTGCACACTGCTCCTGTTGTCAACTGATTGTACTGCTAACTATTTGCGTCAACAGGGAGAGATAAACCTTAAAATTTTTCCTTTGGCTGTGAGGTGTTTTATCATCCAACATATAGTCCTGGTCTTACTACCATTGATTCCATCTCTTCTTGCACTTCAAAAAATTTCTGTCAACCGGTCAGTGTTTCGACGGCGACGAAGTGCTGCAGACGGCTTCACACGCATCTTCCATTTAACGGGCGGAAGGCTTCTACGACTAAGGGATAGAAAAGTTGATCGCAGGATGTGGTAAGTGTCTTTTGCTGATTATGACGAAAAATAACTCAAACATTACTGCATTTGTCTTAAAAAAAAGTCGGGAAAATTACTTAAAATTACTTTCTGGGTGCGCTGTGTTGAAACTGAGCTGAATTACACCGATAACTAAAATCAGTCGCGTCGGCCAGTTACAGGATGCTGCGCGGGATTAGCCACATGGTCGAAGGCGCCATGCTGCCGACTGGGTGGTCGCTCCCGCCGAAGGTTCGAGTCTTCCGTCGGACATGGGTGTGTGTTGTCCTTAGTTTAAGTAGTTTGTAAGTCTAGGGACTTATGACCACAGCAGTTCAGTCCAATAGGTTTAGAAACATTTGAACATATTTTACATCCGGGATTTGTGACTTTTTGATCTAAGTTCGTTGCACGATTATGAGTTTACCGACAGACTATATTTTTCATAAAATGTAAAGAATTCGTCTTCAGTCTCAATCGTAATTTATTAAGGAAACGATGCTTTTCGAGCTCTGGGGGCTCAACTCCAAGTACTTCTTCGCAAGTTTCATTTGCTTTTCAGCAATTTCGGGCCTTTTCAGCCAAGTAAGAACGGGGTTCATTGCAAATATAAGTTTATTTAATTAAAGAAAAATTGTGCGTCAGAAGACACATATTTTATTGCACTTGCCTAGATCCTTACATACGCTTTTGTTTTGCAGCACATTGTGATGCAAATAAAGCATTAAAGATAAATATGTTATAGGTGTATACACAAAAATACGTTATATTTCTGGATTTCTTTTCAAAAGAGCTAGATATATTTTGGTTTTATTAGTTATTACTTCTTAAGAGCGTCAGCTTTGGTTGTATGTTTTAACTGATTGTGCTGCTAAATATTTGCGTCATCAGGGAAAGATAAACTACTAAAATTGCGGTTGTTAAAATCTGTTTGTTTATCTAACATGTTTTCGGTACAATTTTATATTTGTAACATTATTTCCAACTATTCAAGAAGATCTACCTTTTATCACTGCCTTTTGCCTTTGTATAGAATAAATGTAGGCTATTGTGAATATTACTTGGTCACTTGTTATTGAGCTATATATGCTTAGCAATTAAGGATTTTTCAAATTGATTGAATCTAAAAGCTTGAGGACGAATATCTTTGTGTAAATAGAACGTTTTTATAACTGTAGGTCTATGATTTGTTTTTGTATCACAATGCGTGTAAATTACTTAACAGTCAAGTGAAGATGAGCCCTCTGACTCAAAATTCGTCGTGTCGTTAATAAATCACCTATGTGGATGAGGCTAAGTTCTTTTCATTTTGAGAAAGTAAAACAGACCCTATAAATATAATATTTCGACTATACTCTAGTACCCCTGCTACCTACAGCTGTTACTTGAGTGCCGGAAGCACCAGGGTCGGGAAGACCACGTAGGAGATTAGAGTACAAACAGCACCTTTTAGATTAACAACGTCTGTGGGCTTACTGTCACGAGTAGTCATAACAACAGCAGACAATTTGTTTTCACTGTGGGAATAGGTGAATGTTTCTTACTGTGTTCTACAGTTTTTAATCCTACTAATGCAATACACAGTGAAATATCTTTCGACAGTAAATCCGGCATCATTCGGGTACTTATTTTGTTCTTTCTTACGTAAGCCCGTCACTCCTGGTCTTTTTCCTCTTTGTCTACCTCTCTTCTTCTCTCTCTCTCACCATCTCCTCCTTTCTCTCACAATCACCTGTTCCTCTCATTGTTTAACGTCTTCTCCAACTCTGAAGAATTTTATAACGCGCTTAATGGTAATTAGTGGTGTCTACGTTTATTGAAAGGTACCCTCCGCTATGCACCGTATGAAACCATAGTTAAACGGTGATTTTTCTTTTGTCTTGAAGGGTAAGTGTGAAAAATTTCATCATGATGAAAATAAAACCGTAGATTTTGCCGAAGTTCGTAGGTAAAGTACCCTCTGCCATACACCACACAAAATTATAGATAGACAGAGGCTTTTCTCTTATTTTAACAATCAAGTGTGAAATGTTACATCGTAACTGGGTGAACGGTACGGCAGCGCATTAAATATGAACAAACATGATTAGGCAGTTTCCTATGTGTCTCGGTGCGTATCTCCTAAACTGTAAGTCATACAACAAAATAATTTTGTAGGTATAAACAGATAATGTTTACGGAATATGTTGCAAATACATTTAGTTGAAAACAAGTTATACGTTTAAACTTCATTCAAATGCGGCAGCTCTTCGTGCATCTTAGTGTCCATGACGTCACATCTCCTGACGTGTGTCGTAGAGCGATAAAATTATGCCTGCAACTATCGCAAAAGTTTAAGAAATATGCTGACAAAGTCTCATTTCCATCACAGCGCATGAAAAAAAAACATATAAACAAACACTCATTTGTATGATATAATAGTACTCCTGGTGTCTGGACTTTCGTATTAGACATTATGTCTGCCGCCACCAAGTCAAATCTCAATTTCGTGCTACATAAATAACATTAAAAACATTCTAAAACAAACTGTTTAATATCTATATATATTCAGATTGAGCTCAGGTGCTACACAGTACTATTCGTTGACTGGTAAAATGACTACTCTTGGGACACAGGCTTAGTTAATAGGTTAGGCTAATCTAGAGGCAAAAAAAAAAAAAAAAAAAAAAAAAAAAAAAAAAAAAATATATATATATATATATATATATATATATATATATATATATATATATATATATATATATATATATATATATTACGCCTTTTGGGGATTTATTGTTAGAAAAACTACAAAATAATTCGAGAGTACAAAAAGGATGTGTATCGTAGATAACAGTTACTGTATACAGTAGTTTTTGTGAAGCGTTCCATTCCAAACTGGCGGCTGTGCAGCGTTTTCTGACGACGTCTCCGTTTTTCTAGGGTCCACTGCTAGACAAAAATAGATCTTGGACTGGAGTTATAATAAGCCAGTGAATGTCGTTCGATTGTATATTATAACAACTGCAGAAATCTGTGGGAGATTTTTGATATATTACTTTTTGTCTACATGGCGAACTTTAAAGCGGAATGTGAAAAGGTTGCCTAAATACCCGACAAATAATTGTTAATAACTTACGAACGGTGCAATAGAAAACAAATTAAAAACCCTACGTGCTTCCATGGACAGTTCAATATATATTCACTATTTCTGCTTGGTCTTGAAGCGGCCCTTGCCTTTTTACTCGGACAGACGGTGAGCTCTCTGCAAGCTTTATGCGCTGTGTGTCGATCTCCACGCACATTTCTTTATTATGTTCAAAACTGATGAAAATCCGTCATTGTACTCACAAATTGCAACACCCAATGAGCCGTACCGGATCGTTTAGACAAGTGAACGTAATCTTGAACCGAAGATTGATAAAATTTTATATTATATTTAAAACTCCTTTTTATAGCTCTTTACACATAAGATGCAATGCGTGCTATCGAAGAGGACTCTCAAATAAATTTCATATTTCTAAATTTTCGAAGGCTTTTGACACTTCCGATTGCGTGCATATTGAATACCGCCACCGTTGTGCGATTTGATTCGTGATTTCCTGTCAGAAAGGAAACAATACCTTGTAATTGCCGGAAAGTCGTCCAGTAAAATAAAAGTAATATCTTTCGTACCCCAGGGAATTGTTTTACAGCCCCTGCTATTGCCTATCTTTATAAACGATTTAAGAGGCAATGTGACCAACTTTTCTTAGACTATTCGCGGATCGATTAGTAAACTCACCCAAGATCAAAAGCAACTGAAACATTATTTAGATAACAGGTATGCATTGCCCAAAAATTGACAACTGAGTACTTGGATGCAATAACATGGTAAGTAGATTTACGCTACTTTGCGAAAAAGGCAGGTAAAGTTTCAATTTTTTATATTTACAGAATAAATTGGTAAATAAAGTTAAATAGTCTTGCAATTACTTATCAGAAGTTAGATATGATAGTCCTAGAGCTTCAGGTAAAATGTCATATTTATCAAGGAAATTAAGGTCCATTGAATTTTCTTAATACACACTGCTATTCCATAAAGTATGGAAAAATGTATAAGTATCAAATAATTTGGATCAATTGGGAGAATTGATGATTTATTGTTTTAGTACTGTTGTTTTGTAAACATATTTGTAACATTCACTGCTACAATTAGATACAGAATATTGAACCATAAATGAATTCAGATAAAAGTTTACATTCCATATTTTCTTATACACATTAATGAATAACAGACAGCTATTTGTGAGTCCTTCAATACACTTTATTTTGTCATGTTTCTGAAATATGTTTACAAAACTGAGACTACTTTGTACTTGTGCTTGATTTATGTATTACTGAAATCTTATTATTTCCGAGTTTAGAGGATCTTTCGTTTTCTATAAGGTGTCCTCATACCATTTACTGTTTTTGGGTTTCAAGTATTTCATCAACGACAATACATCACCTAATTTCTGCAGTGGAAGGTTTTGAGCATAGTCGACCTCTTACAGGAGTAAACTGGAATCTGCATCACTTGCCTTGGCCAAGAAATGTGTCTTTAACCAGTTATAGGCCTCAGCTCTCTTTTTATGATACATGTATTGTAATTTACATGCAGAACCAGGATTTGTTTTGAGTTTAATGCAGAATAATCACACATACCAGTTCTTGGTTGGCGAAAAGAGTACTCACTGTTTACCATGAAGTATTTATCATTTTCTTACAGCATTTGTCCACTTTTCGGAATATCATATTCTTCAGTTTCTTCCAGTGGCGAATGAATTTAACCCTCCAACTATTCAGCGCTCGTTTTGCAATGTTTCTCACCCCGTTGTCTGAGATGCTTTTTCTTTTCTTCCCTCTACCTGTCGGTGTAAAACAATCATTCCTATTTATCGTACAATCAGACACATTTGAATCATTTTCGCTTGATAGAGAAGACACATAATCTGTAGAATTACACAAATGTTTCAGTTCTAACACTCCGATAGTAGACACCATTATCTCCTTCTCCTGCTGCTCGTGCAGTGCAGTCTAGATCTTTGCAATAAAAGCGTAGCGCGCGCTTTCGGTTTTTGACAGCTCCTAACACATAGGAACATCATATGGAACTAAGACCCAGCTTGTTCAACATCAGAAGGTACAATGATTTTAAAACATCTATATCTACATAAATACTCTGCATGGCATACTGAAATGCACGTGTGAGGGTTGCTCGATATAATATTTCTCTACCGTTCCATTCTCTTAATAGCTCGCGGAGAAAAGGAACTCCTAAATCTTTCCGTTATCGATCTGATTTCTCTTATTTTATTTTTATGATCATGTCGGAAGAGAAAGTTAGTTAAAGAAATTTCGCAAATAGATATCGTCGCAACGAATAACGCCTTTCTTTTCATAATTTCCACCGTAACTCGTGCATCATTTCCAAGACCCCATCCTGTATCACGGTAATTCAAAACGAGCTGCCTTTCTGAACTTTCTCTAAATCGTCTGAAAGTTTCACTTGGTGGGGATCCCAGCAGCAATACTCCAAAATAGGACTCACAAGTGTAATGTAGGTAGTTTCTTTAGTAGAACTGTTGCATCTTGTAAGTGTTCCGCCAACGAAACGTAGTCTTTGGTTCGCTTTCCCTATAATATTTTCTTTGTGTTCTTTCCAATTTAAGTTGTTTATAATTGTTACTCCTAGGTATTTAGTTGAATTTACGACCTGTAGTTTTGACTGATTTATAGTGTAAATGAAGTTTAACGGGCTTCTTTTAGTGGTCATATGGATGACTTCACACATCTCATTATTAAAGGTCAATTGTCATTTTTTGTACCATGAAGATATCTTATCTAAATCATTTTCAGTTGCTTTTGATCTTCGCGAACAACCTAAGAGAGCTACTCAGGTTGTCTCCTGAATCGTTTATAAAAATAAGGAACAATAGAGGACCTATAATCCTTCCCTGGGGATCGTCAGATGTCACTTCAGTTCTGCTCGATAACATTCCGTCAATTACAACGTACTGCGCCTTTCTGACAGGAAATCATGAATCCAACCGCACTATTGTGACGGTATTCCGTAAGCAAACAGTTTGATTAGAAGACGCTTGTTAGGCAGAGTGTCGATAGCCTTCCGGAAATCTAGAAATACGAAATCTATTTGACATCCCTTGTCCATAGCACTCATTACATTATGTGAGTAAAGAGCTATCTGTGTTTTCACGAATGATACTTTCTGAATCCGTGTTGACTATTGGTCAATAGATCGTTCTCTTCGAGTCTGGTGTCTATGCAATAACAGCGTAATTAAACTAATGCTGTTACTGCATCCAAGTCCTCAATTGACCCTGAATAATGAATTATGTAACGTCATGCATATGAGAATTAAAGTAAATCCGCTAATCTTGATTTACATCATAAATCAGTCAGATGCACTGGCCGTAAATTTAACTAAATACCTAAGAATAACAATTGCGAATAACTTAAATTGGAATGAACACACAGAAGGCGAACCAAAGGTTACGTTTCATTGGCAGAACACTGAGAAGATACGAAAGTTCTACAAAAGAAAGAGCCTATACTACACTTGTGCGTCTAATTTGAATTATTGCTGCTCATTGCGGGATCCCCACGAAGTGGGTCTGACGGACGATTTAGAGAAAGTTCAGAGAAGGGCGGCTCGTTTTGTATTATCGCAATATAGAGTAGAGAGTGTCACGAAAATAATGCATGAGTTGTCGTGGAAATCATTACAAGAAAGGTTTTATTCGTCGCGGCGAGATTTAGTTGAGAAATTTCTTTCACGAACTTCCTCTTCCGGGTACTGCCGGGAGGTGACGTACTGGAAACGACATTCACTGGTTTTCTTTAAACAGTGCCTGCAACTATAAACTGCTGGATCGGTGTGTCGCGAGCAGACTGAAAAGCGTGATGTATAAATGTATCAGCCCACATCAATAGTGTGGCGTTACCTCACGTAACATTTTCCATGCTGCCTCATCTTGTAGATATGCAGCAGCGCATGTCGCCGCGGCCAATGTGGGGGCAGGTATCCTCTCTCTGGACTTTGCCAACGTATTTGAAAGGCTAAGCCATATACCTGTGGTGTGTCATGGAGAAGCTGGTTTTTGTGCGGAATTTTATCTGCATGAATCGTAATGTTCTCACAGGGGCTCTTCGGTGGCGCCGGCCGCGGTGGCCGAGGTGACTGAGGCGCTCCAGTCACGGTCAGCACGGCCACTACGGTCGGGGGTTCGAATCCCCCCTCGGGCATGGATATTTGTGCCGTCCTAGTTCATAAGTAGTTTGTAAGTTTAGGGACTGATGACCCCGTAGTTAAGTCCCATAAGCTTAACAAACATTTGAACATTTCTTCGGTGGTGACTATCAACGATGTTGGTCTGTCTTTTGATACCACAAGTCCTTCGGAGTATGAAAGCGCCTTTGGGGCACAACCGTCTCAAGATTGCTCTCGTCCCGATTGGACCAGACGTACTTCGCCTTGAAAGGTCGTAATACACAGTCAAGGATGAGCACACTAAACTTGATGTGACTGCCTGTCCACAGAAAATGCAAACCATGAATTGGCGACAAATTCTTGGTGTGATTAAAGGACGCTGTAAGGGTCATACCACCCGACGCTTCAACCAGCAGCGAAAGGTCCAACTGATTTCAGTCACGATACTGGCTGGGGCATCGTACGTTGCGCAAATCCTGAGTGTGACAAAGCTTTTAGTGGGGACAATTCAACAGTCAGTCCTTTAGCTACTCTCTTCAAGGTCCGAGCCTCTAGGTGCATATTGGACAAATCGGTGGGCGGATTGGGATTGGTCGATTTCGCCAGTAAATGCACGGCCCTGCTCATCCAAAACACAGCCACCCTGTGCACTAGCCACCCAAACGACAAGACAGCAGTCTTCATAGATCGGTATAGACCACAATCAGAGTGTGCATCTATCTCACTAAAGACCATCCCATTTAAATTGTCCTATGCACGCGATATTTCTTTCGTAGGAGCTTCGTTCTGGAAGTGCCAACAGACAGATCGAGTTCATTCCGACGACTCTACGCGGCTCTGCGAGGACGCCGACCGACAGGTACTTCTGTCAATTGGGTCCAAGTGTGGGCAACTGTCAACAGGCCAGTATTGCCCACAGATGTCTCGGCAGTCTGGTACTGCGTGGTCAACAATACGTTGGCCACCAACCAACGCCTGACACACATCCGCCTTTACCGCCTTTAGAGGCTCGGTAGCTTGTCGGAACTGCGACGCGCCAGACACCTGGGAACACTGATTTCAATGCCGCATGGTCTCCGCAGTGTGGAACCTCTGCCGCGGCATGGTAGTATTGATAAAGAGAACAGTAACGGCAACGGCCCAGACCAACTGGGCATGAAACCGGACACCGGACATGAAACCACCTCCCACGACCAAACTGTATGCGACGGTGTGGGTCCTCGCATGCGCGAAAGACCTTTCAGTGTTGGTCGGCAGCGGCGCTCCTGGTGCCCCCTGCTGGGAGACAAGGAGGCTTATTTCGCGCATGCGCCGTGGTCAATGACTGAGCTGCCGGACGCTCCTGTGGTGGAAATTTAGAAGTACGTATAAGCGTTGCGCTGCGTTCCTTTGTGTATCCGATTTTCTCGTTTCTCCTGTTTTGTTTTGATTGCAGCCAATGCTGGATTCCAGGCCGTGCTCATCTGAAAACCTGCATCTCTGTTGATAAGATTGTCCGCCGTACGGATGTACTGTCCCAAAATGCTGACACTGACGATAGAACTTGAGTTTTCTCATAACACATCCGATGACCTGTGTTCAGGCAGTGCTCCGCTACCGCTGACTTACTGGGTTGTCCTAGGCGTGTATGGCGTTGGTGTTCAGTACAGCGTTCTTGCACAGTTCGACATGTCTGCGGTGGGCCACATAAAAATGACGATGGTAAAATGCAAATTTCATCGATGGAGACGCCCTTGTAGTTTACTCTCCCAAAATAAATAAGTAATAAAATATAATAAAAGATTTAAAAATGGGAACATGGTTTGTTAGCACCCAGGCACCCGCCTAGGTAGGGAGACATGTTCATTACAATAAAAGAAGAGAAATCAGATCGATAATGGAAAGATTTAGGTGTTCCTTTCTCTCGTGCGCTATTAGGGAATAGAACTGTAGATAAATATCATAAAGCGGCTAGATGAACCCTCTGCCAGGCACCTGAATGCCAGTTACAGAATATTTATGTAGATTTAGCTATAGATTGTCTTGTAATTTAGATATTGTTTATTCCTGCCTAGCCACAAGTTCCGTTGCGTTGTATCGATAGTCAGTGCGCCGGAATCTATGACGGAGCACGGTGCGCGAGAGGCAGTAGAGGCTGTGTCGTGATGGAGCCCGGAAGAAGGTGAGCTGGAGTGTAGCTTGTGACCGTTGGAGGGTGTTATGCACGAATGCAATTACTCCGCCGGCTTCTGAACTTCTTGTGGAGACTTGCGAGATTCGCGAACTGTGGGATTTCTTAAAGGGCACCGCGTGATGTTGATTGGAATGCGGTATTGCGAGCCGGACTGCTGGGGTGAAGATCGCAGCAAGTTCTGACTGAATCCTGTTAGCGGTGCGAGCGGGTCATTGACATGAACTAGGAGTACATGCTCAGGGTGTTGTCTGGATAGACACAATTACTGGAGTCGACTATGACGCCTTTTCTCGCAAGAGGTGGCGAGTTTTCAGGTAGTGGTGATTTCCTTCTGGCATCGTAATGTTCCGGAGTTCCTACAGCTTCTCTTAGTGCTTTAGGCAGAGATTATTTTCTCGAATTTGACTCTGAATATGCCGTGATGCTATTTGTAGACGTCACTGCAGGGTTTACCACTATCTGTGTATTGTTGTTGGGCTCTTTGGGCATCGAAGTAATCCAGCGGTTTCTTTTGCCTTGTGCTCGTTCACGCTGCCGTATTACCGCGGTTCGTGGGCGTATTCAAATGGAAGCATTGTTTTCCTGTCTCCTCTTTTTTTATTTCTAGCCCTCTCTCTCGCTCTCACGTATGGCTTGCGTTGGAACACCTGCGAGGAGCAGTATTCTTCTTTCTGTTATAATCGTGGTAAGTGCTTTCATTGGGTGGTTACTGGTTGGTAACTCCCGTGTTAACTCATTTGCTCGCTCGTTGTTCGTAGCGGCGTTGAGCTGCTGCTGCACACTACATAAGGAGCAAGAAGCTTTCAACCCATATACCTCTTTCCTTTCCTCAATAACCACTATTTCTGCACTACTGATGTGTTGTAATATATTTTTAATTATTAATTTGAGTCTCTGGTGTTGGTGAGAGCGACCGTTTGTCTGGGTGTGTTGTTAGAGACGTAAAGTACCTCAGCATTCGGATTTCATGCTTCTGCCTGCCTGTTCTAGCTACGTACCTTCAGGTTATTCTCAATGTAGTTTGGCTGTACTCTGTGATATTTTCAGTGTATTGTGACTGACTGGAAGTTTTATAATCTTCGAAGTGCGGCAGCCGGAGGGTTGTATGACTGTGTTGTGTGCCTATGTGATTCCGTGAGTGTTCTATTTTATGAAGAAGGCCATGACCGATAGCTGAAAGTGTTGTATGTGTGTGTCTTTTGTATGTGCCTGTCGCAGCTCGTCGCCACGACCTTGCGGTGAGATGTAAACTGTCCTTACTATATTATTATTGTAATCTAATGAATTTAACAAATTTGGCCCAATTAATAAATTAACTGGAAAATTTTAGTATCTGTTTGTTAAAGATATTTTTGTGATTCGAGGAATGTAACACATTTAGTCCAGTAAATGAAAAAAAATTTCTTAATCGGATGGAAATTGTCTTTTAGAAATAAAATGGAAATCTGTTATTATCAAAATATCAAAGATGTTTGGTGTTTCTTCCCAGTTTTTCCATTCCAATGTTAATTGCTCTAAATCGGTTGAGGGGGCAATGACCATACAATCTAGTTGAAGTTTTTTGTGTAACTGCCAATGCATCGCTTTAGAAGACCTTCACTGGTCAGTTCTTCACAGACTGGTCTGGTTGCTGCATAGACGTCAATTGGAGGAGCGCGCATTTGCAAGGTGAAACGCAAGCTTAGTGTTTTGAAAATTCGGGAGTGCCCTAACCCCCCCCCCCCCTCCTCCATCCCCCGCCCGTCGGCCACAAGGGGCCTTCCGCACACCAGCCATCCCGCCGCCAGGGAGACATGTTGACCTAAGGGTCCTGTAAGTACGAGCTGACGCATCCGCCATTTATATTCCTGTACCTCGTAAGTTAAACATATTTCGGTGCTATATGATTTGCGTCAAAAAATGTTCAAATGTTTGTATAGCTTATGGGACTTAACTACGGAGTCATCAGTCCCTACACTTACAAACTACTTATGAACTAACCAATATTAAGGACGGCACAAATATCTATGCCCGAGGGGGATTCGAACCCCCAACCGTAGTGGCCGTGCAGACCGTGACTGGAGCGCCTCAGTCCCCTCGGCCACCGCGACCGGCAGGATTTGCGTCATTGAACTTTAGCAATACATTATGGGTGGTTGTGTTGCCATAAACTGTTCAAATCATTCCAGAGGTGGCTACAGAATGTTTAGTTTCCCGAGAGATTGTGAGAGAAGAAAAAATGGATCATTAACTCTCGGCGCAAAAACTAGGAACCCGAACCGAGCGCACACTTTTTTATTGTAAGTAAATGTCATTTATTTTATAGTTGAACCAATATTTAATAGTAAAAATCGTCTGTGATATTCGAACGTAATATTTTGTTTAGTCTTTTGGCAGTACTATCTCTTAACAGAGAAGCTGCCCTAGGGAGTTAGCAGCCGCAAAATATCATAACACAGAAAAACATCCCAGAACATAAAAATTTTAAAGAAAAATATGTGGGTTTTATACAAGTTGAATCTAAATTCGTGCACTCGGGCTTCGTTGCGCGATTCCTCACATGCTAGCAATAAAAAAGTTTCTCTCCTAAAATTTCGTCCTGCGCATATTGCCGGAAGTAGATGGACATCGAGAATTGAGATGGGTGTGTCCCATACGTCAACGTGTTTCAGAATTACACTACTACACCACCAAACATCTAGGGGATGTGGGAGGTGCCTTGAGGAACAAAGTGAGCATAGAAACCCATGCCCAGAAACATCATCCAATGACGCTACAGATCGTTGAAATTTCTGGAGGGGATGTCTAGCGACAGGAGCTGGTGCCTGTAACTTGGACTACCTGTAGCGGCCGGTCGCGGTGGCCGAGGGGACTGAGGCGCTCCAGTCACGGTCTGCACGGCCACTACGGTCGGGGGTTCGAATCCCCCCTTCGGGCATGGATATTTGTGCCGTCCTAGTTCGTAAGTAGTTCATAAGTAGTTTGTAAGTTTAGGGACTGATGACCCCGTAGTTAAGTCCCATAAGCTGTAGAAACATTTAAACATTTGATCTCCGTAGCGTCATTGAATGGCGTTTCCGGGCATGGGTTTCCGTACTCATTTTGTTCCTCAGGACGCCTAATACATCCCTTACAAGTGTGTTGGTGTAGTACTGTAATTATGAAACACACTGACGTATGGGACACACACCCATCTCAGTCTTCGACGTCCATTTACTGCCGAAAATATGCGTAGGACGAAATTTTGTGAGATACATTTGTTTTATTGCTAGCATGTGAGGAGTCGCGCTGCGAAGCCCGAGTGCGCGAATTTAGATTTACCCTGTATAGTATATTCACAAATACACCAAATCAACAAGTTTTGTATTAAGTTTGCACAAATTGTTGAATTTACTTCTATTGCGTTACTGCGAGAAAGTATTACAAACACTATAAAAGAAAATATAAATATACTATGAGAAAAGCTTAGTTACGGCTGTTACAGCGTACTGTGCTGATACAGTCAACTACCGTTGAATGCTATTTGTGGTGCAACTTACTGGCATTTTAAAATTGTGTGCCGGAACCGGGACTCTAACCTGAGACTTTGCCTTTCGCGGGCAAGCGCTCTACCCACTGAGCTATCCCGACACGAAACACGATGCCGCCTCACAACTTTACTTCCGCCAGTACCTCGCCTCCTACTTTCCAAACTTCACAGAAGCTCTCCTGAGAAACATGCAAGACTAGCACTCTTGGAAGAAAGGATATGGTGGAGACATGGCTTAGCCACAGCCTAAGGGAAAGGCAAAGGTCCCACGTTCGAGTCCCTGTTTCGGAACACAATTTTAATCTGCAAGGAAATTTCATATCAGCGCACATTCCGCTGCAGAGTGAAAATTTCGTTCTGCTATTTGTGGTATTTTGGAGTTTTAGCGTCATAACTTGTAGTATGCAATTTGAAAGAACAGTATCTAATGATCACACAATACAACGTAATTAAATTTTTATTAGTAAATGCCAATATTGACGCTTATCTATAAGAGACTATAACATAACTGGCACAGAATACTGGGTAAATTTTACTTATGGCGGCGTAGTCTGCTAATGTTGGCTACGAAATGATTGCTTTACAAGCATTATTAAATTACTGATAAGACAAGGGTACTGATACATACAAACGTGTCAACCTTAGAGAAGGAACAGAATTATTTATTTATTTCATGGTCAACATAAAGCGTTATTCCCCTCATTCTATACGATTAGGATTTGAAATAGCATTCAACGGTTGTTGCCAACATCGGCACCGTGTGCCTCTACGACCGTAAACCCTACAGCCTGGTCACTAATATTCTTTTTCGTTTTAGTGTTTGTAATACATTCTGAAACTTTCTCCATAATGCAATAAAAGTACATTCAGAAATGTAAGTACAAAAATCAGAAGTGATATATTTGTCATAGTAGACAACGAACACTTATTGCATGATGGCAAACATACCTCGCATACTGAGTCATTATTCAAATACAAGCCAAGATACCTTAAAACTTTAATGTAGATGACCAGTTTCAGCTGAATTAAGCGTAGTACGCAGTTTTTATCACAGAAATATCTATGTTTCTTGCTTTTTTTTTCTTTATTCGGACAGCAAAGAGAATCAGCAAGAAGTAAATAAAAAGTGAGATTTTTCTGTCTAATCCACATATCGATGTATTTCACACACTTAAACAAAATAACACTGTTCGCATAAACTACGTGTCTTGTTTAGCATTCGCAGGTAATGAAAATGGCGGATGCGTCATCCTGTGTTTTAGAAGCTCTAGGTTAACTCTTTGCGTCAAAGTGATTCACTGCGAAACCACTCCTTACTGCACCGTGTCTCCTTGTGGCATAGGTGACTCACCGTGAAACCGCCGTCTCACCCTATAGCCACAAAAAGACTTTTAGAATGAAAGTCTCTGGTGACAATCCAATGAACCGCATTTGCTTGTTCATAGCAAATCGAAACGATGTGCAAATTATAGTTCAAAAATGAAACGTCATACGACGAGATGGTCATGTAAGGTGTGTGATGACGAATTGTGCCTAACAGAAAAAAAAAACCCTTCTGAAGACTGAAAGAAACTACCAGCAGCTATGTTAACCCTTTCATTCCTCTATGAATTCAGCTTCGAAAGAATTAAAATTCAGTGTTTTCTATATTGATACAGTGCAATAAACATCAAAATATGTATTTTAAAATTTTTGATCGAATTATTGTTTTTTTATGTCATGTATTTCATACGCAACACAGACGTTTGCATCGAGGTGTTTTATTACTTGGCACTTTGTTGGGGATAACACTGCCAGATCCATACTGCTAGTTTAATCTTCGCCACAGCACCAAAGACAAGAGAATTCACTGCTGAATGAAATAACATGAACCACACTCTCGCTCACACTCTCAACCACGTACAGACGGCAACGCAACACAACCTCCAAGACGGATAAATTAATGCCTCACAAGTGACTACACGCCGCACCAAGCAGCAAAATGTAGTACCAGAAGCATGTTGTTAATCAACAACCATGCGCCTTTAAATGTTTGTAAAGCTTAAGGGACTTAACTGCGAGGTTATCAGTCCCTAAACTTAACAAACTACTTATGAACTAACTTATACTAAAGGCAACAAAAACATCCATGCCCAAGGGAGGATTCGAACTTCCGAAACGGAAGGCCACGCGATCCGAAACGTGGTGCTCTAGACCGCTCGGCTACTCCCGCGATGCACTTTTAAAGACTGATACACAAATTAAGGTATATATCAGTTTTTAATACGTTGTTGTCCAGGAACAACACTGGGAATGGAAGGGTTAAGATTTTTAATTAAGCGACCTTCTTCACGTCCCCTTTGCGTAACTGTCAGTAATAGTGTATGTAAAAGGGGTCGCCGTTGACACCAGTAACCGTAAATATCTTCGTCCTTTCATGTTAAAAAATCAAACAATTGATTTACTAGATATATATATATATTTTAAATTTTTTATTTTATTTTATTCGTTGTTTCCTACACCTATTACATCAGTTGTAGGTTTGATTTCAAAGATATTTACGGTTACCGGTGTCTACGGCCAGCCTTTTTATAAGCGCTATTACTGACAGTTACGCAGCGGTGACCTGAAGATGATGTGAATATAGCACCGAAACCGATCGCTTAATTAATTTGAAAACATCTTAGCACAGCTGCTGGTACTTTCTTTCAGTCTTCACATTTACCATCTGTAGTGCCAGCCCATTAATTATGGATAGGATGAAAAAACTGTTCTTTGAAATATCACGAGAAATAGAAATGCTGTATGTACTTAGAAATTTTCCATGAAACAAAAAATAATCGGATTTAGTTAAAAAAAAAAAAAAAACAGTTATGAAAGAAAAATGTAATATTAGTGAAATGATAAATGTTACAAAATGAAAATTAGTGAACTCTGTAAGACATTGAAAATTCCTTTTATAAAAATTAGAAATATATTTTTAAAACTTGTAATGTACTCGAGTAAGGCAATCCAGGAGGATAAAACGAAATATCTATGCTTGTTGTTGTTAATGTTGTGGTCTTCAGTCCGCAGACTGGTTTGAATCAGATCTCAACAATACCCAGTCCAGTGCAAGCCTCTTTATCTGAGAATACGTACTGCAACCTACATTCTTTTGAATCTGCTTCAGTATTTTTCCCTCAACCTCTCTCTACGATTTTTACCCCACACACTTCCTTCTAATGCTAAGTTGACGATTCCTTGATGGCTCAGAATATGTTCCACCAACCTATCCCTTCTCTTAGTCAGGATATCCCAAAAACTCCTTTTCTCCCCAATTCTGTTAAGCACCTCCTCATTAGTTACCGGTACGTGATCTACAAATCTAATCTGCATCATTTGTGTCTAGCACCACATTTCCAAAGCTTCTATCATCTTTTTGTCTGAACTCTTTATCATCCAATTTTCACTCCGATACGATGGTACACTCCATACAAATACTTTCAGAAAGGACTTCCTAACATATAAACTAGTATTGGATGTCAACAAATTTCGCTTCTTTAGAAACGCTTTACTTCCCATAGCCATTCTTCTTTACTTCGGCAATCGGAAGTTATCTTGCTACCCAAATAACAAAACTCATCTACTACTTTTATCGTCTCATCACCTAATCTAATTCCTTCTTCATCGCCTGATTTTCTGACACCACATTCCATTACCCTGCTTTCTATTATCTTTGTTTTACTCTTGTTAATCTTCATTTTATACCTTCCTTTCAATACACTATCATCCATTCCGTTTAACTGCTGTTCCA
Source organism: Locusta migratoria (assembly GCA_026315105.1). NCBI lineage: Eukaryota > Metazoa > Arthropoda > Insecta > Orthoptera > Acrididae > Locusta > Locusta migratoria. The sequence continues at coordinate 224,326,974 of CM048748.1, read as the reverse complement.
GGTCCTTTGCTGTCTCTGACCAAATTACTATGTTGTTAGCAAACCGCAAGGTTTTTATTCCATCCCCCTGTACTTAAATCCCCTCTCCAAATTTCTCCTTCACAGCTTGCTCAATGTACAGATTGAACAACATTTGGGAAAGGTTACAATCCTGTCTTACTGTCTTCTCAACCACTGCGACCCTTTCATCCCCTTCGCTATCTTCAAAATTTGAAAGGGAGTATTCCAGTCAACATTGTCAAAAGCTTTCTCCGGATCCACAATTGCTAGAAACGTAGGTTCCCCTTTCCTTAACCTATCTTCTAAGATGAGTCGTAGTGTGAGGCTTGCCTCACGTGTTCCTATATTTGTCATAAATCCAACTGGACCTTCCATAAGCTCAGATTCCATCAGTTTTTCCATTCTTCTGCAAATAATTTGTTTTGGTATTTTGCAACCATGACTTATCAAACTCATAGTTCTGTAATTTTCACATTTGTCTGTGCTTGCTTTCTTCGGAATCACTATATTTCTTCTTAGAGACAACACTGTAGGAAGGGAAGAGAAAGTAGATGAAGATGAAATAGGAGATACTATACTGAGAGAAAAATTTGACAGAGCACTTAAAGACCTAAGTCGAAACAAGGCCCATGAAGTAGACGACATTTCTTCAGAACTACTTAACTCTCTGGGAGAATCAGCCATGACACAACTATTTCATCTGGTGCGTAAGATATACGAGACAGGCGACATACCTTCGGACTTAAAGAAAAATGTAATAATCGCCATTCGAAAGAAATCAGGTGCAGACAGGTGTGAAAATTACAGAACCATCAGTTTAATATGTCATGGTTGGAAAATTTTAACGCGAATTATTTACATAAGGATGGAAAAGCTGGTAGAAGCTGACCTCGGGGAAGATACTCGTAAGTTTTTATTCAAGAGATATGTAGGAGCACGAGAGGCAATACTTACTTTACGGCTTATCTTAGAAGATAGATTAAGGAAAGGGAAACCTATAGTTCTAGCTTTTGTAGATATGGATAAAGCGTTTGACAATGTTGATTGGAATACACTCTTTCAAATTCTGAAATCAGCAACAGTAAAATAAAGGGAACGGAAGGTTATTTACAAATTGTACAAAAACCAGACGAGCATGAAAGGAATGCAGATTTTGGGATGGGAGTAAGACAGGGTTAAAGCCTTTCTCCAATACTATTCAATTTGTACATTGAGCAAGCTATAAAGGAAATCAAAGAGAAATTTGGAGAAGGGCCTAAAGTTCAGGGTAAAGATATAAAAAATAAAAATGTTTGTAAATCTATCGGACCAAACTGCATGGTCATCAGTCCGTAGCTTACAGACTACTTAAACCTAGGTAAACTAACCTAAGGACAACACACACACCCATGCCCCAGGGAGGACTCGAACCTCCGCAGCGAGACGCTTTAGACCGCTCGGCTTCTCCACCGCGGCTGAAGAAATAAAAACATTTCCTTTTGCCGATTACATTGTAATCCTGTTAGAGACAGCAAAATACCTGCAAGAGCAGTTTAACGGAATGGTCAGTGTGTTGAAAGGTGCATATAAAATGAACATTATTAAGAGCAAAACAACGGTAACGGAATGCAGTTTAAGAAAACCGGACGATGGTGAAGGAATTAGATGAGGTAATAAAACAATAAAGGTTGTAGATGAGTTTTGTTACTTGGGCAGTAAATTAACACGCAGTACAGAGGATATAAAATGCCGAATGGCAATGGGAAGAAAAGTGTTTTTGAAAAAGAGAAATATGCTGACCTCGAATATTAATTTAAGTGTAAGGAAATCGTTTCTGATGGCGTTTGTGTGGAGTGTTATCTTGCACGTGACTGAAACATGGACGATAAACAGTGTAGATAGGAAAAGTACAGAGGGTTTTGAAATGTGCTGCTACAGAAGAATGCTGAGGATTAGGTGGGTGGATCTCGTGAATAATGAAGTGCTGAACAGAATTGGGGAGTAAAGGAATTTATGGCATACCTTGACTAAAAGAAGGGATCGGTTGGTAGGACACATTCTGAGGCATCAAGGAATCGTGGATTTAGCGCTGGAGGGAAGTGTGTGGGGTCAAAATCGGAGGGAGACCAAGAGAAGAATACAGTATGCAGATGTTCAAATGTTTGTTTGTAACATTGAAACTTGGTTGCAGCACCCGACTTCAGGTACCACCGGCTGCCACTGAAGTGAAGTTCGAATGTTTGTAGAGGTTATGGGACCTAACTACGGAGTCATCAGTCCCTAAACTTACAAACTACTTATCAACTAGATAATACTAAGGACGGCACAAATATCCATGCCCAATGGGGGATTCGAACCCCCAACCGTAGTGGCCGTGCAGACCATCACTGGCGCGCCGCAGACCGCTTGGCCACCGCGGCCGGTAGTAGCAGATGCAAATGGATGTAGGTTGCAGGTCTTATGAGGAGATGAAGAGGCCTGTTCAGGATAGAGTAGGGTGGAGAGTTGCATCAAACCAGTCTCCTGACTGAAGACCCAACAATAATAACATATTCTTCTTGAAGTCGCAGGGTATTTCCCCTGTCTCATGCATCTTGCACACCAGGTGGAACAATTTCTTCATGACTGTCTCTTCTAACGATAATAGCAGTTCAGACGGAAAGTCATCTACTCCGGGGCCCTTTTTTCTACTCGAACATTTCAGTGCTCTTTCATATTCTGGTCATATCCCAAAGTATTTGTGTGACTCAAAGGGTTAAATAAGCAGCCGGAGCTGGTTGCTCTCATTCGCCGACGGGCGAACTGTCCCGCAGCCTTTGTCGTCGCGATGTGCCTCCGCTAAGACGCCGTGGAAAGGCATTTCTCCATACCTTGGCTAAAAGAAGGGATCGATTGGTAAGACACATTCTTAGACATCAAGGAATCGTGGATTTAGCGTTGGAGGGAAGTCTGTGGGGTAAAAATCGCAGAGGGAGACCAAGAGATGAATGCAGTAAGCAGATGGAAATCGATGTAGTTTGCAGGTCTTATGAAGAGATGAAGAGGCCTGCTCATGATAGAGTAGGGTGGAGAGCTGCATCAAACCAGTCTCAGGACTGAAGACCACAACAAAAACAACAGTCAGGATATGCCAGAAGCTCATTTTCACTCCAATTCTGCAGAGCACCTCGTTATTTGTTACGTGATGTACCCATGTAATCTTCATCATTAGTCTGTAGCACCACATTTCAAATGCTTGTATCATCTTTTTGTGTGACCTCCTTATGGTCGTCGGTTTACTTGCATACAATGCTACACTCCAGACAAATGCTTTCAGAAAGGACTTCCTAACATTTAAACTATCATTTAATGTCAACAAATTTCGCTTCTTCAGAACGCTTTTCTTCCCATTCTACATTTTATATCAGTAGAGCTGCATGTCCTGGAAAAAATTAACGTCTGTAGTTTCTTCTTCCTTTAAAGCGCTCGCAGTAACTGCATGGCAAAGTCATGTTACCTTATGTTATGTGAGTCAATCATCCAGACTGTTGCACCTGTAACTGATGAAAAGGCTGCTGCCCCTCTTCACGTTTGTCTGGTCTCTTCAGAGATACCCTCCGCTGTGGCTACACCTACTATACGGCTATCTGTATCGTTGAGGCACGCAAGCCCTCCCACCACGGCAGTGCCTGTGGTTCGTGAGGATGGAGTGAAAAGTCAGCTGATACTTTAACAAAGATTTCTGCAACCTACAATTTAGTACTATTAAACGAGTTTTAAGCTACACTACTGCCTGCACTTGATTTCTTCGGAACTGGAATCACTATATTCTTCCTGAAGTCTGAGGGTATTTTCCCTGTCTCACGCATCTTGCACAGCAGGTGGAAAAATTTCTTCATGACTGTCTCTCCTAACGATAATAGCAGTTCAAACGGAACATCACCTACTTCCAGGGGCCTTTTACCTGCTCAAACGTTTCAGTGCTCTTTCATTTTCTGATCATATCCGAAAGTATTTGTGTGACTCAAAGCGTTAAATAAGCAGCCGGAGCTGGCTGTTCTCAGTCGCCGCAATGTGCCTCCGCTAAGACGCCGTGTAAAGGTATTTCTCCATACCTTGACTAAAAGAAGGGATCGATTGGTAAGACACATTCTTAGACATCAAGGAATCGTGGATTTAGCATTAGAGGGAAGTCTGTGGGGTAAAAATCGCAGAGGGAGACCAAGAGTTGAATGCAGTAAGCAGATGCAAATGGATGTAGGTTGCAGGTCTTATGAGGAGATGAAGAGGCTTGCTCAGGATAGAGTAGGGTGGAGAGCTGCAGCAAACCAGTCTCCTGAATGATGACCACAACAGTATTATTCTTGAAGTCACAGGGTATTTTCCCTGTCTCGTGCATCTTGCACACCACGTGGAACAATTTCTTCATGACTGTCTCTTCTAACGATAATAACAGTTCAGACGGAAAGTCATCTACTCCGGGGCCCTTTTTTCTACTCGAACATCTCAGTGCTCTTTCATATTCTGGTCATATCCCAAAGTATTTGTGTGACTCAAAGGGTTAAATAAGCAGCCGGAGCTGGTTGCTCTCATTCGCCTACGGGCGAACTGTCCCGCAGCCTTTGTCGTCGCGATGTGCCTCCGCTAAGACGCCGTGGAAAGGCATTTCTCCATACCTTGGCTAAAAGAAGGGATCGATTGGTAAGACACATTCTTAGACATCAAGGAATCGTGGGTACAGCGTTGGAGGGAAGGGTGTGGGGTAAAAATCGCAGAGGGGGACCAAGAGATGGATACAGTAAGCAGATTCAGACAGATGTACGTTGTCGTTCTTATGTGGAGTTGAAGAGGCTTGCTCAAGATAGGGTATTGTGGAGTGCTGCTTCAAACCAGTCTCAGGACTGAAGGCCACAACAACGACAACAGTCAGGATATGCTAGAAGTTCATTTTCACTCCAATTCTGCAGAGCGCATCGTAATTTGTTACGTTATCTACCCATCTAATCTCAAAATTCAAATGTTTGTAGAGCTTATGGGTCTTAACTACGGGGTCATCAGTCCCTAAACTTACAAACTACTTATCAACTACCTTATACTAAGGACGGCACAAATATCCATGCCCGAGGAGGGATTCGAACCCCCGACCGTAGTGGCCGTGCAGACCGTGACTGGCGCCTCGCACTCCCGTTAGCCACCACAGCCGGCCCATCTCATCTTCATCATTAGTCTGTAGACCACATTTCAAATTCTTCTATCATCTTTTTCTGTGACCTCCTTATGGTCGTCGTTTTAATCCCATACAATAGTACACTCCAGGCAAATGCTTTCAGAAAGTACTTCCTAACATTTAAACTATCATTGGATGTCAACAAATTTCGCTTTTTCAGAAACGCTTTTCTTCCCATACTGCCTTTTATATCAGTAGAGCTGCATGTCCTGGAAAAAATTCACGATTGTAGTTTCCCCTTCCTTTCAAACGCTCGCAGTAACTGCATGGCAAAGCCATGTTAGCTTATGTTATGTGAGTCAATAATCCAGACTGTTCGGCCCTGTAACTACTGAAAAGGTTGCTGCCCTCTTCATTCACGTTTGTCTGGCCTCTCCTCAGATACCCCTCAGCTATGGCTGCACCTGCTATACTATCTGTATCGTTGAGGTACGAAAGTCATCCCACCTGAGGATGGTTCATGAGGATGGAGAGAGAAGTTAGCTATTATTTTAACAAAGATTTCTGCAATTGACCACTATCAGGTTGCAACCACAATATAGTGTTATTAAACGAGTTTTAAGCGACAGTACTGCCTGCACTTGATTTCTTCGGAACTGGAATCACTATATTCTTCCTGAAGTCTGAGGGTATTTTCCCTGTCTCACGCATCTTGCACAGCAGGTGGAAAAATTTCTTCATGACTGTCTCTCCTAACGATAATAGCAGTTCAAACGGAACATCACCTACATCCAGGGGCCTTTTACCTGCTCAAACGTTTCAGTGCTCTTTCATATTCCGATCATATCCGAAAGTATTTGTGTGACTCAGAGGGTTAAATAAGCAGCCGGAGCTGGCCGCTCTCAGTCGCAGCCGCAGCCTTTGTCGCCGCGATGTGCCTGCGCTGAGACGCCGTGGCGGTTCCGGGAAGGAGGGCGGCGGCGGCGGCGGCAGCGGCGGCGACTAGACGACAAACATGCCGTTTGTCGCGCTAACCAAGTGCGCCGGCCGACACGCCCGATTTTATATTTAATATGCCGCCCTCAAAGGCCGCCTTAATGGCTTCGTGACGCCGTCGCCGGTCGCCGGTCGCCGCCAGAGCCTGCTTTTCAGACGTCGCCGCCTCGTGTCGTTTCTTTTCCTCCCCAGACATTCGACTCCAGTCGTGTCTCCTTTCCAGACGTGCTGCGGCATTGTCGCTGTATCCTTTGTCGACTCACTTCATTTACACCGGCCGGTAGTTCCACAAAGCGCGACTACTCTTTTTTTTTCTTCGATAATATTTCCTATCACCTGAAAGTACCACTCGGTTCCAAGTACATCTAATCAGATGTCGGAATGGTTCCAGTTAGCACGAGGGTTGAATTGACACTATTGAATTAGGAGAATGTCATAGGGTTACCAGATGCTAGTCTTCAAAGAAGAGGACATTTTTAGAGCCATACAAAAATTTCTAATTTGAAACTTATGGAATATCAGGTACCCTATCGCATACGTAATGCTTTTAACTGGTCCTGTTCGTTGTGGTCTTCAGTCAGCAGACTGGTTTGCTGCAGCTCTCCAACGCTACCCTGTACTTTGCAAGCCTCTTCATCTGAAAATGAGATCTAAGGCACCTCGCTGCGCAGCTCGCGGTTGCTCGACGTCGGAGCTTCGAGTTCTCCCTGGGGCATTGCTGTGTGTGTTGTCCTTAGGTTACGTTACCTCAGTTTAAGTAGTTTGTAAGCTGCGGACTGATGACCACGCAGTTTGGTCCGATAGATTTACAAACACTGGAACATTTTGAAAATGAGAACGGCATCCTACTTCCTTCTGAAGTTGCATACTGTATTCGTCCCTCAGTATCCCTCTACGAGTTTTCACAACACACTTCTTTCTAATGCCAAGTTGACGATACTTTGACGTCTCAGAATGTGTTCCACTAACTTATCCCTTATCTTACTCCTTTTCTACCCAATAGTGTTGACAAAATCCTCATTCCATCTTTTGTCTGAACTCCTTATCAACCACATTTCACTCCCATACAATGCTACACTCCAGACAAATACTTTCAGAAAGTATTCGTAACATTTAATTTTGGATGTCAACAAATTTTGTTTCTTCAAAATGTTCAAAAGTTAGTAAAGCTTATGGGACTTAACTTCGTGGTCATCAGTAACTAAACTTACAAATTACTTATGAACTAGATTTTATACTAAAGACCGCACAAACATCTATGCCCGAGGGGGGGGGGGATTCCAACCCCCGACGGGGAACGACCTCGCGCATCGTAGCATAGCGCCTCAATGCGCTCGGCTGCTCCACCGCGGCTCGCTTCTTCAGAAGCGAATTTCTTCCCATAGCCATGCTGCATTTTTTACTATCTTTATTTCGACCATCAGAAGTTAATTTGCTACCCAAATAACAAAACTCATCTACTACTTTTATTCTCTCACTATCTAAGCTAATCTGATTCCCTCAGCATCGCCTCATTTTCTGATACTATATTTTTTCCCTTGTTTTACACTTGTTAATGTTCTTGTTATATCCTCTTTTCAAAACACTGCCAATTCCGATCAATTGGTCTTACAGGTCCTTGCTGACTCTGAAATGTTCTATTTCATGTTCATTGCACCGCCAGTTATTTCATTTGCTCTGAAGTCGTAACTTGAGCTTGGTTTACCGAGCGATATGGCACATGGTAACACACTTTAATCGGGAGGAAGGAGGTTCATTCCCACCTCTGGATACCCGAATTAGTTTTCCTTTGATTTACCTAAAATCACTCCAGAGAAATGCCGGAATGGTTCCTTTCCAAGTGCACAGCTAATTTCCTTCCCCCATCCGCAAGAAAAACGTTTCGTGCATGTGGTCCGTCTCTAACGACCACGTCGTCGACGGGACATTGGATTCAAACAGCAAATTTATGTCTTTCCTTCTTCAGCTCAGGTTGGTGGCGATGTAGAAAACCGAAGCATCTAGGGGTAAAAAGCCACATTTTCCGAAGAAATATTAATTTCCTTAAAATTTGTGGTTTTGAAAGTTCCCAAGTGTTGTAATTCCCCACTTTGAAGTTGAAGCACTTGTATAACTAAAATAAAATAAAAAATATAGTTTAAAATTTTGCTAAAAGTCCCCTCCGAATATTTTTAAATCCATAAAAGAGAACATGTTCGGCTAAAAAAGGACGTATGGTATCATTAACAAAATCAGCACTTCATAGGAGCATGTGCTTTTTTATCAAGATTATTTGAAATAATCTTAGACGCATATTCAGTCGAGCGAAGATTCCAGCTAAGAAAACTATAACAACTGTATCATACCGCGAAAAGTTACGTACCTCATTTTGTAGACAAGTGACATTTTGAGACCGTGACTGTTCAAAATACAGGATGATTCTAGAAAAGAAAAAGCAGCTACCAGACATTATTGATAACATTTGATATTAAGTTATAAATAGCGCTGATACCGGTCTGGAACCTAAAGGTTCAACGACAAGCGGCTGTTCGCATACAGACGTATTGGTCGTTATTTACATCCGGATTCTAGCCTCTTACGGCGAAATATTCTTGGCATGTTGTGACCCTAAGGTACACAAAATATGATTTTCTGTACTGTAACAACACCACCTAGAGGACAAGGCCTCACAACTGGCCGTGCCTACGTCACACCGAGAAGCAGCGATCGCTAGTGGACTGGCCGTCCGCTACGAGCGGCTAGCCAGTCAGCTGGCGATCGCTGCTTCTCGGTGTGACGTAGGCACGGCCAGTTGTGAGGCCTTGTCCTCTAGGCGGTGTTGACTGTAGGGCATCGCCATCCCAAGACTATTTCTCCCTAACGGGCTATAATCCATTTGCTCTCATGCCGAACAACTACAATAGCTACAAACAGAACGTTATATCTGTGATCTTACAGTCAAACACTCTTTACATAGTGTAACATGATGAAAGTTAAAATAAAGATAAATTATTTGTTAATAAATGAGGTTCTATTATAACGTTTGCAAATCATTTAGACGACGCAAGGTAACTCTGTTAAATAATGATTATTTAAATACTTGCAATGATCTATTGGAAGTGGTCCTACGTAAACAACAGAAATATATCAGAAATAAACCTTTTAAAATTATCAGAACAGATTCGTTAACTGCGACGTGAGAATGGTAGCAGGACTTCTAGCTAAGTAAACAGTGATAATGCTCTGACACTAAGGCCACTTCACGATCACACAGTTCGAGATAATCGTCCGCTCAAAGTAGTTCAAGCCGGTCGCGGTGGCCGAGCGCTCTGCGGCGCGCCAGTCACGGTCTGCACGGCCACCACGGTTGAAGGTTCGGCTCCCTCCTCTGGGTCATGGATATTTGTGCCGTCCTTAGTATTAGCTAGTTCATAAGTAGTTTGTAAGTTTATATCAGCTGTTCACCACGCAGATGCTAACACTCTCTTAAATGAAACACTTCACCTATCCTGGTAGGCCCTTCTTCTTCCAAGAGAGATGTAAAATCTCCTTACACCAAATAGCAGCTCTCCACACGAACAGTCCAAGTCTTTTACTTGACCACAGCAGTTTCCTGAATTAGCAAGTTCTCCATCAGGGGTTCGAGTCCCCCCTCTGTCATGTGTGTTTGTGTTGTTCTTAGGTTAGTTTATCTTAGTTCTTTGTAAGCTACGGACTAATGACCACGTAGTTACATCCGATATATTTACAAACATATTTAAACCCTACCCAGTATCTCACTGGTAAGTCGCCATTCCCCCCAAAAGTACAGAGATCTTAACACAAAAGACTTGTTTATAAACTTTGACCACTTTCACACTAACTTAACATTTGGAAATAATAAATAAAAAGTTATTAATATTCAAATCGCTACTAATTATCGGTAATATAAATAATGTGTAAAACGAATAAAGAAAGAAGCCATCCTTCATGACCGCTCATACTAAAAATAAATAAATAAATAAATAAAAATAAAAAATAAAAAGAATTACATAAAATTACTGGCAAAATAGGATACTCACTCATCATATAGTTACACAAATATAAGTACAAGAGGGACGTATGATGGTTCTTGTAATTGCTAGGTTATTGCGGGGATACGATAATCAGACTGCATTTTTATAATAAATATTGATATATTAAGGAATACATCCTTAGGTGGTGAATCACGTCCACTAAATGTGTGGTTCGTGTTCCATTTTGATTGATTCATTAACCTAAAGTGTTTCTGCAACGTTAATGCTATTTATTTGTGTGTTAATTATTTTATTCTTTTTTCATTAATGATTAATGCTTATATATGTATGCCCTCATTTATATATGATTCCACCCGTGTGATTGAACTTATGTGTTCATGTGAATGTGAATGTGTGCTCTTAATATTGACGGACTGCCGCGCAATGGCTTACAGTCACCGCCTCCCTCTTTAGGGCTCCTTTTTGCTATAGTTAAGAATGCATGGCTTCGTTTGTCATCTGCGTTAGCATCTGCTGGGTGACCAGAGACAGGCTTACTTGGCTAGATGGTGAGGTGTCGTACCAACCTAATCTTGGACGAAAGAGGTGACAGGACATTTGACATCTATCTGGGAGTGGTTGAAGAGGGAATTTTCTTGGCCAGGTAACAAGGGTTGGTAAACACTAGTCTCTGAACGCACTCTGCGTCGCTTTTAGCGGGCTATACATCCGGTGTATCGCGGGGGGATGTTTTCCCATGGCCTTCTAAGGCCTTCACTCTTCAATCTGGCTCTGTGGAAGTAAGAACTAAAAATGGTCAAATGTTTGTAAATCTATCGGACCAAACTGCGTGGTCATCAGTCCGTAGCTTACAAACTACTTAAACCTAGGTAAACTAACCTAAGGACAAACACACACACTCATGCCCCAGGGAGGACTCCAACCTCCACGGCGAGCAACCGCGCGCTCCGCAGCGAGACGCTTTAGACCGCTCGGCTATCCACCGCGGCAAGTAAGTACTCTGCCGAATCATGCTGAGGGGAAGGTATGCTGTTAGGACTTTACGTTTTTGGTGGTCAGGCATTCTTGATTTTCAGTGATAGTTTTTTGAGTAATTCTTTCGCTATGTGAGGCGAAGAGTTTCTTAATTTACGGAAATCGTGTAATTCTGTGTAAATTTATTATCTGCATTTTCATTCCAGTGATAATTGTGTGTCCGATTTTGCTCAAGTTAGAGTACACGCTTGTGGCTTTCAGCATTTGTGTAAATGTAGGGCATTTGAAATTCATTGCAGTTTTTAACTAACGTTTTCACGTTACGTCTGTATCTGCGAGTTTGCTAAATATTTCTTAGATTTTCTTGTTTGATTCCGTCTTTCCTGTCTTGTATAACCAATTGCACCAAGTGCTTTTGTAACGGTCGTTACTTTGGCCTTCAGCCATGGTTTTAGCTTTCTTCTATGCGAAATCTCTTGTGTGCTTTAATTGCTTATTCTAAATTAATTCCTGTTTGTAAATGTTATGAAATTCGGCGAGTTGCACCACGTTGTACTTAAGAAAAGCGAGCCACTGTTTCACCATAGTGGGTTCATTTAGTGCACAGTATATTTAAATATTTGTGATCGAGACACCTGCCATCTCGTCAAAGACGCTGCCAACGCTTCGTTTTGACACTGCTTCCAAGAGAGTGATGTTCTGCTAAGCATTCTGTGTGGGTCTGTGTATGAATGAATATTCTTTCATCTACCACATTACCCCCATATTCATAAAGGGCACAAACAACTTTATTACAGGAAGTAATTATATGATTTAATTCACTTTTGTTCAAGGTGTGTGCTTAATTTGGTCTCCCCACATTTACTTACTTGTTATTTTACTGAATAGATTATGATTTTAAAGTATCAAACCTCTGCTTCCTTAAAGAGTGCTTAAGGATTGATCAGTTAGATAAATTTCCATTGCGCAATTACTGTGGCCGCTCATAAAGTAATTTGGAGCAGCAGCGAGCGTTTTAGCTTCCATTTGCAGATCTCAGCCGGCCGCGGTGGCCGAGGTGACTGAGGCGCTCCAGTCACGTTCTGCACGGCCACTACGGTCGGGGTTTCGAATCCCCCCTCGGGCATGGATATTTGTGCCGTCCTAGTTCGTAAGTAGTTTGTAAGTTTAGGGACTGATGACCCCGTAGTTAAGTCCCATAAACTATACAAACATATGAACATTTTTTGCAGATCTCAACTGCCCAAGATTTTGCCAATTTTAATAACAGGCTACTTCAATGGATATAGGGAGCGAAGACTTATACTCAACTTATACAAAAACCAAACAGCGGTTATTAGAGTCGAAGGGCATGTAAGAGACGAACGGATTGGGAAGGGAGTAAGACAGGGTTGTAGCCTTTCGCCATTGTTGTTCAATATGTACATTGAGCAAGAAGTGAAGGAATGCAAGGAGAAATTTGGAGAGGGAATTAAAGTTCAGGGAGAAGAATTAAAAACTTTGCGTTTTGCCGATGACCTAATCGTGTCAGAGACCGCAAAGGATCTGGAAGAGCAATTGAATGGAATGGAAAATGTCTTGAAAAGAGGTTATAAGATGAACATCAACAAGAGTAAAACAAGGATGATGGAATGTAGCGTCAGAAAATCAGGCGATGATGAAGTAATTAAATTAGGTAATGAGGCAATAGAAATAGTAAACGATATTTGTTACTTGGGTAGCATGATAACTTCCGATGGCCGAAGTAAAGAAGATATAAAATGCAGAATGGCTATGGGAAGAAAAGCGTTTCTGAAGAAGCGAAACTTGTTAACATCCAATATTAGTTTAAATGTTCGGAAGTCCTTCCTGAAGGCATTTGTCTGAAGTGTAGCATTGTATGGAAGTGAAGCGCGAACAATAAAGAGTTCAGACAAAAAGGTGATAGAAGCTTTTGAAATGTGGTGCTACAGACGAATGATGAAAATTAGATGGGTAGATCACGTAACTAATGAGGAGGTGCTCAACAGAATTGGGAATAAAAGAAATTTCTGGCGTATTCTGACTAAGAGAAGGGCTAGGTTGGTGGGACACATCCTGAGACACCAAGGAATCGTCAACTTAGCATTAAAAGGAAAACGATATCTTGAGATAATAAGCTATCAGCCAAGACATCGTTGAAATCAATCGACGCACTCTAAAGTTGGTAATTTTAAGTTTAATTTTACTAACTTTTATATTTTTCAAGACATTTAAAATAATTTTGGTTCGTGAGATGCGTTTTATTTTTCTGCATGCATTATTATATTTGGTTTTTCTATAGGTCAACAGGATGAATCTCCACATCCGCCCAACGATCAACAGAGAACGGAACAAACCAACTTCCGAGAAGCACCGATTAATAAAATAAAATAAAATAAGTAGGCCGCGTGGTAGATTGCTACGCAGGGGCCCCGGTACGATTCCCGGTCCGGGGTCGGAGATTTTGTGCACTCGGGACTGCATCATGTGGTGTCCTCATCACCAACTTGCTTATGTGGCGTCACCCAAAGGATTGCACCACGTAGGTGGAACACGATCACATCTAGGTTCTAACGGCCATAGATACCACACGGAATGATCAACAGGATGAATTATTATTGTATTTTTTATTTGAGGGCATGGCCAACCTTTCAACTCAATTCCCTTCCCCATACTTCCATATTGACCGCCATCTCTGTATACGCCGAGAACAGCAGTGACCATTGTTCAAATCTGTTCAAATGTTTGTATAGTTTATGGGACTTAACTACGGGGTCATCAGTCATCACTTACAAACTACTTATGAACTACCTTATACTAAAGACGGCACAAATATCCATGCCCGAGGGGGAATTCGAGCCCCCGACAGTAGTGGCCGTGCAGATCGTGACTGGAGCGCCTTAGTCCCCTCGGCCACCGCGTTCGGCACTGGCCATTGTCAGGCGGTGGGTACTACCCAGGGCCAGGAATCTGTGGAAACCGCACAACTGCACGCTGCCGCTTGCTTCCTGCCCGCTCACTGGCGCCGGCCGCGGTGGCCGAGGGCACTGAGGCGCTCCAGTCACGGTCTGCACGGCCACTACTGTCGGGGGGTTCGAATTCCTCCTCGGGCATGGATATTTGTGCCGTCGTTAGTATTAGCTAGTTCATAAGTAGTTTGTAAGTTTAGGGACTGATGACCCCGTAGTTAAGTCCCATAAGCTATACCAACATTTGAATTTGATTTCGCTCACTGGCAAGCAATGTTCCCCATATTTATTTACCACAGAATAAAGATACGCCGTTATTTCTGTTATCTTACAAACAGACGCATCAGTGGCCCGTACCACTACTCGGCCCAGCTTCCGCAGTCCTATTCGGCGTGTCCCGCCTCCACCGTAACAGGACCGCGCATCTGAGCAGGAAGGATGTAGCAGCGCCGAGGCGCAGACGGCGCGGCGGCGATGAAGTGTGAGTGATGTCCCGGAACCGATGCTCAGCCACTTGTGACCGCCACCGCGGCTATGACGGCTAGCATTGGTCTCGGCCCATTGAGGGCCGCGCCTTTGTTACTGCGCCACCCACGCCTCGGTTCCCACAGCCCCTCGGCAGCGCCCGCGCCCAGAAAACACCTGTAGCTCACCCGCGACGCGCCGCGGCCGGCCAGAGCCGCTTGTGCCCGCGGAACGGATCGGAATATACAGAACGCGGCCGTCACGCAAGAAACGCCAGCTCGTCAGTTTGCCCTCGGATTATTTTACACAACGCGGGAGCATAACGGTGGCGGCAAGAAGGAAAAAAAAGGTGGCCGGTATCATGCGGAACGGTCGATCCCTGTAATAACGTAACCAGCGGGCAAAAACGGCCCTACCCTGTGGCTGTACCAGGCCACCAAGTAAGGTCGCTCGGTGGCGTCACGAATATTATTCAGCCGAGCTGTTCAAAGCGACTTTTACGATCTGTGAGGCTGTTACCGCCGGAGGTTCGAGTTGTCCCTTGGACATGGATGTACGTGTGTGTTGTCCTTAGGTTACTTAGTTTACGTTTGCCGCCTACTTACATTTCGCGTTAAGATCACAAAGACAAGATAAGTACAGTGTACCCTCCGCCACGCACCGTACGGTGAATTGCAAAGTATGTATGTAGATGTAGTTGTAGGTGTACGTTAGTTTAAGTACACTTCTCAAAATAACTACTGGATCATGTGATATATCATACACATTATGCAAATAGTAACGCACTTTATTCAGGTATTGGAAATAATTGTAATTTATGTGTCATACACTATGACTTTTTTCTGGATTAACGTTTTCCTTGACCTTGTCACCCTGGGTTTATACTTGGAGTGAGGATCTACCATAATGTGAAAAAGTCATTCTCGTTGCCCTCTAATATGGTATCTGATCACCTCGGGCAGCCAGTGCAGTTGCACACCTGCTTGGCATATACCGTGTGAGGCGATGAATCAGCTCTTGAGGAATATTTGGCCATTTTTCCATGAGTGCAATATCCAGCTCTGCAACCGCTGTTTGAGGAGCTGGTCTGGCTGCAATGTGTCTGCCAAGTGCATCCGAGATATGATCAATCGGTTTAAGTTCGGAGAAGAAGTTGACCACTTCATTCGTTCAGTTCCCTCAGCTTCAAGCATGTTGTCCACTAGTGCAGCTCAGTGGGGACGAGCGTTATCTTTCCACCAGAAGGAACCCACCTCCTACTTCACCAGTGTAGGGCTCAACAAAAGGTCGAACGAAAGAGTCTATATACCTCTGAGCACTCAAAACGCCATTCTCGACGACTTAGAGGTCCTCACGTTCTCCAGTACTGACTCCTGAACACACCATTGGTTCACCACTATGTTAATAGTGATGTTTCCTGCACGTAATGATAACTGCTCCACGTTTCATGTTCTCTCGAGATAAGGGAACGACGATTGTCCGGCGGAACACAAAATATTGACTCATATGTGAAGAGAACCCGGGACCATTCGTTACGGCTCCAATCCTGGTGTTCCTCAGCCCAGTTTCTGCGGGATAAACAGTGTCGTGGTTTTAGTGAGACACGCACCATGGGACTCCGTGCATAGAGGCCACATTCCCGAATGCCACTTCGGACTGTTTGTGTTGATATTGCGCGTTCTGTTATTGCCTGGAGGGTACTTTGCAACTGAGCTGCATTTAGCCCTCTGTATCGACGAACTGTCAACCGGAGATAGAGGTAATCTCTTGCTGATATTACAAGTTGACGACCTTAGCCTTGTTCCTGTTGTCTGAAATGGACACCGTATCCTGAAAATCACAGTTTGGTACTCTGTAATAGCTACAGGGACCTCCCTCTGTGTCTTTCCCGATTCTAACCTTCCAATGGCTCTCTATGCCATAAGTTCGTGTAAGTTACGGTGTTGTTTGCATTGCAGTACCTGCTCACTACACAATCTGAACCCAACTGCTTGTGTAATTCGTTTTGTAAAGTAAAGGTAGTATACACCAACTCAATTTGAATTAACATCCTATTATAACCACTATCTAGCTTGACGTAATGTTGATATCTCCACTTCGTGGAAACGACAGAAGGACGTCAAACCATTTTTGTTCATTCTATCGATAACTATACTTCAGAACGTAGATATCTCAACTGATCCCGTAATTGTTTTAAGCATTGTAGTTTGTGAGCCTAGGGACTGATGACCACAGTAGTTTGGTCCCATAGATTTACAAATATTTGAACTTTTTATGTGAACATTACTCAAAGTTAGTCTCTTAAAGATTGGAATGGTTCATTAGAGAAGCAATTACATGGAAGGAAACGCAGTTTGATCGTCACTTGCTTTTGTCGTTTGCCATCCTCCGCCTTCTCCATACTATATGGACCACAGCTATAATTTGATCCTACAAGCTTTCTATTTATATTTACTCCCCTTCAAATGGCACACTGGTTTCTTTATATCCTTGCGCTGTGATGAATATTGGACCATCTATTATCCTATCAACGTGACGGGTGACTTGCCCTACCAATCCGCTGCTTCACAGACCTTTAAATCATAACTAGCAGTTGAAATTGTCGTTTGGTTAAACTTATTTTTGAATGCTGCCAATATTGGTTAGAAACGACACGCCCTATTCCTTCATCTATTGACAACACTATGAGTATGGGCTGTCACAAATGAGCTCGTCATCGAAGTGACGTTAATTCTTACCTTCAATCTTTTGTTTCCTCACTGCGGCTCTTCTTATTATTATGAGCTTTACCGTGGTCATTTCCCCGGTCCTTCCGTTTATTATCCAACATTTTTCTCCATTTTTTCTTCACCTCTTCCTACAATATGCCAATAATTCTTCACAATGTAAGACTATTTTTTATCAGTCTTTCAACGTCTCTTTCTCATAACACCTTTTACATGTTGGCGCACTGGAATTTTTCCATCATCCAGTCACTTAGAACATTTTCTGCATTTTTTCAGTTCTCGTTAAATTTGTCATCAGAAACTGTTTGCAACGTGTTACTGCGAGTAGAAATACCACAAGGTCATTCTGTACATACTTTGGAAGATTGTACGATAGAAAAATCGGAAAATATCAATACTTTGGTTACTGAAACAGAAGAAACGACTCAAAACAGATAATTGAATATCTAAGAGTCAATAGTCCCCCTCTTCCTTTTACATACCGTTACCAATTATAGCATTGTCAGTAGCCTGCAATACATAGGCAAGGGAAAGCTGCCAGACCGAAAGGCGTTGACGTAAGATCCCATAGCCATTTTTAAACCTATTATGTAGCATGACGCGTCAAAAATCAAAATCATGAACAAATAAATAGCTAGAAAATAGCCTATTTATAAGAACTCTGGTGCTGCTTACGGATTATAACTCCATACGCAACCCCTCACACGCAACGGGAGAATTAAACTTATGGTACTTTACTTACTAATTTTTAACATGGCCATTCTTGCACGTTGGGTAGCAGAAAATACTAACATCACAGAGAGAGGGATAATTCGTTCTTTTCCATAAGTGCCTTTTACGATTCCCGCCTTATCGGTAAGTTTTTTTTTTTTTTTTTTTTTTTTTTTTTTTTTTTTTTTTTTTTTTTTCGAACCCCCGACCGTAGTGGCCGTGTAGACCGTGACTGGAGCGCCTCAGTCTCCTCGGCCATCTATCGGTAAGTTCCACCACCCACTGTCGTTATTTATTTTATTTATTTATTCTTGTAAAAAGCGTTGCATGCAAAGGTCAAAGACGAGAGTATAACTTTGATACAAAACAAAAGAGATTATATTAAACAAAACCACTAAATATAATCAGACCAAAAATTAGCAAGCCTGACGGCATTCTGTAATAGGTCCTCCAGCGTGCAGAGTATTGGGCACTGAGGACAGCTGTACAGGTCCTTGGTGTTTTGTTCGGATCCACAATCGCAGAGTGTCGTTTGTTCTATCCACCCCACTTCTTAGTTTGTTGATGGACTTCCACGTTTTGCACGTCAGATTTTCGCCTGGGGGAAGGGCCTCCAGAGGTGGAATGCAGGTTGCGATATCAGCATTACAAGTTGTCCACAGGTTTTGTCGTGCCGTTGAAGTTGATGTACTACAGTTGACAGTAGTTTTCATAAAACTCATCCTGGATTTCAGCCTGCTTGGGGGAGTTTGGTGTCCATGTATCCGGTGAGCAGCGTTTTGTTCTACTTTATATTTGCGGCACCTTCCCTTCTTATATCTGGTGGGGCTATCCCAGCGATGTTGTATAGTTTGTGAGTAGGCGTTGCCCTCAGGCATCCTGTTCTTATTTTACAAGACTCGTTGAGGGGAACATCCACATGCCTGGCATGGACAGATTTATACCAAACAGAGCAGGAGTATTCAGCAGGAGAGAAACATAGTGCAACTGCCACTGTCATTCTTCATTCCTTTGGAATACAAGCATCATATAGTAATCTTCACTTCGGTTTTAACACTCAACCAGGCCTTTTTCTTGACTGTCCTTAATGATTATGTCATGCGCATTATTAGTTACACTCACAAGGGGAGGCCGCCAATTGTGAATTCAGATTCGATTCCTACTGCGCATAATGAAAGCTCATAGCCAGAGGTGTAATTTGGCAAAGTACCAAGATGCACTTCTCAGCCGTTGTCAAGAAAATCGACAAATAATAAAAACCTTGCGGTGAAATACACTCTACGATGAGTAAATTTGTACAGAGGGGTGGCGTAGTGGTAAGCGCTCGGGTTGGTAATCCGAAGGTCGTCGGATCGAATCTCGCGGCTTGCAACTTTTTTTTAATTATTTGTTTCTTGTAATCCAAATGTACGCGCGCACACACACACACACACACACAGTTAATAACATTTGATTAATAACATTTGATGTTCGAAGTCGCCAGTTTTTCCACGACAAACGACTTTCAAAAAACGTATTACATGCAACTGGCGACTTTGAATATCATTATACTTTCCGCAAATAATGCTGTATTTCACAAATGTTATTAATTGTCTTCATAATGTTTACCACGTATAGTTAAAGGAAGAAGTACAAATGATATTCCGAAACGAATACGTAAAGTGTAAGTCGAATCTGACGAATGATAGAACATTTTTTTCAGAATGTCAATCAGGTGTGTTTCCCAACAGATAATTTCAAAAACAATTGTTCTTGTAAAAATGCACCGTTTATCAGATATGCTCGATGTCGTGCTGTTTCATGCTTTCCATATTTCTATGATAACTATCACTCTCGTTCGTGCGATATATATTTGAATTGAAAAAAAAAAAAAAAAAAAAAAAAAAAAAAAAAAAAAAAAAAAAAAAAAAAAAAAAAAAAAGATAAAAAAAGTTGCATGTCACGAGATTCAATCCGGCGACCTTCGGATTACTAACATGAGCGCTTACCGCTACGCCACGCCTCTGTGCAATAAATATTTCTAATCGTAGAGAGTATTTCACCGCAACGGCTTTTTTTAACTGTCGATTTTCTCGACAACGGCTGAGACGTGCATCTTGGTGCTTTGCCAAATTACACCTCTGGCCAGAGCTTTCATTATGCGCAGTATTAATCGAATCTGAATTTCACAATTGGCGGCCTCCCCTTGTCAGTAAATTACTTCAAATTAATATTTAATCTTAAAAATTATCTTCAATTCCTAAAATTATCGTCATAGAGCGACCAACGGCATGCTTATTTACGTAAGTTAATGTATGTAGGATACAACTAACAGAAGATGTGCAAAAGAGCAGCAGTACCTGCAGTATCATAAATTGTAAATAACTGTTCACTGAAATCGGTTGCAGAACGATTTAAGACCCTCTACAGTACAGAAACGCGCACTGTAGCTATTGACACGTGTACAAAGTCCGCCAAGTTTGGTAAAATCATGGCGTCCTCGGCTCTCAGCCAATCAGCAGCGGTGTCACTCATCGCCACCCTCTGCTTGCATAAGCTCTCTCACACCCGTTAGTCTACGGCGCCTCACTTACCGCGATTACCAGTTGACATTCCGTCAACGCCTTCCCTGCAACAGGGTCCGGGGGGGAATTTAACCACTTGCCTCTTAATTTCTCTTTATGGCTGCGTGTTTTAAATTACACCAGGTGTTACACTCAGGTAGGAGAGAAACATTTTAAAAACATCGCGCTGGTCTTTAAATATTTCGTTTACGAAATTGGATACAATAATTCAGACGAATTTTCCGTGAAGGGAGGGGTACACAGCAGAGTTAGTGCACAACGGGAGGGCATTTTACGCTGCCCGCTTATCTTGCACGCGGAACACGCGCGCTGTTTCGCACGCCGTATCGTCAAGCATTACGTTGTGGGGCCGCAGATAATAACTCAGGGCCGGCGTCGCATCCGGCGCCATCTGATGAAACGTATTTTGGGGTGCCGTGGGGTGGCAGGGCAGGGGGAAAGGATTTCGCGCGGGACGAGCACATTTTCACGTTTATCTGCCGCTGTCAAGTTTGCGCTTTCTGTTTTGTGACACTGGCCAAAAGCTAAAGAGAAAAACTAAAATGGACAAAAAGATTAGGTGAGATGAAACTTGCCACGACTCCGCACTGGCAGCAGCTCTTGATTGTGGTCTCTGTAGTACTTTTTCCTTTGTTTGTTTATTTGTTTGTTTGCTAATGTTCCTTCGGCTATTAAACAGTGTGCAATACATTCTTTCCGAGGTTCCTACCCTCAGGCAGTAAAAAGTTTCCTTTTTTAATATTTATCCCAGTGAAAATTGTTTTGAAATTTAAATGACATTTTCGTCTCCAAAACAGTTCTTGTGCTCTGCTCTATGGTGTTCCCATGACAGATTATCATCTCACGGACAAGAAGGTGTGGGACTTACACTATCAGGTGCACTGATGTTCCTCAGAAAAAGTCATTCTCGTCAGCCTCTAACACAGTGTGTGGTCACCTCGGACGGCCTTAGCCACAAGGAATTTCCACTCAGGGAACGGGGTTTAACGCTACAACGTACGTTGAAACTGAGACCCATTTCATGCAATGTCTATTAGGATACGACCCCAGTACACACAACAAGATTCATGTTGGTTTTTTCTTTCATTTATTTATATTTATTTATCCATTTTTGTACACGACAATGATCGCCCACACACAGCCAACATTGTGGGAGGTTCTGGTCTGGCTGCAGTGCGTCTACCAAGTGCATCCCAGACACGCTCATTCAGGTTTAAGCCTAGTGAAGAAGTTGGCCACTCCATTTCTTAATTCTCTCAGCTTCAACCATGTTGTCCACCAGTGCAGTTCTGTGCAGTCGAGCCTTATCGTCCACCAGCAGGAAACTGTCTCCTACGGCACCAGAGTAGGGCACAGCTAAAGGTCGAAGGACCTCGTGTCTATACCTCTGAGCAGCGAACGTGCCATTCTGAACGACACTGAGGTCCGTACGTCCGCCAATACTGACTCCTGCCCACACCATTTGTCCACCTCCATGATATGGTGATGTTTCCTGCTCATAAGCAGGATTGTTGCGAGTTCCACGTTCCCTCCAGATGAGGGACTTGTCTGTGAACAGAACCCAGCGCCATTCGTTACAGCTCCAATCCCGATGTTCCTCCACCCAGTTTCTACGGTCTAAACAGTGTCGTGATTTTAAGTGGTCACAGTCGGGCTCGGTGTCTTGGAGTAAAGCGCTCGACTGGAAACGAAGGTTCGCGGGTTCGAAACCCGGTCGGACCTCTGATTTTTTTCAGTCTGCACTTTAACCCATCCTTCACCTCTCAACGATGTGAGGAGTCGTCAGAAAAGATACGTGGTACAGATTTCACTTTAAGCTGTAGGTCCCCTTTCCCCGGTTGGATAGCTG
Source organism: Locusta migratoria (assembly GCA_026315105.1). Classification (NCBI taxonomy): domain Eukaryota; kingdom Metazoa; phylum Arthropoda; class Insecta; order Orthoptera; family Acrididae; genus Locusta; species Locusta migratoria. The sequence continues at coordinate 224,304,599 of CM048748.1, read as the reverse complement.
GGGTAGGCTAGGGACACGCACGTCGCCGAAGTGGCATTCAATCGAAAGACTTGTACCAGGCCAATGCGCCACACGAAATTATTATTATTAATGGGACACACAGCGTACGCCTCTGTGCGTAGAGACCACATTTTCGAAATCGAATTCCGACTTTTTTTTGTTGATATTACGCGTCCCGTTGTTGCCTGGAGGGTGCGTTGCAGGTGAGTTGCATTCAACCTCCTGTCTCGACGAGCTGTTAACCGGAGCTAACGATATCTCTCGCTGATGTTGTCCGTCGACGAACTTGGCTTTGCATTCTTTTAACGGTTACCGTTGCCTGAAATTGCGTCCTGGTCCTGGAAATAACATTTTGAGATACTGTAATAGCTGCATCCATCTCCCTCTGTGTCAGTCCTACTTTCAACCTCCCTGCTGCTCTCCATGCCACAGTCTCGCGTTGTCACGTTGTTGTTGCACTATCTGCTACTACACTATCTGAACCAAACTGCTTTTGTAATTCGTTTCGTAAACAAAAGTCAATTTTATATCTTTACCACTGCCTCTGTTGCCGTAATGTTCTTGAATCCACTCCGTAAAACTGACAGAAAGACGTCGAACCATTTAAGTTCATTCAGACGATGGCAATACTTCATAATTTAGGTATCTCGTCTCCTAATAGTTTTGACCAGTAAATTTCTTTCCACTTTAAAACGTGATCGCCGGTCTTGGTGGCCGAGCGATCTGCGGCGCGCCAATCACTTTCTGCACGGCCACTACGGTCGGGATTCGAATACCTCCTCGGGCATGGATATTTGTGCCGTCCTTAGTATTAGCTAGTTCATAAGTAGTTTGTTAGGGACAGATGACCCTATAGTTAAGTCCCATAATCTCTAAAAACATTTGAAAATTTGAAACTTCCTGTCAGATTAAAATTGTGTGCCGGAACCGGGACTAGAACCTGGGACCTTTGCCTCGCGCGGGCAAGCGCACTACCGACTGTGCTATCCCGACACGACTCACGATGCCGCCTCACAACTTTACTTCCGGCAGTGCGAGGCGGCATTGTGAGTCGTGTCGGGATAGCACAGTCGGTAGTGCGCTTGCCCGTGAAAGGCAAAGGTCCCAGGTTCGAGTCCCGGTTCCGGCACACAATTTTAATCTGCCAGGAAGTTTCATATCAGCGCACACTCCGCTGCAGAGTGAATCTTTCATTCTGGATTTGAACATTTGATATAACGTGAACATTCTAACCATACGGAACGTATAGACAGGCAACGGTTATTTCGAAATGGAGTCTTTTCTAATACGTTCGTATTAATTAGCATTTAATGTATCAAGTTAAAGGTTTTGGGTAACTCTTCAACGCGCCTTTGGCTTGAAAGAGCATACAGATGGAGTTCGGTATTCCGTGTTCAAAAATGGCGAAGAAACAAATACAGTACAGACCAGCAGCAGAAATGCACTGGTCTTTGAGAGAGGACTATATCGCGCCACAAGGCTGTGAACGACAGCGCTGACTCAGCGCGCCAGATGCCGAGAGCACAGACAGTGTGGGCCGTGAGTCATCTCGGGGCGCGAGCGTGAGCGACGAGGCGGCTGGCCGACGGCACGTAGCAGGTAGCTGGTAGCAGGTAGCTGGTAGCTGGTAGCAGGCGCTTAGCCCGGCAGGTAGCGGCGGCGCCCCGCTGAGACCCGCTCATTCAGCGCCGGTGGCCGCGCCGCGCCGCCTGCCGCAATGGACCGAATGGACCGCCCCACCACCTGGGAGCGGCACGGCGCCGACCAGCCCACCAGCCGGATCGGAAGAGTTCAGGCACTATACAGCGACACAGGCGTTGCATCGGTCTCTGCACTCACATACATACTCTGCACGTTGCCGTATGGTACTTGGCGGCGGGTATCTCATGCCACTACTAGTCGTTTCCTATCATGTTCCACTGAATACAATGTCGGTTTAGACCGTAGCTCAGTTTGTGGAAGGATTTGCCGGTTTTTATAGTTGCCCAGGGGCACAGACAAATATATACAGACGGGAAACATCTGTAAGGGCCCGGTCCTACGCTCTGGGGTGCGGGAGGGAGAGTTTCCAGCAGTTCCGTAAGATGTCCCATGATGGCGCTGCGGTCAGAAGCAGCTCTTTAAACTGGCCAGAGCACGCAGCAGGTAGCAGCTCTCCCCACCACCACCTCCCCTCAAACGCCAGCAAGCTGGACACAGCCGTGGCCTCGTGGCAGGCGGCACGAGCTCTCCCCTCAGTCTCCCCTCCACGCTACCCTCTGACGTGTGATCCGCCTGACACCCGCTAGCATCTTACGGAACTACGAGGGGAGCGTAGGACAGTGGTTTAGGGGTGGCTGCTCCTCTGTATATGTTACTCTGTGTCTGCACATTGCCGTAGGGTATCTGATGCTGTAGGGTATCTCATGCCACGACTAGTCGTTTCCTATCACGTTCCACTGAATACAATGTCGGTTTAGACCGTAGCTCAGTATGTGGAAGGATTTGCTGGTGTTTATAGTTGCCCAGGGGATGCCCGACTGTACATGTACCATTTTCTGGGAGGCCCATACGGAGTAGATCGACGCACGCATACAAGTTAGATGCAGCACTAAACGATTCATGTCGATTAATTATGGGATGCATGAAGCCCACTGACACTGATCTCCTCTATATGTAATTATTATATATTTTTTTACAATTATTATATATTTCTGAAGACGTTACAACGTCCAAAGAATGAAATAAATCGGAATTTGCTATCAGTTATGCCTTCACTGTACTAGGTCGGCAAATGAAAATTTGTGTCCGGTTTTGTGTCCCAGCCTTGTCGCCGCTTTTGTGTCTCGTATCCGTCGTTGGTGTCGGTGGCCGAGTAGAAAGACCGACGCAGGAATAAAGGATGCACGCCTGTGCAGGAAGGAGGTGACCAGCCAGGGGGACAGCAGAAACTAGAAACACTAGAGTAAATTAGAACGAGATATATATTTCTTAGAGATTTAGTAATACTTAACTTTTACGTAGCTCAGTACTGCAGAATGCTGATACATAGTTGAGCTAGAGGCCTGCCTAGTGCCTATCCGGTAGCCAAGTCTTCACTGGTGCCTATCTGATTCCGAAGTGCTAACTGGTTCCTATCTCAGTTTCAAGTCAACGATGTCGTTCAGTGGTGGCCACGAGCGGAGTTGTAGCAGAGGGCGCTCTTGGTTGACGTCGTAAGAACGCCGCGCCGTGCGTGCATGGCGGCGCGCGGCGAAAGTAGGTGGCGCGCACTTTAGACTTGTGCGACACCACACCCGGCCGGGATTCGAACCCGGGATCCCCTGCTTACCAGGCAGACGCGTTGACCACTCCGTCACCGAGGACGCAGTGATCAGCCCGACTGCACAGGACTCTTCCCTACACGTCTCCAAATGTTCAAATGTTTGTATAGCTTATGGGACTTTACTACAGGGTCATCAGTTCCTAATCTTACAAACTACTTATGAACTAACTTAGACTAAGGACGGCACAAATATCCATGCCCGAGGGGGATTCGAACCCCCGACCGTAGTGGCCGTGCAGACCATGACTGGAGCGCCTCAGTCCCCTCGGCCACCGCGGCCGGCTACACGTCTCCTGCCACACCCAACTCTCAATTCGCCACGTTGTCTCTTTCCTATTACCACAGCCTATTTGCTCTGTAATGCTCGCAGCGACAATACTGTATTCCCGCACAGTATAAAAGCCGATGCTGGGCTCCTGACGACAATTAATTGTGTCTCAATACCTCATGGTTTGTCCTCCCTGATGCGAGAATACAGTATTGTCGCTGTGAGCATTACAGAACAAATAGGCTGTCGTAATAGGAAAGAGACAGCGTAGCGAATGGAGATTTGGGTGTGTCGGTAGACTTGCAGGGAAGAGTCCTCTACAGTCGGGCTGGTCACTGTGTCCTCGGTGGCGGAGTGGTCTTCCTGGTAAGCAGGAGATCCCGGGTTCGAATCCCGGCCGGGCACCATTTTTCATTCACTGCACTTTGGTATTCCATCTAAACTTAGTAGAGTGAAACCATAACTAATCGGAAATTTCGATTTATTCATTTATATGTGTTCTGGAATAGCTCTCTCACAGATCAGACGGCAAACATTGGCGATGGTTGAAAGAAGCAGATAGTACGAGAGTAGAAGACATCCTCTGTTCGGACATAAGCCAGTGATGGGAAGATTAAAATCGAGGAAAGATTTCATTAAATTTGAACATCCACTAAATGAAAGCCAATCTACAACCAGAGAATCGATGTTGAACCAGAAATAGGAAAAATGCCGCTTGAAATGTGGGAACATTAAAGAAAAACTTCCGGCTGGATCTCAACTGGAATGTAGAGTCTGGAAGAGCCTAAATAGACTTAGGTGTCGAATGGGAAGATCGAAGGATAACCTGTTCAATAGGGGATACGCAAAAGACGACATCTACCAATGTGGAGAAAAACAAACAATGACACACATGCTGAGTTGTCCATCCTTGCTGGCGCCATGCACTTTCCAAGACCTGTGGTTGGCCATCGACCTGCAGTTATGTGTGCCGAACACTGGAGAGAGATACGAGTCTGCTGTAGACAATAATGATGTGTGAAAACCATGACTGTGTAGATATATATGAATGTATAATTAATACTTAGTTTTTGTTTGTAACTTAGAAATGTAGCCTATTAATTAATTACAGTTGTAACTCACACACGATTAAATAAATACACCATGTTACACTCCAAAAAATAAATATTTCTATTGTGCAGTGCCAAGGGCATTCTTGCTGTCATAGTTACGAATTATTCTTACTGGACTTGTATATCTCTGGTTGGATCGAGAGCGAATTCGACCTAATCGCCAGAGGGCGTGAAGAGCGGTGTGGTGTCTGGACAGGGTTAAGAGAGTTCGTTGGGTAGAGAGGCGTGGTGTGTGCGGTTGCGCGGAGAGTTCTGGAGTGCTCGGCTAACGGTGTGTTGACAGTTGTTATCTACATGGAAGTACTTGCCGATGGAGCGTGTGTGGCTTGAAGGCTCTAGCCAGCGCTCAGCAAACACTCAGTGATGTGTACAAAACTTTGAGTGTAGAAGGTAATATTTACAATCCTTTACTCATTTTATAGCGGATCGTTACGGAAGTTTCGACGAGTTTAAGGTCTATGCTAGTGTCTATTGTACTATCCACGCACAGCGGGTACAGAAATAATTTGAATCCTGTGTACAGCCACCGCCGAGTTCGCACAGTGGTACTGACCTGCTATGTAACGTTTTATTACGATTGTTTTTATCTGGTGTTTCCATTATAATCTACCTGTAAGTGAGGTTAACATAATGTATGTCAGTTGCTTCTGCTGATAACGGATTCTGTGTTTCAGGTGTTCTGTCCAAGAGTCGTTTGTGTATAAAAAATAAAATAAAAAATAAAAGTGTATTGGTTCACTGTTGAAAGAGGAATATGTCAGGAGACTGTTCAATTGTGTCTCCGTTGGTAGAGTTTTACTGGAAGCCAGGCTCTTAAGTTGAATAAATTGTTCACATTGTAATGTTGTAATTTGTAAATTAATTACTTCGTTCTGTCAACAAAATTAAAAAACTAAAACTTCATGACTTATTGACCTTACAGTCTTGCGTGAAGCGCTGTTTAGTTTAACCAAAAGTTACAGTTGGTAGTTGATTGGATTGAGTAATTCTGTTAATTTCTACAAGCGAAGGAATACCTGTTATTAATGAAACACTTTTGGTGTAATTGTCCATGCCTGTAAGTTTACGTATTTTAACTGAAGTTTTTACGTATTTTAACTGAAGTTTTGAACTGTTTAGTTACTGACAAGTTTGTGACAGTTGTTGAAAAGAAATTTATATGCCTTTATATGTCTTTACTATTTCCTCAAAAGCCCCGCCATCCCATCTACCTTCACACATTGCCAGATGGAACGAAACCAGAGCAACTACATATCAAAAGCGGCTCAATGCAGAAGGGCTGGCACATTTTCAGGAATACTTTGGGATTTTATTACAATGAGAGATAACCCAGAAAATTACCAGCCATCAATTCCTGCACAGTATCCAGCTACCTTGGATTCATCAAGTACAGAATCTGATACATCATACTGATGAGCAACAACTTCCACCCTTTGCAGTGGCCGTCAACTGTTGTGTACACTATCGTCCCAAATAGAAGTGATAGTTGTGTATACGAAGACCTGTTCTGAACAGATGAAACTCATATTATACCAGTACGAATGTAATTCATATACAACATGGACAAAGTGAAGTGTGTGTGTGGAGTGAGGAATGTTAAATCAGTTACATATCTACTGTGACACTGCTGATGGTTAAATATAATAAGTGAAAGCTAGGACATTGATAGGACACATTTTGATTTTGAGCAGTCAGCGCATAGATATACTTTGCTAACACCTTGTATGTTCTTCATCCATATGTATTAATTTTAAATTTTTTCGTTAATCTGTTCGATGTATTCATTTCAAGGTAATAACGAATTTAAAAAAAAGAAAAAGAAAAAAAAAAAAAAAGAGCGATGGAAAAAGTGCCTGCCGCACGGAAATAGCCGCATGCTCTGAGGCTCCATGTCACGGGTTTGGAACACTTGGGGGAAGACACTTTTCTGAGGTGTCACACTTGTGAGAATGCCCGGGTGAGCAGCTATTAGGTATTCTACAGGAACTCCAAGAATCTGTTACCCGCCCGACGGCTGTTCGTGGTTGCTATACCTGCGACGTCTTTCTGCGGATGTTGTGCAGGCCCAATTGTTTTCCAATTACTATGACGCGATACTGCGGTTATTTCTCACATTCCTGTAATTATAACGATGTTACTAAGTCTGACTCTAACCATATTAATTCTGGCGCTTACGAAATGAGTTTGCAATTAATTTGCAGCTTCGTCCAGAATATAAATGTAGCAACATTCGACTGAAATTGTGGTATTTTCAGTTGGAGTTACAACATTTGTACGGAGTGACTCGTGCTTCGAGATGTTTAGCCAACTTTGTGTTATCTTCACCACCATTAAGTTTTTATACAACTTCTCTAGTGGTTATAATGTTCATTACGCAACTTGTCTGAGTATTTAAAGGCATGTCAACACCTTTGACAATTTCTTCTTCATTATAATTTTCGGAAGCAGACTAGAAAAGATTTTGGGTTCACATAAACCTCGAGATGTCTTACAGTATTTTAGTAGCCTCGTTCGTCTCATTTGAAGATGTTTTCCTTTTCTTGTTGACATTAAAAATTAGTTTCAGTATGCTGCAGCATCTCGAGTACTTTCTCCCTAATCAGTTAAATTTTTGAATAAGTTTTGGTCCTGGCCTTTAGAAACGTTGCTAATGCGACGATCCCTTTTGAGTACAATTCCATGTCTCCACTGGCACATATTTATGACCGAGTCATCAGTCTACAAAACAGCCGTAAACATCTATCTTGAAGGATCTGGTTTTCAGATGCGCTCTCCAGAATACAGGATAACAATTATCAAATATTACCAGGAAAAAATTTGTTAGACATCAATAGCAACAAAATATATGTTTACAATAAAAGGGGCTTTAAATGTGACTGCATTCAATGTGCATGGAGAAGGTGTTTGAAATTATGTTTACAGTTTGTTGCAAGTCGCTAAGTACTGTCATTCTCATATAGTGTATTTATAAAGTTTTGTCGCATTATGTGGCAGTGTCTTACAAATCTTATTGTTTATGACGGTATATCTCCTGAATCCTGTGTTGTATGTGATTCTTAACCCTGCAGCAATTGTTACCTCACGGTAAGGAAAGTGTGTACCAAATTTGGTTGAATTCGGTAAAGTGGTTTAGGAGCAAATAAGCAGCATTGTTTTCTAAATGCAGCAGTTTTACGCGCATCTCGTTGTTTATGCTGTCATATCTCGTGAAGTCTTTGTTGTATGTGATTCTTAAACTTACAGCGACCGTCCTTATAGATTGAAGCTTACGTGTACAAAATTTCATAAAGATTGGAAGAAAACTGTAGATTTGTATGCAACACGTACAAATATACGGACACTCTGCTTTGTATATTAGAGGGAAGAGAAGTAACTTATGGAAAGTGGACGACATACTTGAATCTGGGGGAGTTGTACGAGAATGACAGAATAAAGTGCGTTAATCTTACTCATGTACGTAGCAGAATACTAAATTTTACGGACAGTTTCTTTACCGATACGGACTGCAGTGGCAGCAAAGGAATTCGGAAGTGATGTTGTTTTATGGGTGGCCAAAGCTGTGATCCTAGGTAGGTGAGTTTAATGTTATGTCGACACAAAAGATGGTTGGTTACATTCTGAGGAGAAGTGCTGGTGTGTTTGCACACCGAACAGTCCCTGAAAAAGACGTAACGAGTGGTAATTCGTCACACCAAACTGGGTGTATCTAGTGCTCATGTGGTTATTTCGACGAATGTTGCAAGTTAACATACACTTGCATTCATAATTAACTGTAACAGTCTTGTGTTTTTTGCTACGTACACTCAGCGAGTGTGAGCGGCCGCATGATTCAATGGCCAGTACTGCGTCGAGCGGTGCCGCACCAACACCGCTTCCACATGGCACGGTTTCACCTGCCCTCCACCCTCACTATATTTTTAAAACTATGACCAATGTAACAGGGTTCAAGACTTATAGTTTTTAACGAGGAAGTAAAGTTAGGAAGCTTTGAATTGTTTTAAATTTTACGTGAACGTTGGAGAAGGCTAAATGGCAGACATGTTTTTCTAAGGAATTTTAAGCACCTGATGATGCGTCTACCGGAGGCGAAACCGGTAGTGCTTTTTAAATAAAATTAATTGCAGTCGAAGCGGATTTGGTCTAAAAATGAAAACATTTAGCTGTGGTTGCCCGAAATTGAAGATAACATGTTTAACCCAAATTAATTTGAAAGAACTAATAAATTAATGAACCTGATGAACTTCCCACGTGGAAAGACAAGGTCTGTCTATGTAATTTTGTCCGTGTAAGAATAAACTGCAGAAAGTTTCAGAATGAACTCAAGACCAGATATATTGTTTGTTCATTTTTCCCCTTTGTCAGTAGTATTGCCTTAAGTCGTGGTGGCTTAGTGGTTCTATCGCTCGCCTAGTAAGCAAGAGGTCCTGGTTTCCAGTCCCAGCCATGTCACAAATTTTAATTCAATTCCTCTCCTTCAGTCTGATACATATTTAGAGAAAATGTATCTTTGGACAATGAATTATTATTTTATATTTATATAGGTATCACCTGTGCTTGAAGAACAAGGCAGGATCATTACCATTAACATTAATTGCTGCGTACTATTCCCCTATTGGAGAGCTTTATTTATTTATTTATTTATACTTGTCAAAAGCGTTGCATTAAAGGTCACAAACAAGAGTACAACAATGATACAAAACAAAAGAGATTATATAGAAACAAATTACAAAACCACTAAATATAATCAGACCAAAAATTAGCAAGCTCGACGTCATTCTCCTTGGCCTGCAATAGGTCCTCCAGCGTGCAGGTTACTGGGCACTGAGGACAGCTGTACAGTTGCTTGCTGGTTTGTTCGAATCCACATTCGCAGAGAGTTGATTCATCCCCGAGGTAGTTCCATCTGGCCATGTTGTCCTTTGTTCTACCCACCCCACTTCTTAGTCTATTGAGGGACTTCTACGTTGTCCACGGCAGATTTTCGCCTGGGGGGAGGGCCTCTTACAGGTAGAATTCATGTTTCGATATCAGAATTTCTGGTTGTCCACAGGTTTTGTCGTGCCGTTTAAGGTGATGTACTATAGTTGACAGTAGTTTTCATAAAACTCTTCCTAGATTTCAGCTTGCCTGGGGGAGTTCGGTGTCCATGTAGCTAGCGGGTGAGCAGCGGTGTGTTCTACTTTGCGTATCTCTATATTTTCGGCAACTTCCCGTCTTATATATGGGTGGGGGGGGGCTATACCCGCGAGGTTATATAGTTTGTGAGTAGGCGTTGCCCTCAGGCATCCTGTTGTTATTCTACAGGCCTCTTTGAGGACAACATCCACATGCCTGGCATGGACAGATGTATGCCAAGCAGGGTAGGCGTATTCAGCAGCAGAGTGTCATAGTGCAATTGCCGTTGTTCTGAGTACTGTCGGTTGGGCACCCCATCCGCTGTTTGTGAGTTTTCTGATGATGTTATTGCGTGCTAATACCTTTTGTTTTATGTTTAGGCAGTGCTTCCTAAATGTCAACGCAAGATCCAGTGTGACCCCCAGGTATTTTGGGTTATGGCAGTGCTCCAGCTCTGTGCCATTCCATATGGCTTTTAATTTTTCCTTGGCGTCTTCGTTTCGTAGGTGAAAAGCACATACTTGAGTTTTAGCTGGTTTGGGTTTCAAGTGGTTCTATTCATAGTATGCTGAAAGTGTTTTAAGACCATATGTTAGATGTCCCTCTACAGTTTCGAAATCTTTGACTTGAGATACTAGTGCTAAATCATCAGCGTAAATGAATCTTTTTGTGTTAGGAGGATGTGGCTGGACGTTGCTATAGATGTTGAACAAAGTTGGTGCTAGGACGCTGCCTTGGGGCAGACCGCTTTTCTGTATTCTCCATCTACTTTTCTTGTCATCTAGTTTAGTCTGCGCAGAGGTGCGTGGCGGAGGGTACTCAGTACCAATACTAGTTACTTGCTTTGCTGTTGCACTCACATGTACTACGAGGGAAAAACGAATACTTGTATGCATCCATACGAGCCCTAATTTCCTTGATCTTATCCTTGTGATCCTTACGCAAAATGTAGGTTGGCGGCAGCAGAATCATTCTGCAGACCACCTCAAATTCCAGCCCTCTAAATTTCTCAAACACTGCTTTTCGGAAAGTTCATCGCCTTCCGTCCAATGACCCCCAGTTGAGTTCCAGTAATATTTCAGAAACACGCTCGAATTGATCGATGTACCAGTTACAAATCTAGCCGCCCGCCTGTGAATAGCCTCTATGTCCTCCTTTAAACCGATCTGGTGGGCATCTCAAACACTCTCCTTTGCACACGAATCACGCCTTCCCAAAATTCTCCCAATAAAGCAAAGTCGACCATTTTCCTACCCCACGACTGTCATTATATAGGTTTCATTTCAATTCGCTGTGCAGCGTTACACCAACGTATTTAACTGACGTGACTCTCTCAAGCAGTACACTACTAATTCCGTACTCGAACATTAAGCGATTGTTTCTTCTACTCATCTGCATCACCTTACACTTTTCTGCTTGTAGCGCCAGTTGCCATCCCCCGCAGCATCTAGAAATCTGCTCCAAGTCATCATGCATCCTACTACAGTCATCCAATGACGACACCCTCTTATAAGCAACAGCACCATCAGAAAACAACCTGTAACTCACTCTGTCCATCGGATCAGTCCTGTATTTTAAAGTCCCGGCAATGGCACAAATTTTGAATGCCTCTTCTTCAGTTTCACATCTCTGATATATATTGCGTCAAAATATGACTTTGGACAATGAATTATTATTTCATATTTATATATATCTGCGATTATTGCTTTGCCATTTTTTACACTTCTCTAAATAAGAAAATTAAATGTTCTTCATAAAAGTCCAATTCACAAAAAGAGAAATGATTTGGGAAAGGGGTATTCTCTGATTCGTACACATTCATGGTCGTGATTCGTCCACATTTGCACAGTATCGTTCCTCAGTAAGAGGCACCAGGTCCCTTACACGTGGTGAAAAGCGGTAATAATAGAAAAACTGTGGCTCTTCAGAGTAGGTAGTTACGCTTTTATCTTTGACCATCGACTATCGAAAGTTATGTTTTATGTTTGACAAGGCTTATCTCTGCTGCGCGCGTGAACACTTGACCACGCCCCTTTTTGGACAGTATTTATACCGCTCTCCGACGCCCGACTCATCAGTCGGCAAGACTCACCGCAACCAGTAGCACCTCTGAGGATGTCCAGCGCAGCTCTGGACGAAACGTCAGGAGCAGATATGTGTCTTCGACCACGACCACATAACCGGGAAGTTTCAACAGCAATTATTTCAGCAGGTCGTGAAAGCCTTCACTGCATGAATAGAAACAAAGGTTGATAATCACCTTTTTAGCAGATGCCTGGCTCTTGAACGTCTTGGAACGAAGGGCCTGGATGACACTAATGGATTGTCTAACTCTTTTCCATTGTAGTTTCCAGTAGTGACGTCTGCTTTCATCACAGCATTCCACAATAGAGCTATATCGACATGCTACACCATTCGTAACCTCTGTTCTCCGATGTATGCCACCTGTGTTTCTCATTCTGCACCCACGAGCACAAAAACAGTGTTCTGATCGCTTTGGACGCGGTTAATGAATAAGTCGCCATTTTCACATTACCACACTACCGCCCGGTCGTCAGAAAGAAACGAGTACCACTCTAAACCCTTGTCCACATGTCGATGATTATTAAAGGTGCATTCAAGTGATACATCACACAAATGGAGAAAACTAATGATTAAAGTCTGTTATTGTACTAAGAACTGCGCCATTTTACCAATAACAGTCCAAACTGACTTCGTTGCCATTAGAGTTCTATCTGCTGTACAGTGCTGATATATCAATCATGCATTTACAATGCGTGCACGTAAGTTTCATAACAAACCACATCTTTCTGTCAGCAGCAAGTCGTCATGAAAAAAAAAAAAAAAAGAAAAAAAAACCGTATAACTTGAATGCACCTCGTATAACATCATCACCGCCTCGAATTTTACACGACTAATGTTCATATATATGTTTGTAAATCTATCGGACCAAACTGCGTTGTCATCGGTCCGTAGCTTACAAACTACTTAAACCTAGGAAAACTAACCTAAGGACAACACACTCACCCATGCCCCAGGGAGGACCTGAACTTCCACGGCGAGCAACCGCGCGCTCCGCAGCGAGACGCTTTAGACCGCCCGGGTCGGCCGCGGTGGCCGAGGGGACTAAGGCGCTCCAGTCACGGTCTGCACGGCCACTATGGTCGGGGGTTCGAATCCTCCCTCGGGCATGGATATTTGTGCCGTCCTAGTTCGTAAGTATTTCATAAGTAGTTTGTAAGTTTAGGGACTGATGACCCCGTAGTTAAGTCCCATAGACTATACAAACACCGCGGCTACACGACTAAGCCAGGTATTTTTGTAGCAGATTGGCAGAATATTACCGGCGGACTAAACTGTATTGCGCTTGAATGAGATTGAACTACATATGGTTTTGGTTTTCAACATTCTCATACCAACACGTGCAGTTCCTCCAAATTCAGCACAACTCTTCTCAAGTTTGAGCTTCGAACACTGGTTTCTCTGCAGCCGCGAACAGCATTACAGATAAATGGTGGAGCTAAATCTTACGTGGATATGTGAGGCGTGGTAAGAGAGGTAGCTGACAGGACTGTAGCACGCATCCCCACCTCCCGCTTGTGTTGATGTCGGGGAAGACATACAGGAGAGCGCGCTGGGGGTGTCGAGGCTATTTCGGTCCGGTGTCGGGTCGCGACCCTGATGAATGTCAGGGCGGCTGCCGAGGACCCTTCCACAGGGGTCGGCTGGGTCTACGACTGCTGTTAAGAGACGCGGCCGACCGCAGCCGGAAACCGTTGACGCTGACTCACAATATAAGAAAGTGCTGCATATTTTGAGAACGAGAAAGTAACTAAAGTTCAAAGAGTCGTTCACCTACAACGCACACATCTTTGTATATCGTTTAGTCAGTGAGAACGTGTCAACGTTTGCTCAACCTATGCCGTGATGGAATAGCCTTGTGCACTAAGGCGCATTTCTGTGGTGCGGGCTGCCGTTTGCCGTCGGTAACTCCAGTCCTTCCTCGGGCATGGATGTTTGTGTTGTTCCTAAGTTTAGGAACCGATGACTACTACAGTTAGCTCCCATAACTTTACAAACATTTGAACATTTTTGATCAAGTTATTCAAATGTCGGGCACTAAATCCATCGTGCAAAGCCATATGAGTCACGTCTTTCATATCTACATCTACATTTACATAGATACTCTGCAAATCACATTTAAGTGCCTGGCAGAGGGTTCATTAAGCACTTTCATAACTTTTCTCTACCGTTCCATTCTCTAATAGCTCGCGGGAAGTAAGAATACGTAAATCGTTCCGTTTTCGATCTGATTTCTCTTATTTTATTGGGATGGTCATGTCTCCATGAGTAGGTGGGTGCTAGCAAAATATTTTCACATTCAGAAGTAAAAGTCGGTGATTGAAACTTCGCAAACAGATCACGCCGCAATGAATAACGTCTTTCTTTTAATGTTTTCCACCCCAATTCGTGCAACATTTCCGTGACGCTTTCCCCCCCGTAACGTGATAAAACAAAACGAGCTGCCCTTCTCTGAACCTTCTCAATATCCTCCGTCAGTCCCACTTGGTGAGGGTCCTACAAGGGGCAACAGTACTCCAGGAGAGGACGCACAAGTGTGATGTAGGCAGTCTCTTTGGTAGAGCTGGTGCATCTTCGAAGCTTTCTGCCAATGAAACGTAACCTTTGGTTCGCCTTCCCCACAATATTTTCTATGTGTTCTCTCCAGTCAAAGTTGTTCGTAATTGTAACTCCTAAGTATTTGGTAGAATCTACGACCTTAAGGTTCGACTGATTTATCGCGTAATTGAAGTTCAGCGGATTTCTTTTAGTGGTCATGTGTATTACTTCACACTTTTCTTTATTTAGTGTCAATGGCCAATTTTCGCACCAAGTAGAAATTTTGTCTAAATCGCTTTGCAGTTGCTTTTGATCCTCTGTTGACTTCACTAACCGATAAACGACAGCATCATCCGCGAACTGTCTAAGGGAGCTATTCAGATTGTCTTCTAAATCGTTTATAAACACGAGGAAGAGTAGGGGACCTATAACGCTTCCCCGTGGAACTCATAGAGTACTAGGAAACTCTACAACCGAGATTACGTAGAAAAAGTTTGTACGGTTCTAATTCAAATACTGCTCTGTGGGGTTCTTTTGACTACATCTCCTCTCCCTCCTTGCGCCCCCACTTTTTCGATTGATAAGGCTCGCCACGAGTTCTTCTCCAGGAGCACCATTTCAGTTCATATATTTCAGAGTATGAGGTGTATAAGAAAGCTGATTATAATTCTAAATAAAATTTATTTCATAATACTTTTGTAAGAGTATTTGGAAATTGTTTCTCCAAGAAAATAGTTAAATATAATGATAAGAAACCATGCTAGAAACCATTACTTACTAAAGGAATAGGAATATCTTGTAACCGAAAAAGGGAACTATCTAACAACAAGAAAGAGTAATGACCCAGAAACAGTCAAATATTATAAAAACTACTGTGCTACATTTAAAAAGGGTATTAAAAAGTCCAGACGCATGTGCATCATGTTTGAGATTAGTACCTCTGATAACAAAATTAAGACATTTACCAGGAAGACAGGACAACAAAGAACAAAGGAAGACAGCATGACCATCAAAGTTAATGAAAAGTCTACAACTGACAAGCCAGAAGTTGAAAATATTATGTTTTAAAAGTTGTGGAGAAAATAGGATCTAAATGTTCTTTAGAAGAAGCTAGGCGGTTAATGGAACAGGCCTGGTTTTCAAAGACTGATACTACACCTCTGAAGTTACGTTTATTTATTCTTACTGATTCTCGAATAACATTGGTTTATCTTAGGAGAGAGGGAGGCGATATGTTTGCGGGCTGGACATTTTTCTGGCAATTGCTGACCCGCTACGAAATCAGCGAGAATCCTCAGAAGCCGTGATTTTCTGTTGTTGATAGCGGAGAAACTGTTCCAGTTGTACGTGCTTTGCATGTTTAGCCAGTCCGGTGCGGCCGTTCCACAGTGAACAAATACAAGTGTTCAAATGTTTGTAAAGCTAAGGACCAAACTGCTGAAGTCATCGGTTCCTAGACTTACAAACTACTTACACTAACTTGCGGTAAGATTGACACACACACCCATGTCAGAGGGAGGACTCCAACCTCCTACATGGAGCGGACGCTCAATCCGAGGCAATGCACCTTAGACCACGCAGCCATCCGCGCACCGCGCTCTATGATCACCGACAACCTGCACCCGTCAGGTAGTTTCAGGATTTCAGCTTCCTCACTCATCATTCATGAGCGCATCGACAGCTGCCTTCCAAGCGCTGGAGCTTCCTGCAACTTGAAAGCCTGCCCACAACCCGCTAGCACTGACCTGTTGTGTTGCACCAGCCGAACGTAGCGAACATGTTTCGTATTGTGCGTTCTGACAGGCCGTCCAGTACCCCCTACGCAGACTACCGCAGTCGCAATGCATTTCGGATAGACGCAGGTCCCAAGGTCAACGTGAGCAGGCTGCATCAGCAGATGCTGCGACCGAACGCTCAAGTGGAACGAAGCCCCGAGCCCTCCATGACTCTTCAGGGAGACAGTTTGCTGTTTGGTTTCAGGCTACGGTAGAACGCTTCACAATGAATATGTCTTGCGCCACTGAATGTTGATTCAAAAGATTATCCTTTCCGATTCAAAAATTTTTGACAGGTGTTTTTCTAGATGGTGTTTTTCAATCTTTTCAAATAATCGACCCACTTGGATGAAGTTTTTTTATGCATATTTCGTAATAATTTATGACAAAAAATTATATTTTGCTTAACGACAATGTCGCATTTCAGGCAACACTCAGAAGCGTATTATGCTCATTAAGAAAGGTCCCACTGTATGGAAAATTTGTAAAGCAGTAGATTTTTTTTTTCGAATTTAACTGAATTACGTATTGTATCAAATTCTGTTACCTCTCGGTTGGTTCCTGAAAACAGTTTTCAGGATCTGTGATCTATTCAAGGAAGTCCGTAGTTTTAACATTAAATATATCTGGATTGCACCTGAAACTCGTTAATCTTATTGGACTCACCCTCAAGAACACTAAACCGAAAGTTAAATTCTGAGGGGAACTATCTGAATCATTTGAAATCCGATCGGGACGTCGACAGGGGAATGTCTCTCACCACTACTATTTAACTGTGCACTGGAGAAAGTCATGCGAGAGTGGAATAAGAAATGCGAACCAAACATCAAGATTGGCAGAAACATCAAACTAAATTTTCTGGCCTTTGCCGATGATCTAGCGCTGCTCGCAAATAGCGTGGAGGAGGCTAAACACCAAATTGAAGAACTCGAAAAAATAGCAGCAAAAGTCGGGCTAGAGATCTCGTTTGAAAAGACAGAAATGATGCCACCCTTCAAAGTTGAAACACCAGCTATTACACTGAATTATAACAAACAAATTAAAATTGTAAATAAATTCAAATATCTTGGATAGGTTATAAGTCGAAATTTAAACGAGAAAATGTCAGTAGAAAGCATAACAACTAAATTGAAACAAGCACAACGCATCACCTGGCCAACATACAAGACGAAATGTCTCTCGATAAATGCAAAACTCAAACACTACCACTCCGTTATTAAACCTGAAGCAACCTACGCTAGTGAAACACTGTTCAAGATGAACACTAAATCAACGACAGACAAACTACAGAAAGTCGACAGAAAAATCCTTAGAACATAATAAACAAAAAATACCAAGTAGAGGGATAGTGGCGACTATTAAATAAATGTTCAAACGTTTGTAGAACTTATGGGACTTAACTACGGGGTCATCAGTCCCTAAGCTTACAAACTACTTATTAACTAGCTAAGGCTAAGGACGGCACAAATATCCATGCCCGAGGGGGGATTCGAACCCCCGACCGTAGTCTCCGTGCAGACCGTGACTGGAGCGCCTCAGTCTCCACGGCCACCGCGGCCGGCGACTGTTACCTAACGAACTTGTATACCAACAAACTAAGTCAGTAATTGACACAATTCGAAAAAGGAGAGTTGCTTTTTTCTGCCACATTTCCAGACTACCAGAAACCAGGCTACTGAAACAACTGTTCACCTACTTTTGGAAAAGTAAGACCAAGAACAACTGGTTCAAAGAAGTTCAATATGATTTGGATCAGTTAGGCTTGACAATGGAACAAATTGAAGGCAGAGAAGAAGATCCTGAAACTCAGTGACACGACATTTAAGTTAAAGACATTTACACGCAAAAAATACACCATAACTGATGAATAAGGGCAACCATGTCGGAAAAGATGAAGTTTTGGGAGCAGAAGAAGAAAGCCAAATCTAAAACTAGGATTAAGTCTTAATAGTACATGGATTGATTAAAGTGCTCCAATATGGGCGTAAAATATGTAAATAAATAAATAATATCTGAGTTAGGTGCACATGTTTGTATTAATGAACCCCTAATTATTTAATGGTGCAACTACTTCCTCCTGTGACGGCAACACCCCAAGCACGTGACCCACAGGTTGAAAAACACTGTTCTAGATGACTGTTAAAATACATAAAACTTTCGCGGATTCATTTATTGCGCTAGGAGGAAAGTTACATCGAATTTACCTGGAAGTATTTAGAAGGGCCATGTTATTGTCAACACAGTTTACTGTTCACTGTTTACAGTTAAAACTGCAGATGGTGCGGATCTGTGGCTACATAACGATGCTGATGAGAATATTGTAATATTATGTGAAGCTGAAGGAGCTAATAGTGTCATACATTCTACATACTAGTGGCAATACTGCTGTGGAGGCACTATGCAATGGAATCTACTACTGTCGCCGATAGTACACGTTGTTAACATACGTACCTTACCTTCGAGCAAATGTACTCGCCCGTCCCACATTACCGCTGTGCGCACAATAGACCGAACGAGCTAGCGGTCTAACGTAACGGTGTCACTAAGTAGTTGGATCAAGATTGAATGTGCCAGAGGTCGTACAGCACGAAAGTGTCATCGAGGTCTTCGTGAGGCGTGCGGGGAATCGGCATTGCAGTGCAGACCAGTGGCACGTTGCGTAAAAGCCTTCAACGAAGGTCGGCTAACTGTGGCAGACATGCATGGGGCAGGTGTCCTAGCATCTCTGAAGAAGAAGTGTATACTGTTGCCGCATAAGTAGACAGTGATCGACGCCAGACAAATCGTGAGCTCGCCCACGAAACCGGATTAGTGCATATAACTGTGTTTCGCATCCTGAAGGAACGCCTGGGCATGCGAAAATTTGCATTACGATGGGTTCCGCATGAATTGACGGAAATAGAGAAATGGATGCGTTACGACGCTGCTCAGACGCACTTGGAGCGCTATGAGCGCCGTATAGTAACACTGGATGAGACGTGGGCCACATCGTAAGAGCTAAAACTGGAACACCAATGCAAGGAATGGCGTTATTATGGGTCACCACGAAAGGTGAAAGTGCGTCAGAGCCCCAGACTTTGACACATACCCACAGTTCAATTTAAATCTTATAAGTAATTTTGCACTCTTGGCCATCATTCAGAAGGGCGAGGTGACTGTCTACATAAAATTTCGTATGGTGGATGGCGGGTGGCTCTTTACTTCCACACTTCGACACATACCAACAGTTTTATTCCTATCTCGAAGAAATTTTGCACATTTCGCCGTCCAATCAAGAGGGTAACTTACAACAAACACTGACACCGTTTTACCAATTATTATAAACCTCGCTGATGGAAAATGTTCGTAAAGACGCCAAGTCGGCGTATGGTGCAAGGTATTTTATCAATACATATATTGTACAAATATACAAATACTATTGTAATTGGAAGCATTACTAGTAAAAACCTCTAAAAGTTTTTGACAGATTTACTTACTATGATTATATGATATATTAATAAACAAGGAGGTTAACTTAACATTGGAAGTGTTACACGTATCACCACGAAAGGTGACAGGTGTGTGTGAGGTTTTATGGATAGGGGAAGAGAAGAATGGGAGAGGCGAAACCAACAGATAATGAGGAGATACGGACTGAGGTGTGGTGGAGACGGGTCAAAAGAGAGGAAGGAGGAGATGGGCAGTGATGAACAAAAAGGACAGAGAGAGAGGATTGGAGGTGAGATGGACTGCGAGGTTATGCAATAAATAATACCGAGCCAGCACAGGAATTTCCGGTAGTAGGATTGTGGATTTTGGGGAATTGTCGGACTTCCATTGGACTTAACAACTCTCTTGTCCTCTGCAGGAAAGGTTGACCAATAAAACCCAGAATACTTTAAAAAAATGCACTTTAGGACCAAGAAAATTTACATTTCAAGTCGTGGAGACTTTATAAAATTATATGTCCTGGTGTGATATTTATGCCCCTGATGGGTATGAATTATCATCGACCACGGTAGTGAACGATCACATTGGCAGTCACTCCCGCTCTGTGTGTACAAACATTTTTCATATATTTAAGCGTTTACATACATCCCCAAGCCTACATGATTCTTCGCTCATAACGGACGCTTTTGTTCCACATATTCATAGAATGCACTCTCTTACAAAATATTTTATCATTATCCTTATCTTCCACCGCAACCAATGTCTCTTCTTTCTTTAGCTAAAATGGTTCCAGTCCCTTACTTTGTCTCTTTAAAGGAAAATTCAGTACAATCTGTTTCGTTCGTACTGCTAAAATATTTACTACTAGCTGAACCCCGCTGCTTCGCATGCGTATGCTGGTTGGTCTGCAGCAGTTGTTTCTTTTTAATCCTGATGAATAATCCAATGTGTTTTCGAAAAGAATTTCTGATCCCCTTTCTTACCCCCTTAGTTCTTGAATTTCCAAAAATACCGATACTCGTGTCTTTTTAATCCTGATCAAGAGACATATCCTTAGTTTCGTAGTAATAGCTCGAAATTTGAGTTAACAGCACCATATTTTTGAAAATCAATTTCTGCATCCCGTATTTCAGCCCCTTTTGGTCTAATTTCCAAAAATACCGAAACACGTGTCTTTTACATTTGAACCCCGAATCCAAATCCGAAAATTTGTAGTTCTAACTTCAAAATTGCGTAAATAGCAACATATTTCCGAAAAACAACCCCTCTCCAATTTAACCCCCTTGATGGTTGAATTTCCAAAAAAAACCGAAAAAAGTATTTTTTTAATCATAAAGAACAATACAAACACCAATTTTTGCAGCTATAGCTTCAAAATTGTCTTGACAACAAAGTGTTTTCGAAAAGAATTTTTAATCCCCTATTTTACCCCCTTAGTTTTTGAATTTCCAAGAATACTGATACTCATGTCTTTTTAATCCTGATCAAGAGTCACATCCTAAGTTTCATAGATATAACTTGAAATTTGAGTTAACAGCAACATATTTTTGAAAATCAATTTTATTGGGTCTCTATTTTACCCAATTATTTGTTGAATTTAAAAAAAAGTGAAACACGTGTCTTTTAAATTCGAACCCCGAATCCAAATCCGAAAATTTGTAGTTATAACTTCAAAATTGCAAAAATAACAACGTATTTTCGAAAAACACCACCTCTTCAATTTAACTCCGTTGATGGTTGAATTTCGAAAAATACCGAAACATAATATTTTTTAACGTCTAACCAACTATACAAATATCAATTTTTTGCAGCTCTAGCTTAACAATTGTATCAATAGCAACGTGTTTTCAAAAAGAATATTTGATCCTCTATTTAACCCTCTTACTTGTTGAATTTCCAAAAATACTAAAAATCATGGATTTTCATTCCCGACCAAGTGTCCATATCCGAAATTTCGTAGTTGTACCTTAAAATATTAGTTAACAACAACATATTTTTGAAAATCAATTTTTGCATCACCTATTTTACCCCTTATTTGTCGAATTTCAAATAAATGCCGAAACACGTGTCTCTTAAATTCGAACACTGAATTAAAATCCGAAATTTTGTAGTTCTAGCTTCAAAATTGTCTAAATAGCTACTTTTTTTAAAATAAACGATTCATTCCCTATTTCACCCCCTTACGGACGGAATATCGAATAATAGCTTCTTAAATGACGCCTACAGAGTAAGATCAATACCCTCCACAAATTTCAAGTTTCTATATTCAGTGGTTTGGGCTGGGCGATGATGAGTCAGTCAGTCAGTCAATCGGGACACTTCCTTTTATATATAGAGATTCCTCATGCAACACATTGTATTTACCAATGGAAACATCGCATGATAATTTGCACCAATGCCAGGATTCGAATACGGGACTCACTATGTCAGCACAGCACAGTAGCTTCCCACGAATGAAACGATTTAACCTGGCATTCGTTCCTTTTCAATCAAAATTCCCATCTATGTGTCATTCCCCTCGAACAGCACTGTGGATGTTTTCCGAAACAGATCGTATACCGCCTCCACAGCAAGAAATGCAGATCCTGCCTAAAACTTAGGCGTAGGTGATATTATAGAAATTAAAGGAAACGAATCATAGGCTGTTGAAAGCCAAGACCATTAATGAACTATATATGCAGACTAAATTATCGTAAGAGCCCCTGTTGAATAAAGCCACTTACCCCTAGGTTTCAGACAGAGTGCAGGTTTTGTTCTGTAAGGAAATACTATTCCATTTCAAAAATGCTCAAATGTTTGTAAAGCTCATGGGACTTAACTGCGGGTCATCAGTCCCTGAACTTACAAACTACTTATGAAATAGCTGATACTAAAGACGCCACAAGCATCCATACTCGAGGGGGGATTCGAACCGCCGAAGGGGAATGGCGTAGCACTTCAATGCGCTCGGCCGCTTCGCCGCGGCTATTTCATTTCATTTGTAGAGTCTTTGTGTTGTAGTTTTATTTTAAGATGGGCATTTTGTAGATTGAGCCTGAGAACTTGGACTGAGGAGCGTAAATAGTTGGTAAGTCTAGGGATCGGTGACCTCAGCAGTTTGGTCCCTTATGTATACAAACGTATGACTATTCGTGCATGGGATCTGATGATTTAATTTATGAGTATCAGGAGCAATTCTTCACTTCGGCCGGCCGCGGTGGCCGAGGTGACTGAGGCGCTCCAGTCACGGTCAGCACGGCCACTACGGTCGGGGGTTCGAATCCCCCCTCGGGCATGGATATTTGTGCCGTCCTAGTTTATAAGTAGTTCA
The DNA here is from genome assembly GCA_026315105.1 of Locusta migratoria. Taxonomy (NCBI): domain Eukaryota; kingdom Metazoa; phylum Arthropoda; class Insecta; order Orthoptera; family Acrididae; genus Locusta; species Locusta migratoria. The sequence continues at coordinate 224,281,666 of CM048748.1, read as the reverse complement.
TAAGTAGTTTGTAAGTTTAGGGACTGATGACCTCGTAGTTAAGTCCCATAAGCTTTACAAACAGTTGATCTTCACTTCGCTGTAGTACTTAGAACGATCATATTATACGTGTACATCTACGTGCGTACTCCGCAAGCAATCCCTGTGTGTTGGATGATATGTTCTATCCTAGGGGTCCTTACGCGAAAGTTAAGCTACAGACATTATATTTTTTCTCTAGTAAACTTCACTGTCAGTCCCACCTGGTGTGGATCCCAGAATGTGCAGCAATACTCCAAAATAGGACGCACAAGTGTTTGTTAGGCAATTTCTTTAGTAGAACTGTTGCATATTCTAAGTGTTCTGCCAATGAAACGTAGCCTTTCGTTCGATTTCCCTACAATATTTTCTGTGTGTTCTTTCTAATTTAGGTTGTTTGTAATTGTTACTCCTGCGTACTTAGTTCAATTTATAGCCTGTAAATTTGACTGATTTATTGTGTAAATGAAGTTTAACGAATTTCGTTTAGTGGTCATTTGCATCACTACACACTTCTCACTATTAAGGGTCAATAGCCATTTTTTGCAACATTGTGATATCCTATCTAAATCGTTTAGCAGTTGCTTTTGATCTTCTGGTGGCTTCGTTAACCGGTAAATGACAGCATCATCGGCGAACGGTCTAAGAGAGCAACTCACATTGTCTCCTAAGTAGTTTATAAGAGTAACCTTAGAGACCCTATAACACTTCTCTGTGAAATGCCACATATCAGTCCTCTTCTTCTCCATGACTTTCCGTCAGTTACAACGTACTGTGTTCTTTGTGACAGGAAATCACGAATCCAAACGCACAACTGTGGCGATGTTGCATAAGCACGCAATTTCATTAGAAGACGCTTGTGAAGTACGGTTTCAAAAGCCTTCCGGACGTCTAGAAACATGACTCCATTATTTTGACAGAAGACTCTTCGAGATATCTCGATACATTGCCTCTCATCGCGCTTTATGACTTGCGGGAAGACTTAGAATCCGCGTGAAATAGCTCAAACAAGATTTTTTTTTTTTTTAATTATAAAACCTCGTATCTAAGGACTGGACAGTTTAATTAGGATGTTAAACAGTACAGGAATATATATACAGATAAAGAACGCTTGACCATTTATAACCATGCATCCTCGCAAGTGTCGGTCCGCTATTTCGCCACATACGTCCACTTTAGCTCCTCCGATGACTGCACGCACGTAACAAACACAGCAGCGGCGGCCGCTGTGCCGGCGGGCGCTCCCCGCGGCGATGCTCCTTGAGATCGATACCTTATGTCCAGTTGGGCAGGGCCCGCCCCCTCCCCCGCCCCCTCCCCCGCTGGACGTCGGTCAGCGTCGCGGCCGGACGCCGTGGCGCCGCCGCCCCGGGCTCGCTCGCGCCATCTCTCGGCGCGGCCGGGAAGCTGCGCGGACGCGCCGCACCTGCGTGCTGGCGGCGTCCTTCCGGGCAGGCCTCCCACTTCCGGAGTCGCAGAGAGGCACTCCGCGACCGGAGGCAGGACGGGACGCGGGGGCCTCCCAGTCAAAAAGTATACATGTAGATCTGGCCTCTTTTCATTGCTGCTGGGTGGGCACCACCCACCAAACACAGGTCTATGTCATTCTCTGTTATGATGTATAGTGGTGAGTTGGTATTTATAATGTAATACGCGGGGCAACACAAAACAAAACAAAACGGGGATAACTTACTGTGGGCGGATATTGCGTAGTACGCATTTCATCATCTAGGCGTGTATAGCGCAACTTTTTACGGTACTAGAAATGTGCGCCTGTGTTGTCCAACAGACATTTAGAGGAAACATTCCTATTATGCGATAGTTTCCTAATATGAGACATCTCAACTATGCTCCTGATAGGTTCTGCACAATGATGGAGAGTTCTTAACTCTTTAATGCATGAATGTTTATTTACAGCTACAAAAGAATATCACGATTAATGTACAGTGCGTATATACTGAGAAAAATATTTCCTTAAAATTATTATGCACGAGTAGCAACAAAAAGTTAATAGATTGTCAGCTTTATAGTGCTTCCATGATGCTCCTGATATAGTAAATGTCACTATTATGCCTTTCATCTTTCCAGAAAGTAACACATAATGTAACAGTAGTATGTGACTGACTAACATGACAAAGGAGGAATACTAATGTAAACAAACGCACATGTTAGGAGTAACTCAATGTAGCTGTCGAAGTGATTAAGTAGCACTCTGCAATTTATAATATCGAGGAGAAGAGACAAGCAGTGTAACACTATTTATACAAGCAGCTACAAATGAATTTGAGGTGAAATATTGATCAGTTTGAGAGATAAAAGGAAAAATAATGTATGTAGCTGATCAGCTACGCTATGCATCATGGGGGTAAAAACGTCCATAACATGTCAGACGGCGACACGGCGATTAGGACGCCATTGTTGAGTCTGACAGAGTACATAGAGGTTGTGATAAAATTTTTAGTGTTTGGAGTTTTTGTGACATCGGTGTTAAAACAATATTTCAGCTTAAACGTGAGTAGATATTCCTCCACTCTTTTATTGTTGTTATTTGTGATGCTCTTTCATGTAATTCTTGACAAGTAGGTGCATTTTCCAACGAACGTACTTAGCATATCCGTGATTCTTTGTGTAAGCTGGCGAGTTTCCTAATATGCGATAGTATGGGGATCCAAGTATGCGACAGTGTGGCATATTACGACACCTATCGCATAGTGGAAACTCGTTCTCTCAATGTTCATACTATATATTTGTCACCGCTCTCAAAACATAAAACGTAGCCACTTGACGTAGAATTTAAGGGGCTGTTGATAACCTACTATGCCCAAGAGATTATTTATTTATTCGTGTCAGAAGAATCACTAAATTATTAATTTACATATTATCACCCTAACATTAATACATGGCATGTTTACAGACTACAGCATTAAATTTTGGGTATAAGATTGGGCAGGGATAACAGTACAAGTAAACAAATACATAAATATATAAATAAGGTTGGAGTGCTATGCTGAACATATCTCGCCCAAAAGAATTTAAAATATGAACTATGTGCACATCACACATAAATAAAATGTAACTATTTACAAATCAAATACAAATACCAAGCTAAGAATTAAAATCTAAACATATCTTGCCCTGAAACGGGAGACGTAAATTGCATTTGTGGTACATATGACGGGACACATTGGTCAGGAGAACATGTTTACAGTATTTTGTGGTACTCCGCAGTCACAGGGAATAGGCTCTGCAGAGTATCCCCATTTGTGAAGAGTGGCTCTTGATCTTGCAGTGCCCATCGCAGCCTGTCGAGTGCCTTCCATGTTTTCCAGTTTTCCTGGCGCTGGCTCCTCTTAATGCTCAATCCATTCCTTCAAATTTCCACTCTGGTTTTGTGTCCTTTTCTTCCGTTGTTCTCAGGAAACTCCATATTGATTTTAATTGCTGATGAGCCTGTTGGCCCCCATGGATGAGGTGGCGTTCAGATTCTTCAGATCTTAGCCTTTCTTAGAATGCTGCTGCCTCCCTGCGGACTGCAGGAGGACCGAGCCCAAGAGATGGAAACGTGATTAGCAAGTAACCCAAGTCGTTTTATCACCCCATAACTAAGTTATTTGGGGTAGCTTACGACCGAGCAGCAACAATGGGAGCATCTGTGAATGTATTGATATAAACAGGTCTCATCCAATGCATCAGAAACATCTTCAAGGGGCATGAATTTTCAATTCTTCGCCATGCTGACGCTCTTCAAGAAAGAGATGCCGAAAACGAAAAGGAAACTACTGATGGTGATGTTGGTGAAGCTGTCAGCCCTACACACATGAGACCTCTCCCACACATCGCAAAACCTCTTTGAGTTAGCCAAATAGGCCAAACATCGGGTTCGTGCTCTCCTTACCTGAAGCGTATTGCAAGAATCTATACAGAACAAATCAGCGGCTGAAGCTATGAAAATAGCCAAAAATTTATTTGGGGAGAAGTGCGAAGCAGAAGAATCGTCTAGTGACTCAGCGGTGTCACAGAGGACAATTTTGTTCGCTCCGAATGTCTTTATATTCGTACATCATTATTCGGCAATAAAAACGTTAAAGGAAATTATTATTCCTGTTTCGTATTAATAAACTTTGATCTTATTTTTGCGAAATGCTTTCTTTGTGAAAATTTAATAATTACTTTGAAAGACTGTGTGTTACTGCAAAAATAATTAGTTTATGTTAAAATTAGATAATGCAAGATATTATTAGCATGATAAAATATAATTGCATTTACCTTTAGGTCGTAAAAACGGGTTTTTAAATGTGTGTCTCATATTAGGCACATTTCCTCTACTGTTCATCTGCAGTGGCTATGAGTGGAAACAGTTTATTCGTACAAACTACGTGACTCTTCCACACTCTTTACTGTGGAGTGTTCAAATGTAGCAGTTAGTACATTTAGTACTAAAACCTGCGAAAGCTGCTTAGTTTGCTATTCAGCAGCGATTTCGTTCAAAGCGCCTCGCACTTTCAGTGTACAACAACGTGACCAACAGACGGCAGAACTATGCAATTATGGATAGCCGGTGATTCGAGCACTTACGGCATCTGAACTAATTTAATAGCTCATAGTTGAAAGGGACAAGGAAAATATAAGCAGAGAACTTTATCTTATATGAAGAAGGAAATACTTTTAATTTTGTTCGTCATTTTCGCATGATACTCTGAACAAAATATTTATCGATCGTGTGTTTTATTTCTTTGTTTTTGTTATTGTTTTCACTGAGCTAAAGCTCCATGTTCACATACAATATACCCCACAATACTATAATTAAATCCAAAACGAAAGAATATGGTAATCACTTCCAAGAAATTTATGTACAACCTCAATCAACAGTTCTTAAATTTTTCTGTTGATTTTACTTTTGTACGACAATACTACTACTTCAAAGGATAGAAGTAACCTTTCAAGTTTCAATATTGAAATTATTTCAGATAAATCTCTCCTTCACAGTGTTGATGTCGAGGGAAACCAGTGAACACACGAGCCACATCCTAAACAAATGACTTCTGAATGTTGCTGCAAGGTCAAGCTAAGAAGACGCTAGCACGAAGGTTGATGGGAGCAACAGTAACTGCGAACTGTTTTTAGGGGTCGCGGCGGATTAGCCGCGCGCACTGGAGCGCCGTGTTGCGGTGCGCGCGGTCGTCCGCCGTCGGGGGTTCGAGGTTCGAATTGAACATTTGAACATTTTGTTTTTAGGGTAGTTCGTCTTCAACCACCGCGCCGAGCGACAAACAGGTGCTGACGGTCTGAAGTGTGAGAACTGTGACTGTTTTAAGTACCAGTTCATTGCCTTTGGATGGTTAGTTAACAACTAATATGAGTGAAGTGTTCATCTTAAACGACTCATTGACAAGCTACCCACCACTAATCTGTAGTAATGTTATTGCCAGAGCTGTTTCGTTTTTTATTACGGAAAGTCTAACTGAACTAAGTAGGTTGTGAAATCTTGTTTTCTATTCGTTAAAATGCTACTAGAACACTTTTAATTTTGGACACAACCTACAAAGATGACGCACTGGGAAAGAAACTCAGGTTTTAGAGCGTTTTTCCTCGAATTAAAAATGGTGACTTCTCGATTAATGACAAACCTGTTTCGGGACGTTCACCAGCTGCCCACAGACCGTTGATAGACTATTGATCAACTGTCAGTGGTTAGTGGGTTAGTTAGGAACTAGTTTCGTGATTTTGTACACATCTTACAACGTGTCCACATGGACAATTACTCTATGTGCTGGCTTTTACAGATTGGTGCTCTTTTATATATATATAAACATCGAGCTGAAATTTCAGTTATTACTTTTAATTTCCTTCAGCCTCATGAAACTGGCTGAGGAACAGCTTACTGTACTGCTGATAGCCCATCCCCTGTCCATATTGGGAGAAAGTGATGAATTAGCAACAAACAAAAGAAAAATCTCCTGATTATGGTATCCTTCTGTAGAACATTTTTATACGAACCAGGTCATGGTCTTATATAGAGAGCCAAGGAAACTAGTATACACATGCGTATGCAAACACAAAGGTATGTAAACACTCAGAGGACTGCGATGTGGTCGACAACGTATTTATAAGGTAAAAGGTGCCTGTGACAGGCGTTATAGGTTACTGCTGCTACAATGGCAAGTTATGGGGATTTAACCCTTTGAGTCACACAAATACTTTTGGGTACGATAAGCATTGAAGGCATTAAAATTTGGTTATTTGGTTTTATCCTTCTTTATTGCCTTACTGAAGCCCATTACAATTTTCTTTTTTAATTGTCAATTTTTATTAAAAGTATACAGAGGTGGTTTTACTGTGAAACCACTGTGACACAAGGGAGTCTTCAATGTCGTTAAGTCCACTAATTTTGGATTTTAACATTTATTAGTACACATTTTTTCCACATTTACTTTAAAAAAATTGTTTTTAACTAAGCAAAAATATTTTTACGTTTATGCAAAATTTCTAAGTACATTACATACAGCACATCTTCCTATTTCTCATCATTTAAAAAAAATAAACAAATAAAGAAAATAAATAAAAAAATAAAGGAAGAACAAAAGTTTTTTTAATCAGTTAGAAACAATCTTACAACTTTTCATGATCATATGTCTTACATGGATTATTTTTTTGAACTACAATTTGCACATCGTTTCCATTTGCTTTGAACAGGCAAATGCAGTTCACTGGAATGTCTTTTGTCCACAGGCTTTAGGGTAGGGTGACTAGACGTCCCGTATTCTACGGGATCGTCCCATATTTAGGCCAAATGTCCCGTTGTCCCGACAAAGTGAATACGGGACGTACATTATCCCATATTTTATTGAAATTATCTTGAAATAAATTGTATTTAAGGAAAGTACTGTGTAACCAAATTGAGATCAAATAGTAGTCATAATCAAACTGAATGAGGCTCGATCTTTTAATTTCTTTGGTTGATAGTACGTAATGCTTTCACATAACGTGTGCAGAGTTTTCAAATATCAAAAATTCAGTCATTAATATTCACATACATAGAAGGTGGGATGCTGAAAGGTTTTGATTTCTTGGACATTTCCAGTTCATTTCAGAATACTTTAATTGATTATATCACATAATGGACTTAACATTCATGTGTTGAAACCATATAACTAGCTTCAGTTTAGATATCGTTTTGATTGGAAGTCTGTTCGGTAAAGTCTTAAAACTTTACCGGAATTTGATGAAAATATTTTGAAAGAAAGATATGAAGAGTTGTTTGAGGAAAACACCCATGTTCAAATTACAGGTGAAGAGAAAATTTGTTAACTGAGAACTCTGAAGCGAGTTGGTAAAAACTGGTCTCTCAGTTTGAACTTACTTCTATCTGAAGATATCTGGTGCTAAACTTTGTAGATGATTGCTCGGTTTGTGCCAACTGTACCTCGCACTAATACTGCTGGAGAAAGAGTATTCTCCACCACAATACTGTATGGGCCACGAAATAACGTATTTGGTGTGAAAAGCAAATATTTATAACGAGAACTCATTTTCAGAATATGCCATGAGTTGATTACTATGAAAAATCTTTGTGAAAATACCGAACTCCTGAATGAGTTACATTCTTTTACAAAACATAATTGAGGGAGAAATAAGTAAACTTTGTAATAACTGTCTTTCCTACTTGTTTGTATGTAACAACTATAAACGAATAAAGTATTTTTTAATTCGTAACGCAATTTATTTATTTATTTATTTATTTTGCTGCGCAACTATGATTGGTTAATTTTCGTATTAGCATTGACTTGGTACGTTCTAGTTATTGATATGGTCTGTCCTGGCCCAAAAACCCCTGATTCCTTTGCTTTTTTAGGTAATTAACTACTTTTCTTTTTGTGGTAACTCTTCTATACTCAAAAGTCGAACTTTGTGTACACAACGTACAAAATTAAGAAAGAAGTGATTCCGAGAGAAGCAAAGGTAAATACGAAAAGCACCAAATACGACACGTTAGCTTTTTGGCTGAAGAGGGGAAGAGAATCAAAGGCTTTGTTTTTTACTATACTGTGTGTGTAATAATTTGTGCGTTTATGTCTGCGTTAATGAGTGTCACCAAGATCGTCATATTGTATAAGCTGTTAGAGATAACATTCATGTTGATGACACTGGACGGAAGGCAACATTTCGATTCTCAATCTTCGGTACCCATGTTGTTGTTGTTGTTGTGGTCTTCAGTCCGGAGACTGGTTTGATGCAGCTCTCCACAATACCCTATCCTGAGCAAGCCTCTTCGTCTCCACATAAGAACGGCAATCTACGTCTGTCTGAATCTGCTTACTGTATCCATCTCTTGGTCTTCCTCTGCGATTTTTTTCCCCACACACTTCCCTCCAACGCTAAATTCACAATTCCTTGATGTCTAAGAATGTGTCCTACCAATCTATCCCTTCTTTTAGTCAAGGTATGCCAGAATTTTTTTTCCTCCCCAATTCTGTTCAGTACCTCCTCATTAGTTACGGGATCCACCCACCTAATCTTCAGCATTCTTCTGTAGCACCATATTTCAAAAGCCTCAATCCTCTTCCTGTCCGCACTGTTTATCGTTCATGTCTCACTCCCATACAAGGCAACACTCCACACAAATGCCTTCAGAAAGGACTTCCTTAGGCTTAAATCAATATTCGAGGTTAACAAATGTCTCTTTTTCAAGAACGCTTTTCTACCCATCGCCATTCTGCATTTTATATCCTCTGTACTGCGATCATCATTTGTTATTTTACTGCACAAGCAACAAAACTCATCTACCTCCTTTATTGCTTCGTTTCCCAATCTAACTCCTTCAGCATCACCTGATTTTCTTACACTGCACTCCATTACCCTAGTTTTGCTCTTGTTAATGTTCATCTTATATGCACCTTTTAGCACACTGTCCATTCCGTTCAATTACTCTTCCAGGTCCTTTGCTGTATCTGACAGAATTACTATGTCGTCGGCAAAAAGCAATGTTTTTAATTCTTCTCCCTGAACTTTAATTCCTTCTCCAAATTTCTCCTTGCTTTCCTTTATAGCTTGCTCAATGTACAAATTGAATAACAATGGAGAAAGACTACAACCCTGTCTTACTCCCTTTCCAACCACTGCATCCCTTTCATGCCCATCAACTCTGACAACCGCTGTCTGGTTTTTGTACAAGTTGTAAATAACCTTACGCTCCCTATATTTTACTCCTGTTTGCTTCTAAAACTTGAAAAAGTTTATTCTAATAAACATTGTCAAAAGCCTTCTCCAAATTTACAAAAGCTAGAAATGTAGGTTTGCCTTTTCTTAATCTATCTTCTAGGATAAGCCGTAAAGTGAGTATTGCCTCCCGTGTTCCTACATTTCTCCTGAACCCAAACTGATCTTCCCCGAGGTCGGCTTCTACCAGCTTTTCCATCCTTCTGTATATAATTCGTGTTAATATTTTGCAACCTTGACCTATTAAACTGATGGTTCTGTAGTTTTCACACCTGTCTGCACCTGCTTTCTTTGGAATGGGAATTACAACATTTTTCTTGAAGTCTGAGGGTATTTCGCCTGTCTCATACATCTTACACACCAGGTGGAACAGTTTTGTCATGGCTGGTTCTCCCAGAGAATTCAGTAGCTCTGAGGGAATATCATCTACTCCAGGGGCCTTGTTTCGACTTAGGTCTTTCAGGGCTCTGTCAAATTCTTCTCTCAGTATAGTATCTTTTATTTCATCTTCATCTACATCCTCTTCCCTTCCTACAATATTGTCTCGAAGTTCATTTCCTTTGTAGAGCCCCTCTATATACTCTTTCCACCTTTCAGCTTTCCCTTCTTTGCTGAGAACTGGTTTTCCATCAGTGTCCTTGATATTCATAGAGCTGTTTTTCTTATCTCCAAATGTTTCTTTTATTTTCCTGTAGGCTGTATCTATTTTTCCTCTATTTATACATTCTTCTACATCCTTTCATTTGCCTTCTAGCCACTCCTGCTTAGCCATTTTGCACTTCCTGTCGATCTCATTTCTTAGTCGTCTGTACTCCATTTTGCCTGTTTCATTTACTGCGTTTTTATATTTTCTCCTTTCATCGATTAAATTTAGTATCTCTTGTGATATCCAAGGATTTTTTGTAGGTCTTGCCTTCCTACCTATTTTGTCCTCTGCTAACATCACTATTTCATCTCTCAACTTTACCCATTCCTCCTCTACTGTTTTATTTTCCCCTGTTTCTGTCAATTGTTGCCTAAAGCTCCCTCTGAAATTCTTAAGAACCTCAGGTTCCTTCAATTTATCTAGGTCCCATCTCCTTGTTTTCCTACCTTTTTGTAGTTTCTTTAGTTTCAGCCTACAGTTCATAACCAACAGGTTATGGTCAGAGTCTATATCTGCCCCTGGGTACGTCTTACACTGAAAAACCTGGTTCCGAAATCTATGTCTTTTTGATTTTGGAAATCTGGTCACCTACTTTATTGTGAGACGGTGGTTTCACAGTGAGTCACCTATGCCGCAAAGGGATACGGCACAGCGAGAAGTGGTTTCGCAGTGAAACGACTGTGACACAAATTGTTAACTACGTTTGATGGTGGCGTTACAACCGCAAAGTGAGAGATGGGACACACCATCTCCAACATGCAGATTTTCCTGTACATTTCACAAATGCTCAGAGAATATCGGGAATCTAATAAAACATTACACCTCCGACATAGCTGCGGCAGTAAAAAGATCCTACAACAACGGGACCAACGAACACTGGAGAGAATTATACATCGCGACAGAAGCGTAACGCTTCGGATTTCAATGTTGGGCCATAAATTGCGTCAGCGTGCGAACCGTTCAATGTACCATCGTCATAATCAAATGTTAGTAAACCTAAGGGACTTAAATGCTGCGTTTATCACTCCATAGAATTACAAACTTTTGTTAAGGGCAAGACACACGCTCATGCTCGAGGGAGGACTTGAACCTCCGACGGCGAGAAATCGCGTGCTCCGCAGGAAGGGGCCTTGGAGCACTAGGCCACTCCACTGCAGCAAAACATCACTGATATGTGCTTTAAAAGCTGGAAACCCACTTCTGTACCCTCGATGGCAACACGACACAAAGCTTTACATTTCGCCAGGACCCGTCGACCCGTCACCACCGCCATCAAACTGCTAGAAAACCTGGCGTTGCCCGGATATTTATTTAGTCGTTCCTGCCTTGAGTTAGTACTTCTATCCCTTCTCTCTCTCTCTCTCTGTCCATCTCCCTTTTTTCTAAAACGATGTTATATTTATCGGAGAATATATAAGAAATAACGCTGTCTTTCGTAAAGTAAAAATTTATAAATGCAGTATCCAAACAAAGAAAGATAGTAGTCAGAATACAAATGACATAAAATTCGTAGGATCTCATATTTATTGAATTATATGTTGTACAGTTGTATAATTTTTCAGGTATATATTCATTTGTATATATGCTGTATGTCTGTAAAATCTCTTGGGAATACAATTAGTAGTAAAGAAGTAATAGATCAAAACTTGGTGCGTCATGGAGCGGTTTTCCATGAACGTTACTGTTTATATGCTCATACTCGTTATCTATGTGTCGTACTTGTGATACATTCAACTATATACGTGTATACTGTCTGTAAAATTTCCTGCGGCTACAGTTTGTAATGTAGAAACTATATAAATTGTATCGACGTACCGAATGCCGTAGTTTTTGTCCACGAACGGCGGAGAAGTAGTAAGCGAGAAACTTTTTTCCTTTCAGTATTTCGCTGTGCTTATCAGCGAGAGAAAGTTAAATAAAGGTTCGAAATTATGTTTAAAGTTCGTTGCAAGTCGCTAAGTACTGTCATTCTTATAAAGTGTATGAATAAAGTCTCGTCGCATTATGTGGGAGTTTCTTACAACTATATTGTTTAATATGTTATTCTCCTGAACTGTGTGTCTTATGTGGTTCTTATCCCAACAGACTTGATACCTCACGGTAAGGAATATGCGCACCAAGTTTGGTTGAAATCGGTCCAGTGATTTAGGAGGAAATGAGGAACACTTTCATTTGATGCAGCAGTTTTTCGCGCATCTCATTGTTTATGACGTCAAATCGCGTGAACAATGTGTCGTGCTCTTTTGGTTTTTAGTCAGGAGCTTTCGTGGGCGTACGGTGAACAGTTCACCCAAGTTTCATTGCAATCGAATGAATGGTTTATGAACATATTATACAGGACATACAAACATTCGTCTTTATATATATATATAGCCGCTCATACCATCGCAGTAAGTCACAGACGAAAATTTTCGTTACACATCGTCATATAAACAACACCCTGGTGATACATTAAGATTCATTTATCTGTTATGTCACAGGGCCATCTCCCAGCAGGCTGCTAACCACATAGATTTGTGCAAGGGGGACCTGGAAAATAAGTTTCTCCTGTCGACTGTGGGCAGAGTTGTGTATGAAAGGAAAGAAATAGAATGAGACATTAAAGATAAGAGATATTCTTATTTCTCTAAATAATTTCCAAGTACAATGAGACATTTGTCAAACTGCAAGAAGGCTTCCAGGAAAAAATCAGGGCTCTCTCAACCAAGATTTGCAATATGGTATTGCGTTGCCGCCGTCGAGTGTGGTCTCGCATTGTCATCCAACAGCAGAACGCCAGATCTGAGACGGCCAGGCAGCTTCATCCGAATCACCTCTTTCAGTTTCGACAAAGTGGCAGAGTACTGCGCAAAATAGATGGTTGCATTCTGCAAAAAGACTAGAAATAAAACTCATTGGGCGTTCCAGAAAACGGTGAGTAGCACTTTACCTGCAGACGGAGTGCTTTTGAACTTCTTTCGGACAGATGATGACGGATATTCCCCCTCCATAGCCGTTCAATGCTTCTTCCGTATGCAACGCCTTGATTTCTTCCTGGACGGCTTTTTGAAGCTTATAAAGCGATCTGACAAATGTCTCGATGTACTTGGATATTATGTAGAAAAATAAATATATGTATTATCTTTAATGTGTCAGTCTATTGATTTTTCTTTTATACACAGTTCTGCCCACAGTTGACAGGGGAAATTTATTTCCCAACTCCCCCCCCCCCCCCCTATTCAGTTTGTGCCTCACTATCTGATGATGAACATCAACAGGTTCGAAAACTAGTTTATGGAATATAAGGGTTTCAAAACAGTGAATGGTTGCGGATTTTTCGTTTCTGTTTTTTCTATGGAAAGAAGTTCCCCGGTCTGCAGAGTCATATTTGCAAATGTATCGAGTGGAATGGACGTGTACAGGTACGAACCTCATGAATCTATCCATTTATGTCAACTGTGCATTACTGCGGACTTGGGCGATTTCAGCGGAACAATGCGATACCCCACAGGTTATAATTGCTATATCGCAGTTCCAGAAACAGTATATACAGTTTAAACCCTCAAGCGTGTGCGACGGCATATGCCTTCTACTGCCGACCACCCGCTCAGCGTGGTCGACGGCATACGCCATCCGCGCTTTTTTAATCCATTTTTTTTTTTTTTTCGGTTTGCCGGTGCAATTTGAAGGAAGGCCACGAGATGGCAGAGTCATACATTCCTTAGCTTCATTATGACAGAGTTTACATTAAATAATTTGCATGGAGTACAATTATATGAACGTTTTTTGTCTTTGTATTTGTGCCGATTTTCTAAAGTTGTGCACAATAACTGGGTTGATTGAAGATGAAGTTTCGTGAATTATGATAGACGGTATTAATAAGAAAGACGAGTTTTTATTGTCTTCTGACGCATTGGGTATTCTGCTATGCTTTGAGCATTCTCAATGTTTAAAAAAAATGTTGTTAACCATTTTCATTGCTTGATTAAATTTTTTTATGCCTATTTGATTCCGCCTATGTGGCTCAAGGTTCTTTCATGAGTACATGCATGGCGAGCACGGGGCCCCGAGCTACTGCAGTCTTCCTTCCTACTTTACTTCCCGGACTGCATTTCCTTTCCCCCTCCCCTCCTTTCCTATCCTCACTCCTTCACAAACTTAGTAAGCTGAGTACAAAATAAATAATTATGACAAGAACTCGTTTTCAGAATTACTTCATGTGATGATTGTTCGAAAACCTATGTGAAAATAGCGAACTCTTGAATGACTTTCATTCTTCTGCAAAATGTAATTGAGAAACAAATCAGTAAACTACCGTACTTGTTTCTATATGGCAACTATAAAAAAATTATTTTTATATTAACATTTGAGTTGGTATGTCTTGGTTATTGAGATCCACTTATACGTAGTTCGTCCCCTCCCAAAAGCCCCTAATTCCCACGTTTGCTACGCTAGTTTCATGCTCTTTCTGCCATTAAAAAAAAAGTCCAATAGAAGCCAATATAAATACGAGAACCACCTAAATTGTGTAAGATTGAAGGCATAGAAGTCATGTTGATGACATCACAGGTAAAGGCAACATTTGGTTTGGCATCCAATGTGCGTCCCGTATTTTGATTTTGGAAATCTGGTCACCCTACCTTACACTATACGAGGCAGGTGTATCAAATTGTTTGGCTCTCCAGTACAATAAAACCTTTGCTATTCGTCACCAACTGGCAGTTGAAACACGTCCACTGAATGCGTGGTCGTGTTCCATTTTGAGTTATTCATTTCTCTAATGTGTTTCTCCACCATATGTACTGTTTATTTGTATGTCAGTTATTTTATTCCTCTATTAAAGATCAATGCCCCATGTCTGTATGTGTTTCCACCCGAGTAATTCAACTTGTGTGATCATATGAATGTGGAAGGTTGCTTTTAATATTGACTGACTGTCGCGCAATGGCTTAAAGTCGCCGCTTCGCACTTTAGGCCTCGTTTACTTTAGTTAAGAACACATGGCTTCGTATATCGTCTGCACTGCCGTCAGGTCGGTAGCCAGAGACATCCTTACTTGACAAGATGGTGAGGTGGCTTGTTCTTAATGTAGTACCCAGATAATCATGGTCGAAAGAGGGGACAAGACAAACCTTTCTGGAGCTGTAGTAGAGGGTATTATCTACCTCAGGTAGCGAGGGTTGGTAGACAACAGGTTTTGAGAACGCAAGCTCCATATGGTGCAAGAGAGGGAATGCACTGCCTGTGACGTGAGGCATCACTATTGCTGCGACTGCCGAAGTGAGTTCAAATGTTCAAATGTTTGTAAAGTCCGTGGGACTTAACTACGGGGTCATCAGTCCCTAAACTTACAAACTACTTATGAACTACTTACGAACTAGGACGGCACAAATATCAATGCCCGAGGGGGGATTCAAACCCCCGACCGTAGTGGCCGTGCAGACCGTGACTGAAGCGCCTTAGTCCCCTCGGCCACCGCGGCCGGCCCGAAGTATTTCGTCGACTGATGGTAAGGGGATGGCATGTTGTTGGGACCTTACTTTATTTGTGATCAGACAGTTTTGGTTTATCAATCATAGTTTTTCTTCAGTAATTCTTTCGCTATGCAAGGCGTAGTGTTTCCTTCTCTTCATAACTTGAGCAATACAGTGTAAATTTTTATTTGTATTTTCATTCCGGTAATGATTTTAGTGTCCATATTCTCAAGTTACAATACACATGTGTGGCCTTCAGCCTTTGCATAAACTTAGTATGTTTGAATTCCTTGCTGTTTTAAACTAATGTTTTCGTGTGGTGTCTGTTTCTGCAAGCTTGCTAAATTCTATATCAGAATTTCTGGATTGATTCCGTATTTACTATCTTGGTACGACCGATTGCACAATGTGCTTTTGTAACGGTCATTACTTCGGCCTTCAGCCATGCTTTTTACTAATGCTGGCTTTTTTCTATTGAATTCTCGCATGTACTTGTAAATTCTATGTAATTCATCATGGTCGTACACCATGTGGTACTTAACGATAGTATGCCACTGCCTCCCCACACATGTGTTCGTTTGTGCATAGTATAATTTCATTTGTGCTTGAAGACACCCACCATCTCATCAAAACGCCACCGACGATTCGTTTTGCCGGTGATACGAATTGTTCCCGCCTGAGTGAGTGTCGCAAGCATTATGCACATGTCTGTTAATGAATGAGTGTGCGTTCTTTATCCCGTGTGTATCTGCAATTATCCTCCCATGTTATGTCCACACTCAAAAAGGACAAAAACTATTTTATTACTATTATTACTTCATTGAACTTGTTTGGCCTCCCCACATTTTGCTTGTTCATTTTATTGAACAGATAAACCTCTGCTTTATCTCTCTGCTCTTTACTTCTGCTCTGCATGGGATGTTCCACATCCCATGTTTCATTATTTATTCCTTCTTATGTATATTATTTGTGTTTGTTAAAACGCCTGCTGCTCCCTTAAGAAGTGAGCAGTTAGACAAAATTTCCGTCGCGCAAGTACTGTGGCCACTCGCAAAGTAATTTAGCGCGACAGTCAGTCAATATTAAAAGCAACCTTCCACATTCATATGATCACACAAGTTCCATTACTCGGGTGGAAACACATACAGACATGGGGCATTGATCTTTAATAGAGGAATAAAATAACTGACATACAAATAAACAGTACATATGGTGGAGAAACACATTAGAGAAATGAATAACTCAAAATGGAACACGACCACGCATTCAGTGGACGTGTTTCAACTGCCAGTTGGTGACGAATAGCAAAGGTTTTATTGTACTGGAGAGCCAAAGAATTTGATACACCTGCCTCGTATAGTGTAAGGTAGGGTGACCAGATTTCCAAAATCAAAATACGGGACGCACATTGGATGCCAAACCAAATGTTGCGTTTTAACTTGCATTTTCTTATCTCTACTCCCCGAGATCTTTCATAGAAAATTTAAGAAGCCTCTTTCACAGTTTAACTTTCTTCGCGAAGGAGCCAAGTTCTGAGTAACAGGCTGGGTTTCTTTCATGTGTGCCGACCGCCGTAGCAGATGCAAGTGTGGAGGAGGAGAGCTGACGTGGTGAGCAGGTAATCCGCCGGCGGGGGTCGCTGAGGGATTAGGCGTCAGCCGAGCCTCCGCCGCCACCGCCGCCGTCGCTCAAAACACGCACGCGCCCACCTGCCGGCTGCGACAGCGGCAGCGGCACGGCGGCTGAGCAAACAGCCCGCGAAGCCCGCGGCCCGCGGCGCTCCGTCTGGTAAATGGCTACACCCGAGGCCGGTGACAGCCGGGGAGGTGGGCGGCGGGAAGACCGAAATAGACGCCTGCCCTCCACCCCAACTGTCGCCCTCCTGCTAAATAGGGGACACGCCGAACATCGGACACGTCTTCCCTCTACCGTTACTCTTCCTAACGCACGCTATTCGTCCTAGCATCTCAAATAAGTTTTTGTCAGTATTCCCAGACACTGTCTGCCCATGACAACCTCGTGAATTCATGGGCCCTGCATGTCAGATTTGTGACTGGCTGGAAGACATCTACTTCTACATGGGACACACTGCAAATCACAACCTGTATAAGGTAAAGTAGCCAAATTCCTTCGCACAGTCTGTTCTTCGCCTCTAAATACCATATCTTGAAATCAATTTTTCCCAAATAATTTATATAACACCACCAACTAAGCCTACACTCCGTATTTAGATCAAAATATATCAGAAACCTTTTGTTATCTTTACAGAAAAGAACTTCAAAAACACCGTATTTTTACCACACCTAAAAAAGTGGTCCTACTAATACGTCTTGTAGAAGAGATATTAACAGTTTAAAAACAAAGTAATAATAATAAACACATATTCAAATGTTTGTAAATCTATCGGACCAAACTGCGTGGTCATCAGTCCGTAGCTTACAAACTACTTAAACCTAGGTAAACTATCCTAAGGATAACACATACACCCATGCCCCAGGGAGGACTCGAACCTCCACGGCGAGCAACCGCGCGCTCCGCAGCGAGACGCTTTAGACCGCTCGGCGACTCCACCGCGGAATAAATACATGTTACAATATTTATGTTAGGTATACGTTACAAACGTTCTTTTTTGTACAAAAAATATTGATTATCAAATGTACAAAATAGAGAAAAAGAGCTTAACACTTTCCTCGTTGAAACCTTGTATCTCAGCTACTGACAAGGATTGCGGCGTTCTTATGGAAAGTGTCGGATGTCTCTGAAGAAACAGACGCAGGCATTTCCGTCCAGCTGTTTGTTGCCTGACTGAAAATGGGAGAGTAACATTATTTCGTATAGCAAGCTGAAACGCCATTTGCCTAAGATCATTGAGAGTAAGGCCATATAAACTTTTCTCCGTGTTCTTACTTTAAGACACCAAATCAGCTTCTAAATCACATGAAAAACTGGTTTCCTACCAATAGCTGTTTCAATTGACTCTTCAGCACTTTTACCTTCTCCTTTCTTCATATAATCCTTCAGAGTTGCCCTAGGCACACTAAATGTCTTATTCGCAGCTTTATATCCCATTTCCTTGTTTCTCACCGCAGTTATTGCCGATGTCATCGCCTCTCTGTTCCACTTCTTTCTAGGCGCCATCCAAATTTCGTCCCCTGGACGAATTTATGAACAGATGGGGGGACGAAAATATGGTGACTTCCTACACTACTTGAAGTAAACAAAACATGACAAAACGTTCAGATCATTCAGTTTATAGCATACCCTAAACAGATATGTCAAATACAACTACATAAACACATTATAATAATTCGAAAGGAGCATTTACTGGGAGGGGGAAGGAGGAGTTAGAGCATTTACAAAAAGTATTTCGAAAATTCACCTTCTGACAGATGAGAATATGTTTTCTCAAACGGCCACGCAGAATACTGGATGCATCAAACTTACATTACTAAGTGTATCGTGACAATACAAAACGGGCGGCCCGTCTCTGGACTCTATCAATGGCTTCCGTCATACCCACTTGATAAGGATCCCACACTGGGCAGCAATATTCCAAATAAGGACGGACAAGCGTGGTGTATGCAGTCTCTTTAGTAGTTCTGATGCATCTTTTAAGCGTTCTGCCAATAAAACGCAGTCTGCGGTTCGCCTTTCCTACGACATTATCTATGAGTTGTTTCCAGTTGAAGTCTGATGTAATAGTAATTCTTAAGTATTTAGTGGAGTTCACATTTGATTCATTTATCTTGTAAACAAAGTTTAGCAGATTTTTTTTTTTTTTTTTTTTTTTTTTTTTTTTTTTTTTTTTTTTTTTTTTTTTGGTCATACTCATGTGGACGACGTCACAACCTCTCATTATTTTGATCCAATTGCCAGTATTTACATCATAGTGATATCTTATTTACATCGTTCTGCAGTTGGTTTCGATCTTCAAATGACTTTACTAGACGATAAATGACGGCGTCATCTGCAAACAACCTAAGAGAGCTGCTCAGATTTTCTCCCAGATCGTCTATGTAGATAAGGACCAATAGAGGAACAATACCAATATCTCCTCTGTTTTAGTTGATGTCTTACCATCAATTACTACAAACAGTGTCCTCTCTAAGAGAAAATTCCTAACCAGTCACAAACCTGGGGCAATATTCCATAACCATGCAATTTGATTAGAAACCGTTTGTGAGGCACTGTGACAAAAGATTTTTGGAAATCTAGAAATACGGAATCAATCTGTCATCCTTTGTCGATAGCACTCATCACTTCGTACGAGTAAAGAGCTAATTGTGTTTCACATGAACGATATTTTCTAAATCCATGTTGACCTTGATCATCCTGTTCGAGATAAGTCATAATACGGCACTTGAATATAGTATATGTTTCAAAACCCTGCTACAAATTGACGTCAATGAAATAGTCCTTTTGTTTAGTGGGTTACTCCAACGGCCTTTCTTGAATATTGGTGTGACCTGTGCAGCTTTCCAGTCTTTTGGTACAGACCCTTCGTTGAGCAAGCGGTTGTGTGTGGCTGTTAAGGAAGGAGCTATCGCATCAGCATAATCAGTTAGAAATCGAATGGGTGTACAGTTCGGACCAGAAGACTTGTTCTTGTTAAGTGATTTCAGTTGTTTCACTATTCCGATAGTATCTACTTCTAACGTTACTCAATCTGGCCCCTAATTGGATATCTGGAATATTTGTTTCGTCTTCTTTGGTGAATGACTTACGAAAAGCTGTTCTAGTAACTCTGCTTTAGTAGCGCTATCATCGGCGGGATCGTCATTTCTATCATGTAGTAAGGGTATTGTTTGTGTTTTTTCTCTAGTATTTTTGACATATGATCAAAACCTCTTTGGGTTCTCAATCAAATTTCGAGAAAGAGTTTCGTAGTAGAAAGTATTGTAAGTAACTCGCATTGACGTCTTCGCTAAATTTCGAGCTTGTGTGTAGCAACGTTAAGCTGAGGATTTTGTCTTTGTTTAAAGTTTGCATGCTTTTTTTCGTTGTTTTTGAAACAGTGCCCTGACCTGTTTTGAGTACCAAGGGGGATCATCATCTTCTTTTCTTAATTTATTTGGTGTAAAACTATCAGTTGCTGTCGATACTACTTTATTTAATTGAAATCACATCTGGTCTACACTTACGTTTAGGGTTTGGAATGAGTCGAAACTCTCTTTCAAGAAGCAATTTAGTGTATTTGTATCTGCTTCTCCGAACAAATATACTTTTCGTGTATTTTTTATAAATTTGAAACTTTCTACCACTTCCTAAGTACCTTGTAACTGGCGACTGTTTGGTGATAATCCTGTTGTGTATGGGAGGGTGTCGTCTTTAACTGACTGTAATAGCATACAGGATGACTTAGATAAAATTTGTAGTTGGTGCAAAGAATGGCAGCTAGCTCTCAATGTAGAAAAATGTAAGGTCATGCGCATGAGTAGGAAAAACAATCTCATAATTTTCGAATACAGCATTAGTAGTGAGCTTCTTGATGCAGTTGTGTCGTTCAAATATCTAGCCGTAACATTGCAGAGCGGTATGAAATCGAACGAACATGTAAGGACAGTTGTGAGTACGGTGGACAGCCGACTTCGATTTATTGGATAATTTTGTGAAAAACGCTTGTACGACCACGTCTTGAGTATTTCTCAAGTGTTTGGGACCCGCAGCAGATCAGTTTAAAGGAAGACGTGGAAACAGTTCAGAGGCGAGCAGCTAGTTTACTTACTGGTAGGTTCGATCAATGCGCAAATGTCACGGAAATGCTTCGGGAACTCGATTGGGGATCGCTGGAGGAAAGATGACGTTCGTTTCGTGAATTTCTGTTGAGGAAATTTAGAGGGCCGGAATTTGAAGCTGAGTGTAGTACGATCTACCTACCGCCTAATTACATTTCGCGTAGTGATGACAAGGACAAGATAAATTAGAACTCTTACGTAGGCATATAGGCATTCTTTTTTTCCTCGTTCTATTTGGAATTGGAATAGAACAGGAATTGCCTAGTAGTGGTAAAGTGTATCCTCCGCCACGCACCTTACGATAGATTGCAGAGTATGTATGTAGAGCATAAAGAAAGGAATAAATTTGGAAATGGTTCTGTTTAATGTTACGGTACTGGCTGTATTACAAACACATTTTGTGTGATTTATTTACTTCGATGATTCATTAAATGTCTCAA
Source organism: Locusta migratoria (assembly GCA_026315105.1). Classification (NCBI taxonomy): domain Eukaryota; kingdom Metazoa; phylum Arthropoda; class Insecta; order Orthoptera; family Acrididae; genus Locusta; species Locusta migratoria. The sequence continues at coordinate 224,260,158 of CM048748.1, read as the reverse complement.
ACGCCAACTATCCAACTATGTATACGTTTACGTAGCACACGAGGACCGCATACCTGGTGGGAGTACAGGTTTAGCTGCGAGCGATTTAATAGAATGGTCAGAAAATGAGAATTTGAGTCGTAAGGGGTACCTGACTGAGTAGTCCATGCAGGAGTGTAAAGCCCGTGGGTGGATGGCGCAAGGGTTGTCAGACCTGCCTAATAGCATGAAACCCGAAGTCGAGTCCTGGCCCCTATACAAATACTCATGTGGCCGTGGTGTTTGATTGCGTCCCCTAACAACAACTGAGACAAAAATACTCCAACTAAATCCATATATAGAACGGCTGCAGCATCACATATCGGTGTCTGTTCTTCCGGACATGTTGAGTTTTTCCTTTCCTAAAGAGCAACTTCGATACTCCTGCACCGTTTCTTGGTGGTGAGTGCAGCTGGACGTCGATGCCTTGCCTTTTAAATCGCGGTATTCTTCTACACGTTCGACTCGTGACATGTCTGGCAAAAGAGCAGTTCCCAGAAGCAGTGTCAGCAGCAAAAGTGGAACATAGCCGCTTGCGTGTGCCTGTCTTCTTCGAAACTATTGCCAGCTACGAACATGCAGTCTAAAACTCCGTGCTCAAGTGGCTGTCGTTCTTGAGAGAACTCGCAATTCGCGGAACGCTCTAAAGGGTGTATTGTTTGATGTCTGCCTACAGAAATCATTACTGCACCGAAGAGGCTACAGAAATATATTTAATGTTGGTATTACATATAAACAGTTTAGCAAGTATGGTTAACGGAACCCTCCGATTGATTACAGATGATAATGTATCGTCGCTAGATGACAATAGAAGTATATAATCTCTTTCAAAGTGGATAGAAGCAAGAAATATAGAGAAGAAAATATTTCCGATTATACGGTAAGTGGTACACGAGGATGAAATTTCCAGTAATATCTTCGACAATGTAAAACTAGACTACACGTGAACATCTTACGAAAGAGTTTTCCAAGACTGTTCTATTGGAAGGGTTATGAGAAACAAAGGAACACCTACTACGGATGTTATTACTAACAATTGAACACTGTTTTATGAATTACGTTTTCGAGAACGACTGCTACTAACTTCGTAAATTTATTACATGTCAGTTTACACCTGGACCGTTACATACCCTGTATTTATAAATCAGTATGCTGATCTGAACAGTAACACAAGTCAAATGTATAAAAACTGCAACTGGTATACTGAAATGCAAAAGATTTCTAATACAATTAGATAATTTTAAATTGTCTTATGCAGCGTGGAGCCCTTAACTAGGATAACCATTCGTAAATGTGTTCCTCCGTAAGTCATTTCTTGGCTAGATACTCACAGGCAGTATACTGTTCTAGACTAGAGTACAATCGCGGTAAAAAGATAAATTCTCAATCAATTAAGCTTTATCGTGAATGAGGCACAGAGTATCTAGCAAACTTAGGATCGAAATAACAAGAGAGAACATGTCTGCACAGGAGTCGTTTATTAGGCCCAGATCCGGCTGCCAAGAAATACCGTTCAGACTTTAGTACGAACGTTCGGAAGTAGTATTTTGGTAAGAATAAATATCTTTTGTGTTCATTTTTCATCAATGAAAGTGGATATCTGCACTGCAGTGAAGGAGACTTACTCTATTTGAGAAACCAAATACACACCACTATTATCCATGGCAGAAACCGTAAGATTAGGCAATGTGTTTATAGATTTATTATACTATCATTGGACAGAACTCACAAGATTATACAGATTTATAAAACATTTTTGGAGAAACAGCGATCGTTAAAGAAAACTTCTTTTTAAAAAAACAGTCTCGATCGCAAGATAATTTTTATTTTTACTATACAATCGACTTCAGGCCTGAAGATGGTCTCACAAGTAGACTGAAGCAGGTGGTTCAATAAAAATGAAAATAATTATCTTGAGATCGAGACTGTGTTCTTTTAAAAAGTAGGATCACAAGATCTGTCGCAATTGCACAGTGAGATTCTGGTATTGGCAGAACAGCTAAATTACGTATACGAAAGAGGCACTTTCACATTATCTATGAGTGTATCACCAGGTATGAAAATGGTAGCATCTGATATGTTTATGTTAAGCTGTCACGTCACGTAAGATACGCAGGATCAGTAAATATCAGTACTGGAGAACACTTAAACAATTGGAATTGATATCTTTGTTTAGGAAACCTTTTAATTTTTGGGAAAGATCATAGTGGTGGATATCTAATTTTGACAATGTAAAATTCCATCTACAAAAACAGGTAGTGGTAGTTACATCTTGCAGTAAAGCAAATCGTATCTACCACAGCCCGATTATGTAAACATTCAGTTGGTAATTTATACTGCTTCCGCTGACAGAGTCAATTGACATAAACGTTGTCTGGTTATTTCACCGCACCATAGTTTAAAAAAGCTACTATAAGAACAACGTTTCGGTCGTAGCTACAGTGGCTTTCTTCTGGGTATACTGTACAAATTACACACGGTACCAAGAGGAGGGCCACAGAAAACGTGGCCGAATGGTTGCATGTTTTAACAGCTATATTTAGAATATGATACAGCGGTCTTGGCGAAATAATTGTTTGTTTGGTTTGTGACTGTAAAGAATCAGACTACTATAGTCATAAGTCGGCAATAAGATAAGAGAGTTTGCTTCACATGACTCCAATGAAAAGAATAAATCATATTCTTTATTGACCATAACGGTAGGAAACCATAATATAGAAAACTCCAAATGAATAACGTCCACAGTCAGTTAGTTGCAGGATCTTAAATTTTCATCCACTAGTATGTATGCCCATTTCGTCCACTTCCTCTTTCTGAGTCCATACTCCCATCTTTCTCCATCTCAATCTCCCTCTTTGTATGACTTTGTCGTCACCCATCTATTTTCTGCAGCGTCTTAGTGGCATTTCCTGCCCCATTTCTTCTCCGCTTCTTGTTTGTTCCTCTTCCTCCCTGTTTCTCTTGGTCTTTCTTTTCCTCTGTGTCAATCCCTAAAACATACCTCATCTTCCACATAAAGCCTGTCTCCTCTTGCCAGTCCTTTCCTCCTAACTAAACTCTTCCTCCCGTTGTCCAGCTCTTCCTATCCACTCTCCACCCCATTCAGAATGCTTTCTCCACTTTGCTCCCCCTCTCTGTCTGCCACATCTTCCTCCCCCTTTCTCTGACCACTTCATGTTCCTCATTCTCCCTCTGCTCTATTGTGTCCATCAGGATAGGTAACACATGGTATTACTACGTGCACAACTTTCACGTCAAGAAGTGTAGTTTATATGGCAGCGGAAGAGTATCTTTAACTTGACTTAAATCGATCGAGTGTTTTTCGAGGAGATGTTCAAATGTTCAAATGTTTGTATAGCTTATGGGACTTAACTACGGGGACTGATGACCCAGTAGTTTGGCCCCCTTTAAATAATAACAACTTAACTACGGGTCATCAGTCCCTAAACTTACAAACTACTTATGAACTACCTAACACTAAGGACGGCACAAATATCCATGCCCGAGGGGGTGATTCGAACCCCCGACCGTAGTGGCCGTGCAGACCGTGCCTGACGCGCCGCAGTCCCCTCGGCTACCGCGGCCGGCTCGAGGAGATGCTGTGCTTATTCTCATACATCGTACAGTAAAACAGGTAGGTTCTAGGGATGTTGTGAAGTTGGTTAGACTGAGAAAAAGATGATAACAAATGTTAATTGTACGTAGTGCGGTATTTAATTTAATTAATTTTGAATCTAACCAATTAAGTTGTTGCGCGTCCAAATACAAGTAACCTCACAGAGGTGGTGGACGTGGTGTCGCTAAACACATGTATCCCTTCTTTCCTTAGCTGAAACCGAACCAACACAAAATGGTATCGGAGGACACTGCTAAGCATAGGCCCTGTTTCGAAAGTTACTACTATCCAATTTTTATAGCTGTCTTTTACCGTTTGCCTCACCAGTGGGACAATGTTCCAACATTAAGACCTGTGATCTGTCTAGGCCGGGCACGGAATAACATCTTGAAGCAGAAGGAACACGCTTTCCGGTGAGGCACTCTTACTGTGGGTGTTATTTGAAACCTATAGATGAAAACAAAACGGGGCTCTGCTTTTTGCGGCCAATGTTACTGCAGTTATGGGACGGCTGTTTAACTGCGTTAGGTTGCCAACGTCGTCCATCGGCCAGAATAACTACTCGGCGTCACTCTGATGTATCCCTTTACGAAAGACTGTACCAGATATTTCTGCTCCATATTTGACCGACCTGCTGGCAAATCGGCTACTCCTATAAAAATCAGTTTACATACATCTACGTCTACATACATACTCCGCAATTCAACGTAACGTGCGTGGCGGAGGGTACACTGTACCACTACTAGGTATTTCCTTTCCTATTCCACTCCCAAATTCAATGAGGAAAAAAAGAATGCCTATATGCCTCCGTACGAGCCCTAATTTCTCTTATCTTGTCTTTGTGATCTTTACGCGATATGTAAGTAGGCGGCAGCAAGATCGTACTACACTCAGGTTCAAATTCCGGCCCTCTAAATTTGCTTAACAGAAATTCACAGAAATTCAGAATTCATAGAAAGAGGATCTTTCGAACAAACGTGAAACAAAAAAGAAATACAATTCTCGTTCCAAATTCGATAGTTGCACTGTATATACAATGCTCGGTTTGTGCTTAGCAACTTCACTACAGTTAAGTACAATACAATTTGTGCATATTAGTGAGACAATAATGTAATGAACAAAGACTTGATGGAATATCTACTCTAATCTACTTGTAATACAAGTATGTTCCCAGCAGTTTATTGTAGCACGTAGATCGCCGGTCAAGTTTAACAACGTGGAGGCCTGCAGCTAGGAAGAAAAAAGTGTGGTCCTTCCTGACATCATGTAGGCATTACATTTTACACCGAATGGAATTTTTGCACAAAAAAAGTTGTATAGCTTAAGGGACTTAACTACGGGGTCATCAGTCCCTAAACTTACAAACTACTTACATACTAGCTAACACTAAGGACGGCACAAATATCCATGCCCGAGGGGGGATTCGAACCCCCGACCGTAGTGGCCGTGCAGACCGTGACTGACGCGCCTCAGTCCCCTCGGCCACCGCGACCGGCTGAATTTTTGCAGATGCTATATGTAATAACTGGGTCTGTTGGGACGTTAGACCCTAAGCTTCCTTTCTCAAGTCTCCCTAAGCGGCTCACAAGAGTTCTGCAACAACTTTTACCAGCTCAAAACACGAATTCCGCAACTTGACTAAAACGGTCCTGACCGCCAGTATTCGAAATCTGAAGTTAACCTGCAGACTCGCATTTTTCGCTTTGTCACCAGAAAGCCAATGGTAACAAACGTAGAAATTTTTTTCGTTTCATTACAAAATCAACAAAACTATAAATAATATATGAATATACAATATAATAAATTTCTAAAACAAGGTGACGGAGTAAAGTATATAATAATAAGCTTCAATTACCAATACCTTTATTCATAAAACATTTCGAAAATAAATGAATCATTTAAATTTTATATGGAACACTCTTTTAAAAATACAAACAGTCGAATCCGCCGTTTTACAATTGCATTATTTTTTCTGTATAGTTTTCTGTCTTTAGTTTTCTTGTCCATTTTTGATTAGGAACCGAACGGGCGTTTATTTTGTCGAATGTAAGACCTGATTTGTACTAGTCTCATGGTAGTCACAATATATATAAATGTGAGTGGATTTAACGATGGAATTAAAACGAGAATGAAAGCGGTTGTAGTTCTCCAAATCGCAGAGGACTAGGGAGCCGAAATAGGACACATTTTCCTCATCAAAATAATTTTTCAATAAGTTATCGGCAACTGTGTCAGTGATGTATCATCTGGCATGATACTAATTGCATCACAAAATATATTTCCCATTTTTCCTGTTTCAAACGAGTAAAAGAGATACAGAAATGAAGCCACTTCCCCTTTACACACTTAATATACTTGTAAAGTGGTGCAAGTCCAATTTTCTGCTGCAAGTCCAAATTTCTGCTGCCACAATGAAGGTTACGAAAAAAAGAGAGATGTGCAAATTCTGGAAGCGTATAGCAGTACAGTTGATTAATGTGATATTTATTTCACATCAGTGATGAGCTACATTGTTAGTCAAAATGAAATTCAGTTATCATTTACAAGGCTGGAAATAAGAGCTATACAAATTATGACATATAAGTACGCTTATTCTTACTGCATCTGTACTTACAATTAACCCACAGATTTGTTATCGACGCAAATTTATCGGTCACCAACTAATTAAAATCTGCGATCTCCATCATTAGATCTCTTTAAATGGAAAGCATCGCCAAGGCAATCTTTCTTGGACCGTAGGAATATTTTTATTGTTTTCAACGTTGAAAATTGCCTTTCTGCTTCGGCTGGCCTCATGGGACTTGTGAAAATTAGCTTCAACAGTTTAGAGCACTCAGTGGACGTCTTCCCCAGCTTCTTGACTTTTAAAAAGAGTACTAGGCCAACGGCATCAGATCATGATCTATATTCTTGTGGTAGGTAATTTGGAATGAAACAATATTATTACGACTGCTGTTAATATGTATTAGATGACTGAATAGCATGCCCGAGAAGAAAGAATGCTGGGAGAAGCATAGCGAGAAACGATCGCGGTAGGGCGGTGCCACATAGCGCGCATCGCTGGGAACTGCTTCTGGCCAGGGGGGTTGCAGGCAACGCCACCTAGAACACAAGGCTCAAATGTTCAAATGTTTGTGCAGCTTATGGGATTTAACTACTGGGTCATCAGTCCCTAAACTTACAAACTACTTATGAACTACTTACGGACTAGGACGGCACAAATATCCATGCCCGAGGGGGGATTCGAGCCCCGACCGTAGTGGCCGTGCAGACCGTGAGTGGAGCGCCTCAGTCCCTTCGGCCACCGCTGCCGGCGAACACAAGGCCTCACAACTGGTCGTGCCTACGTCACACTTACGGGCCGCGGCCGCCAGCACCCCAGCTGCCCGCTGGGGCACGCCCACCGCTGTGTAGCGGTTGGCCAGTCAGATGACGTAGGCATGGCCAGTTGTGACGCCTTGACTTCTAGGTGTTGTTGTTACAGGCCGTCTGCTACCGTCTATGACGTAACTGGCCAGCATGTTCTCTAGTGGCACGGTGAGGCCTGGACTCGCTGCTGCTGCAAGTATAATGGCCCTAGCCGCCTGCCAGGGAGTAGCAGCAGAAGTGCAAACCCCCTGTGCTGGTCACAGCGGTTTTCAGCGCGTTACGGGTCAAAGGGACGTTGTACCACCAAAAGTAGTTAATTATGACAAATCTCATAATACAGTTTAGACTTCCTAAATGAATATTTGGGTCTATTCCGAAATAACAGACGTCACTTCTGATCCTGAAGTTGTTATTCTTTCATATTCATAGAATATATGACATCAACTGCGATTGGGCGAAAGGTGAAAATGTCTACCCAGCCGGGATTTGAACCCGGATCTCCCGCTTTCTACGCAGTTGCGCTACATCTACATGGGATACTCTGCAAATCACATTTAAGTGCCTGGCAGAGGGTTCATCGAACCGCCTTTATACTATTCATCTCCCATTCCATTCTCAAATAGCGCGCAGGAAGAAAGAACATCTGAATCTCTTCGTTCGAGCTCTGATTTCTCGTATTTTATTCTGATGATCATTTCTATCTATGTAGGTGGGAGTCAACAATATATTTTCGCATTCGGAGGAGAATGTTGGTGATTTGAATTTCGTAAGTAGACCACGCCACAGCGATAAGCGTCGTTGTTGTAATGATTCCCATCCCAGGTCCTGCATCATTTCCGTGACGCTGTCTCCTCTATATAGTAATAATACAAAACGAGCTGCCCTTCTTTGAACTATACATCACTGGGGACACAGTGATCACCGCACCTGCATGGACTACCTAAGCACGCCTCCGGTTAGACACAAATTTCCAGCCCTATCCCGCCCACAGTATTCAAAGTCGTAGTCACTTTGTACTAATTCCCGTAAGAGTAAGGACGCCAAATTTTCCCACCCCTCCCCACTAACTGTCGGCAGAGTAGGGCTGGAAATTTGTGTCTGACGGAAGGCGTGCTTAGGTAGTCTTGCAGGTGCGGTGATCACTCTGTCCCCAGTGCCTAGTTCGGCTTCAGCTGCCAACGCGAACGGACCTGCCCGCTGCTGCTCCGTATACGTTAGCGCTCGCGCCGGTGTATTTGTTTACGTTCAGTGTTGCTGTCCTTTCTGTGTTCGTACACGTACTTGAAGTGCTGTATAGTGGTGTTTACGTGTTTCGTTTGTGAACGTCTCGTCATTTGGCGGGATTTCGGTGTTCACCGGGATTTCTCCGCCGCTGAAGAAAATGGCTGATTCTGCACGAAAAAATAATCTGGTTTTCTCTTTCAAGAGGGAAACTCGTCCTGTTCAACCGTCTGCTCTGGAAGTACACGACTGGCTGTTTGAGGTAATGGGCATTAATTCTGATTCTGTACATACCACTCAATTAGACGCTGATCAATACTGTGTGTTTGTGAAGTTTTTTAGTCCGGTGACGGTCGACAAATTTCTGACAAAGTGGGGAAATGCTGTAGAATTTGAACATAGAGATGGATCTAAAAGTATAGTCTCAGTACGGAAAGCTGATATCACGTATAAAACTGTGAGGGTTTTAAATATCCCTATTGAAATTGATAATCTCTTGATTAAGGAAGCACTTTCAAAATATGGGGACGTTATTTCAATTGTGAATGAACGGTGGTCCAAGCAGTACAAACTGCAATGTTATAATGGAATACGATCTGTAGATATGGAAGTTAAAACTAATATTCCCTCTTATATCACCGTAGAAGGTTATAAAGCTCACATTGTATATTCTGGACAAGAACAAACTTGTCAAATTTGTGACGAATCTGGACACTTCCGACAGGACTGCCCACGTCGTGCCGTTGTTTTGAGAACCAATTTAATACAGCGGCAACGACTCACACTCAGTAACATTATGGCCTCTACTGAGCAACCCCCTCCTGTTAAGGTCGCCATGGAAGGTACTTCTGATGTGGTCACCATACCCGAAAAGGCGTTCCCACCCTTGAATCCAGTTACAAATAGCGGTTCTGCTGTGCGTGAAAGTGAGCAGCAACCCAAGAAAAGACCCCTAGAAAAAACGGAAGACCAATCTGATGAAGATTCCTCTCCTGTACATTCCGCCCGCAAGCAGAAGCCGTGCGAAGCGGAAGAGCTAGAGGGAACAGGGAACGTAGACATGAAAGAACTGCCTTCGGAGGACGAAACCACGCTACAATCTCAGTCAGACAAAGAACAAGAAGTAATGCAAGAGACGGAATCTGATAAAATAGTGCCTGACACGTCGGCGAACAAGTTGCTGCTCTCTGAGGAGCCGGACGTGTCTCAACACAAGCAGACCGAGGCAGCAGTCGACGAGCAACACGCCGCGTCAGACACACCGATGCAGGTCGCGCAAGACCGACAACAGCGACGCGGAAGCGGACAACAGACTTCGCCTGATCGAAGTTGTAACACGGCAGACGAAAACAAGGAAAGTGAACAGGAAACCACGGCGACTCAGGACTCGCTGCGCCGCCGAGTCAAACCGCAACAAAATCTGAGAGTTACTCGGAAGCAAAGCAGACAACAGCCCGCCAGGGGCAATAAAAAGCCTCCAAATATCAAATATGAAATAGTCACTGAAGGTTCCTTGAAGGGAAATTCCAAAAATGTCGTACAAGGAACTTCCCCCTGTAATGAACGTACAGATATATCCCAGGGTTTGACATCTGAAGGCAACACTTAGCGGAAAAAAAAGAGGAATTCAATCAGTTTTTTAACAAATATTTGCTGCATCTAAAAGACGTTCATGAAGTATCATAGCAATATGATGTTTTTTTTTTCTTTTTATATTTTCGTAAGTATTTTATTGCTGCTGTTGGCCATGGCATGCTTTATTCGGATAACCTCCCAACTTTGTCAATTAATTCATTATATAGTCTCAAAAATGCTACAGGCCTATACAATAACGTCAATAAATATAAATAAGATTACGTCTAAAGTTAAAACCGAAGCTTTAAAACAATTTTTGTACGAATCAGCAACAAACATTGCTCTCTTGCAAGAGGTGCTAATGACAGATTTTACAATACCCGGATATGTTGTTCTAATTAATTCTGCACCTGAAATGAATGTTGGCACGGCAATTTTAATAAAAGACGGTATTCCTGTAAATGATGTAGAAATGCTTGAATCTGGAAGAGGAATAGGGGTGAGCATAATGGGTGTCACAATTATTAACCTTTACGCACCCTCTGGCAATACGCATAGTTCCGAAAGAGCAAAGTTTTTTAAAGTAGATATAATTTATCTACTTCGGAAGGACCCTCAAAAACTTATACTATCGGGTGATTTTAATTGTGTTCTGAACCGAAAAGACCAGTTTCCCAATTTTAATTATTCAAACGAGCTGAACCGTCTTGTCAGAGAACTGAAACTGAGGGACGTTTGGGAAATTAAGTATCCGACACTGGTCCAGTTCACCTATATTACCAGTACATCCTCCAGTAGAATTGATAGGATCTATGTGTCGGACAACCTAGCGACCAATGTACTTAAAGCGGAAACAATTCCTGCAAGCTTTTCAGATCACAGCAGCATTTCTACCTGTATCAATTTAGATCAACAACCAACACGTTGGTACAGGGGCCAATGGTGTTTGAACGCTGCTGTTTTAATTGACAAGGAATTAGAAGAAGAACTTAATCGTGCATGGGAACTGTGTCTATGCTCAGTTAACAGCTATAATAGTGTTTTAGAGTGGTGGACCACTAGAGCGAAGCCAAAGTTACGTAAAGTAATTATTTGTTATAGCATAGAGCGCTCTCGGGAAATCAAACAGTCATTGGAATTCTATTACAGTGTATTAAGAGGGTTATATGATCAGGTAGACGGAATTACGACTCGACTGCAAGATATTAAAAAGATAAAAGCAAAGTTAATAGCATTGAAGAGACAACAATTAGAAGGACTTAAGCTTAAATCTAAAGCAAAATCAGTCAGTGAGGACGGATCTGCGGCTTTGTATCACTTAATAAAACACAACAAAAACCGCCGAAGGACTTTCATGGATGAGCTCAAGCTGGTAGATGGTACTGTCCTCACCAAACAAAATGAAATAATTCGTGAAATACATCGGTACTACAGAGATATATATGAATCATGTGACTCTAATGAAGACTATTATGATGAACTGTTTGAAAACGTGACTTTTAAAATAACTAGAGAAGACAATGAACAGTTGTCTTCAGCCTTTACTAATCAAGAAGTACTGGAAATTATACGCAGTTCTCCCACTAAGAAGTCACCAGGACCCGATGGTTTACCCATCGAGTTTTATAAAAGGTACTGGGATTTAATAGGAGATAAGATGACAGAAATTGTGAATGAAGTGTTTCAGGGTAAACGTGTCCCCTCAGAATTGAAAGAATGTAAAATTGTTCTGATCCCAAAAAACAAAGGATGCAAGAAAATCAACAATCTTCGACCAATTTCCCTACTGAATTCTGACTACAAGATTATTGCAAGGGCAGTAAATAAACGTATCGTACCACTAACTGAGAAAATTATCTGTCATTATCAGACTTGTGCCTATGGAAGGACGATACTCCAAACTGCTGCGCAATATAGGGACATTATTGCTTTAACATCTGTTAGCAATATTCACTGCGGTCTCCTCTTCGTCGATTTTTATAAAGCTTTCGACCAGGTCGAACACAAGTATCTTCTAGAAACCATGAAACGAATGGGATTTCTTCCAGGAACTATAAACATCGTCAAAAATGCCGCACTGGGGATCTCGGCTAAAGTTTCTGTTAACGGTCAACTGACGAAACAGATACAAATTAAACGAGGAGTACCTCAGGGAAGTCCTCTATCGATGTTACTTTTTGTAATATCACTGGAACCATTATTAAGGCAACTGCAAGCTAAACTGACAGGTCTTACAATCTATGAAAGGAAAATAGTGGTTGGCGCCTACGCTGATGATATAGGGATAATAGTAAGGAACAGAGAAGACGTGATGGCTCTAGAGAGACAACTAAATAAATATTGTGTAGCATCAGGAGCAAAAATGAACGAAAATAAAAGTAAATTTTTAAGTATACGAGGATTGCAAGACATCAGGCTCGACTGGGCTAAAAACGTCGTGGAACATAAAGCTCTTGGAACTATTCTGACAACCGTCCCCTTACAGATGATGGCAAAAAATTGGAGGGATGTAGCGCAAAAAATCAAGGGAGCACTGCTTGAAAATAACTACCGAAGTTTGGATCAGTACCAGAGGGTTAAGTATGTAAATACGTACATCCTGTCAAAAGCATATTACATAGCACAGTTATTTCCAATCCCTAAACTGGTAGCGAAGACAATAACGTCAAAGACGATATCATTTATATGGAAGGGTGAACTATTCAGAGTAGACTCTACAACTGTAACGCAAGACCCCACACACGGCGGACTGGGTTTGACTAATATAAGAAATAAAGCAACTGCGCTATATATTAAACGAATGACCAACCACATACACAGCAACCCTGACAGCCTTACTACGAAGCTGTTCGAAGCAGTCAAACCAGAAAGTGCAGATTCACCGATAAATGTCCAAACAATAAGTTTTCAGTTAAAACATATCCGGGAGTACTATCTTGAGAGAAGTTATCTGAGCGAACGACTAAAAAATTACAAGAACTTAACTGCAAGAGACATTTTGGAATAGAGAAGAAAACACGAAGGAAGGAATAAAATAGAATCGAAGTACATTGGAGTCAACTGGGAAGCAGTGTGGCAGAATATTAACAGCTGCGTACTTCCTTCGAACGTTAAGTCAGCGCTATACAAAACGATAAACAACATCGTAAGCACCAATGAGAGGCTTTATGCAATTGGACTGAGTGACACAGAACGATGCCTCACCTGTAATCTAGTGGACACTATTCCACACAGATTCACGTGCGGAAACCGCGACCATCACTGGAAGTGGATTAGGCGACAGATAGCGCTTGTAACCAGGACCTCACCGGATTGTATAGAAACAAAACTATTGTATAGACCAGACAAAAAATACTATCCGCAATGGAAAAACAATACTGTGATGTGGCTACTTGGGCATTATACCAGTTACGTCGTTAATAAAATCGGTAGTGACAACCTTATAGAGTTTATGACATATATGGAAACGGAGTATGCGAGAACATGGAATTACGGAGACCATAAGAAGAAGTTTGAGAACGCACTTAAGATAATCTTTAAAAAGACAGGGATAGGCTAGAACTTCTGCTCTGAAAGAAGACGCAATTCTGCGACCTTTGCTCGTCGGCTGCTCACATACCATCATTTGGGTGCAAATGAGTCACATATCAACGACATTTTATGTCTATATATTCAATCACTTGTACTTACGCTTTAGTTTCTTACTTTGAAAGAATATACATATAATGTATACATGAAGACATTTTAGTTTAAATGTGGAAATAATTTCACATTAAAGAACTAAACGGCTAATCAGTTCATTACTGATGAATTTACAGAAAGAGAATATTATTTTTGTCGACATTACTTACATAGGAATCGGTTCATCAAAGAATAATTTTAACAACAAGTTCTTAAGTTTTGGAGAAGAAATTTAATTTTGTTACAACGATCGTTAGGAGAACGTCTGAGTTAATCTGAACACAAGGTTCATTTCCGTTCCAGAAACTTCACTTAAAAAAAAAAGTGGTGTAGTGGTCAGCGCAACGGCCTAGAAAAGGGGAGACCCGGGTTCGATTCCCGACTGAGTACACATTTTCACGTTTGGCAGATGATGTCATATATTGTGTGCCCAGCGGTGTAGTGGTCAGCGCAGCTGCGTAGAAAGCGGGAGAGCACGTATATATATATATATATATATATATATATATATATATATATATATATATATATATATATATAATTCTGATCTGAACAGAAAGAAGTTTTGCATATTTGAGTATTAAAACAAGAGGACGATCACTGTCTACGTAATGTTTCGTACAGTGCTTGGCAGAGAGTACCTACACCTACATACAAACTCAGAGATTCACGAGAAGGTGCTTGACGAAGGGTAGTCAGTACCATTACTTGATTTCCTGTTCCATTCCATATAGAACGCGGGAAAAAACGAATACTTGTTTCCATCTGTACGATCCCATGTCTGCCTGATCTTCATCTTTGTGGTTTTTACACGAAATGTAGGTTGGCGGCAGTAGAATCGTTCTGCATTCTACCTCAAATTCCAGCCCTCTATATTTCTTCAAAAGTGTTTCTCGAAAAGAATGTTGCCTTCCCTCGAGTTACTCCCATTTGACTTCCCGAAGCATGTCAGCAGAACTCGCGCATTGCTCGAATCTACCAGTTACAAATCTAGCCGCCCGCATATGAACTTATTTGTGTGTCCTCCTTTAATCCCATCTGGTGAGGATCCCAGACACTTCAGCAATACTCAAGACGGGGCCATACAAGCGTTCTATATTTGGTCCCCTTTACTGACGAATCACACCTTCGCAAAATAGCCACCAATAAATTGAAGCCGACCATTCGCCTTCCCCACGACTGTCCTTATAAGCTCCTTCCATTTCATATCGCTGTGCAGCGTTACGCGTAGGTATTTAATTGACGCGACCCTGTCAAGCAGCACACTACTAATCCTGTATTCGAACATTACTGGATTGTTTCTCCTACACATCTGCATCACCTTGCAATTTTCTACATTTAGCTCTAGTTGCCATTCCTCACACCTTCTAGAAACTTAGTACAAGTGATCCTGGATTCAACTAGAGTCATTCAGTGACGACACCCTCCAATACACCACAGCGTTATTAGCAAACAGCCGCACATTAAAATTCGCTCTTTTCGTCGGATCATTAAATAGAATTTAAGTACTCTTCAAGCCATTTAAATATCTGAGTATACTTTAGATCGTACCTTCTTTAGCAGTCTGTATTGCTCTATCGTGTCAAACGCATTTCGAAAATAGAGAAATATGCCTGTTGCCCTTCATCCAAAGCACATAAGATGTGATGTGAGAAAAGGGAAATCTGCGTTTTGTACTATCTATGCTTCCTAAAGCAGTGCTGATGCATGGACAGAAGCTTTTCAGTCTCAAGAAAATTTACTATGCTAGAACTAAGAAGATGTGTAAGAATTCTGCAGCAAAGTGATGTTAAAAATATAGGTCTGTAAAGTCGTTGTTCCGTTTGTTACCTATCTTATACACGGGTGTTACCTCAGCTTTTTCCCAGTCTCTTTGAACTTTTTCTGGAACAAAGATTCGCGATAAATGTAAGCTAAGTAATGGGCCATTGCCACTGAGTATTGTAAAACCGGACTGGTACCTTACAGCGTTTTACTGAGTACTATGCTGTTGGCTTAAGTATATATCAATGAAGGGTTTCACGGCAGTATGTCATAATTGTTGACGATTCTCCTGGGTTGTCTGACCGTAGTCCATGAAACATTTTTGTTCCTGACGTTTCGCCCAGAGCTGCGCTGGACGTCCTCTGAAGTGCCCCTAGTGATGCCGAGTCTTGCCGACTCAGCATCGCCAGTAGCACCTCTGAGGATGTTCAGCGCAGGTTAGGAACAAAAATGTTTCATGGACTACGGTCATACAACCCGGAAAAATGGTCAACATTCATATGTGCATATTTTCATACAGATTATTTTTATTATCCCAAACGTATCGCATAGTGTATGGCGTAGCTTTACACTGTTTCTTTTATCTCGTTTCCGCCGGTTGTACTAGGTGTCGGTAGCCGAGTAGAGAGACGGACACAGGAAAATAGGATGCACGCGTGTGCGGGTACAGAGTCGGAGGTGACCAGCCAGTGGGACATCAGAAACTAGAAACACTAAGCTAAATTAGAACAAGATATGTATTTCATATCAATATGATAATTCTTAACTTTTACAAGTTTCATGACTGCAGAATGCTGATACATAGTTGAACTAGGTAATGGCTTGCCTACTGAGGAGAGTCCTAGTGCCTGTCTTATAGCCAAGTGACCGATGCAGTTCAGTGGTGGCCACGAGCGGAGTTGCAGCGGAGGGCGCTCGTGGCTGACGTCGTAAGAACGCTGCGCCGTGCTTCCATGACGGCGCGCGGCGAAAGTACGTGGCGCGCACTTCAGACTTGTGCGACACCACAGTTTCACTATGAACCACGAAAGTTGTCAATCCGGCCATCTCATAAAAATTAATCTTGCCAATTCCGTAGTCAATCACGCGGAAGCCTAAAAACTGTAATGAGAAAAGAAGGCGGGGAGGAGGAGGTAGCCGCGGTGGAGTAGCCGAGCGGTCTAAAGCGTCTCGCTGCGGAGCGCGCGGTTGCTCGCCGTGGAGGTTCGAGTCCTCCCTGGGGCATGTGTGTGTGTGTGTGTGTGTGTGTGTGTGTGTGTGTGTGTGTGTGTGTGTTGTACTTAGGTTAGTTTACCTAGGTTTAAGTTCAAATGTTCAAATGTTTGTAAAGATTATGGGACTTAACTACGGGGTCATCAGTCCCTAAACTTACAAACTACTTATGAACTACTTACGAACTAGGAAGGCACAAATATCCATGCCCGAGGGGGGATTCGAACCCCCGACCGTAGTGGCCGTGCTGCCCGTGACTGGAGCGCCTCAGTCACCTCGACCACCGCGGCCGGCTACCGGCTAGGTTTAAGTATTTTTTTTATTAATTATAATTTAAACAATACAACCGATTACCTAAGACTAAAATGGGCAATAGTATAATACATTTAATTTCTTACAGCTAAATGGTGATATTACATTTCATTACATCACATGTTTCTGCAGAAACCACTGGACATCTTGCTGGTTGTTGATGTTTATACTGGGTGATGTGTATGATGTTGTGTCTTATGCTACTGCTGTGGTGTTACATGTGTGCCAGCATTACAAACCTGCTTGTGGTGGCCAGCTCACCGAGCGAATCCCAGTGAGCATGCCCCTGGCACTGGGCGGCCAATTTCTTTTGTCACCACAGCCCCCCCCCCCCCCCCCCGTAAACATTTTTCCCCTGTGTGTCTTATTCTACTATTTAAGAAAACCTACATCTAACCCATCTAACCCCCGAATCCAGGGGATGGTGGATTCTTCCATTGCTGGAGACCAGTCCATGCCTGTCTCCTAAACCGACATAGATATGTCGAATAGGGTCCATGCCCGGTGAGGAAGTGCAGCATCCCCCTAGATGGTTTGAAATGTTTCATACCCAATCTTTCCTGGATATCTGGCAGGAGAGCATGAGTTCTCCTCCCAGATTCCTCTTCGTCCCAAGATTGCTGCCAAAGTTGGAGCCCTTTCTGTCTGATCTCTGTTTTACTTAGAATTAGTTCCCCCATAATTTTTTCTACGTTCCCTCCGTTCCCTTTCTTGGCCCAGTACCAAGCTCCCTGCTCCCTTACCTTGATGTCAAGGGGGCATAGCCCCATCAACACCAAGAGGGCCCCACTGGGAGTGGCCCTGTAGGCTCCAACTGAATGCAGGAGGATGTTGCGCTGCACCCTTCTCGCGGCCATGGCAGGCGTCACCCTCGTGAGCCTATGGGCCCATGCCAGAGATCCGTAGCCCACGATGGACGTCAGTATGCTGTTGTGATACAGCTGTATGAGATCTAGAGGGAGGTGAAACTTCCGGTGCCCGATCCCAGCCAAACGATGTAGTGCTACCAGCGATCTCTCAGCAACCGCGTCCACGTGGGCGGCGAAATTCCAGCGCTCATATATGATTACGCCGAGGTATCTAGCTTGAATTCATGCCGTTTATCCTGATTGTTGGATTTCTAGCCAATTGGCCCTTTAGCTGCAGGTACACTGACTTCTGCGGTGCAATCTGTAACTTCGTCCTACTGCACCAAGCAGTAAGCACCTGCAGCGGTCTTTCGATCTTGGGCTCGATGTCTTCACGACTTCGGCCCCCGACCATGATGAGGAGGTCGTCTGCGTAAGCTATCACCTCTAGCACGTCAGGATGTTCTTCGAGTTCTCCAAGGAGAGGTTCCATATTGAGGTCCCAGAAGAGTGGCCCCAGGACGGAGCCCTCGGGACACCCCTTGGTGATCATTTTGTTGGCTATTCCGCTAGCTGATGATAGCCAGACTTCCCTTCCAGCACAATAGCTCCTGAGACACCCATATAGCGACCCTGGACACTCTATCTCCCGAAGATAGGAGAAGAGCGAAGGCCACCACAGGTTGTCAAAGGCGCCACTGATGTCCACCATGATACCCATGACGTATTTGTACGGCGCAGAGGAGCAGACCTCGTAGTTTGTAAGCTACGGACTGCTGACCATGCAGTTTGGTCCGATAGATTTACAAACATTTGAACATTTTTGGAGGAGATAACCTAAGGTGGCGGAGTTGAGCCAAAGGCAAGACGTGGATATGGCCATAGGGCTGAGGGAAGTGATGGTCAACAGAGGGGGAGGAGTGGTAGGAAAGAGTTGGAGAGGGAGGACTAAGAATAGATAATTCCCGCGTAACGACGGTCTGCAGCTGGTTCCAAATAAAGGAGACAAATGGCGGAGTAAGTAATGCAGCGGTCCTTCCGGAAACAGCGGCTGCCCCCGGCGCGGCGCGGCGCCGAATGACACGCACGGCGCGGTGCGGGGCGTCGCGGCTGTCAGGCGGAGTCCTCGCCGCCGGTAAGAACCGCAGAGGCCGCTGCATAATGGAGGGGGCATTCGGCGCGCGCCTGACACCGGCTTTCAATTCTAATCGGGGCCTTAGCAATAATTCCAGGCGGGCGCGTCAGCGGGCGTTTAGCACTAATTGTACACGGGTAGCCGGGCGGCGCGGCGCCGGCAGCGGCGATCGCCAGTAATGGTCGCCGACGGCCTCAAACATTGATGGCGCGGCGGTCTCAGCCGGATCACGCAACGACACGCCGCCTGCAGCCTGCCTCTGCCTCTGCCTGCTACCTGCTACCTGCTACTGCCGGCTACTACTGCTGGCCGGAGAACGGCGACAAAATTATTCAGCCGCCGCCCGCGGCCGAGGCGGCTCCGGGCCACGCCACGTCACAGGGGCACAAGTCACTGGCCTGCCTCTCTGGCTGCACACCGGCCTCGACTTTTGCTGTACGCACCGCCACAGACAAATATACTCTGTAGCACCGCCTCACTGTAGCAGCAGGTGGGAAAGAAATCAAGCTAGGTTGTGACGTCACCATTGCCAAGGTGGGACCCAGGCGAAATGGGACTCGTATGCAGGGTGCTTCAGAATTCATGCTACACTGGTTGTAGAGGGTACTTGCTCATAGGCGTACCGGTAGCCAGCATATGATTTGGGCAGCGGTTTTCAAATGTTCAAATATTTGTAAATCTGTCACACCAAACTGCGTGGTCATCAGTCCGTAGCTTACAAACTACTTAAACCTAGGTAAACTAAACTACGGACAAACATACACACCTATGCCCTAGGGAGGACTCGAACTTCCACGGCGAGCAACCGCGCGCTCCGCAGCGAGACGCTTTAGACTGCTCGGCTACTCCACCGCGGCAATTGTTTTCAGTGAGATGTCATTGTAAAATGTTCAAATGTTTGTTAAGCTTAAGGGACTTAACTACGGGGTCATCAGTCCCTAAACTTACAAACTACTTATGAACTACCTTACACTAAAGACGAAACAGACATCCATGCCCGAGGGGAGATTCGAATCCCCGACCGTAGCGGCCGTGCAGAACGTGACTGGCGCACCGCAGACCGCTCGACCACTGCGGCCGGTGAACGGACATTGTAATAATGTGCACTCTTCTGAAACCGTAGAGGTCTGCAGCCAGCTATGAAGCCGCGGCGGAGCGGCCGAGCACATTGAGGCGCTATGCAACGATGCGCGAGGCTGTTCCCCCTTGGGGTTCGAATCCCCCCTCGGGCATGGATGTTTGTGCCGTCTTTAGTATAAGGTAGTTTATAAGTAGTCTGTAAGTTTAGGGACTGATGACCCCGCAGCTAATTCCCATAAGCTTGACAAACATTTGAAAATTTGAACAAGCTATGAAAGTCGGCGTCGAATGATATTTCGACAGGAGCACACCCTCACCGTAGCGGAATAGGCGTACGCACTAATATGCCTTTCTGCGGTGCGCGAGGCAGTTCCACGTAGGAGTCGTCTCTCCGGCAAGAGTGTGTGTTGTTCTTAGGATAAGTTACTTTAAGTAGTTTGTATCTTTAGCGGCCGATGACCAGTGCACTTACGTCCCATACCTTTAGAAGCACTGCTGAAGCACACCCTGCCATGTTGTTGTTGTGCTTTGATACAGCTCTTCACGCTACCCTGTCCTGTGCAAGTCTCTTCATCTGAGAATACGTTCGGCAACCTACATCCTTTTGAATCTGTTTACTTTATTCCTCCCTCGGTCTCCCTCTACGATTTTTACCACACAAACACTTCCTTCTAATCTAAGTTGACGACTCCTTGATGTCTCAGAATGTGTCCCACCAACTTGTCCTTTTTCTTAGTCAGGATATGCCAGAAACTCCATTTCTCCCCAATTGTGATGAGCTCCTCCTTATTAGTTACGTGATCTATCCATCTAATCTTCATCATTCGTCTCCAGCTTCTATCATCTTTTCGTCTTAACTCTTGATCGTCCATGTTTCACTCCGATGCAGTGCTTTACTCCAGACAAATGCTTTCAGAAAGCATTTAAACTAATATTGGATGTCAACAAATTTCGCTTCTTCAGAAACGCTTAACAAAGGCTCTTCATAAGCCAAAGTATGGAGCATGGCAGAGGTTACCTTATAATATATTTACTAGGAACCATTTTACTGTTCACCGCGAAACTTATCGCTTGTATATTTCCAAGTAAATTTTTGTTCCAGCTGCAAATTGAGGGTACTTTTAAATAGTCGAAATACTGTTTGACCAATCTCTGCATAGCAGAGATAACCTTTAAGTAGACTTCAACACTATTTGAAAAATCACCATGAAAATTGACAGGTGGTAGTTCTTCTTCACAGATAAGAGCGGGAAGAGGCGGAAGAGAAAGTGGAAAATTGCAGGAGACGGAAAAACTAAGAGAAGGAAACGGACAGGAAGTAATAGAGAAAGAGATGCTGGAGGGATTAGTTGGACAGAGGGAAGGGAGGTGGAGAAGGTTAATTGAGAGAGGGAAAGACTAATGAAAGACTGGAATAGACACACAGCGAATGAATTACTCCTATCAGTTATACGTTTATAGCAGAAGAAGGAAAAGAGGGCGATGGAAAAAGTATAAAAGAGAGAAAGAGGAGGAGGAGGAGAAATGGAAGACGCGGTGATAGATAGATGGGCAGAGGAAGTTGTTGAGAGCAACAAACAATCGAGAAATTATTTAGTTGCATTTCTGGCGCATTTTGTAGTTCGCCTCTCAGTCGCTGAAAAATATTTCCCATCACGTAAAGGAGTAAGTCGCGAGAGAGATGAGACCTCTCAGCTTTTCCCATCGTCTCAAAAATTTGTTGGGCTTTGTTTTGTTTTGTTTTTGTTGTTCCGTGGTTTGCTGAGCTGCAAGTGGCGAGAGTTTCAAGGGGGAACCCCCGAGATGGCGCATACGTGTGGATGCTGAGCTTCGGCCATAACATTTATTTTATAAGTAAATGATTAAATACGGGTAAGAAGGGGCGGAGATAGAGATTAAAGATGATTTGACACTGGCCTTGATTTTAATTACATTTTATTATAATCTGATTCATTATTACAAGTTCGTAGGGAGTGAACGATTGATACCAAACGTTGCATTCATCAAAAAATATTTGGCTTCCAGGATGTGGGAGCAGAAAGCAAATCCCTTCAGCAGTGACCAGTTGCTACACTGAAGTGATCACCTTGCAAGCGTCAGCTGTCTTGCAGCAGGGAGAAAGTAAACTACAAAAATATAAGGTTGTTAACTCAATTACTAACAAATAACAATTAGAGGAAATGAAAAATCTACGCACTATTGCCGCGAACAAGCTGAAAAAGAAGTAAAAACATCAGGAAAGGATGCAAAGAAGACTCTATTAATGAATTGGTACGTAAGAGTAAGCGTGTATGAAACTAACACTTACGATGGGCGAACAATGGATTTTAAAAATCGTTAGAAATAAATTAGTGACAGAAAAGAAATATAGACTGTAGGAGTTAAATATGAAGTGAAAACTTCAGGGTAGACTCAGGCGCACTGATGGAAGCAAGACTTGGCGTAGGAAGTAAAGAGAAGCAGATACACAGTTACGATTAGTGTGGTCATGTGGTAGCATATCACTGAGGGTGAAGTGACGACGAGTAATTAATCGTGTAGTATTTCAAATATGAATCAGCTCTGCGTGACCGTCTACTAGTAACGCACATGGCAATATTGTGGAGTTACTAGATCACAGTACAGTAAGTGCTGCAACTTGACAAATGTCCGATGACTGTGCACGAGAACGGCTGACAACCGATGGCAAATGCCAGGTGAAGCTGTTCCTCTGCCCAAACACGCGGTCAGTGGATGGGTTTCCTTTCGCGAGGTATTTGGCTGGTGCAAGGTGGAAACGAGACGTGTAATCAGCGCTGATGATGTAGTAGGTGGATACTGAATATATGGGGCAATTCACCTATCCCTGTGACGATGTAGTTTAATGCATCCATGTAGATTCGGACTACAAGAGGGTACTTAGGATGGGCAGACATCGCAAATCCGAACAGGTCGAGATACGCCTCACTAATACTCACTAAAAAGCTGGTAGAAGCCGATCTCGGTGAAGATCAGTTTGGGTTCAGGAGAAATGTAGGAACACGGGAGGCAATACTCACTTTACGGCTTATCCTAGAAGATAGTTTAAGAAAAGGCAAACCTACATTTCTAGCTTTTGTAGATTTGGAGAAGGCTTTTGACAATGTTGATTGGAATAAACTCTTTCAAGTTCTGAAGCAAGCAGGAGTAAAATATAGGGAGCGTAAGGTTATTTACAACTTGTACAAAAACCAGACAGCGGTTGTCAGAGTTGAAGGGCATGAAAGGGATGCAGTGGTTGGAAAGGGAGTAAGACAGGTTTGTAGTCTTTCTCCACTGTTATTCAATTTGTACATTAAGCAAGCTATAAAGGAAAGCAAGGAGAAATTTGGAGAAGGAATTAAAGTTCAGGGTGAAGAATTAATAACATTGCGTTTTGCCGATGACATAGTAATTCTGTCAGATACAGCAAAGGACCTGGAAGAGCAATTGAACGGAATGGACAGTGTGCTGAAAGGTGCATATAAGATGAACATTAACAAGAGCAAAACTAGGGTCATGGAGTGCAGTGTAAGAAAATCAGGTGATGCTGAAGGAATTAGATTGGGTAACGAAGCAATAAAGGAGGTAGATGAGTTTTGTTACTTGGGCAGTAAAATAACAAATGATGTTCGCAGTTCAGAGGATATAAAATGCAGGATGGCAATGGGTAGAAAAGCGTTCTTGAAAAAGAGAAATTTTTTAAAATAGAGTATTGATTTAAGCCTAAGGAAGTCCTTTCTGAAGGCATTTGTGTGGAACGGTGGCTTGTATGGGAGTGAAACATGGAGGATAAACAGTGCGGACAGGAAGAGGATTGAGGCTTTTGAAATATGGTGCTACAGAAGAATGCTGAAGATTAGGTGGGTGGATCGCCTAACTAATGAGGAGGTACTGAACAGAATTGGGGAGAAAAGAAATTTCTGGCATACCTTGACTAAAAGAAGGGATAGATTGGTAGGACACATTCTTAGACATCAAGGAATTGTGAATTTAGCGTTGGAGGGAAGTGTGTGGGGTAAAAATCGCAGAGGAAGACCAAGAGATGGATACAGTAAGCAGATTCAGACAGATGTAGGTTGCCGTTCTTATGTTGAGATGAAGAGGCTTGCTCAGGATAGGGTATTGTGGAGAGCTGTATCAAACCAGTCTCCGGACTGAAGACCACAACAACAACAATACCCGCAAACTAATTTCGCAACTTTCCTTTCATATAGACAGGCGCATACCTGAAACTTTCTGTGTCAAATGTTTGACGAAAAGGAGGTTTCACGGTGGGGCGGATACGTTGTCTACAGCAGATTACATGTGCGACCGACAGTGTTGCCTGAGACCCCGCAGACTTGTGACGACAGGCAGACCTTAGTTATGGTGAATCCGTTGTCAAGGTACTTTTCCTTATTAAACCATCGGTACAGTGACACTGAAGAACAGTATAAAGCTAATTGATAGTGACAGAGGCCAGACACTCCTCCTTTATAAAAACTTTAACTTCAGGCATTGCAGGGAGTTGAACTCAAGTGGAAAATGGGGCTGTAGATGCTGTAACGAAAACAACTGAAATGTCAATAGTTTTACAATAGGGAGTGATCAAATGTTCACATGTTTGTAAATGTGTTCGGCCAACTTGCTATGATCATGTCACTAACTTGCAAACTACTTTAACTTATACTGAGGACAAAACACACACACACACTCACACACACACACACACACACACACACACACACACACACACACACACACCGATGCCCGAGGGAGGACTGGAACCTCCGGCGGGAACCGCCGCCCAGTCTGTAGCCTTAGACAACTCAGCCATTTCGCGCGGCAGTCGGGGAGTGATTGATTTGATTTGAATTGATTTTCTCAGAGAAGCCAAAACAGTCTTGGTCCAACCCGCCACTGCCCGCACCGAAAGTAAGTTTATTGTGCAGTATCGCTCCCTGTATATCTAGTAAAGCCAACCAATGCCCTTGAACAGTGCAAGGAGTCCCTTTAAAAGTTCTTTATTAGACACAATTTCTTCACGTCTGGTTGCCCCAAATGTTCTGTGCCTTTTACTCTCCAATGCAATGCATTCGAAGATTAGATGTGATGCAGTTTCATCACCGTCATCACAGATTCTACATTTAGGGTCCTCTTCTGTTATCCCCATTGTATGTAGGTGTTTTTTGAAATTCCCATGGCCTGTCAGCAATCCAACCATGAGTCTAATCTCTCTCCTGTTCAGGCCCAGGATTGCAGAGCTTCTTTTAAAACATGGCTTTGGCATCATTACCTTGCCATGTTTTTGTTGATAGACTTTGGTCCAATATTCTACGTTCTGTCGTCTAAGCCAATTACGTAGCTCCAATTTGATCATTGCCTTGGTGATTGTCAGGACAGGTTCCGGTCCAATAAATGGAGTCTCTGCCCCCATCCTGGCTAATCTGTCGGCATGTTCGTTGCCACTGATCCCCGAGTGGCCAGGGACCCACAATAGGTTTACTCTATTGCTTTCCCCTAGCTCCACCAGAACCCTGTGACATTCTGCAACAATTTTAGACCTTGTTGCAGGAGCTGCCCGTGATCTCAGGGCTGCCTGGCTGTCTGAATAGAAGAGAAGCTACGGTCTTTGTAGCACCTATGAAAATTCTCCTCCATACACGCCCTGATGGCAGTGACTTGGGCCTGGAATACTGAGGCCAGTTTCCCTAGAGAGATGACGCACTCCAGTCTTGGCTGCACTCCGTATACCCTGGCCCCGACGCCTTGGTCTGATTTTGATTATTATATTGAAAGGCTTGTTGAGGCAGTATGGGGTTATAATATAGTCGGCTGGCATTTCCCCAACCTTTCCTATATTTACCTCACTCACTATTTTAGTGGGTGATTCTGGATATCCCAAAGAGTTACAGTTTTTGCCAGTTTTGAGTCTGTATGCACCAGCCGCTGCCTCCATCTTGACCCAAAGGTGTAATGGGGGCATATCCAACATGGTTTCCATCCCAGCACTTGGTGTGCTGCTAATTCCGCCTGTTATGGCTAAGCAGGCTAATCTCTGCACGTCGGGGAATGAACATGTTACGTCTAGTATCGAAAGAACTCATACTCATAATCTGCATTCAGTACAAAGGAATAAAATCAGGGACGAATGCGATAAAGAAGAAAGCTACTACTGATGGTATCGACGAACGCCCGCGAAAATAATTAACGGCGACCTGTAGGAGCACATCGATCTAGTTAGCGTGTTGAATAATCGAGACATTGCATGCATCAGGAACAATATTCTGACTGCATGATTTAGATGCCATTGCGCAAATCATATTATGAGGTACACTTGGCTGTCAATTCTATGAACACGGAACCGATAATGATTTAAAAAAAAAAATTATTCTGATGAAGATTTAATAACTTTTTTCAACGGAATCACATTTTCGTTATTTGTGTAAGCAGAATATTATTTTGATGGATGGAAAGTTTAATTATGCTCCATAATTTTTCTTGCAGTTCTTTACAATTCGTGGATGTAGCTGTAGAATGTATATTCCACTGGTTTTCGGTCTTTTGAGGGACAAGAAGATGGAAATTGTGGCTAGTGTTCGGCATTGTGTTGAACTGGATTGTCCAAACAAAGGAATGTGTTTAGAACCGATGATTTTCGTTGCTGATTTCGAGGTATCAATCCATGGAGTTGTTCATTCAGTGTTGGCTGAGAGTGAAATAGTTGGCTGCAAGTTTCATCGATCCTAATCATGGCAAGTTGTCTTTCTTGTTTTTATGTTATACCATCAAAACACCCTATCCCCGCTCGGTATTTAAAACATATTCTGTCTGCAATATTGAGTATTTTTCATCTCCGACAAAAGACTTTTTCTGATATCAGATATTTAAAGCCTACTCCTAGTTGTTTGCGAACACGATGATTAAATTTACTTCTGTTGCACTTGTTCTTCGATTGAACTATGAGATTCCTGAGTGTTTTGCACTCCCTTCTCATTATAACAAGCGTCAATTTCAGTCACATAATTACCGTATATACACACACGTTTCAGATGAACTTTCCCTCGAGGACATGAGACATGAGTCTCATAAGGAAAACAAATTAGAATGTGTTGATGACTTTCTGGCTGGCACGACCACCAGCCAGTAAATTTACATATATGAATAGGATTTTCATTCTATTTACACTGGAATTACAGGGCAAGGCATTTTTTTTTAATGATAAACTAAAATAACAGTATCATAAACTCGATTTACCAAAACTGAATATTGTGATCTTCATACACAAATATTCTAGAATGTTTACATTATGTTAAATGTCAAGAGGCCAAGCGCTGGGATAGAGAATTTTCTGCCTTGCATGCCTCTCATATAGAAATGTAACATTGAAACTTGGTTGCAGCACCCGATTTCAGGTACCATCGGCCGCCACTGGAGTGAAGTACCCTCCATCACACTTATATATATATATATATATATATATATATATATATATATTTGACAATGATATTCCTCTTTGATTGAATGTCAATGGTGAAAATTTTTTATCGAGAACGGGAAAAAACTTTTGATTTCGTCGAAGTAAGTACGTAAAGTACCATCTACTATACACCGTACGAAATTTTATGTCGAAAATTACCTTCCTCTTGTTTTTAAGGAGATGGTTGCAAATTTTTGTCAATGTCCGAATAAAACTTTACCGGTACGTAGCAGCCTGTAAGTCAAGTACCCTCCGCCATGTACCTACAAAGTCGTAGGAAACAGTGATTTTCTCGTGTTTTGAAGATAAAGTGTGCAAAGTTTCATCGAGGTAGGAATAAAACTGTAAATTTAATTTAACTACCCTTCGCCATGTACTGTGCACAATTTCATGTAGACAGTGAGTGCAAAACTTCATCGAGATCGGAATAAAATCGTCAATTTTGTCGAATTCCGTAAGTTAAGTACCTTTCGCCATGCATCTTGAGAAATGCATGGTGGTCAAGTGTGATTTCATCAGGATTGGCACAAATCTGTACATTTGTATACAATACAAATACATAAAATATACAAACACACAGCTTTACATTATAGGAGAAGAAGAAGACTAACCTGTCATTGCCAGGCTATTTATTGATTCCCGTCTTTTGTTACTCCATCCTCTCTTTCCTTCTCTCTCCGTCTTGTCTCTCCTCTCTGTCCGTCCATTTCGTCCTCCCACATATTTACCTCTGCCTCCTTCTCCTCTTCCTCCTTCTCCTTCCCCTACTACTATGCCCTCCTTTCCACCTTCCACTATGTAAAAAACATGTACTTTACAATAATATTTTCCATTTTTATCATAAGCTACAGTCCCAGTTTGACTGGCTTACTTTACTTGCGTAAGTAGTTCCAGCAAACCTCGCCATTCCCAAATGCTTTTAAACAATTTCATTCTAAAATAAATAACTAAACGAGAAAACTTCGTACTTATATATGAGTTTCATTCAAGTTATTACACCTCCAATTTTTTTTTTCTTTCTCGGGGCTATGAATGCGTGATAGACACAAAAGAAAAAAATGTTTGTTAAGCTTATGGGATTTACCTACGGGGTCATCAGTCCCTAAACTTACAAACTACTTATGAACCACTTACGAACTAGGACGGCACAAATATCCATGCCCGAGGGGGGATTCGAACCCCCGACCGTAGTGGCCGTGCTGACCGTGACTGCAGCGCCTCAGTCACCTTTTTTTTTTTTTTTTTTTTTTTTTGCTCTATGTGTAGTTCTGTTCGTTGCGGACGTTGATCAAGTTTGTTCGTTTTTGTTCGATGTGTTGTTGGCTCAGCTTTTTTTGTTACAGAGGCCGTTCAGCCCTCTGACCGAGCGCGCTGAGCCACGGCGCCCGGCGTCACCTCGGCCACCGCGGCCGGCTGATAGACACAGTAACGCTGTACTGCATACATGACTCCAGCAGCAACGAAAATTGTTACGACTGTTATTGATACTTATCAGTACAAGAATGTCGTGTAGTCATTCGTTTTCTCAACTTGCGTGGTGCCAGCGACTGAAGCTCATCACAAGTTTAGTGAGACGTGAGCGTTCGAGGTGAGACAGTTCATAAAGGCATCCCACCAAGACAATCGCGGCATGAGCACTGTACACACAGTCCTGCATGAAGGCCGAAAATGCGAAAAGTGTTCTGCAGGTGGGTGCTGACCTACGACCACATGGCTGCGCTGCAACTGTGAAGTGATCTCTCAGGCCGGCCGCGGTGGCCGAGGGGACTGAGGCGCTTCAGTCACGGTCTGCACGGCCACTACGGTCGGGGGTTCGAATCCCCCCTCGGGCATGGATATTTGTGCCGTCCTAGTTACTAAGTAGTTCATAAGTAGTTTGTAAGTTTAGGGACTGATGACCCAGTAGTTAAGTCCCATAAGCTATACAAACATTTGAACATTTTGATCTCTCAGGCTCCCTACTCAAATCATCTCCTGGACTGTAGCGACTTTTGGCTTTTTCCAATGATGTAAGACGCTTTCCGTGGTCGCACATTCGTGTTATGATTGCATCAACGACTTTCGAGTGGTCAAAGCAGACTCCCAAATAAGTTTTCACAGCAGACATGCAAACGTGGCGTCGTCGTTGTGAAAAGTGTTAGCAGCTGCAGGGAAATTACATCGAGAAATGACAGAAGTTTCAGTTTACGTGTGTGAGAAAAAATCTGTGATGTTAAAACCATCATGCATCTCGTAGTTTGGAGCAATGTCATTTCAATAACATATGCCCTCTCTTTAATAACTCATATTGCGTAAACAAAAATGTAATAAAAGTATCAAATGTGACCATCATATGTAATGAAGAGGCACCATCGGACTAAGAAGTTATCATCTGTGAAGGGTGAACTCTCTGAACCATATCCCTTACGTTACATAATGCAGCACTTTGCCCTTGCAAGGAAAGTATCTATGACAACAAGGGAACATAGCAGCAAAAAGCTTCTTTGAATCAATCGCTGTATGGAATCTTACGTCACCAGATGATCTCACTGTACCTAGTCGATGGTGCCTTGTCATTACTTATGCTCGTCATATTTGACATTTCTATTGCATCTTTGCTTACATAACGTGAATTATTAGACAGTGGTCATATAAGATAGAAGTAAACTTCATCCAAACTAAATAAGACTAATAGTTTATTTCACAATTTATTTTGGAATGTAAAAAATGCATCACAGAAAGGCGAAAGTGTTCACAGAAACTACTTATGGGAAATGAAGTAAGCCAGAGAACAGTGACTGTGGCTTTTCAACTCACTGATTTCCGTATCGTCTCAACTCATAAAATCCAAAGTCACATCCTTGAATAATTTCTGAAATAAATAAAACATTTCCTACTTTAAATACCGTATTTATTACAATATGTTCACCTTCGCTCCCCTCCCGCTGTGTCTTCCTATTCCTCTGCTCCAGCCCATGTTCCCCTCATTCTTCATCATTTTTCACTCCCCGCTGTCAGTCTCTGCCTCAGAATTTGCTACATAGTCGAGGGTCTAGCAGCGACACAGCAATGAAGAATAAGCGTCTTTATTTACGTGAGTGGTCCTAATACTTGACATTCTTCGGATGTAAACATATCTCAAGATGATCAGCACAGACTGAAATTTGTAACCTGAGAAAATTATTTTCTTCCTACGCCTTACTCAGTTCATTTACTCTTCCCCCTCTCTATGAAAAATGACATATGTAATATTTATGGTGCTCGATGACACTGTGTAAAAGTATATAGTTAAATATATTATATCATGTCCAATACGGTTGCTCAACGATTAAAAAGATCTTATTCATTGAAACATACAAACATGTACCAGCTTTCATATTGGTGATGAATCGGTGCCTGTTATAAAATACTCTTAGCCATACATCGTAGGAAATCTCGGGTAAACTGAGACCTTCCTCTCGTTTAAAAACTCAAGTGTGCAAAGTGTCATCAAGTTCAGTAAAAACTGTAGATTTGTGTGAAGTAAAACAGACGCGCTTGTTCTTCCTCCTTTATTAGTATTCCTTTTTATAATATTTATAGTGTGTCCGTGAGTTTGTGTGTATGCATTGCACACAAATCAACAATTTATTTTTCCAATCTGCACTCAAAGAGGAACGTCACCGTGGGTGTGAGGAGCACGCAAAACATGTGGTTCAGAAAATATAACGCCATAAACAGTGAAAATGTTTCACATTTCCTAAACCACTGGACCATTTCAACCGAATTTGATGCAGGTATTACTTTGAGCTAATTAATTTCCATAAGGGTTAGAACGAACTACGACACATTGTTGAGGAGATATGACGCGTATGGTGCGTATTAGAGGATACGAAATCTATATTTTATTTTGATCTTGATGAAATTTTGCACACTTAACCTTCAAAAGAAGAGTAAAGTAATTGTCTATACAAAATTTTTACATTTGTATCAACTTCGGTACTTAATGAGAACATCTGCTAAAACACTACGTCATAATATAACTGCTGTATAAAAGTAATGTCTAAACGCTTCCGATTGAATTTAGTCAACTATTTCAACAGAGTCTTCTTAGTTACGTACTTCAGTTTCACAAAAACTATATACCGGCGTATTTGGTGCTTATTTAGTAGTATGAAAAAGTCTGTGAATAGCTACAATTAAATAACATGTCCGTATATAAACTGTTAATATTAGCACGCCACATTACTGGAAGATATTCAGTTTGATACCTGAAAAGTAGCTAAAAAAAGTCTTTATAGGTATACGCAATGCACAGAAGCAAAAACAAAATGGAAAGACTTTATATGGAGATGTAGAACCAAGTATAAAAGAAGTCTAATTTTGACAAATATTACAGTGTCTGAATTCCGCTAAAGCAAAACTCTTTAATGTCAAAGTACGCAACGATATCAAACAAATTTCGTACAAGTATTTATTACTGTAAGGAATAATTAGCTATGATGGCTGAAACCACATCGATATATAGTTCACACGATACCACGTTATAAACAATGGAAACTGCCCCTTCGTGCGGCGCGTGGTAATCTGATTGTTTTTTTTTTTTTTTTTTTTTTTTTTTTTTTTTTTTTTTTTTTGTCAACTATTTGAGAATGAAAGCACTTAAAGCACTTAGCGACTTGCCAAGCTAATATAATCACATTCAATTTCTTTTGTACTTGAGCACATAAGACCGGAAAGTATTTCCGACCTTAAAGTCATAAATAATTTGGTTCATGGCACATCCAAAATATATTCTTATAAAGCACCACTGGTTGGATTAGTTGGTGAGAAAGAACATTTGAAGGTGTTATAACTTGTTAAGATGCTATTCTATACACTGATGTGTTATCTATGCGGTATTTTTAAATTTAAACTAGCTTAACTCCCGCTGCTTTGCACGCATAGACTGGATGGTCTGCATTGGTTTTTTCTACCTCCAAATATAAATTTTCATATATTTTGCATTAAAATGCTTCCCTAATCAAGTATTTTGATACAACTTGCCATCTCCTATTCCACCATTGATGGTAGAATTCAAAACATCCCGAAACACTTCTTTTTTAATTCGAACTATGGTTTTAAATCCAGATTTTCGCATTTCCAGCATCAAAATAGTCTTAGCAGCATCCTTAAAAGATTTTCCCTTATTTCGCTCGCTTAATGGTTGAATTTCCATAAATATCGAAACACTTGCTCTTAAAATTCCAATCAAAAATCTAAATCCGAAGTTTTGTATTTCTTGCTTCAAAATTGCCTTAGTAGCAACGAATTTTCAAATAAACGTTCATCCCTCATTTCATCCCCTTAGGGATGGGAAAATAGAAAAATCGCTGATGCCCACAGTGTAAGATAAACAATGTCTATAAATTTCGAGTTTCTATCGTCTTTAGATCGACTTTACAGCGCAGTTTTCTGTCTTTTAGAAACAGATCGAGAACGCGAAATTTCTTTATTCTTACGCTTATTGCAGAAAAACAACTGAATAATGCGTATCACGTTTCGCTGTATTTAAGCTCTTTGCTGTTATAGTGTCAAAAGTTATTGCAGGTGTTCAGCTCGAATTTTATATAAGCTCAAATGTTCAAATGTTTGTATAGTTTATGGGACTTAACTACTGGGTCATCAGTCCCTAAACTTACAAACTACTTATGAACTACTTACGAACTAGGACGCCACAAATATCCATGTCCGAGGGGGGTTCGAACCCCCGACCGTAGTGGCCATGCAGATCGTGAGTGGAGCGCCTCAGTCCCCTCGGCCACCGCGGCCGGCAAAATGTTCAAATGTTTGTACAGCTTATGGGACTTAACTACGGGATCATCAGTCCGTAAACTTACAAACTACTTACGAACTAGGACGGCACAAATATCCATGCCCGAGGGGGGATTCGAACCTCCGACCGTAGCGGCCGTGCAGACCGTGACTGAAGCGCCTCAGTCCCCTCGGCCACCGCGGTTGGCATATAAGCTGACATCTTTCAACCACTATATCTTGCACTGTCTTATAGCTATCGACACGGAACTGTTATCGTGTACAACGGGAGACTTTGTACTACAACACAGGGAGATCGTTCAGCTCCATTGTGTAGTTTTTGCTGAAGAGCAAAATGTTGACACTCACACATAGAATATTATATAAGCCTGTAACTTTCAGCTCTCATATCATCCACCGCCTTATCGCTATCGACCCTCTACCACCATAGCGCACAATGAGAGACTGATACCTACTGCCACATGCAAACACTATTCGTTTGCGATGTGTAGTTTTGGCTGCAGAGTGAAATGTAGGCACAAACACCTCATTTTAGATATATTAAGATTTGAAGTACTTTTCATCATTTGTCATCTTTATCTATACATTGAATTTTAAATGGAATTAAATGTATGTCACATTGTTCAGCATTTGATTTAAAAATAATATCAGAAACCAGTTTCAACCTGCCTTGAATATGGAGCTATAGAAAAAATAATGTGTTTATATGAACTGAGCGAAGTTGGCAGGCTGCGCTACCGCATATTACGCGGCCTGCGTTGCACTGTGTTGTATGCTACCAGTCAGTCCCTACGGCCTCTGTTGACGAGATGTGTCCAGCTGCGACGCTTCTTCCGCTTTCAGTGGCGGGCGGCTGGCCGCTAGAATCTATCTTACTTATTTATTAATTCTCTTCCACGTTGAACGTAAGCGACTCAAAAAATGTTTAAATGTTTGTAAAGCTTATGGAACTGAACTACGGTCATCAGTCCCTAAACATACAAACTACTTATGAACTAGTTAATACTAAGGACGGCACAAATATCCATGCCCGAGGGGGGATTTGAACCCCGACCGTAGTGGCCGTGCTGAACGTGACAGACGCACCTCAGTACCCTCGGCCACCGCGGCCGGCGTAAGCGACTCCACAATACTTAAAACAGAAATCAACGTATAATAATTAGAAGTTCAGGCCTAACTAAGTTTAATCCTTTAGAAAATTGCATTTATTTTACAACAATTTGCCTATTGTTTTCATGTTATTATTGATTACCTATAGAAACTTTATACAGCTTTAAAATGATCCATAGTTTACTGAAATCCGTTATGAGTTTCTTGAGTTACAGAGTACACAAAAGGTCGCTTTCGGAAAATGTCACTAACGTCACCTAATTTTAACTCGAACAATAGTATTCACTGAAGGGATGAATTTATGACATTTGTTTCCTTTTACAGCATTTGGAACATGTAGAAATTATTATTTATAAAAATATACGGTGTCTGTTTTCTCATTTTTCTTTACAACTTAAATGCACTAGCCCATACACCTCCTACAGCAGCACCTGGAGGAGTGTGGTAAGCAATCAACACACATGCGCCATTTGTGGTCCACTATGCCATGGCACTTGCTATAACAAGGGGAATACCAAGTATGGTACAAACGGAGTTTGATAGGTCGCAGGTATGTTGTGCGGGAATTCATCCAGACGACCAAGTAAAAGGATTTGTTCCAATGCGTCTTAGTTTCCACGAATATCGAGATCAATGTCCGCACGTCCATCCTCTACCTGTACACTCCCAAAAACGGCAAGTGAATTGGCGTGCTGCGGCCGGTTAGCCATCACGCAGACGACCCGACGTCAAATCTTGCTCCGAACTTTCCTTTTTCACAGTTCTCCGACGACTGATTGTGCATAATTACACGCTTTTTCCCACTTTATCAATTCTTACTGCAAAGTTTCAATCAAAGTTACATCAAGTAAGCACAGTTACATGAAGTTCTTGTTCAATTAAACAACAAAACACATTGATACCAGAATTACACTACTATAATAAAAAAGTGCACACAGTCCTTCATTGTTTATGAGGTATTTACTCTTCTATTTTTCATTGTCTTTGTAACATCAAATTATATGCTTTCATAACCATTTTTATGTTAACATCTAACAAAGCAGACATTAATTATTTAATTTATTGCGTAATTTTATTTATTCACTGCCACAATCGTCACTAGCGTCAACAGGTGTACAAAATTATGGGTGATAAATACCATAGAAACACCGAACGCACAGAACATTGCTGTGCCACGCACATCTAATAAATGCTGCCTCTTTACAGGACCAAGGTGTTGTCATCTGCGATACTGAAAAGCACTGGTCTGTCACATTAAAAAAATGTTCGTTCGTCAAGCAATTGCTACAAAAACCAGGCATGCTTAATCATGTGAAGGAAGACTGGTGCACTGAACTAACGCAACAGTAACGAATTTGTATGACGTCTTCTTTAAAGCGATTTCGTGATTAGTTGTTAACAACTGGGAAGCATTTTGTAATCTTTTAAGGATTATGGATGATAATAACAGACCGTTTACTGATTTCGAAATATCTTTCAATCGTTTTGAAAGCATACTTTGAAATAACGAATTAAGTAAAATAATCGGCGCGCAACCATGGAGAGAAACTGAGTTGGAAAACAAACACTTGGAATTCTCCAAGTAATGCATGAATGTGTCCAGACACAAGTTGGAACAACTGTCTGGATTAACAATGTTACGGGGTTAAGGAAGTGTGATATCAGCATTATTATAAATAATGGTGATGGATGGAATTGTCAAAGAGACAAAAGAAGCCCATAGAGAAAGGGAAACGAAGCTATTGTTATTTGCAGGTGATATTGTGGTGTGGTAAACAAGCAGTAAGGAGGTACAATAACAAACAGACATCCTGCATGATAAGATCGAAAATTATGGAATGTATTTTAGTGTGGGGAAAAGCAAGATCATGGCGGGAGACAGAGCGGGCAAGGGACAAATCCAGGATGTTGAAATGGTAGACAGTTTTAAAAATCTGGAAAGTGTATTGTTGGGGAATGCTCGTGTGGAGGCAGAAATTAGTAAAGGAACACAACAATCCAGTTCATTTGACCAGTGTGTGAAAGGTTTAGTATGCAGCAGTAAGGCGCAAATACGGTGCAGATTGATGCTACACAAGACCTACTTCATCCTCATAATAACATATGGATCAGAGTCATGGACTTTGAGCAGAAGAGAGGAGAGTAAGATACAGGGCAAAAACGTGTTCAAATGTTTTCGAAGCTTAAGGGACTTAACTGCGGAGTCATCGGTCCTTAAACGTACAAAATACTTATGAAGTAACTTATACTAAAGACAGCAGAAACATCCATGCTCGAGGGGGTATTCGAACCCGCGACGGAGAACGGCCTCGCGCATGCGGACACTCTGCCGTGGCGATACAAGCCAGTAAAATGAAGTTCTCGAGAAGTATGCTTGGGAATACGAGGAGAGATAGAGTGGAAAATGAAGATGTCAGGAAGGAAAACGTAGTAAAGGTGAATGAGAGAATGGAAAAGAACACGTCAAAATTGTTTGGGCGTGTGAAGAGGATGGGAAAGGGAAGAATACCTAGAAGAACGATGGAGTTCAAGATCGAAAGTAAGAGGAAGACAGAGAACAAGAAGGATCGATAAAATTAAGACACGTTTAAGGAGGAGGAATCTGCTATGGAACCAAATAGTGGAAGAAGTATGGAAAGGCCGAGGAAAGTGGAGAAGTACCATTGATACCTCAATGCCACCAGATGTTGGAAAACGAAGATGATGATGAATCGTCGCGCAGTATATTATCATGACTAGTTACTGAAGCATTAACATAACGAAGTATCTTTTAATTATAAATTATAGACGCATCAATTGTAAATGCCTTCATAAGATACGATCATGAATATTATTGGTGTCACTATTCTCCACCTAGCAAGAATAGCAGTGTGGTTACCGGCACCGCTATGCGCTGTCGAAAGTAGTGGGTTCGAGACAGACTACAAGCAAATTTTTTAAACACTATCTTCTTTTTTAACAGATATGGGACCAATGACTTGTCCCCTATACTTCGGACGTTTTTGTAAATGTGTCGCGATTTTGAGGGTAAATGACATTTATACTCTTCATTGTAACAGATATTTAAGTGTTTGAAAGGATGCGGGGAAGAGCAGACTTTGCGCATGAGTAACGATAGGACGGGGCGCTGGTTACAGTGTTACGTGACCCGAAGGTGGCTTGTCTCTTCATCGTAACAGATTCATTTCGTTACAGTCACTTAACAGTGTAATCAGTTACTTACCGTGTTTTAGTGTTCATGTGCACATATGTTCTTGGTGCTTATTATCAATGAAAAATGAACCTTGTTCAGTATCTTTTAGAAACAAATTACTCAGCTTTAAGCTTGGAAGAGAAGTGTGAAATGAAGAAGCTTGGTAGGTCGGCGCCTCAGCTCGAGTTGAAGCAAGCGCAAACAAGCCAGAGTAGGAAATTATGCAGGTCTTGTAACGATAATATATCTAAAGGGGATGGGGGGGGGCGCCGAAACATAGACGCGGCGAGCGGGGGGGTGGGACGTGATTATCATTATCCGTCACTGAAAGAAGTGAACGGCCAGTCATCTGAAGCAGCAGCCGCCACTGCAGTCGCGTTAGCTGCCCATGGTGCGCTGTAGTTGAGCGAGCCTGGCGCCTGGCGCCGTCCCCGGGAAGAAGTCCCTGGAGGGCGCACCAGTAGCGCCCGCGTTAATTATCCACGCGGCCCCGAGCGCCGCCAGACACCGCGCAGCTTAATGTTTGATAGCGCATCGAGAGCGCGGTGGCAGCTTGTCTGCCGCTGACGGACGCCTCCCGCCGCCGCCGCCGCTGCCGACTGCGGTCCATAACTGCCCCAGGCGTCATGTCCGCGAGCACTGTTCTCATCTCGCAGAGACACCGACGATGACAGACCGTGACATGACACGCAGAGATGACGCCCATTTGCCTTACACGAGTCAACGGTTTGTTCATGTCGATTTCTGTAAAACAATGTGATAAAAAGTATCCAGACACTCCCAAAAACGTACGTTTTTCACATCAGGTGCATTGGGCTGCCACCTGCTGCCCAGATACTCCATGTCAGCGATCTCAGTAGTCCTTAGACATCGTGTTAGAGCAGAAAGGGGCTGCTTCGCAGAACTCACGGGCTTCGAACGTGGTAAGGTGATCGGGTGCACTTTTCAGAAGCCTGCACGCGAGATTTCCACATTCTTAAACATGCCTAGGTCCACTGTTTCAGATGTGATAGTAAAGCAGAAACATGAAGGGACAGTACAGCTGTAAAGCGTACAGGCCGACGTCGTCAGTTGACGGACAGTGACGGCCGACAGTTGAAGAGGGTCGTACAGTGTAATAGGCATGCCTTTACCCGGACTATCACACATGGAATGGACAGTGTCTTGAAAGGAAGATATAAGATGAACATTGACATTAGTAAAACGAAGGTAATGGAATTCAAAGTGAGAAAATCAGGCGATGATGAAGGAATTTGATTAGGTAATGAGACAATAAAAGTAGTAGATGAATTTTGTTATTTGGGTAGCAAGATAACTTCCGATGGTCGAAGCAAGGTAGATATAACATGCAGAATAGCTATGGCAAGAAAAGCGTTTCGAGAGGAGCGAAACTTGTTTACATCCAATATTAATTTAAATGTTAGGAAGTCCTTTCTGACAGCATTTGACTGGAGTGAAAAGTGGACGATAAGGAGTTCAGATAAAAAGATGATAGTAGCTTTTGAAATGTGATGCTACAGACGAACGATGAAAATTAAATGGGTAGATCACGTAACTAATGAGGAGGTGCTTAACCAAATCGGAGAGAAAAGGAGTTTCTGGTATATACTGACTAAGAGAAGGCATAGATTGGTTGGACACATTCTGAGACATCAAGGAATTATTAACTTAGCATTAGAAGGAAGCGTGTGGGGTAAAAATCGTAGAGGGACACCGAGGGACGAATATAGTGAACAAATTCAAAAGGATGTAGGTTGCCGATCGTATTCTCAAATGAAGCGACTTGCACAGGAAAGGGTAGCATCAAACCAGTCTGCGGACTGAAGACCGCAACATCACACATGAATTCCAAATTGCATCAGAATCCTCTCCAAGTATTATGTTAGCAGGGAGGTGAAAGAATTTGAATTTCATGGTCTAGTGGCTGCCCATAAGCCACACATCACACAGGACAGTATTAAACGATGCCTCGACGGTGTAAGGAGAGTAAACATTGGATGATTGAACATTGGAGGCAAGGTACTGGCGGAAGTAAAGTTGTGAGGCGGCATCGTGAGTAGTGTCGGGGTAGCACAGTCGGTAGTGCGCTTTCCCGCGAAAGGCAAAGGTCCCATGTTCGAGTCCCGGTTCCGGCACACAATTTTAATCTGCCAGGAAGATTCAAAACTTTTCTTGTTTTCTTGTTGTTCATTTGATAACCTGATTGATCAGCATTATAAATTAGCTGAGGCTTGTTCAGTAAATATTGAACCTCCGCAGTTTTTCTTAACAAGGAAAGGTTGTGACCTACATCCACTTTATTAAAACCACTACATCTGGCTAGGAAAAGCCCTTCCGCTTTTCTCAAAGACAAATTTTGGTTTAATTCCATGAACCCTTTTTGCAACTCCTTACCTGCCATTTTTTGGCGTCAGAAAATGAATGCTTTATTCTGTTGCATTCTGCCAACTGGTAGGCAGCCCTTCTGATAGTATCTGAATCCATCGGGAAGCGACATGCACATAACCTCAGGATTCTTGAAACAAGTTCTGTTTCTTGCTGCCGCGGTGGAGTAGCCGAGCGGTCTAAGGCATCTCGCTGTGGAGCATGCGGTTGCTCGCCGTGGAGGTACGAGTCCTCCCTGGGGCATGGGTGTGTGTGTGTGTGTTTGTCCTTAGGTCAGTTTACCTAGATTTAAATAGTTTGTAAGCTACGGACTGATGACCACGCAGTTTGGTCCGATGGATTTACAAACATTTGATTTGATTTTGTTTCTTGCTCCTTATTAAATATTGTTTGACAACATTTTACCTTTGTGGATAACCCTTTCCACTTTGCAGTCGCCGTTGTAGACAGGAATGCGGCACCCCAAACAATTCCCCTGCATGGCGCTGACTTCTACCCTTCCGGTAAGCCTTAATTGCATTTTGTATGTCATCCTCGCCCCACAAAGTAAAGGTTTTTCTTTTATATTTCCCCATACGCAATAAAAAAACCGAGATGAAATAATAAAAAACGAAACAATATAGTGACTGCAATGAACCGAAATAAAAGCATTGACCCTTTTCACCCGGATTGCATTGACCCGATTCGGCGGAAATGCAAATTACTTTTTTCCTATGTTGGCAGTCCTGCACAAGCATATCTACGCTCCGGTAACACCATAACCTTTTCTCCATTATATAAACTTCTAAACGAATACTTAAGAAATTACTAAACTAATTACCAGAGATATATGAATTTCAATCAAAAGCGGTTTTACAAAGGAGAAAATTTTAAGAATCTACCTCAAACAGCGCAGTCTTCCCCAAATTTTTACGCAACAACGAACATACCTGACAGTGTCTATCACTTTCCAACTAGTTCACGGAGGTCCAACTGTCACAGCTGTGTGGCAGCACTTACCATACTACTTCGTACATGGGGATTAGGCGTGAATTTCTAAAATTGACCCGATTCATCTCCCGACCCGATTCGGCCGACCTTACCCTATGTTCGATCAATGCGCGAGTGTTACTGAAATGGGAGTCACTGGAGGAAAGGCGACGTTCTTTTCGAGAAATGCTGTTGAAGATTTGTTATAAGAGGTAATCCGTGAAGATATTTAGAGAACCGGAATCTGAAGCCGACTGCAGAACGATTCTACACCCGCTAACCTACATTTCGCGTAAAAACCTCAAAGATAAAATCATAGAGATCAGGACATCTACAGCTAAATAATAGCACTCCTTTTTCCCTCATTCTGTATGGGAGTGGAATAGAAAAGCAAGTAAATAATAGTGGTTCTGAATACCCTCCGCCACGTACCTTTGGAGGGATTGCGGACTATGTAAGAAGATGTCAAAATAGTAAAACATTAAAACAGTAATAATTAGGAAAAAATGCGCTGGACTCTGGGAAATTTTATCCCACACATCAAAAATAATGATAGACGAAATAAAAATCGAATAAAAAAGAAAATTGAAGATTAACATTTATTGATTTACAAAAAGCACATGGAATGGTTGATTGGAAACTGTTATTCCAAACAACGAGGAAAAGAAATGTAGGTTAGAGAGATATAAAAATAATTAGAAACCTGTATAAAAGACGGGAAACAGATAGAAGTGAATAGTGTGAAGAAGAAAGTAAAAATAAAGAGGGAGTAAGGCAAGGCTGCCCATTATCCCCATATTTATTTAACTCATTTATTGAAAAATCCATTGCAAAATCGAAAGAATAACAAAATGAACTGAAATTAACAGAAAACACAAACACTGTATCCGTTTCGCTGTTGATATACTAGTATTTGTTGACTCAGTAAAGGAAATGGAGTTTATGTTGCTAACATTCGCCAAAGTACTAAAAGAACATAATCTAATAATAAATAAGAAGGGAAAATAAAACAAATTTGTAAAGTCAATATCAAATTAGAAGATAACGTTCTATAACAGATTTGCAGCTTCTGTTATTTGGGAAGCACAATCACTGAAGATAATAAATGTATTACAGATACCAAGAGAAGAGAAGCCTTGGCAAAGCAGGCTTTCAAAAATTAAAGGAATTTACGTACAAACAACCATATAAGCCTGGAAATTAGGAAAAACTGTACGAAAACGTTTGTTTGGGGTGTCTTAACTGAAGTTTGTGAAGTATGGACACCGAGAAAGACAGAGAGAAAGAGATTCGAGGCAAAAGAAATGTGCGTTCGGAGAAGGTTAACGAAAACAAGCTAGGTGAATATAAAAAGTAATGATCAGATATTAACAGAAGTGAATGAGAGCAGAACGCTGCTAAAATTTATAGGAAAAAAAGCAAAAATGATAGGATATATAATGAAACACAACCAATTCTTAAAGATTATATTTGAAGAGTAAGTTACAGAAAAAATACCAGAAGCAGGCCAAGAGCAACTTATTTTAACAACATCAAAGAAGAAATGGGCCTTTAATCATATGAAGAACTGAAGACTATATAAACGGAGAGAGGAGCGTGGTTAAATCGAGAAGGCATAACCTTTAGTTAATGATGAACGTGAACCCATTAGCCAACTGATACAACGTATACGAAGGTTACAAATACCTTGGGTCCCCCTTTTGAACAAGTGTTAAAATCTCTATATGAGTCATATCCTAGCGTCCCCTCCCTTTTATACAAGTGTTAAATGCTGAATGCTCAATGGTATGTAGAGAACGTAATATAATAATAATTATTATAGTGCTGTAGCGTTGTAATAAATATATTATAACTAGCTTAAACCCGCGGCTCCGCTCGCGTGTTGGTTGATTATAACAGATAAGCTACGTATTTTTCAGTAGTGTGCTCTGAGACTGGTTTTGAAGGGTGAAATGAAATACAATACCTTATTTAGAAACAAATATTTTAATCAACATTATCAGGATAGTAAGTAGTGTAGATCAAATCACACGTAAAAATGCACTCCTTTCGAAGAATCCAATCACGAAATTCAACAATAATGATTCTAATAATATCAGATCGATCACTGATGTAATGCGCGAATCGTCAAATCGATTTTTTTAAAGAGATGTATTAAAAGAAATTTCTTTTTTACTGCTTTATTTATTTATTCGTATATTTCCTTATTCGTATACTTATCCTTACAGAGAAAGAGCTGAAGACATTGTAGCACGCATAGACCAAAGATATGGTCTAGGGCATCACGTTTCACTGGCATTCAGACCGAATTTTTTTATAATTTGACAACTTTCAACCACCGTATCTTGCACCCTCTTATAGCTATCGGCATGGAACTGCTATGGTGTACAACGGGAGACTTCGGACAACAATTACACACAGACCATTAGTTTGTGTTCCTTAGTTTTCGCTGCAGAGCGAAATATTAACACTCAAACACGTAGAATTTCATATAATTTTCCATCCCAATACAGTCCATCCTTTTATCATTATCAACCCTCAAGCAACAATGCAACCAATAAAACCATTTTCAAAGAGTAAATATAATTTTCAAAGAGTAATTATTGTTCCGCATTTCGCGTCATATTCTTCAAATTACTAAATATCTATCGGATCGCTATAAAACCGTGCCTCAAACCTTCCTCAGGTATAAATTAGTAACTGTATAAATATTTAAGTCTCTGCATCTTATCTTTCGGACGTGATACGCATACGCCGAAGAGACATTCACATTAATATATATACAGGGTGTTTCACTAAGTGTGTTTGCCTCTGTAACTTATAAAATAATAGGTGACGGGAAATTTTAATGCGGTAGGTCAACACAAGAAATGTTACACTTTCTGCGGAGCTATGAACATAGTTTATTGTATCATTTTCCAAAGAGTTACACCAAAAAGATGTACTTTTCTAAATAGAACAATAGTTTTTTTTTCTATCGTGTATTGGATTCGTTTAAATCAGCTGCGTCCAAATCAATTTAAACTACATTCCTATCATTGTTAGTTTGGGAGCTACAACCCTTCAAAGCTCCGGGAGCGGAGGCTGCGAAAGCGTAGCTCACTGGCCGAGTGGCTATCCCTGGGTCACAGCCCACTGTCTCATGACCACCAGCCAGTCAGCTACGTTGTCGTAGCCTCCGCCCCCTAAACTTTGAAGGGTTGTAGCTCCCAAACTAACAGTGATAGGAATGTAGTTTAAACTGATTTGGACGCAGCTGGTTTCAACGAATCCAATGCACGATAGAAAAAATCTATTGTTGCATTTAAAAAAAATTATATCTTTGTGCTGTAACTCTTTGGAAAATGATACAATAAACTATGTTCATAGCTCCGCAGAAAGTGTAGCATTTCTTGTGTTGACCTACCGCATTAAAATTTCCCGTCACCCATTATTTTATAACTTACAGAGGCAAACACACTTAATGAAACACCAAATGTTCAAATGTTTGTAAAGCTTATGGAACTTAACTACGGGGTCATCAGTCCCTAAACTTACAAACTACTTATGAACTAGCTAATCCTAAGGACGGCACAAATGTCCATGCCCGAGGGGGGATTCGAACCCCCGACCGTAGTGGCCGTGGAGACCGTTACTGGAGCGCCTCAGTCTCCTCGGCCATCGCGGCCGGCAATGAAACATTCGATCGCAATAAAACCGTGACTAAAACCAATATATATCCGATCGCCATAAAACCGTGACTAAAGCCTTCCCCGGGTAGACAGTAGTAACTGCACAAATTTTTAGCTCTT
Organism: Locusta migratoria; assembly: GCA_026315105.1. NCBI lineage: Eukaryota > Metazoa > Arthropoda > Insecta > Orthoptera > Acrididae > Locusta > Locusta migratoria. The sequence goes on along the minus strand of CM048748.1, from coordinate 224,215,648 downwards.
TATGTCTTGTGGTTCAGACGTGATAAACGTACACCGAACAGACATTCACATTTACAGATATAGATAATAATATAAAAATTAATAATATGGCGGAGGCAGGCTTCACTTTTTCAGCGTAAGGTCGCCTCCCTACATTCTAACCTCCTTGTGTGTCAGACTGCGGCGGCAACACCTGCGACGGCGACAAAAGCCGATCGCGCCGGCAACAGCAGTAGCAACAGCGCGGCAGCGGCGCAGACACGAAACCGAAGCTCGTCCCATTCTTCGGAAACGAGCGCGCTGCCGATCGCGAGCATTTGTCTTGTCTCGCGCCCATAACCCCGGGCGGCTACCTGCGCGCTGAGATATTCAGTATGCGACGTATAAGTAACATATCAAAGGCGCCGCGTAAGGCGTCGCCGCGCGGGCCAGAGTCGGGCGTGATAACGCGGTGATTTACATAACCGGCCGGAATGCGGCGGCAGTAATACAATTCAAATACGATAAACGCATTCATACCCGGCGCGGAGGCACGGCGAGCGCCGGATATTATGCAGGTATTGTGTGCGAGCATGCGCGTCTGAGTGTGTGTGTGTGTGTGTGTGTGTGTGTGTGTGTGTGTGTCTGTGTGTACCTGTCGTGTGTGTATGTGTGTGTGTGTGTATGTGTGTGTCGCGCCGGCGGAGCAGCGCGCGAGGTCTCTCAATTTTAAATTCAGATTTCACATTCTGTGAAGTGCCATTACATCCATTATAAAATAAGCCCACATATTTCTCTTGCGCCTGCGCCGACTTCTAATTTGCCCGGCGACTCTTCGAGGCGAACGGAGTCGCGTATAATGTTTATGCGCGACCACGCTCTCCCTCCCCCCCCCCCCCTGCTTTCCTTTTTGCTCCCCCCCTTTGGGACATATACACATTTGTGTCAGCGAGATTCTGGTACTTTGCACAGTGCAACGATATGCGGGGTTCGGTGCGCACAGCTGCGGCTGGACACGTCTCCGGAGAAAATAACTCGTCTTCGGTGAAGTGCATGCGAGATCGCTGCTTGAAATTGCTCACGTTCCTCACATGCGACGTCCAATAAATTGCAATTAAAATCCAGTTAATTACGCCTCGATTGCCACGAATTTTTATTTTTTTTATTTTTATTGTACTGTGGAGGTGGACACGGGAAAAAATTCTTGCATTTATTTCTCACGCAGCCGTTTTAAAGCGGATACTCATGAGCGGCGAAATTCATCGTACATGTACGTGCAAGGATGTTCTGACGATACATACAGTGTCGATCATTACGCGGAATGCAGGAAATGAGTCATTCGCATAAATTTCACTTGAAAACCATTTAATTACTTGGATATTCATTACGTATGGATTCTCTCTTCACTTCTTGGTACAACAGTTCCATAATTAAGGTTGAAAACAAATACAGTTTTCGTTCTACTATTTTGTAGTTATTTCGTTTTTTATTTTTTTCGATCTAGCTCTCTGCTTATTACGCCACCTTCAGGAAACATCTTATTAGCAAAAAGTAAAATGTAATAAAACACGATTAATTTGCGGTAAAAGTAATTAGTATTCATTTTGACCTAAACATACGACACAAAGCCACAAACTTATCCGTTGCTCATAAACAGTAGCTAGAGGACTCGTGCGAATACTTCGCACCGTTAATGCATTGACAAACAAGTTGGGAAAATTTGGAAGTAAATTTGAATGTTCACGCATAGCTTTCTTCAGAATCAATCAATGCAACTGTTAAAAGCGAAAATGAAAGAGCTTGATCCACTGAGTGTTGTTAGGTAAAAAAGAACTGCATACCTAATAAGAACCGAAGATATCGTAAAACAAACAGATTAAAATATTCAATGCAAGGACACAAGGATACCGCATTTGAATAAAAATAAAGGATGGAGAGACTTCTTAATTCTGATACTTGATGCCAAATATGCGAATGAATATATTTCATTTGAAGCAAAAATGAAGGAAATCGGTCCGATATAACGGCCTGACCGACTGACTTTAGTTTACAGCAAGGACATCCCCATAAAAATGTACAGAAGGAAATCGCGTTTTAGTGTAGAAAAAGGAAGGCGAGAGTCATGTAAATTATGATACTTGATGACAAATCTGTGGATGAATACCTTTCGTTTAAACCAAAAATGAAGTTTGGTGCACAACTGACTTGAGACGAATGTGACAACTTCTCAACGAATGTCATAACCGAAGACTGTGTTTATGTATACTTCTGTTTATAATACTTCGTAACCTAAGAACCAGAGTTTTTTGTCTACGCTAGTCAGATGCTTCCTAGATGTTTTGATGAGCCAAAAACTAGTTCCAAATATATATAAAAAAATTGGTGTAAAGAAAGAATTTATTTATTTTCAACCCGAAATATGTGTCTTTTGTTTCTGGGAACCATTTTTACCTCTGTTCCCCCAGCATCACGTGCGTTAATGGTTCGATGGTTGCAGTGTGTTCGATAATCATGTCAGCATTAAAAACAAACAGCAGTAAGTGATGTACGCTGTAAATCGGTTACTAGAGGGAACTTGTTTCAAAGTTACTGTTGATGTGTTGCTTCTTCGTATCACCTCGTTGGATGTCTCCTCTTTTAAAGTTACGGAATGAGTTTTCTAAAACGTTCCAACGTTTTTAGTTATCGGCTACTGTGTGAATAACTGGATCCCGCTTGAAGAGATTGTCTTGTTTCAGTGGTCTAGTGCAGCTAAAATCATTCCTTCCGCATCCTTCTTCCTCCCTCTTATTAAATGTGTAAATCATATTTCTCCTTACTTGAAAAAAAAAATGTTCTCTCTTATTGACAAATGTTCAAATGTGTATAAGTCTTATGGGACTTAACTACGGGGTCATCAGTACTTAATCTTACAAACTACGTATGAACTACTTACGAACTAGGACGGCACAAATATCCATGCCCGAGGTGGGATACGAACCCCCGACCGTAGTGGCCGTGCAGACCGTGACTGAAGCGCCTCAGTCCCCTCGGGCACCGCGGCCGGCTCTTATTGACTATACAGAAGAAAAGAACAGAAGGCGATCTGAAATTATTAATTTTTTAAAATAGTCTGTGTGAGACCTCCACAAGCGCGGTTATAAATCCGCTGCAGTTATATTACTGGTATCTTTCATTAGGTCACAATTGTGCTTGACCGTTTTTGGTTCAAATGTTCAAATGTTTGTTAAGCTTAAGGGACTTAACTACGGGGTCATCAGTTCCTAAACTTACAAACTACTTATGAACTACCTACAACTAAGGACGGCACAAATATCCATGCCCGAGGGGGAATTCGAACCCCCGACCGTAGTGGCCGTGCATACCGTGACTGAAGCGCCTCAGTCCCCTCGGCCACCGCGGCCGCCCCGTTTTTGGTATTAGCTTCCGTTTTCAAGTGCTGATTCAACCCATATCGTTCAATCAACACCTATATATGAGATCTATATCACAAAAACGGTACATGGGCATGCACGATTTTGTTCAAATGTTGACGGCCGCGGTGGCCGAGGGGACTGAGGCGCTACAGTCACGGTCTGCACGGCGACTACTATCGGGGGTTCGAATTCCCCCTCGGACATGGATATTTGTGCCGTCCTTAGTATTAGCTAGTTCGTAAGTAGTTTGTAAGTTTGGGGACTGACGACCCCGTAGTTAAGTCCCATAAGCTATACAAACATTTGAACATTTTGTTCATATGTTTTTTTTTAGCTTAAGGGACTTAACTGCGGAGTCATCAGTCACGAAACTTACAAACTACTTATGAACTACCTTATACTAAAGACGACACAAACATCCATGCCCGAGGGAGGATTCGAACCCCCGACCGTAGCCGCCGTGCTGACTGTGACTGGCGCGCCGCAGACCTCTCGGCCAATGCGTCCGGCCATGATTTTGTCCTCATAAAGGTCCACAGTAATACAATTGTTGCGGAATTATTCACAATAAAAGTAATTATTTTCCCTCCTTTTTCTTTTAATTCGTTCGCGGTTCACAGGTGTCTGATTCCATATAATTCTTCCCTAAAATCTCCGTTTCGTTTCCTCACATATACTTTAGTTCTCCTAAAATTTTCATTTCTGCCAACTATATCGCTACCGTAAGACAATGTAAGCAAACGGTATCTTTATAAGATTTTGTTACGGTTTCTCTCATAACTTTATTTTCAAAAGTTCTTTGAATTGTTCCACTTACAACCAGAAATTTACTAACTTTTTATTCAGTCTCCTCGTCATTGTAAAAACTAAATCTAAATTTGTTAGCTATACTGATATGATTTCTTATAGCCCATCTTTGCTTTAACTTTACTATTCGTTTCCTTAAGATTTTTAAAAGGATGAGAGTTACCAAATTATTTGAAAGGTAAACGGATTTCTGTAAACTGTGTCTCATTTACTTCGGTCATTATTTTATCATTATTGATGGAATAGACATTAATACACGCATTTCCTAGATTTTTTTTGTTGTTTTTTTTCCCGAAATGTCGTCATTACAAATATTGAAAAGAGTATGCGATAAATATAGCCTTGTTTAAATACTGTATTAGCTAACGTCCGTTCACGTCTATTGACTATAGGGTCAATGATAAAATCAGTGTTGTTATAGAGACTGCTTATTACAAATCTTCGACTGATTGGAATACCTTCATTTTCCAGTACCTACCATAGTTTTGTTCCGCATACCCTCTCAAACACCTTTTCAAAATTGTCTAAGGTGAGATGCGTTTTGCATACTTTTTTCTGTTTGTATATTGCTGTGAAAATTATCCATAAATGATTCAATTTTTCTGAATGGGCTTATATAAATACTTATGTCATAAATTAAAGTAGGGAATGGAAATAAACCGTACACATAGCTGCTAGTGAAGTAGAAACAATGTAAATAATAAAGATCAGAATCAAATAAAACGTGTACAACGGTAGACAACGATGTTTTCTTCGTTTGTTGAACTTAATGAACTTGCACACACATACCGATAACTGGGTAATGTGACCAGTATGAAGCGTGCAATACAGACATATACACGACGTGTCATGCTGTGAAACATGTCAATAATCTTATGTTAGTCGGGCTTGTGATAAGAGTTATGGATTAGATACCGGAGCGTCGCAGATTCAAAACCCAGCCCATCACAGAATTACATATTTACCCGGCCTTCACCTCTCAACGATTTGAGGAGTCACCGGCAAGGACAGGCCGTTCGGATTCCACGCTGAATTGCAGGTCCACTAGCGCCGGATGAATAAATGGGATAGGCTAGGAGCATGCAAGCCTCCGAAGAGACGTGTAGTTGGAAGACTTGCACCAGACCACTGAGCCATACGAAATTATTATTAATCTTATTTTGAGACTGTAACGTCCAATCTTCCCACAGATCTGTTCGCAAATCTCTTTATGATACCTGACAGCAATTTAACCATTCCGATTCATACGCAAAATTTCATGCAGAGGTGTTCGGCTGATCAACATAATCCCTGCCCACACGATTAGGAATGTCGTTGATATAGGTCCCATTTGACAATGTCTGGGTCCCTAAATCGTCCAGTTGCGAATCCGTCGAGAATCACCCTCCAGAACTGTTGTCATCATGAAAGGGTATGAAATAATTTTCATGATACTTTCAATGGCATGATAAATACATTTTTTAAGAGAAGAATCTCGTTATCCTGTATGTGGCCGGTTTTCAAAGCGTGATTTTGATTTGAGTAATTTTTTAAACTGTTTATGGCCACAGAAATTCATAAGGGCTGTATGAATTACTTATTCCAGTGTTTTTCAATCTGTGAGTCGCGACCCCCAGGGGGGATCGCGAAGTCTTGTTCGGTGAGTAGCCAACACAAGCGGAAATACTTGTAGCGTAAAATAACTAGGCGTTCAGTAATACAAAAACGTATGCTTAAGTGAAATTAATTTAGTGTTAAAATTAAAGACTTCCATGTGTAACATTAGATATGAATGAAATAGATCCCTTTTTTTAATAATATAGTAAGTTGATGATTAATAGGTGCAAGGCCTGATAACAGTTTTCAGAAACCAACTGAAATGTAAAGGAACATGATACAATAAGCAATTCTGAAAAATTCGAAAAAAAATCTACTTCTTTACAAATCTACTTCTTAATGAGCGTAAATCGCGTCTGAGTCTTGCCTGAAATTCGAAATACTGGTTAAGCAAAATATATGTTTCTGATATAATACTTGTAAATACACAAAAATAACTACATCCAATAATTTAAAAGAAAGTTGTAAAAAGAAAGAAGATAATTTTCCCCTTTGAGATAACACAGCTACGATACGGTCCGTGACGAGAGGGAATCGTCAGAATATTTATAAATGGAAGGAGGTCGCATATTCGAAAAGGCTGAAAAACACTGATTTATTCAGTTCTACAATGATGATTTTACTGCGAGTGCGTCTAAAAGTAGACGACATGGGTAAGTGTAGAACAGAAATAACAATAAGCCAAAGCCATTCGACGCTACTGTGAAAAATTCTTGAGAAAATCGACTTTGAAGTTAGCTCAGGTTGGCGATTCTCGACCGTACTGCGCTCAACTACGTCGACCTCACAGAGATTCTCCGACCACAACAGTCGAGGTATCCCCGATCAAAAACAACACGGCGACGTGGATCACTGCCCACACGGCATACTTTGTGGTGCGCAACAGACGAGCGCAGTTCAGCGATTATCTCACTTACATTCAAAGGGAACAAGCGACAATATGTCAATACACGAACTACAGGCACACATATTGTAATCAATGGATAAATGGCGGAATATCATGAAACATAGAGATTGGACGATATACCTGAACTCTCAAGAGACTCGGATGTTCCTCAACAGATTCCGATTCATGACACCCTGGCACGGAACCGACACAAATGACAAAAACTGACGACACATTTATAAGCTTTACATTATGTGGTTTCCACTTACTTAATTTCTTCTTCTACACCCTTTTCAGCGAGATGGGGCGAAAGAAAACCTAACCAAAGCGAGGTATTGTGTTGATGTAAATTGACTCATGTTCCAACTTCAACGTGTGTTTTTGTGTTTCGTCTTTTTTCTGTTTTTACATGTTTATTTATTTTTATTGAAAGAGTTTCAAACAGTTACTTTTAGGGGAAGTACCCTCAAGAACACAAATAGAAACCACGAATTTGGTTTCATAAATTTCGGAAGAAGCCGAAAAAAAGGTGGTAGCGTTGTGACATGACAACCACAGGGCAGATGGTTCGATTCCCGCAGTGGCATATCTTTATTTATTTATTTCCATTGTGTTCGAATAATTACAAAATTTTAATATGCAATGGTAATTTCAATGAAAACTACACAAATTTTTGAATCATCCTGGCAGATTAAAATTGTGTGTCGGAACCGGGAATCGACCTGGGACCATTGCCTTTAGCGGGCAAGCGCTCTACCGACTGAGCTTTCCTCACAATCGTTGCTAATGGCTTTCCAAGCAGCTAATCTACTTAACCATCACTTTAGGTGACGACAAAGTGTTCAGATCATCTATATACACATAAAGAAGACCTGACAGCTCATGGGTTTACAGATCGCAAAGTGTTTCATATAACTGAATACGAAAACAATAAAAAAAATTAAATAAACAATCGCCACAGTGAGATTCGAACCACCGACTCTATGTTTGTAAGGCCACAAGGCCAGTTTGTGAAGAGCTACATAGCTGTTTTTCGAAAGTCATCTCTATCGTTGCTAATGGCTTTCCGAGCAGCTAATCTACTTAACCATCACTTTAGATGATGACGTGGTGTTCATAAACAAAAACTGACAACTCATGGGTTTACAGATCGCAAAGTGTTTCATATAACTGAATACGAAAACAATAAAAAAAATTAAATAAACAATCGCCACAGTGAGATTCGAACCACCGACTCTATGTTTGTAAGGCCACAAGGCCAGTTTGTGAAGAGCTACATAGCTGTTTTTCGAAAGTCATCTCTATCGTTGCTAATGGCTTTCCGAGCAGCTAATCTACTTAACCATCACTTTAGATGATGACGTGGTGTTCATAAACAAAAACTGACAACTCATGGAATTACAGATCGCAAAGTGTTTCATGTAACTGAATTCGAAAACAATAAAAAAAACACACAATCGCCACAGTGGTATTCGAATCACCGACTCTATGGTAGTGAGGCCACAAGGCTAGCACCTGCGCTACGCCGACATATACTGTAACTGTTTTAATCATTGGTGCTTACGTGTGCAAAAACTTCAAAGTCGATTTTATCGACAATGTTTTAGAGTAGCGTCGAATGGCTTTGGCTGATTGTTATTAGGTTCTGAACGTCACGTACCATAAATATAAAAAAATTCTAAAATCCGACACCTATGTGGTCTCAGAGGAAGGCCTCGCGTCATGGAGAAGGTGGGTACGCCAGTGGAAGAGCTCCTAACGTTCCACCGTTATCTGCCCGGCAAGAGCGGAGATGCGCGCGCCGGGTTGCATATGAGGCGGGGGCGACGAGGGCGTGTCCCGCGGCGTATGATATCGCCGGCTGGGTGGAGCCAGGCGCCCATGCATCATCCGCCGCCCCCGCCCCCACAAGAGATAACGCCCCGGCGAGGCGGCTCACATGGCGCCGGCTGCAGCGCGGGATTACATTTTACTTGCTGATTCTGGGGGCGTCTGCCCGGTTATTGTTGGCCACCCTCGCCGCTGAGTAAGCTGCGCGTCTCAGCAGCCTCCCGCGCGGCACTTATCACCGCTGCGATAAGATTTATTCCGGAGGCGCCGGCGAGAAACGCGGCGATTCGGGGGAAAGTGCAGGGAGGGTGTCGGCGGACGATCTAGATGCAGACGGGCTATTGCTAAAAGGTACGGCCTATCTCCTAGGGCAGAGAGTCGCAGCAAACATGCTTCGCGAGGACATGCCTGGTGGGGATCCATCGTCACAGTATATAGGGTGGGGAGTCATGTGGGGGCTTGGTAACTGAGAAAATAGATCCCGCGTAAAAGCTTCATGACACGTCTAATTGCTTTATACAGTACTAGTTGTAAACCCAGCGTTGCCTGGGTGTTTATTTATTCTATACTCTGGTACTTCAGCTCCCTTTCCCTCCTCTCTCTGCATTCACCTCTTTCTCTCCCATCTCTCTGCTCGTTTCCATCTTTCCCTCTCTCACCAAAGTTTTTTGCAAGGTGTACCATACAAACATTTATATACCCAATGACCTTTATCTTGGTTTACAAGTCATGTCTACAAAAATTCAACAAGATCGGAGCAAAACTATGCGTTTGTCAAAGTCCGTAAGTTAAGTACCCTCCACCATGCATCGAAAGAAATTTTATACCGACAGTGACATTCCTCTTGTTTTCAATCGCAAGTGTGTAAAAATGTTCAAATGTTTGTTAAGCTTATGGGACTTAACTACGGGGTCATCAGTCCCTAAACTTACAAACTACTTATGAACTACTTACAAACTAGGACGGCACAAATATCCATGCCCGAGGGGGGATTCGAACCCCCGACCGTAGTGGCCGGTGGCCGTGCTGACCGTGACTGGAGCGCCTCAGTCACCTCGGCCACCGCGGCCGGCCCACGTGTGCGATATTTCAACAATATCGGAACAAAACTATAGATTCGTATACAATGAAAATACAGGGTCACATTGAAAACCACACTTCGTTATTCTCTAAATTCCAGTTTTATTTTATACAACCCTTGCTATGAGAATAATAAAAACAACAACAAAAGATCTGTGAAGTCGGCCAAGCCGTTCTCAAGTTATGGCGCGACCAAGGTATTTAGGGATCCATTTTTATGTTGCAAGGTATCCTCCCTCAAGCACCGAAGGGACCTTTAGGTAGACGCTGACCTTCCTTTTGTTTCGAAGTTCAAATATATATAAAAAAAAAAAAAAAAAAAAAAAAAAAAAAAGAAATAAAACGAATAAATAAATATTTACCAAGTTCGTAGAGTCGAATATTAGGAAACTGCGAATTGTGTTGTAAATGAAGTTGAGGTAAAGACTACCATATATATGTCACTTCTAATCGGACTGTTATCTGCTTAGTCTCTCCTTGAAATGGTCAAAGTCGTTAATATGATCAATGTACACACTTTGCTTCACATAAGCACCCAAGAAAAAGTCTAGGGGCGTCAAGTCCGGGATAGTGTAGGCCATGCATTAAATCCACCTTTTCCTATCCTAGTGGTGGAGTGCCGTCTATGGGTGGAAGAAGACACCATCTTCATCTTGCATTTATGGCACTGTATACAATCGCAACATGTATGTATAGTTGTTTTACGTCAAAGTTTGCTTCGCAAAGAAATATGGCACTATAATTTTACTATACTCTCCTGTAAAATAAAAAGAACACCGTGAAATTATCGACCCAGCAGAGGGAAATTTTATTGACATTCTTGAGGATGGATACAGCAGACGATCATATAGACAGAGCCATACGCAAGTAAGTGCAGTTACCAGAACGTGTGCAACGTCGACAGTAGTACCGTGTATCCCTCCGTTTACAGCAATGCCAGCTGCAGTTCTCCCATGGAAACGATCATAGAGATGCCGAATGTAGTCTTGCGGAATGGCCTGTCATGCAATTTCCATCTGATGCCTGAGCGGAGACAGATTTCCTTCCGGTCGTACAGACCGCCCAACATGACGTTTCATCCAGTCCAAAACATGTTCTATAAGGGACAGATCTGTGGATCGTGGTGACCAGGGTACTTGATATACATTTTGAACAGCACGTTGACTGGTACGGGATACATGTAGACGTGCATTGTCTTTTTGGAAAAGCATATCGCCGTTTGGTGCATGAACGGTAGCAAGGCGCGTTGATCGATGGTTTCGATATACTGTGAACTGTTGATTGTTCCCTCGATGATCACCAATGGCCAGTATAGGATATGGCTCCTCACATAATGATGCACGATCATACGTATCGTTAGGACGCCTACCACTCAAGCTCCAACGTTGTTCAGACCGCCTTCAGTAGAGTCGCAATAGACGCTTATGGCAAGACGAATGGAGACGTGCCGTCTTCAGTGATGAGTGTCGCTTCTGCCTTGCTGCCAATCGTCGTACGCATGTGCGGCGTCGTGCAGGGGAGCCCGAAAATATGGAGTGTAAACGACAGAGGCACATGGGCGCCGCATCATGGTATGGAGAGAGCCATATCCTATACTGGGCGTTCTCTTCTGATCACCGTCGAGGGAACATTAAACAATGCACGGTCCGCTGAAACCGTCATTCAACCCGTCTTGCTACCGTTCATGCACCAACCAGGCGATATGTTTTTCCAACGGAACAATATACGTCCGCATGTATCCCGTACCATACAACTTGCTCTTCATGGTGTACGACAACTACCCTGGCCAGAAAGAGCCCCACATGTCCCCCATTGAGCATGTTTGGGACCGCAAAAAAGTGATTTCTGTGGCACTGCAGATCAGTTACGATTAGCTGGCATTGAGTTTCTATTGCGCAACTAAGTCTAGTGTATTTCCCAACATGACTCATTCTCAGACTGTAGGGGCATAATGTAATGAATTCATAACAAACGCTGATAAAGGTGTGGATACGGAAATGGATAAATGATTACTGTAATTATAAGAACTGGTGGGAAGTCCTGAATCTTTCCTTGCATTCAGGATTGTTGACCAAAGAGACAAAGGTGTAAAAAGTGATGAAACTGATGTAGAACGAGGTCGTGAGTTGGTCGGTCTTTGTTTTTGCTGCAAGACAGCATACAATCAGAAACCGTAGAAGGAACTGAGTTGTGTTTAAAGAAATGAAAATTTGTGATTTGAGGTAATGCGATCGCTAAAACGATTTTCGCGGTAGTTTTCATTCTTAGATGAGGGACCAAGGGAAGATGCTCATAGTCATTTAATTACTGTTGCAACATATCGTTCGAGATTTACTAGACCAGTTTGGGAGAAAATATCGAGGTTCAAAAGTAATTAAAAGAACTTTTTTTTGTAAAGAATACTTGCATATTCACCGAGGTGAGAAGATCTCATTGTTTATTCCTTTTCGATTAATAATTGAAGAATGAAAAAGTATTAATAAAACTTTCTCGGGCATCAAGCCGCGTCAGGTGTTTTACTGCCCACGAGCTATCGACCGGGATCTCCGTTGCCCAGATGGAGCAAAACGTAGAACTACGGAACGTATTGTGATCAACATGACAGCAGAAAACATCGATGCTAGTGCCATCTCAGCGCTTCTAAAAGGACTTAAATTTGGTTCTTCGCCATGAAGCATCCCCCTTCACTGACATATTAAGTGGTGTTGAACAGGGGGTTCCTAAGTTTCTTCATGAAACAGTAGAAAAAATTCGTGGAGGAACGAGCCACATCCTTTTGAAATCCAAGTTACTAACACCAAACATGACTAGAGCTTAACGTTGTGGTCTCCATCCCTCCGCAACCATTCTCTCAGCGCAGTCCTGACATCTGACAAGGGCAATTCTGCAGTCCTATTGGAACTAGACGATTATGACGCAAAACATTCGACAGTTGTTGGAGGAAAATACGTACCAAAGACTGTCTCGTGACTCAATACCGAGAACAGTAAGTGAGACTTCAGAGCTTCAAAGCGGTTAATCGTTCGAAGAGAGTAAGATTAAGAAACTCCTGTCTTTGGCAACCACACTACCTACGTTGTACGCCTGTACAGTATGCTAAAGGTGGTTAAGAAGGACTTGTCGTTATAACCGATAGTGAGTACCATCGGACCACCGACTCGCTGAACACCTGACCAGACTCTTACCATAATGTTTTAACAAGATAGATGATGTGATGTTGGGAACCCCATTAGCTCAATTTGTAGATAACCTCGTTATGGAGCATTTCGAGGACACTGTCTTGGACGCGGCTCCTAAGAAGCGCCGTTGTTTTTGTCGCTACGTTGACGATATCTTCGTCATATAACTTTCTTGGAACACGACAGCAACATATACGGCCAAATCAGAATCACAATGGAATATTTCTTTTGTGTATATTGTGGCCACGAGCTTAGTGTAGCATTTAAAGCATTACGCAGCGGCAGCAACCCATTTGACTCTGCAATTTCAAATAGATTTTATTATGATATTTATTCTGATGTATTTGCAGCACAAGCTGACTTGACCTTTGTGCACAGATGCCATAAATATAGACATGTTTGCTAACTCAGTGGAACGCAGTCAAATCAGTTGCAAAAGTGTAATTAAGCAAATCTAATTATAGTCGAGCCGAAATACCATGATCCCTGGTGCTTGCGCCAGTCGGCTTTGAGCGACGGCTGTGGCAGCAGATCATTGGAATAAGTTAAATGTGAACATTTCTCTGCGCATGCGCGCGTGTGGCTGCTCTATTCACTGTTGCCAGTTCTGTCAGGCAAAATCGACCGTTACCGGTTCTTTCCGGCAGAGAACTAACTATTTGGCAACAAGGTTTCTGCGACCAGGGCGGTCTTCCAGCCCAGTTGGCGGAGCCAGAGGTCATCGTGTTTCGGCCCGACTATAATTGGTGTGTGTGCTTTCATGTAGTTACATAGTTACAATAAACAAATCCAGCGTCTTGACCAGAAAAGTACTTTCACTTAATTGTATCACAAAAGTCTGTTGTGATTAGTTTATAAAGATGACAAAATGTAAAATTTATCATGTGTGTTCAGTTATAGTAATTTTTGGTAAATTATATCATTGTTTTTCTATCTCCGTCGTGTTGAGACATCATTGCACGCCGTACACATTACATTCAGTGAAGCGACACTTACTTAAGAAAGTAACTGTTTTACGATCAGTTAATTATAAAGAATGGTAAATGAAACTTATAACAATAAAATTTGTAAGTACTATTGTTAAGGCTTAGCTGACAGATTTTTTTCCTTATCTTCCTTTTCCCCCTCCACAATCTAGATTTCCTCTTTCCATCTTTCCGAATAATATATTTCATCTCAGCATTCACTCTTTTAATCTCCTTAGCATATTCTTAGCTAGTAGGCATATAAGTGTGTATTTAGCTGGTGGAAGTTGGTTTCATGTCTGCTTGGTAATGATTGTGCATCCAAAATGCTGCTCGTAGCAGGTTATCCGCTTTTCTATTTTCTTATACGTTTTTAGACCAACTCCTGCATTACTCACTTCAGATTTTGTATTTATAACCCTGTGCTCACCTTATAACCAGTCTTGTTCGAACACCGAACTTCAAGAAGCCCCACTAAATCTAATTTCAATCAATTAAATTCCCTTCTTGAGTGTGCCAACCTACCTGCACAGTTAAAGGATCTAATATTCCAGGTTCCGATTATAGATTGCCAGTTTTGTTTTCGCTAATAATTATAGCTTCATTTTGAGAAGTACTTGCATGGGGATAGTGGCCGAGCGGTCTGCGGCATGCCAGTCACGGTCTGCACGGCCGCTGCGGTTGGGGGTTCGAATCCCCCTTCGGGCATGGATGTTTGCGCCGTCTTTAGTATAAGCTAGTTCGTAAGTAGTTTGTAAGTTTAGGGTCTGATATCCCCGTAGTTAAGTCCCATAAGCTCTGCAAACATTTGAACATTTTGAATGGGGATACAGAGACAGGAGGCGGCGTGGTAACTCAATGGACTCGCATTCGGGTGGACGCCAGTTCACACCAATCTCCGGCCATTCTAATTAAGGTTTTCCATGATTTCCTTAAATTACTCCGGGAAAATGCTGCGACGATTGAAAGGGCACAGACAATTTCCTTCCCTACCAATAGCAAAAAATAAAATAAAAAATAAAATACAAATGAAATAAATCAGAGCGTATGCTTTCGTCTATAATGAGCACGATGTAGACGGGACGTTACCAAATATGGTCAATATTAAGCACCCTAACACGCTACTTTTTTTCCTTCGCACGGAGGTGCGAATGAGATATTATTTTTCACCCGGAATATTTTATCCAAAATGATGTTCCTTTAATTGTACAGGAGAGCTGCATACCTCAGGAATGATACGTCTGACGAGCCTCTCAACAGATACTTCACAATTGTAATTGCACCAATGGCACGGCTTTCTGCATCACTAAATCAGACTCTATCAACGTCAAGGTCCATTGTGCATGAAGTGGGTGTACATATACCTAGTACAGACAAGTAAAATGATATCTTAATGAATAGAATACTCGCAATTTCACTTTACAGTTGCAGCTCATAAAACAGACTGAATCTAAAATAAAAAAATATACAAATCATTGTTTTACTTTCTATTTTTGTAAAATTGACGCAGCGAGAATTTGATGCTCCGCCATTTTGTTCGTCACTGTGCGAATACCTCTTGCGGCAGCAATGGCTTTCTGGGAGGTCGAAGACTGCCGTCGTCGCCAGTTTCTTTTTGTGCCGCTCATGAAAGAAAAGAAAAACATCTTTTGTAGTTACGAGAAGTATCTAACGATTACATAAAATTACAAAAAAGTATTAAACATAGTAATCGTACTTTTAGAAACAATTTATCACCCACGCTGAATAAGCAAATTATGACTTCATGACATCTTTTTCACATTACACACGTCCAGTTACGAACCTCTCCGAAACTCAGAAGGCAAGTGTGGGATTAATTAGAAATGAAAAACGTAGTTGATACGGATCGGAGAGATACGTCTTAATCATCAGAGAGGCTAGAGGTAACCAACTTTGCGTCAAACAGTCTGCCACCGTGTGCAGAGTGTTAATTTTATCTCTCCCTATTTATCTTTTTTATCCAACACAGCCCCTCTTATGCAGATTAGTGTGAGAGAGTACTTCGAAGTAAGTGCGTTCCTGTGTCGTGCTGCGACCGAGAAATTCCGTAATTTGTATCTATATATAAAAGACTTGTGTGTGTGTGTGTGTGTGTGTGTGTGTGTTTGCTTGTGTGTGTGTGTGTACTCCCAGATTTTTCTCTCTAAATACTCACTGTCAGCCACTCGCAGTTATGGTGATAGATAAGCCTTGGTCAAATGTTAGTAAAGAAGTTTAGTCACGATGCCTAACTGTGGGTACGCGCAGCCATCAAACATCCGCGAAATAGCGATAAGAATTTGTTGTAAAAGCGATATAGTCTGTGAGTTAAGAACATGAGAAAATGCGCTTGTTACTTCATTTGTTCAACATAATATGAATGATTGCAAGGTCTCGTCTAATTATAAAATGTATTTTAATCTAACAGCGTGTTTTCGTCACACTCATCTTACCGACGATGAACAGAGACAATTCATACAAATTTACAGTTTTATTACGCTCTTGATGGAATTTGACCTAAACTAAAGGAAGATCTCTGTCTACGGATGATTTCGTTCAGTGGATGGTGGAGGGTACCTTACAGCAGACGTTCTCTCCATTCTCACAATCAAAATTGGTACATGTATGTGTGTTTCCACGAGAAAATGTTTTTGTACTCCACAGGCCACGCATGGTGCACGGCGAAGGGTTGTTGCTGTTGTTATGTCCGCAGATTCGTTTGATGCAGTTCTCCACGCCACCCTGTCCTTGTAAACCTCTTCATCTGAGAATAAGAAAGGCAAGCCACATACTTTCCAATCTGTTTATTGTATTCGTCCCTCGACCTTCCACTACGATTTTTACCCCACACGCTTCCTTCTAATGCTAAGTTGACGATTCCCTGATTTCTAAGAATGTGTCTCTCAAATATACCTCTTAATTCTGTTGAGCGCCTCGTCATTAGCTACCTGATCTACCCATCTAATCTTCAACATTCGTTTGCACCACAGCATTTCAAAAGCTTATATCATCTTCTTGTTTGATTTCCTTATCGCCACTCTCATGAACCACAGACATTGCCGAGGTGGGGTGGCTTGCGTGCCTCAACGATACAGATAGCCGTACCGTAGGTGCAACCACAGCGGAGGGGTATCTGTGGAGAGGCCAGACAAACGTGTGGTTCCTGAAGAGGGGCAGCAGCCTTTTCAGTAGTTACAGGGGCAACAGTCTGGATGATTGACCTAGCTGGCCTTGTAACATCAGCTAATGTGGCTTTGCCACACAGCTACTGCGAACGGCTGAAAGCAAGGGGAAACTACAGCCGTTATTTTTCCCGAGGACATGCAGCTCTACTGTGTGAACATATGATGATGGCATCCTCTCGGGTAAAATATTCCGGAGGTAAAATAGTCCCCCATTCGGATCTCCGGGCGGGGACTACTCAGGAGGATGTGATCATCAGGAAAGACAATACTGGCATTCTACGGGTCGGAGCGTGGAATGTTAGATCCCTTAATCGAGTATGAAAATTAGAAAATTTAAAAAGGGAAATGGATAGGTTGAAGTTAGATATAGTGGGGATTAGTGAAGTTCGGTGGCAGGATGAACAGGAGTTCTGGTCAGGCGAGTACAGGATTTAAATACAAAATCAGTTGGGGGTATCACAGGAGTAGGATTGATAATGAATAAGAAAATAGGAATGCGGGTAAACTACTATGACCAGCACAGCGATCGCATTATCATTGTCAAGATAGATACGAAGCCAACACCGACAACAGTAGTACAGGTTTATATGCCAACTAGCTCGGCCGATGATGAGGAGATCGAAGAAATATAGGAGGAGCTAAAGGAAATTATTGAGACAATTAAGGGAGAGGAAAACTTAATTGTTATGGGAGACTGGAATTCGGTAGTAGGACAAGGAAGGGAAGGGAAGATAGTGGGTGAATATGGTCTGGGCAAAAGGAATGAAAGAGGAAGCCGCCTGGTAGAATTTTGCACGGAACATAATTTAGTTATAACAAACACCTGGTTTAAGAATCACAAAAGAAGGTTGTATACGTGGAAGAGACCAGGAGACACCGGGAGATACCAGATAGATTTTATAATGGTAAGACATAGATTTCGGAACCAGGTTTTGAAGTATAGGACATACCCAGGGGCAGACATAGACTCTGACCATAACTTGTTGGTTATGAACTGTAGGCTGAAACTGAAGAAACTACAGAAACGTAGGAATATAAGGAGATGGGACCTAGATAAATTGAAGGAACCTGAAGTTCTTAAGAATTTCAGAGGGAGCTTCAGGCAACAATTTACAGAAACAGGGGAAAATAAAACAGCTGAGGAGGAATGGGTAAAATTGAGAGATGAAATAGTGAAGGCAGCAGAGGACAAAATAGGTAGGAAGGCAAGACCTACAAAGAATCCTTGGATATCACAGGAGATACTAAATTTAATCGATGAAAGGAGAAAGTATAAAAATGCAATAAATGAAACAGGCAAAATGGAGTACAGACGACTAAGAAATGAGATTGACAGGAACTGCAAAATGGCTAAGCAGGAGTGGCTAGAAGCCAAATGCAAATCTGTAGAAGAATGTATAAGAAGGGGAAAAGTAGATACCGCCTACAGGAAAATAAAAGAGACATTTGGGGACAAGAAAAGCAACTCTACGAATATCAAGAACTCAGATAGGAAAGCACTTCTCAGCAAAGAAGGGAAAGCTGAAAGGTGGAAAGAGTATATAGAGGGGCTCTACAAAGGAAATGAACTTCGAGACACTATTGTAGGATGGGAAGAGGATGTAGATGATGATGAAATAGGAGATACTATACTGAGAGATGAATTTGACAGAGCACTGAAAGATCTAAGTCGAAACAAGGCCCCTGGAGTAGATGATATCCCGTCAGAGTTACTGAAGTCTCTGGGAGAACCAGCCATGACAAAATTGTTTCACCTGGTGTGTAAGATGTATGAGACAGGCGAAGTACCCTCAGACTTTAAGAAAAATGTTATAATCCCCATTCCAAAGAAAGCGGGTGCAGACAGGTGTGAAAACTACAGAACCATCAGTTTAATAAGTCATGGTTGCAAAATATTAACACGAATTATATACAGAAGGATGGAAAAACTGGTAGAAGCAGACCTCGGGGAAGATCAGTTTGGGTTCAGGAGAAATGTAGGAACACGGGAGGCAATACTCACTTTACGGCTTATCCTAGAAGATAGATTAAGAAAAGGCAAACCAACATTTCTAGCATTTGTAGATTTGGAGAAGGCTTTTGACAATGTTGATTGGAATAAACTCTTTCAAGTTCTGAAGCAAGCAGGAGTAAAATATAGGGAGCGTAAGGTTATTTGCAACTTGTACAAAAATCAGACAGCGGTTGTCAGAGTTGAAGGGCATGAAAGGGTTGCAGTGGTTGGAAAGGGAGTAAGACAGGGTTGTAGCCTTTCCCCAATGTTGTTCAATTTGTACATTGAGCAAGCTATAAAGGAAAGCAAGGAGAAATTTGGAGAAGGAATTAAAGTTCAGGGTGAAGAATTAAAAACATTGCGTTTTGCCGACGACATAGTAATTCTGTCAGATACAGCAAAGGACCTGGAAGAGCAATTGAACGGAATGGACAGTGTGCTGAAAGGTGCATATAAGATGAACATTAACAAGAGTAAAACTAGGGTAATGGAGTGCAGTGTAAGAAAATCAGGTGATGCTGAAGGAATTAGACTAGGTAACGAAACTATAAAGGAGGTAGTTGAGTTTTGTTACTTGGGCAGTAAAATAACAAATGATGGTCGCAGTACAGATGATATAAAATGCAGAATGGCAATGGGTAGAAAGGCGTTTTTGAAAAAGAGAAATTTGTTAACATCGAATATTGATTTAAGCCTAAGGAAGTCCTTTCTGAAGGCATTTGTATGGAGTGTTGCCTTGTATGGGAGTGAAACATGGACGATAAGCAGTGTGGACAGAAAGAGGATAGAGGCTTTTGAAATGTGGTGCTACAGAAGAATGCTGAAGATTAGGTGGGTGGATCGCGTAACTAATGAAGAGGTACTGAACCGAATTGGGGAGAAAAGAAATTTCTGGCATACATTGACTAAAAGAAGGGATAGATTGGTAGGACACATTCTTAGACATCAAGGAATTGTGAATTTAGCGTTGGAGGGAAGTGTGTGGGGTAAAAATCGCAGAGGGAGACCAAGAGACGCGTATAGTAAGCAGATTCAAGTGGATGTGGGTTGTCGTTCTTATGAGGAGATGAAAAGGCTTGCTCAGGATAGAGTAGGGTGGAGAGCTGCATCAAACCAGTCTCTGGACTGAAGACCACAACAACAACACATCGTCCACGTTTCTTTGCAATGCTACACTCTAGACAAATGCTTTCGGAAAGGATATCCTAACATTTACATTAATAATGGGTAACAAATTTCGTATCTTTAGAAACGCTATTCTTCCCATAGCCATTCTACTTTTATTTCCTTACTTCGGGAATCGGAAGTTGTTTTGCTACCCAAATAACAAAACCCGACTACTGCTTTTATTGTCTCATTGCCTAATCTAATTCCTTCAGCATCGTCTGGTTTTCTGACACCACGTTCCATGAACCTTGTTTAACCCCCCCCCCCCCCTCCCTTCCCACTGCTCTTCAAGACACTGTCCATTCCATTCAATTGCTATTCTAAACTTATTATATCATCGACAACGTGAAAGTCTTTACTTCTTCTTCCCGAACTTTACTTCCCTCTCCAAATATTTCCTTTCCATTCCTTCAAAGCTTAATCAATGTACAGATTGAACAACATTGGGGAAAGATTACAATCCTGTCTTACTGCCTTTCCAACCACTGCGACCCTTTCATGACCTTCGACTCTTATAACTGCTGTCTGGTTTTTGTACAATTTGAATATAACTCTTCGCTACCTATTTTTTACCGCTGCTTCCTTCAAAATTGTAAGAAATGTAATCCAGTCAACATTATCAAAAGCTTTCTCCAGGTCTACAAATGCTGAAAACGTAGGTTCGCCTTTCCTTAATCTTCCTTCTAGGATAAGTCTTAAGGGACGTTGCAATACATTTCGATACATTTCCCTAATAATCATAAGTATTGCTAGAAACATGTAGTTTTTCAAGTGTTGGGGAGGGAGGAGATGGTCGGATATTAGGGGCAAAGAGACTAAGGGAGGGCGGAGTGAGGGATGGATGGGGGAGTTGAGCGAGGAGTAGAGCGAAGGAGGAGGTGCAAGAGAAGAAGAATGCAGAGATATATGGGCAGAGAGAAGGTGGTGGATAAAAAAGGTGGGAGTAGGAGATGGACAGCGAGAAAGGGGGCGGGGAGGAAATGACTTAGAAACGGGCGATACCTATAGAGTGTGTAGTAAAAACGAGGACGTGGAGAAGGAAGAGGAGCAGGAGGAGAAGGAGGTGGAGATGGAATGGGCGGGGGATGGACGACGAAAGGAAGGAGGAGAAGGAATAATAGAAGTTCGGAGTCAATAAATTCTTGCGCAACGTACGTTACTAAAACTAGTCTTTTATCAGCAAAAAACACAACCAATCGCTCGCTATACTAACTGAACTTTTACAGTCTAGAAATCGTAAAATTTTCCCCTGGAACCATTGTCCCTCGATTAATGAAAAAAAAGTCCTTAGCTACGTAACTGTATGAATCTTGAACCTCAGTCACGGGTAATGAAGAATCTAAATTTATAACCTATAAAACGTGCCTGACAAGAGAAACCTTTTCTTACTGCACTTTCTTCAGGCGACGAAGGGTGCAGATTTATGATCGCTCCGGGTCCGGCTAATAAGCTAGCCGCTGACCGCGTCTCATTTCGTCTTCCTCTAATTAGATATGGATCGGGTGGGGGGAGCGGGTCTGGGCCGCACCTCGCGACTCCGTGGGACCTCGGCGGAGGGTCGCCGGGGGTAGGGGGTAGGGGGTCTGGGGGCCGATATAATCAATGGGCGGTAAGGTGAGCCGGGAACACGCGCGCGCCCAGTACGTAAATAACGCCATTGTCAGGCGGGCGACGTAATTGCTGCGCATGTCCGGCCGGCCAGCATGGCCGCCGGCGCCGCCGCCGCAGCCGCCGCCGGCTCCCAGCGACCTGCCGGACAGGCGGCTCTCGCTGGCAGCTTGCAGGTACGGCGGGATAATTGCGACACGGTACTCGTGTAGACGACTCCGGCAGCGCGGGGTGGCTTCACTGGCCGAGCAACCGCACGCGTTTGCAACAGTTGTGCGGGTGTCGCTTGCGCGGAGGTGCAATGTATTATTGCAGTGGTTTTTCAACCTGTGGGGCGCGACCCCCTGGGCGGCAGAGTGGCCAGATTGGATGATATACCGGGTGATCAAAAAGTCAGTATAAATTTGAAAACGTAATAAATCACAGAATAATGTAGATAGAGAGGTAAAAATTGACACACATGCTTGCAATGACATCGGGTTTTATTAAAAGAAAAAAAAATTCTTCATCTGATTAGAAAAGCAATAATTAGCATAACAAATTAAGACAAAGCAAATATGATGGCTGGCCGCGGTAGCCGAGGAGACTGGAGCGCTCCAGTCACGGTCTGCACGGCCACTACGGTCGGGGGTTCGAATCCCCCCTCGGGCATGGATATTTGTGCCGTCCTTAGTCTTAGTTAGTTCATAAGTAGTTTGTAAGTTTAGGGACTGATAGCCCCGTAGTTAAATCCCATAGACTTTACAAACATTTGAACAAATATGATCTTTACAGGAATTGCTCAATATGTTCACCATCATTCCTCAACAATAGCTGCGGTCGAGAAATAACGTTGTGAACAGCACTGTAAAGCATGTCCGGAGTAATGCTGAGGCATTGGCGTCGGATGTTGTCTTTCTGCATCCCTAGACATGTCGGTCTATCACGATACACTTGCGACTTCAAGCAACCCCAAAGCCAATAATCGCACAGACCGAGGTCTGGGGACCTGGGAGGCCAAGCATGACGAAAGTGGCGGCTGAGCACACGATCATTATCAAACGACGCACAGAAGAGATTTTCACCCGTCTAGCAATACTTTTTTTTTCTAACAAAACCCCACGTCATTCCAAGCATGTGTGTCAATTTTTACCTCTCTATTTATATTATTCTGTGATTTATTCAATTTTCAATTTTATACTGAATTTTTGATCACCCGGTATACCGTATGTTATCGCGTAAATGAATCGGGATTTCTTATAACAAAAAAGAAAAAAGAAAAAAGAAGTTCAAGAAATTTTTTTCGAACAATTTTCTTGAAAACAGTAGGGAGGGAATAATGTGAGTAAGAATTCAGAAACGAAGAAAACCATTGTATAGGCAGGTAAAAGTTAGATTTACGGTAATTTGTAATAAATAAATAAAAAAATTAAATTAAAAATGGAAAAAGGTCGTACCTACCGGTATTTATTTTAAATTAACACAATTTATTTTCAGTGAACACATTATGACAGTTTCATTTTGCCTACAATGAAGAGCAGGAATGTATTTTTTCATTGTTTACTTTCTCTCACTATTTTGCGGCATCACGTTCGTCACTATCAGCACTAGTTTCAGGATCAGATAACACGTTCTCTCCTTCAGTTTCATTATTCCACAACATGTAGTCCTCGGAACCGACAATGGCACAATAAATTGCAATTAAAAAAATACTCTTCTGAACAATATCGACACTAAATTTCTCCCATGCACGGATTATCCACTCACACATCGTTGGTATTGATGGCTTCCTTATCTTGCCTTCTGAAGTCAGCTGATGAGATCCTGCCGCCATCCATTGCGTATAAGGCATCGAAGATGTTCTTTCAAAGGTTTGTTGACGCTGACATCTAAGGTTTGAAGAATGGACGTTAAACTTCAAGGCATGATGACAGGATAGGACTTCATCCGTTTCATTTTCTCCTTTACAGCTTCCACAAGGTAATAACGCCCCTGGTCATCTTCCCCAGACTTTCTCAGATCTACCATCAAATCTGCTGTAATCCAGCCCTCCACCTTTTTTTTTTTTTTTTTTTTTTTTTTTTTTTTTTTTTTTTTTTTTTTAAAGTTGTAAGTGAACTCCATTTGGGGAAGTCTCCTTTGGTAATGTCTTCCTTATAAAGATGGCATTCGATGGACGTTTATTACCGTTTGCTGTAACGCACATCACTGTACATCTTAGAATATCCGCTTCTATAGTCTTCACAAGGACACGTTTTGAGCCAGCTGGAGCAATGGTTGTGTCATGCGGCAATTTAAGAAACACTGGCGTCTGGTTAGCATTACCAGTCTGGGAGAGAAAATAGTCATACCTTAACCTTCTAGTGTAGAGGTAATCACTCGCACAAAGATGTTCTACGTAGCCTGAGATTCTGCCGTATCATAAAAAGAATCACACAAACAATGCTTGCTATTAAATAATTTCTGTCAATGTTTAGCGTGGCAGCTCTCTCGTGAGTTTTGTTCTGAATCATTTCATAAGAGACAGCACGACCATCATTCATCTGCATTAACATAAGCAATGCAACCATTATCAGTTTCGGAATATTTCCGTGTTTTAGGACCACGGAAAGATTTGGAGATTTCTTTTATAGCCGCAAGTTTACCTTTTTGTCTCCGCCAGTACCGTACTGAATTAGGATCGAAGGAGAACTGTCGTCCATCAGCTTTCACTCTATTTGTATCAGCGTAAAATAACAAATTTAATTTATAATTTGCTGTGTAGTTTCAGTATTTCGCTATTATGACTACTTACAGCAAACTGACTTACAAATATATCTGCAGCTTAACGTTTCAAATTTATGGTATGTTGTGACAATGAAAATATTCGTTCGTGGCCATACCACTGTGTCCATTGTTATCCATTGTCAAGTTATCTGAAGGCCGCTCCAGTAAGAACTAACTGGGAGAGGGAATATGCGCGGTATTAATAAAATAATTTTTTAATTATGAAAATTCGTGTGTGTGGGGAATGTGCGAGGGTACAGGCTTTTGAGTTGGTTAACCCAGTTGATCCTACGAGCCTTCCAGAAGGATTGTATTCTTATACTCAACGACAACTCTTCTTGAACTATTAGCTCTACCACCAAACACATGGATTCCTTCGAGAGATAACGAGATGCTTAATATAATATATAATAGATTCCAAAACTTGTATCATGTTTGCTCCATAACCCTGCTCAACGCCTGCATGACGCCATAAGGGTTTCTTACTAGCTACTCATAATTTATTGGCCGTTCATTTTAACTACTGTTTCAGTCAGCAATTGCTGTGGTGGAAAACTGATTGACTTCCGCCACTGTATAAGCAGTCCCTACTACGTAAGTTAGCCCCCGTCATTGGAATGCCTTTGTATAAATAAGTATCCTCAAGTCTAAGTTCCCATACTTTATTATTTAAATCAGGAAGCATTTCAATTCCAACATTGTATGAAAATAAATTATCACCCGACAGTAAACTGTTACTGTAAGCTCGTTATCTACTATTATACAGTTTTTCACAACGATTAATCACTCTATGTTCTTCATCAACTCCACACTGGCATTTAATATATTCGTAGTTTCACTCGTCCTATCAGATATAATACTCAGTTTGCACAACAGAGGGATTAAGGTTGTTTATATAATTATCAACTTTTTTGTAACGTAAAGCTTGTTAAGACGATGATCACTCGTTTTGTCACTAGTAACAAATATTGATAGCATTTAATACTAGAAGCTGTGAAAATGTGTAATTGTACCACATTTTATTTGTTGACGTAAACTTTTCATATACACTTATTTTTAAAATTTATTGATCCTTGAAATTTGTAACTTTGTTTTCTTAGGCTTAACAAAAGATGTTCCCGCCAAAGAAACTCCACACCCAATAAGAATTACTCCATAATTGTATATTCAATTTCGATAGCATAGGATATGATGGTCTTTGATTTATGCAATTAGCATTGTGCACTCTTCAATATTCACAGTCTATTCTCTCATTTTATGTTCGTTTTGACTATGGTAATCTAGTATGACATTCATAATTTTATTGAAAGTGACTCCTGCTGTTTTGTTTAATGCTGTTGACTAACCTGTTTTAGTATCTTGTAAGTATTAAAAACACAAAGTAGTCTGATACTTCCACTTTTCCAGCCTAAGTGTATTGTTTTGCTTCTTCCTTTTTTATTGTGTACAATAATTATTTTATTTTGTATTTTTGTGGTACCTACGTATACGTCTTCACAACTACACAAAATACTATAAATTCTTTCTTTTTCCAGCTATTTCGGAAGTCCCCCCTCTCCCCTCCTACACATAGACCGACCGTTATCTGCATCGGGATACAAACCACCGCCCACAACAAAAGCGGGCCATAGTAAAGACGTTGGCGGACAGGGCAAGGAACATCTACGACGCGAAAAATAAAGATCTGACTGTTGCCTTACTCAAGAATGGCTATTCGTCCACAGAGATAAGGACAGCGTTGAGACCGCCACGCAAAATTCATAACGAAAACAGGTTCCTGTGAAGTCTAAAGTCTTCCTGACTTTTTATTAAGGACGTCATAGACCTCATCGGTAAAATCTTGACGAAACGGAATCTCGCTGTAATACACAAACTTTCTTTGAAGACACAGGATCACTTGAAATCGGCCAAGGCTGCTCGAAAACTGCTGGTAGAAGCAGTAATGTATACGATTCCGTATAGGTGTGAAGACGTATGCGTGGGTATTAATAATAATAATAATAATAATAATAAAATAAAAAAATAAAAAAAACTAGAAGAGCACAAGGGTAACTGGATAAATTGACAGATCATCTGTAACTGAACATGTTTTTCAACCAGGAGAGCACCTTATTCAATTTGATCAGACTCAGGTTTTGGCAGCCACAAACGAATATAAAAATGTTCAAATTGTATGGGGGGGGGGGGGGGTAGCTGCTGGGTTACTAGTCCCTAAGTTTACAGACTACTTAAACTAAGGTAAACTAATCTAAGGGCAACAACACACACACACACACACGCGCGCGCGCGCGCGCGCGCGCGCGCGCCCGAAGGTGGACTCGAACCGCCGACGGCGATTGGCCGCGCTCACCGCATCATGGGACCTCAGTGCTCAAGGCTATTCCGACGCGACGCGTATATCACGAAAGACTCAACAGAAGGGCTATAGCAACTGTAAAACAGCCCTGAAAATTCAATAAGACAGAGGAGGGCGTGTAACAATGAGATATTAACTCCAGTGTTGAAGAAGATATGTAAAGACCATGGGGCGATATCAACAACGGACAACGGCAATAGGCAACGGAGAATTGCATGCGCCTATCCCAAACACCTGACGTCACAACTCTGCACGCGAGCACACGTAAACGGAATTCGGCTGCAGTCAGTAGCGAGCCGTGGTGTGTATCGGACGCTAAAAAGAGCCCCGACCCCCTTGAGAATGTCCTCCTCAGATGGGGACGAAACGTTGGATTTTAATAACAAATCATCAAGACCACAGCAAAATAGCTCTATAAAATTCAATAGTGTTTCCACAACGTACCCCGCTTCACATGGGGCTGGATTTCCAGTCACGTGGTCTTTGTCCAGCGTGATGTCTCCCAAATAAATTTTGCTGTGCTGTCCCAGTCCATGTAGTGCATTTTTGATGCATTGTATACTGCAGATCCATTCACTCTCAAAATATATTCACTTAGAACAAGACGCCGTTATAACCGTCGAATCGTGACGCCTGGAATCGGAAGCGTTTTTCCCTATGAGAGGAGTGAGCCCGCGTGCTGGCAGTGGGCTCTAATTAGGTAGCCGCGACTGAGGCAGGGGTCGCAAGAAGGCGCGATTGGAATACGGCTGCGACGCGGCGAGATTTAATTAGCGGCCCTCGTCTCGTCTCGTTTCGCTTCTTGCCGTATGTAAATTCCGCCGGCGAGCGCAGCTTTTACTCCCGGGCATTAATCTGGGGCTCTCACGTCCCGCTTCGAAACTGACCGTGGCAACCGCACAAGAAACGAGCCAGGTCCCTCACGGCGACGGAAAGTACAGTAGAAGGAGCGGCGGCGCTATCTTGCATAGAGACCCCTGCGCCACCAGAATATTTCTTAACGAGTGGAGGGGGGTGAGGAATATCTTCCCACTGTATTACATTTCCTTCCGCTCCGATGTTTTGCATATGTGACTCACTTCTTGAAACATAATTTCCAGAAGCAAAAGGAACTTTCCCCAGTTTATAATAAGCTACATAGAAAATCCAGTAAATTAGTGAGACAGACCCAAAACAGTACTACATCCAAAGACAAGTTCAGAGGAAAACTGTCGGAGTCCTTCAACATTAATACCGGAGTGAGACAGAGAGATGGACTATCCCCTATGCTCTTCAACTGTGTACTCGACAAGGTGATTAGGGAGTGGCGACAAGGAGTGAAAGGAGTGGGCGGGATACGACCGGGGTGCAAGAAAAAAAGGGTACGAGTAGATTGCCTTGCATTCGCGGATGATATTGTTTTACTGTCAGAATCATTAGAAGAGGCAGTGAACCAAACCAAAGAACTACAGAGACAAGCAGCTAAAACAGGCCTACAGATCTCTACCGAGAAGACAAAATATATGACAAACATCACGGAAGCACCAGGATGGATGGCAATAGACAGCCGGCCGCGGTGGCCGAGGAGACTGAGGCGCTCCAGTCACGGTCTGCACGGCCACTACGGTCGGGGGTTCGAATCCCCCCTTGGATATTTGTGCCGTCCTTAGTCTTAGCTAGTTCATAAGTAGTTTGTAAGTTTAGGGACTGGTGACCCAGTAGTTAAGTCCCATAGACTATACAAACATTTGAACATTTGGCAATAGACAGAGGGAAAATACAGAAGGTGGAAAAATTCAAATGCCTAGGAGAATGGATAGACACTGGACTGACAGAAAAGGACGCAATGGAATCACGAATAAGCAAAATTAATTTAGCACATAAACTGACAATGAACACCTATAACAAGAAT
The DNA here is from genome assembly GCA_026315105.1 of Locusta migratoria. Classification (NCBI taxonomy): domain Eukaryota; kingdom Metazoa; phylum Arthropoda; class Insecta; order Orthoptera; family Acrididae; genus Locusta; species Locusta migratoria. The sequence goes on along the minus strand of CM048748.1, from coordinate 224,186,986 downwards.
AATATTTCTATCAATGCAAAACTGAAACATTACCAGACAGTGTACCGCCCTGAAGCTTCATATGCAGCAGAAACACTCAACCTAATAAGAACTGGAATGACCAAGAGGCTAGAACTGGTGGAACGGAAGATTCTCAGGAGAATATTAGGACCTCGAAGAACAGAAGAGTTTAGAAATCGTTCCAACCAAGAACTCTATTCCAAAATAGGAAAAATATCCAATATCATTAAGAAAAGAAGGTGCGAGTTTTTGGACACATTTGCAGAATGGACCAGGGGAGGTTAACACAGCAAATTTTACAATTCTTGTTGTACACGAAAAGCAAAATACGGTGGATCCAAGAAGTACAAAGGGATCTGGAAGAAATGGGAATACGGCATCAAGAAATACACGACAGGATGATTTTCAAATAAAAAATTCAGGCATTTGTAGGATTTGAAGACAGAACTAGACCGAGAACGAAATCATCGTAGACAGAATAGCGAAGAAAGGTGCAAATTATGAGAATGAAAGAATACTGGAAGAGGAGGAAGAACGGAAGAAAGGAAGCTGATGTCAATTAACGTGGTCCAAAGATGGCCGAAACGAAAGAAGAAGAAAGAACTGCATACTCCAACCAGTGTGTGTAATACGAAACAATATGCAATCTTTTTTCCAGTATTCAATTACTTTATTTGCCAATGAAGCGTTTCACCTTTTTATGGCGTTTTTGGAGTGGCTAATACGTGATAGTGGTGGATAGATGGGATAGAATAGATTAGATTAGCTGTTCGTTCCAAGGTTATTTATTGAGGATATCCTTTTGGATGTGCAATAAGACAATATGTAGGCATTTGTTTGTGGCAATTGTCGACAGCAATAAACTTGAGTAAATGCATTTTACACTTAGCTGTAATGTAAGATTTATTTATTACGCAGCTAGTTTCAGGAGTACCCAATCATCACGGCATTTAAAATTATATAAACAGTTCAGTTTCATACATTTCCTGAATTAAATAAAGATGTCGTCTTATCCATAAAAAGAGTCTCTTGCCATAATGATAAGAAAGAGGACTTTTTTATGGATAAGACGACATCTTTAATTGATTCAGGAAACATAGGAAACGGAACCGAGCAAGACAAAGATAAGGAATGCAGTCTTAGAAAATCAGGCCATGCTGAAGGAATTAGATTAGGTAACGAAACAATGAAGGTGGTAGATGAGTTTTGTTACTTGGGTAGTAAAATATCATATGACGGTCGCAGTACAGAGGATATAAAATGCAGAATGGCAATGGCAAGAAAAGGATTTTTGAAAAAGGGAAATTTGCTAACATCGAATATTAATGTTAAGTATAAGGAAGTCTTTTCTGAAGGCATTTGTGTGGAATGTTGCCTTGTACGGGAATGAAACATGGACGATAAACAGTGCGGACAGGAAGAGTATAGAGGCTTTTGAAATGTTGTGCTATAGAAGAATGCCGAAGATTAGGTGGGTAGATCGCATAACTAATGAAGAGGTGCTGAAGAGAATTAGCGAGAAAAGGAATTTTTGGCATACCTTGACTAAAAGAAGGGATCGCTTGATAGGAAACATCGAGGAATCGTAAATTTAACATTGGAGGGAACTGTCTGGGGAAAATATCGCAGAGAAAGACCAAGGAACGCATATAGGAAGCAGATTCAAATGGATGTTGGTTGCCGTTCTTATGAGGAGATGAAAAGGCTTGCTCAGAATAAGAATAGGGTGGAGAGTTGCATCAAACCAGTCTCCGGACTGAAGACCATAACAACAACACGCAGATACGTCCGAAAAATTTGTGCTTGTGAATTTTTAATTTCTAGCTCAATATGCGTAATATTAAAACGAAAGATGAGGGGCACATGCATGACATAATTGAGATACGAATACTTCTCCGAGCCATTTGCAATTTTGTTGCACTACGAACGATATGAACTGTTATGTGGTTATTCTCATCAACATCTATCTCCTACTATTATCTATTCCAAGCACCCTATGTTTTTTTGTTTTAAATTGTACAAATATTGTCATAGCAATTTAACATTCACAAGCACAAATTTGTAGATCTGTCAGTATGAGGTTAGCAATTTGTAATGGATTAGGAAAACTTGCAGTTCTTAGTCGATTTTAAAAACATATTTAAATGTTTTTTGTAAAAATAAAACACCTATGTTCTAGGGCATGTGGAATTAGTAATTTTTCAATCAGTCAATCAATTTATTACGTTATCCTGTGTTCGGTTTATCCTGTGAAATGACCGCAAAGATACAAACTCAACAGATTTGAGGTCACATGGAGTTTACCATGAAACATTTTTATCACGAAATATTCTGACAGGAAGAAGGAAAGAGAGAAATAACAGTGCTACAAAAGTGCCCTCAGCCAAACACGTTCTGAGCTATTGAATATTTCACGTTTGTAGCTCATCGAGAAGCTATCAAACTTTTTCTACCTCAAATTTCAAATTAACCACTTTTTTTTTGTATTTTGCGCAACGAAATGGTACGAAAGCAACCAAGAGACTGGGAGAATCCGCGACCAGCATGTCGAGTCTCTTAGTATCCAAGTCGCAGCGACTCTGCGACGCCGCTACTCAAGTATCCCCGCGTTAATAACCCCATTTAACCACATTTCAAAATGTTTGTATAGCTTATGGGACTTAACTACGGGGTCATCAGTCCCTAAACTTACGAACTACTTATCAAATAGCTTATCCTAAGGACGGCACAAATATCCATGCCAGAGGGGGGATTCGAACCCCGACCCTAGTGGCCGTGCAGACCGTGACTGAAGCGCCTCAGTCCCCTCGGCCACCGCGGCCGGCTAACCACATTAGTTGCGTCTCTTGGTCGCCCAGTATCTCAGTTGCTTGGCGACTAATCCCCGTGTGAATAGGGCCTAAGACTGTGGGTACTGAGGAAACAAGTGTAGCGCTCCATACACCGTGGCTTGTTTCGGAACTCTGTTGTAACTCCTTAATTTTTGACCTGATACCATTACTGTCTTCACATTTTCTACATATACTTGTGGCGTCTATTCCGAAAGAACAGACGTCACTTCTGATCCTGCAGTTGTAATTGTTTTCATATTCTTAGGATATATGACATCAACTGCGAATGGGTAAAGCCGAAAATGTGTACCCAGCCAGGATTCGAACCCGGGTCTCCCGCTTTCTAGACAGTTACGCTGACTCCTACACTAATGGGGACACAATGATCACCGCTCCTGCAAGGACTACCTAAGCACGCCTCCCGTCAGACACAAATTTCCAGCTTTGCCGTGCCCACAGTACTCAAACTCGTAGTCAGTCACTATGTACTAATTCCCGTAAGAGAAAGGGCTTCAGACTTGCCCACCCCTCACCACTTACGAAAGGATCATAGCCTGCGCGCGCGCGCGCGCGTGTGTGTGTGTGTGTGTGTGTGTGTGTGGCGTCTATTCCTTTCGTTAGTGGGGAGGGGTGGGCAAGTTTGGGGCCCTTACTGTTACGGGAATTAGTACATAGTGACTACGAGTTTTTGTACTGTGGGCAGGGCAAAGCTGGAAATTTGTGTTTGACGGGAGGCGCGCTTAGGTAGTCCTTGCAGCTGCGGTGATCACTGTGTCCCCAGTGGTATAGTGGTCCGCGCAACTGCCTAGAAAGCGGGAGACCCGGGATCGAATCCTGGCTGGGTACACATTTTCGGCTTTGCCCATTCGCAGTTGATGTCATATATTCTGTGAATATTTTTACATTTTCTGTTCCATATAATTTAAGAAATAACCTCCAGTAACCGGAGGAAACCTCAGACTCTCCTTGCAAATACCGAGAAGATTCTTTTGAAAAGGCTCGGATGATCTACTTCCCCAAAAGTTTTAGCATGAGATCCAAAGACCTCGCTGTCAACGGAACGTTAAGCCCTAATCATCATTACCTTCCTCTTTCCTGTATGCAGTACCAGAAGGCCGCTGTAATCTTTCCTGGACGTATTAATATTTCAATGCAAAAGTGAACGTGCATCGTCATTTCGCTATCATTTGTTTCTCCTCTCTTCAATCACGGACAAGGGACATGGTTTGGCAGAGCAGGTGGTAGACTGGAGATGTACCGGAGTCTCGCCGCAGATGGTTTCGCCCCACCCTCCGGGGCTTGTGCGGCAATTCTGCCGAATCACGGCGGCTTTCTGCAGATCGGCGGGCAAACAGACGGCCAGAACAGACAGATCAATCGCGGGCGGGGCGGCAGCCACCGAAAAACCCTCGTCAGGAGGCCGCCGCCGACGTGTCGCAGCGGATTCTCTCTGGAATAGCCTCATCTCCACCTCAGTCAATATCAGCCCCCCCCCCCCACTACTCCGTATGGCTTCCACGGAAAACACACCCAAAAACTTTTATCCAAGGCCTCCACGCTTCCGTAAGCAACCGTCGTACAATGACGGCGGGAGAAAAAAACGTGGAGACAGGGGGAGGGCACCAGCGGAAGAGGACCAGACGGAAAACGAGAGAGAGAGAGAGAGAGAGAGAGAGAGAGAGAGAGAGAGAGAGAGAGAGAGAGAGGAGAGGTGTATAAAAAAAGAGAACACTGGGCGTTATTTAGAATTTATATTGATAGTTGGAGCGTGCGAATCGAAAAGGAGGTCTCAAAAGAGCGGAATGGGACTCGGTCAGTTGTATGCCCGTAGCGCTGCGTCATCGCGGTATAATTTCAATGGGAGATATGCGGGAGGCCTGGTGACACGGGCGTGTCTAACGCGCTCACGACGCGGAGCGACAACACAGCGTGGGACGCCGCCTCGAGCCGACACAGGGTCTCCTCTTTTCCCTCCCGAAGGCCGAGGAGCACCCACCAGCCGGACGTGGAGTGACGGCTGCATTACCACTGCGTCTCAGCGACGCGATTTCTCTCCTGTGCCGGTACTGTGCAAGTCACTGTGGACGGTATGATCACTCTCCGAAATATCTCGGTTGTGCTACTTTAGGGTAAGGTCGCGTAAGAGTACGCTTCTGGCCAGAGTACGCAGTGCCATTTTCTGTACATTGGCGGCATTGAGTGACAGTGGAAAACTATGAGACGTTGCGTGGCCTGTGTGAATAGGGCTCAGGTCGTCGCTAGGGTTGCTTGTTACTAAATCACTCCAAACCACACAAGGTATCAAACATAAAAAAAAAAAAAAAAAAAAAAAAAAAAAAAAAAAAAAAAAAAATTCTTGGTTAAGTTAATAGCAGCATATTCTCCAAGGTTCTTCTACCAAAATAAAGTCTTTGTTAGATGAAAACGGATTTTCATTGAGTCTTCCATCACTACAGCACTGTATACACTTTGTGTAAAGCTTACAAGTGCCATCAACTACCATCAACTGAAATCAACTGCCCTCAACTGCCACTTGCCGTCAGTAGCGCCATGTTTCAGTACATAGGTTTTTTTGCTGTCGCACAAGTATGAAGTGCGCGCCACGTACTTACGCCGCGCGCCGCCATGCACGCACGGCGCGGCGTTCTTACGACGTCAGCCACGAGCGCCCTCTGCTGCAACTCCGCTCGTGGCCACGACTGCTGCATCGTTCACTTGGGACTGAGATAGGAACCAGTTAACACTTGGGAATCAGATAGGCACGAGTAAAGACTTGGATATCGGATAGGCACTAGGACTCGTCAGTAGACAGGCCTCTCTCTATATAAACTATGTATCAGCATTCTACAGTCAAGAACTATGTAAAAGTTAAGTATTACCAAGACTCCATGAAATATATATCTCGTTCTAATTTACTCTAGTGTTTCTGGTTTCTGCTGTCCCACTGGCTGGTCACCTCCTTACCTGCATACGAGTGCATCCTTTATTCCTGTGTCGGTCTCTTTCTACTCGGCCACCGACACTAAAGACAACCGGCGAAAACGAGACACAAAAGTGGCGACGAGGATGGGATACAAAAGGTTTTGCCGCCAAAGTCGCGAATACGTCACGTCACGTCACGTTTACAAATTATGTTTCAAACAAATTGACTACAAATTTTAAAGAAATTTACACAGTTCCATTTAGTGGTTAACAAATAATATAACTGGTTACAGAAGTTGGTGAAAAGGTTACAATTCATGCAATAAATTATTTAAAGGTAAGTGGTGCGTATTTCGCTACCAGGCCGCTAGGTGATACAATAACCTTTGAGCTGTCAGTTTATGTAAACAAACGTGTCCGCACCTGACGTCTCATGATTGATCTTCAAATTCAAGATTTTTATCAAAATTTTATGGTTACGATAATTTACAAGTGAAAAATGTTCATAAAGGTGTATGGTTTAGCAAAACTTAATAAATGGCAATTCTAGTTTTTCGTAAATAGTTCGAAACTAATATAATCGTTAGACAAATTGTTAGGTTCATAAAATTTACAATATTCTCGTTTCAAGAAAGATCTTAGTTGTGACTTTTATCGTGAGTTTTTAACTCAGGATCTTTAATATTCCCTATGAAACGTCACTTCAGTTGTTGTGTCTATACCGACGCCACCATATGGAATATTGAAGAACTTCGACAGGTTTGTTGGTTATAGCAGGAAAATATAAGTTTTCGTTTCAAATGATGTAATATTTACGTTGTGTATACTAAGAAATAAGCACAGTATGTGTATGATCAGAAAATTACAATACATGCCATGGTACGACAAAACTGCAAAACTGAGCAGTAAATCCCATCTGTTGTTTTATGAACTATTTGGAGCATCGGTTAAGAGTACGCTACATGGGAGCGGGAAAGAGTATACGAACGACCTTCTGCGTTTCTAACATGCTCTAATGGGAATAGTCCCGTTCAGAACTTACGTCTCCACAGCAGATGGTTTTGCCCCATCAGAAATCAGTGAGAGAGCCGACGTCCGAAAAATGACGAAGACGAAGCAGCTCAACAGGACACCAATGGGTAATGTTGTTGATGTAGCCTACACGTGCAGTCATCATACAAACACCAGGAATGTGAAACAAATGAATGGAGTTCTGATGTACAGGCACGTTTGGACTGTCCGAAATATATCCATTTCCAAACTATTATCTACCCAAAACAAAGAAAAACATGGCAAAGAAATCCGAGATTTTGTCTGCATCTCAGAACAAAAATGCGTTAATAGAAAAACTGTCCAAGTTAGACAGAACCAAAAAGCAAAAAGAGACAAACTACAACTAAAGAGAAAAACAGATTCACTAAACGTAATATAGAATTATTCATCCCATCAACTTCTGGAACAAACAGCTCCAAATCCAAGGTTGACTCTCAGGTGCAGAGCTGTGAAACCTACAAGGGGTCTATCGTAGAAGGCTGGATGAAGTGTGACAACTGCTCTAAATGATGACATGGAGAAATGCACGGGTTTCGAAGGACATGGCAAGTTTTCTTGTGATTTATGTTAGTGCGTGCTCTTTGACCACACATTGGCTACTCTTTCCCGACGTTGCGGCTAAGAGTAGGAATGAGCAGACTTTTATGTTTGTTAATATTTAAGGTTTGTGACATAGTTGACAACTGTAACAGATATATATTGTTAATAAATAAACCAGCACTAATTTGGTATAAGATGATTTAACCTTCTCATCTACTATAAATAAGGGCTTAAGTACTAAGTGCGTACTCTTTCCCGACTTTCCTCTAAGTACGTTCTCCGTTTTGACCACAATAACTTGTGTCGCTCAAAAACAACATACACGTATTGGGCTATGCACGGCCCATAAATTAAACATGGCTCGATATAGTCTAAGGCCCGAGCTGTAGGTGTCTGCTTCCATGCCCATCAGCAATAGCTGCAGATAGTACCTTTTACCTGTGATCCTGTTGTCACATACTCTGTACATGGGATGACATTTTCGAAATAGTAATGGAACATAAAATACAGAAAATTATTAATTAATAAAAGAAGTTTTATTCTAATATTTCTCCACTCCACTATGGCTCGATGCAGCAACGGTGTATGACAATTCCAAGTAAAAGACGTCTCTCTTGTCTTATATTTGCAAGAGAGACGTCTATTTGGAATTTGGAATAACTGGGTGATCAAAAAGTCAGTATAAATTTGAAAACTTAATAAATCATGGAATAATGTAGATAGAGAGGTAAAAATTGACACACAGGCTTGGAATGACATGGGGTTTCATTAGAACAAAAAAAAGTTCAAAGAATGTCCAACAGATGGGGCTTCATCTGATCAGAAAAGCAATAATTGGCGTAACAAATTAAGGGACAGGAAAGATGAAATTCTTTACAGGAAATGCTCAATATGCTCACCATCATTCCTCAACAATAGCTGTAGTCGAGGAATAATGTTGTGAACAGCAGTGTAAAGCATGTCCGGAGTTATGGTGAGGCATTGGCGTCGAATGTTGTCTTTCAACATCCCTAGAGATGTCGGTCGATCACGATACACTTGCGACTTCGGGTAAGCCCAAAGCCAATAATCGCACAGACTGAGTGGGGACCTGGGAGGCTAAGCATGACGAAAGTGGCGGCTGAGCACACGATCATCAGCAAACGACGCGCGCAAAAGATCTTTCAGGCGTCTAGCAATGCCTTTTTTTCCTAATAAAAACCCATGTCATTCCAAGCATGTGTGTCAATTTTTCCCCTCTATCTACATTATTCCGTGATTAAATACTTTTTCAAATTTATACTGAATTTTTGATCACCTGATATATTCTAACGTTTGCAAATTAGGCAACGTCAAATAATTCAGGTGAATAATGTTTATTCAAACACATGATTTGTCTGCTGGAAATGGTCCCACAAAAATAAAAGTATTAAATTAGAAATAAACAATTTTAAAAATATCTAATAGATGGTTTAATACCAGTATCTACATGTGCATCCATACTGCTGACGCCACCTAACGGTGTGCGTCGGACGGTACTATGCGTACTATAGTCATTACCTTCTATTCCAGTCGCGTATGTTTCGCGGGAAAAATGACTGCCAGTAACTTATTACATTACTGTGTGTACCTCTGTGTGGGCCCTATTCTCTCTGATCTTTCCTTTGTTGTCGCTATGTGAAGTATACGAGGGAGCAAACAGTATATTGGTTGACTATTCATGAAACGTTTGGTCCTGGAACTTTGACAAAAGCGCGTACCGCGACACAGGACGCCTCTCTTGCAGCGTCTGCCACTGGAGTTTCTTTCTCTTTACTAAATGGGCCCGTAACGGAGCTTGCTGCTCTCCGTTTTATCTTCTCTACGTCTTCTATTAACCCAACCTGGAATGGATCCCACACTGATGACAAATATTTAAGCGATGGCAGAACGAGAGTTTTCGAATATACTTCCTTTGATGACGGATTACACTACCAATGAATCTCAGTCTGGTATTTGCCTTACCCACGAACGATTTTATATAGTCGTTCCATTTGAGGTCGCCCCTTACGACTACACCCAGACTGCTTCGAGTCTGTGTCCTGTTATTGCATAATTATATAATAAAGGATCTTTCTCTCTATGTACACGAAGAATCTCTACGGAATTTTTACACTTGTTTTTCATGAGATTCAAATGTCATTCCCCACACCAGGTGTCGATGAAATCTCTTTACGATGGGCAATTGAAATGATTTATTTTCAAAGGAAGCTCTACAGTATGCAATATAACTAGCAACTTTTTTACAACAATGTTTACGCCAAGGACCAGGCTATGTGGCATAATTTCCACAACTGAAAATTCGGTGTTTTACTAAATTTTGATGCTGTTACGCTGCAACAATAATGAATATAAAAACATGTCAGAAGCAGTAAATATACCTCTTTCGTAGTACTTAAAAGTACTAAACTGCAAGGATAACTGGGAAAACAGCGTTCTGAACAGCGAAAACAGCATAAAAAGGAAGGAAGCTTAGGGCTTAACGTCCCGTCGACAGCTTAATAGCAACCATAAGTGGAATACAGGTTCATTGAACTTTTATCGCCGCGGCCGGAGTGGCGAAGCGCTTTGAGGCGCTATGTTCAGATGCGCGAGGCCGTTCCCTGTCGGGTGTTCGAATCCCCCACTCGGGCATGGATATTTGTGTCGTCTTTAGTATAAGGTATTTAATAAGTAATTTCTAAGTTTAGGGACTGATGACCCCGCAGTTAAGTCCCTTAAGTTTAACAAACATTTGAACATTTTGAAACTTTTATCAAGGTTTCCACTAAACATTTAGTCTCCTTCAGAAGGGAACAAGCATTCACAAAATCACGTGTCACCTTAATAATCCTAGGTCTCTTCTGTAGAAGTCAAATTTATACCTTTCGAAACCTTGGTAAATGTTTAATAAATCTCTTTTCCGCAAATGGTTAGCTGCTCTTTTTGTCTGGCAACCGTTGACGTACTTTGCGTTCCAAAACCAAAGAATTTTAAATTATTTTACTAACATTGAGTACTGCTGTGTCTCAGCAAGTGAATAATTTTGGCCAATTATCAGTCGCAGTATCCATACATGAAATGTGCAATAGGTACACTTGTTGTCTGTGAAATATCTAATTTCATTAACTGTTATTGGTTTCAATAACAAAGCCATATCTTAAACTTCCAAATTGTGACTAAAAATGACAAAAAACCATCAGATTTATTCGCCTTCAAAAGAATGTTGTTTGGGGGCATTACAGGTGTTACGCTATTGCTGAAATATTCTTTAAAAATCGAATCATTGCCTATTGTTGTACTGAGACTTCGATCGAAATCTTATGAAAGTTTGGAAGCGATTCTATTTGCCCATTTAGGTTTTCTTGTACTGCAAGAGGTATTTTTCACAGTTACAGTTGGCTCTAACTTATGTTTCTTAAGTCATTTGGGCGTATTAGGAGATTTAGAAAAGTAACTTACACTTTATTATCGCAGGTCATACAACTGTAGTTTTTACTTTCAAGAGATGGCGCCCTACAGCTGATAAATATTTGAGAAAAGTTATTTTACAACCTTGATCTACTGAATACAAATTTTTATTCATGCAAGTATCAGTAAGATACATAAAAGTATTCACAGCGACATAGGAGTTCAGTTATGTGGCTCTGGTTAGCTCGCGTGGAGTAACTGAAATTCGCATAAGGTAAACAGCGGACAGAGGGCAATAGGTCCAAAACAAAACAGGAAAGCCAACGAAGGATGTTTTTGCACATCGATGGGGACATATCTATAACGAATGCACTAATAAGTCATCACATTATGACTACCGATCTAATAGTCGCTACGTTCTCCTTCGGCGCGGATAACAGCAGTGAAAGTGAGAAGGCCTGACACTTCCCCATAGGGACTTACCACCACTTCTGAACAATCTAGTCCTCAAGATCTTAATTCCGGGGAGGTGATGAGCTCTGGGCCTTCGTGCAGACAAATTCCATTGGGTTCTGAACAGTTTCGAATCCGAACAGTTGTGGGGGTCGGGTGTGGGGGGGGAGTTAGCACTTCAATAATTTCTACTTGGCACAGTGTTCGTCGAACCACTCCACCACACTTCTGGCCTTATTTTATGGCACAGTATCTTGCTGAAATATTCCACTGGCGTTGGGAAACATGATCGTCAAGTAGGGTCTGAAACTAGTGTGCGATACGTCCTGTCTGTCGTGCTTTGTACTATCTCCACTGTACACTGTACCCACATGTTCCAAGGGCTCGACTGAGCTGTCGCCAACTTGCCTCAGTCCCTCAGTGCAGGTGACAAGAAGCGATGTCCTTGCAAGACGATGGATTCGTAACCTCTCATCGGCATGATGAAGATGATTTCGGATTTCATCAAACCATGGAATCTCTTTTCTGGGCCAGCGTTGAGTGGCTTTGCTCACGTACCCATTTAGGTCCCAGTTTCCGACGTCGTTGCGTTACCAACGGCATACCGCAGTGGGCGGTTGGCTGCAGAAGCCCATCGTTAGAAATTTTCGGTGCAGTGTTTGTACAAAAACACTTGAACTCTGCCCAGCACTATGTCTGATGTTAAGGGCACTACCGTCGCATGTCCTGATTTACCGATTTCGGAAGTCTGACATCTGTAATGAGGGGTGGCCGCCTAACGCGTCAACATTTGGACGTGGTTTCACCTTGGTTCGCCACTTCTTGAATACACTTATCACAGCACTCCTCGAACACTCGACAAGTCGTGCATTTCGAAAGTGGTCGTGCCGAGCCTTCTGGTCATGAACAGCTCTCTGAATTGAGAAATTACGCTCTTGTCCCATTCTTCACACGAACAGCGTGCTCACTGAAACTGCGTGCATCACGCGTATTTCTCCCAAGCAGTCGTTCTTCGTTAAGTGACGCTCTATGACCTGAAGAGGTATGCAGGGTGTCCCACTCAGCTGTTTCACCCCAGATATCTTTGGAACTACAATAGGTATTGAAAATCGACTTTCACGGTCATAAAGGTATTTATTTATTTTATTTATTGGTTTTTTCTGTTCCATAGGACCCAATTGAGGAGTGAGACTCCATGATCATGGAACAAGTCAATACATTAATTGTTACACAAGAATGGTAATAGAAAAATTTTAAGTAGTCCTTTGCACACGACCAACGAATTAAAAAGTATTCAGATCAGAAATGCCAGTAAATCTGAAGAAAGTAGTGTTTGATCAATGCGTCCTTCCTGTGCTGACCTATGGTCGTGAGACATGGACATTGAACTCATTTACGTAAGTGAGGACATCACAGAGACCAATGACAAGATCAATGCTGGGCTATACAAGAACGGACAGGAAAAGGGCAGACGGCATCCGATCTGTGACGAAGGTTAAGGACATTTCATAACATCTCAATATCTGTAACCTTCATCTGAATAAAATTTTTTGCCATTTGCATATCGTGTTTTATCCCCTTATTATTTTGAGCAGCGTATTTTGTCATTTAGGTACAGGTTCTTCAACTGTATGTTCCACCAGCGCCGTGTATCTTTCGACGAGTAATGTTTTCGTGCTGCCAGCTGCGACCCAGGGGGAGGTGGTCACGGAGCCAGCATATCGGCTACAAAGCAGACGCAGCAGGGCTGATTCCCAGAAATCAGAAGAAAAGGACGCGCCTGCAGCGGGGCTGCCATTATCCGGCAAGACAATAGGCGGCGTGGGGCGCGGGTCGCTCATCTGCTTCGATACGACTCAATGTCGGCCGACGCATTGTCCCAGAGCTTTGGGCCGGGCAGCGGCGGTGCCACCGTGGATATCCTGAGATCTCCTTTAGCTGCAGAGCACCGTTTTGTCAGATAGTCGTTTCACTACCGACAGGATTTTTCCCCTTCGCTTCCGAAAGAGCGGCCTCGGAGGTAGAAAATCAGAATTGCTATCGAACCGTACAGAAATCTAAATAGGGCTGTGATAACCGTGAAGAAAGAATTTCTTTAGCCCTCGGGACAACAATGCGTTGCGAAACAATACTTCTGAGAATTGCAGAGAGAAATCAATGTCTCGAGGAAAATACTGGTAATTAGTCTCGTACTGCTGTAACGCCTGAGAAGGTCACATATAAACCTTGCGGTGTTTTATCAAATTCACCAAAGCTATACTTGTTGATACGGTAGAAAGCGATATCACAATTAGGTATTTCGGATGAAAATCTTAAACTATCCCCGAAACACCATCCAATACCAAATGCAAAATATTGCTCGATACGTCTGAAATGAAATGAAACTTCCTTTCCTCACACACTCAAAGCTCACTGAGGGCGTAGCGAAACCTTAATCCCTTCCCCAAAGTGATACGGTGGACTGGAATAAGCAATGGGTGTACAGCGAATTGTTTACTTTTTGATAATTTATGACCTTAACTATATATTAAACAATTATTTACATAATAACAGAGATCATGAGTCCTACAACAGCACTACAAACACATTAAAATGCTCACAAATGCTGTAGTCATATACCGTATCAATCATGATAAAAAATTTTCATATGTTACCAACAGTCCTTTCGTCCGAATCGATTTTACAGTTATACAGAGTGAGTTAGGAGGAAAGGTACATGCTTTGAAAGGTCATACTACTGGTGATTATGAATAAAAAACTTGTAATGAACATATGCCCTTTTTTTAAGCATTTCCGGGTAAAGCAATGAAAGCAACTAAGAACGGAATTGTGCAGGTGACAGTAAATTAAGACACTGTTACGATTTTTTATCGTGCGAGTTTCCTCAAAGGACATGTTCAGACAGTCCACCGTCAACTTCATGCATTTTTCTGTGGTTGTATTTTACTTTCTTGTGCTCAAAGAAGGAATGCAAAACTGAGCTCCGATCGGCAACATATGTCTACAACAGCAGCAAAATACATTAAAGTTGACGGTAGTCTGTTTGAACATCTTCTGTGAGGAAACTTACATAACTAAAAAAAATAAAATAAAAAAAAAAATAAATAAATAAAAAAATAAAGTAATTTAATGTATTACTACCTGCATTTTTCCCGTTCCTAGTTATTTCCATTGATTTACGTAGAAACGGTTAAGAACAGGGCATATGTTTATTACAAGTTTTGGGTGAGAATCACCTGGAATATCACACCTCACAGCATGTACCTTTCCTTTTGACCCACCCTGTATAATTCAGAACTGATCTCAATCTGAGTAAAATTAAGAAATACAAGATTAACACTTAAAAAAACACAGCTCGTCGGTGGCAAAGCCAGTAACTGCTTCCTAAATCATGTTTTCGGCTACTACTACGGAAGCCTTCGTCAGAAGTAAAAACTGACTACCTATAAAGAAAAGTCAAGAACATTACAAAGGAAATAGTATAAACTCCATATCGAAAACTTCATCGAAGAAAATTTCTTAAATGTAATGAACCATCAGAAAATTGTTCGTTTGCAACAGAGCTCACTTTAATGTTACAAATGTAGTTTGCACATAACAAATTCTAAAAATAGAACTTATGTTCGACGAGGCTAAAAGCGCCGCTACGGGTCGGGTAGGTAACTCAATTTTTACTTCTGAAGAAGACTTCCCTAGTCGTGGCCGAAACCATGGTCAAATAAGCAATTACTGTATTTGCAACCGATGAGCCGGTTTTTTAATTGTTAATCCTATATTTCACGAACGGTAGCTGTTTTAATTATAAAATTAAGAAAACTAAAATTCAAGGAAAACACTAAATTATTCAAATTTAATCTACAAAATACCACTCTGTATACGCAATGAATTCAGCTAGACAACTTGAGTAAAACAAGCAATTAATCCAGTAGCAAAGACTGAATTTTAATGTTAACAAGACAGAAACTCAGTTTAAATAATGTACTACTTGGGCTCATGGTTCTATTCACAGCCCTTATCTGGTCTGTCGTCACGACCAACGAGCACCAGAACCCAAGTCACAACAAATTGACTAATATAAACCTTATATCTTCCTTATTTACGTCTATTTAAAAAGATCCATCTATGATCACAACATAGATACCTGGAAAATTTAGTGACAGTAAGTCACAGTCACACTTGCCTTTTGGCATTACTGGATAATTTAGTGTGAACACACAGATCGGTCCCTTAATTAGCGGCAATTACGCAGAGAACATTTCACGCAAAATAAAATTTAAAGAACTGTCGTGGCAGCGGTTTTAAATCACGCTCATTACGCTGATTTATGCTGCTTCATATTTGCTAATACGTTTTGTGACATCCATATCTCTGAATATCGCTATGTCATGACTCATTGTATATCGCAGTATATCGCACTTTCTTCTACATCTTATTATATTTTTGTTCATTACATCTCTAATCATATAAATGAAATTCAGTGTCTGAATAATTATAGTTATTTTTATTTTCAAAATTAATGTCGTTGCCATATGGTATTTACGTAAGCCTTATATAGGGCAAATTCATATCTCGAATTATAATTATTCCTGTACCACAGAAGAATACAGTAAATTAATTATTTGATGTTACACATCTAGAAGGACCGAAACACGATGAAACAAACAATGCATAAGCTTTGTCTGCATTCTGAACACTGTGTTCTTGGAATCGACCTAGTTACTTCCACTACACTTCTTCTGTGTGATGAGTAAAATGATCAATTTGGTCAAAGCTTGCTTTTAACTCCTTTGGAAAGGATATAGAACATACGTAATAGCACATTTACTGAAATGTAATTAAGAAATGTTTAGCCTGCTGAGTTTATTCTGCCGAAGCCAACTGTACTGCGCAGCTCCATCAACCATTTCTTGCTATTATTTCCAGTTCAGTAGCACACAAGTTTTTGTCAATGTCCTTTGTTCAGCCAGTGTATGTGTTAAACTTGACAGTTACTTGAGGTTTCTGGGTTGCCAACTTTGTTTTATTAGAAAAACGCTCAACTGCGGCAACAGGTGACAGCCGCAAAAAGAGAACATAATAGTGACTACGTCATTGCCCATCCAGCTACTTTACTGCAGTTCATTTCTCTATATTACTGTTTCATAGTACACAAAATCGTTTCGATAAAACAACAGCCTTTACTTTCAAGTTCACAGTTCCTCATGGAATGTCATTTCACCTTACAGTTAGAATGGCTGGATACCCGAAAAATTGTCAATTTTTTCCGCCTTCGTTCTTATCTCATGAATTCCGATCTGTTTGTACACTGAAGTCTGGAGGCTCCATTAAAATGCCACCAGCAATATACTCATTTAGTAACATGTCAATTGTTTCAGGAAGCGCTAAGACAGGCGTAAAATATTAAGAAACACGAAATATAATGTAGGTAGGGGAAACGCCTTACGTTGCGATATGAAATCGGCAGTCTTCAAACTAAGATATGCTGGTCATTATTGAATCAATAATTAGCAATTTAGCAGTTGATCTATGAAACTACTACTTAATATGTTTATAAAATAAACATATACGCTCAGCACTGAACTTAGTAGAAGCGCACACGCCTTTTTCTTGCAGTTGCTGTTTGATGACAATGCAACACATACATGAATATCCACACAGAGCATATTGTTGTCGCGCAGAGTAGCCGTGCGCACTAAGACGCCTGTCTGCAGTGCGCACGTCCGTTCGCTGTCGGGGGTTCGAAGCCTCCCTCTCGCATGGTTGTTTGTGTTTTCCTTAGAATAAGTCAGTTTAAGTACACTACTGACCATTACAATTGCTACACTAAGAAGAAATGCACATGTTAAACGGGTATTCATTGGACTAATATATAATATTAGAACTGATATTTGATTACATTTTCAAGCAATTTGGGTGCATAGATCCTGAGAAATCAGTACCCAGAACAACCACCTTGATACGCCTGGGCATTGAGTCAAACAGAGTCTGGATGGCTTGTACAGGTACAGTTGTCCACGCAGCTTCAGCGCGATACCACAGTTCATCAAGATTAGTGACTGGTCTGTTTTAGCAAAATGTTCAAAATGTTTGTAGAGCTTATGGGACTTAACTACGGGATCATCAGTCCCTAAACTTACAAACTTACAAACTACATAATACTGAGGACGGCACAAATATCCATGCCCGAGGGGGGATTCGAATCCCCGACCGTAGTGGCCGTGCAGACCGTGACTGACGCGCCTCAGTCCCCTCGGCCACCACGGCCGGCCGTCTGTTTTAGTAAACTAGATCGTTTCATTCATATTGAATGCAAAAATGAAGATTGCGCACTCATATAGGAAATGTGTTTCCTTAAAAAGCAGAAAAAAACTTGACTATAGAGAAACATGATGTTATAGTTTCCTAAACTATATGGACTATCCTCATTTCATTCGTTAAATGAATCAAGTTATAAGCACCACATTTCTCATTTGTCCAAAAGAATAGAGATCCTTTCTTCTTAAATAAAAGGTTGACTCAGAGTAAAGAAACTTTCTTATTTCAAAATAAGCATATGTTTGAACAAATAACCAATAAAAATTCGTTAACGATGTGTCTAATTACATCTACATCTACATACATACTCCGCAATTCACCGTATGATGCGTGGCGGGGGGTACACTGTACCACTACTAGGCATTTCCTTTCCTATTCCACTCCCAAACAGAACGACGAAAAAAAGAATGCCTATATGCCTCCGTACGAGCCCTGATGTCTCTTATCTTTTTTTTTGTGATCTTTACGCGAAATGTCTGTAGGCGGCAGCAAGATCGTACTACACTCAGCTTCAAATTCCGGCCCTCTAAATTTACTCAACAGAAATTCACGAAAAGAATGTCGTCTTTCCTCCAGCGATCCCCAATTGAGTTGCCGGAGCATTTCCGTGACACTCGCGCATTGGTCGAACCTACCAGTAACAAATCTAGCTGCTCGCCTATGAACTGCATCTATGTCTTCCTTTAAACTGATCTGCTGCGGATCCCAAACATTTGAGCAATACTCAAGACGTGGTCGTACAAGCGTTTTATACGCGGTCTCCTTTACAGGTGAAGTACATCTTTCCAAAATTCTCCCAATAAACCGAAGTCGGCTGTCCGCCTTACTCACAACTGTCCTTACATGCTCGTTCCATTTCATATCGCTCTGCAATGTTACGCCTAGATATTTGAACGATGCGACAGCATCAAGAAGCTCACTACTAATGCTGTATTCGAACATTATAGGATTGTTTTTCCTACTCATGCGCATCACCTTACATTTTTCTACATTGACAGCTAGTTGCCATTCTTCGCACCAATTAGAAATTTTGTCTAAGTCATCCTGCATGCTGTTACAGTCAGTTAAAGACGACACCCTCCCATACACCACAGCATCATCAGCAGACAGCCGCAAATTACAACTTACTCTGTCCATCAGATCATTTATATAGATAGAAAATAATAGCGGTCCTATTACACTCCCCTGGGGCAAGCTCGTCTCTGATGAACACTCGCCGTCGAAAACAACGTACTTCGTTCTAATACTTAGGAAGTCTTCCAGCCAGTCACAAATCTGTGAATCTATTCCATAAGCTCGTATCTTCGTTAGCAGTCTGCAGTGTGGCACCGCGTCGAACGCCTTTTTGAAATCGAGAAAAACACAATCCGCCGGTTCCCCTTCATCCATGGCTCGCAAGATGTCATGTGAGAAAAGGGCAAGCTGAGTTTCATATGACTGATGTTTCTTATACCCGTACTGATTCATAGAAAGAAGCTTTTTCGTCCCAAGGAAGTTTACTATATTCGAACTGACAATATGCTACAGAAATTCTACAGGAAACTGGTTTCAACGATTTTGACCTGTACTTGTGTGGGTCAATTCTCTTTCCTTTCTTATAAACGGAAGTCACCTGCGTTTTTTTTTTTTTTTTCTTTTTTTTTTTTTTTTTTTTTTTTTTTTTTTTCAATCGCTAGTAACTTTGCGCTGAATTAAAGATCCGCGAAAAATGCAAGCTAAGTAAGGGGCCAATGCCGCAGAATACACTTTGTAAAACCGAACTGGTATTCCATCTGGACCAGCAGACTTTTTCGTATTTAGCTCTCTCAGCTGCTACTCTACATCGGAAATGCCTATTACTATGTTCCCAATTTCGAAATTAGTACGTTGATCAAATGATGGTACATTTGTGCGGTCCTCCTGCGTGAAAGATTTCTTAAAGGTTAAATTTAGAACTTCAGCTTTCCGTTTGCTTTCTTCTATTACTGCCCCGGAATGATCAACGAGTGACTGGACAGTGGGCTTTGACCCGCTTATCGATTTTACATAGGACCAGAATTTTTTCGGGTTCTCGGAAAGATCTTTTGCTAAGGTATGTCTTTGATAATTATTGTATGCTTCACGCATCGATCTTTTTATAGACGCATGAATCTCTACTAACTTTTGCCTGTCATCATTTGCGTGTTCTCTTTTGAATCGAGAGTGCAAGTCTTTGCTTTCTCAGCTGCTTTCTAACATTATTATTATACCACGGTGGATGTTTTCCATCCTTAATCGTCTTCACTGGCACATATTTCTCTAACCTTGTATTTACAATGCACTTAAATTTAGACTACATTTCCTCTTCATCCATTGTCCCGGAATTAAACGATGCCCATTCGTTTTCTAAGTGCGATCCTAACATTTGCTTATCGGCTCTTCCCAACAAAAACATGCTCCTAGCCTTCTTGATTGGTTTATGAAATTTGGTTACCATCGACGCTATGACAATATCATGATCACTAATTCCTGTCTCTACACAGACATCGCTAATAAGGTCAGGCCTGTTCGTGGCTATAAGGTCTAAAATATTTCCATTGCGGGTGGGTTGCCGGTTTAACTGCTCCAAACAGTTTTCGGAAAATGTGTCCAAAAGTATCTCGCAAGACTGCTTGTCTGTACCGCCTGAAATGTAACTAGCGAGGTCCCAATCTATATTCAACCTTAAGACCCCCCCCCCCCCCGACTAAGATTACATGACCCGGATACCTATGCACTACCTGGTGTAGACTTTCTTTGAATGATTCTAAAACTGCTACAGCAGCACTGGGGGGCCGGTAAAAACACCAAACTATTAACTTTACTTCTTTTAGACCTGTTATACGTGCCCAGATAACTTCACAGTTACTTTCAACCTCGAGCTCAGTAGAAACAATATCTTTGTCCACAGCGATGAACACTCTTCCTCCAGTTGTATCCGATCTATCTTTCCGATATACATTCCACGCCTCGCTAAATATTTCTGAACATGCCACATCATGATTTAGCCAGCTTTCGGTGCCTAAAACTATCTGAGTACAATAATTTCCATGCTGTGCGGCAAATTAGGGAACTTTTTTTCTAATACTCTATAAGTTCGCGGCTAATACTTTGATGTTTGAATTTTTGTTCCGAACGTGGCCTGAATTCGCTGTTTGAATGAGTGCTCATCAGAATTAGCACCTAGCCTAAAAACTCCTATGTGCACTCCACATGTACTCTGCTACCCGAGTAGTCGCTTTCTTAGTGTTGTACACCCCTGATCTATCTAGGGGCACCCTACAATTCCCCACCCGATAACGCAGATCCAGAAATCTGCAGCCATGACTGCAACAGAGTCGCGAAGCCTCTGGTTCAGACGCTCCACTCGGCTCCAAACCAAAGGACCCCGATCAACCTTGGGAACAATGCTACAAATCGACAGCTCTGCTTGCACCCCACGTGCGAGGGCAGCAGCCTTCACCAATTCCGCCAGCCGCCCGTAGGACCTGAGGATATCCTCAGAACCCAAGCGACAAGAATCATTGGTGCCGAAGTGAGCCACGACTTGCAGTCGACCGCACCCCGCACACTCGATAGCCGCCGGCAAGGCCGCCTCCACATCTCGGATGAGATCCCCCGGCAGACACACGAGTGCAAGTTGGATTTCTTTCCGGATCTCGATCCTATCTGCCTAAAGGGCTCCATCACACGCCTAACATTGCAGCTCCCAATAACTAATAATCCGCTCCCCCCGTGCACCTGCTCGGACCCTGCTGAAGGGGTGGCCACATGTCACGTACAGGACGAACGGGCGCGGACGGACGTCCAGCCTCCACAAGAAACAATAATATATAACACGGTTGATAGAAAAAGGTGGGAAGGACTATGTTAACTTTCTACGAAATAAAATTAGTGTCTTCCTAAGTAACTGGATTAATAATGCTATCTGATCTAACATACTACACATTTGACAATGGCTTTAAACATATCTGCCACAATACTGTAGCATGGACAGCTGCTGTGACTGACTGAGTTTACTCTGCTGGAGTAATTCCCGGGTGTTCCACGGTATTTTTTCTAACGAACGTCTCTCACTGTCTCGGTGAAAAAAAAAAAAAAAAAAAAAAAAAAAAAAAAAAAAAAAAAAAAAAAAAAAAAAGAACTAGCAGGGTTCTCAGCACTATGTAGACGGTCGCCGGCACCATCACTAAAATTGTTCGACAAGCGTCTGTTTGCTAAGAGACGAGATGGCTATCTCTTAGGCGGACCTACTGATTACTATTCCATACTGTCACCTAATGAGTAGAAAATGAGTACAGGCCTATCTGACGATAGTAGTATGAAATGTTTCTAGCAAACATACCAAGCATATCATTCTTAACGCAAAGAAGTCTTCCGACATACTAATTTTTTGTCGTTCGGCAAGGGAGCGTTATTTGACCGTAACATTTTCCGACATACGTAAATGAAATATTAGATAACTTCGGAAGATGTATGAGGCTTTTCATGGAAGATGCTGTATTATGAAGAGAATTCTCAGCACTGGAAAACTGGAGAGAAATACAGGAGGATCTTAAGCAGATCGACACTTGGAGCACGGGAGTATGCATACGGTTTCAATTCTTCTGATGGATAGAAAGACGAGGGACGACTTGCCGGCCAATGTGGAATTGGGTTTTAGACGGTTTTCCTCATCCCACTGGTGAATACCGGCCTGGTAGTTCCGCCTCAGTCACATGATTCACAAACACGTTCACACAGTTTCACTTATTTAACAGTATATGCAGACACTTTGGAGTACAAGCCGCGGTGGAGTGGCCGAAGGTTCTAAACAGTCCTTCTGCAGAACGACCGGTTGCTCGCCGTCGAGAGTTCTCTCTTGGGCTTGGGTCTCTCTCTCTCTCTCTCTCTCTCTCTCTCTCTGTGTGTGTGTGTGTGTGTGTGTGTGTGTGTGTGTGTGTGTAATGTCCTTAGTGCAAGTTAGTTTAAATAGTTTGTAAGTGTAAGGACTGATAACCACAGGAGTTTGGTCCAATACGTTTACAAAACTTTGAATATTTGAACGTATGGAAAACACATTACCTCCCAAGAGGGTGTGGGCATAGGGGGAACTTTGCTGGTGGCAGGAAGGGCATTCCTTGAAACCAACTTCGATAAACCATAAACTAACCTGCTGACCCCGTGTCAGTGCATATTATGGAAAGATATAATGAATAAGATGCGTAAGGAAAGGTTTGGAGTCGAAAGGCGACATAAAATAAATCGTACGTAACGCAGATGCTAGAGTGAGATCGTTGGAAGATACCTCAAGAAGTGCAGTTCAGCAAGGAAATTTCTCAGGAAACTCTCACTCAACCAATATTTGAATATTTCTCGTCAAAAATGTAGTTAGGTGACACTGTCAAGATAGGAGAGCAATCCTTTTCAAATTAAGAGTAATGCAACCTTTGTCTACTGAAGGGTGAACAACCTGTTTATTAATACCGATCACAAGTTTCGATGAACCAAATCACCAAATTCCGATCAATTTTATAACTTTTAATTCTTTCTGCATCATGTAATGCATTGTGAAATTATACAAAAACGAAAATGGTGGTGCACAAATATTTTTACACATTATTCTTTACTAGCCCTGTCATATACTGATAAAATTAAACTACGTTGTCGAGACCGCGTGATAGAAATACGGAGTGCAAAAGCTGCACAGTGACTGCCACAAATTGCGGAACACCGTACTGTACCCTTTTGATGTTTACCCAGTGGCATTTGTTGCAGAACCGCATTGTGTGGATACAAGTTAGCCTATATGTCAACTCGCCACCATGTGTCAGCAAGCGATATAGAATGTTTTATAATGTTCGTTTCCTGTTTTGCACGTCTACATGAATGTGACATTTTTAATAAATATATTTCACGAGAATAGCCATTTTCTTATTATTACGGAGTTATGCTGAGTAATCTATTCATTGGAAGGCATGTAAAGAAGCAACAGAAGGTTAACATGATCCCACGTATAACAGATGTCCCGTTGAATCATTAATTTAATATGCACTTACTTCGAATTTTGCAACGTACATAGAGGAGATCGGGACAGGATCGCCCAGTAAAATTAGTTCATACAATAGACACTAGATCGACCTAGGAATCAATCAGCAGGTTGTGCACACTAGCTCTGTAGCGGAAGTAAGCGGTAAATTTTTTCAAGTCCTGGTTGCTGTAGAATCATTGCGGTATGTCGACATAACGGGGAAAGGAAACAGCAGCTACTTTGCGTCATACTTACTGGGTGAAGCTGACAGGAATGGACGCACACGCGCCGGACTAAATAGCGCGCATCAGCGGAAGTTAAATAGAACAGTACGAGCTTGCAGTATCACGTCACTTCGTTACGTGAGGAAACAATGCCTAAGTCTACCTCTACAACGCGTATCCGGAGCCTTCTGGAACCACCAACTGATCTTTTAAGTGAACACGGCAAGATGTAAAACGCTGACACATTCGTTTGACAGGGTCGATGCGATCATGACAGAGCACATAGGGTAATATCAGCCGTTCCCCACGCACTATATATACTCCAGCACTTGAGTTCATAGTCAGTCGGTCAGATGAATCGATGACTTACACTACACGGCACTCGATGCCCTGACATATTCTAATGTCGGTACAAGTCTGTTACAGACCTCCAGCACTCTTCTACATCAGCTGACAACCTGCGAGATGTCGACTCCTACGTAGCTCCGAGTTCTACTCCTGCGCTACATCCAACTACAAACGCAGAAGAAGTATCTAGGAGGACTTCCATGTCCTGCACATCGGAACTCCAGCGTTTCTAGGGAAGACGCTTACTTGCCGGTAGGCCAGGAATCAGCGCACATCATGATCACACGACAACCGTCAATGTGGTCCTGTATGAAGATGATGCAAGACGGCAATTAGGGTGGCGTCCGAGAACCACCAGTCCAGAGGTGTGAATCTCTCATCGACATCATCGACACGTTACACCGTACTTCCGTACGGTTCCACAACAACCGGCGCGGCAGAGGGGTCGCCTACCTCCGCACGCTGAGCTAGTGCGGACGAAGCCGCACTGTCAGCGCACAGTACGGCAGGAGGCTGCTGACGCCATCGACCCGGTCGCCTGGAGTACGCAGCAATGTGTACCACTTCAGAATAAATGTTTTACCGAACAGTATTCTTTCATTACGCCAACGGCGGCACCTGGACCAGCCCTACCTCTTCCTGCAGGGCATACCTTGACGGTTAGGACTCTGACCTCCTGACAACTAACCCACTGTCCAACACCACCTGAGTGCGCGGTGTGCGCGGTGTGCCAACAACCGCTCGACCTCCTGTAGCACTGTCCCTCTCCACATACAAGACCAATATGGCCTGCGGAGCACTATTGGAGAAGCTATAGCGGTTTATTTATTTGTGCGTGTTTCAGCAAAACTCTACTCGTCGGTCAAATGTGTGTTATATAACTTTTGCTTACTTAAGGGACAACATGTCAGTACCATAATTAAAGGTCGCAATTCAAGGGCTATTTCCATATGGTATACTATCTCAATTGCTTCAGTGGATTTTCTAACGAACAGAATGTATTTTAAAGATGGCGTTTGGGCAGGTTGGCCCAGAAAGAACGGGACACGATGGCCAGAAAGAATTGTTACGGTTAATAGTAATTATATATACACAATCAGAATAATTGCTGCAGCCAAGATCATCCTGCAGACATTTATTTAAGGATCTAGGGATCTTCACTGACCGAGCGAGGTGGCGCAATGGTAAGACACTGGACTCGAATTCGAAAGGATGGTGATTCAAATACACCTCCGGCCATCCAGATTCTGGTTTTCCGTGATTTCCCTAAATCACTCTAGGCAAATGCCGGGATGGTTACTTTCAAAGGGCACGACCGATTTCCTCCAACATCCTTCCCCGAAAATCCGAGCGAAAGCTCCATCTCTAATGACCATGCTGTCTATGAAACTTCAAAGCCTAAGCTTCCTTCCTTTCTTTGTATCTTAACTGTAGTTTCACAATACATATATTCGCTCATGAAATTTGTTATTAACAATCCGAACCAATTCAAAAGTAACAGCAGTGTGCATAGCTACAACACTAGGAGAATGGGTGATATTCAGTATTCAAGGTGAAATAACTTTAACGCAGAGAAGGGTGAATTATGCTGACACAAAATCTTGGTCACTTACCAAGCAGCATCAAAAGTCTGACAGATAGCCAAGTGGTATTGGAAATGAAATTAAAGGAATTTCTAAATGGCAACTCATACACTTTAGATGAAGTTTTAGATAAAACTTAATTTGAAAAAATAACATTAAAAAATTTAAAAAATATATATATCACCCCCATGAACCACAGACATTGCCGAGGTGGGGTGGCTTGCGTGCCTCAACGATGCAGATAGCCGTATCGTAGGTGCAACCACAGCGGAGGGGTATCTGTGGACAGGCCAGACAAACGTGTGGTTCCTGAAGAGGGGCAGCAGCCTTTTCAGTATTTACAGGGGCAACAGTCTGGATGATTGACTGAGCTGGCCTTGTAACATCAGCTAATGTGGCTTTGCCACACAGCTACTACGAACGGCTGAAAGCAAGGGGAAACTACAGCCGTTACTTTTCCCGAGGACATGCAGCCCTACTGTAAGGAAATATGATGATGGCATCCTCTCGGGTAAAATATAAAATAGTTCCCCATTCGGATCTCCGGGCGGGGACTACTAAGGAGGATGTTGTCATCAGGAAAAACAATACTGGCATTCTACGGATCGGAGCGTGGAATGTTAGATCCCTTACTCGGGTAGGAAAATTAGAAAATTTAAAAAGGGAAATGGGTAGGTTGAAGTTAGATATAGTGGGTATTAGTGAACTTCGGTGGCAGGATGAACAGGATTTCTGGTCAAGTGAGTACAGGATTATAAATACAAAATCAGTTGGGGGTATCACTGGAGTAGGACTGATAATGAATAAGAAAATAGGAATGCGGGTAAACTACTATGAGCAGCACAGTGATCGCATTATCATTGTCAAGATAGATACGAAGCCAGCACCGACAACGGTAGTAGAGGTTCATATGCCAACTAGCTCTGCCGATGATGAGGAGATCGAAGAAATATATGAGGAGCTAAAGGAAATTATTCAGACAGTTAAGGGAGAGGAAAACTTAATTGTGATGGGAGACTGGAATTCGGTAGTAGGAAAAGGAAGAGAAGGAAAAATAGTAGGTGAATATGTATTGGGCAGGAGGAATGAAAGAGGAAGTCGCCTGGTAGAATTTTGCACGGAACATGATTTAATCGTAACAAACACCTGGTTTAAGAATCACAAAAGAAGGGTGTACACATGGAAGAGACCAGGAGACACCGGAAGGTATCAGATTTTATGATGGTAAGACATAGGTACCGGAACCAGGTTATAAACTGCAGGACGTACCCAGGGGCAGATATAGACTCTGACCATAATCTGTTAGTCATGAACTGTAGGCTGAAACTGAAAAAACTGCAGAAAGGTAGGAAAATAAGGAGATGGGACTTAGATAAATTGAAGGAAAGTGAAGTTCTGGAGAATTTCAGAGGGAGATTTAGGCAACAACTGACAGAAACAGGGGAAAATAAAACAGTAGAGGAGGAATGGGTAAAATTGAGAGATGAAATACTGAAGGTAGCAGATGACAAAATAGGTAGGAAGGCAAGACCTACAAAAAATCCTTAGATATCACAGGTGATACTAAATTAAAGCGATGAAAGGAGAAAATATAAAAATGCAGTAAATGAAACAGGCAAAATGGAGTATAGACGACTAAAAAATCAGATTGACAGGAAGTGCAAAATGGCTAAGCAGGAGTGGCTAGACGCCAAATGCAAATCTGTAGATGAATGTATAACAAGGGGAAAAGTAGATACCGCCTACAGGAAGATAAGAGAGACACTTGGGAACAAGAAGAGCAGATCTACGAATATCAAGAACTCAGATGGGAAACCAGTTCTCAGCAAAGAAGGGAAAGCTGAAAGGTGGCAAGAGTACATAGAGCAGCTTTACAAAGGAAATGAACTTAGAGACGATGTTGTAGGAAGGGAAGAGGAAGTAGATCAAGATGAAATAGGAGATACTATACTGAGAGATGAATTTGACAGAGCCCTGAAAGACCTAGGTCGTAACAAGGCCCCAGGAGTAGATGACATACCCTCAGAGCTATTAAAGTCTCTGGGAGAGCCAGCCATGACAAGACTATTTGAACTGGTATGTAGGATGTATGAGACAGGTGAAATGCCCTCAGACTTTAAGAAAAATGTAATAATCCCCATTCCAAAGAAATCGGGCGAGGACAGGTGTGAAAATTACAGAACCATCAGTTTTATAAGTCATGGTTGCAAAATTTTAACACGAATTATCTACAGGAGAATGGAAAAGCTGGTAGAAGCTGACATCTGGGAAGATCAGTTTGGATTCAGAAGGAGCACAGGAACCCGAGAGGCAATACTCACTTTACGTCTTATCTTAGAAGATAGATTAAGGAAAGGCAAATCTACATTTTTAGCTTTTGTAGATTTGGAGAAAGCATTTGACAATGTTGACTGGAATACACTGTTTCAAATTCTGAAGTCAGCAGGGGTAAAATACAGGGAAAGGAAAGTTATTTACAACTTGTACAAAAGCCAGACCGCAGTTATTAGACTCGAAGGGCATGAAAGGGAAGCATCAGTTGGGAAGGGAGTAAGACAGTGTTGTAGCCTTTCTCCGATGTTATTCAATTTGTACATCGAGCAGGCGGTGAAGGAAAGCAAGGAAAAATTTGGAATAGGGATTAAAGTTCAGGGGAAAGAAATAAAAACATTGCGTTTTGCTGATGACATCGTAATTCTGTCAGAGACAGCAAAGGACCTTGAAGAGCAGTTGAATGGAATGGACACTGTGTTGAAGAGAGCGTATAAAATGAACAGTAACAAGAGCAAAACAAAAATAATGGAATGCGGTCTTAGAAAATCAGGCGATGCTGAAGGAATTAGATTAGGTAATGAAACAATGAAGGTGGTAGATGAGTTTTGTTACTTTTGTAGTAAAATAACATTCGATGGTCGCAGTACAGAGGATATAAAATGCAGAATGGCAATGGGAAGAAAAGCATTTTTGAAAAAGAGAAATTTGCTAACATCGAATATTAATTTAAGGGTGAGAAAGTCTTTTCTGAAGGCATTTGTGTGCAGTGTTGCCTTGTACGGGAATTAAACATGGACGATAAGCAGTGCGGACAGGAAGAGAATTGAGGCTTTTGAAATGTGGTGCTACAGAAGAATGCTGAAGATTAGGTGGGTAGATCGCATAACTAATGAAGAGGTTCTGAACAGAATTGGTGAGAAAAGGAATTTTTGGCATACCCTGACTAAAAGAAGGGATCGCTTGGTAGGACACATTCTTAGACATCGGGGAATCGTAAATTTAGCATTGGAGGGAAGTGTGTGGGGTAAAAATCGTAGAGGGAGACCAAGAGACGCGTATAGTAAGCAGATTCAAGTGGATGTAGGTTGCCGTTCTTATGAGGAGATGAAAAGGCTTGCTCTGGATAGGGTAGGGTGGAGAGCTGCATCAAACCAGTCTCCGGACTGAAGACCGTAACAACAACAACATATCAAAAAATTAAATAATCCTTAAAATATTGTCATGTATAGAAACCATGTAGTAAACTGACACGTTCCACATCATTACTAAATGTTGTATATGTGACGTATGGAAAAATTATTAATCTAATCCGACATAGACACTGCTTCACGAGACTTCTTTGCTTGCGAATCTATTAGGCCTACTTATATAAACATAGATGAATGGCATTTGTTTCAACCACGTACTGATTAGTAAGCTAGAAAATGTGCTTTGATTTCATACGTCGAACTGATGCGTTATTTTACACATTAAGTGGCTGCGTTTTTCCCTGAGTCACTACCAAAACGCAGCCTGGTAAAACTATGGCGGACACTGTCTCTCGCTTTACAGGCTCTCTATAGACGCGCTCGCCTGCAAGTGGTGTCAGGAGCGAGCACTTAGCGCAGCGGCAGCGGGCGCGCCGCAGCCGTGGCCATTGATCCTGCCGTCTGGCGTTCGGCCACGGGAGGACTCGCTCTTGGCACGGCGCTCATCGCCTTGGCAACCGCCCGGATTCCTCGCACCGCGAACAATACATATTATTCCGGCCCGCCGCGCCGCGGGGCCCATAGCGGAGCAGCAATTGACACGGCTCTGGGCGCACATTCGCCTCACATCCGCGCGCTGATGCATCGCCGGGGGTCGCGAGCCCTGCCGTGTTCCCAGGCGTCCAGCTGACGGATCTGCGCGACACGGCCAGCCACCGGCCGGAATCCGTCTCCCGGCACACCACGACAGTTCCGTACTCCGACTTGATCGGACCGTCCACCTCGCTGCTGGGCACATCCATACCGACGGACACGTCCTTAAAATTGACATAACTGCACCGCTTGTCCAACAAAATGCAACATCAAGATGGACCGTAGATTTTACAGCCTAATTTATTGGAGAGGTATCACATGGTAAAAAGATCACGTGATTGAAAATACAGCCTCTTCAGAATTGTCAAAAAGGATGCAATCAGTGCTTTCACCGTCATTGCTGGCTACAACCGTTGCTTCACGCTTCGACACTGAATCAATGTGGCACTTGATACATCGGATTGCGCGGGAGCAGCAGAGCGGTATGGAGCACCAAGTTACTGATCGCACGGCCTCACGCGTTGGAGGTTCGAATCTTCCCTCGGGCATGGATGTGTGTGTGTTGTCCTTAGTTTAACTTAGTATAAGTAGTTTGTAAGACTAGGGACTGATGACCAACGTAGTTTGACCCCATAGGATTACAAACATTTGAACATTTGATATATTGGAGTATAGCAGCCCATGCTGTTTAGACATATGACAAAAGTTTGCCGCGGTGGAATAGCCGAGCGGTCTAAAGCGCCTCGCTGCGGAGCGCGCGGTTGCTCGCCGTGGAGGTTCGAGTCCTCCCTGGGGCATGGGTGTGTGTGTGTTTGTCCTTAGGTTAGTTTACCTAGGTTTAGGTAGTTTGTAAGCTACGGACTGATGACCACGCAGTTTGGTCCGATAGATTTACAAACAATTGAACATTTGAACATTTTGAACAAAAGTTGATTCGGTGTGGCAACCGTCGACGAGATATTTCCCATAATCGAGAGATCTGAAAGACAGCTATATCGTACGATGGCCGACAAAGAAGTCTGGAACACTTGCGTGCCTTGTGTGATCACGCATTATTCAGTTGCCATGGGACATTCGGCAACCTCCTAAAGCCTGTTGCAGAATCACTTGACTGTCCAACGACAGAACAAGTATGCGGACCTATTTGTAAATCTCCTCACAGTGGCTCTCATACACAGTTATCAACGGACACCTGTTGTATGGAATGAGACTTATTCTAAATTTGCTCGACGATACAAATTTGATTTTCCTATACAGAGTCCAGGAATCCTTGTGAGAAACTCGTGGGTTGCTGGAACGCCTTTCGGTTACTTTAATGTCAGACTTTCTGGAGGAGGCTGGCCCGAAAGGAGGCTTCTGGGTCCCCGAAAATTTTGTTTGTTTTATCCCTCTTTCTATTTTATCGCTTGTAAGAACATCGGACAAGTTTTTTCCCTAAAGGAGAGCTCCTTCAACTTTTTTTTCAGGTAGCCTTAATTCCTTTGACTGTTTGCTAATACAAGAAAACTGGATGCGGTTGGCCCTGGACAAAAGTTTCCCTTTTCTTTTAAGTACCTATGTTCTTATTACAATTTTATCGTTGTGTTTATTTTTTAGTGTGGTCCACTATTGCACGAAACATCAGTGAGTTTGATGATGAATTCGACTTTGTTTTAACAAACTTTTCGGTAGCTTTCATCCTTTGGTTGTTCTACCAATGTGAGATGCTAATTCCTTTTGCATACAAAGGAGACTGTCTTCTGTTTAGCCGTAGCGTCGGTCCCCATTCCTCCTATTATGTTCTCCGCACGTTACTTTCGTCTGCTGTTATGTTCCGTCAGTGGATTCCTTTCTACGGCGACAGGTGGACAAACGATCGCCGAAGGAGACGGCGCTGTTCACTCCATGCGGGTTTGGAGCCCACACGAGTACAGAAGGCACGCTTCACCTTGGAAACCAAATGTTCAAATGTCTGTAAATCTATCGGACCAAACTGCGTGGTCATCAGTGCGTAGCTTACAAACTACTTAAACCTAGGGAGGACTCGAACCTCCACGGCGAACAACCGCGCTCTCCGCAGCGAGACGCTTTAGACCTCTCGGCTACTCCACCGCGGCTTGGAAACCAAGCTGCTACAAAATCATTGTGCTCAAGAAGAAAGACCAATATGCTTTCATTTATTAGGAAGACAATTGTCCTTTTATTTCTTGCGTTCGCCGATGAGGGCTTAATTTGTGTGAGACACGGGCGGGGTCTAAAGAAATTGTGAGTACAAAAATGTGAGTAAAACAACAAAAAAAACAGAAAAATTAGTAAACGTACCTCGGGCGCTTAATTTTAAAAATAGAAAACGAGGGGGTGCATAGACTTTTTGTCACTGCATACCACTTATCACGTTTAGTCATTTCGGAGTACCACCACAGCTTGTCTACTTTTAATAAACCCTGAGGTAATGGACAGGGAGAGGGGAGGGGGGCAGTGCAGACGACTGCCAGAGTGGTGAGAATATCACCATCTTTTCAGTGCTGACAACATACATACGTTTTTGTTTTGGATCGTGCCGATCAACCACTTGCGTGACGCACACAAGAAATAAGATTTCAAAGAAGCAATGTTTTACGGAGTCCTCATGTTCACATGTGGTACTTTTATGTAGCAAATTACATGAAATTAAATTACGCTGTTTCTCATACCAATATTGAATATTCCTTCGCAATTCTGTAGCTAGCCTGATATGAGACTTCTATGAAGTTACTATCAAAAAATGTTCAAATGGTTGTAAATCTATGGCACTTAACTACTCTGGTCATCAGTCCCTAGGGTTAAAAACTATTTTAAATAAATTATGCTAAGGACAACAAATACACCCATGCCCGAGGGAGGACTCGAACCTCCGACGGCGGGTAGCTACGCGCTCCGCAGCTAGGCGACTTGGAACGCTCCACCACTCCACCGCAGCAGTTACTATCAGTGATAATAAAATTTGTATTTTTTTTGATTCGTTTTTTACAAAACGCAGATTACCTTTGATAATAAAATCCATAGTTTTACCAACTAAATTAGAGTGCGTAGAACTCTGATGCCGTTTCAACAGAGAAGGCTTCATGCTTTGATTTGGTAGCGTTTCTCAGCATACAACGTTTTAGGGAATTGGCGGATCACTAGTTTCTGCACCGGCCTTTACAGTAAGACCAAATTATGAGTAGCTTCCATCATACTTCTGTTTACGTGTTGCCTTAGTTACAGTAGTCAAGAACCAGTTCGTTGCAATACACTCCGGTTCCAGACGAAAGCTTTCTCCGTATCACGATGGCAATTATCGTAACGCCCAACAAAGCGACAACGATAAACTATTCACTGGGTAATCACTACTGAAGCGCCACGCATTGGTGTACTGCATAAGGTGGCTGCAGTTGCAAAGTGTTACATAAACTTCCGAATAGCCACCGACAAGACCCGAATGAAATATCGCTACGTCAAAACAAGATGAATCATTCCCGGCAAAGGCAGCGACGACTATGGACGGAAGTATGCGGAGGGGTGTTACAGTCCCTCGTTCATGTGTCCCGCGTACAGTTCCAATCAAACATTTTAAAAAACCAGTTTCTTTTAAATTATACAGACGCTATCGGTAATATTATCAAACATTTTATCACTGCTCACTTTAAATACAGAGTGACATAACAGAATAATTATACCTACATCAGTAATTCTTTTGTTGACTTGAGCGCTTACCATCTAGAATGTTCTTCGTACCACCAGTGGTACGCGTACCACCGTTTGTTCTAAAGTATGTAAGGGAGAACTGGCTCCAGCACTTCAGAGATGTAACGCTGAGCCATGGTGTAATGGCCGAGCGCTCTAAGGCACCATGCTGTGGAGCGCGCGGTTGCTCCGCGTCGGAGTTTCGAATCCTCTCTCTATACCATGTGTGTGTTTGTTGTTCATAGGTTAGTTTAAGTTAGTTTTAGTAGTTTTTAAGCTCAGGGACTGATGACCGCTGTAGTTAAGTGTCACAGATTATCTAACATTTGTACCTTTGTAACGATGGTCAGTGTAGCGCCAATGCATAAACTAGCCTGGCGCCTGGAGTGGAATACAGTACCACCCCAAACCATAATACCCAGTACAGGTGTAGTATAGCGATTCCCAAGATAACCGGCAGTCCCCAGAATACTGTCTGTAGTACGAGTGTCGTTTCCAACGTAATGCAACAGTGGGAGGGGGGGGGGGGCACAATGAAAATATGTCGGAGACCTTTCACAATAAACACGCTTCTTCTATACTATGGAACCATTCAATATACTAGAAAAAAAATTATATATTGCAACAAACCTGCATTTTTATTGATATGCTGACAGTTTCCTGGATATGTCCAGGTTTTTAAGCCACCTAGTTCCTTTACTTGCATTTGTGGTAATATGGCTGATTAAGTGCAATGCAGCGTGACATTGATCCATTACAATGTAGTTGTACAATAAATTTTCGGTTCACATTCGGAACTCTTAAAGTGTTGTTGTGTATTGAAATGTAGTTTATAGACGATATTGTTGTTGTGCCACTATAATTTACTGCTTGTGATAGCACATTTGGAGGGTGATTACGATAGGATTGCTTGTATATTATTATTATTTATTATTATTGTTTTTATTATTATTATTATTATTATTATTATTATTATTATTATTTGTCGCGCAGTTCCGATAGTTCGTTTATTTTTCTGAGTGTTTAGTCATGTGAATATAGATTTCTATTTATTGTAAAATGTCCATTAATTGTCCTTCGGAGAAAATATGTGAAATTGTGAGATTTTTCTCTATAGTTTCAGTCGAATATTTACTTTCTCTGAGGTGTTTGCCGGATGCTGAAATATTATTTTCGGTTGTATTTATGTGCTCTCTGTTGGGCCGATGTATTTCGTCTGCTTTTGTCGAATTACTTTCGTTATTAATTGATATATTTATTACATGATGTGGAAGATCATGTAATAACCTAACCTACCCTTGGTATTGAGAGATGGTTGCATGTTCGTTCGTTTGGGACAGGGAGACCAAACTGCTAAGGTCATCAGATCCCTGGTGGGATGGAAAGGAGTGAGGATACGAAAGGATGGGAACGGAAAGGAAATGCAGTCGAGGCAGAAGAAGGAAGAAAGACTGCATTATCTCGGGGCTCCATGCTCGCCGAAAGAACTGTGAGCCCCTTGGAGGGTATTGATAGATGACTTTTTATGAAACTTAAAAAAAATTTATGAAGAATACATCTAATTTTGAATAAATAAGGTCTTAGTTTTGGTGCGCAGACTCCAAAAGCAGTATGTAATCACAGCAAAGTACTACCTTTCCTACGGGAGCTGATACATCACAGCACCCTGCGTCAGCTTCATTCAGCTTTGTTCTGAATTGCTCTGAGGAGCTTGAATATGATGGCTGCAAACCAGAAATATCACAAACAGTCAATAATTATTAAGAAATTGTCCACTTATGAATAATGTACCCAAATGAATGTCTTAACACCTGTCCACTTTGTATGGATCTTGTTATTTGGTGGCGGATCAAATTAACTAAAATATTTTTACATCAGTTGAAGCAACTTTACTTCACGATGAAAATTACATCTTTAGATATAGTTAATCATGTCCCTCTAGCATACTACAACAGCAGTCCGTCCGTAGCCAATGCAGATGCAGTCAGCATATCATACCGTAACACGTTTCCCCACGTTACCCATACGAGCGCTATGCTCGAAGAAACACCCCTCCAAAAACTGGTTATAAAATTAACTCCTGTGTTCTCGACCACCAAAATTACACCATTTTAATTGTTATCAATGGTTCATGACTGAAATTACTTGTAGTAACATGCAGTATGTCTGACGTGCACACTCCTCAAACACCACCTTCATGACCTAGGTCGTGAATTACCTTTCCCTTCCGTTCCCATCCTTTTTCCTTCCCTTCTCTCCCACCTGAGGAAGGGACTGTGTTCCGAAATCTGAACTTTTGCGTCCCCTTATTCCTATTACTTCATTTGTATAACTAGCGGCGGTACAGCACAAAGGTAAGTACTGGCCAGCCAATCTATTTCTTTTGAAAAATAATTTTTCATCTCTGAGGAGAATTTTAATCATTAATCGATTACTTGTAGTAAGCCTATTAAAATGAATTTTCTTTTTATTAGAACTAAATAGATTTCATTGATATTTATGAAAAATTGTACAAATGAAACAGGAACTCTAACATAATCAATTTAACTGAATTAGTTTATGTGAAATCTGTTTTTTATCACATAATATTATCTGATGAATTTACAGCAAGTACGAATAATTAACAGTAAATGCTGGAATGAAAATTTTTCATTTTGTGTATGCACATAATTTTAGAGATTACTCACACGGTTGATTTTTAACTTGGCCCATTAGTCCTTATCCGTCATCACCTGCCGCGGAGGAACGGCCGAGCGCATTGAGGCGCTATGCTGCGATGCGTGAGGTCGTTCCCGGTCGGAGGGTGGAATCCCCCCCTCCCTCTGCCATGGATGTTTATGCCTTCTTTGGCATAAGGTAGTTTATAAGTAGTTTGCAAGTTTAGGGACTGATGACCCCGCAGTTAAGTCCCTTAAGCTTAACAAACATTTGAACAATTTTTCGACATTATCTGCACGGCCCGCTGTCTCAAGTTGTGATCTCATGAAAATCAGTGGCAGGAAGCATGCAACAAACATTGTGTACATGGAAGATACTGCTGACTTTCATGTACTCTTGGCACGTAGTGGCCGGCTTATGCAAGGGGAACTGTGCAGACAAATGGAGACGATCCGTTCGGCGTCCGGCGTCTGCCACTTTGAATACCGCCCTGCCGGCGACAGTCGCGGACAGCAGAAGAATCGCCTCAGTCGCTCGTATAGTCCCGACTGTACGCCTCCCGTCCGCTTCTTATTCGCGTGTTATCCAAAGAGATCAAAATTCAGCTCCACCGCCTGAGCGAATACCTCTGCTCGATCGTGGGAACGATCGCCGAGGCTGCGATTGAGGGCTCGTTGGATGCAAAGGTCTACCACTTTGCGCGACCATATTCTAAAGTGAGACAGAAGATTCTCCCTCCTTACGTACTCTTCCTATTTTTACACAACCGCTGCTGCTCGAATGGGAATTCTGACTCAACGAGAAAAAAATTCATTCTAGAAATCCTTTAAGTGACTGAATAAATGGAAGTAATTTCTTTTCTCTCTCTCTTTTTTTTTTTTTTTTTTTTTTTTTTTTTTTTACTACACCCACGTGTGTAAGCTTTGCTTTGTAACACGGTCAAAGCGAATCGCTTTTCCTTCAGCGGCGTTATGAAACGATCGCAAATGTTGTGCTTGAGTCTTTACGCTGTAAATACTCACGATTTTGTTAGTTCCTTTGTCGTTCTTTCGTCCCACAGTTCCTTTTTATAATATAATGTAGATTATTATTGATGTAAGGGGCTATGTAACTGAATAATACAATTTTATTTTGCCATATGCATTTCGCTTTGATTTGTAACGCATCTTCAGTGGCAAATTTTTTGAAAGCTGGTACGTATGGTGCTGTTTGGTGACATTTGGTTGTTTTGTTTGCGTCTTTTATTCTATTTTTTTTTTCACTTCATAACGAGGCACATGCCATGTTGTTTGGAAAAAAAAGAAAGAAAGAAAAACATGGCATGTGCCTAGGGATGAAGTGCAAAAACTATAAAAAAGAAAAAAGAAAAAGACAATGAAATGAAAGACGGAAACAATAGGACCTAAAGTCACAAAACAGCACCAAATGTAGACCAACTTCCACCAAGAATAGCCACTGAAGATGCGTTACAAACAAAGCAGAAATGGATATGGCAAAATAAACTTGTATTATTCAGCTGCATAGACGGTTTACATCAATAAAAATTTACCTTATATTACCCACCACTTCGTTCTTGATTTGTGCCAAACTTACTCAACGATCTCTGGTGAGCTAAGCGATGTAAAAACTTCCTGGCAAATTAAACCCGCGTACCAAACCGAAATTGGAACCAAGGACCTATGTCTATCGCCGGCGAGCAGTCTCGCGGCTGAGCTACCCTGCCACGCCTCACGGACCATAATCATAACTCGAGATCTGCCTACACTTCGTTTCAGGTTCTCCTGCAAACCTTGCAGGATTAAGGCTGCTGCAAGAAAGGATATTGTGGAGACATGGCTTAGCCACAGTGCAGTTTATGTTCCCGGAGTGTAACTTTCATTCTGCAGTGGAGACTGATCTGATGTGAAACTCCAGACCGGGATTCAAACACAGGATCATTGCCTTTCGCGGAAAAGCACTCTACCGAATGAGATGCCGGTGCATGCTTAAAGCCCAACCTCAAAGTTTCAGTACCTTGTCTCACTTAATTCAAGAGGTGTAGAAATTAAGTGTTTGGGAGGCTAGAATAGAATTCAGTCATAGTAAGTGGAGAAGTTGTTTGGTCCAGGAATTATCCACTGAACACGGAATGCCTAGATTATCCAAAGGAACTTTGTTTATATTGACTGCACTTCCAAGTAAATTTACAAAGTGAATTTTAACTCTTCGTGCACTGATTTGAAACATCCTGGTAACTTTATATAGTGTGTCAGATCGTAATTAGAATCCAGAATGTTGTGTATCGCGAACAAATGTCCTACCGAATTACCGACTGAGCTGTGTGGGTGCGTTTCACCAACACAGTTCTAATTTCGCAGTACTTTATTCCTCGGTTCCAAAATTCACGGCAGTCGATCCGCTAATCTTGCCAGACATATATCGCTACTATCCTTAATCTTGTCGTACTTCCTGACAATATTACTGATAGTAGAATCTTTAAAAAGCAGCAACTAGTTGCATTTCTTTATCTTTTGTTTTAGAGGTTTTGGCACTTGGTGCCCTTCCTCAAATGTATATTGTTATCCTGATCAAACATTTATCTGAAGATAGTCACTAAGTGCACGAAACGCACTTTCGTAAAAATCAAACACCGCAGTTTCTGAAATGGTTCAAATACTATTACTACTACTAGTACCACGAATAATAATATGTAGAGCCGAAAAAATCGATTCCTTTCTTGGATACTTAGATACCCGCTGCCTTCTGGACGTCTTGAAGCACAGAAATTTATGACAATAAACGGAGGATAAAATAACGGCGTGGAATGTAGAGATTGTATCTAATCTACCACTTTCTGAATTCAATGCTTTAAGTGAATTTATGAATGGTCTTAATTATGAAAGATACCCGAGGTTTCGTCATAGAAGTGGGCTATAAAGACAAACATGATGAAGTGAAAACATTTTGAGTTTAACAAGTAAATGTCATTAATCGTATTTACTTATATATACATTACCGTCTTCCAAAATCTGTGAATAGAATATATAAGACAACAGGTGTCTGGCGCAGGCATCAGATCGGTTACTGCTGTTAGATTGGCAGGTTATCACGATTTAAGTGAGTTTCGACATGGTGTTATAGACGGCGCACGGGATACGGGACACAGCATTTCCGATTTATGGTGAGGATTTTTTAATATTACCGTATAGCAAGAGCCCCATAAATAACATGTTTTAAAGTCAATTGAAATATTAAATCAGATAAAATGTAATTAGGATAAATATTCAATTCATTTTTTTTCTTCCTTGAAATCGATAGGCTATGTAAAAGATATACAAAGAAACTCTAATTATAATATCACTGTAACTAATTAAAATCTCTGACTTTTACTATAAAAGTAATAATCCCATCGTACTAGCTCTCGGTTCTAGTGTCTGCTCTGTTCTAGTGTCTGCTCTGTTCTATTGTCTGCTCTGTACGGATTGTTCTGTTGTTTGAATTGTACTGATAAGATCTGCCACTTCAATATGCTGAAACGAACATTATCAACTATTGATTATTGTTCTTGACTGATTGTACAAAATCTACAGATATAAAATGGATACTCAGGTATGAATTATCTGCTTTCTGTTCAAATTAATAAATCCCCTTATTTAAAGTTAACTTCAGTCAGTTGTTCGGTTATTTATTTTTCCTGCCCCTTCATTTAGTGATCATGCTGTTTTCAGGTGTAACTAACTATTACGACTTTGGATGGTTCGGTAATTAAACATGTTAAACTTACGTATCTCGTGTAGCTTGCCATAGTATCTTTGACTGTAATTAAACGTTTCGCAATATTTAATGGCTTAGAACCTGCAATCACTTTTATGTAATGAACAGTTCGAAGTCTAATTAGCCATTAATCTGTGTCAATTATCAATTTTCATTCATTAAATTACCTTCATTCAAAATTATGCTACACGTAGATTGAATCTTAATATTCCGAACCTCCATCCAATGTCGGCGGATAGTTACGCGGATTACAATCAATCTCACTACAGCTTATCAATGAGATCAACTACACCGCTGTTTAAGGAAACTATTCGTCGAATTCTGTAGGTTGCTTGCTCTGTAAGATGTTTTAAACTATTAAATGTTTGGCCATTTCATTTTTTTTAAATTAACAGTTCGTCTAAATTGAAGGCTTAGTCACTGATCATTATTTTAAAATAGTTCAACAACTTCTGTACGGCCAATATTTCAATCCTAAATAGTCAGGCAAGCAATTACACTACAATTTCCCCGTACGACCCATATCACGAGTGCATCGCGAAAATCAGGTATCAAGTAAAAGATCGTTGCGGCTGGTGAAAGCTCCTACAGAAACGGGACCGACGATGCCTGAGGAGACTCGTTCAGTGTCGCAGAAGTGCCATCCTTCCACAAATTGCTCTGGATTTCAGCGCTGGGCCATTAACAAGTGTCTGCTTGCGAATCATTCAACGAAACATAATCGATATGGGCTTTCGGGGCCGATGACCTACTCATGTCCTTGCTGATTGCACGACACAAAGCTTTACGCCACGCCTAGGCACGTCAGGACCGAAATTGCACTATATATGACTTGTAATACGTTATCTGGTCTGACGCACGGTTGGTAGAAACACGGTAGGGATCACGAGGTGGATGCGCAGTAGCAAGCCGCGCCGCTGACGTCACGGCGCACCCTCGCAGTGCTCAGCAGCGTGCTAACTTCCATTGTGCGTTTTCTTCACTTAAAACTTCCGGGCTCATAAGCCGTGGTCGATTTATAAAACTTTCGCCTAACGTTTCATCTTCGGCTGCAGAAGACATCTTCAGAGGTAGAGTGGCGAGTTTACATTTATGTTCCATTGTGCGTGTTGTATCGGTTGCGTCTACGAGTGAGAACACTGTTTTTAGGTCACTGTGAATTGTTTTTAGTGGCTGTAGATTGAGAGTATTCTCGTAATTATCACTGTACTGAAGCTATTTTTTAACAGTAAACCTTTAAGTGGAAAAGAATGGTTTGCTGTACAATCGCCAGTTGTACTAACCACAGCAGACAAGCGAGGAAGTTAGGAGTTATGTTTGACGTGTTTCCTAAAGACAGTGAGATGAAAAGGTGGATAAATACTTGCAAACATGCAGATTAGTTCACAGTTCCATATGCTCGTGTTTGTTAGATACATTTTTCGGATTTCAGAGGTGGCAGAAATTTTTTAAAATTACGTCGAACACGAAGTAGAAAATGTGCGAAATTTAAAGGAAAATGTTGAGCTGTTAGAGATGATTGCAAAATATGTTGCTTACAGAATTAAACAAAACACCCTGAATTAGCACATTTGTTTGGTAACATGATTGATAATGTAAATGTTTCAGGAAAGAACTGGCTTCAAACAATTTGAAGGGGATCCTTAATAAAGCCAACTGAAAGTTTTCTGGGATTCGTTTTGAAAATGGAAAGTGTGGTGTCGCACAAGTCCAAAGTGCGCGCCACCTACTTTCGCCGCGCGCCGCCACGCACGCACGGCGCGGTGTTCTTACGACGTTAGCCACGAGCGCCCTCTGCTACAACTCCGCTCGTGGCCACCACTGAACGACATCGTTCACTTGGGACTGAGGTAGGAACCAGCTAACACTTCGGAATCAGATAGGCACTAGTAAAAACTTGGCTATCGGACAGGCACTAGGCAGGCCTCTAGCTCAACTATGTATCAGCTGCATTCTGCCAAAATGTTCAAATGTTTGTTAAACTTATGGGACTTAACTACGGGGTCATCCGTCCCTAAACTTACAAACTACTTATGAACTACTTACGAACTAGGACGGCACAAATATCCATGCCCGAGGGGGGATTCGAACTCCTGACCGTAGTGGCCGTGCTGACCGTGACTGGAGCGCCTCAGTCACCTCGGCCACCGCGGCCGGCAGCATTCTGCCGTACTGAACTATGTAAAAGTTAAGTATTGTATAAATTATGTGCAATATATATTTCGTTCTAATTTACTCTAGTGTTTCTAGTTTTTGCTGTCCCACTGGCAGCTCACCTTCGTACCTGCACAAGCGTGCGTTCTTTATTCCTGTTTCGGTCTGTCTACTCGGCCACCGACACCTACGACGGA
Source organism: Locusta migratoria (assembly GCA_026315105.1). NCBI lineage: Eukaryota > Metazoa > Arthropoda > Insecta > Orthoptera > Acrididae > Locusta > Locusta migratoria. The sequence goes on along the minus strand of CM048748.1, from coordinate 224,144,801 downwards.
AACGAGACACAAAAGCGGCGACGAGGCTGGGACACAAAAGAAAGAGAATTTCAACAATTCCACGGCAGTTACATTGACCGTAGGCCAAACGTTTTTGGAATGCTAAAGGATATTATAAATGTGAAGTATCCAGGAATGGAGGACCTTGCCGTAATGTGTTTCGTAAGGACACGCACGTTCATCAGAATGAAATCTCTCAACAAAAACAAAAATTGCAAAAGTAATAAGCAAACTGAGAGCGAACAAAGACAAAAACTGAAAAAAATTAAAAAAAGTTGTAACTTTCCTGAGTACAAAACGGAAACACATTAATAGAGTTTAATATTACATTATCGTGGTTTTCTCCGTACCTCAGGTCTATGTGGTCTAAGCCTTTGGGAGCCTTTTCCCCAGAAAAAAAAAAAAAAAAAAAAAAAAAAAAAAAAAAAAAAAAAAAAAGCAGCGCCCTCCGATATGGTGAAAGAGGTTGACGTCGTTCGGAGGCTTTAAACTAGCATTTCACCGACCATAAAAAGTAGTCTAATATAGAGCTTAATAATTGTAACAATGATGATAATACATGAAAACATAGATGATCTCGAACACATATGAATCCCACGTTGAAGGCGCGCTTTTAAAGACTACGAAACACTTTTTAATATGCTGTTAAGGCTATTAATTACACTTTCTTAACAAAGAGAATATTACAGCATATTAAATATATTTTCTTACATTTGACTATAAGAGGCAAAAAACTTAAAGTTAGTGATTATTTGAATATTTAGAGCCGGCCGCGGTGGCCGAGGGGACTGAGGCGCTACAGTCACGGTCTGCACGGCAGCTACGGTCGGGGGTTCGAATCCCCCCTCGGGCATGGATATTTGTGCCGTCCTTGGAATTAGCTAGTTCATAAGTAGTTTGTAAGCTTAGGGACTGATGACCCCGTAGTTAAGTCCCATAAGTTCTACAAATATTTGAACTTTTTTTAATGTTTAGAGGTATGATACATTCACTTACATTCAAGATTAAGGCGTATGTTGCCGTTCTAAATATTTACCAAATACACTTAAAATGCATTACATTTATCGTATTTTCTGGTTTATAAATGGTACGTCCATTCACGTTTACGGGAACTAATAGTTTCATTCGAAAAAAGTTATGGAATAATGTTAAATTGCGATACTGTACTTCCCGTATTACCCCCCTCCCTTAATGTCTCAAATATTTTACACACAGCATATTTCAGAGATTTCTGTCAAAAAATGTGTTTAACCACTTTGAACTCTGGTTTCGTTAGATGACGACTAAATACTCTCTGGTAAGCCTACATATTTCCGTGTGGAGAGTCACATTTAAATCAAACACTGAACTAATGCGAAACAATATAATTTAAATATCAGTAGCTGGGAAACTCTAACTGCACTCGGGTATCACTTAAAATACAATTACCAGCCCTTAGACTGACTCGTTAATTGGTCTAAATAAAATCAAGAAAAGTAGCCTACTTTAAGAACACTGTATGTCGTAGCAAATTTGAACCATATCTTACATGAATAGGCCTATATTTTCAGTACTACTTCTCTGTGAGCATAACAGTTTCTAATAAAAAAAAAATAAAAAGATTTTGTTCTTAGCGTTACACAGATAGCTGCTCGATTTTGGCGTCCATACTTGGCGTCTGGAATTAACAAGCCATCTTTTACGCCGATCTATGTTTGAAAGAAACCGATAAAACTTATAGCGACCGAGTCTGCTATTATCTGAGCACTTGGGAGCAGCACAGCCAACCCCTGTGGGACAATAAAATCACAAAATATTCACTGAGTCACTTCGGTACACCATACAACGCAGTCGTCGGATTGGGATTCAAAATGGCGGATTGTTCAGCTCGGTATATCCAGTGCTTTAGCTCACAGTCTGCCTGCGCGTGACCCCTACCGAGTTTCTACCAACCGTGGTCTGACGGGTAGTCTCGTTTCCAGTTGTATGAAACGGAAGGACGTGTACAGGTATGGAGACAACCTCATGAATCAATGGACCCTGCATGTCAGCACGGGATGCTTAATCTGGTGGAGACAAATACGAACGCATCGTGGCGGATCTCCTGCATCCATTCGCGTCCATTGCGCATTCCACCGGACCTCAGCAATTCCGGCAGGGGAATGCGACACCACTCACACGTCAGGAATTGTTTCAGAGTTGCCCCAGGAACACCCATCCGAGTTTAGACACCTCCGCTGGCCAACAAACACTCCAGGCGTGAACATTGTTCAGCATATCTGAGATGCCTTTCAGCATGGTGTTAAGAAGAGATCTCCATCCTCTCGTACTCTTTCGATTTTATCGACAGCCCTTCAGGATGTTTGGTATCAGTTTACTACAGCGCTACCTCGATGGAAGAAGTGAAGTTTAGTATAAAACATCTCTTTGCAGTATTATTAGAGGCGGAACGCCAAGCAATGGAGTACAGGCAAAATAAAATTGAACTGGCCTTCCAACTAACAAAACACACATTAAAAAAGAAATCCCTTCTATGGGGTTCAAAGAACAAACTTTACAAAATAGATGCACTATACGCAGCAGAAACACTATTCATAAATTTCAAAAGTTAGCTAAAGAAACTAGAGGTACAAGGAAAACAAGTGAAAATCTAAGAAAGTTTTTAGAACAAAAATTACAAGAAAAAAAAGTAAAAAAATGAAACTCTCTAGCAGAAAGTTCAAAAGTTCTCAGATACTATGCGAAAAAGAAGGATTAACTTTTATATGGTCTCTTTTCACAATTAACCTAAATAGACTACCTAAACAATCCTTGACTTCTTCCGTTACCGCGAAACAAAACGCACTTCGTTTAAAGAAAGTGAAAAAGACCTGGTAGAATTAAAATTCATAAATACGAGGCGCGTCCAGAAAGTAAGTTCCGTTTGGTAATAAAATGAAATTGTACACAGATACAGAAGAAATTTTTATTGCACAAAATTCTACAACTCTTAAACTACTTTTCCACATATCTGCCGAAATTTTGCAGGCATTTGTCATAGCGTGGCACCAGGTTTTGTATACCTTCTTCATAGAAATCTGCCGCCTGTGTCTTCAACTAGTTGGAAACGGTTTCTTACAGTTCGTCGTCATTGGTTAAGTGATGACCGCCAAGGAAAGACTTGAGATTTAAGAACAGATGAAAGTCGATAGGAGCGAGGTCAGGGCTCTACGGAGGATGGTCAAACACGTCCCAGCGAAATCCCCGTAGGAGGTTTTGCGTCACATTTGCAGTGTGTGGTCATGCGTTGTCGTGAAGCAAAACAACTCCTTTTGACAGCAGTCCCCGGCGCTTATTCAGAATTGTACGGCGCAATTTCCGAAGTGTCTAGCAATAATCATCTGCTTTTATTGTTTGACCACGCGGTTAGAAGTCAATGAGTAGGATGCCTTTCCAGTCCCAGTACACTGTGCACATCATTTCCGAGGTGTCATGATTTGCTTGGGCTTTACCTTTGGTGGAGATGAAGCGTGCCTCCATTCCCTTGATTACCGCTTCATCTCAGGGGTGTCGTAAGAAACCCACGTTTCATCTCCTGTGACTATCCGTCTCAGAAATTCTTCGCCCCTTTCAGCATAACGGGTCAAAAACACAAGTGCACTACCCATCCGTTGTGTTTTGTGTTGCTCAGTGAGAATCTTTGATATCCAACGTGAGCAAAGTTTACGGAATTTCAGTTGTTTGGCAACAATTTCATGCATCAGTGATCGTGAAATTTGGGGGAAGCCCATAGCGAGAGCAGTAATTGTAAGCCTAAGGTTTTCCTGGATCTTGTCATCAATCGCGTGAACCAGTTCTTCTGTAACCAAATGTGGACGCCTACTTCGTTCTTCATCGTACACATCACTACGCCCGCCATTGAACTGTCGGACCCTTCTTCTCACCATCGAATTACTCATCGCATTTGGTCCGTAAACATCGCAAATTTGCCGATAAATTTCACTTGGTTTCACTTTCCTCGCATTCAGAAATAGAATCACCGACCTGATTTCACAGGCGGCGGGATTTTCAATCAACTACGACATTTCAAACAAGCACAACAAAGCGTACGTAACTGACAGCGATCTCCAAATGGAGCACGTTCTTTTCCTTGATACACATCGTCTACATTGCATGTGCGGAACTGCAATCGCAGCGCTGCAGCGGAGATAAATTGAAACGGAACTTACTTTCTGGACGCGCCTCGTAATTCACTACTCTGTGAACAGCTGAAGTAATAACTAAAAATGAAAATTTAAGATTCCAAGACAAATCGACACTAAAAATCCAAATCTGTTACCTCATAAGACAATGAAGAAATACTGGGCTCTATGATAACAACAACACACAGAAAAATTTAAGTCTGAATCCACAGCGACAGTTGATAACATGTGAGAAGAAAACAAAGATCAATCGTAAAATAATTTTTTAAATCACTAACCGATTTCGGCAAGCTCCTAGCTATCATTATTGTTTCGGCGTATGTTGGCAGCAGTGGTCACAACACAGTAATGAAGATGAATCTGTAAAAAGAAATAAGAGATATGTTACAGTGCAAAATTGTGGCACAGAAACTGGTTAAATCTTAGACTGCTCAAGCAGTCGCCAGCCAAGCTACAGGAAACAGGTTATCGCCGCCGTTGTAAAAGTGACGCCAGTTTTTAGTGACAACAGCAGAAGCTGCGACGGCGAGTTGAAAGCGTACCGTCAATCGGATTGTTGACTGCGACAAAAGACAGGAGAGCGAGAGGGTACATTCGTCAGCTTGTAAACACGTAACTCGGTAAAAAGAGTGAATAAGACCGAGGATACGACAGCGGTTAAAGGGCTCATTGAGGATATATTCGGTCATTACGAACCGTCCTATATGCCATAGCTTCAGACAATTTCTCCCGCTTTTAGAAGTGTACTCACTTGGTCTTTGGAATCGAAGATGCTCAGGAAAGTAGTCGTCGATCTAAAATGTGTATTCAACTTATGTCTCAGTTAAAGCAGTACAGATTAGAACCCACCAGTCACAGTTAGGAGATAGAGTCTAGAGACAACTACTACGCTTCGAACAGACCATCGTCTGGGGAGATGATGAACCGCTGTCTACCGTCTTCACAACGCTGATTATGGTTGCTGCCTGAGGCCAGCTCAGGCTTCATTGGTTGGTTTCCTAAAGGCCAATGATCCTGCCGACGAGCCAGCACTATGGTGCTAACCCTGATATCGGTATCCAGAGGTCACATGTCACCATGGCATCCGACTCTAGTGGTTCCACGCCTGGACCTACAAGCATCTGCCTAGACAGGAGGACGGAGCGAGGACTCCACCTGGCACTCTTTGCTTCAACACCCAGGTGGCGCAGCTTGTGCACATCCGTCCGAACTGTAAACCAGCCGGTCCATAGCAGACTCCGCAAGTCGGCGTGCAAACACAACCGAAGAAGACGTCATCTGCTGATCTAGCTCCTGCCGAGCTAACGCATACACCACGGTATCTTGTGTTCAGTTGAATAAAATTGTAAACTCTAATACCGTTTTACTAGAGTCCTCCGCCAGGTTTTACGCCTCATCCTGACATAAAACTGGGAACATACCGCTCGGCCCCAGCAGAGAACGGTTACGGTCACATGTGCAAAGGGCACCACATGGATAACCAGGAGATGCATCAAGAACTCAGACGGAAACCAGTACTAAGCAAAGCAGCAAAAGCTGAAAGGTGGAAGGAATATATAGAGATACTCTACAAGGGAAATGACGGCAACATTGTAGAAATGGAAGAGGAACTAGGTGAAGTAAGATAGGAGATACGATACTATGAGAAAAATTTAACAGATCACTGATAGACCGAAGTCGAACCGAGGCCTTGAGAGTATGTGATATAGCCTGTGAACTACAGACATCTTTGTAAGAGCCGCTCATAAAGAAACTGTTCCAACTGGCATCTAATATTTATGAGACAGGGCAAATACCGTCAGACGTAAAGAAAAATGTAATAATTCCACTTCGAAAGAAAGCAACTGGAGACAAGTGTGAAAAATACAGACTTTCAATTGAATAAATCGTGATGCAAAATACTAAAACCAATTATTTACAGACGAATAGCAAAACTGGTGAATACGATCTCGATGAAGATCAGTTTGGCTGTAACGGAATCACAACGCGACTTAGGCAAAACTTGTATTCAGCTTTTGCAGATTTGGAGAAAGCTTTTTACAATGCTGACTGAAATACATTCTTTCAAATTCTAAAGGTAGCACGGGTAAAATGTAGAGAACGAGAAGTTATATACAACTGATACAAAAACCGACCACCTATTATAAGACTGGGAGGGCATCAAAGGCACGCAGTGACGCCTTTCCCCAATCTCATTGTCTGTACCCTGAGCAAGCTGCGAAGGAATGCAAGATTAAATTTGGAGGAGGAATTACAGTTCAGGGCGAAGAAATAGAAAGTCTGCCAGTGACAAAGTAATTCTGTCAGAGAAAGCAAATGATCTAGATGAGCAATTGTACGGATTGCATAGTGTCTTGAGAGAATTTTAGCAGATGGTCATTAACAAGAGCAAAAACGGTAATGGAATTAGTATAAGAAAATGAGGCAATACCAGAGGAACTGGATTAGGTAACGAGACAAAGTTGTAGATGAGTTGTGTTATTTGGATAGCAAAATATCTTCTGGTGGCCGAAGAAGATATAAAATGCAGAGTGGCTATAGGAAGAAATACATTTCTGAAGAAGCGAAATTTGTTGACATCTAGAATTAACTTAAATGTTAGGAAGTCCTTCTTGAAGACGTTTGTACGGAAGTGAAACGTGGACGGCAAGTGGTTCAAACGAAAAGATAAGTTTTTAAATGTAGTGCTACAGACGAATGCAGAAGACTAAGTGGAAAAATCGCGTAAATAATGTAGAGGTACTGGTAGAGGTATTGAATAGAAATGGGAAGAAAAGGAATTGATAGCGTATCTTGACTAAGAAGAGGGATCTATTGATGGGACACATTCTGAGACATCATACATTTGTCAATTTAGCATTGGAGGGAAGTGTATGGGGGTAAAAATCACGGACCGAGAGACGTTTACAGTTAGCAGTTTCAAATGTATGTCAGTTGCCATTGTTTTGAGGAGATCAAGAGCTCTTGCATATGATGGAATATCGTTTTCAGACACGACCTCTTTTCTGGAGGGTGTAAATTATTTTTATTGCTCCAATCCTCTTAATATATATTTTTAATTATTTTAGAAACCAGATTGGCACAATGTATGTACCAATTTTCATATTCTGCGATTCTCACATATTGAAAAAAGAAGGCTTCTTTTCCTGGACTAAAATAATTATTTTTCTAGTGTTAATTGTTGTACTCAATACACATATCTTTCAAAAATCACCATGCAAAATAATAACTACTACTTTCAGTTATACAGTTGAATATATCTAACTCGCAAGTTCCGTGAACTTAGAAGTTCATAAATTCTTCCACAATGCAACACTCAGTTGTAGACATTTTTATGATGATCTTGCGCAGGTGGCTGTAAGTATGATGAAAAGATTGAACACTTTCAATATTATTTACGTTGTTTCCACTGAGAAAATATGTTTCTCATGCATTTTAGACATAGTAAATATTATGTATACAATTGTAGCCAGTGGGTCTGGAAGGGATAGGTTGGAAAGCTGCTTCAAACCAGTCTCCGGACGAAATACCGTAACAATAACAACAATGGACTCACTGATAAAATATTTTCAAATCATTATTATTCCGAGATCGCAATTTTTTTTTTTTTTTTTTTTTTTTTTTTTTTTTTTTTTTTTTTTTTTTTTTTTTTTTTTTTTTTGACGACGGGATCCAGCACAAAATAAACCAACATTGTAGAGATGTATTTATTTTATACTTGCTTGACCATTTGCATTGACAATAACTATGACGAGCACTTTTATAAAGCTATAAATGCTTTGATACTTGGCCAGTTGACCAGAAGATGGTACCTCAGTGTTCTGGAACCAGTCATCAAGGATATTAATTTGGAGTCAAAGAAGATCACCAAAATGTTCAAATGTTTGTAAATCTATCGGACCAAACTGCGTGTTCATCAGTCCGTAGCTTACAAACTACTTAAACCTAGGTAAACTAACCTAAGGACAACATACACACCCATGCCCCAGGGAGGACTCGAACCTCCACGGCGAGCAAACGCGCGCTCAGCAGCGAGACGCTTTAGACCGCTCGCAGCTACTCCACCGCGGCAAAGAATATCACCAGTTGGAAACATGAGCAAATTATGATAACATGTATAACAAGTGGACGTCATTTATTAGACCTGAATATGACACTTCAGGTGCGTCGAAACCGGTAGCTAAATAATTTTCAATCAAAACTTACAGCTGTTGGTGTATATAAAAAAGAAAAATGTATCAGATGTCCAGGGAGCGATGTGGCTACAACATGAATAGAAATAAATATCAGAAGAGTTGAGACGCCAGTTATTGGTGCATTGGTAGGAGGTGGGGAAGTGGGGGGCTGTTCCGTCGAGCAGCATGTCCCAGCCCGTGTGGAGTGAGTTGTGAGAATGGTCGAGCTCGGGTCGGGGAGGTCCTCGCTTACTTTTCTTATATCTCTGCATTCTTTTTCGTCTTGTGGACCTCGTTGCCTCATCTAAAAGCTTTGTCTGAAAATGCAACGGATGGGAAAGGTGGCGAGTGGGGAAGGGTGGAGGAGGGGTGGGGGAAGGGAACCTCTTTTAATTGGTCGAACCGCTCCGAGTCATAGCTGGGAGGCCGCTGCACGCGTTAATATTCAATCGCTATCGGCGTACAGATTTGTGTGGAATTATTTATGCTTATGGTAATGCCGCCTGGAAGTGTTGAATCGTGTTGAATGGATATCTATCTAGGGGGAGAGAGGGGGAGGTGGGGGAAGAGGGGGGGGACATCCAGAGGACCGACAGGGATGACGTGTGTGTGTGTGTGTGTGTGTGTGTGTGTGTGTGTGTCGGTGTGAGTGTGTGTGAAGGCTGGTTCCGGCGCGCCCCCCGTCCGTCGCCGCCCCCTCCCCTGCCGGCTTGACAGCTTTATGGCGGACCTGTATCGTGTCAGCGCGACGCGGCCGCACTAAATTTCGTCCGGACCTGTCCAAATTCCATTAGGGCGAGTTCGGCGTGGTCAAGATGCGGCGGCCCGCGGCGCGGCGTGGCGGTGGCCAGGTGCCCCTGCCCGCAGGTACCGCGCCCGGCCGTGTAATTGCCAAATGTAAACCTACCACCCCTCCCCCCCCACTCCCACTGTGCCACTCCCCTCCCTTCCCCTCACCGCACTTTCCCCGCTCTGTCTGCGGGCCTGCCCGCCGTGTCACACTTATCGTGCTGAGCTTAATTAAACACGCGAGTCCGCCGGTCCTTCTGAACAGAGCGCGACACGCTGCAGAACACAGGCCGCGTACGCGCGCAGACCTGGCTGGCTGGCCTCTCAGGTCTGTCGCTCTAGCCGAGGACCCGCTTCCGAAGGTGTTACCGGAACGACACGGGAGGACTGCATCGGCCACTGGTGCGGTAGCACTACAGATTCCACTGTCGCTCACTGCTGGCATGGGCATAGCTACAGGGGCGGAGGGGTTTCTAGGGTTCAACCCCCCCCCCCCCCCCCGAAATTTTCAGAAAGCTAACAACAAATGGCACCAATCTGTTATTAGGATACAGTCCGCTTACGTTTGCCAATGCTGGGAAGCCGTTACACATGCTACATACAATTGCGATTTTCCCCCCGTTCATTTCCTCAATTATTTGAAGCCCTGAAAAAGGACATTAATGGCCATCAGTATGCTCCGGATGAAGAGGTGAAATCTACATCCAGTAACTTCCGGGTGAGCAGCCAGATCCCGTCGTCATTCTGACACGATATTTCGGCCTGGAAACGTACGGCCATCTTCAGGTGAGTAGCGAGTACTGAAGAGACCAGGTGAAATCGCGGTATTTACAGTGGTTCTTGCACATGCCAAAAGGGCTGGTGTCGTTTTGCGCATGCGTTAGACGGTGTCATGCGCGATACATCCGAGTTGTATGTGCTGCCCTCGGTGGTGGAGAAGCAACAGTCTTCTAGTCATTGATAATCGATCGATGGCGTCGATTACGCTGTGACTGGATAATATTAATCTCAGGATTCCAGTTTTTGTCGAACTGAAAGCCGCTGTCACGTTTTATGCGATTTTCTACAAGACGTATTTCCAACGAGTCTTTAATAACTGAATTCTGAGGACAGGAGTTAAAATTTTCGATTTACATATTCCATTCTGTGTCCCATGGAAATGCAGTGTTCTGCTACTGCCGATTCTGATGGTTGGAGTAGACGGGTGTGTCTTTCGTGTTCTACACATCGTTCCTGTACAGTTCGTATTGTCTGGCCTATATATGCAGCGCCGCACCCACAGCGAATCTTGTAAACATCCGATTTGCTCAGCTGCAGATCATCTTTGACGGATCCGTAAAAATCGGCAGCAGCATAACACGAGTTCTATGGGACACACCATGGAATATAGTAAAACAAAAAATTTAACTCCAGTCTCCAATTTATGGGACTTAGTTATTAAAGAATCGGTGAAAATTCATCTTGCCGACAATCTTATGAATCATTACAACGGCTTTCAGCTCGACAAAAATTGGAATCCTGTGATTAATATTCTCTAGTTACAGCGTAATCGACTCCATAAATCAATGCTGTTCCACCACCGAGGGCAGCACATACAACTCGGCTATTGCACATGACACCAACTAATGCAAGCGCTAAACGACACCAGCCCTTTTGGCATGCGCAAGACCCACTATAAGTACCGCGATTAGACCTGGGCTCTTCAGTACTCGCTACTCACCTGAAAATGGCCGGACTTTTCCAGGCCGAAATATCGTTTCAGAATGACGACGGGATCCGGCTCCACACACGAATGTTACTGGATGAAGAAATACGCCGGGAAAACTGCAAAAGTCACAGGTGAAATCTAAGTAAAAATTGTGGTTTGCACTTAGAGGATTGTTGATCTTGTCTCACAGCGGGTTAAATTGTAAATGGTGACGTTTTTCTAACGAAGATGAAGCAAGGAGGGTTGCTGCCTATCGCCTTTCCTCTCAGGCAGGAAGTTACACTCACTTGCGGATTTGCTGTCCTTGGACCGTAAAGGTATCGGACTTCTTCTCTTGGCAGGTGTTTCGTCGCCTTATTGAAGATTCATTCATTGAAATGAGGACAGTAGGAAAGTTACAGAACAAATTGGCAAAAGTGTTGTGAAACCTGTACTCATAAAGATATGACGAATTTGAGGTCGCCTTAACGTTGTTTCACAAATAACCCTATTTTGCCACAAAACCACCTTGCTGCAGGACAAGGAATTACTAACAATAGACAATAAATAAGCACATTTTATACAGATACATATGCAGTGCCTAGAGAAAGCGGACAGTGATTGAATCAGAGAGAATGTTGCTAGCCATGAAGTCGTAATACTATAACCAGAGCAGGGGCCAAACGGCGAAACATACCTCACTATAAAGTGACTGGTACCTGTACCGGATGCTTCCACTCGTCCATCACTATAACACACGTGGACGGTCCTCAAAGTCCCAATTTACTAATACGGCGGTAATTTCCGCCACAGACTGTCCGCGAGGTGGATACTTCGAAGCTCTGCAACCGAATGGCGGTGCGTGGCTGTTCGTCGGGCACGGCACTGCAGTGTGCTTCCGATGTTAGAAAGTAGTCCCTGTAGCCAGCCTTTCAGATAGGGGAGAGGAACCGTTGGGGAAGCTTAGCCCTTGCGGGCGGCACTGTGTCTCGGACACACATTTTGGGACACCTGTTTGGAGCGCGGAACAAAGCCTCCGCCGCGGCGTAATGTATGAATTACTCTGTCCCATTCGATTGTCCTCCAAGTTAAATTAATTATTAAAATTAATAAAACTTCCTAAATTAATTGATTTAATTTTGCTACATTTTAATTATGGTTCCGTCCGGTCTGTTATTCGTATCCATGACTTCGTAATTTTACTGCCAACTCGAATCGGAATAACGTAATTAATTTTATTTTGCTCTGTTTTTATTTGTTTTTTTATTTTATATTTATATTTTTATTTATTTATTTACAGCCGTTGCGGCCATGCATTGTGTGCCCTCAAAAAGTCCGTGCGTGACAGAATGTATTGACAGCTATTGTGATTAATACCGAAATTTTGAGCAGTGTACTTAGGTTTTTTCCCAGGTTCTTCTTTTAATTTGTCTGCACCCTGTAGATGAGTGAAATTTGCCTGTTTTCCAGTAACTAGAAACAATTTCTTGCTCAAAGTACCCACGGCACATTATGGTAAAGAGGGGTACTAGATCCGATGAAAATTCTATCTAGAAACTGTCAGTGACGCCGTCGGGCTTTGGAGCTTCTTGTGCTTCTGAAATTTGTGCTGTTTTCCAACATCATTAGCAGTAATTACAATGTCACTCAGCAATATCTCTTGACTTTCCTATGTAAAACAGTCGAGATTCCTGTCTAGTCAAAGAGAATCTGTAGGCTTATTTATTTGTCACTGACAGCTTTCACGTGCGAAAAAAATTTTAGTTGGGGAGTTCTTCTCTGATAATGCTTCGGAAGTCACTGAAAATTCATGCACTCCCTTTGTGATTGCCATTTATGTTTCAATCCACATTTGCGTATCTTCATAATATCATCTGCCTTATCCAATTAGAGAATATATAGATTCTTAAGAAGTTAACTAATTTCGTTTCTACTCAATTGTGATTCTTGTTTACTGTCCTTTCGAATGATGTATAATATATATATAGTATTAGCACTTTATGTCCATTCATTGAAAACCGCTCCTGAAAATCAAATCTTGGCTAGGCCTATGACTGATGGCAACCCCTTTTTGATGTTAGGGCTGATTCTAAGTACTATGAGAAATTTTCAAGCACCCCTGACCCCTTCTCCCAGTACGCCACTTCATACCACTTCAAACTTGATCAAAAAATGTTCAAATGTTTGTAAATCTAACGCACTTAACCGTGGCGGTTAGCAGTCCTGAGGCTTACAAACTACTACTAACTTATGCTAACGACAACCCACACCACCGTGCTCCAGGGAAGACTCGAACCTCCGACGGCGAGCCCCCGTACGATATGCAGCAAGCGCACAGTGATTCCCACGCGGCTTTTCTACTTAACCATTTCATTCCCATGTTATCAATTGTATTTTGAAAAAATTGAAATTCAGTATTTTCTGTATTAATGCAATGCACTAAACATAAATATGATGTTCTTTAATATTTTTGACCGATCAATTATTTTTTGACTATTTTTTCATGCACAACAGATATTTGTATCCAAGTATCTTACTAATTCGAACATTATTTTGTAGACTTTTAGGACTGTCAGATCAATATTCTTCACCACAGTACCAAAGACATTAGAATTCACTCACACTCACGCTCACAGCCACATACAGACAACAACGCAACACTACCTTCAGTTCGGAGTGGTTAATGCCTCTGAATTTGGTACAAGCCCTATCAAGCGGCAAAATATCGTTCTAGAAGCATCCTGTTCCTCAGCGACAGTGCTACTTCAAGTATTGATACACATAATAATGTGTACAGCAGCTTTTAATACAATGTTGTCTAGGAAAAGCATTGGGAATGAAAGGATTAAAAAGTAAATAACAAGAGGAAGATTGGTTTGAACACCACAGAGCTTTACTAAGCATGGACCTGTTATAGGTAGACTTACAGATTAACGTGGATGCCAAACCACGGTGCTACTCGATACGTTTCATATCAGCAACATTGCCAGAGGTGAAGGAAGTGAAAAGTAAAAGATAAAAAGCATAGGACCGTAGAGGGGAGGGATCGAAGCCGCGACTTTTTGTAGACTGGCACTTCACCACTGTGCTACTGAGTTGCAACTCTTCTTTCCTACTTATTACAATTATCACACTTACTCGCACAATGAACGTGGATAAACAGCTCCTCTTCTGCAACTTTGTTGGTTTAGCACAAAAATAAAATTTATACATAAAAACAGTCTAGAGTACAATGATTTTTATTTAGCTTTCTTATTACAGAGAGCGTCTAGCCCTCTGACTGGGCGCGATGAGCCACTGTGCCCGGCAACCGATTGAGCTATCTCGATACGTTACACGGTCTGTACTCTCAGCGTTACTATTACTTCCGCCATTACCTCGCATCCTGCTTTCCAAACTTCTCTTAAGCTCTCCTGCGAACTTCTGTAAGGTTTGGTAAGTAGGAGGCGAGGTACTGGCGGAAGAAAAGCCGTGAGGACGGACAGTGTAGCATGCCGGGATAGCTCAGTCGTTAGAGTGCTTGCCCGTCAAAAGAAAAGGTCTCAGGTTCGAATCCCGGTTGCAGTGTACAGTTTTAAACCGCCAGAAAGTTTCAATAACCATTTAGATTTTATTTCTGTTGACTCTCTGTCGTACCAATCTTTCCTTACCCGAAGCTTACCTACAGATCCAGCCCGTGAAAGTCGCCAAATCTCGAGATGATAATAGCACTTGAACAGTTGTCGAGAATAATCTTGATTAAGGAATCGAATTCAAAACCTGTCAGAATTCATGATAGAAGTAATGAAGAAAAAAATAAAATAAAATAAAAAAAAAACTTGGGAATAATTTTCATACTTTATTTCTCAGATATCTACCTAACTGTGTATATGAACAAGTACGAATTCACTGTGGCCTGAGCAATATGCATGGGAAAAGCTCTCACATTATGGTAGAAGTTCTATGTTTCAAATGGATACCAATTACGTCAAAGTATACTAACGATGAAAAACAGTTACCCAATTAGAATGCAGTTCTGTATACCGGCCTACGGAATTAAAGAGAAATAATGTGGATTATATTAATTCAAAAGTCTAGAGAAGCATTACAAATGTCAGTGCTACCATCCCATGAAACGAAAAGCAATGGCTCTTTCATTCACAAAGAAGGAACAGAAGGATCAAGTAAAGAGATGAGTAACTTGAAAAAACAGCAAACGCTTTTACCATACTGTGCGCTACTATATTAATAAATTCGAAAATGTTGCGTGCGATGAAGCGATTCTTTGGGGGTCCATAACTAGGGTTCTGTTGATAGTGTTTTGGATAGCCCTTGACATAGTGATCATTGGTACACGTACTTATCAGAAAAAGGGTTCCCTGACGGAGGTTCGAGTCCTCCCTCGAGCATTGGTGTGTGTGTGTGTGGGGGGGGGGGTTGGGTGTGTGTGTGTGTGTGTTTAGGTTAGTTTAAGTAGTTTTTAACTCAGTTAAGTCCGACAGATTTACAAGCGTTTGAAAATTTAAATACTACGCACTTCACGCAGTGCAGTCTAACTGAGAAACTTTTTGTACGTTACTTCTCATCTACTTTGGGCTTTATATATCTTATATAAAGAAAAATCATTCCATGATTTTGGCTACCGAAACCACGAATTCTGGGGATGATCCGGAGAAAAAAAAAGAGACAATTAGACTTACGTAGGCAGTACAGCGAGATAGAGATGATGGATATGAAACGTTATTACGAGGTACGACTGGCCAAACGGATTTACCGTGATACGTGTTAACAGAGCGCGAATATGTTCGCATACCAAAAATGCTTGTGAATAATTCGAAATGAGAACCGAAGCAGCTGTTGTTGTTGTTGTAGACTTATTGTTCTTGCGACATAGTACTTTGGTAACACATGTGAAATATATTAAAAATAAATGAATTCGCATATTTGGGGATTAGATGTAAAATCAGACTGATGAAGTTAAAGAACAGGCATCTGAATAAACACTTCTAAGTTCATTGGCTGTCCCCTAGAGTTTCCCACTCCGTGAGCTAGTCCTGAGGCCCTGCGAAGAATCTTGGCACACTGTCTGCTTGTTAGGAGCACAATGATGATTGGAGGCACGGTCTGTTGAACAGAAGCCCGCTGTCCTACACTCCATATTCGCCAGCTGCTTAACTACTCTTTGGCCAATCATATTTCATTTGCGTGGTACTGTCTGTCCGTAAGGCTCGACCTCTTGCGGGGATTAACGAAGTAATAGATCCAACTATTGGTGTTCCCGCTAGTGTCTTTTGTTGCCTCATATACGCGATGTTACAGTCGGTTCCCCACTTTGCCAGAGTCCTTCGAACAAATTTTGCAACTATTTTTTTTCCTTCGAGATGAACGTTTCTTAAATGGAAAAAACTATGTTGCTTGTCCCTGATGACATTAGAATAGTTATTACAGCAAGTATAGCAAAGCAGATGCTTAATTACGACAGAGAAATAACAACCGCATAGATTAACAAAATACCTCAGAAAAGAGACAGGCAACTAAAACACTGCAGGGAAAAGTCCTGTGAAAAAAACCTCACAAAATACGGAATTCCCTGAGGCTATATAACATGGTTTCAGTCAACCATTCTGAAACAAAACAAGCAAATGTAATTTAAGTTTTTTGATTGTTGTTAGTTAATTAAAGAAACACGACTAGCAAGAAGTAAACAGATACCTAAAGCACAGTTAGTTACAGTACCACAAACGTAAAAATGTGATGAACTTATTTCTTCTCTGAAGTAAGTTCCTCGAACTGAGAGAGGAATAAAGAAAGCAAGTTTCCACTCCAGTGAATTTGCACGTTTCCTTCATTCTGTAAAGGAGCTACTTCTTTCGATTATTTTTGTTTTGAAAACATTTCATTGTAACCGCTGCTCCACAATATTCTCTGCTAAATTAGATGTTTCCACTTACTTTGAGAGAATGTGGTATATAAATATTTCAACCTATATTTTTGTTCTCCATATCCATGACAGAAATGTTGATGTACCGGTACGTATTGCGGTATTATCGTGAGAAAATAGTGAAGTCAGAAAATCTGCCTACATCCATTGCTCATCTCGACAAGCATACCAACACTCGAAACCAGACATAAAGAAATAGTACCTTGTAGAACAACGGAAGACGAAAGTCTATGCGATTAATTCTGAAACAAACAAACAAAAATGTAGGTTGTAGCTAAGCTAGTTTTCCGTAAGAATGTGTCTCCCATAAGTAGTGCTCCATCGAGGTTAGACGATTTGGTGAAGTGTGCAAAGCAGGTATGAAGTACAAGTTCAAGCAATGACGAGGGGTAGTAAGTCATGACTGTATAGATCGCTCTAATTTATCATTGTCGTATTAATGTATCTAGAAGTTTTAAGATTGTAACAGTCATAATTTTGTACAGTCGTTAAAGTAAGAACAGCATTAGCTTTGTTAACTCTTGCTTCCTGACATCCGAATTCCTCTATGAAAGTGTTCGAAAATTCCACTGCAACCAGTTGCAGTTCTTACTTCATAATTCGGTAGTCGAAAA
This sequence comes from Locusta migratoria, assembly GCA_026315105.1. Taxonomy (NCBI): domain Eukaryota; kingdom Metazoa; phylum Arthropoda; class Insecta; order Orthoptera; family Acrididae; genus Locusta; species Locusta migratoria. Next base: position 224,127,456 of record CM048748.1, on the reverse strand, counting down.
GAAAATATTCATGTAGTCATCCGAATTATAAGATTTATTTTTCTTTGATATGTTTGAACAGTTTACGGCAATGGGAGCGGGTATACGGGCAATGCTTCGACGATTGCTTAACAGTGCAGCTAGTAAATTGCTGCCCTTAAGAGCTTGTAATGTGTGCGCTATTTGTTACTAGTAACGCTCGTAAAGTCAATTATTTCGACCAACAGGCATGCAAGACCCGATTTGGCACCACATTTTATAATTTAATCAAGCATAAAAGAGGTTTAATGTATATTTCATTGACGTATTTGCGTATTACATTTCAAAGTTCAGCCATTGAATTACAACACCTTTTACACCCACTAGACCTCCTACTCGTCAAACCACGAACACAATATAATAGTATATGTCCCAGCGCTACCACAGTGAACTTATGGAACCTACAGTCACGTATGATTTCTGCATCAGTTAATGCATTTAAGAATGACACTAGTTCCCTGACAGCACTTTTTTTTTTTCTTTTTTTTTTCTTTTTTTTTTTTTTGGATGCACAGAGATTTATTGGAAATAATAGCCACAATTAAAGATATTACTATAATAACTGTATGATCTCCAGGTCCTGATGGAAAGACTACAGAAAGCTCTTAAGAGAAAGAAATTCAGGAATCATAAATAATACAATGCCTAGAAGGTAAGTAAATCACATAAGATTCAGTTTTGAAGGTTACCTCTGCAGAAGATGTTCAAAGGAATAAAAACTGTAAAGCAGAAGAATGAAAGAAAAACAGGACACAGAGGAACGTAGGAAACGTAAAGTACTAAAATAAATAAATAAAAATAGTGTAACATCTTTCCAATCATTTTCGATGTGAGTAACTTTTCATTAGTGTTTGAAGTGAAATTTATTGAAATGTAGTCATCAGACCAGATGTTGGAAACACAGCTTGCAGAAAAACGTGATCTGAAAATTTCAAAAAACCCATCTTCCCATATGAAATTTATTTCGTTAATCACATAAAGAGCCGCGGTGGAGTGGCCGAGCGCTCTAAGGCGCCTTCCTGCGGAGCGCGGAGTTTCGAGTCCTACCTCAGGCATGGGAGTGTGTTTTGTTCTTAGCATAAATTAGTTTAAGTAGTTGCAATCATACGGACTGATAACCGCGGCAGTAAATTCCAATCATTTCAATATTTTTTTTTTTTCAAATAAAACAATTTTTCACTTTCTGAAAAATTGTGATTTATATACCATGACTCAAAGCTGAGACATAACTCGAAATAGATTTCTAGAGCGAGAAGCTTCAGCGACCATTCTTATTTTTTTAGAGGGCGACAGTTTTGCTGTTACCTTCACAGCGTTTTACAATCCATAAGGAGTTTAGTGGGCAAATAGACGGTCAAATTCAGTATCCTCAAAGTGAAAACAAACCTGACGTGTGGAATATATAGAAAAGAAGAGAAAATAAGCTTTAACATTCTATCGACTATGAGGTATTTAAAAGCGGAATAAAACTCAAGTCATGTTTTTTTTTTTTTTTTTTTTTTTTTTTTTTTTTTTTTTTTTTTTTCCTTATTGAAAATCGAATTTCGCGTATGTTTTGAAGACACATTCCCTTTCAGATATTCAGAGACACGTAAATAAAGAAGAAAAAAGAAAATAGCTTGTAGATTATAGGATTGCAATGTTCAGGTTACTGGGGAGGGCAGATCATGGAAGTTAATTCTAATCAGCTTACTCCCTTTGCTTCTTTGATAGATACGCCTGATGTCAAAGTTTCTCGTATGTCTATTACTGAAACTAACATTAAATTTATATGTTTTTTAAATATCATCCAGCATTGCAAACTTACTTCTTCCTCTTCCTGTCTTCCCTACATTCTTACCTTCGACATCTCATCTTCAAAACTACTTGGCCACATGTTTATCACTGAAAATACATTCCTAATTATTACTAGCCTCCTTTTCTGTTTTATACTTAAAACCCATTTCTCCATCAATACATTTCATATCAAGCATTTTCCACAGAAACCGTGCACCAGACTTGTCAGATTAACTGCTTTCATTACATGTGACTGATTCATTGCCCTATTACACTCGAGAATAAACCTATGCCATATATGTAGCACAATCTTACGTTATCAACTAGATTTTCATGATTTATTTTGCCACATCTTTCTATCACAAAACTGCCACATTCAAAAAGGTTTTATGACACTTTCCTGAGTTCACATAATTTTTTATTATTTTTTTTAAATTTTATCCGCATTATTATCCCAATCTAACAACCACTTTGCAATTATTTGCATTTCACCCTCCAAGAGAATAAGCTCTGCTTGTTCATCCTTACACCTAATTCAAACATAGCTCGTGTTCTCAGCATAAATATTTTAAATCATTGGTTCTATCGACATTCCGTGTTTAAGAAATCAACCCCTCTTATTCACGTCTTTTCTCCGTACAACTTCTTAACGGCAATTTACGTCTAATGTACAGTTTTTTATGCATCGAGTATACTTCATATAGTAAAGTCTCTTACCAATTGTGGAGGCGACAAAATTTATCCGGAGTGTCAAAGCGGTACTGAGGGCACTTGTTTTAGTAGCTGTATGATTCCAGCATTATAGAAAACTGATAATAATAAAATGTTTCCTTCTCTGACGGTGTCTTAATTATATAACGTAAAGTAATTCCACGAAATGTGTGGTCATCAAAAAGGATAGGCAAAGAGAAGTCACGCTTAAAATGTATTATGAATTACAGTTTCAACTCCGCGACTCTTAGTTTAGGAGATACGATGTCATACATAATGAGAGTCGCAAAAAACTTCCGCATCATGCAGCGATTAAATAACGTCACTCATCCACTATTTGAGAATGATAGCACTTCCATACTTGCAACAAACTTTACAAATAATTTCAAAACATTTATTTTTGAGAACCCTAGTAAAATTATTAAAGGAAAGAAGTTGTTCGCTTCTTATTTTCCTCTGTTTATACAGTAAAACTACGGCATTCGCTATTATATTGTAATTTATTACTTCTAACTGTTAAATATATTCTTGATATATTTGACAGACAGTATGCACATAAACCATTGTAAATTCGAAAATCACATCATAGTACGACACATAGTTCATCAAATAACAGTCAGGTCATTAGAAAACGGGCTACAACTTATGAGATTTATTTGTCCTATTACTATCTGTATTCCCAGCATATTCTGTAGAAAGTACTGACAAATTCGAGTGATTATACCTTCGAAATTACATGATTGTAGCCCGTATAGCTCATGGGTCGTGAGTCGTGACGTTATAAAGAATGGGACGCATAAAAGCCGTTCCATGACATTTGAGGATGTAATTTATTTCGTCTTTACTATTCGGTAACTCACACAAATTGGAATCCAAACAATGTGACTCTTCAGATGTTTCTTGTGTTACTGAACTTCGTTCTTGATGATTTTTTTCATACTTTGATGGATCATATGTTGAAAACGGTAGACTGGCATGGCATAATCAGTCTCGCAGATGCAGATGGCTTAGTTGTGATGCTAGAATCACTTGAAAGGTTACAATGTAATGTTGCAGAGCTCGATCAGAAGTTTAAGTTTTATGATATGAAGATCACCAACAGCAAAACAAAAGTAATGTCTGTGGGAAAGAGATTTAAACAGATTGAGTGCCAAATGGGAGGAACAAAGTTAGAACAGGTAGACAGTTTCAAGAACCTAGGATGTATTTTCACACAGGATGGGAACATAGTTAAAGAACTTGAATCAAGGTGTAGCAAAGCTAAGGCAGTGAGTACTCAGTTAAGATCTACTCTCTTCTGCAAGAATTAAGTTAGTGCCAAGACTAAGTTAGCTGTGCACCGCTTATCTTTCGACCAGGTAGGGACGGTAGGAACGGTGCAGTGTGCCTCCGAAGTTGCGTTTTGTGATGTTATTTGTGTGGTGAAGCGTCAGATGGGGCGGCGATTGCTAATCAATCCTGCTAATGTATTGCGATTAGTTGAGATGAAGTTACGAAGAATCCTTCTTCGTGAAGATGGTATTAGTGTAGAAGATGAATCATTTGCATGCTTTCTCGCATCTGTTATGGTACAGAAATATGAGCAAAAGTTAGATACTGTTGTTACAAATTCATAATAATGATAATAGGGACGATAATGACGAACAACTCATTGCAAGCGGTAGTGTTACAGTAAGTGCGAGAAGAGAAGATGGAAGCAGTGGCAGTGAATACCAACAGTCTTTCGGGAAGAAGGTTAAAGTTGCACTATCATCACGGCTTTTGATGACAATTCGCAAGAGGAATGATTATTACATAAGTTATAGTTAAGATATCTGCATTACGTATGGCGTCTACAATTACATCTACAGTGCTATCTAGAGGATGTTTGCAGAGCTTTGCAGAAAAACGACACCCACCACCACATTGATGTGTACGTAGAGATCCTATAACCAAACGCTCATACACATATTTTTGTATCCCATCCTCGTCGCTACTTTTGTGTCCCGTTTCCGTCGTAGGTGTCGGTGGCCGAGTAGGAAGACCGACACAGGAATAAAGGAAGCACGCTTGTGCAGGTACGGAGGTGACCAGCCAGTGGGACAGCAGAAACTAGAAACACTAGAGTAAATTAGAACGTGATATATATTGCTCAAAATTTATACAATACTTATCTTTTACATAGTACTACAGAATGTTGCTACGTAGTTGAGCTAGGGGCCTGCGTAGTGCCTATCCGATAGCCAAGTCTTCACTGGTGCCTATCTGATACCGAAATGTTAACTGGTTCCTATCTCAGTCCCAAGTGAACGATGTCGTTCAGTGGTGGCCACGAGCGGAGTTGTAACAGAGGGCGCTCGTGGCTGACGTCGTAAGAACGCCGCGCCGTGCGTGCATGGCGGCGCGCGGCGAAATTAGGTGGCGCGCACTTTGGACTTGTGCGACACCACACATATGTTTGTTCGAGCCCATGTACTTTCCTTGTTAGATTCGGTGAAGAATGGTGTTGAAGGGAAAGGCTTATCATCAGACGAGGCATCAATGTCAGCATTGAATAGGGGATCATGGAGGAATTTTATTAGGGGGCGTATGCTCCAAACTGAACTCTAAAAGGCATAATCAGTCTGTAATAATGATGATGATGATTTTTTAATTAATTTTTTAAGCTTCCATCGTAATATTCTGGTATGACCAACACGAGGTTCATTGCCTCGCCCTCCACACTCTTCGACCACGGCTTGATACGAGACGCCCTTCAGAAACACGTTCGTCACCACTGTGCGCGGCTTGGACGCCGTGCCTTACCGCTCGGCTGTAACGACGGCGCTCGGTACTCCAGTGGAACGGTGCTGGTGCTCTTCGCCGAGTCCCCCTGGCGGCAGATCGCTCAAGCTCGCTCCCCACCAATTTAACGGCGAACAAACAGCGGCCGCGCGCGTTTGTTTACGGCCGAGACAAACGATTCTAAAAGCCGGTGCCGGCGTGTTAATTTTTTGGAGTCGCCCCGCGGGATGGGTTATGGAGGGCCGGAACAATGCCCCGGGCCCGATAAGCGGCGCACACCGCCAGCCAGCTATGCGACACCCGCCCGCCTATCTGCTTTATTAGCCCCAATCACCACCTCTCATTGTCGCCACCCCCCGCTCCTCTTAAGAGTCTCCGACGTGAACATGACGACGGGAAATTTATGGCGGGTGTAGCGCATCTATCACACGGGGGCTCACAAAAAGCCACGGGCCATCCGCCGCGGCACACTCGTTTTGTTTCCGACCGCCTTTTTTAAGAGGGCTCCGTTTTCAAAGTCTTCCGCCGTTATCCGCGGGACGGCCGTGGGACCGGAGATTCGGAACATAATGCAACTCTGTGGAAAGGGCGTTCAGTCGGCGTTTTCACAATTGTGGCTGCGGAGACGCAATAATTTTTAAACTTCAGCCTTTAACATCTTCCGTCTCTACTTTCGTTCTCGATAATTTTCAGTTTATATTTTCGCTAACATCAGTAGATTATAGCAGATAATGGAATTTGGCTGCTAATTGAGAATGGGAGATACAAAAAACAGCCAAGCACTTGCGGAAAATAGGTTTAATCAGCCTTTAATAAAGTTTTCCTAAGAAATATGACGAGTAATCCAAAAATAAAGTCCGGAGAACAATATATTGTTCGCTAGAGTAGCCGCGTGGTCTAAGGCATCATTCTACGTGTTGGGCGTCTGGTCCCGCCGGAGGTTCGACTCCTCATGTTCGAATGTTGTAAAATTATGGGACCTAACTGCATTGGTCATCGGCTCCTAAGCTTACAAACTACTTTAACTTCAACTAAGAACAACACATTGACCTTACTGTAAGTTATTTTAAATAGTTTGTAAGTCTAAGGACTGATGACCACGGCTGTTTGGTCCAATAGGTCTATAAACATTTAAACAATTGCAAGGTATCCCGAATATATGTCAAGTGCAAGGTACCATCAATATCTGACTGACTGAGAGATCCTCATCACGCAAGACTGACAGAGGACATAAAAAAAACGTTCACAGATCATCCCATTTTGTATAATCGCGATGCAGAGACGAGAGTGTAACGAAAAGATGCACGATTGGTGTGGAAGTAATTAAAAGTAGCGGTGAGATCTTTTAGCGAAATTTCCTTCAACTTTCTCTTCCGAATGAAAACATATTTTTTAGGACCCAACTACATAAGGAAGCATGATTATTATAATATAAATAACAGAAACGAGACTGATAACTACAAGATTTATGTATTCACTCTCCCTCCGCTATTAAAGAATGAAGCGGTAGAGAAATATTACGAGAGCGGTTCGATAAACTACACACTTAAAATGTGATATACAAAGTAAATAAGTAGATGTAGATACTTAAGTTTACGACAATTTTTACAAAATTAGAAGTATATATAACTTTTATGAATGTTTGTTCGTATTTTATGTGCTACCGTTCCGTTCATCCGAAAGCGATGAAACTTTGGAGACTTAATCTTCAACACAAGAGGATACTCACTGATTACGTAAAATGTTGTATGGTGGATGGGAGAGAATACTTTACCTACGTACTTATACTAAACATGAGGTTTTATTTTGACCTTGATGAAGCTTTGGACACTAAACCTTCAGAACAAGTGGAACATGTATGTCTACCTGAGATTTCATACGCTGCATGTCGGAGCGTACCTTGCAACAAATTTAGACCCCACTTCTCTGATCACCATGAAAGTTAACATATCTATATAATTTTTCACAAATTGAGGAGGCTATTATCTGTGGAAGAAGACATCGACAGAGAGAGGAGGAGGTGATTTGGAAAGAAAGGGGGAGATGAAAAGGGCCGGCCGCGGTGGCCGAGGGGACTGAGGCGCTCCAGTCACGGTCTGCACGGCCACTACGGTCGGGGGTTCGAAACCCCCCTCGGGCATGGATATTTGTGGCGTCATTAGTGTTAGCTAGTTCATAAGTAGTTTGTAAGTTTAGAGACTGATGACCCCGTAGTTAAGTCCCATAAGCTCTACAAACATTTGAATTTAGATGAAAAGGGCAGAGAGTGGAGTAGTAGGAAATGAACAGAGAGGGGGGGGGGGAGAGGAGAAAATGGACAAAGAGAGAAAGAAACAGAAGGTAGACATAAAGAGAAAAGGGAGGGAGAGATGGACAAACTTAAGACTCGGATAAATAACTAACGGCAACACCAGGTTTTCAGTTAGTAGATATGTATAATAATACTGTCTTGATGCATAATTTAATATAAACACTGATGAAATATTTAGCACAGTGATAACACTTGAGACGTACTGGATACACTAACAAAGATACTATTCTTGGATCAAAGCATAGCCGGCCGCAGTGGCCGAGCGGTCTGCGGCACGCCAGTCACGGTCTGCACGGCCGCTACGGTCGGGTGTTCGAATCCCCCTTTGTGCATGGATCTTTGTGTCGCCTTTAGTATAAGGTAGTTCATAAGTAGTTTTTTAAGTTTAGGGACTGATGACCCCACAGTTAAGTCACTTAAGCTTAACAAACATTTGAACATTTGATCGAAGCACTTTGACTGGACCTACCCTGGGAAAGTAAGGAAAAAAATGCTAAGGAAGCTCAAAGTGGAAGGAGATTGGAGAGGGACGATGAGGACTGGACGATGACATAAAATCTTGAGGAGATGGGGTCGGTGTTGGGATATCTAAGTTTGAAAAGGTGATAGGCGGGAAGTAAGAGAAACAGGTCTGATAAAAGGGGTCGCTGTAGCACATGGGCATTTGTAGTGTTGTCCTCACCCACCTGAAACCAAATTCAGTGCTCTCCTGAAACTTTTTATAACTATATGAACTCCTTTTGCAATTAATTCTCGTTCAAGTCGTGCTTCTACTAGTGTTCTACACCTCATTCCACTTGCGAATCTCACTCGTCACATGTGTATCATATTTTAAATAAATACCCTGTGACATGTGAATTTCATTGTTTTACCTATATCTTTCAACCTTTGACAGTGGTGTACGACATGCACCGTGTATTGACAAGTCATTCATATGTTACTTGCGAGGGAGTATTTGTCCCTATAATAACAGTTGGTTGTTTTAGGGGGACAAATATAACCTATTTTTCTGATAATTTGTCCTGTATCTGATATCCCATTTTCCTAATCTGCACATTAAAAAAATAATCACTAGAATGACCGCTTGTATTTAACGTATGAACGTGAAGTATCTGTCTCTCCCGTACAAATAGATTTTAATAGCAAAGTAAGACAGTATAATGCAAATACGGATTTCCCACTCCAATCCTTTTATCGAAGACAAAGAAACGTGTTTGATATGTTTCCTGTGATACCACTTCTGAGTAAAGTATTTCATTCGATATCAGTTGTCCAGTTGTGGGACAAGGATTCATAAATGTCTCTTATCAATGTACAGGTTACAGAATGCGGAAAGCATCAACTGCATTACGTCGTTAACCGGTCCTTATAATGAATTCCTTACAATGTAACGTATTACTGAATCTGCAACGACTGGTCGTGAAACTAACTTTTCTTTAAGAGAGCTGCGGAAGGCGATTCAAAGCAATTACAGAAAGAGATACAAATTTTATATTCTTTGGTGCCTGAAAAGAGATTAACTTACATTCTGACAAAAAGCAGTACAAGAGGTGTGCAACCAATACGTAAACCAAGAAAAAGCATGATTTATTAGCTGCTATATTAGGTCACAAAAATCACCAGATCACTTATGATCCATTTCCTGATACGTTAGGGGTAGCGCATCATCACAATATCTGCCAAATTAAATACAGTTTCCATCAAAGTACAAGCAAACTTCAGACGGAGTGAGATCTGGTGATCGGCAAGGCCGTTTCATGAAACAGCAAGGCCAATCCAGCTCTGTGTTTAGCTACGCACGAACTCCAGGGTGAAAATGGGGTGGAGCCCTATCCTGCTGATAGATGTACGAAGAGTCCTATTGTATTTGAGTCAACCGCCATTGCTGCAACATTCCCAAGTAGGAATACCCAGTGACAGTGCTCTCGGCGATGAAGAATGGCCCGAACAGTTTTCGACTTGACAAGGCACAAAAAAATCTAAAATTCATTGCATTCGTATGGATGCTTTGTACCTCAGATTCGACAATTATGCCTGTTCACTTTCCCATCAGTCTGAAAAGTGGCTACGAAGCTAAGCTATCAGCAATGCTATGGTTGCAAATGAGAACAAACCTCAAAATGCTTGCTTTTGTCGTCGTTATTGAGCTCTCTCGCTAGGTCAAATTTGAGTGGTTTCATAGACAGCTTCAGTCACAGGACTTTCCACACTGTCACTGAATCCATTTCGAGTTTACGCGACGCACGACACACCGATTTGTTTGGACCTTTACGAATGTCTCTTGTACGAACTCCACGAGGACTGGGACGTCCGCTTCTTTTTACCAGGCACAAGCAACCCGTCGTAACGAATTTGTTGTGGCAGTGGTAAATGGCCTCCCTCGTTTTTGGCTTCTTACCGTACCTGATTCTAAACATCCGTTGAACAGCTGTAGCACACTTTTTTTTGCCAAACTCCAACACACAGAAGACTGGCTCCGCTCCTGAACTCTCCATGTTTACGAATAGCGCTGACTATAGGCAAATTACCAAAATACGCTGTGACGGTATCCGTAAAAAACTTTCAGGGTTTATTTTTGCTATGTTTAGGTCTAGTACAATAAATAATTGAAAGTGTTCCCGGACTTTACATACACCCATTTATCTTGACCACCCTGAATAAGTGTATGTCCCGATGCAAATTACATATTGTTTCAAGCAAATGTTCTGTAGCCGTCATGGGAATATTGTACAGCATGATTGCCTCATTTGTAGCTTTTTATTTTTCACAAGATATGAACACCGGTATGACTTTTTTAATGGCAACCTGAACTTTTTATTCAGTAATTCATTTCCTTTCCTAAAGACTTATTCAAAAATTTATCTCAGTGCACCATTCACTGAAACACAACGTCAGTAATTACGTAACACAAAAATGACGTTGCTCCCAGCGCCTAGTGCAGGTACTCGGGGTAATGGAAGACATCCACGTGCTGATGTTGACAGAGGACAAATGTAAACATAAGTAGACCGTACACCCGTCATTCCGTCAACCACCGTCAGGTGAAGAGTAGTGTGAGTAGAATGTACACCAAAGAAGGGAAGGTAGAAATGCTATACATCTGTGGGGAATGTAAGTTAGCAGAACAGTACTTGTAATACTGTTTTATTATGTACAATACAGGTACATTTAGAACAGTAGTTTAGGACTTGTAAATACTGTTGTATAGAGTAGGCATACAATAGAGGCTGTCCTTACTACAAACTACATCGACATAACGTTTCTTCTATTGTTCTTGAAAGTAGGCAGAGGAACTGTACAGAGGGCGATATTCCGGCAAGGACCCACCTTCCCGACGGACGTTTTCTCGTTTTGCTGAGACTGTTCAGGAAGCGGGAAGTGTCAACCCACTACAATGCATCATTGTAACACTTGCACAGACGAAGCTCATGAAGTTACTGTTCTCGCTACCGTTGGTATGACTCAACATGAGAGAACAAGCCAACTTGATGATGAGATTGATATTCCTGAAACCAGTGTACATCGTACTCTTAGACGTTACCGGTCCAATCTTTAACATTTACAACTATATCAAGAATTGCATGTATTGTGGCTTCACTATAGCCTCACCAAAAGTGATTATTACACAACACACAGTCTACCTCAAATGATGCTCACACCGAACTAAATATGGGTGTTTCAATGGTAAATAAAACACAGCAAGAGCTAAATTACCATGGGAACGATATCCAGAATCGAGTACAGTTCCGTCGATGGGCACAGCAGCAAATATTCGCCAACCCGAAATCCTTCTCCAGTGTTCCTTCTCAAACAAAGGACAGGTAAATACAAGGAACATTCATTATTGGTCCAACGACAACCCACAATGGCTCAGACATGTTGGACATCAGCGTCAGTGGAGGGTTAACGTCTGGTATGGAATGTTTGGTACTACAATTATTGGCCCTTATTTCATCAATGGTACTCTAAATGGTACAGTGTATGCCAACTTCCTCAGACGAATTCTTTCTCCTTTTCTGAATGAACTGCCGCTAAGAACCAGAATGCATATGTGGTATCAATACAATGGATGTGCAGCACATAATGCCTTGCGTGCACGTCGTGTTCTGAAACGAAGGTATCGTGCCACAGATACTTGCCCTGCTAGGTCTCAAGATATGAATCCTCTGCACTTTTTTTCTTTGGGGATGCAGAAAATTATCGTGCTTGTTTGTAATTCTCTTCAGGAGGCAACACTGGAAGCACTAAATAATTCTTTCATTCAACGAGTGCACCAGCGTCCATGGTCACCACTTTGAGCACCTTTTAATGTTCTACTGTAGGCATTGGTACAGCAGAGTCAAATTCAATTGTGTGCTCTTCAGGGACGCAGCATTAATTTGCAGAGTACGGGCTTAGCGAACCCGGGGTCCCGAGCTGTGGACTGTGTTGCGTCAACAGTCCGCCACACCGTAAGCACTGTGCGTGCTTCAACGACCATCGTTCGGCGCGACGGTGGAACGTTATACGTTTCAGAGCCCTGGGATCTTGGCTTAATCGCCCGGGTCGCGAGGACGGTACAGACCTCTACTTAAAAAAAAAAAAAAAAAAAAAAAAAAAAAACCTCGTTCTCAAGGTGTGCTACGTGCTGAGGAGATGCATGGCTGTTGAGTTTGAACAGTCGCTAGCGAGCAATCTCTGAAAAACCTGTCACTCCTCAGTTGTATAAGGCTTACCCAGGCAAGCGGGGCTCTGTCTGGGTGGATGTATAAATCCCTAGCTGCTCGTTGGACAACGATGAAACGAGCCAATAATAGCGTTGTCGGACACAAAACCGGCGTCTCTAAGCATGGGCGAACAGAATTTAATGCTGCTACGTATGATCCCAAAGCCTTTCCTTCCATGGCCACACTATGGGAAGAACGCAGGGCCCCTCGACAAGGTGAGACTTATGTCCCCCGATATGTGGTGTGTACTAGAACAGACGGCGAATCGTTTACAACCACGAAGCCTCTGTCTTTTTATTTTCTTTTTTGGGGAAAACCTCGAGGTTAAGTTTTGGGAAAGGGATGGCATGTCTCAGATGAGATCTGTGGCTGTACTGATACGACGTCGTGCCCAGCCCAGCCACGGCCACTGCTTAACTGTGACAATCTGGGTGACCCTGTTAGCGTCAGTCCCCATAAGAGCTTGAACATGGTTCAGGGAATTATATTCCACAAGAACCTTTTATTGCAGTCTGACGAAGAGTTACGGAAGAACCTAGCTAGGCGAGGAGGCGCGTTTTTAGAGGTCCGAAGGTCAATAGGTACCGGTGCATTCATATTGGCTTTTGAAGGCGATTCAATGCCGGAAGAAGTCAAGGTAATGATCGACCGGTGTGACGTAAAGCCCTACGTTCCTCCTTCTATGCGCTGCTTTGCTGGAGGTTTGGGCACATGTCCTCCCGATGTGATACTAACCCTACATGTCGGAAGTGCGGACGTGCATCACATCCAGACGTCCCTTGTGTCCCTCTCCAGTATGTGTTAACTGCAAGCAGCACCACTCTCCTTGCTCGCCACACTGCACGGTTCTTCATAAGGAACGAAAAATCATGGAATATAAGACACTGGACCTGTTGTCATACTCAGAGGCAAAGAAAAAGTATGCTAAACATCCAGCAAGCACGATAACATCTTACGCCACTTGCATCACCGTCGCCTCTGCCATCTCTGTTACGACCTTCCACTGCCTCGTCTTCCATAGTGGGCACTTCGGCCAAATCGCTGATATCTGTACCCTTGGTGATTGGCGGTACTTCAGTTGCCTCCAAGGAGCAACGACACCTCCACCCCTGAGCCAGAGGCCCAACAGCTACCGCTGGCTACCCTCACCAGGAAGGGGTGTCTTGGAACCCTTCCCCCCAAGGTCTCTCCCACTGGTACAGTGGATACCAGTCAGTGGCTGCAAGAGACACGAACTGCTGATCGCAAGGCATCAAGGGCGTCCAGACTGAGTCTGCAAAGCCCTCCCAGCGCGAGAAGCCTAAGGTTCAGGGAAATAAAAAGAAGAAGAATAAAAAGAATGATTCATAGTTGGCTACTGTGCCACGCCTTCCTACCTCTGTGTCCGAGGACGAAGTAGAGAAACTCACCTCCCCTGCGGACTTGGCTATTGTTGGGGTCTCAGAAGCCATGGACGTTGAGGCTCAACCTCAACAGCCAGCGACGACAGACGGTTCTGAAACCGATTCTCCACCTTCTTCTTCAGCATGCCCTACATCTCAGGTAACAGTTTGATCCCACAATGAAACTGTGGCGGTTTCTTCCGCCAATTGTCAGAGTTGCAACAGATATTGTGCCACTTTCCTGCTCTCTGCATTGCACAGCAGGAAATTTGGTTCCCCTTTCAGTGGACCCCTCCCCTCCGTGGCTATCGGGGCTATTATAAAAACCGCTCGACCTTCGACAGGGTATCCGGGGGTGTTTGTGTGTATGTTCTCGAATCTGTACCCAGTACTCTCGTGCCTCTCCACACAACGCTCGATGGAGTGGCGGTCAGGATGCATACAGTTTAGGACATAACAATCTGTTCTGTCTACCACCCCCCAGATGAGGTTATTACTACCGCTGACCTCAGCGCATTTGTTACTCAATTTTCCACACCATTTATCATTCTGGGGGACTTCAATGCACACCCAGATATCGGGTCGTGGTAGGGATATCGAGACACTCTACACACAGCTGGATGTATGCCTCCTGAATATTGGTGCTCCTACACATTTCAGTATGGCACACGGCACATTTTCAGTCATAGACCTCTCACTCTGTCGCCCACGCCTTCTTCCCCACTTCAGTTGGAGTATACATGATAACCTATGTGCCAGCGACCACTCCACAGTCACATGGAAATCGTCGAGATTCCGTTGTGCTATGCCGTCTCCGTATTGGGCACACTTGGTTGACTCACGGCTATTTACTTCGCCGTGAGCCACCGCCCACGTGTGGTGTTGCAATGACAATAGTTCATCTCCTTATGGACTGTAACGTTTTAGCCCACTTGCGGCAGTTTTTTAATCGTCCACTTACTCTATCCTTAGTGGTAGGGGACGATGCCTCCACGGCTGAGTCTGCGCTACGTTTTATCCGTGCAGCCGGTATTTACCATTCCATTTAATGGAAGGTGCTTTACCTGACTTTAAATCGTTTTTTAGTGTTTTATGTCTTCTGACTAGTAGATATTGGTGAGTGCCACGTGACTGGCTTGTCCATTATTATCCTAGTGACCAGCCAGCCACGGTTTTCCGTTGTCAAACGTAAGTATGATTGAACGCTCTGTTTAACTGTTTTATTTTTTCCATTTGTGCTGTTGGTGAAAGATAATCGTTGACCAGTACTCCTCTTGGGTATTCTGTGTGTCCACATCCATACAACCATTGTTTCACTCCACTGCACGTTCTTTGTTAGGAACAGGGGACTGATGACCAAGTAGTTTAATCCCCTCTAAGCACCACCACAACAACAAAAACAATCAATTTTGTGATATGATTTTACATGGTTTTCATTTGTTTTCTGAAAACTCCAATAAGTGGACGAGTTTGTTATATTGGGCTGAAAGTCAATATTGTGTTATGTAATTAAAGACGTTGTGTTTCAGTGATACATTTTTGAATAGATCTATAGGAGAGGTCATGAATTACCGACTAAATACATACAGTGTGCCTACCGCTCATAAATTTCTATACACCCAATAACTGGCATCTAGTTCTCCGTAGATAAGATCTAATACAGTGGGTGCCGTTGAGGAAGCAAAGGAATAGTACAATAGTCGTCCATACGCCATGATTTATTTATTTATTTGTGGTCATTGAGATACAATAGTATCCAACAAACAATGTTCTGTAAATAAACGTTATGTAGCTATTTGATACGTTTGTTTACCTATTTGCCGAGGGATGCCGCATTTGCTGCACCTGTGTTGTTCCCTGTAGTGATGTGGTGTGCGCAGCGAACTTCAAGCACTGCTACGATACATAACATCTGGTTCCTGCATTCTTTCGTGAAAGCTGAAGTGTAGACATCGCTAGTATGGCTCCACAAGTGGAGATATCCATAGAAAAACGTACTATAATTGTAGCGCTTAGTCACGCGTGTAGTGTGTCTGTAGGGGGAGTTCAATACACCCTTCGCCGCCGGAAGACAACAGGTAGCAATACGGACACATCACGACCAGGACGACCTCTTAAAACAACAAAAAGTGATGATAAATATATCAGAACTACCAGTAAAAGAAATAGATTCAAAACAGAGCCCCAAACTTGTGCAGAATTTGTAGAAATGAAAGCGACAGCAATATCTGTTGCAACAGTAAAAAAGGAGGCTAATTGAAGCCGGCTTGAAATGTTGTGTCACAGCAAGGATATCGCTTCTAAGGCCCATAAATAAACAGAAGAGACTTGAATGGGCTAGAAAGTATCGTAATTGGACATCGGAAGAGTGGAAAAAGATGGTATTCACCGACGAATCGGAACCAGAAGGAGAACATTTGTTCGCCGATTTATAGGGGAAGGGTAGCCCAACAGTGTGTTCTACTTACAGTTAAACCCGGTGGAAGTTCTGTTATGGTTTGGGGATGTTTTTCTGGAGATAGAGTTGGCGACATTGTGAAAATAGAAGGATGTATGGATCCGAAGCAGTACCACCGCATAATTCAAAGTCATGCAGTACCAAATGGATTGCGCTTAATAGGGAAAGGGTTCACCTTACAACAGGATAATGACCCAAAACATCGTTCGGCATACTGTAGGGACTGCATTGCATCAAAGGAAAAACATAAAGTACTTGGCCGTTCTAAAGCCCCGACTGTAATTCCATTTAAATGGTGTGGTATGAAGTGGGCAGACGTATCAGGAAAGTTATATCCAGCAAGGATCATTTCTGGAATATTGTTAAAGATGTTTAGAATCATATAGATTCACGATACCTACAATAACTGATTAATCGCATGTCTCAAGTATCTGAGGCAGTCATTAAATCCAAAGGAAGTTACTCTGATGAAAGTAAATATAATGATTCTGATTGTAATATGTATGTGTAAGTTAATATAATTATATTATGTTAGGAATAACGTGTGATTTATATATGGAACTCATTGTTCAATTGGGCGATCTATAATTGTTTAATAATGATTTTGCAGCCAAGATCGCATTTTTCATTTATTATGTTACTGGTTTCGGCGTGCTCGATGCCATCTTCAGACCTGTCGTATTTTACATAACTTCTCAATTTTATTTTATTTTTATTATTATTATTATTATTATTATTATTATTATTATTTTTTTTTTTTTTTTTTTTTTTTTTTTTTTTTTTTTTTTTTTTTTTTTTTTTTTTACATACTAAAAGAGGCCGGCCGCGGTGGCCGAGGGAACTGCGGCGCTTCAGTCACGGTCTGCACGGCCTCAACGATCGGGGGTTCGAATCCCCCCTCGGGCATGGATATTTGTGCCGTCCTTAGTTCTAGCTAGTTCATAAGTAGTTTGTAAGTTTAGGGACTGATGACCCCGTAGTTAAGTCCCATAAGCTCTACAAACATTTGATTTTTACTAAAAGAATACATCCAGGCTGAGGCGTCACCAAACATAAAATTTCTAGTCAAAAATAAAATATATACATCCATCGTCCAATGGTTCTGAAGCGAGGTACTTCAAAGTCTCAGTTCAATATTTAAAAATTAATGTTGAACTTAGACTTTGCAGTACCTCGCTTATTATAAATATCAAAAAATTAATATTGAATTTAGTCTTTGAAGTAGCTAGCTTCAGAACCATTGGTAGATGTATGTATATATTTTATTTCAAAATGTTCAAATGTTTGTTAAGCTTAAGGGACTGAACTACGGGTCATCAGTCCCTAAACTTACAAACTACTTATGAACTACTTACAACTAAGGACGGCACAAATATCCATGCCCGAGGGGGGATTCGAACCCCCGACCGTAGTGGCCGTGCGGACCGTGACTGGAGCGCCTCAATCCCCTCGGCCACCGCGGCCGGCATATTTTATTCGTGACTAGAAATTTTATGTTTGGTGACGCCTCAACCTGGATGTACTCTTTTAGTATGTAAAAAATGTTGTAAAGTTATGTAAAATACGACAGGTCTGAAGACGGCGTCGAGCACGCCGAAACCGTTTACATAATAAATGAAAAATGCGATCTTGGCTGCAAACTCATTATTAAACTTGTGATTTGTATTGTAAATCTGAAATACCCCAGGGTGCATTGAAATTAATGAGTGTTGTGTGTGTGTGTGAGAGAGAGAGAGAGAGAGAGAGAGAGAG
This sequence comes from Locusta migratoria, assembly GCA_026315105.1. Classification (NCBI taxonomy): domain Eukaryota; kingdom Metazoa; phylum Arthropoda; class Insecta; order Orthoptera; family Acrididae; genus Locusta; species Locusta migratoria. The sequence goes on along the minus strand of CM048748.1, from coordinate 224,109,579 downwards.
AGAGTTACATTTGACCACTGAAGTGTATCAAAACAAAGCGAAACGCGTAGGGTCTTAATTAGACTAATTTTTTCAGTCGCAAAAGACGCTCAATTATCTACAAAATTTGTGTAACTACTGCTGCGGAGAATGGGCCTAAAAACAAGGGCCGGCCGCGGTGGCCGAGGGGATTGAGGCGCTCCAGTCACGGTCTGGACGGCCACTACGGTCGGGGGTTCGAATCCTCCCTCGGGCATAGATATTTGTGCCGTCCTTAGTATTAGTTAGTTCATAAGTAGTTTGTAAGTTCAGGTACTGATGACCCCGTAGTTAAGTCCCATAAGCTATACAAACATTTGAACATTTTCTAAAAACAAAGAAGAAAAATGAAACTTTATGATTTGTTTCCTTGCAGGTTTTTCCTTTCCTGTTTCAGAATTGCCCATAACTTTTTCTCTTAAAGCCGTGGATAGGATGTAATTGGCCTGACCCTTTCTCTGACACCAGCTCCCTGATTCCCTCAACAAATTCTCCGCTCTCCTTGGCTAGGAAACGTATTGTGGTGTGTGTGTGTGTGTTGGTGTGCGCACGTGATCCTCCCGACACGTGGCCATAAAGCGCGGGCAGCGGGCGCCGGTCCCGGCCGCTGAGAGGCTGTCGCCGCCCCGCGAGGCAGATAAATCGCAGCACCCGCCCCCCCCCCCCCCCGCCCCCAGGTGCGCGGCGCGGCAGATGTATTGTTTGTGGAATTGTAGGTGGGCTGCCGCCGGCAGATGGATGGCTTTATTGCGCGCCGGCCGGCCGGGCCAACTTCGCACGTGCCACAACTCTCCGGGCGACAGCGCGCCCGGCGCCAATCTCGCCGCCCACGCGCAACACCGCCCCCCACGCCGCACGCGAACGCATCCACCGCGACCCGTCTTCCGCCGACAATCCCGCCACCGGCCCACGGTCGCCTACTACTCTGTCGAGGCTCGGGCGCGGTCGAGTTGTGCTAGTAAGGCTAACCGACGAACACCAGCCGCAGAACACGGGTACACCTACACCTGTACCACAGTCTAACATATACAGTCACGATACTACCGCAGATTTTTGTTATTCACGGCGACAGCAGCGCTCCAAGCGGCCGGAAAGCTACATTTATGAATACGATATTGGATGAGTGTGAATCGTATGGTTTATCTTGACTTTGACATACTTTTTATGGGAACGTATGTAGTGTCATAAAAGAGGTAATAACTTAAAAATAGTACCACCTTTGTCTTTCTTAGGTTTCCTACCACAGTCTAACATATACAGTCACGATACTACCGCAGATTTTTGTTATTCACGGCGACAGCAGCGCTCCAAGCGGCCGGAAAGCTACATTTATGAATACGATATTGGATGAGTGTGAATCGTATGGTTTATCTTGACTTTGACATACTTTTTACGTTTGGGAACGTATGTAGTGTCATAAAAGAGGTAATAACTTAAAAATAGTACCACCTTTGTCTTTCTTAGGTTTCCTACCACAGTCTAACATATACAGTCACGATACTACCGCAGATTTTTGTTATTCACGGCGACAGCAGCGCTCCAAGCGGCCGGAAAGCTACATTTATGAATACGATATTGGATGAGTGTGAATCGTATGGTTTATCTTGACTTTGACATACTTTTTACGTTTGGGAACGTATGTAGTGTCATAAAAGAGGTAATAACTTAAAAATAGTACCACCTTTGTCTTTCTTAGGTTTCCTACCACAGTCTAACATATACAGTCACGATACTACCGCAGATTTTTGTTATTCACGGCGACAGCAGCGCTCCAAGCGGCCGGAAAGCTACATTTATGAATACGATATTGGATGAGTGTGAATCGTATGGTTTATCTTGACTTTGACATACTTTTTACGTTTGGGAACGTATGTAGTGTCATAAAAGAGGTAATAACTTAAAAATAGTACCACCTTTGTCTTTCTTAGGTTTCCTACCACAGTCTAACATATACAGTCACGATACTACCGCAGATTTTTGT